>JANDEH010000005.1:67522436-69945593 GCA_024610705.1 Tetragnatha versicolor
TGCGCACAACGGTTACCCGTCGGCAGCCTAGTCATTCCCGATTACGGCCAATAACACAAAAAATAAAAACAATATATTTAACTTACTTACCCATAATAAATTTGCTGAAGGTTCGTTTCGCCTGAAGACGCTTGCACAAACTTCCATTACTTATTTACAATTATATTTGAGTCTCACCAGAACTAGTGGAGAAATCGTACAATACGCATGCGTGAGGAGAGGAAAATTAAAAAACGGAAACTTAACGATGAAAATTCCGTTTTGTAGTTTACGGAATTAATCCATGAAAAATTCACGGAAAATAATACGTCAAAAGACGTTCTTTTTTTACAGTGTAGAATCTCATTGAAAACTACTTTATTTAGTTTAAAAACAAATAGTAAAAGCAAATCTTATATGAATTTGTGCCCAATGTAAGTTTAAATATACTCTGTAAAGATTTTAATTGCCTCTTTTAAAATGCACTGTAAGTAAAAGGTTTGAAAGTTTTATTCAGGTTCAAATTTAAATTTATGCAAATTTTCTTTGATGTTCGGTGTTTGAGTTTTCCAAGTTAATTTGCTTAATACCTTTTGCATTTGGATCAAAAGTCCTATATGTAACTTCTTATCATCATTATGTACTTCGATGTTTAAAAAATTTTTACTTTCAAATACTTTCAATACTTTGATGCTATTTGCCTGATTAAAAACAGGATGATTAGGCTAGCAAGTTACTTTATAAGTAATAAATGAATTTTTACCCATAAACTCTCATAAAAAAGCGGTAATTATATTATTGTGAATTGCAAGTTTTTTGGGGTGAAAGCATAAAAATTTGATAATGCATCAGCTAATTTTTTTACTGCTATGGCAAAGTTTAAAAATTTAACAAAAGTTTCAATGGCATTAATATGACTTGGTTTATAAATTTTGAGGTATTTTCATTCTATGATCAAAATTTTGTATACAAATTACTTAAAATATAATTAGTTTCCATCAAATATGTGCTGTCGAATAAATTAATAGCCGATTTAACCTGTGATCTGTTATATAAAAATGGTTTTCCACTTGAATACAAACTACACTGCGTAGTGCATACCCAAAAATACACCTTTTGAACAAACAAATAACATCGTATAACATCCTGAAATAACAATCCTTAATTTTAAAAAGAAAACAAAGAAAAAAACTAATTAGAAAGTCATTAATTAATTAGAAAAATTCTACTATCTTTTCAGTACGAAATAAAAATTTTTTCTAGTAAGAATAGGTCTGTGGAAATTTTTCATAGAATTGGTTTGTTTAAGCTTATAAAGTTAGTTTCTTTCAGATATTTATAAACTTCAATAATTTTGCATGGAATTGCTTAGATACTGGGGTTTTGTGGCATTTTATATGGTTTTATTCTAAAAATGAGCTTCAAAGAAAAAAAATGATCTGAAATCATACTTTAACAGAAATCCTTTAACAATACAACAATCAATAGGATCCTTTAACAATATAACATCCAACGGAAAAAACATGGAAAATTTGTGATATGTAATTAGAAGAAAAACCACGCAAATATTTTAAAAAAGATTACTGTCTTTAGTTCGCGCACCGAGATTTTTCCTTAAATATGAGTATTTTTTTTTCAGAATTTCAAAAATATTACTTTGAGATCCAATCTGGACACTTTCAGGGATTAAATGTGTTTAAAGTGATCAAAATAAGACAAATAAATTTTTAAAGGGTATCGGTATATATTTTCCTATTCCCCGAGATGTTTAAAAAATACCCATTCATTTTCAACACCTGTAAAGTTGTTTTTCTTGTGGATCATATTCCGTTCTCTGTGTGGAGACACATTTACCATCTTTAATTGAGATTATGCACAGGTTAATATTTTTGTAGTGGGATAAAATTTTATATCTGAATAGTTCAAGGCATGAAATTTTTTTTTCTGTCATATAAGGGTCATCCTAATGCCCACTCAATCAATTAACTGAATTTAAGGGAGTCATAATGTTAGACTGTCTCCCCTATAATTTAATTGTTTTAAAATCCCTCCTATTATCCCAATAAAGATAAAAAGTCTATAAAATGCAGAGATAAAATATTATTTCAAATTAATTTCTCCCATGTCTGATGGGGTATTTCATGTCACCCACTTTGTTTTGGTATGCAATATTTATTTCGTGGTCTTAATAAATTATTATTGATCTTCTATTTTATGATATCGATACTCTCATTCCAAAAAGGCAGGACAATCAAGTTCAATTAAGTATGTTAAGATTATTTTGAATGTTTAGATATAAAAAAATAGTTCCCGTTTTCTTAGTTTGCAAGATTAACTTTAAAAACAAGTTATCAAATTTCTTTTCGGGTCTTAAAAATGTTTTCATATATAAATACTGATTTGAATTTTACTTTTACTTTGTTAATTCTTCCAAGACATTATATGAAAACCACTGCTTCTTAAATAATATTAATGAACCTAGTTCATGGAAATTGACAGCAAGAGTTATATTTAATCAAAGCATAACATTATGAAAACAATTAATTTGTTATTTAAAAGATAAAAGTAAAGAGTTAAGTATTTTTTAAAATTTGAAATTAGTTTCAAAACTTTTTTAAAATATAGGGATATAATAATGTATAGAATATGTGAATACATGATTGTTGTTCAAATTATCTTAATAGACCAGTGCTGAAGCCTTTGAAAATGGTAAAAAGTGAAAAAAATAATAGTAGGATGAAACACATTGAAAAAGGAAGAGAATATAACAAAAAAGAAAGGAAAATAAATTACGGCCGATCTGAGGTCGGGAAGGGGAAGGGGGAGTAAAAAGGGGGTTTTTAGAATAAAAATTGGTTTATCTCAATTTCCGGCAAAACTACAAGTCCTATAGAAAAAATTTAAGTGGCAAAGTTGTAGGTAATAAAAAGATCTACAACTTTTGTAATCACACTTTTTTCACATAACCTCAAAATTTATGAGAAAAATTCAAATAATCAATTTTTCGGTTTTTATTTTTATCTTTTACAAAAAATTTTTTTTTCACGAAATTCGGTGAAAACTTACCTTTTGATGTCCCCAACACACTTTAATTTTTTATTTAAAATATTTATTTTTTCTCATTATTTTGACTTGATATCGAAAAAGCACCCTAATTTTCAATCGAAAATCTTCACGTCAAAATATCTGCTTTTTTAAAAACGTCGGTGGGCTTTTAGTTCGTTGAAATATCTACTTTCTGATGGTGTAAAAATATATACATCACTATGGTAAATGTTCTCAGAAAATGCAAAGAAACGAAAAAAGCTCGAAGAAAATTCAATTATAAAAACCATACAAAAATACCATTTTTGAAAGAAAATCTTTTATCTAACGAGAAAAACAAGGACAAAATAATAAAACCGTTAATAAAAAGATTACAGTCACAAGGATTTTCCTGTAAACAAGCAGAAGAAAATACAGAAAGCTGACATAATTAAGACCTCGATAGAAATTGACAGAGATACTAATAAAACTGTCGTTGTTGTGGGACAAGATATTGATCTTTTGGTCCTTTTGAATCAATTAAATTCAAATAATCATGACATTTATTTTCTCAAGCCAGGTTATGGAAGTGTAATACATCTATTTTCACGTCTAATAGTTTCAAATATGAATCCTTTAAAAATATCGTATCATTTCTGCATTGTTTTTCTGGTATTTCCTTGCAAAATGGTATTTTTGTATGGTTTTTATTATTGAACTATCTTCGAGCTTTTTTCATTTCTTTGCATTTTCTGAGAACATTTACCATAGTTTGAGAACCCCTGCAGTAGATTTCCCAGTTACTCACACTTTCCCACACAATTTAAAAATCAAATCTATTAATAAACTTGCGTTTTAAAGAAAATATAAGAATTGCACCTGTATTTTAAGATTTAAAATAGTATTCCTAAACTAAATAGCTTATTTTGAACAAAACATATTAGCAAAACAACGAAGGTTAACAACTAACATTAAATTATCTGGGGTCTGTTTTATGGAGGGGGTTGGAAAAACGTGGAAAATTTCCCAGTTTCCCTGAAACGGATGGTTGTTTGTCAACTCCATGCTGTTAACTTTTTTACTGACCTAGATTCATTTTATTACTAGTCGCATATAAAGTAGATTGATTATTCTGCTACTCACACATTTGCCAGGATTCTAAAGATAACTCTAATAAACTTGAGTCTATATACATTTCTTTAAAAATTATCTTTTACATATTATATCTTAAAAAATCCTGTGAGGTTGACCACTCTGTGTGTAATAAAAACGTGATGACTTCAACCCTCTTTTCATTATCACGTTTATTTCGTGGGCATGTTTCCTTTACTTGGTTGACTCGCTTGCCTAAAGCTACATTTAGCCATTGTTATTGTTAGTTTAGCGTTTTGCAAACACTAGGAAGCGTGTTCCACATGAATTATTATTAAATTTGTTAAGTACTTATTTGTATACTATACAATGTATACATGTGTTTCTGGTCCTTTTTTTACTAGTTTCATTAAATACATTAATATTAAAAAATTTACAGACATTATATTCTATGTTTGGAAACAAAATGGTAGCTTAACTTATTTCAGTATGTTGTTTTTCCATTAAATTTGTTTTTTCGAGAATTTCGAGAGTAAACCTCTTTGAGGTTTTTAAATAATGAAGCGCACTTAGACACAAATAATATAAGCTATTTCAATACTTCAATATTCTTCCAATCCGCTATCTTTTTTATTTTAAAATTTGCCTCCATCTCTATCCAACATTTGTCAAAAACGCAATGTCGTAAAGCTACGAAGACCTAACATATTATACTTTTGAATTCATAAAATGAAACTTTTCCGGGATATAAGGCCGTGTTCTATTTTTATTTCTGTCATACGTTTCATATGACGTATGACAGTAACGTAACGAAACGTATGACAGTAATAAAAATAGAACACGGCCTTATATCCCGGAAAAGTTTGATTTTATGAATTCAATTGATAATTCCGGCCGTGAAAGCCTGTGAGTTTACATATTATACTTTGTTCCTAAACCTAAAAAGTCCATATTCTGTAAAAATTTTGTTACATAGCCCTTAAGTGTTTTTAATAAGTTACAGATACATAATCAAAATAGCCCTTCCAAACATTTATTCAAAAAACAATTCAATTCAATTCAATTTTTTATTTGCACACATACATTATTTACAATTGAAGCTATTACACTTTGGGGATTAAAAATCCCATAAAAGTGAAAAAAATATTTAAATATACATATGGATAGGAAAAAAAATTTAAGAAAATACAAGAAATAAAATAAGAATTATAGATTGGCAAAGGTGTCAGTTGTACATAATAAACACCCAAAAAAAACCCTTTAGGATATTAGAAGACGTTTTTGATATTAAAAACTCTTATCCCCCCCAAAAAAAACAAATCCTGGATCCATAGCTGGAGTGGAACCAGCTAAAAATTTTTAGTTAGATTTTCATTCATAAATAATTTTTCTTAAAAAATGTTGTCGGATTTTTCAAAAGGGGTCGATGGCCTAGGTAAAGTACTACCAAGGGGTCGATGCATGAAAAAGTTTGGGAAACCCTGCCCAAAAGAATGACTTTTCCGATCACATAGTGTTTTTATGCGATTAAATAAAACTAACAAGCTGCAGATGAGACTACCTGAACAAAATTCCCAGCGGTTTAAGTGCAGAAACAAGTCAAGCGACGTAGTTTGATATGTTTCTGCACTAAAGCTGAAATTTAACATGCTGGAAAACTATTTTAAAAATTCACGTTATTTTTATAATCCTTTAAAATGTGCGTTTACCCCTACAAAATCCCCTTACACCAATAACTCAATTTTGAAAAAAAAGTTGCGTTTGACACGTTTCTAAATTAAGGAATTCAATTGAACACGGTATGTTTAACATACAATTAAAACAACTTAAAATACAATTAGGCAGGGTAACTTAAATGCAATTAAAACAACTTGAACAAAATTGAACTGGGTAGGTCTAAAATATAATTAAAACAACTTAAATGCAATTGAAAATTCAAAAGTCATTTAAAATCAGACAAGAATAAATATTTAAAGATAACACGTTGAATTAAATTTAAAATCTCCCACCCGGATCACACCCAGTTAGTTAGACCAACTGGGAATTAGAAACAACGACAAAGCAATAAAAGAGGCATTATAATGTTTTTTTCACATAACCTCAAAATTTATGAGAAAAATTCAAATAATCAATTTTTCGGTTTTTATTTTTATCTTTTACAAAAAAATTTTTTTTCACGAAATTCGGTGAAAACTTACCTTTTGATGTCCCCAACACACTTTAATTTTTTATTTAAAATATTTATTTTTTATCATTATTTTGACTTGATATCGAAAAAGCACCCTAATTTTCAATCGAAAATCTTCACGTCAAAATATCTGCTTTTTTAAAAACGTCGGTGGGCTTTTAGTTCGTTGAAATATCTACTTTCTGATGGTGTAAAAATATATACATCACTATGGTAAATGTTCTCAGAAAATGCAAAGAAACGAAAAAAGCTCGAAGAAAATTCAATTATAAAAACCATACAAAAATACCATTTTTGAAAGAAAATCTTTTATCTAACGAGAAAAACAAGGACAAAATAATAAAACCGTTAATAAAAAGATTACAGTCACAAGGATTTTCCTGTAAACAAGCAGAAGAAAATACAGAAAGCTGACATAATTAAGACCTCGATAGAAATTGACAGAGATACTAATAAAACTGTCGTTGTTGTGGGACAAGATATTGATCTTTTGGTCCTTTTGAATCAATTAAATTCAAATAATCATGACATTTATTTTCTCAAGCCAGGTTATGGAAGTGTAATACATCTATTTTCACGTCTAATAGTTTCAAATATGAATCCTTTAAAAATATCGTATCATTTCTGCATTGTTTTTCTGGTATTTCCTTGCAAAATGGTATTTTTGTATGGTTTTTATTATTGAACTATCTTCGAGCTTTTTTCATTTCTTTGCATTTTCTGAGAACATTTACCATAGTGATGCATATATTTTTTACACTATCAGAAAGTAGAGATTTCAACGAACAAAAAGCCCACTGACTTTTTTTAAAAAAGCATATATTTTGACGTGAGAATTTTCGATTGAAAATTAGGGTGCTTTTTTGATATCAAGTCAAAACAAGGAGAAAAAATAAATATTTTAAATAAAAAAATTTAAGTGTGTTGGGGACATCAAAAGGTAAGTTTTCACCGAATTTCGTGAAAAAAATATTTTTTGTAAAAAATAAAAATAAAAAGCCAAAAAATTGATTATTTGAATTTTTCTCATAAATTTTGAGGTTATGTGAAAAAAACATTATAATGCCTCTTTTATTGCTTTGTCGTTGTTTCTAATTCCCAGTTGGTCTAACTAACTGGGTGTGATCCGGGTGGGAGATTTTAAATTTAATTCAACGTGTTATCTTTAAATATTTATTCTTGTCTGATTTTAAATGACTTTTGAATTTTCAATTGCATTTAAGTTGTTTTAATTATATTTTAGACCTACCCAGTTCAATTTTGTTCAAGTTGTTTTAATTGCATTTAAGTTACCCTGCCTAATTGTATTTTAAGTTGTTTTAATTGTATGTTAAACATACCGTGTTCAATTGAATTCCTTAATTTAGAAACGTGTCAAACGCAACTTTTTTTTCAAAATTGAGTTATTGGTGTAAGGGGATTTTGTAGGGGTAAACGCACATTTTAAAGGATTATAAAAATAACGTGAATTTTTAAAATAGTTTTCCAGCATGTTAAATTTCAGCTTTAGTGCAGAAACATATCAAACTACGTCGCTTGACTTGTTTCTGCACTTAAACCGCTGGGAATTTTGTTCAGGTAGTCTCATCTGCAGCTTGTTAGTTTTATTTAATCGCATAAAAACACTATGTGATCGGAAAAGTCATTCTTTTGGGCAGGGTTTCCCAAACTTTTTCATGCATCGACCCCTTGGTAGTACTTTACCTAGGCCATCGACCCCTTTTGAAAAATCCGACAACATTTTTTAAGAAAAATTATTTATGAATGAAAATCTAACTAAAAATTTTTAGCTGGTTCCACTCCAGCTATGGATCCAGGATTTGTTTTTTTTTGGGGGGATAAGAGTTTTTAATATCAAAAACGTCTTCTAATATCCTAAAGGGGCAGTCTGGGACTCCTCCCCCAGAAAATTTTTCGAAATTTAAGTCTAAAAGGTAGATTTCCAACTCGTTTTGGTACCCCTTATCCGGATTTCAGACATACATTTTAAAGAATTTAATTTACATTTTGGTAGGATTTTTGCATTTGGACGAACTTTTTACAAAAAAAGTTGTAAATAATAGAATGCCAAACTCTAAAGTGTGTCTGGGGATCCTCCCCCAGAAAATTTCTGGAAGTTTAACCCTAAAAACAGGATTTTAACTCGTTTTGGAGTCGCTTTTCCCTTTTTTTACTTCCCTGTTTCCACTTCCCCTATTTCTCACTGTTTGTTCTTATTCCTTTTGGGGGGATAAAGCCCCCTAACCCCCCTCTATCCACTAATGTTCCATTCACTAGTAATGTACAGTTCAATCTGGATAATTTATAGGTGAACCAAATAATGAATATACCACCAATGAAGCATTAATCTTTTAAAACTTTGAAATTAAAAATTAGTATGTAAATTAAGTATTAGTATTAGTAATTATTAAGTAAGAATTAGGAAAATTTTTCAAATCCTCCACAGTAATAAGAAGCTGTTCTCATCTGCAATTTCCTTTTTTATGACTGTTTAACTGTCATCCACCCCTTACCGACCCCATAAGCTTCGTCGACCCCCAATCGAACCCTAGAGCTTCATCGACCCCCAGGGGGTTGGTACCGACGTACCGACCACTTAGAGAAACCCTGCTTTAGAGGTTAGGTCCATCAAACCATAGTAAAAACCATATTTTTAAAGTTTTTGTGCGAATCTCAAGACCTAAGGACGTTTTGGTAGCTATATATTTAAAATTTCCATGCTTGTAGCCCTTTATTACATCCATGTGATTGACATTTTGGATCTATGAATATCTTTATTAAAAGGGGACATAAAATCTATACCCCAGATCATAATATTGAAATAATTAACTGTTTTTGTAGGCTTTTAAAGCAAAATCGTTTTACTGTTCACAAAGTTACATCTAAACAACTATGTAATTGAATTCTAAATATTAATATTTTGAATTGTCTGAGTTAATTTGATTGTATTAATTTTTCGGTTCCTTTATGTAAAATTGTTTTAATTATGGATGGCAGCTCGTGAATAGTGTTGTTTCAAAAAATATCATTAAAAGACTAATATTCAACTTTTTTTCATTTGACCGAGATAACTTCGGGATAGTAAACTAATATTAAAACTTAACGCTTTTAAGCCTGTAAAAAATTAAAACTTCAAAACTTAAAACCTTCAAATTTTGTTTTGTTTCGTTTCCTTATACGTATTTAATAAAAAATAAAAAATTATGATTTTTTGCAATATTTTTCAAAAAAAGAATATGAGGGTAGCGGTTAACCCCGTTTAACTTTTTAAACCAAGTCCCTCAAAAAAAACAATAATGGCTTTTATAAACACCCTCAAATATGAGAAAAAATGAACGAAAGCAGAGGTAGTGCGGCGAATATTGTCACATGAGTGGCAAAACGCATTAAAACTTTCCAAGGACCGGTGCTAATGTTAAAGTCGATATGATTTTTGCGGCAGAAGAGGCGGCAGTGCGGGGCAAGGAAAGAATTCGCTCTCTGCCGCATGCGCCGCGTGACGTCACTCGGCTGCTGTCGCATGGGGCGCAAAAGAGCGCGCGGCCCAAACGAGAACGAGCGGTCGAGTGGAGTGGTCTCTCCGTCGTTCCTTCTCGGAGAAGACATGTCTGTGCCACTGAGCTATAAAACAAACTGGACTGACAACCTCCGATAGTATAACATGCGACCGAACGTGCCGGCGTGGAAGGTTAGAGTAATTTCGCGAACCGGGCAAAACTAACCAATTTCTCCTTGAACTTTTTCTTAAAAGCCACCTTTTTTCATGGGCGAATTTAGGTGGTGAAACCTAAGAAAGCATACTGGATACCTTGGGGGGGCAAGCTGTCCCTAAAGGATTTGGAAACATTATTCTCCCTAAAAAATTAAATTTTTCTTAAAAAGTTAAAAGGGCCTTTCCCCCCTGACCCCTTTTAAATCCACCTATATGCCTGTTTTTTTTTCAATATTATGAGCAAAATTTAGAATTGTCGTTTCATGCTTTGAATACAACTGTGCCAACAGATGGGGAAAACTAAAAGAAACTTTTCCACGCTGACGCTCACTTCGTGTGTGATGCGGTTTGTTTCTTACTCCAGTTTGTTTTATAGCTCAGTGGTCTGTGCAAAACAGACCCCCGACAGTCCGAAAATACCAAACCTATATGATAGGTTTAAAGGTGGTACCACGCGATAGTATCACGTGATATCAAAGATATCACGTAGTATTTTCTTAGCCAATCATGTAACACTGGTATTTTTAACCATCGACTCTAAAGACTGTGCAATGTGACCGATTAGGTTCAGAACAAAGTTTTTAAAAAATGATGTTTTAATCGTCAGTTTAAAAAAGAAGGTGACGAATCCAAAAAACAAAATTTTGAGAAATCGGATATAATTTTTAATGTATACTATAACCACACAACTTTTACTGAAAGTTCAAGACCCCATTTGGAATACAGAACAGTTATAGAAAAAATAATAAATAGTTAATATACACATAAATAAATATACAGAGATCGACTTATTCCGTTTTTAAAATTTATTGAATTTTCATCTGCAAAAAAAGTCTTAAATACCACTTTAAACAAAAATTAAATTGTATTTTTATATGATTCCCTGATGATGTTATAATTGCAATTTATCCCCAAAAACGGGTTGAAACCATGTTTTTAAAAGTCAAATTTAAAACAATATTGTGGGGAAGAAACCCCATGCCCCTCCTCCTTATTCATAATCGTTGCTCCCGTAATCAAAAAATTTGTAAGTTCAGGTTTAAATCTTTCCTTTTTTATAATTTCTAAAAAGTTAATTTAGCCTCTTAAAATATGCATCCAATTTATTATAGTTACAAAATAGTTGGTGACCAAATCCTACACGCACGAAGCTAAAGTCTTGTTCTCATAAGTAAAGTCTAAAGCTCATGAAAAAATTAACTGAAGATGAGGTGGGTCACGTTAGAATTTATTTGAAAAAGTGGGTCGCGATGTTTGAGAACCCCTGCAGTAGATTTCTCAGTTACTCACGCTTTCCCACACAATTTCAAAATCAAATATAATAATAAACTTGCGTTTTAAAAAAAAAACATAAGAATTGCACCTGTATTTTAAGATTTAAAATAGTATTCCTAAACTAAATAGTAGCTTATTTTGAACAAAACATATTAGCAAAACAACGAAGGTTAACAACTAACATTAAATTATCTGGGGTCTGTTTTATGGAGGGGTTGGAAAAACGTGGAAAATTTCTAATTTTCCCTGAAACTGATGGTTGTTTGTCAACTCCATGCTGTTAACTTTTTTACTGACCTAGATTCATTTTATTACTAGTCGCATATAAAGTAGATTGATTATTCTGCTACTCACACATTTGCCAGGATTCTAAAGATAACTCTAATAAACTTGAGTCTATACAAATTTCTATAAAAATTATCTTTGACATATTATATCTTAAAAAATCCTGTGAGGTTGACCACTCTGTGTGTAATAAAAACGTGATGACTTCAACCCTCTTTTCATTATCACGTTTATTTCGTGGGCATGTTTCCTTTACTTGGTTGACTCGCTTGCCTAAAGCTACATTTAGCCATTGTTATTGTTAGTTTAGCGTTTTGCAAACACTGGGAAGCGTGTTCCACATGAATTATTATTAAATTTGTTAAGTACTTATTTGTATACTATACAATGTATACATGTTTTTCTGGTACTTTTTTTTACTAGTTTCATTAAATACATTAATATTACAAAATTTACAGATATTATATTCTATGTTTGGAAACAAAATGGTAGCTTAATTTATTTCAGTATGTTGTTTTTCTATTAAATTTGTTTTTTCGAGAATTTCGAGAGTAAACCTCTTTGAGGTTTTTAAATAATGAAGCGCACTTACACACAAATAATATAAGCTATTTCAATCCTTCAATATTCTTCCGATTCGCCATCTTTTTTATTTTAAAATTTGCCTCCATCTCTATCTAAACCCCAACATTTGTCAAAAACGCAATGCCGTAAAGCTACGAAGACCTAACATATTATACTTTTGAATTCATAAAATCAAACTTTTCCGGGATATAAGGCCGTGTTCTATTTTTATTACTGTCATACGTTTCATATGACGTATGACAGTAACGTAACGAAACGTATGACGGTAATAAAAATAGAACACGGCCTTATATCCTGGAAAAGTTTGATTTTATGAATTCAATTGATAATTCCGGCCGTGAAAGCCTGAGAGTTTACATATTATACTTTGTTCCTAAACCTAAAAGGTCCATATTCTGTAAAAATTTTGTTACATAGCCCTTAAGGGCTATTCCATATGAACAGGGACATGATCAAGAAAACTGAAAAAATAAAATAATGAAATTTTCTAATTATTTTAGGGAATAATTATGCAGTATTGATCTAATTGTGTTTTGCATTGCTTAAATTTTGTGTAAAATTATTTTTATCGGAATGTCAGCATCTAAAGTCAATATTTAGAAATGCTTGTTTTAAAGGTTAATTTGTTAATGAAAAATATATGTTTTATTTAGAAAATGAAAAATAAATTAAATAATTTTTACAACTTTTTTGTTAAATATACTCATAAACTTTATAGTAAAAATGAAATAAAGTGTTTAAATCAATTTAATTATATTTATATTCATGAATAACTGAACGCTTATACACATGTAGCGTGAGTTACGAAGTACTGTAGCGTGAGTTACGAACAGCTTTCTATATTTTATTTTATTTCTGATTTTCTTAAGTATTCCCAGTAAAACTGTTTGCTATTTTAGAATAAGGGAAGTATATTCAAACACCTGACAAGCATATAGAATTATTGAAACACTATTTAAGCAGAAAAACAAATTTGAATTTTATACTCTTAAATCCATGTCTTTTTCTTGTAGCGTGAGTTACGACTCTATTTTAATTAATATTTAAAAAACTAAAATTCTTAAAAGATTCGCAATACTTATTTTAAATTATTAGCATAAATTTCAATATGCATGATTTTTTTAGAAAGAAAAAAATAGTTATTTCTATATTTAAAAATTATTTGAAATTGCAATTTTAAAAAAAATGTAGCGTGAGTTACGGTGGAATTGCCCTTAAGTGTTTTTAATAAGTTACAGATACATAATCAAAATAGCCCTTCCAAACATTTATTCAAAAAACAATTAAAGGAATATCTGTTTACTATTGAGAATATTGATGATTTCTTTTGTTCTGTTTAATGTATGATTTAGAATTATTTTAAGGCATTTATTATGGCAAAAATATTATTTATTGGCGCCCTGTTTGCTACAATATTCATCTCATGTATGTATTTCCTGTATTTTTCTTCTCCTGGTTTACTTTAAATTTTTGTTATACATAATTATGGTCACCTACTTGGACCAAGAGATCCCAGGTGACTAAGTGAACTTGTAATTGTGTTCTTTTTTTATTTGTAGTTCAATAAAAAAAATCTTTATTAGTTTTACCGTTTTTGTGATATCGTGAAGTTTAAAAGACTAAGATAGTAAAATTATCAAATCACAGTAAGGATTTCTTTTACAGTGAAAGATATCCAAAAGCTCCATTTTTGAGAAAAAATATTTTGGGTATTTACGGATTAAAGCCATCGCAGCTACAGATTTGACAAGAAATACCTAACCTAATAATCTAACTAAGAAAACCTTATAATCTTATCTTATAATCTTATTAAAACCGCTAAATCTGTAGCTGCGGTGGCGTTAATACTTAAGTACCATATTTTGTATAAAATTTCAAACAAAATATTAAACTTATTTTTATGCCATAATAAAATCTTATAAATTATCTCATTTATGAAGATTAAAAAATATCTTGGCAATCTTGGTCAGTTTAATGAAAACTGTATGAAATTTTATAAATTTTGACACAATTCCTCGATATTTTTTGATTCCGCTGTATTTTTTTCTGGTGAATATGAGACAACTTTTTCAGCGTGGTTTGAGAGGTAGGTCTTCCACACGTTTTGATTTGAGAGCGCTACTGGGTGATTAGGAACGCCCTGAGATTATATTTGTATTATTTACCGATGGTCCTGTTTTGTTTAAGCTATTTTGCTCTATGTTTATTCGATGCCGTGTTGTGAGCGGACATCTAAAAATCGTGTTAATAAAACATTGATAAAAAATCGAGATTGAAAATCCAGATCGAATTGGTAGGTGATTTTATATGCTATTTCCAACATCAAATCACTGTAAAAAGTTTAAGGTAGTTGGGGGGCTAACCCTGCCCTAACTAGTATAACCAAACTCGTTTGGGGTGTAATCCATAGAGGATTCCTCTATGGTGTAATCAGTAACAGTGACGATTAAGAAAAAAAGGGGGCTATAGGTACTCTTTAATATTACACAAAACACGCAAATCACACAAAAAGAGCATTAAAATAGCCAATATGAATTCAAATAGCATAACTTATCAATTATCTCCAAGCTTTGCCCTACACATGGGTGAATAGAGGGGGAAAATAACTAACCCCTATAGGGAGATATCGCCAGTTGAAGTTGTGACATCGATGTCCATACAATGAAAATTCCATTACTTTTTTCGATTTTCTCAAAACTTGATTTTTGGACTTATTCCCTTCTTCAAACTGACGATTCAATTACGATCATATTACGTAAACGATCATATTCAACGTAAGAAAATGTAATATCGAATCGTCAGTTTGAGAAAGGGAATAAGTCCAAAAACCAAATTTTGTGAAAATTGTAGAAAAAAACCTGTATAAATAATGGAATTTTTGTTCTTTAACCACAAGTTTTTACTGGAAATTCCGGGACTTATTTAGAAAAAAAGACAATCTTAAAAAATAAGTACCTTCAAAAGTATTTTACTGTTGAAAAAAGTTGATGGACTTATTTCCTTTTAGAACCTTATGAAATTTCAAGTGAAGAAAAATCTAAAAAACCTCTTAAATTCACCGTTTAAATTAAATTTCTGCTAAGTTCAAAACACAAAAGTGATAAATAGAAAGCTTAGGTCATTAAAGCAGTATCAGTATAATGTGTCATTAAAGCAGTATCAATGAGGTAAGTGAATATGAATGGAGTCGCACATTCCCTGGATAAAAAAGGTTATAAACACTTTAAATTAATAGCAAATTTTATTTTGGTCTAGTTTACACCACAAAGGATAAGAACAGAAAGACAAATTAACTTTAATTGCAAATTAATTGAAAAAATACAATCATTGGACATAGATTTCACAACTTCAAGGGGCTATTGCTATATCTTCCTATAGGAGTTCGTTATTTTTCCCCTCTTTCTACTCATGTGTAGTGCAAAGCTTGGGAATTATTTTGAGCACAAAAAGTCAATTTGTCATTTTTTTGATTTATTCCCTTTTTCAAACTGGATGGCAATTCAATTATGATATTTATGCGTAGAAAAAAAGTCAGGGCATTAGAATTGGCTTAATATTTTTAGGTCTGATCATGAATTTAATATGGATGAATAGGGTAGAAGTGTTTAAACTAATATATTTTTAGTGCGACATATTTTGTAAGTGATAATTGAACGTCGTTCATTTCTTTAACAACAAAAACTCTTTATTTATGAAAGAACTCGTTCTCATTTGGACAACACATAAAAATGTCCCTAATTTTGATTTTTAATTCCAAAAACTTAATAGATTTATAGAACAGCTCATTTTTTTATCAACCGGGATAGTTTAAGAGGGGGATAGCAACAGCACAGCTCCATTATTAAGAACTACACACAAGCGCGTGATATGTATTTTTACTAACTCACTCTTGTACAGTAGTTCTAGTTCTCTTGTCAATGGACAGCACGACAAAAATATGCATGTTTGGTGTCAACTGTCGAGAGCTTGTTTGACCGGAAGTATCTGAAGTACTTTCAGTGTACTCTCTGGTACTCCATATCATTACGCTCAAATCAATGGGAAGTATTTAAGTATTTGTGACATACTCATCTATAAGTTTCCTACCGTATTTTTCAATGATTACTAACTGATACAGTCCATATTTTGCTTTATTCGTATACGTTTAACCCTTTATCTACTGCATTATGATTTTCTGCAATTTTGTTCGTGCAAATATTTTTTTAGTCACTAAATTGAAAATTAAGAAATACAGGGTGATTCTGAAATGGACCGCCAAACTTTGGGGGGTGATAGTACTCATCAAGACGCACAATAATTGGTATAGAATGGGGGGTCGCAGTTACACCGTTAAAGAGCTAGGTCCTAATGTAGTGCGAGAGCGTTACAAAAGGACATGTTGCCAAGGCCCGTTTAACGAAAAAAAAAATAATGAAATGAAAAAATTTATTGCATGAGGTACAGCAGTATCCGTATTACTTACATCATAAATTTGATAGGAATTGGACCACTTTCTAAACCGTGGGGTGAGTTTTAAAACGTGCTCTTAGTCAAACAATGGAGTTCCATTAATGGTATTTAAAAAAATATTGATCGATGAAGGAATTTTCAATGATCAAACAGTTTCAATGATCAATGTTACGATTATTGAAAATTCCTTCCCCGATCATCATTTTTCTAAATACCATTAAGGGTACTATACTATTAAGGGGGTTATTTCTAATACCATTCTTTAACTAAAAGATTAATATTGCACTTTTGAAACTAACTCGGCGGTTTAGAAAGTGGTTCAATTTCTATCAAATTTATGATGTAAGTAGTACGGATACTGCTGTACCTCATGCAATAAATTTTTTCATTTCATTATGTTTTTTTTCGTTAAACGGGCCTTGGCAAAACGTCCTTTTGTAACGCTCTCGCACTACATTAGGACCTAGCTCTTTAACGGTGTAACTGCGACCCCCCTTTCCGCATCAATTCTTGTTCGGCTTGATGAGTACTATCACCCCTCAAAGTTTGGCGGTCCATTTCAGAATCACCCTGTATACACAAAAAATCCTCTTTGGAAAATTCAATCCGCTAGAGCTAATTAATTAAATTGATACTTTTGAGTACTGTCACTACTCTGAGGGCAAAAATGTTCTCACAATGCAAAAAAAACTATACGGCTTTGTATCGCAGTCTTAAGTCTTAAAAAATAATACCCTTTAAAATGACAATCATGGGAATCTGATCCCAATGGCAGCTGAAAGCACAACTTCAGTTGTAAATCTATTCGCATTTCCCTCTAAAATACTCATAAAACCCGTGCTGACTTCTATCCTGGAAGAAGAGAACTAAAAGAGTGTTCCTGCAAAGTATCCTCAGTATTTTCGTAAGGATGGTTAGGTCATTCTATGTATATGTTACCGTTAAAGTATTAAATCCGTTATTTCATAGAGTACCTAGTTATTCCATGGAATAACTGATCGTGTCCGTTAAAGTGTAAAACTCTCTTGTATTTCATGGTTTAACGTTATTTCATAGAATAACGATCTGCAGCCCGTTAAAGTGTAAAATAATCGGTATCCGGTCAGAATCCCGACAAGCCACTTGCCCGACAGCCGTAATCCCGACAGAGCCGAAATCCCGACTAGGTTGAAATACCGACAGCCCAAAATCCCGAAAGGGTCGAAATCCCGTCAAGCCACTTTCCCAACAGGTCAAAATCCCGACAGGATCGAAATCCCGTCAAGCCACTTTCCCGACAGGTCGATATCCCAACAGGGTCGAAATCCCAAAACCCCAAAATCCCGAAAGGGTCGAAATCCCGTTAAGCCAATTTCCCAACAGGTCAAAATCCCGACAGGGTCGAGATCCCAACACCCCAAAATCCCGACAGGATCAAAATCCCGTCAAGCCACTTACCCGACAGGTCGAAATCCCGACAAGCCATTTTCCCGATAGGTCGAAATCCCGACAAGCCACTTGCCCGACAGGTCAAAATCCTGACAATCAATTGCCCGGCATGTAAGTTGCCAGATAACTCATATTGGTTTCTAATTTTAAATAAGGGTATTCTATTTAAGTTTTATGTTGCTTGACCACAGGTCAAGATTGCTCTTTTTGGCTAAAAATCAGTGTAAAATAATGAAGAAGTTGCTAATTGATAAGAAGAGTTCTTCACCAGTAACCTCTGGTTAGAGGAAAGAGTGAGAAAACTCTTACTCTTTAAAGATTTCTCTCTAAAGAAATGTTTTCTCACTCTTTCCTTTCATACCCTGCCTTTCGGGAATTAAATCTGTTCTATGGAATGCGCAGTTCATTCCGGCAGATAGTGGAGGACTGATCAATGTTCACCACTTTTTCCGTTATAGTCGGCTAGACTAAAAGCTCTCCCTCCGCTCTCTTGCGTTACCTTCCTATACCGTGCTGATGAGCCCTAACAAGGGCGAAACCGGTCCACGGTTGGAGGCGACGCTCGAGAGCTGGAGTTTTCTCTTGCTAATTGATATTTTGTATTTCCTATATTTATATAGCATGTCTTTTTGGTCCGGGCTGACCATTGGTCAATCCAGTTAACTTTTTGCTACTGCTATGCTTTGGCAGTGAAGTAGGTCATGTGGTGGCTCAAACCAAATGCCTTGAGACGAGTAACATTTTGGTCTTGACCACTGTTCAATATATCTTTACCAGTAGTCAATCCAGTTTTTCTCGCTGTTATCAGCTTTTCTTACCTTCTCTTTCTGTCTCGCTGTTTTTTAGGGGGGCGGGGTCCCTGACCATGTGTTATTCGCATTGGACCGTTGGTAACTGTTGAATTTTTTGACTTTATGTTTTAACCAAAACTGACAATATAATAGGACACCAAATTTTTAATTTGTGTTTAAGCGAAAAATGTTCCTATGACTGTTGACCAGCTATAATTATGTCGTTAGAGAGGCTCCCAGATAAATAATAGTTATTAAGTAACACAAGGACAGGGACCCCCCCCTAAAAAAATAATAGCGAGACAGAAAGAGAAGGTTGGAAAAGCTGAAAACAGCGATAAAAACTGGATTGACCACTGGTCAAGATATATTGACCAGTGGTCAAGATCAAAATGTTACTCGTCTCAAGGCATTTGGTTTGAGCCCCCACATGCCCTACTTCACTGCCAAAGAATAGCAGTACCAAAAAGCTAACTGGATTGACCAATGGTCAGCCCGAACCAAAAATACATGCTATAAATATAGGAAATACAAAATATCAATTAGCAACTTCTACATTATTTTACACTGATTTTTAGCCAAAAAGAGCAACCTTGACCTGTGGTCAAGCAACATGAAACTTAAATAGAATGCCCTTGTTTAAAATTAGAGATCAATTATCTGGCAACTTACATGCCGGGCAATTGATTGTCAGGATTTTGACCTGTCGGGATTTTGGGGTGTCGGGATTTCGACCCTGTAAGGATTTTGGGATGTCGGGGTTTCGACCCTGTCGGGATTTGGGGGTGTCGGGATTTAGGGGTAGGAGCAAAATAATCTATATCATATCTCGCACAACTAATACATTTACCTTCCACCCCCTACTGCATTTATGAACTATTCCAGGCCACAGGGAATTAATTGTAATTCCAAGTGTAATTTTATTAATCCTTGTTGTAAAAAAGGATTTTATGGTACGTTTCCATAAATACCATTTATACGCTGCATAAATTAGATAAATTGTTTATTTTACACTTTAACTGTCTATCATTAGTTATTTTATAGAATACCTAGTTATTTCATAGAATAACTAGTTAAAGTGTAAAATTAATAACATATTACACACTTTAACGGACACAATCAGTTATTTCATGGGAATAACTAGGTATTCTATGAAATGACTGCATTATATACTTTAACGGTAACATATACATAGCTTCCAATCTTCCGGTTTTTGTTGAGCTTTTCTCATGCTTTTATAGTTGCAATGAGCTACAAAATCATCCAATTGTTTTTACACAAATAACATTTTGCATAAAATTTTACATTAAAACAGTTGTATAATTTTACAGCTTCTTTTAGCCAAGAAAACATGAGTAAAATGTCTATAAGAACAGGAAGATCGGTAGCTATGTATGTAATTTTAAAGTTGGTGGGACTTGTAAGTACCGTCAGTATAGATAAAGGATTAAACCTATGTCAAGTGACCACATCACTTTGAATGTGTACTTCACAGCGAAGGGTCAAGTAGCCCCCTAAAAAAATCGTTCCAGTCCCGTCTGAAGGTCGCACCTGGTCGATAAAGGGGAGATCGTTCGCAAGCGGTGGCCCATCGACAGATGGGGTTGTCGCCGTTCAGACTGCGCGCCGAAACATTCGGCGTCTCCCCCTGGTGTTACCTAGGGAACCACCAACGCAGACACTTGCGCTCCGGATCGTGATCTCGCCTTCGAAACTTTTCCCCTTTTGTTTAGGTGTTTGTGTTTGGGAGTTCGAATTTTAGAATTTATTTTGGGACATCGATTTTGTTGGGGGGGGGGTAACTTTGGTGGATATGGGGGAAATGAACGTTGGTGTGTGTTGGATGTATTGACGTTGTATTTGATTGTGGTTATGTTTGATGTTTGAAAAGTTTGTTTTTTCCAAATTTTTATGTTAGTTCACATTCTTTATTGTCTATCTGTTCTAGTGGAATTATTTTTAACTCACGATAAGCAGAAAAGGCTTAATTTTTAAAAATTTATTTTAGATATGGATTTTGCAATACAATACTTTCTCATTCTTTTGTTTAAATTTACCCTCCCTGTATCCCCAATAGGGGCTTAAAGCGAACTTTGCTTCTTTTCTGTGGCTATTAAACTTAAAGTTTGTTTTGAACTCCAGTTAATTGAATGTTTAGTTAGAAATAAAAAAATATATTGGCATAATTACTTATTAAATAAATGTAGTAACTTTGAATTTTTATTTTTTTCCATTTTAAAGAGTTACTTTAACTAAAACAAAGTGAAAAAACCTTAGAAATTGTCTGGTAAAGAATGCCCTCGAGTTTAAGTTTACACAAATTGTTTTAGGTAATTTATTTTAAAAGCAATCTTTATAGAAGTATCTAACTCGAATTTTATAAAATATATATTATATGAATTTTATATTATTCATAAATTTACACAATTGTCTATTTTATTCTGGTGAGGTAGAAAATCAGTAGTACCTTATTGTTAAAAAATTAAAACTTCAAATCAAAATTTAAGTCAAACATACATAGTTTGAATAAAACGTTTTACAAAGTAATAAAATGAAGTTTACTTTATGTTTGATTCACTTTTTGGTGTTTCGAATAATTTGATACAAAAGTCATGAACGCCATTTCATCCTAATAACTATCATACAAAACACCTAAATACACTCAACATTTTAACACCAGTTTACTTAAAATTACCAATTACTTAAACTTAAACAATCACAGTACTATCTTAAGTACCCACCCCCCTCTCTTCACTCCAACTACTAGTTACTCAGAAATTCTAGTTAACAAAACCCAATGCTCACTCTCCCAAGTTAAGAAAATTATTTCTCTACGAAGCAATTCCACCTTGCACCCCATTACCATAAAATATCGACACATATCCGCATAAATTCCGAACAATACCGACATGCCAAGACAGAGGAAAACTTCCGCACCGCACAGGGCAATAAATCTCCACGGCTGCTTCCTCAAAGTAGATTGGCCCTGGTTTTAGCAACACGACGGTGCATTGATCTGAAGCTTTCCTTCAATTAGGATTATTGGGAGTCATTTTTGGTGTTCTATCGTGAAGGGCAATATAAATGGGATAAGAATAATATCTTTGATTATCAGAAAAGCTGGAGTACGGTTTTTGTCGTTTAGTAGTGGTTTTGGAGTGTAATCTAGTATCTTGGAATGTCTAAGTTTCTTGGAATGAAGAGAAACTTTAACTTTTGCTATAAGAAACTGGGTCAAAAGGGGTTTATGAAATATTTCCTATTTAAGTTACACCTCTTATGCATTTTAAAAAAATTAGTTATATTAATATTTAAAGCAAAATATTGTTTCAAAGTAATTATGAACCAAAACGATATTTCTCTCTATTCTAAAAAAAGTTTTTGGTGAACGGTTTCCAGAGAAAGGCTTTTTAATTACTGAACCGAATGACACATATATGGTATTAAAATGTCCGGATTCTTTCCGGATTTCCGAGTAGGCCCTTCGATTTTTCAAAAAATTTCTCAATTTTAAAATATTTCCATATTTTTAGATGACGGATAAGGTCGCAGTTAGAGCAAGTACTGTCAATCAAATTATTATGCATCCAATCACAATGACCGATTGACGCTATATTTTAAGATGGAACATGTTTTTTCACCTTTTAAAAAGTACTTTCTTGATGAAAAATCACTCAAAGACTTATAAAAACATATTCTAAAAACTTACATGTACGCCATTTTATACTAAAATTTCACACTTTTTGTCCAATATTTATAATTTTTAGTCTGATTTTATCGAAATTAATTGTAAACATAGAGTGATGTTTTGTCTCTTTTTATTTTATATTGCTTAAACGGTGTTGTTTAACATGTCTGGGTTTAAAAAAAAATATGAATGATAAACACTAGGCATATTGTACTAACGAGTTACTTTAAAATAATGGTTTTTGGTCCGAATATTGATAAACAATGAGAATTAGTTATTTTTGTAATCATAGATTAAAAATAATTAAGATGAATATTTTTAAAAACATTTCGTTTAAATTTTTAATAAGTTCGAGTTAATATATAAAACTTTTAAGGGAGATTTATTCATGGAGGGGATTTGGTGACGTATTTTTTGGAAAGTTGGTTGACGTTTTTTCTGTAAATTGTTGAATTGTTTTATAAAGTGTATTAAGTTCAGCGAATTGGAATTTGTGGGAATTGCGAAGCAATTCCAAAAGGTCCTGCGTCAGCAGTTAAAGGGGGTTGGTGAGCGATAGCGAGCAGGGGGCGGTAGCTCCCTAGTGAATTAAAAAAAAACTTATTTGTGATCCAAAAATCAAAACATAGTTGTCAAATACAAATTATAAAATTCCTAAGCTACAATACACTTCATCTTAAAATTGCTGTTAAAACTTTGTCGTGTATTAGATAATTCCTTTTTGAATTTTAGCTCTTCTAAATACTCCCTTTTCATGTTCTAAAATATGTTTTAGTGATTTTAACTGTGTCTTACACTTCTTTAATGAATATGTAATTTTATTTTTTATTAATTTATTTTGCATTCGTTTAAATCAGGTGTAATGGTATAGTATACGTATGGCTTAATATACATATGCATCTATGACGTTAATGAAATGTGTTTCGTTACTTGTGATATCATAATTTTTCTAAGCTTTAAACCGTAATCTCTCTAATCCTTTCAGTCCTACCGCTTCAAGTTTATCATAGGCAACAATGGCAATATTTGGCAGTCTAGAACTCGATATATCGATATTGTGTGACTATGGACCTATAAAATCAACTTATGAATTTCGATAAAAGTTGCATTCCTCTATCATATGCAGGTTAAATGCCAAAAGTACCGTATTGGCATTTGATACCGTATTGGCAGTAAAGATTTGACGATTGTTATTACTTCAAATTTGCCTTGAATTTAATATGAACAAATTTTTTAATAATAAAAAAGCATGATGCATTGCTTTTGCTTTTTTTGATTTGCACGCCCTACCGGGGGACAATATAATTTTCTGCAGGGAAAATTTGAAAAAAATTCAACTAAATTGCCCCCAGGTGAGGCAGACCCCTAGGTTTTATTTAATTTCCAAGAAGGATTTTCGATAGAAAAAAGACATAGGAGCATGGAAAATTTAGAAAGGCTTTGGTGGGGCATGGGTCGAAAAAGGTTGGGAAACACTGTGATAGATAGTATTAAGTTTTCGTATTTTCTAATTTAGTACTTTCTTTGACACATATGTAACCAAATTCTAATAATATACCATCTTATAATATGTTGTTGAGGTGATATTTGGATGACATTGAAATCTATTAATATACTGGACTATTTATGATGGGCGGTTCAATCCAACTGCATTTCTTTTGGATAGATATTAGCATTTGTACCCCTCCACGGCATTTTTTCCTCTTCTTTTTTGTTGGGTATGGACTCAGGAAGAAGGCTTTTAGTAATCCAATAGTTTTTATTACTAATATAAAGTAAAAGCAAATATGATGCACACAGCATCTAAATCCAGATCGCACACAGCGATGATCTTCTTTCTTTAGCACACTGTGCTTTCCTTTTTATGCTTACCGATTTGCATCCCGCAGAGTAGTGGCTCGACGCATGCCCGGGGTTACGTCAGGGAAATTTGCATTTCGCAATCCCGCACATGCATCATACCCCCCCTGCGGAATACAAATTTTCAGCTTACATTAAATCAAATTAATACTTTTTACACAAAACAAAAGTTTCTCTACATTTACAGCTTTAGTCAAAAAATCAGAAATCATAACACTATTATTTACATACATCATATCAATAATTCCTTCTCTTAACAAGTCCTTTACGAAATGTAATTTTAAATTCACATGTCTCGTCTTGCTTGACGATTTCGCACAGTTAAGCCTATTGATAGCTGACTGGCTATCTGAACATATCAACACATGTTTACTAACAAATTTATCACACAAGGTTTTACTATTATAGAATAATGCTAGATCATCTACATATACACACATAAATAAACAATCTGAATTTTCACCAATACTAAATATACAGTTCTCCGATGCGAGCTGGCTCATTCCTATTTTTTCAAGTTCAGTTTTTAACTTAAAATGCCAGTTTCTTCCTGATTGTGGAAGACCGTATATACTACGTCTCAATAAACATACCTTATTTTGGCCAATTTGACCTTCAAAACCAGGAGGAGCAGTCATATATACCAACTCTTTAAGTTCACTATACAAATAAGCAGTTTTAATATCAAACAGCTTAACCCTTAGATTTAGTTTGGGAACTAAAGCAATCAAAAGTCTAAATGAATCAATATTAAGAACAGGTGAATAGGATTCACTATAGTGAATGTCTTTAATTTGGTTTGAGCCTGCTGCCACTAACCTAGCTTTAAACACTATATTGTTCTCAATTCTTTTCGTCGAATATACCCATTTACTTTTGATTATTTTTGTATCTTTAGGTTTATCTACTACTTCCCAAACATGATGATCACTCAAAGATTTTAATTCCTCATTCATTGCCTTGTACCAATCCGATCCATTATTACTATTAACAGCTCCTTCAAAATTGCGGGGAATTTCCGTTACTAGATTGGCGTGCTTTTCTTTTACCCTGTCAGATCTTCTTACCCCAAGTTCTATTAACCTTTCCTCATCCTCGGCGATCTGTTGCTTTCTCAAAGCTTCAACCTTCTCCCGAGTAGACCCTGGTGGGCGTCCCCTAACTGGTCTAACTTCATCCGATATTGAATTAGACTTAATCGTATCTAAATCTACAATTTGATACCCTCTTTGTTTTTCTACCAACTCATTTATATCCCAGGGTTCCGAATCCGATCTAAAATTTAGGAATTTACTTCCCTTTGTCACCTCATCGAACTTTACGGTACTTTCTTCGATAACCTTATTACTTGCAATATCATAAATTCGGTATCCCTTCCTTTCTCTAGCATAACCTAACATTATACCGCGCTTTGCAGGTAAATCTAACTTTTTACGTAAAGTCTTAGGCACAAATGCATAAACTAAACACCCAAATGTTTTTATATTCTTTAAATTTAGGGGTTTCCCTGTCCAAGATTCAATGGGGATCTTAGTTTTACCTTTACGAGGTGTACGATTAGTTATGTAACAACTACAAGCTACGGCTTCTGCCCAAAACTTTAGTGGAAGTTCACTATCGTAGAGAATTGATTTAGCCCGCTCTACAACCACCCTTATTGCTCTCTCAGCCTTACCATTACTCTCAGGGTTATAAAGGATAGTTTTCTCATGTAATATACCAGATCTTTGCAAATAACTATCTAGTTCCTGATTAACAAACTCTAACCCGTTATCCGTACGTATTCTTTTTATACGCTTAGACATTAAATTTTCATTCAATTCCTTAAATTTAACAAATGTCTTAGCAACCTCGCTTTTATGTTTCAAGAAATACGTAAAATACATTCCAGAAAAGTCGTCTACTATGATCAAGAAGTAGCGAGAACCACCAATAGAATCTACATGCACAGGACCACACAGATCTAAGTGCAATAATTCTAATATCTCAGTACTTTGATCATCAATTACACTTTTATGACACTTGCGGGTTAGCTTACTGATATTACACGCATCACAACTAAAATTTTCATCAATATTACAATTAATTGAATCATTCATAAGATTCATATACTTAGGGTTTAAGTGACACAATCTTTTATGCCACAACTCATATTTGTTTTGGACATCAGTTAGTTTACATTCTAGACTTTCACACTCAAATCGCTTAGAGTCTGGCTCCAAATTCACTTTTATATTACAGTCACACTTATAAGCTTTAAGAATAATACGATTATCTCTATAAATCAGTACAATCTCATTCTTAAATATCAATTGACAACCCTTTTCCATTAATCTAGGTATAGATAACAAATTATATTTAAGACCGCTAGCAAAAGTCACTTTATCCATAGTAATTAACTCACCAGTTTCTGGATGTGTAGCTCTGATCCTTCCTTCACCTTCTGACAATAGTTTAGCGTCCTTACTGGCCAGGTTGATAGTTCCCTCTATGATCTTGATGTCTTCAAACCAGACTAGATCTTTGGCCATGTGGGTCGACGCTCCAGAGTCAAGGATCCATGTGTTGTCGAACGCTGTCTCTGGATTCTCGAAGTTCGCAGCCAAAGCACTCCCTTCAGGTTGTGAAGTCGTCATCTTGGGGTTCCTTTTACCTCGAATAGCTCTGGTCCCAGAGGTCTTTTTTTTCCAATCTTGCCCATCTTTCCAGAAACAATCTCGGGTGATGTGTCCAGTCTTACGACACACGTAGCACTTAATCGTTCTGCGCTTGGTCTTAGCATAGAACGCTTCATTTGAACTTTGCTGAGGTCGGGGTTCACTTAGAATCGCCCGTTCTTCCTCACGCAAAATTTCAAGAACCTCCTCTAAAGACTTTTCTCTCTGCGTCTTTAGTATTTCTCGTATTCGTCCGTATCTTCCCTTCAGACCTCTGACGGTGTAAAACACCAATTCTCTGGATGATATCTCTAGTCCCAAAGTAGCACACTTTGTTGCTATTCCTTTAGCTCTTGCTACGTAGTTATTTACCAGTTCACCTTCAGAGATTTCCAGGGTTTTTAACTCGCTTCCTGCATCAATCTTGCGATCTTCGGTTACTCCCATGAAAGATGTCTTGATCTTTTCCCATAGAACATAGGCTTCAGTTTCAGCAGCAAACTGCAACGCTTGTTCTGATGATAGCGTTAGGTGGATCCATGCTACGGCATCAGAATTCTTCAATTCCCAGTTCAATAAAGCTTGATCCTTCAGATCAGGTGATTTCGGTTCTTCGATCATCGTCTCCAGCCTTTTCAATCTTAAGGCAGCTTTCATTTTCAGCGACCACAAATAATAGTTTGATCCGGTCAGCTCAGGCACATTCAGCCGATCCATTTTCGTACTTTCAATCCGCGATCTTCAAATTATCAAAAACCAACACTCTGATACCACTGTTGGGTATGGACTCAGGAAGAAGGCTTTTAGTAATCCAATAGTTTTTATTACTAATATAAAGTAAAAGCAAATATGATGCACACAGCATCTAAATCCAGATCGCACACAGCGATGATCTTCTTTCTTTAGCACACTGTGCTTTCCTTTTTATGCTTACCGATTTGCATCCCGCAGAGTAGTGGCTCGACGCATGCCCGGGGTTACGTCAGGGAAATTTGCATTTCGCAATCCCGCACATGCATCATTTTTCTTCTTGAACATGAACACACTTTCTTTACTCTTTTTTAGCATGTTTTAGTTTTAATACTTTTTAAGGTCATTCATGATTGTAACAGCACATTTCTGTTGTATTTAATTAAAATCATCACTGTTGCTTAAGGCGCCTTAAAATATCTACACTTTAAAATATATTTTAACAGATGCTACAAAACGACATCCCTGCACTAACAAGGAGTTATAAGCAATGAGGTGAGAACTGATTTATGACCCTAAACGTCACTTTCAGGACGAGACCTTTCGAAGGGGTTCCGATATAGTTGATTGCATGTGACAAGTTCTCGAAAAAGTCGATATTTTTCTGCAGATGAATGAGAGTCGAGAGAACCTAAAAAGTTGAGGGTGCTCTTGTATAGATTTCTGTTGTAGAGAGATGAATCTGAAATCCTTTTTTTTTTCGAGTGTTTTCGGAAGTGGGGAGAATTTAGGGAAGAATAGTCCGTTACATTTCAAGCATAATACTTTTTTCTTGAGAAGAAAGAGAATCAGATTCTGTACATTTTTAGTCTTAAGGATAAAGAATTCTGAAAATTGAAGGAATCTAAAAGGAATAAATAACTTTATTTGATATTTCTGATAAAGTTTTGAAAACTTTGAATTAGACATTACACTATTTATTTATGGATATGGTTTAATTACAAGAAACAGCATATGTTTTTAAAGTAGTATAAATTGTTTTTTTAATAGTAGGGGAGAGTGGGGCACCTTGAGACATGGCTAACCTTGGGCCACTTGATTTTTCAGACGCAATTTTATAGTTATAAACTCGTGCTTGTAGGTACTAATAGATTAGACTGAAATCTACTCTTCAACGTGTTTTGGAATATTTGGTCTTTTCTTGTTTTTTATGGTGCAAAGTTACAATCTCTTGCAAAAGTCAACTTGCAGATTCAAAAGCATTTTTAAAATAAAATAAATTTATTTATGTCATTATAATTATATTTAGAGTAAAGCACGGGCATCTATTAATATTTTAGAAAAGAAAAAGAAAATTTATTTCTAAACTTAAAAGAGTAATTAAGTTTAATATCCAAAGCCTCAAGGAGGGGCTCCTTGGGACATTAAAAGAGGTTTTTATTAAATTTGTTGTTATGAATACCCTAAAAGAGATATTTGGGTGTAAATTCTTTTATTATCTGCGCAAATGACCATATTTAATATATTAGCTGTGTTCGAATAAATACCATTATACAAAAAAAATTATAAAAATAGTTTAATAAAAAATGGCATAAGGTGCCCCACTTTCCCCTACTTCCATATTTTTAAGGATACTAAACCGTTGAAATGATTCACTTAAATATTTAGGTAAGGATAGTAAGAGATATTTATTAAGATCTCTCTCTCTCGTAGTCTCTTATTGTTTATCATTTTTAGTAATAAGCTTAAGTTTTTAAGCTATAAGTTTTTAAAGTCTGTAAGATCATCAGATCCAAAGGAGTAAAACAAGAAGTTTGACGAATAAATAGATTGTAAATCTCTGGACAGTATGTGTTGAATCACGAGTAATTCTTTAGGGTTTATGAATTGAATTCAATAGCGATATTGACTTGTTTTATCTCTTTTTTTTCTCCAAATTCTTATATTAAGCATATTTGATTTTGATTCCTTCAATTGCAAGCACATTTTTTCACTTTGTTATAATTTTTATTTATAAAAAATGGTTCAGAAAGAGAGCTATCTAATTATCTTAAAAGTCACCCAAAATAAGCATTGGTTTCTTACCACCTTTGGCAACAGACTGTTTGTTTACAAACAACAACTCCACGTGAAGTTCTCACAGACACGGGCTTCAAAATGCGCAAATATTTCTAAAGGAGATAAAAGTTAATAATACACCCACAGCTTAAATGATAACTGACAACCAAAGATATCTAATTATTGCACAGCTTCTATAAGAGTCGACCAGCCGCCATGTTCACCCACGACTCAAAGGATGACACATAACCATAGATCTATCTTGAGTTGTGGGTAAACATAGCGGCTGGCGGAGGGGAGGGCTTCCAAGACCCCCTCCTTTCGTGGCATGTTCAAGTTCTTGTTTTCTGTGTATTTTTGTGTAAACCGGATTTTGTGATTTTTCTGTTGCATTTTTCTCAAAAACCATGGTAAAGTTCTCTGGACATGTTTTTTATGTTTCTCGCAAGGATTCTGATTGTGCACAGTTTAAATGAACTTCCTGTGTAACTCTCAAGAATTATTTATTTCTTTTAAGCCATTTTCTCTTTTATGTAACTCCTAAATGCTTTATGTTCCTTACTCAAGTGATTGAAAATCATTTCAGTACTAAAAGCATGTACTCTAAATGCTCTACCCAAAAATAACGGAATGGGACGATTCGGCGCGGCCGTTTGGGCGCGGCCGATTTGGCGCGGCCGTTTGGGCGCTGGCCATTTCGGCGCGGGCCGTTTGGGCGCCGGCCCGTTTCGGCGCGAGACAAATTTTTTTCCTTCGAATTTTTTGAAGGATTATGAAAGAGTTCTATTTACTTTCATTTTATTTCTGGCGCCGAAACGGCCCGCGCCCAAACGGCCGCGCCGAATCGGCCCCGCGCCCAAACGGCCAGCGCCGAAACAGCCGCGCCCAAACGGCCGCGCCGAATAGTAGTAGACCGCAAAAATAACCACATTTAAGAACACTTTTAATCCCCAAATTAACAACACCGATTTTCATGAAATTAAAATTATCCGAGAAGTAAGGCCGTGTTCTATTTTATTGTAATAATAATACAAATACACTACTGTTCATAAATTAAGGACGGAACAGTTTTTTCAACATAACACCTAGTGAAATTATTTTTCATCAATGAAAATCATACCAAGAGATGTTCAATGGGTGAGAATACAGGGCCCGAAAGCAAATTTTCTCTACCAATATTTTAAGGGGGTAAATGGACCCTCCATTGATAATGGAGTCCCATTACAATTTGGAGCTGTGGCAGAAACGTCTGTGTAAGAGGTATTTTACCGAAAACTTTATGTTTATTGTAATGAATATGATTACTCCTGAACTCAGTGCATATTTTTAAAAGCGTGTGTTACCTTTAAATGGTATTTTTTTATGTTTTATTGATAGAAATCGGTCTAATCATCATTTTTGGCAAGTTTTAGCTTCTGGGTCATTTTTGGTAATTGGTATCTTACCGTCAACCATGTTTTTAGTAGTTCTTACATGTGCTAGATTATGTTTAGGTCTGGAGACCCTGAAAGTAAATTATTTCTTTCAATATCGTGACTTTCAAGAAACTTTGAGATAGCCAAATTGTGATTTTGTGCACTTTTTTCTCTCATAAAGAGAAATTCTTGATCTGAAATTTCTTCTAAAAGAAGCGAATGGGACATGAGAACCCAGGCACGTGATCGCAGACATCAGGGAAATTTTTTTTCGTGTATAGGGAGTGTTGAAATGTCTATAACAGTAATAGAGTATCAATGGAGAAATTATATCTCTTAAAAACTCATTTCAAAGGTAATGGAGATATTTTTTAACTATATGTTTCTTTTTAGGTATGTCTACGTCCATAAACACTAAAAAATACTTTTTTTTCAAACATTAATAACAGATGTCCTTTCTGTGAAACTATACAATTATGTTGTGCCGTTTGAGCACCTCGTATACACCGCAGATATTTTCACTGATGTTTGCTATTGCGTACCTGTGTTCTCATGTCCCATTTGATTCTCTTAGAAGAAATTTCAGGTCAGGAATTTCTCTTTATGAGAGAAAAAGTTGCACAAAATCACAATTTGGCTATCTCAAAGTTTCTTGAAAGTCACGATATTGAAAGAAATAATTTACTTTCAGGGTCTCCAGACCTAAACATAATCTAGCACATGTAAGAACTACTTAAAACATGGTTGACGGTAAGATACCAATTACCAAAAATGACCCAGAAGCTAAAACTTGCCAAAAATGATGATTAGACCGATTTCTATCAATAAAACATAAAAAATACCATTTAAAGGTAACACAGGCTTTTAAAAATATGCACTGAGTTCAGGAGTAATAATATTCATTACAATAACCATAAAGTTTTCGGTAAAATACCTCTTACACAGACGTTTCTGCCACAGCTCCAAATTGTAATGGGACTCCATTATCAATGGAGGGTCCATTTACCCCCTTAAAATATTGGTAGAGAAAATTTGCTTTCGGGCCCTGTATTCCCACCCACATCTCTTGGTATAATTTTCATTGATGAAAAATAATTTCACTAGGTGTTATGTTGAAAGAATAGTTCCGTCCTTAATTTATGAACAGTAGTGTAGAACACAGCCTTTTTTCTGGATAATTTTAATTTTATGAGTTCTATTGACAAATCCGGCTGTGAAGCCTTAAGGTTTACATAACACCGGTTTTGTTGTTAGGTAGCCCTTTATCACCTTATTGTGTGTTTTGATAGGGTTCTGAATATGTTTAAAAGGTATTAGAAATCTTTTTCCTCTTAAATTTAGATAAAATACACTATTAGAACACATTTTTGTCTCAAGCAACACTTTTAAAACACCATTTTTTACACACTTTAACACTTTTAAACACACTTTTAAAACAACACAACTGCAATAATACAGTTGATTAATTATAAGTGCTGTTATTGTGTTTTAACATTGTGTTTACTGAGTATCAAAAGTGCTTTACACATTTGCAGTGTATTACTTTTGTGCACGTACGGAGCATGTAACTGAAAATGTTTTTTTTTCTAGCAGAAGACCGCCTCCGGCTCTCTCCTGCTAAGGTCGCTGCTGGGGAATTGGTGGCGATCCCCAGGGACTCACGCAGTCCACCACTGCAAATCAACAAGGGTAAGACGTAGCACACGCCCCCGGCCAAGGAGAGAAAAGTGAGTGATGCCTACAACACCTCTTTCCTCTATAATGGCTTGCTTTTGTTTCATTCCAATTAGAAAGGTTAGATATGAAAATTTTTTCATATGCTTTTCAAAAGGGATTGTGTGACTACTCTAAAACATATGCAAATATGTTACTCTGGCCGTGGGGAGCCTAGTGGTTATGGCATCGACTTTGAAATCGGAGGGTCATGGGTTGGATTCCCGACACCGCTTAAGACCAATCGGGTATATGCGGAGTACGCGATCGTTAAATCTGTGGTTCCGAAAGTCCTGTGGTCCTTAATGGTGCAGTTGACCACGGTTCCAGGTTTCTGGAGACTATTCCCCTCCCCTTCAGAGACATGGCGCAATTGTGGACGTGGTGATAGATAGTGTCAGCATCTATCTATATCATGAGGCTTAAGTCGGAATCCTGCCATATATGGACATCACTTTCTCAGGGGCCGCACTCTCTTTACCTCAAATCCTGTACGCTTTGCGGATAGAGCTTGGATATTCCAAGTGGGATAAGAATCAACAACAAATATAAGAATGTTTTAATATGCTTTTAGAAAGGGACTGTGTGAATACTCTAAAAACATATGCCAGGATGTTACTCTGAACACGACTATTATAAGGATGACTTGCTAACCTCCTCTGCCATATTTTGAGCCATATTTGCCATAATTAACTTGCCATATTTTGAGTGAATTGGAATGTTTACTTGTTAACTCTGATCACGACTACCATGAGAAACTATTGCTATGTTTTGAATAAGGATGGTAACTGTGTGTAAACATGCTTAATACGGCCTGCAATTTTTGAATTATGGTAGCTATAACGGTATTATGTTACCTAACATTTCAGTAAGCTTTGATAGTATTGAATTGGAATGGTTACTCTAAACAAGTGTACTACGTGTGATAAAATGCCATGTTTTAAATCAGAATGGTTTCCCATAAATGACAAGCATGCGAACCTGCTATTTCCTGAATTAGGATGTTAACATTAAACATAACTAACATTAGCATAAACTGCTCTGTTTTAAATTAAAAGGGTTACTTGTCAATCCTGTTAACTTGCTATGTTTTGAACCGTGAGGATTACACTGTAAAAAACAAATTCTGAAACTTAAAACGTTACTTAAAAAACTGTTACTTTTTTAAAGTAATATTCCTGTAAAATACCAGGAACGTACTGTAAAATACTGAAACGTTCCACAGAAAATAAAATTCCGGATTAAATAAAATAATCACGATTCGATCCGAGGAACTATCGCATGGGAAGCAAACTCTTACCCACTGAGCCAGCCGCGACACCATGAAACCATTCCATATAAAATATAACTTAAATTTAAGATCCAAGTCTGGAATTTTGATTGGTTGATATTAATGTAGGCGTGTCAAGTGCACAGCAGTAACTATCCGCTTCTGGCAGAATTCAGTTGGATTAAAAAACGTTTTCGAAAGAAAACCAGAAGTTTCAATGAAAGTGTTAAACAGCTCTAAAAACTCATAAAAAGCAGGAACGTTTCTGGAATTTATGCGGAATGTTACTAATATTTTTTACAGTGTATACCCTAAGTATAAATCTCTCAATAAACTGCTGTGATTTCCTGTTGTTTTTTCTGATTAAGGGTTTCTCTGAACACGATTTATAAGATAATCTTCTCTAGGTTATGAATGGGGGAGAACTTTTTTAGTTGGGATTATTACACTTATACGAGTAATCTGCTAGCCTCTTATGTTTTTAAGCGGGATAGTAACTCTTAACATTACTAACACGAAAACCTAAAATACTTTGAAATATTAAGATTTTTTTTACTCAGAACACGACTATCATAATAGTCACATGTTATGTTTTCAAGCTCATCTTATGGTTTGCTTCTCTCAACTGTAAAGAGGTTTGTATTCATTTTCCTACTGTGCAAGGAGCAGAAGGGTGAGGGTAGGGTGTGTATTGAACCACTATTGCTAGCATGCTATTGATGCGTAAGCAAGCGTATACTAGCATCTTACTCTATCTAGCATAAACAATCAGGATCTAGCATACCTAGCAAGAACTATAAATACTAGACAGCAACGTTAGTTGACCCTACGACATCACTAACAAACAAAGTAGTTCCCATCGCGGTGTCTGAATTTCGAGTGAAACGAAGAACGTCAATTTTAAAATACGATTATTTCGTTAAACTCATGTATATATAGTGTCTTTTTATCACGACTTCCGTACCGAAACTCCTTCTAGCAACCCAGCAGACTTTGTGTTTTCTCACTTTCTCCTTCCGCACAGTGACGTACTGGGTTCAGGAAATGTTGCTGTCGAGTTCTTTGCTTGTACCAGCATAAATTTCAACCTGGGTTGTACTGAGTCTTTGTCTCGTTGTAGGGATGTCGGCCGACGACCAGTCCGACGAAGAGGTGGTTCCTATATTCCGTCCCTTCACCCGGGAGTCCCTGGCGGCCATCCAAGCGCGCATCGCCGAGGAGAAGGCGCGCAAGGAGCAGAAGGGCGAGGAAGGGGGCGAGACAACACGTGGCGGCTACGACTCGGACGACGGTCTGGAGCCAGACCCCAACCTCGAAGTGGGCATGCCCGTGCCGAAGATGTTGCTCAACTATCTCACTCCCGAAGTCTTGGCCACGCCCCTCGAGGACATCGACAAGTACTATGAGAACAAAGGGGTGAGTTCCCACTTTCTCTCTCTCTCTCTCTCTCTCTCTGCACTAATTAATGGCAACTTTTAAAGCATCCACTTTCCCATAGACCTCAATAATTTGCGATATTCGATTATTTGGTGACACAAACATCTTGGTAATACAGAGTGATTCAAAACTCATGGGGGAAAAGAATAGGGGCATTGACATCGCCAGCCCCTGAAAATTGGGGGGGACGACCCAAGGATTTCGGACTCCTCCACAGAGGTTTCTTACACTATTATCCACCCTTGAGAAAAATCTTTTATTTCGCTTAAGCACCGCCCAATGATTTTAAGGTAGCTTTTTGAATCATATCACTTCAAGAAACTTTCACTTCAAGTTTTTTTTGTAAATGTTTGTAACTTTCAACTAAGAGGGGGGTCTGGGGGTTTTCCCCCACAAATTTTTTTGAAATTTGATCTTTTAAAACAGGGTCAAATTCATTTTTAGTGTTATATGATTAGACAATTTCAAAATCAAATTGCTATGCTTCAATGAGTGCTGTAACCTGGATTTTTTTCTGGGAGAAGGGCTCGCCTTATTACCTTTGTTTTGCTCAAAACAATTTTTTTGTTAAAATAATGTCCCCTAAACTCAGCACTGGCTTCAACCTATTCTAAATTAAAAGTGCTGTAAATCATGTGGAGTCTGCCCCCTATATGCTGCGCCTCTTATGTTAGGGACTACTGGTAAATTGTAGCCATCCTGGAACCACGCATTCAGAAAATTTTCGTTCCTTCCTCAAAAGTTAAAAATAAAGTATTTCTAAACAATGTTCCTAATTATTGGGGAGACGTCGGACGTGTCCCCCATCCCCCCGGTAGTGACGCCTGTGATAGGGGGTGTAAACTGTCCTAAAACAATTCAGAAACAACTTGGGTTAGGTAAACGGCGAAGCAATCCTAAGGAGTGTCAATAAAAAAAGATGCTAAAAGCTTCTTTAGCCTATAAAAGACGCTAAAAGCAATGAAAAATGGGCTATTGGGAACCACTGTATATATAATCTACATCTATACCTAAACAGAAATTACACTCAATTAAGGTATCCGCCTACCCCTAAAAAGACGAGTTTCGACTTTTTCGTCGAAAATTTGGTTCTTACATTTTCAAGTAGTTTAGACTTTTATCTTTCCAAAACTGTTTTCATTTTACTTGTAGGTGAATTAGAAAATAAATTACAGCATTATTAAAACAGATAGTCGTGTGCGATCGTATACAAATTAAAACTTTAATAGGTGAATTAGAAAATAAATTACAGCATTATTAAAACAGATAGTCGTGTGCGATCGTATACAAATATAAACTTTAAAGCTGATTTTCTCAGAACTAAGTTTTGCATAAAAACCCTCCACTATTTACATGATTACTCAAAAACTATCCAAGATATTCATTTTAAATTTTATATTAATCATACTGTTACTAACCAGATGAATCACAGATTTTTATGTAAGTTTATTATTTTTGTTTTTATTGATGTTTTTTTGTTAAAGGGTTGTAGAAATTTTGAAATTTTTCACTTACCTTTACATTTTATGCTGTAAAACAAATGCTTTTCAAAATATGTCTTAGAAAATAGTCCATTCTGAAGATAAGTGTTATACGATACTTGTGTCCAAAGGAAATTTATATAGGGGTAATAGTTTTTGGGCAAGAGTGAGAGGGGTTTTATAAAAATTCACTTAAATTTTACACTAATTACCCATATTTTATAAAATAATATAATTAATTTTGTTTTATTAGCATTGATCAATGTTTTGATCAATGCTACTAAATCACTTAAACTAAAAATTAAAAAATAATTTTTGTAAATCAAGTATTTCAAAAAAATGGTCTCAAAGGTAGGCGGATACCTTAAATAAAGATTATCTTCTCAATACGTCCGTGAGAATAACATCCACAAAACTAATGATGACGACCCATCAACGAGCCTAAATTCTTCCATAGAAAATTTCTCTATACCAGGGAATATTTCCACCAGTCAAAAGGAGATGAGAAAACAATCGTTTCCAGCGCTATTTGCCAAATGATTTCTTCTTCCGATGGATCCCCCTCACGCAAGGGTTGACGACATTCGACTCATTAAGGAAGGAATCGATAAATATCTATCTGCGGGTGTACTAGTCTAGGAGCCAGGTACAAATTTGGTCAATTATTTCCTCTCGAACGATTATTGGTGAGACGCATTAGAGAGTTGTATCATAAAGCCTCGTGAACGTTAGCCGTGGTTCCGTGGGTGGGATGAGGGGTGGTAGTCCCCCAAAACACGAAGAAAATAAAAATATTTTTAGTCATTTCCTCCCGGCTAAAAATTTGTTAAGTTATTGCTAACCCAATATCTCGAAGAAAAATAAAAGTAAAAAAAGAAGAAAAACACAAAGGGGATAATCAAAAGAAGAAACGGGTACAAGAACATTCAACGGAAAGCTCGTGACAGTTTTATGACTCCAGTAGAGTGTAATCCACCCCTTACATTCTTTGGAGGTAGGAAAGTGTATTGAGACAACTACAACAACAAAAGATCCCACAGCATAGTGAAATTTCTTCCAAAATTGTGCGTTATAGAAATTGCGTCTGATTCTATATTTTGCAGTTGCACGTAATCTGTTATCTGGGGAAAATGACATATCCTGGTAAAGGTCTGCATCATCCACGGCTCTACCAAAAGAAGTACGTAGGGATAGAATAGGATATACCATTATGTGAGCATGAAAAAAATCCCATTGGCGATGTAAAGTGTGCAAAAACCACACTATTTTTTGTGTGAAAATTTCAGTAAAAACTCGGCTGTAATACGATTGTTCAACCTTGAGATTTGTTCATAGATTCGGCCGTATTTTTCATGCACGAAACTTTTTTTGTGTTTTAATGGATGTAATAAGCATATTTCTATGAAAATAATACAATATTTTATGAAATATCTATGATTGGCCTAAAATGAGTTAAGAATAAATACTAGGCAAAAACTATTACAAATTTATGAAAACAATTTTTCATCTGTAAAAAGTTGTAATCTGCAAGTAAATTTGGAATGACCCACCTAAGAATCCATGCGTAGAGTTCTCATAGAAGTTTTTAAATATTTGTGGTGGTTTGATAATCAATCCACCAAATAACTTTCAATGTGATTTATCATCTCTATTGATAAAGCTTTATTTAATAAAGATGTATTTATTGAATGGATAATAGTTAAGTGTGCAACATCGGCACTGGATAGGTTATTAGGGTAGATATCGCTGTTGGAACCGGGATACATATGAAAAAAAACAACAACCCAGGAACACTGTAATATGAAAAAAAGCACCGGGAACACCGAGATATGAAAAAAAAGAAAGCACCGGGGATATTGAAATGATTAGTAATTTCTGATACATAAAATTATGTTGGATTATGTAAATCAATACATGAAAGGAACTGAACTGCGTTGAGTAAGTTACTACGTAGAAGGTCTCTACGTCACCTCTCTGTCAGTATATATGTTGGATTGTTTGTAATGTTTGTCAAGATGCTTTCTGATTAGATCCTCATTATGCCAGTCGCTGTATTCGTCTCTTTTAAGTTAAACAGTATTCTAATAAATACTTGGTTATTTTATCCACTGACTCTGCTGCTTACTTGATTAGATTGCAAGGCCGGGCAAATCAGCTAGAAATGTTGGATACAAAATGTTGGAACCGAGTGTTTTACTTTGTTTTTTTTTCAGCCTTACCGAAAAAAAATTCTTTTTTCTGAACGTATTTGCAAGGGTTCACTGCTTTAATTATTTTCATGATTTTTACCCCTTAAATCCCATTTGCAGCCCCCTGTTCTAAACAAATTCTTGTTTCTCTTGATGAGTCCTGTCATCCCTCAAATTTTGTTGCACTATATTAATGTTAAATATTATGCTAATTAGCTCAATGGACCTTAACAGGCTAATTACTGACTGCTAAGAGATAAATTTTTAGAGAAAGGAATTACTTCATCAAACATACATGTCCTGTTGAAATAATATAGGGTAGGTGGGGGTAAAAACCCGCACGAGGCAAAACCACGCACCGCGATTTTTAATCGTTAATGATCGATTAAAAAGTTGAAAACCAGGTGGTTGGTTCGTCTTATTGTGACCTATTGTTCTACGAAAGTTCGTACCCCTAAGTCACTCATGAGTTTAAAAAATGCTGTGTTTGTTTTTCATCATTTTGATGTAATTTTTCTGATCTTTTACTTAAACATTTCAAAAAATAGAGCTTGAGGAGAAATACAAACAAATATCCCAATGATAAGATAGCTATTCAACTTCAGTTTCGTTTTGAAAGATTTGCCTCAACATGTCTCTAAAAATAATAAGGCTTGTTTTTCAAAATAAAGTAAAACGGGGCAAATTCACGCAGGTGTTTTGGGGCAAATCCACGCTTAAAAAGCTCAGGAATTCGTCCCAAATGAAAAATGGGACTACTTGATCTCTAAACAGGTTAATAAAGGTGTCCCTCATGCCAACCCTCTACCTGAAACCATCATTTCTCCCTTTTGAAAGATATCTGGGCAATCTGAAATGAATTGCTTCAACAGGTTGACAATTTTCATTAAAACTGATCATATTTATATTTAATATGGTTGGTTGGCTTAGAAATATTAAGAGGCAGATTTTATAAGGAGCGGGCAGAAATGCGGGGGTCATTATTGTGACCATTTTTGATTTTGATGAAATTTTTATGATGGATACTTCTAATGATTTTAGAATACCCCTATTTTTTCTTTTTCCCGAAAAAAATTTTTTTCGGCCTACAAAAATTCTCAAAGTTGGTCGTGACTCGGTATTTTTTTCGAATCAACATATCTTTGTACAACATTTTCTCAGTGCATTGAGGGTAAACCAAAGTAATTCTTGCGGTAACAACATGTCCTTAGATAGCTTAATCAAATTCTTTTGTGAATTTCATGGTTCACCTTCCCTGCAAACTGGAAGGGTTCGCCAAACTTTGTCGAAAAAAATGAAAAAATGCCAAATTCGAGCCTTTATTGACCCCAGCATTGAGGGTCAATCACAGTTTTGAGGGTTAAAGTGTGTAGTACTGCTCAGTATTAACTTAATCAGCCCATTGGTTGTATGGTTAACCCTCATGGCAGCAGAAAAATGGCTACTTTCGTAGCTATCAAAACAAAAAGAGGTCATTTTCGTGACCCCGTATTTCAGAGCATTGAGGGTCAATCAATAATTCGAAATATACGTTTCTTAGTACAATACCTCTACTTTAAGAATCAGTTGACAAACCTATGGCGTCTCGATCTGTGATCACGTGAGATTGATTTTTGTAACTTAAAAAATGGAAAAAAGGTCATTTTGGGGACCCTGTATTTCAGAGCATTGAGGGTCAATGACGAACTGGAAATATGCATTTCGTAGTATGAGACCTACCCTTTAAGAAACAATTGACAGAATTATGGAGTCTTGACCTGCGATCACGTGAGATTTATTTTTGTGACTACAAAAACGGAAAAAAGGTAATTTTTGGGATCCTGTATTACAGAGCAATGAGGGTCAATGACGAACTGGAAATATGCATTTCGTAGTATGAGACCTACCCTTTTAAGAGACAATTGACAGAACTTTGGTATTTTGCCCAGCGGGCACGCCTAAGACTTACTTTTCTACATAGCGAACACATAAAATATGTGATGCTTACAATTAGCTTTGTAGGTTGTTTTCAAAAATTATTTTCAAATTACATTTGGTCTTCCAAAGGAAATACCACCAAAAAATAAACCATATAATGAGATTAAATTTTTATTTGAGCAGTGATTTAAGACAATTTGAAAAACATTAGCCTTAAACATATAAAACAGTAAAATATTTCAAAGAATAAGTTTTAACAAAAATAAACACAAAAATGGTTATTTCTCCCAAGTTATTTCATCTTCTTTAATCTTTGAAATTATCTTTTTGATTTCCCCAACAGCTTCAATACCGAAATAAAATAAAAATATAAATGAACCTTAGATTTGCAGATGATAAAACAAAAAAATTAGGACTTAGGAAAATTAGGAAAATTTGACTAGGCTTCAAAACTTTGAGGATATGTAAAAGAGAACTCTTTGATAAAGGTGTATAGTTAACTTCTGAACAGAATTGATGGTATTGTAAAATAGTGTGCGTTTTCATAGCGGTAAGGATGGCTCGAGGTACAATCTGCTTCTCTCCGTTCTCATACACTAACGTACTTGCGCCATACGCTACATCTTGAATTGCGCCTGATTCAAAAAGATAGTGCAAAAAATGTTCACATTTATCGAAAGTCATTAAACTCGAGGGTTTTAATTGATTAATTAATTTAATTAATTGTCTTCTTAAATCACTGTTCAAATAAAATTTTAACCTAATTTTATGGTTTATATTTTGGGGGTCATCCTCATTGACCCTTATGCACTGAAATACCGAATCCCCAAAATTACGTTTTTTTTTCGTTTCTTTAGTTACAAAAATAAATATCACGTGCTCTCAGGGCAAAATACCAAAGTTCAGTCAATTGTCTCTTAAAAGGGTAGGTCTCATACTACGAAATGCATATTTCCAGTTCGTCATTGACCCTCATTGCTCTGAAATACAGGATCCCAAAAATTACCTTTTTTCCGTTTCTGTAGTCACAAAAATAAATCTCACGTGATCGCAGGTCAAGACTCCATAATTCTGTCAATTGTTTCTTAAAGGGTAGGTCTCATACTACGAAATGCATATTTCCAGTTCGTCATTGACCCTCAATGCTCTGAAATACAGGGTCCCCAAAATGACCTTTTTTCCATTTTTTAAGTTACAAAAATCAATCTCACGTGATCACAGATCGAGACGCCATAGGTTTGTCAACTGATTCTTAAAGTAGAGGTATTGTACTAAGAAACGTATATTTCGAATTATTGATTGACCCTCAATGCTCTGAAATACGGGGTCACGAAAATGACCTCTTTTTGTTTTGATAGCTACGAAAGTAGCCATTTTTCTGCTGCCATGAGGGTTAACCATACAACCAATGGGCTGATTAAGTTAATACTGAGCAGTACTACACACTTTAACCCTCAAAACTGTGATTGACCCTCAATGCTGGGGTCAATAAAGGCTCGAATTTGGCATTTTTTCATTTTTTTCGACAAAGTTTGGCGAACCCTTCCAGTTTGCAGGGAAGGTGAACCATGAAATTCACAAAAGAATTTGATTAAGCTATCTAAGGACATGTTGTTACCGCAAGAATTACTTTGGTTGACCCTCAATGCACTGAGAAAATGTTGTACAAAGATATGTCGATTCGAAAAAAATACCGGGTCGCGACCAACTTTGAGAATTTTTGTAGACCGAAAAAAATTTTTTTCGGGAAAAAGAAAAAATAGGGGTGTTCTAAAATCATTAGAAGTATCCATCATAAAAATTTCATCAAAATCAAAAATGGTCACTATAGTGACCTGCCCGCTCCTTATAAAATCTGCCTCTTAAAACAACATTAAGAGGGTTATTTCTAGTGTTTTTATAATGAAATATTCTGTTTATCCATGTTTATTTCACTTGGGCACCAAGATTTGCCAGTGCGGGTCTTTGCCCCATTTTACGAGGCAAAGCCCCGCGATTTTTTTTCTACTAAATTGTAAATTTCTCATTAAATACCATCGATAAGAGTTTAAACTTGGATTGGTTTTGTAGGTAGGACCTCAATCTAACATCTCCAATTGAAATTTCGGGATTATCTACCCCCTTTCGACGACAATGTTAAAAATACTGAAAATTGCGTGGCTTTGCCCCCACCTACCCTATATTTATGAAGTCAATGTTAAAAAAATGCCTAATGTAATTTCTATTATTTCTTTCTCTTTCCAGACTTTCTTAGTCGTAAGCAAAGGAAAAGACATCTTTAGGTTTAATGCACACAATGCCCTGTACCTTCTGAGCCCTTTCAATCCAATCCGTCGAGTGGCAATTTATCTTCTGGTCCATCCTATATTCAGCTTCTTTGTTATTACCACGATCCTCGTTAACTGCATTCTCATGACTTTTCCTACTAACCCTACGATCGAAAGTACCGAGTGAGTATGTCTCTTTAAATAAAAATGTGTCCCAACTACACTGTAAAAAATTTTTGACCAAAATCTGGTATTTATTTTCTGGCTACAAAAAATGGCTCATAATTTTACCATATTATGGTGCTTTCACTAGCACCAAAAATCAGAAATAGGTTGCACCATAATATGGTGTTTTAAGGCTCTCAAAATTAGAGGGGTTGCACCATAAGTAGAGATGAATGATAATAATTAAGGTAATATTAAGTAGAGATGATGAAATACATACATTTAAATATCCACATGTGGAAAATACAAAATTAATATCACCTTCACCTATAAATATATTCTACAAAATTGAGCTAAATTTTTGCCGTTTTTTAAGATAAATGAAGGGTAAAAACTAAAAAAATATATTTTACACAAGTCAACTTCCGTGCCGTGGTCTTGAAGACGGTAAAATGTATAAAGTTTTGACTCCAGCTGTGGACTAAAAAATTATTAGAATATTAAGACGTCAGCTTTTAAAATACTTAAATAAAACTTATTTTTGTATTAAAAGTTACTTTATTTATGTTAATTTATCCACGTATTTAAAAGTTGATGTCTCAGTCGTAATAATTTTTTTGTTTACTTGTCATGACTTCCGCAGCTGAGGTCGCATTTCATCATCTTCAAGACCACGGCCTGGATATTGCCTTTTGTTTAAATTATAACTCCGGCCTTGTATATAAGTCTCTGAATGGTTAAAAAATATATCACTCTATATTAAAAAAAGTAACACTGGTCGCCACCGATACTGAAATTTTTATTGTTGCGCGCTTTGAATTTTCATTACGCGCGCACGGTATAAAAACTATTAAATTACCTAAATATTAAAAAAATTCAATATTTGTAGAGACAAGTATTGTGATAATTTTCGTTCCAAAAGTTAATAGATGAGATAATTAGCTCTGGAGTTATTTAATGTAAAGGGAAAGTGGGGGCTAATGTGACATTTTTTAAAAATTTTCTATAATAAAAGCATAAATGCAGTTATTAGAGTGAAAGAAATAAACTGAAGATGTAGTATTGTAAAACCTCGCTCATTCGGCCCTCGTTTATCCGTACCTCCGAATCAGATTCGTAGACATTTTTCGCTACTTACGTATTATACCGTTGACCGTTCAGCAGCCGTTAAATTCAGCGTCACAGCTATAGAACAGTATATGGGATTTTAAACGTTTTCGGATTCAGCGGCACGGTCGACGGCATAATACGTAAAAACCCATTTTATCGATTTGACAAACTTTTAGACGTTGCATGTGTTTGAAACAGAAGATAGTGGGCCAATTCTTTGTTAAAAAATAGAGGGAAACGTCATTTTTATAGTTTTTAATGTCTCTTAGGACAATTTTGAGTAATATTATGTTACAAAAGAAAGTTTTTATAATAATAAACAGTAAGCCAGCTTATTTAAGAAGTTGTTTTGCATTATTACCCGGATAATTCAGATTTTTGATTTTCCGTATTGCTCTTTGTTCCAGTTAGTCTGGACAAAATAGGTTGTGTAACGCAACATTATTGGTCACTTAGAACTAAAGAATAAATTTAGCAATCAGCTATGATGTGAAATAACTTTTGCGAACTCAACTTTCACTTTTTAAGCAAAGCAGGCATAAGCCTTAATTTAAGTAGACTTAATTTCGTTTTAACACTTCAATATGAATATTAAGTTGCATATGCATATAGAGATACATAGAATATTAAGTCTGAGTGATAATATTGGCTTCTTATAATAGTTTTTAATAAAATTGCAACCAAATACACGATACAGTTCATAATTTCTAGATAAATGTCGTTGTATTCCCCCTTTTTTCCTCGATTGTCCCCTCTCCTTTTGAAACTATTCTAATCTAAACCAATTTGACACAATTAGAGTTGCCTGAAGGTCTGCAGTAATTTTGCGAACTCTCTTTCAGACGGATGTACAAGCAACTTGACTTTTGAACTATAGATTGGCAGGATTCCAGTTCTCTGCGCTTTATCGATTCCAGTAATATTGTACACAGTGTGTCCTTGCGCCGTATACAAAAATCCTCCTTACGCGCGTTTTCAGCGACGAAAGAACTTAATTTGTATTTCAATCATCAGTGCTAAGAAAAAAAGAAATGTGAATCTCAAAGCTGGCTAACTGAATTTTTGCGATAAAAAAAGTACACTACCCCTTTTAGACCTAGGCGCCCCAATTGCCCATTGGATCCAATGGTAATCTCGGGCGCCTTAGGTATGAAAGGGCTACACTAGAGTGGAAAGAAGGACTTTCCCCGATATAGCCTGTTGAATTTGAAAAAAAAACGATGTTCATAGAATTTTCAAAAATTCAATTTGAAATTTTGTAAAATATTTCTTTCTTTTCTTACACTTTGTGCTGTAAACAAAGCCAAAATAAATTATGTTTTTAATTTAAAATTATTTTACCTTTTATCCATTGTAGGTGTGATTTCATTTATATTCACTGAATCAAATGCATTGATGACTCACTTTTATAACAATTTTTAATTTATTTTAATTGCCTGTCTTTAAATTTTTCACTTTTGAGCCAAGAACTAAGCAGAAAAATAATTTTATTGTCGATAACAATGGTTTTTAAGATTTTTTTCAGCTGAAGTTCATAAAATTTGTCAACTGTAAAATATTTTTGAAAAAAAAACTTTCATATTTTCGATGATTGCTCTGTATTTTAAATACGGTCCAAATTGTCCACAGTCTACCGCTCTTTTAAGTGATTAATATCAGGCTGAATCTTCGCAAGTCGCTTTGTTTCGCCTAGACTCCCAACTTCCTTTAGAGGAAAAATCTCAATCTCGAGAGTGGTAGCTAATAAACTGCGCATGCGTGAAACATGTCAATTGGGTCAGATTTTTTGCACTGTCTTAGTAAAATATTTATGTAATTGAATGGACCACATTGTCATACAAATTAAGGGGTATATGTTCTCCAAATTAGTATGAACCGCTAGTCCGACAAGAATTGATTGAAATACGAATTTTACAATTGAGATGCTTACAGCAACAAGGAGAAGAACCGTCTTTTATTTTTTTTGCTGTAAGCACCTCAATTGTTTCATAAATGCGATATTTGAAGTTAATCATTGTTAATATGAATTTAATTCAATAAGTAATCAATTTATATTGTTGCTCTTTTCTTGCTTATTTATCAATAAGCAAAACTAATCAGATGTACTCATTTTTTGTAAGACACTTTTTTTCGGGGTTCAGTAACTTCAAAACTTATAAGTATAAGATATTCTTTCTTTGTGACGCATACGCATTATATCAAAGTATAAAAACCTTGCAGATATTGTGAATATGCGTCCTCTGCATCTCCTAAAATTAATGAAACACTTATCTGAAACACCTTGTATGTACTGTAATTATTTTTCCAGTAGAATTAATTACCTAACATCTTATGCATGCAATAACATGTTTTTTTTTCAGAATTTACTTCACTTTGATATACACCTTTGAGTCCTGCATCAAAATGTTAGCTAGAGGATTCATTCTCGAATCCTTCACATATCTTCGGGATCCTTGGAATTGGCTCGATTTTGTAGTTATTTCTTTAGCGTAAGTGTGCCACCTTATATATACCTTAGCAAATTGATAGGAGTTCAAAATAGAGATACGTCTAACTCACCATCAAAACTTATAGTCAAGAAGAGAAGTATTATTTTCAACTTTATGCAATGATGTAATTTAACTATTATTTTTATATCAATGGATATTTACGTACGATATACTTAAATTAGATTGACTTATTTATTAATATCATAACATTCTGCCCAGATACTAAAATATCTCAATTCGTGAAATATTTCTTATTAACATCACACTTTCTCTTCCACAGATATATCACCATGGGAGTAGATTTAGGAAACCTCAGCGCCTTGAGAACTTTCCGCGTCTTTAGAGCCTTAAAAACAGTAGCTATTATTCCAGGTAAATTTTAACAAAAAATATTTACTGAACAAAATTACTTTATCTATAATAATAATAATAATAATAATAATAATAATAATAATAATAATAATAATAATAATAATAATAATAATAATAATAATAATAATAATAATAATAATAATAATAATAATAATAATAATAATAATAATAATAATAATAATAATAATAATAATAATAATAATAATAATAATAATAATAATAATAATAATAATAATAATAATAATAATAATTATACACTAAAGATACGACAAACTAGATATGTTAAAGCTTAGCCAGTTTTATAGATCCTCTTGTCAGGAATAGGTTTTTTCAGTTAAACCAACAAGATAATACATTATCCTTATGGTAAATGTAAAAAAAAATACGTGTTTCTTGTGAAAACTTAATCTAAAACTTAATTTTTTAACTAAAAAAACTAAAATTATCTAAATTCTTTTAACTTTTTTAGACTACACATTCATTCTTCAAATTTTTCTACAATATTAACAGCCCTATTCACTGGTAACTTGACCGGGGGTTAACTGGCAGTCAAACTTCGGATTGACAGCAGCTAAAGAATTCCACCAATAAGAGGTTTGACTCCCGGTTAATCCCCGGTCAAGTTACTGGTGAATACAGCCGTAAGGGCTGGTTTTAGTTTAGTTTTCTCCGTAAGACATGACATTACTGTTATTTAAAATTTGTATATAGTAACTAGTAATTATATTTCTTTTAACTCGCTTCTTTCCTCCTTTTAGGATTAAAGACCATCGTAGGAGCTGTTATTGAATCAGTAAAAAATCTAAAGGATGTGATTATATTAACTTGTTTTTCACTGTCAATTTTTGCCTTATTGGGGTTGCAAATTTATATGGGAGTTTTAACGCATAAGTGCATTTTTTATCCTCCATGGACACTTGAAGAAATACCTGATGTAATAAATACGCAAGCGTTCAAAGATCATGCAAATAACTTCAGTGAGTATTGATCATTATTTTATAAATATTATTTGTAACTATACTTTCATTTCTAAAAAATTATTTCCCATGCTTAAGTATTCAGTATAAATTGTTTTTTAAAATTATGATTATTACTAAAAAGCGGAATTTTCTAAGGGAAATAGAAAATAGGTCTCCCATTTCCCCCTATTTATCATAATAATTCGTTTTAAAAATTTTCTTCAGCCTAAAGACGTTCCATAATTTCTATATCGGAAACAAATTTCATTAAAACTTACTGAAAAGTATTCACCACATGGACCAAGTTATTTTTACCAACTAAATGTTAAAAAAATAACACTATTACATTTTTTACTTACATTTCATAAAATAACTAAACACTTACCTGAAATGCAATAACATTTTACTGTATGAAAAATTAATCACTTTCAAGTTGCCGTTCTGAATACCGTATATTTCCGTGTTGAAGGCAAGGAAAAGTTGACCAAAATTTTAAAAATTGGAATTGAACCAAAAATTGGAAGTTAGATTTAATTCGGAAAAAACTGACCAAAAATTCAAAACCCGCGTATAAACAGAATGAATCACCGGAACCCAAACCAACCAACCAATCAACCAACCAACCAACCAACCAACCAACCAACCCATAAATCACCGGAGAAAGAAAAACACGGCAACAAAACGTGCATTGAATCCACTAGGATTCGAACCAGAACATCAAGATTCATACTTTCTTCATACGCATAATAAAAGCTTATCGTGGTGTTAAAATAAGTTGACCTCCTACTTTTATGTTTTCTTTTAATTGATTTCTATTTTATGTATTGGCGTAAGCTCCCTAGCCGATGTGTTTTTTTAATATGATCGTGAGGGGCTTCTGTGAAACTTAATTCCATGAATAATATTTTAACTCTTTAGACCCGCGTATAAGCCCCTACTTTTGAATCGGAATTTTTTCCAAAAATTCTCGACTTCTACGCGGAAATATACGGTTATAATTAAGATTCCAGTAATCATTTGTAAGGTAGGAAAAATTAAGGAAAACAATAAGATTGTAGATATAATATAACGAATCATGAAGAACGGATACATTTTGTAACAGCAATAAAATAACATTACCTTGCATTACAGGTAATCAGTATAAAGAAGAGGGGAAGTACGAACCGAAGCTTTGTCGACCAAATGCTGGGTGAGTCAAACTTTCAAGTAATGTTCGGCACTAGTTAACTAAAAGTAGTTGAAAAGTAGTTAACTACTAGTTGCAACTACTAGTTAACTAGTAGTTCAACTACTTTTGGTTTAGAGTAGTTGAACTAGTAGTTTAACTACTTTTTTCACCAACTACTAGTTCCAACTACTTTCAATAAGTTCAACTAAAACTATAGTCAGTGTAACGGATGAACTCTAGTAACGGTGAATTTTTCACCTTTATTATAGAAGTTATGTATGGAAGTGAAAAATTTCACTAATTTTTATCCTCCAATTTCCGTTACAGACATAATCTGTCTTCCAAATGCTTAGAAGGGGTCCAAGGGTTCTTCCCTGAGAAAAATAACAAGTTTAACATGCTTAAAAAGTGTTCGGAAGCACAAAAGACCATGGCGGGGAAGCAAAGTAAAATCATCTCTAGAAATTATGGAGTTCAGGGTTTTCTCTCCTGGAAATTCCAGCACTTTGAAAAGCGATTTTAGGCTAGGTTTACGAGGATTCTAGATGTTTTTCCTGCATTAAAAATTAGTAAGGCAATACTTGAAGTTAACGGCTCAATTTTGTGCTTAAAATATTGTTGTTCAGGCTAAGGGAGTTTAGGACCCTTAACACCCCTTATATACGACACTGTACTGACTAATATAAATACAACTTAGAAAACTTTAAGACACCAAAAACCTGTATACCTATCAAAAATTGGCGAATCTTTAGCCATGATATTTTTGCTATAGGTAAGAAAAAGTAATAGAAAATTTGGGGGAAAATATCTTATGAAATTAAATCGACTAGTTAACTACTTTGGGCAATAATCAACTACTAGTTACAACTACTTCCAAGAAAAAGTAGTTAGTTAACTAGAAGTTACAACTTCTTTTGCCCAGACTAGTTGGTAGTTAACTACTTTTTGACCAGTAGTTGCCGAACACTACTTTCAAGTAATGCAGTTTAAAGTTGCATTGATTTGAAAGCTTTCACAATGTTTAGAAATACATGCAGTGAATTACCTGATTAAATTATGTGCACTGATGAATTTTCAATAACGCAGGTCAGCAACGAAAAAGCTGTTAGAAAAATTTTAGTGATTTCCTATGATATTTGGTGTGCTGATAACGAAAAAAAATATTGAAAAATATTTTTTAAGAGTACTCTCGTTTTTTGGGAAATATTGCCCTTTTTGCTCAACGGGTGACCACCTACCTCATAGAGATGGGGTAAGTGGGCCACCCCGCATAAGCAAGCAAAACTTAAAATTAAGTAAGTGGGTCTTACTTGATAAAGTACAGAAATTTTCAGTATAAAATATTTTATTGTAACTCTATCCATGTTTGAGAAATCTAGTCAAATTACAATCAGTATGACAGGTAACAATAGAATGAAAAACAAAATAAGTCATTTATGGAATGTTTTGAAAGACCAAAGGGATATGTTTTGATTTAACATATAAAATAGTGTTGAAAAAACATATTAAGGTTTATTAAGATTTATTTTGGCTCATTAGTATTACACTGTAAGATAAAAAAATGGAAACACTAAATGAGAATGAAGACTAATGATGAAATATTTTACTTTACTGACCATAACTTAAATTAAAACGCAAAATTGATATAAATATCGATCGAATTACTTATAAACTACTTTTCAATAAACGTTGAAGTGGTAAGTAATAGGTGTCTTACTACTATAAAATGAAATTTTCTGAAAATGTTGTGGGACATTGCCTCTATAACCCCCCTTAAATCCGCCCATGTCTTCAGTAATACTTCCTATATCATCAGGAACCCCTAGACCCACTTACACCATAATAAAGGGTCTCACTCCATAAAGAGGGGTCCAACTTATCAGGCTAAAATTACGGGGTAAGTGGGACCGCCTGTGAAACACTTCTAAATTAAAAAGTTTGTAAAAATTCAAATTGCAGTATGTATTTTAAGTTAAACTCTGCACAACGGTTCAATAAATATAAAAAAATGAAAACTTAGCTGGAAATACTTCTTTGAAAAATGCATCCTGAACTCTCCAAAAAATCCTTTCTGGGAATCCAGTTTATATTAGTTCTATAATCGTAAAAAGAAATTAAAAAAAATCAAATATATGCAAACCCATCAGTGTTACAAACTGTAACATAATCAATGCAAGTAATTGTGAAATTTCCTGTACATATTTTAGTTTGAGGGGGGTGACCCACTTACCCTAACTAACCCCTAGTATAATTTGTCCATTTTTCAAAATTTTGAGGCATTTCCTTATGAAACATTAAAACCTTAATTGTCAGAAAACATGACGTCCCAGGACAAAATGGAGGTCATTTTAGGATTCAGCGCACCAAAGTTCATATAAGGTTCAAATGGAATATTACCCAAATAGCTCAAAAAAGTTTTTTTTCAGGCCTGTGTAATAGTTAATTATCTGAATCCTTCATAATTCTGTAAAATAAACTAGAAAATGATAGTTTATGTAAATTTTTTTTCCACAATAATTTGGCATTGCGTTATAAAAAATGCTGTAACATTAAATATATAATTTATTTTTCGTATTGGTACATCCTATTTATACTATATAATGCTTATATTAATAATCCTAAACTTTTATTTCAATAATATTTAAGATAAAATGCAGATGGTTATATACCGGGTTATTGAAAAAATATTTGGTCATTGCTTTTATCTTCATCATTAGAATAAAACAATCTTATCCAATTAAGGTTATATAAAGAAAATGAATTATTAAAACCGAAATGATAAGTTTTTGAAAAGGTTGTTAAATAGTGCTATTAGATAAAGTAAATATCTTAAGCACACACAGTCATTGATATTTCACTTCTCGTTCCAGGCTATGTGAACCCAACTACACATGCTTACAAGGTTTCGGAAAAAACCCTAACTACGGTTATACGAACTTTGATTCTTTTGGTTCAGCCCTGCTCTCATCGTTTAGGTTGATGACGCAGGATTTCTGGGAAGATTTGTATCAGTGTGTAAGTAACCCACGTCTTTCCATATCAACTCTTTTTTTCAAACGTCTTTACATATTAGGTATTCAAAGCTAATTATCATGAGCACACAAAACAACCTCGAAAGTAAATAGGAAGCTAAGGTTAAACTTAAGAAAAACAAGGCTCATAAAATGAAGGAATGACAAAAATATAGGGGAAAGGGAGGCACGTTTGAATAAAAAGTACATTTTCGACTATGTATCCATACTTAGGGGACTACAGCCCCCTGCTCGTTATCGCTCGCCAACCCCTTGGAATTGTTTATGCAAATCTCCTAGGATTGGTTCGAAATCCTGCTCGCTTCGCTCGCTAACTTCGCTGTTACTGTTGGCACTCTAACCAAGATATAAAATAATAAGCATTAAGCATATACAAAAGAGTTTTCAAAGGAAGGAAATTTATTATATACCTACATTAACTATTAAACTATACCACGGTGATCTACTCGCTCCAGGGAAGGTTTCTGAATAAAAGTAATATAAAATTGAAGTGTTCCAACAATTGTTTTGGTCAATTTTATGCTTAAAAACCCATATTTCATGCCTAACTTCAGGGCAAAACCACATTGTTGTAAAATAAACAATATAAGATGTAACATTAATTGTTGTAGGCATATTCTCGTTTGTTGCAGTTTAAAATCCATTGCTGTAGCATAAACATAAAAGGGGCTCCTTTATTTAACTATTTTCACATTTGGACTGGCGAAGCCTATCTGTAACACACCAGAAAAATCTTCTTTAAAAATGGACTGACGAAGCCCATCTGGGACGCACCAGAGGATATTTATTAAAAAACTGAAACCCGGGCGAAGACCGGGTCTAGCGTGTCAGCGCTAGTTTTAAAATAAAAATCGACAATCGCTGAGCACTTGTTTTGGCCCTACTTTAAAGTAAAAATCGTCAATTCTTTTGAATTCTGTCTGTTATTTAAAACCAATGTTTTGGATTGAATGATAAAGTCCTTTAAAGTAAACTAAGTTAAGATTAAGTTAAACTAAGTCCCTTAGATGATAACAAATACAAAACTTGCATAAAGTAATGTTCTGTGTGTTACTTTTATTTCTTCTGATGTTGGAATTCAAAATTTTATTTCCTATTTGAGTGCTTATTTTATTATGTTTTCCTGCAAAAGAGCATTGAAATAGCTAATATAGAATAACTTACCGATTCGATCTCGATTTTTTATCAATGTCCGCTCAGAGCACGTAACTATAGAAACGTTGTAAAATGTAAAAAGCTGGAATGACAGCAGACCTTGAGTAACATTGTTGATTTCTTTGTTCTTACAGATATTGATAACGGCTGGCCCGTGGCACATGTGTTTCTTCGTCGTGATCATCTTTCTAGGGTCGTTTTATTTAGTAAACTTAATTTTAGCCATCGTAGCCATGTCGTACGACGAACTGCAGAAGAAGGCCGAAGAGGAGGAGTTGGCGGCCGCCGCCGAAGAAGCAGCGATGCATGCGGAGGCCGCGCGCCTAGTAAGTACTCATAAATATACATATTAATCTTAGACTGACAAAAAAAATCAACTATACAGGGTATAACTGTCCACATTTGCAAATTTACGAGATTTTTCTTTTCTGAGGTCTGAAAAAGTGCTATTTTCACATCTCCGCAAATATTCACTATATTTTCTAAATTTTTTTTCCGTGAGTTCTTCATTACCACAGGGTATAGAGCTTAACAGAGGGTCCATACCCATAGACGCTCATGGCAACTTTTTAAAGCATTGATTTTCCCATAGACAGGCATTCCAATTTTGCAACGCCTCCAAGCTCCTATAGACAGCCTATAATAGCTGCTACGTCACTGCCACTCTTCCACTCTCTTTCGTCACTCAAATCGGCAGTGGGAGGGGAAGAGCAGCGCCTCGCCGATGGAATATAATGCCGCCTAATAGAAGTTCCATATCCAATCAGGAATTCCTTTCGCCATTTCGCCTTGTTCTGATTGGCGGCTGCGTCCCGAGAGAGGAAAACTGCCACTTGGACTCTGTTAAGCTCTTTACTCTGTGTTCATATCGTTGCCTACAATACTCTCGTTGAGGTTTTTGTTCTCTCTCCTTTAGTTTTTAAATAAATTTTTTTAACCTTTTTATTTCGCTGCTAGGAGCTGTAAGTCATTTCCATGGATTCTCCAGGGTAACTTACCTAGCGGTAGATCTCACTTACGTGACCCTTTTATAGACCGAAACGTTAGTTGACCCTACTACGTCACTAACAAAGTAGTTCCAATCGCGGTGTCTGAATTTCGAGTGAAACAAAGAACGTTAATTTTAAAATACTATTATTTCGTTAAACCCATGTATATATATAGTGCCCTTTTATTAAGATAGGTGTACCGAAACTCCTAGCAACCCACCCGGCTTTGTGTTTATCCACTTTCTCCTTTCACGTAGTGACGTACTGGGTTCAGGAAACGTCGCTGCGAAGTATAGGACACGTTGGTTCCAAATAAAAGACGCGAAATGGACTTTCCTCTGAGGTCTCTACTGAATCCTGGTTTTCCCTTCTTTTTTAGATCGAGGTGCAGGAAGAGAAAGACCGGGTGAGGAGAGGTGGCGGGGTAGTAAAGAGTCCTTCGGACCTCTCCTGCTCCTCGTATGAGCTATTTGTTGGCCAGGAGAAAGGGGGAGAGGAGAAGGACTCCAAGGAGCGGGGCAGCATACGAAGTGCCGACGGGGAGAGCGTGTACGAGAGGGAACAAAAGGCCAGGATCAACTGCAAGATGAGAAAGGTGAGGAGTGAAGCTTTCTATTCAACAACTGTGATCAACAAAACCGTCATGTTACCACCACGCCAGAAAACGATCTGCTTTTACATGCCAGAAGTGTCAAAAAATATCACGTCTGTCAGACCTCGCTCACTGAAACCGCCTTAAGTTTATTAATGCAATAGATTAATGAATGGTTCTCCAAATAATTACTACTATTAAATAATTAAATTTAGATTGACCAGTTCTTAATACGATATTAGTTTTATTCAGAAAAAGAAAAGCTCTAGTCTCATTATCGTCTGAATGAAGAGAGACTGAAATCACACTACTGTCCGACTACTCTATGTCCTACCAATTGTAAATATTATCATTTAATAAATATTTTTAGCCATAGCTTTGGCTAGCGACTCTAGGAAGGTACTGATAAGGAGCAGAAATAATCATTGATTTCAAGGGGTAGAAATGCCCCATCGAAGTTGAAGCTGGGTCTGTGAGACCTATGGCAGCAGTTAAAGATAAAAATTGTGATGTAATGAAAACTTGTAACTTTTTCAGAAAATAAACGCGACGCGTACCAGACGTTCCTTCCTTGCTATTGGTTCTTGGTGTTGTGACGTAAAAGCATCAATAAGGCAGATTAATGTTTTGGCCGTGGTGGTAAAAATTATGCAATGTGATTTCGGTAACTCTTTAATTACTCGCAGTTTTTTTAACCCAGACCAAATCTAAACCTTAGGCCATGTTTGCATGCTATCCGTGATGTCTTCTGAGCTGAGCCAATCACGATGGTATTGAGTCTTTACGTGATTCAATAAGAAGCTTCTCAGTCGCTGGTAACTGCGGTAGATTCAAATATATTTACATGTATTTACTATTAACGATAAAAATTTCAGAACTATTAGTGATATTTGTGTAACTCCTTATTACTTTTCATAGGTGCGGCAACTACTTTAACGTTAAAACCAAGTTAAGAAAATGCATAAGGACAGTTAAAAAATTAAATTGAAAAAAAGATTAATAAAAATGAAATAAAGATACAATAATTTTGGGCTTGAATTGGTATTTGCAGGGAAGTTTTTAAAATTGAAATAACTATTAAAGGTTTAAAAAATAATTCATGTATTAATGATAGTTTTATACCGTAATTTCATAATTTCAAAAATGGTTAATGATTGAAATATGTAGCTAAATTAGCTTATTATTTCTTCCTAAATTAAGTCATGAAATATATTAAATAATTTCATTAAATGGTAATAATATGTATTGAATCGATAAATATATTAGATAGGCGTCATTTCCTTCATATACGTTAAAAACAAGACATTGAAGGTCCTGCTAAATAATTCCATAAATATTTGCATGGTTTGGGATAATAATTAAGTTAAATAAACTTATTATGGTGCTAATTTGTAAATTTTTCTTTAACAGGATGTCAGCGGAGCTAAATCTTATTTCCAAGTAGATCTAGTTCTAATTTTTATTCCTTACTTTTTATTTAAATAGATTTAGACGTTTATCTAGTTCATGGGCTGATGTTATAGGCTGGTAATGTCTTTTAAAAAATGCAACCCTCTATAGTGACCCCAAATTTATTCCAAATGCGTCCTACAGATATTGCTGCTGATATTGTCCTTTAGAAATCTGTAGATTTAGAACGTAGAAGTAGTTGTCAATCTTCACCCACACTTATATTGTGGTCAAGCAGTCAAGTGGTGTTCATTCATTGGTAAATTTCCCTTTCAATTTACACGGGCCATAAAACACTATATAACAAACCAACAAACCAATCAACACTTTAACTGAAGATAAAAAATATAATTTTGAAAACTAGAATAGAAATAGATTACTAAAAGTTTTAAAAATATAAAACTAATGTTAAAGGCTTTGCAATGTTTTAGGTGTTAAACTCTTAAATTATTATGGGATATTTGTTTACTTATCCCATTAACCTTTTACCTGCCGATGTTCCCAAATGGGAACATCATTTTAGGGAATTTTTTCACCACTTAATTTTTCATGCAGGAATTTGATACTTGGTAGAAAGCAACTCAAAGATATGAAGTTATTTTACATGTAAAAGTTTTTTATGAGCAATTTAATCCTTTTTGTAGAATTTACATCAAAATTAGAGATTTTTGGATCTTCCAAAAATTGTATAAGTTTCAACTTTTGGAAATTTTAAATAAATTTAGTTTTAAATAATTTTGCTCTGTTTAGGTAGCTTAAGTACACGTCTTCTCATTTGGCTTGACAGAATAACTTCATATTCCAATTTTGGTGAGTAATTACCAATACAACGTATATGTTCCCAAATGGGAACATCGGCGTTTGGGGTATAGTATTTGAGGGGATTTTTAAAACAAGCAAAAATTCAAGTTATTTCCTATTTTCTTTAATTTTTTGAACGTTTTTTGTCTCTAAGGATCTAAACAGGTTAAGAATGATGTTTTAATTTCTAAAATCTGTAATTTTTATTTTGTCAGCTGATTTTTGGAGAAATAAATGCAAAATCTTTATAGTAGATTGTTACACTTGTATATTTTTCTAACTCCCCGATCGATTAATTTTCAGTAATTCATTAGGAGTTATGCAAAAAGCATATTTAGAGTGCTTCTGAGGACTTGCGTACATATTTTGTTCAAGTACATTTTTTACAAAAAAATTTTAGGAATAAAATTGAAGAATTTTGAAAATAAGGAAAAGTGTGTATACATCTAAAAACACTCCTCTAACGTAATTTGGATGTAAGAGATATGGGTTCAGTTCGGAATCTTCCGTGAGAAACATAGCATTAATGAATCAATGCAGATAATTATGATAATCACTTTTGAAAGCTAATTAGATTTGAATTCAATTAGTGGATTTTATGCTAGACATCCGTATAGAACCGCAATTATACCAGCTTTTTCACACAGAAACGTAACTGATTAGCTTCTAAGCGCTTGGGAACACTCTTATGTATTTTTTACACCAAAATATTACCCATAGTGCAAGAAAAATGTACGGAAAAGCTTCGCGTATGTAATAAACATGCCAATTTTTTTCTTATGAAAATCTATAAAATGTCACCCAATCGTCCAAATATGGGTAATAAAAATTAAAAAATCGTTCACTATCATAAAAATGTTCATAAATATTGAGTAGAAACCTATTTCAATCATTTTATTTGAATTAATTGTAAAATATGTGCCTTTTGGAAATCCCCCTAAAAACTTCACCCCAAACGCCGATGTTCCCAAATGGGAACATCCTCAAAATCATACTTAGGATTTTTTTTCTGCCAAAAAATGACTAGATTGGTTTTAGTAATGATGAAACAAGCCATTTAAGCCAAAAATCAGAACCTTTAATTTGAAATTTGAATTGCGGCGTTTAAAAGGTTAAGGCTGTTAAAAATAGTAAAAAAAACTGATGGGGTTTAAGGCTATTTCATAAATACACTTATATAAAATGTTAAATAATACACACTTTATTAACTCTTGCTAACTCCTGTAAAATAATTGATTGCTGATTATAAAATTACTTTTTTTCTTTTAAAAAAGTTTTAATTAACATTTTTAATAATATATGAATTACAGCCTACTACAGTTTTTAATAATACATAATACTTGAACTACATCCTTTCTTTTACAGGAGAAGCAGAAATCAGTCAATAATTTGAAATATTTATTATTAAGTTTAATTAAATAAAATAAAAAAATATAAACCATAATTAGTCAAAAGAAACATCAACTTTTGGTGCATGCAAATTATCAAATATATTTTTTTCTCGAAGTCTAAACTTCACCAACACTCTAATGTATTCTCTCTGTATTCACAACGAACTTAAATTAACGTAAATCTGGAGTCAAGCCTTTTCGACAATTCAGATTGGTTTAAAACTTGTTTCCTTTATTCAAAAATCAATTAAATGTTTTGATTCCAAGTTAACCTTAGTTTAGGTTAGTTGTAAATACGGTCGTTAAAATTAATTTGGATAGTTTTAATAACTTGAATATCTGAATCAGAATTCATTGAAACACGATTTAATCAGCTACACCACTTCACTGCTTAATGTAGTAGGCCATTTACATTATGTTCAAAATATCTTAGAGCAAAAAATGGAAATTCTTGGACAGAACTGAGGATCATAGTTTCTTCGGTTATGAAAGAACCAAGGAATGTCTCGATTCAGTTTACGAAGAGAATATGGATTTTGACCTTGATTTTAATGGGTATGCACTCGTTTAAGTTTTAAACCGACTACACTAAAAAGACTGAAAAAAACAAACTTAAACTGTTTTTTTTTCAATAGATCAAAATTTTTTATTTCAATAATACTGGTGTACAGAATAAAGTTTTCATTCTTATTTAATTTTACCGAAATTCTTTTAAAAAATTGCAATGAAAAATTTTCATAGATAGTAAACGCATAAAACAAAAAAATATTTACATTACTGAAATAATAATGCTATAAATTGAATTAAATAAAGAAAAACAGCACGGGAAGGTATTGAGGAGAATTTATTCTTTTATATTTAATGGGAAAAAATGTATCTAAGTTATCTATATTATTTTAACTTTATTTATTCTAAGCATGAGTGATTAAATATTATTAATAATACCTATGTATATTTTAAAAAATTAAGTAAAATTTTCTGTTGTTAAATTGTTACCAATTGAAACATTTTGAGTTATGGAAAATATTTTTAAGAGATATATTTTTCTTTTATTTTATTTAACATAGAACATTATTTACAAAAAATTAATATCCGACCACGAATTTTTTGATGTTTTAACGATTTAAAATTCTTTACGAGTAAAATAATTTAATGTATTTGATTGAACTCTTGGCTTTTCATAGGGTTGTTAAATCTTAATATATGAAATATTTCACGGTCTTAAATACGAGAATCGTGTGTAAACTTTGAACCTCAGACGTTTTGATATGTTTGAACACTCTTCCTAACTTGTACTTCTATGGATGTGAAAGGAGAAACCGTTGGGTGAAGATTGACATTCAGTTCGAGTATAACTTTTCTATCGTAGCTACCTCTCTAAGAAGGGTTTCCAGCTCCTGTTTCTCGACCTTTCGCAAGGCTAAAAAGCCAGTAAGTAGCGCCTATTCATAACAGTGGTGTCTGAGCAAGACGATTCTAAATTTTCTTCGAATTAAAAGGGGATAATTTAATAAAAATGATGTTTGCTATGTACTTTTGATTCCTTATTGCTTAGTTTTGTCATTTTTCAAAGGGTAACGCTTACTTTTGTTTTATATAAGGCATTGATTTTAGTCCAAACATATATTATTTTTAGGCTTTAAGTTCTTTGAAAATTACAACCTCGTATTTTTTGTTTCGGGTTTAGAAATCTTGACTCCAGTCATTTTCGAATTGATCATAAGAAAATAATGGAAATGAATCTACTTAAACTGTTTATTATATAATTTAAAAATTTTTAAACAAAAATTAAAAAACTTAAAATTTGTACAATATAATATTATTTGTCCTTCTCACAAAAAATATTTAGATTTTGTCATATAAATACAAAGAGGCACGTGTTTATATTATCCCTCAAGTATCATCTTAATAACAATTTCGAATGTATCTTTAATTCATCGAATTCATGAAATCTTAGATTTTAACATTTAATTTATGTCCTAAAATATAATTAATTTTATTTATTATAAAGGAGTAAAGGTTTTGTGGGTCTTTATATAAGCAATTGTTTAAAATGTATTTTTAAAAAAATTACGATTTGAAAGGTGGGTGAATTTAGAGTTATCTTGTTCAGCATTATTGAATGTTGTATTTGAAGTCAATATATGTTTTAAGACTTCCTCTAAAAGAATATTGCAACGTATTGATATTTAGTATATTGCGTAGTTAATAGCATATTAAGGGGCATTCCAAGATATATCATATCCATTAATGAAAGAAACTTCTGCTATATTCTTTCATTACAAGATCTTTTTTTAGAATTTTAGGCTCAGCATGTGTTACATAACATCGAGCGCACTGAATAATGTCAAAACATGCTAAAATCAGAACGAGTATACTTACTTTACCCTCAATCCATCAAAAAACTAAAAAATAACTTGATCTAGTAAAAGTTTTAAAAAAATTTCCCGGACATCAGTGTTATGAATAATGCTTATTACTTAACTATTAAACTTTGAGTTAAATAAATTTAAGTTATTATAGAGTATCTATTTGGTAAATATTAATAGTTAACTCATTGGCTATTATTTTCTAAATTCTAGTATAAAATGTACTTAAAAACAACTATTAAAACCATAGTAGGATACATAAGATTAAAAACTTTTATTATGTTAGCTATAATGTGTTTATACCTGTTAGTTCCATCCACACATAAAAATGATTCGAAGCAGAAACCGAACCCAATGAAGAGTTATGCACTCCACAAAGATGCATCGAGTGAGTTTAGTTCATATTGCACCATTTTGGAAGGCCAACTTGCGTAAAACGTCACATTGCACGACTAGTGCCTTTTTTGCACTGCAGCACGTTCACTTGGATAGTTGAAAAAAAAAGCCTCGTTCACATTTGCAAAGAACTATTAAAATGGAATGAAAGACTCAGATAGCACATGAGAGGCTTGTAATTTTTTTTTGCTGTTTGGCAGACGATCTACTCATTAATGGGTAGGATATTGAATGGAATGGCCCATAGATGTGTTTGTACTAATTTTTATCGTGATTGTATGCACGAATTGCTTCACGGCATTTCACTCTGTTTTGTGTGTAATCATGAGCAAACCAAGTTAAACATTTTTTGGGGATCAGTTGAATAGTTTATTTACTAGGATAGCGAAGGTATTGTGTATAAATGATGAATGACATAACAAGCTATTCCTTTATCCCCTTAATTAAAAAAACAAACTTTCTTCAACAAGAAAATAAATTATGTTTAGTAATCATTTCATATTTTAATGTTGTAAAATAGACCTAAATTATAGTAAATAATTATCACTATAAGCTTATTAGGCTTGTTTATAAATTTAGAAATGTGGATATGGTGAATAAGGATTACTAAGTATCACTATCGAGGAAACTGGGGTAAGAATCCTATTATTGTGCATTACGTTTAACATTTCACGAATGCATTTCAGCAGTACCTGATGAAGATTTTAATTAAGTGAATATTTATTTGTGATCAGAGAATACCCATGAAAATTCATATTATACTATTCTTTCAATAAGGTTGAACTGTCGTTGAAAATTATGGTGTTGATAATAAGCTCATTCTAAATCCATGTGTCTGAAAAAATAATGTTTAGTCGTTTTTAAAATCGGATTCCTCAATATTTTTTACATTTGACTGGTGTTTTTTTACAATTCCCTACATTTAAGATTGCTATTAATATTTTTGGATTTGGAATACATGGAAAGAGGAAGCTGAAATAAACATCATAAGAAAATTTAAATTTTCCCAAACTTTGTAACAACATCCATGTAATTTCATAATATCTAACAAACCTAATGTAATACGGGTTAAAGCTTTTCATACTCCCTTTCTTCGCAACAACAGTCAAGAAAGCTTGAAACTTGAATCTTAGATTGCCTCTTCTAATATTGAAATTTCTCGGCATAATTGAAGGTCTTGGGAAATGAAGGGGTTATGTTATATAAGATCCTCATATAACAAAGCCCCTTTATTCACCAAACCCTTCAATTCCCTTACTGATTAAGTTAAAAAGAAAGTTTTTCATATCTTCCCTACTAATAAGTTTGAACAAAATAAGCTTGCCGTATTCCCCAACCAATACATATCATTGTAAATCTTGACTTTATTCCCACAAAAATCTTTCAAAGAAAAAGTTGCTAAATTCCCCCTACCAATCCGTTTTATCAGGAAAACTTAATAGGAAAATAATTTTAGAATAATTAACCTAAAAATAATCTTAGAAGCATCTCATTTTTGTACTTCCCTTACCCTTCAGAGAAAGTGTCTCATATTACCCCTGACCCTATGATAACCGGTTTCAACGAAAATATTGTCATATGTCCCCTACCATTTCGCTTCATTGCAAAGCTCGTCATATTTCCCCTATAAATATGTGTCAAAGGGAAAGCTTATTCACTTACCAATACGTTTTAACGGTCAGCTTGTCATAGTCCAATACATTTCAAAAAGGGAAAGCTTATTCACTTACCAATACGTTTTAACGGTCAGCTTGTCATAGTCCAATACATTTCAAAAAGGGAAAGCTTGTCATATCCACTTACCAATACGTTTTAATGGTCAGTTTTTCATAGTCCAATACATTTCAATAAAGGAAAGGCTGCCATATTCAGATACCAATACGTTTTAACGGTCAGCTTGTCCTATACATTTCAATAAGGGAAAGCTTGTCATTGTCATCCATCCCACCAATACCTTCCAACAACGGGGGAAATTCCAATAACCCTAAGCTGAGCTGGGTGCGTTGCAGGCCAGCCTCAGCCTGCCAGGCTCCCCTTTCAACATCCGGCGCGGCAGTCGTGGCAGCCAGTTCAGCTGCAACTGGCGCAACGGGCGTCGCTACGGGGACCGCAAGCCCCTGGTCCTCCAGACCCTGGTGGACGCCCAGGAACACCTGCCTTACGCCGACGACAGCAACGCGGTCACGCCCATGTCCGAGGAGAACGGAGCCATCATCATCCCCGTCTACTCCAACCTCACGCAGCACTCCAGCTACACCTCACACTCCTCCAGGATATCCTACAACTCGCACGGGGACGTCTACGGAAAGGGCCTCACCAAGGAGAGTCAGCTCCGATCGAGGTCAAGGTTTTTACTCGGACTCTACAACGAGGTTACTATCTCCTATATTCCGTTGCGGTCGTATAAAGTCACCACTAGAGAGGTGGCGGTAACACTTACATCGGCATTGTATACCCAAGCAGATTAAACGTTCAAGATTCGTCCAATTTTTGTCACGTATGTTCCCATGGCTGTGTCTGAATTTCGAGTGAAATAAAGAACGTCGATTTTAAAGTATGATTATTTCGTTAAACGAATGTATAAATAGTGTCTTTTTTTATCACAATTCACGTATCGAAATTCCGCCCATCAACCTAACAGGCTTTGTGTTTACTCACTTTCTCCTTCTGCGTAATGACGTACTGGGTTCAGGAAACGTTGCTGTGAAGTATATAGTGTGTGTTGTTTGACATTATTGTGACAAACACTACACACACGATCGAAATAACAGTGCTTGCCACTTGGGTTACCGTTAGAGACAAGACAGCATGAACATATAATTTTGGACTTACCTAAAAAGGTCCACCCTCTTTCAAAAGTTAATTTTGCGACTATTACTTGGGTAAAGGTTTTTGGTAGGGCATATACGTTGATGTTACCGCTACCTTTTATGTGGTGATTGAGATCACCGCCCTTTTCTCTTTTTGGTTTGCTTAAGCAAGTAGCACAGCACCACTACACTCACCAGAACACTCACCCACATAACGTTATGTCTGTAGAAATCTATATTGAAAGTGGTATGGTCATTCTTGAGAGAATAATCTGATTCCATCAAATATTATCCCGACTTCCTTTTCTCTTGGTTGTACGTTTGTATCAGATTAGAAAGTGCTCAAAATACCAGATACACATAGGTTATATTGCGATTACTACAATAGTGTGGTCCCCAATAGTCTCTTATTTCTTACTGCCAGTATACCAGTGATTCTTCATGTATTACAAAACTTCCAGGTAAATAATAAGACTAGAATAGACACAAAAAGTAGAACCAGAATAATTTTTACCTCAAAAAGTTACAAAATTACAAATCCAGTTCATCAAGTTTCTATCTTATTTAATATATTTTTAATTGGTGGAGACTAAATATATGTGGGTAAAACTGGGTATTTGAAAGTTATTTTCCTTCCTTTATATTAGAGAAATTTTAATTTAAAAATATTGAAGTTAATTGACAGCATCATTTTCATATAGAAAGAGTAGTAAAAAACAGATCTTTCAAAAATATTTTAAATTACTCGATTTTTTTAATACAGGCTGATGAAAAATGCGCTATGTATTTTTGGGGAAGTGATAATAGGTACCTACTTAAAAGAAAGGATGATGAACAAAGTAGCATTAGAACTAACTTTATTAGTTAATTATGTTCTATTCTTCATTTATTACTATTTCATTAAATTATAAATCCCTCCAAAATTTCTTTAAAATCATTGATTGGTTACAGATTTCTTTCTTTTTCATCATTTATAAAGATAAATTTCACTTTAGGATGAAAAAAATTTACAGATATTAAAAAAATACAATACATTGTAAAATTATATCAAACCATCCTCTTAATTTAAGTGTTATTAGGTATTTCGTTCCACTTTTCATCTACAAAGCAGTTAAAGAGGGAAATGGTTTAAGAAATGAAGGGCAAAGTTTTTTTCATGCATGTCATTTAAAAACAGAAAAAGCATGTTTTTTAAATCGGCCTTTTTATGCATAGGGAATGTGCATGAACACGACAATGTATTTGTATGAGTTTCTCTTCGTTTCATTTTGATTAAACTTAAGCTATTAATAATAAATTACTAATTTTTATAATATATTAAGTAGCATAAAGTAGAATTAGGTGAATTTTATTGAAAAAATATAACTTGTTCACAAGCATAAATCATTATGCAAAAATATCATATGATTTACCTAATAAATATAGTGTAAAAATAAAATCTATTCAGTTGAAATGTAAGCCAGCCATTTCTACCCACCAAAAATGAAATATTTGTAAAATTCATGCTTTCGGGCTTGTAGGCCAAAATAAGATATAAAAAAGAAGGCCAAAAGAGATAAAAACCAAACGTTTCGTCGGAAACTGTGCCCGACATCATCAGTGGAATAAAAAGCGTCAGTTCACCGATTCACCAGCTGGAGTGTACCAGATCCCTTGTTCCTGCGGTTCAGTTTACATCAGCACGACAAGACGCACCATTAAAACCCGTCTTTCAAAATACAAAAGACACTGCCGTCTTGGGCAATATCAGAAATCCGCCGTGGCAGATCATAGTTCGAAAAGTAATCATGATATTTTGTTTAACAGCACCAGAGTTTTATCCTCAACCTCGCATTTTTACCCCCGTCTATACAGAGAAGCAATTGAGATATATAAACATCCACAAAATTTTAATTGCAAAGAAGAAGGCATACAACTCCAGAAGTTTTGGCATCCGGCCCTCAGGAGTATTCAGCGAGGCCTTACGTCATTCCCGCCTGATCCTCCCACCGGCCAATCAGATGAATGATGAATCTAATGAGATATACCACGTCTACCTGGTGAATCGGTGAACTGACGCTTTTCATTCTACTGATGATGTCCGGCACAGTTTCCGATGAAACATTGGTTTTTATCTCTAGAACACGGCCTACAAGCCCGAAAGCATGAATTTTACAAATATTAGAACCGGCTGTGAAAGTATACATGCTTAAAAAATGAAATAGTTTCTGAAAATTCACCTGGAGGATATGTTTCCATAATCATGTGAAAAACTTTATAAGTTAATAAAACCCTCGAATTTTCCCCTTTTGAAATTTAAATTACTTATGTTGAATATTACTTCACTTACTTTACAATTTACGATGTATAAGGAATGTGAAAAGTTAATTTTAACATATTATTTTATAAGCATTTTAGCTATATTAGGATGAAAAAGGAAACAGGTCTGGCAGAAAAATGATATTCTCCGAATCCATACCAAAAAAAGTAGAAGTTTCTAAAATATTTTACTGCCTACAACCATTAGATTGTTATAGTGATAAATGTTTCATTTTTCGTAACCATAGTGACACATGTATTAAATGACGTCAGTCCTAGTAACTATTTACCATGATTTCGTCGGATTCGCTCGGGGGAAGAAAGGAATAAATCCAGCTTGAAATAAATTCCCTAGCCCAGCACAAAGGAATCTTTTTCTATTATTGCTTATTTAACCCTTTTTCGAAAGTTTTTTGGATCACGGGGATGGCACAAGAATTTGATTTGAGGGGATTAAAAAATTTACACATATTCAATGGATTTAGTGTTTTTAAAAATAAAACTGAGGTGTCTAGTCTTTAAAAATATTAGTTCTTCAATAATATATGAAACGTTAAACGTTTTTTTCCTTTCAATTTCATAATTTTCTTTAATACATCAATTTTTCTTGGGAAATTATATTATTGACTTAACAAAAATTTCCATAATATTTTAATTGAACCTGCAACAACACACATAAAAACAGAAAATAAAGTCATTTGAAATTGTTTTTATAAAGAATTTTAAAAATAATTCATATTTGTGCTTCTTTTATAAAGCATTGAAATTAGTTATTACAAACTACTTTCCATACAAAATCTAAATTTCCAAACTGAAGTATAAATGCAACTAGGCATTTCATATTTATACAAAATCAGGTAAAAGTATTGGATGAGGATCATGAATTTAAAATGTAAGTCCATATCAATCATTTGTTTATAATATTTGTCATTGAATAATTTGAATTTATTTTAAAAATTTAACGACAGTACATTTTTCGGGTTTCATTTATCTTTGTATAAGGATACTATACATTATTTTAATCGTCAGTTAGAAGAAGGGAATAAGTCTAAAAACCAAGTTTTGAGAAAATCAAAAAAAAAAACTGCATAAGTAATGGAATTTTCATTGCATAACCACCAAATTTTTACTGGAAATTCAGAACCCTATTAGGAAAACAGAGCAATCCCCAAAACAAATGTAAGTACAATAAAAATATTTTACGATTAAAAAAGTTGATGGACTTATTCCCTTCTTACACCTTATGATTTTTTTCTGAAAATTTAAAAAAAAACCCCTTAAACTGACATTTAAATTATATTTCTTCTTAGTTCACACCAAAAAAAAGGAGAAATAAGAAGAATAAGACTAATAAAATTCAAAATTGAGTTAGTGAATATGAATGGAGTCAAACATTCCCTGCATAAAAAAAGTTGGAAAATACTTTTAAATTAAGAGCAAATTTTATGTTGGCTTAGTTAGAAGTATAAATAATAGAAAAGAAAGGCAGAGTAACTTTAATTCTAAATTAAATTTAAAAAAATACAATGAAAGGACATTGATTTTGCAAATTTAAAGGGATATATCTGCTTATAGGGGGTAGATATTTTTTATCCTCTTTTCACTCATGTGTACAGCAAAGCTTGGAGATTAAGCAAAAAAAGTCAATTTGTCAATTTTATTTGGACTTATTCCCTTCTTCTAACTGACGATTCATTTATAAGTCCTTAATATATTTTTTCTTTGTATTTTCTCAGTAATTTGTAAACATCAACAAATCGGTTGGGGGGTTCGGGCTGGGGGTCGGCGGAAAGGTCCCTCATAGAGTTAACATTAGAGAAAAGTGAAAAGAAGGAATAAATTTGAAATGGAAGGTTTTGAAGTAAAGTGACATATTATTGGATCATCTAGGGGTGGAAATCTTTCGATCAAGACCGAGTTTTTCCAAATCGGTTCAGGGTTTCGGACTGGCGGCCGGCGGAACGGAACCTTTCCATAGACTTAACATGGGGACAAAACTAAAAGAACGCATAATTTTAAAATGGAAGGTTTTGGAGGAACGTGTTATATTATTGGCTCATGTAAGGGTGGAAAACTTTCGATCAAGACCAAATTTGTTGTAATCGGTTCAGGGATTCGGCCTGGCGGCCGTTCGAAAGAAACATCCCCATAGACTTAACATGGGGGCAAAACGAAAAGAACTCATAATTTTAAAATGGAAGGTTTTGGATGAATGCGACTTAAAATGGGCTCATCTAGGGGTGGAAAGCTTTCGATAGAGACCGAGTTTGTCCAAATCGGTTCCGGGGTTAGGCCTGGCGGCCGGCGGAAAGAAAAACCCTATTTTTTTAATATATAAGATCATTTGCCATACATGTAAAATTGTAAAACTTAGCTTCTAAAACTCTTTGATGGAATAGAATTCTGCTGACTTGAGTTCAGGGGATTACCAATAAAGTATAATAAGAGTATATTATAATTTGCTTATTTTTCTCTAGAAAGAGCTTACTTATTTACAATATTGTATTTTTAAAAATAGCTCTAGTATTAAATATATATTTAAATAAAACTAACATTTAAAATATTTAATATTTATTTTCTTTGTTAATGAAATTATGAGTTATTTGTGTACTTTGTTTTTTCTTGTTGTACTTTCTTTGTTTTCGCTTTATGTCCTTTCTGTGAGTGTGCCAGTGTGTTAATGTGTTTATGTGTCTGTGTGTGTTAATAAATTTAATTTGATTTATTTGATTTAAAAAAATGCTTTTACTTGTATAGACATGATTTGGAGAGTTAATTTATGACATTCTCAGCAGTTTTTATTCTCTGTTTCATGATTCAAGCCAACATTGTATATTTCATGATTAACACTTTTCAGGATATTGAAGGGGATGATTACATGATCCCTAAGCACAAACAACCAGATAATCCTTTCGAAGAAACTGGCGATCCGAGTAAGAGGCTTGATATCAAAGGTAAGGGCTCTCTGACTAAAATACCTAAAGCAGGGTGTCCAGAAAAGAACTCCGGGTTTTTAAAATTGAAAATCTCTTGAACAAAAATAGATAAAAATATAAAACCAACGGCATCGTTCTTGTAGGAGCATGGAATTTTTGGTGATAAAATTTAAAAATTTTAGTTACTTTAAAAGTTAGCAGATGGCAGCACGTTGAAAATGTTGACTGAGTGCAGGATATCAATTTTTCTATTATTGTCAAGATCGATCAAGAAGAAATGGATAACTCCTTTCCATAACGATTTGACTCCGAGAACATGAAATATTTCTTTTGTAAAATTTCAATCTCAATAAAAAGAATCGATCTTGACAATAATCGAAGAATCGATATCCTACACTCAGTTTGAACGATTTTGCGACATTTTCAACGTGCTGCCATCTACTAACTTTTAAAGTAACTAAAAATTTTAACACAAAAAATTCCATGCTCCTACAAGAACGATGGCGTTGGTTTTATATTTTTATCTATTTTTGTTCAAGATATATTCAATTTTAAAAACCCGGAGTTCTTTTCTGGACACCCTGTATAGCTACAGGGTGTTTCAAAAGTCCGTTTCACGGATTTTATTTGGAACCAACGTGTCCTGAGGTCACGATAGTAAGTTCAACTCTAGGTAAAAGCCCCTGGAAAATCCATTGAAATGACTTACAGCTCCCCTAGCGGCGAAATAAAAAGTTAAAGATGGAACAAAAACCTCAGTGATAATATTGTTGCCAACGCGCGTTATGAAGAACAATGAAAAAAATTTCATGAAAATATTGTGAATACTGGCGAAGATAATAGCATGTGAAAAAAGCACTTTTTCAGGCCTCGAAAAAGAAAAAGATCGTAAATTTGCAAATTTTTCAGTGTTATTGTAAAGTTTTGTGTTTTTTTTAGTTCAATGAAGGCTAAACTTAATCAAAAATTTCTAAAAAACTGGCAGATTTGTGTATTTTTTCTTTTTTGAGGCTTGAACAATTGCTATTTTCACATGCTAATATCTCCGCAAGTATTCATAATATTTTCATGAAATTTTTTTCGGTGAGTTCTTCATAACGTTGGAAACATTACTATCACTGAGGTTTTTGCTATATCTCCTTTCGCTTTTTATTTCGCTGCTAGGGGCGCTGTAAGTCATTTCAATGGATTTTCCAGGGTCTTTAACCTAGGAGTAGACCTTACCTCCGGGCTCTAGGACACGTTGGTTCCAAATAAAAGCCACGAAACGGACTTTTGAATCACCCTTTATATCTATAACTTGAAATATGTAATGACTTGTATTCATTGTCACACTTAACTATAAAAATATTTTTATAACATTGGACATCTTTTGGTTAAATCGCTACCTAATACTGATCAACATCGTTTCAAATTCGTGACCTGTTCCTTTAAATGTCTCCAAACTGTCTTGAGCGACAAATAACAAAACAATAACGCCAAATTTTAATGTTATTTTCAATATATACTTGACCATGTATTTTAAAATGTTAAGTTGCATATTTAGCTAAATTTCTTACGTTTGGTGACCATAAGCGTGCGGTGATATTTAACGGGACATATAAAAGTAATAGTACAAGTAGTACCTTTTATTGATTTTTTCCATTAGCTAATCCTATTTTTTTAATCATTTCAGATGTTATGGTGCTAAATGACATTATTGAACAGGCAGCAGGGAGACAGAGTAAAGCAAGTGAAAGAGGTAACTACTATGGTTTATTTCAGCTTGCGTATCCCAGTTGGCCCCTCCTGTTAGAACAAAACGTTTTCTTTGCAATATCCCTTTCCATTACTTAGTTGCATATGCTTGACGATTAGATACTAGTGTTTGAGAACGAAGATGAACATAGACTAGTTGGATGTTGGGCATGAATATTATTACTTATTATAGGGTTGCAAGTAGAGCTTGCATGAATAAGTATTTATCTTGTTGTCAGTACTTATTTTTATCCTATTGAAAATGTATATTACGTATTAAAGCAATTTTAACAATGCAGTAGAGTGATCAATAACTTAGGTTAAGAAAAATTAGTTTAGGATAGGAGAAAAAGTTATAAAAAAGTAATCATAATATTATACTTTCATTATTAGTAATCATCAGTAATATACTTTCAGTATAAAAAGTAATTGAAAGTAACAAAAATAGAATATATATAAGAGTTTAAGGAAGAAGACTGAATACAATTTATTGTAATTTATCAATCTTAATAAATTATTAATAAAAATGTTTTCTGTCCTATTGATTAAATTTTGAGTCATACACATTAAAAATTTTAAATAGGAGAAATACGTCAACAAATTTAAGTAAAATAAAATTTACCCTTAACAAACACTGGATTAATCATAATTTTTTATATTTTTGTAAAGTTTTAAATTTCAGTACATGCAAAAAAAACCTGTAGTGTAGGTATAATTTGAATATTTTAAGCATTTATATTATATCCCACCATGATTTTCCTTGTACAGAGCTAATTATCTTAATAGAAAAATATAATAATTGTATTAATTGTAAGCTAAATTTTTAATAGAAAAAATAATATTATTGTATGAAAAATACTTCTACCTTAAAGGTATTAGCTTAGAAGAAAGTATAAAGTATTAAGATACTTAACACTACTTCTTAAAAAAAGAATCCTTAATTTTAAATATTCTTCCTAACACATTGTCAACTTTTAATTCTCAATAATTTAAGGATTTTCGATAAGTAATCATTTTTTAAATTAGGCCAGTTTACTTTAGATATTTAAAATAATGTAATGTAAGTTATTGAGCGTATACTCTTATCCTCTTTTTGTTCATCATGATAAATTTTCATATACTGGGTGATTCAGAAATAATCATCAATAATTGGGGAGGAGGTAGATGGGGTCCTAGACAAGCATATTTCGAATAGGGGTGGTGGGGCGCAGCCTTACCATTAAAGAGCTAGGACCTAATGTGGAGCGAGCGCGTTTCAAAAGGCCGTTTTAGAAGGCCCGTAAACAAAACATAATAAAATGAAAAAATTTATTGCATGAGGTAAGGAAGTATCCCTACTACCTACACCATGAATTCGATAGACTTTGAACTACTTTCTAAACCTTGGAGTGAGTTTCAAAAGTGTAATATTAATCTTTTAGTCAAAGAATGGAGTTCCCTTAATGGCATTTAGAAAAATGATGATCGGGGAAGGAATTTTCAATGATCGTAACAGTGATCATTGAAACTGTTTGATCATTGAAAATTCCTTCCCCGATCATCATTTTTCCAAATACCATTAAGGGAACTCCATTGCTTGACTAAGATATTAATATTGCACGTTTTAAAACTCACCCCACGGTTTAGCAAGTGGTCCAATTTCTATCACATTGAGGATTTAAGTAGTTCAGATACTCCTGTACCTCATGCAATAATGTTTTTCATTTTATTATGTTTTTTTTTCGTCACACGGGCCTTCTAAAAACGGCCTTTTGAAACGCGCTCGCACTACATTAGGTCTTAGCTCTTTAACGGTAAGGCTGCGCCCCACCATCCCTATTCGAAAAATGCTTGTCTAGGGCCCCTCTACCTACCCCCCAATTATTGATGATTATTTCTGAATCATCCTGTATAGCCGTTTTCCTTATCACAATAATAGAGTAGAAATGGTAGAGTCTTAGTAAAAAGAACTGAATGTATTCCACAAAAATATTAAATCTTTCAATTTTCTGAAATATTGATGCATAATTTAAGATAATCCAGTGCTGCAATAATTACTTACACAGGGTGTTTCAACAGCTCCGTCCAAACTCTGAGCAGAAAGAATCTTTGCAAGAAATAGATAAAAATTAATTTATATCTATACCATTACAACGACTTTTATTTTTCGAAAAATAAGCCATCATATTCGATAAAAACTTTATAATCTTATTCCACGTTGCGCGCATGCAGTCTCTGAAGATATTTTTAGCAACTTCATGTACAAACATATCGAAATAAAGCCTGTATACATACGTATATTACAATAACTAAAACTAAGCTTTCCACAAAACTTTTTTTTAGTATACACCGGATATACATGATACCTCTTTCTCAAACACTATGGTTCATAGAGGTATAGTTCTTTGGATTTTTTTTATTTGAACATAGTTTGGGGAAACTAGTTGAAACACTCATTATATATAATAACATATTTGTAAATTTTCCTCTCTAGATCTTTTATTTGGTGTTAAAAATGTAAATGTAGCTGATATGAAATGCTTATGTTGTAAGTATGTAGGAATGAATAAACTTCTTCAGAATTATTATTTTTACATTCTAAAGTAAAATTTACCTCAAAATTTAGTTTGAATTTCTATCCTATTGATTTTCTGAAATTTTACATCAAGATTATGAGAAAAAAAACCTAAATCAGTAACAGTAGTATATTTTACGCTTGGTTAAATTTTACTCTTAAATTGCATATAGTAATTTTGGAATGATTCTAAAAAAATGTCTTGTTTTATTTTTTAAGAGAAGATATATTCATCCTCTGTTTTAGAGTGCTCCTTTTTTATAAATTAGCGAGAGAAAGATTTACAATTACCATTTACGTATGGAATATTTTTTTTATTTGTTCATATATAAATGTCACTTGTGCCCCTTTTCCTCTCTACTATTTATATTTTCATAAAACAGTCGACTCCGCTTTATGGGATCATGCTTTGTGTGTTATCAATCAGATAATGTTATCGAAATTGAATGATCCCGATCACTCCTGTTTAATTTAAGGTAAAACATATCTTTTGATGTGATCAGTATATCGTTTAATATTATCAAAATTTGAGGGAATCCACTAAAAAATGTCTTTCCCGTTTGTAGGCGAATTTCAATACATAAACATACAAAACCAGTCATTAAATATTTAGTATTATAAGATCCGCTCTTATATTTTTTTTGAAAATGTTTAAGTTGCAAAATATGTACCAGAAAATCGTTTAAGGTTTAAACACATTAATTATGACTACACAATCGTGATTTTATTGCAAACACTCGAAATACACTGGTTGCCACTTTTTAGTATAGAATCGCTTATTGTAATCAATCGGATATTGTTATCATTTTAATCTTGGACAAAAATGTGATCACATTAAGCGGAGTCGGTTGTATTGCATATTCCCTTCTACCCCAAAACATATTTATTCATGAATGAAACGTAATATGTATTCGGTATAAAGACAAATTCAGTACAACTCCTTTGCAAATATTATCCAGATTAATTTTTAAGCTTATTTTATCGATCTTTCAGTATCAGTTGGCTAATATTTTAAATGCTTGAATTATTAGTTTTTGGATTGAAATTTTCTTTATAAAAATTTATGAATAATCTGGGAGTAGTATTTTGGAAATCCATAAATGTTTCATTTTATATTGGAGTTATGCTAAATTTCATATAATTACAGTAAGTATAAGTTTTGTTATAATGTTTGAAATTTTATTCTGTTGCCAAAGTTATCTTATAAACATAACATTAAGACATATTAAAATATCCTATTCCAACTCTTCAAATAATTTTTTTTCAAAATAGAAACAATTCAAATACCTTTTGCAGTAAAAAAGCTATTGCTATTATTATCTTTAAATAGTTCAAACTTTTAATATCAAATGTTTTAAACGTGGCAAATATGAACTAGAATATTTTACAAAATAAATTAACGTATTCAATGAATTTGTGAGTATTATGAAACTTTGGTACCAGAATTTTTTAAATCACTCTGATTTCAAAAAAACTCTTTCTCCCGCAATACATATTAATGTATTGGATTATCTAAAAATCTTCCTAAATATTGTGAGTGGAAAATTTATATAGGTTTTATTTAATTTTGCCCCAGTCATAGGATATTTCTTGACCCTTTAACTTTTTAGAAATGCAAATCTAAAGCGTTCTTACGGGTGAGATGGAACTATCACAAGATTGGTGTTTAAGGTTTGTTTAATATCAATCAATATACAAACAATCCACATCAATAAAATAGAACAGTAAGTTTCAGATATAAACAGCCTAGTATAAATTATTTTTTAAACAAAACACTAGGAAGGTGACTTGATATCGCCCCAAGAGTTTTAAACTGGATTGAAAAACCAACAATTATCTTATGAGTCACCTTGTTATAGAAAAGAACCACACGATATTCAAACCCCCGGGAGTTCGTCATGATAAAAGCAGGATGAAAAAATACACTTTATAACGTAACACTAGGCAGTATAATTATGCCACCATAAGCACTAGACAAGTGCCTTCAAAGCGCCCCTTAGGTTTTGAAATTGGTTGAAAACTGGGGAATTGTTTTGTGAATCATAGAAACAGAAAATACGCATACGATATTCAAACTTAAGGGAGTTTATCTTGAAATAAGAGTGATGATTCCAATTGAAGGGGTAAATGGCAAAAGGAGGTATGTGACACTTTCAAATAAAAAAATAGTTATTGTGGAGGATGAATACGGTGTATTTTGAATTATATTTTAGTACAGACACCATCTAACAACAAGGGGGGTAGCCAAAGGTGTACCTTAGACTTTCAAACTCACTGAGTCATGCCATGAGCAGAGCTGTTACAGAACATGTGACTAAACGTCACAGTCAGCTGAAGAAAAGCCCCGTGTTTCCCCAAGTGAACTTGGTCCTCATTTCATTGACACCGGTGGGATGAAAGGCTGAGTCTGCTTGCCCAACCCGGGAACAGTTTCGGGATTGTGGGGTGGCCATTATCACTATACTCGAATGCAACTTAAGTTGAGCCTGACGTCATGGCCACGCGGAAGCAAATCTGAGTAAACAGAAAGCCTGCTGGGTACTAGAGTCTCTTATTGGCTGACGAGTTTGAGAGCTAGTTGTACTACTACGTGTTACGCCACTTAAATAAATAATAATTATTTAAAATAATAATACTGAACATTTTATGCATATCGGGATGAAAAGATGCTTAATATACGTGGATTTAAAAAACTAATCATTATTCAAAATTGAAGCTCAAAATTTCACTGAAAATTCAGTCACCTCGCTGGAAACTACTTTCTTTGGTTGCTCTCAGCATATTTCTACAGGCTCAAGTTAAGTTGCAACTAAGTATAGGCCATTGGGTTCTTTACTAACAATGTGACAAAATAAAAACTTTTAGGCCAAATATGTGAGCATATCTCCTATTACCACTCGCCCCATTTCTTTGTGAATGTGTTTTCTCTGTCTTTCCCTCTTTGCATCTGCTTCCGTACTCATGCGCGGCTGCCGAATCGTTGCATTGTGGCTTGGTTAGTAGATCGCTGTCGTAGTCCTTTGGCGCATGGCTCCCGTAGTTTGTGGTTTGTGTGGTGTGTCAACACTAGAGTAGACAAACCCCTACCACAGGCTACTAAGCGGCCATACTTAAACATTATTCAGTGTCCATCTATTATTTCCCAACAGAGAGAGAGGAGGAAGAGGAAGAAAAGCCCAAGTTCAAAGAGGTCTGCATGCAGCATTGTCTCAAGTGCATAGACGTGTGCTGTGTCTGGGACTGCTGCACTTGCTGGGTTTATTTCCAGGAGTTCTGCTCCCTCATCGTCTTTGACCCCTTTATGGAACTCTTCATCACTCTGTGTATTGTCGTGAATACGCTTTTTATGGCCATGGACCATCACAATATGGAAGATAATTTCGATGCGTTCCTGAAAAACGGCAATTATGTAAGTCTTGTGCGGCAGGCGGGCGAGCGAGGCGATTTTTTTCTTTCTTTATCATCACTCCCGTTTTTTCTCTCACGCTTTGAGGTGTATGTGCACGCTTCTAAAAAAAAGGACTTAAATATCCAAAAATTAAGTTCGATTCAAAGGAGAAGTGGGATCAATGATTAATTTGGTTTTTTTTGCAAAACAAAATGACGAAGTGCTAAAACTAAAAAAAATATAACAAAGTCTTCATCTTTAAGGTTCCCAAAATAATTTTTACAAATACTTTTTCTCAATAAAAACTATTAAATTGCGGATGAATTTCGCATTGGTTAACACTAAAAAACGACAGTGATCCCTCATCTAGCTGATTGACATTTAAATCTAAAATAATTATGTAAATATGTAAAGGCTTACAATTGTGAACTAACACACACAGTAACCAAGAAATAAAATACCTAGTTAGACACGACATATTTTATGCTCCTATAAAACTTCACAAAATAACTTTTAAAAATAACTGAAACAATATAAGTTCTCAGCACTGTAAATTTTACATTTTATAGTATCAAGCATATTTTGCAATCAGTATTCAAACCTTGTATCTGAAAGGGAACTATATTAGGTAATTTTTCATTAAATATATGGAATTAATTGTGGTAATTAAATACATGAAAAAGCATCCAATATAAGGAGTTTTATTTTAAAAAGTGTCATTTCTTTTAAATTGGAGAAAATTTATAACTTAGTAAGTAGTAAATCTATAATTTTCACGTAGATTTTCTTCCTTAAAAAATAAATACATCAAAAATTATTCTAATTATTTTTGTAATTCATTTTATAAAAGATACTTTAGTTCAGATTTAATTACTGATTTTAAATTACCGATTAAAATAAAAAAATCAATCGCATTTTCCAAGTGTGCACAAACACCTAAACGCATTTTTATCCAGAGTTTCTCAAATATCAGAAGGTTTATTCCTTTACCTTTGGCATTCGTGATCCTCGCTCGAGTTTATATTCTAATGCCTGCCAATTACCCCTCCCAGAGTGAAAATTTCATTAGATCGATCAAAATTCGTTTTAGTCCAGTGGAACAAAAAAGGAAATGTAGAAATCGTATGAATGGGTTGTTATTTTAATCACATTCTTTAATTTAAATTTCCGAAAATCATTCATATGAATTTTTGAAAATGGGTGAATATTTACTACTTTAGGATATACAGGGTGTCCCATAAATGTTGGGTCGCACATCTAGGGGAGATAGTACACACCTAGACGAGTCAGAATCACATAGGGTTCGGGGTCCCAGACCAAATCCCAGGGAGCTAAAAATGTAGCGACACCCCAAAAATATTATTGAAAAATTCAATTTGTAGAAGAACTACTATTGGTAAAAACTTAACCATGGTCTCAAATTTTGTAGTTTAATATGAAATTTAAAATTCTGCTAAAAGTTTGCACTTTAAAATTTTTTTACTACGAAAAAAAGTAAAAAAAACCCATGAATGTATGTAAAATATGTGAATGTATGAAAAAATGTGAAAAATCTGCCCAAACTTAAGTTTGTATTTGGAAATCCTTTCTTTTGATTTAATAATCTGAAAGAACATAGTTGAAAACCCTAAAATCCAAAGTTTCATGTAAATACAATCAATATTAAACGCTTGAGATCCTGTTAAAGTTTGTTTTTTGCGTGCGAAAACAGATCCAGAAAACAAACGTTCAGGGAAAATCTACGAGTTACGGATTGATGCTCGCTAAATTTCTCGCCATTATCTGCGATACGAGATTCCTCGCCATATTTCGCCAACAACATATCGCCTAAGCTTGCTTGGCGATCTGTAGTAGCTTGGCATGTTTCTCCAAATGAGGTATTCTCACGTTTTGGGATTAAATTTTATTAAAATAGTAGATTAAAAACCATGAAGAATGACGTTTACATCATGTATTTTCGTAGCCTAGTTTCTGAGAAATACATTTTTGAAATTTCGTTTTTTGTTTTGGCGCGAAAACACTTTCGAATCTCAAATCATGGGCTGTGAGGTCACATCCAATAGGAGCCCGTTTTCTTATCACGTGAAAACAGAAAACACAATGGTTTTCATGCGCTGTGACGTCACATCCAATAGAAACCCGTTTTCTGATAACGTGACTTTTCTGACGTTTTGGCAAAAAAAAAAATTGAATTTTAAATTATTTAAAACACATTTTTGAACTTAAAAATCAGAAATTTGGGAGTTTTAGACCACAATGTATCGGAAAAGTATAAAATCAAGCAAATCCCTCACTCATGCAAATACCTCATTGGGAGAGACAAGAAAGTTAGAGAGATCTATATGAACTCGTAGATTCTCCCTGAACGTTGGTTTTCTGGAGCTGTTTTCGCACTCAAAAAACAAAGTTTAATAGGATCTCAAGCATTAATATTGATTATATTTACGTGGAATTTTGGGCTTAAGGGTTTTAAACTATGATCTTTAAGATTATTAAATCAAAAGAAAGGATTTCGAAATACAAAATAAGGTTTTGGCAGAGTTTTCACATTTTTTTGTGGTCTTTTAACTTTTTTCATAATAAAACAAATTTTAAAGTGAAAACTTTTAAGATAACTTTAAAGATCATATTAAACCACAAAATTTAAGACCATGATTAAGTTTTTACCAATAGTAGTTCTTCTACAAATTGAATTTTTCAATAATTTTTTGGGGTGTCGCTCCATTTTTAGCTCCCTGGGATTTGGTCTGGGACCCCCAAACCCTATGTGATTCTTACTCGTCTAGGTGTCTACTATCCCCCTAGAAGTGTGACCCAACATTTATGGGACACTCTGTAGATATAAAAAACCATCAAAAGGATAGAATAGATCCCACTTTTTAAAACGGTTCGGGAAAACAAATTTTATGTATCTTCAGTTATATACTTTTTACCTTTTTTAATTTTTTGGTTTTATCTTATAAGAAATTCTTATGTTACATTAGTTGTAAAAGTTTTATGAAAACCCCAAAAACATAAAACAAATAATAACTGTTTTAGGAACTGCATAAATTATTGCTTTAAAACCTGATTCAAGTTATTTTCAAAAAGGAATACATATATAATTAATATTCCTCTCCTGAAAATCCAATTCTAAATTTACAAAATTATATTTTTCGCCTTCGTCTGCAGAGACTGTTTTACTTTGGAAAATACAATATTGTTTTAATCTAAGTATGATCCTATATAAATTACAAAAAATTCCTCTCCAACAAACCTACAGCTTTTTAAAAGCTAGTGATGTTTACATTTCTTCACATATATTTCCAAAATTAAAGTTACAAAAGCTACGTAGCTTAATTTTCTAAATAAATTTAATTACAAATTGCTTATAAGTACACAATAGCAAACTAATAATTCCTACTCCTATTAATCATCGCCTTAGAATTAAAAACTACTATCTCTGAAAATTCACGCAGCTTAGTCGTTCATTTTGCTCGTTTTGTTGGCGGTTTTGGCGTTGTTAAAGGGTTGCTGCTATCCATTGTTAAACTTAAAAAGGGAAAAAATTAAAACTTTGAATCTTAATAATTCTAAAACTGATTCGAAATTTTTAAAAAACGAAACGACACTATTTTTGTAAAAAGTAATTGTATATGTGTTTAAAATATTGTACTTCTACCATGATTAGTTTTTCTTTTATAACGAAAAAAGTGTTTCAATTATTTCATTGGCTGCTGCAAAACGAGTTAGATTCAATGTTAATCTTGGCGGTCTGATATCGTAAGCAGGTTGCCATGTCAGACGCAATATTTTCGTCATCTTAAAATCAAATAATACTGCCTTCTGGTCTGATTCGGAAATATTCGGAATTGCAAGCGAGAAAGCTCATTTCATTGGTTCATAAGCGTGACATCATCGAGCTGGCAAAGTGCCAAACCAATCCAATGAGCACCTGCAACGATCTGAAGTAATTATCGTTATTTTTTGATTCAGTGGTATTTAATGGACAATTCCCGCATTTTTTAATTATATTTTTATTCGATATAGATCAATGAAAAAGGAATTTTGTCGCACAAATTTTTTAATTCCCATGTTTAGTTATTTTTTAATTTAATTTCAAAGTTTGTCTTTTTAAAAAGGCGCGAAAACGGCTGCTACGTCACAAACAGTTGTGTGACGTCAGTTGGTATGAATAACAGTACGATCAGCCAATCAGGAATAGCCTTTTGGCAATTCTTGATGTCAATTTGTGCCCAATTACGACACGCCCGTTTCGTTGGCAACTCAAATTTAGCTATTTAACTTCGAATTAAAGAAATTTTTTTGAAACTTTTAAAGCTGATTTTTCAATACTGGAATTGTCCATTATTGGATTTTTTATGGGTAGTGGTTTGAATTGGCGTCTGATTTTAAATAGCCAAGGATCGGGATCCCCGAAGTTTGCCGAACGGAGATAGTAGTTTTTGATTCTAAGGTGACGTTATGTTACTTTAATTTACTCCTTGCAGATGATTCAAGCAGATTTACAGAGCTATATTTAAAGGGTTTTCAATTTAAAATTAATAATTTTACGACGTAAATTTTTGATGGAATAGAAACTGTTTGAGAAGCTCTGATTGCTGCTGCTCTCTAATTCTGCAAATTCCAGTACCTTTTCAGTAGTGTTTCGTCATTTTTTTTTACTCCAACAAGCAAAATAAATCATATTGAAGCTAAACAGCTTTCTGCTTGTAAGCATAAAGTATTCTGCTTTCAGTTCATTATTTTAAAATATAAATTTTTGCACGCAAGTTTTGCATCGCTAACAATCTGTATTTAAATATGATCACCAACATTTATTAGTTAATGCAACTTTATGAACAAAATTTAATAGCTATCTTTCTTTTCAAACAAATTATCTTCAAAAATTCCTTTATTGCTAAATTAATACAACACTTAATTACATTTTAATTACAAACACTTCTTAATTGCTAAAGTTAAGCCCAAATAGCCCAAAAGTCAGAAGAATTTTTAGTGTAGTAAAGATATATTATAATTAAATCGGGAAAACTTTCTTGATTTCGTTTTAAAATTTCTTAGATGAAATTCGTTAAACTCTTTCTGCAAATTTGAGTTTCAAAATTAAGTGGAAAATAAATTCTCAAATCTAAATTTGTGTGATAGCTACTACTTATAATCACAATCAAAATTTTATTTTTGCATTGGCATAAAGTTTAAATGATTGAAGAAGACTTAAGGAACCCGTTAAATAATATTTTATCTCTTCGGTACATTTTTGACGAGTTAACAGTACCTTAACTAAAAAAAAGTACGACACATTACATAAACGCTTTGCAATACACTTTATAATTCATTACACTTTAATTTTTTTCATTACCATTTGGAATTCTAAATTCTATAATTATACTGTTTATATAACATCAAAAAGGGACTTTCTGCGGATCAAAATCTTGACTTTAAAGAATTGACTTTTTTATAGGGTTAACGATTTTTTTATATTCAGTATGAAAAATTTCGAATATAAATAGTTTTTATTCTTACTTTTTTAAAAAATATTTCTACTACCTAATTCAAAAAATTATTCTCATAAATAAATTCTAAAATTTATATAAAAACCCTGGATAGCTTACATTTTATAGTGATACAAGTATAATAACTTAATTTTAAATGTAAATTACATTAATTTAACTGTACCATAAAATAACTAAATTTGTACTGTAAAATATCTGTTCATGGACATCATGAATCACATTTACATTTCCCTAAAATTCAAACAAAAATATTTACAAAGCCTTTGTTATTGTTTTAATATTTTTATTAAGTGGATTATGAAAGCATAAACTTATAAAGGAAAAGAAAGCCAAGGTAGGTTTTTTGCATTTGACTTGAGTAAAAAACGGGTAATATTTTTGTTAAAAGCTATATTTAAATAACAATTTTATAATTTTTTGAATTTGTAAGGAATTTATCTAAACATAGTTTTAATAATAATATAAACTTATTAACAAGAAATATACATCTCAAAAGAAAGAAAAAAAACACTAAATTTTATTACACTTATGGGATTGCAAATCCCTTGTAAGTGCATATTGTAGTCTCAATGATGTTAAAAAAATAGTTTATAAATACTAACTTACTAGCTTACTTAACTAACTAGTTAGTTTTATAAATGCTATCTAAAAATCATTCCTTATAGTGGAAATTAAGGTACTTTTTATTTTAGTTAGCCTTGCATAATTTACTGTAAAAGAATTTAATTGTATTTAGTTTATTTTGGAGATACGAGATATATTAACATTAAAACCTTAAATTTTATACCAGAATAGATTAATATCTAATTATTTTCTTTTAAAGGTACGTATGTTAGTATTTTAAAACAAACAACTTTCGTCTATACATTTTAGAATTGATAAAACTAGTTATGTTGATTTATTTGATTAAACATAATAAATCGATTGTTATTCCTATTAGGTTCTAAAATAGTGTACAACGGATTTTAAAAACAAAAAAATATATATGTGAGCTACATTCAACTTTTAAAACTACATATTTTATGATAGTAATATCCTTTTTGTTTAAATTTAAGTTAATTTTTATTTTAAACATTTTAATGAAAAGTCTTTAGAGTGCAAGTATATTTTTGGACAACTTACTTTAGTAGCATCAATTTAATTAAATAAAACTTGAATTTTGAATTAATTATCACTTAAGTTATTGAAATTGGGTTTATTTAGTGTTCCAAATGGAAATGGGAGAAAGAAATAACTATAGAAGGATTTATTTTTTCTCCATAATCATCCAATGCTGCACAAACTTTTGAAACGCCACCTATACTTTATGCATTAATAAATATGGCTTTATTTTGGTTTGGCACAATTTTAGTTATTTTCGAATGTAATATTCTACTGATCACACATGAATTAACTAAACATGTTTCGTTACAGTTCTTTACAGCAACATTTGCTATCGAATGTGGTTTGAAGCTCATAGCGATGAGTCCAAAATTTTATTTTCAAGACGGCTGGAATATATTTGATTTCTTTATAGTAGCTTTGTCTCTCATAGAATTATCTTTAGAAGGTGTTCAAGGACTTTCAGTATTAAGATCATTTAGATTGGTAAGTGTATTTATTTATATTTATAACTACGTGATGCAATTACAGGGTGTTTCAACAAGTCTTTCCAAACTCTGCACAGCTAGATTTCTTGTAAATAAAAATTGACAACAAAACCGTACCTCTACACTTCGATAAAGTTTTCGAGAAAATTGTAGCAAAAAATGTATGACGTCATTTTTGGTAAGAGAAAAAAGTTTGTGCGTGAACATGGGTATTTGAATATGTTTGCAGATTTTTTCAAGATCGGTTAAAAATATCAACGGCGCATACTTGCTCGAGCCATGAAATGAAATAACTGAGGTTTTTATGGGATATGACGTGACAGTTTTCGAAAAAAAAGTCTAAAGTCGTCGTAAATATAGTTTTTCGGCATTTTTATGTATTCCATGCCATGAATCTTTCTGTGCAGAGCTTCGGCAGATTTTCTGAAACACCCAGTAAATCTATTTTATATGTGTGGACCCATTTTTGAATGGCGTAAAGCGCCCTTAGTAGCTTTTCATAATAAAACAAGTTTTCTTTTCTTTTCTTTTAAGACACGGCTTACAACGTAATTTACAGCTTAAGATTAGGGAAAAAGCCCATGGTTAAATAATAATAACAACGATGATTCTAATGATGGGTTAATGAACAATGAGGTTGACAGTACCCAGTATCTACTCAGCAATAAGTAACTAGTCAATTATCTTACACTTCTCCCTGCTGTTAGGCCCTTTATTGGTCTCCTATAGCAGTGAAAAGCTAATACTCAAAATCAGGGTTTGAATTTAATGATCACGTTTGATCACAAAAACCTGGTTTAGTGAATTAAAAATCGTGCTTGGTTTGTGGTATAAAAATGAAATCCGATCTTAAATTTTATTGATTTTGATTAAAATTCAATGATTACTTTTGAGTGAAAATGTTTTACTCTTAATAACGATGATTAATTCATGATGGAAAATATTTTGATCAAAAATAAGAATAAAATAGTGTCTAAAAATATTTTCCAATCCAATTTTTTCGAGTATAGTGTTATTTTTCAGTAGGTTTCAGAATAATCGAAATATAGGGTGGGTTGCCCAGTGAATGAACACTTAGCATTTGGATGGGCGATTTTCCCACTTTAAAAAAAATTTTCATGGCTTTTTCTCGGTCAATTCTTAAAAATAAGGTATGCATCCATACAGGCTTTTTTCAGCAATATGATAGAAGTATTCCCTGATCACAGAAATTAATAGTTAAGAACGAATCCTGATTTTAGCGAAAAAAAAAGTGCGATACAACAAGTAAATGAACAAAGTTTGCCCAAATATGAACACTGAATATACAAGGTGTTTCAAAAGTCAGTTTCGCCGCTTTCATTTAGAACCATCGTGTCCTAGGGTCACGGAAATAAGGTCTATCCCTAGGTAATTGGCCCTGGAAAATCTATTGAGGTGACTTACAGCGCCCCTAGCGGTGAAATAAAAAAGTTAAAAAAATTAATTTAAAAACAGAAGGAGATAGAGTAAAAACCTCAATTAGATTATTGTTGCCAATGTTGTGAACAACTCAGTGATAAAAACTTCATGAAAATATCGCGAATATTCGTGGAGATATTAGCATGAGAAAATAGCCCTTTTTCGAGCCTCAAAAAATAAAAAGTTCCTAAATGTGCAATTTTCTAAGCGTTATTGTGTAGTTTTGTGTTTTTTTAGATGAATGGAGACAAAATTTAATAAAAAAATCTATAAAACTTGCAAATTTACGAACTTTTCCTTTTTTCAAAAAGGGCTATTTTCACATGCTAATATCTCCACGAATATTCATGATATTTTCATGAAATTTTTTTCAGTGAGTTCTTCAAAACGTTGGCAACAATACTCTGGCTGAGGTTGTTTTTGCTCTATCTCCTTTAGTTTTTAAATTAAATTTTTTAACTTTTTATTGTGCTGCTAGGGGCGCTGTCAGTCATCTCAATGGATTTTTCAGGGTCACTTACCTAGGGGTAGACATTACTTCCATGGCCCTAGGACACGTTGGTTCCAAATAAAAGCCGCGAAACGGACTTTTGAAACACCCTGTATACACCAGTTTTAGTATTATGGAAAAGTCTAAATGTTTATTTGGTTTTTATAGGTTGGAATAAACCAAACAGATCTTATTAATTTTTTCAAAAAACTATAACTGGTGACTAGGAGAAGAGTAGTTTTAGTCAACATTTTTATCAACATGAAATTGCTGTACTATATTCTTTAATTTTTGGATTAAATTATTAATTTGGCCACTAAGAGCACTGTAAGCCGTCACAATATATTCCCATGGTCACTTTACTATAGGAAAACTTTATTCCCGTGATTCTACTAGGCGTTGTTGTTTAAAACTAGAGCTGGGAAGTGAACTTTTCAAATACCATGTATGGAGGATTTACACCACTACTGTAAAAGAGACATCAGCGATATTTTCGGAAGAAACTGGAATTGTTATTCCAATAAACCAATTGACGAGCGCCATCTTTTGTGAGTAGCGGGTACTAAAATATGCCGAAAATATCGCTGATGTCTCTTTTACAGCAGTGGTGTAAATCCTCCATTAACATAACTACTGACTACTGACTACTGATCAACACACCCCGTTCATTCACTGGAAGGGCACAATTTTAAGCTTTTGGCATTATTACACCTATAGTTTAGCTTACATAATTATAGATGGAATAAGCTTAAAACCACAAAGATTCACGAGGTAGGCTGTTTAGGAATATATCGCTTTTAAAAATGTTTCGAAGCTCTTCCATCAGCTTAGCTTCTTAGCAGCCCGCCAGCCACACTGGATCGAACCACATTAATGGCCTGGTTGATCTTGTATCCAGTATTTACAAAAGGCATTTTGAGGACTGAGGGCACTTAAGTTAGGGAATGTATGATTGAGTAGGTGGTGTGTGATTGCTATATGAAATGATGTTGTGTGTGCAAGGTTGTTTTTTCTCAACACAAAGAAGTTAATGCCATAAAATTCAGTTATGGGCAAAAGTTCATAGAATGCAACACCAGGATTCTTTATATTTCAAAAAAGGTCTCAGAATCATAACCCTACTGTATACACTGTTGGTAAGCCGTTCTTAATGTTAAATTATTCTTTTCAAAATTACCATTTTAGTGCTGATATACTATATGTGAACTGCATGCATGTTCTGCTAACAATAAGTACTGAACTAATATATTTAATTTCTCTTTTCAGCTTAGGGTTTTTAAATTAGCCAAATCCTGGCCCACTTTGAATTTACTCATTTCCATTATGGGAAAAACTGTAGGTGCGTTAGGAAATTTAACCTTTGTGTTGGGTATCATTATTTTCATCTTTGCCGTCATGGGCATGCAACTGTTTGGAACGAACTATGAAAAGATGAAACATTTGTAAGTATTGCAGGTTTCACATGTGTTTTTAGTTTTTAATCCTTGGTTCACTATAACAGAATACTCTGTTCATTTATAATAAACGGTTAAAAAGTCAGCTGAATGTGTGGTAGGAATTTAATAAGAGGGACGTATATAAATCTAAATTAGTGTTTTACACATAACTGCCTTTAAGAAGAAAAAATAGTTTGCTAAAAAGTTTTGCTCAGGCGCCTTTACAGAAAGTGTATGAGATAAAATAACTTTTTAAGGCTTATAAACTTGTCATCGAATAAAAAAATGCTACTGATTTTATGTTCATTTTATTTCTTGCCTTTTCTTTTTTTAAATGTTTAAACTCAAAGTTTGTGTAAATCAAAAATCAAAACCTAAATATAGAAATAAAATCGTTGTTTATTGGTAGGCATTTTTTAACTTTCATATTTTAAAACGACCTCTAAAGTAAAAAAAAATGCTTTACTCTGTCTTTATAAACAAATTAAATCATTGTAATTAGCACTAAAATTTTATTTCTATCCCCTGTCGTTTTTACGCAATGAGGAAGTTGCATGATTTTTTTTTATTTTTTTAATCTATTCCTCTTGCAAAAATAAGCAACTTCCCAAAATTTGAGGCCGATCGAGAAATTTTTTGATTGTCAAAAAAATTAACAAAAATCCCCTTTTTAAAAGCGCGCGAAAACGCCAAGAGTTTGGATGTGACGTCATCTTATACTAAACATTATTGTAAAGCAATGGAGTTGATGGTATTATTGTTGACGTCATCTTATAGTTTAAACAATAAACGTTTTCAGTCACGTGTTTTTTTCTCGACTGTTAAATTAAAATATTTAATTACCTGTACATTTTTTTTGAAAAACTGACTAGATATTTCATTTTACCATACAAAAAACCATACGGAACACTTGTTTGTTTTTGAAAATCTGACACATGCAACTTCCTTATTATCCATCTTCCACAGAACCTATGACTTAAGCGTGCCCGAATTGAATCGTCAGTTTGAATAAAAAAGGGAATAAGTTTAAGCGAAGGGGAAACGTTTAACTCTTTTATTTAATGTAAAACTTCAATTAATATTGCATATTTGGAGAGAGCACCCTCGAAAACCTCTGTAAACCAAATTTCATTAAATTCTCCCAGTAATTAGCAGAGAAAATCACGTTTTCTCACTTTCATTTTCCATTCAATATATTTTTAGACCGTCTTCAAATTAGAAAGTGATTTTCTCTTCTAATTTTCAGCAGAATTTAATGAAGTTTGGGTTACAGGGTTTTTTAGGGTGTTCTTTCCAATATGTAACAATGATAGAAGTTTTCCGTAGAACAAAAGACCCAGCAAAAAAAATCAGCAAAATTTCTTCAAAAAAGTGAAGGGAATTTGGACACAGTCTGCAGTTTTCTTTAGGAAATCTAGTTTTCTTTAGAAACTCTGCAGTTTTCTTTAAAAACTCAGCAGTTTTTATAAGACCGCTGAAATGCCTTTAGAATGTATTCAAAACTGCTGTAAAAACTACAGACTTACGTGCTGAAGTCATATTGCTACAAAATAACTACAGACTTCTTTGAGAAAACTGCATTTTTGACGCTTTTTTTGAAGGAATTTCGGAAATGTTTTTTGCTGGGGAGTTAAACGTTGCCCCTTTCTTCACCCGCGAATATTGTCCTCTGACAAAGTTTACCTTTTTGCGGGTTCCTGTGAAAAAAACCTTTTTTTTGTCAGGACATGGCAGACCTACAGATTAAGTTTGCCACCAACCGTTTGAGAGGCCCTGTATAATAAACTGGATTTTATTCGGATATAAAAAAGGGGATGGCATTTAAGAGTTCAATCGTCTTTCCTGTAGGTTTAACGACGGCGAAGTGCCCCGTTGGAACTTCACCGACTTCATGCACTCCTTCATGATCGTATTCCGCGTGCTGTGCGGTGAGTGGATCGAATCCATGTGGGACTGCATGGTGGTGTGCGGCTGGCCGTGCGTGCCCTTTTTTTTAGCAACCGTCGTCATAGGAAACTTAGTGGTAAGTAACGTATCTCTCCCTTCAAAGCGGGGCTGGTAGGTAGGGTATTGCATGAGACTATGGCAAACATAGTTTTTTAACCTTTCTACACCCTTGAAAAAATAGTCACATATTCCCCCTCGCGGGGTCTAATCGACCCCACTCTTAAAACAGGCCTAGTGCTCTTTTAATAGGGTAATTTTATCTTAAATTGCAAAGATTTATCAATTTTTTACTTAAAAAACATGTTCAGAATAATTTGTCTAATTGTTGTATTTTTCTCGGTTATTGTCCTATTTTTGGAGTTTTTTTTGTCTTCTTTCGAACTTAACGATTCACGTTTATTTATAACGTCTAAAGCTTCAAACTAGAATTAAATTACTGAAAAAAAACACAGTTCAGTTATTTCACTTCAAATGTTTCATAATTACAGTGCTTAAGGTACGCTAGTTGTTATACCCGGCCTTGAACGGTCATAATTTATTAGTTTATTTTTTTAGTTCTATGAAGTTGCATGTATGTATTACCAGCTCCAGGAGATATTGAATGCCAAAGTGCGTTTAGGGTCTAAAAGACCCCATGCGGGGTAGAAAGGTTAAATTTTCCAAGGTCAGGGGTGCTACTTTTTTGGGGTAGCCATAGATATCTGGTTATTTTTAACAGCACAAATCCCGGAAATCCTGGTTTTATCGAAGTTTTCGGAAATCTCGAGCTGAACGAGAAGATGTAAAATTTGATCCAAATAGAAAATAAATGCTAACATCACTAAAATCCCCTGGACTTTTTATTCTCCAATAAAGCGTTGCATTTTGCTTCCGGAGGTAAATTATACGTTATTTTAGTGTATATTTTCCCCGATGTCCTTGCTGTTTGATTGTGAATATCGCGTTAAGGAACAGGAACAAAAAATAATTTTGTTCCTTTTGACAGCCCTACATCAAATTCAGGAATTATTAGTTTAAAGGTCGTTGCATTTGCGATCTTATGTATTGTATTGACAAATTTCGGCTTCATGGACTTGGTATGATGCTACTGTCGATCAAGTGGGATAAGTCACACATGTATTGAATTCATCAATTTTGGGATTTTTGGGGAATCTTAGCTCTATGTTCGTTAGACAGCATGTCATGCACCACAAATTTCCTAACTAAATTGCTTTCACTGGATACAAAACCCCATAATTTTTTCTAACCTATGGCCAAGTTTGGAACATTTGGTTCAGTAGTTTTCTTTTTATAGCCAAAGTTTAATAATTGTCACCAATCTGTATTGCGTTCGTTCCAGAACAATACTCAAAATGCTCTTGGAACACCTAATTTTATTCCGAAACGTAGCTCAACTCTTGGGGCTGTCTTAAATTTCGTTACAGAATGAAATTAATTTTTTATGGAATTTTGTTCTTGGACTTAATTATTGTACGTATGAAAGTGGTGAATATTATTCCTGAAGGAGACTTACAGGATTATTTTGGAGGTTATTTGCCACAGCTTTAAGGTCTGGTAAATAAACCGAAATTAAACTCGGAATAAGTGATTCATAAGTATTGTGTTCGTTCCCGAACAATACTAAAAATGCTCTTGGAACACTTACTCTTTTTCCGTAACTTAGCATAACTCTAGTGGCTGTCTTAAGTTTCGTTCCAGAGTGAAATTAATTTTTTATGAAATTTTGTTCGGAGACTTAATTATTGTACGTATAAAAGTGGTGAATATTATTTCGGAAGGAGACTTACAGGATTATTTTGGAGGTTATTTATTACCACAGAGGTTTAAAAAATAAACCAAAATTAAACTCAGATCTCCGAATAAGTTATTCAGAAAAATTTCGTTCATTTCGGAACGAAATTCAATGCTGACCTTTCGTTTCTGTTCTGTAGGTGCTGAATCTTTTTCTTGCTCTGTTGCTGTCTTCATTCGGTGCTTCAAACCTGTCTCAAGCTCCTGCCGGAGACGATACCAAAGGAATAGCGGAGGCCTTCAAACGGATCGGAAGAGCCAAACAGTGGGTCAAGAACAAAATTTTAGGTGTTCTGAAGGTAGGGTCACTTGAGGGATTTCTCAACTGTAATTATGGTGAAGTTTCAAATGGACCTATGAGGACATGATGCGATTGAAATCATAAGTTTAGTTAAAGGGTTACATCATTATTTGCTGGGATGAGTAAATATTTAGTATGGGAAGGAATTTGTGTGTGGACCATTTAAAAAAACATTTTCGACACTATGTTTAGTGATTATGATAATATTGTATGTTATTTTGATAAAAATATAGTTGTGTAAAACTTTCAACTTGTACTTTTCTTAAGACTGATTTTTAATTGAGCATATATATCAAAGATTTTCATTGAAATTTCTGAAAATTACTGGGGTTATGAAATACACTTAAGAGATTATATAATTACTTTCATTTGATTTTTAATTGTTCTAATTTGTAAAATAACTGCCTTGTTTATTTTACCCCTCGTGGGGTAACATGATGCCTACAGTCCCTTGTAGGGTTATAAGATAAAGTAAATAATCCCTTTCCACACTTTTACTTAGGAGGCGCATTATTTTTTCAAACAACGCTGATAATGATAGGAACATTCTGTAAAAAAATCAACTTCATAAACCTAACAGAAAATTCTGTGGAATTTTGCATGTTTCTTATTTCCCCATTTGCTTGTAATTTCCCGACTCTCCCCTAACACCTTTTCGTTGAAACCGCATAAAAATAAATATATATGGTGGAAAAGGAAGAATGAGAACTTCTTTATTTCTGTTCTTACCTAAATGTCTAAAAAAATTTTTTTTGTTGAAATGACAAACCTCTAATTAAATATTTTTGACTATCCACCTTTTATTATAAAATCATGAATTCGTAACAGAATATCGGAATTCTAAGAATTGCAAAGGCTAAAAAATGTTTTTTGGACCTTTCATTCCTGGTCGCCCCAAATATATATACAAATACAAATTAAGTCGACCAACTACAGGCAAGCGCCCAACAAGGTTGGTCCGGTCCATTTAACTCAAACCACCCGATTCTCAGTATCTGTCAATTTTATTCTTGAATTCATTTACCCCACTTGAGTTGATAATCGTTTCAGGTAACCCATTCCATCTGTCCACTACCCTGTTAAAAAAATAATGCTTCCTACAATCTCGATTAAAATTTGCCTTGTTCAATTTAAAAATGTGACCCCTCTAGTTCTATTTATTACCCGTATTGAAATCTAGTCCCTCTGTGTCCCCTTGTTTTATCATTTTGAAAAGTTGAATTAAATCCCCTCTAATCCTTCTTTCCTCTAGAGTGAACATATTTAACTTACTTAATCGCTCCTCATAACTTAAACTGGATATACCCTTGACCATTTTGGTCGCTCTATGCTGAACCCTTTCAATTGAATCAATATATTTTTTCAAGTATGGAGACCAAAATTGAACAGCATATTCTAGATGAGGCCTCACCAATCCTCTATATAATGGCAATATAATATTCCCGGACCTTGAAGAAACAGTTTTTTAATGTAACCCAATATCCTATTAGCCTTCTTACTAGCAGCTGAACACTGTTGCTTCATTTTAAAGTCTTCATTTACTATCATCCCTAGATCTTTTATCACATTACCATCTTTTATTTTGTCCCCTTGCAGATAAAATTCAGCCCTACCATTCCTACCACCCATATGCAATACCTGACATTTACCTATGTTAAAAAACAAACCGCATTTTTCAGCCCATACTGATATTAAATCAAGATCCTTTTGTAAATTTTGCACCTGCTCCGGCGTATGAACCCTCCCCCACATTTTTAAGTCGTCAGCAAAGATGCTGATTTTGTTGCTGATATCCTGACTAATATCGTTAATGGGTCACCACTTGAAACGATCTGAAACTACTGCGTAGTTGGTTGGTAGCCTGCTTCCGTGAACGTTATTTCCTTTTTGTGATTTTGATAACTAAGCATCGTTTACTTTGATCTCGGAGAACTGGAAAATGAGCTCAACTAGTAAAGATAGTGATAAAACCGGAACTCCGCTCTCCCATTCTTTCTCCCCGATGCACCGTCTGCAGAGAACGCCCCCTCCGGATCTCAATCCTCCCAAAAGAGTACGATCGAATTCCCTTCCCGACGTACCAGGCAACTGCGTGCAGCTAGATGACCTGCATGATTTTTTGAGCTCTGATTTCGACGTCCGAGAGGGCATTAGGAAAATTATTGCATTATTATCTCAATCAACGATGCAAATAAACTCCAGATTGGACAGATTTGCTAGTGAAATTGCGGACTTCAAGGATTGGAAAGGATCTGTGGAGACTAAGTTTTCAGATATTGACAAGAAGCACGAAGATCTTATTTGTGAATTGGATGGTGCAAACCAGCAGCTGGTCCACCTGGAGGAAGTAGTGGAATCGCAGTCTGCCGAGATCTCTAATTTAAAATCTGAGATCGATGCGCTGGAAAACCGGCAACGTAGGGATAACTTGGTGTTCTTCAACGTCCCATCTGAAAACATTGCAGAAACGTGGGATCAGAGTAAGAAAATTATTCACGATTTATGCCAAAGGGTGGGGCTAAACGACATAAACATCGATCGTGCTCACAGAACTGGTCGAAATTCCAACACCAGGATGGCCCCCATAGTAGCAAGAATCACTAGCACTGATCACAGAAACGCTTTGCTCTCCAGGTGGAAAGAGCTTGGAGAACTATCCATAGGAATCTCTGAGGATTACTCGCTATCTCTCCGTCAAAAGCGTAAATTTCTGAACACGGAGCGGAAGAAAGCCTTGGCCGAGGGTAAGAATGCTAAGCTGAGGTTTGATAGACTCATTATAGACAATGAAACTTTTATCTGTAATGAATTATGCACTGAGCTTGTAAAACCTAAGAATAGAAAATTATAGCAAATGTAGTATCGCAGGATTATCTAAATAGAAAAAAATTTACTAGGCTAACTGATCCTTGTTGTAAAACCCAACATATAATTAAACCAATCAGCACTTCTAATCAGTCTATTACTAACACTATATATTGCATTACAATGTTTCAGGTCTTCTCAATAAGAATATATTTCCTAACTTTTGGGGTATATTTGAAAATGTTGACCTCTTTTCTTTAGTGGAAACTTGGTGTTTGTTTGAATTTGATTTACCCTCTAATCTCTCTAATTTTAAAACTATTCAAAATTTTGCAATTAAAACATCAAAATATGGTAGGCCCAGTGGCGGTATCATTCTGGCCTACGACCCAAAGAAAATAAGTAATGTTAAAATACTATCCCAAAATCGTTTCTTTGTTATTATTGCTGCTGATTACCTATCCTTAAAAAATGTCTTGTTTTCTTGTTGTTATTTCCCACCTGATGCAAAATATGATTCTGAGTTAACATTGTTCTTCCAAATGATACAGAACTTTGAGCTCAGTAACTGTATGATACTAGGTGATCTTAACGCAAGAGTTGGGGGTCTGGAAGATGGTTTGATGATCTCGAACTATCTTTGTTGTGACTCTAGTATTTGTCGTGTTATGAAGGACTCGACCTCAAACTATAGGGGTAAACTTTTGAATAAATTTTGCACAGAATGTAATTTAACTTATTTAAATGGTATCTTGCCCAGCGACCAAATTGGAAATTTTACATATTTTTCTACAAACGGCAATAGCACTGTGGATTACATAATTGTCTCTAGTACACTATTCTTTGAACATATAACAGATTTTAATGTAAATACCCACTTAGGATCTGACCATCTTCCTATAACAGCACACTTAAATTTTGAGAATTCTCACAGCAATTGTAAAACTACTGATTTTCATCTCCCTCAATCAGTTTTAGTATCAAATTGGTCGGAGGTTGAATGCTCAGAATTTGTTAGACAGCTAGAAATTTACTTTGCAACAAATCCAAATATTGTACCGGAGGATTTAATACCTATTATCTCTAAAGTAGCTGAAAATGCAAATTTACTTCGAACTAAAAACCAACCTAAAACCAAATTTAAATCTCTCTCTTTTGCAAAAGCCAAATGGTTCGATCGGGAATGTCAATTAGCAAAATTAGAACTTAGGAAAAACTTAAGAAATTTGAAAAAAAAAATAGCAGCGACGATAACTTCAATGTTTACAAAATTTGCCTTAAAGAATATAAAAAGATGTGTACCCTGAAAAAAAATGCCTACTTTAAAAAATTGAATTCTGAGTTGTCTGATTGCCTTCCGTACCTTTTGGTACTTCCTTACCTCTCGTACCTTTTGGCGTGTTATAGAAAATTTTAAGAGGAGACGGTACAATCAAAACTTTATAGAACCCAATGTGTGGTTTGATTATTTTTCTTCCATCTTTAAATCAAATGGTCTTACTGGTGAAATCGCGTATTCAAGCTTTTATTCTAATAACTATTTCTCATCTTTTGATCCGATTTTGGATCCTGACATAACTGTGAAGGAATTACATTGCGCTATAAATAAACTTAAGTGTGGCAAGGCACCGGGCGGTGATCTACTGAAACCCGAGTTTTTTAAATACCTCGGTAATAATTCATTAACTACTATTTGTAAAGTTTTTAACAAGGTCTTTTCCAGTGGTACGATACCTCCCCAATGGATATTAATAACCATAAACCCAATTTACAAAAAGGGAGATGCCTCTAATCCTGCAAACTATAGGCCTATATCTTTAATCCCGATTATCACTAAAATCTTTACCTCTATCTTAAATTCTAGACTCATAGATTGGTTAAATGCGCAAAACTTATTACTGGAGGAACAAGCTGGATTCAGAAGGCACTACTGTTGTTTGGACCAGATTTTTGTATTGAATAGCTTAATAAACTCTAAATTGAAGAAAAAACGTGGAAAACTATATTCAGTTTTTGTTGATTTTAAGGGTGCGTTCGATAATGTAAATAATTTGTTACTTTGGTCAGAATTGCAAAAAATTAACATCAGCCCAAAATTTATTCAAATCCTAGTTAATATTTATAGTTCGGCATGCGCTAAAATTCGTTCATCTTCTGGACTGACGGGCCCATTTAAGATTAATTCCGGTGTTTTGCAGGGGGAGGTGTTGAGTCCTACATTATTTTGTCTTTTTCTGAATGAACTTATTGTTCGGCTAAATAATTCTGGCATCTCAGATATTGAGTTAAACAATGGATCACCTGTTAATATTTTATTATATGCCGATGATGCAATCATCTTAGCAGATTCTCCAATAAATTTAAATAAAAAAACTTAGAGTTCTGGAAAAATTTTGCGCAGACTTCAAGCTTACAGTCAATATTGCCAAAACAAAAGCTATGGTTTTCCGGAAGGGGGGTAGGTTGTCTAAACATGATAATTTCTATCTTCAAAACTGTAGACTTGAAATAGTTAGCAATTATATCTATCTCGGTGTACCTTTCTCCTCTACGGGTTCCTTCTCTACAGCAAAAACGCATTTCTGTAATAAATCAATTTCTGCTTTGCATGCCATGTGGCCAATTCTTTCTAGTGCAAGAATAAACTCTCCGGGGGCCTGGTTTAAACTGTTTAACTCACTTGTGTTATCTGTTCTAAGTTACGGTTCACCTGTCTGGGCCATCTCCTTCATCGATCAATTAGAACATATTCAGAATCTGTTTATTCGAAAATTATTTAATTTATCAAGATATACTCCGGGTTACATCTTAAGATTAGAACTTGGTCAACCTAACCTCTCAATAACAATAATTAAACTGCTAATTAAATTTTGGATCCGAATCCTCAAAATGCCTGAGCATAGGCTTACTAAAATTGCATACTTACAATATTATTACAACCAATCAGTTCCACTAAAATTTAATTGGGCATTAAATATCAAATCCATAATTGATAACTCGGGTTATTCTTTTGTTTGGCTTTCACAAGATCCAGAAGTTGCTGTGAAATATTTACCAAAAATTCTCTTAAGCTATGTTAACCAATATGCCCAGATGGATATGATTAGTATGAATAACAGTGTGGCAACACAGTTTCGGCAAAAGAACTGATCGGATAGGAGAAGACTGGAATGCTGATAAAAAGGCAGCTCACGCTGTGTGTTGTTCACTTCTATATTTTTATTTGTATTTAAAGCATGTTTACCTTTTAAATTGAATTTATGGTTATCAAAATAAATATTTGGGATTTTAAAATCTTGATTCATTGGATTCAATAACCGGCCACACGAATAGCCATATTGGTGACTTGGAAAAGGATTAACGCAACCAAAATTATCTAGCAATTTTTATTTGCTGTCTTCGATGCGATCGAGCAGATCACTCTTCGACGGATTTCTTCAAATAATTCTAAATTCCATTCTCCTGGAAGTTTTCGATCACTTGCCCTGCTCTGTGCGTCTGCCGTTTTTTTTGCAACTTCTTCAAATAATTTCGTGTATTTCTTGAGAAACATCTGTCCAGCGATTGGATGTCTAAGGATCCAAAGATGGATACGAAAACTACTTCGGATGAACAACCAGCAGCAACTCCTCCTCCAGTTTCATTGCAACCGGAATTAGCTCAAGTTACATTCAAAGCGCCTCCATTTTTGGAATCCACTCCCGAAACCTGGTTTTTGCAGCTTGAAAGCCAATTCTTTCTTGCCGGTATAAAAGACAAAGTCTCAAAATTTCACTGCGTGGTTTCTGCAGTAGACAAGGATGTTCTCGCCACGATCTCCGATCTGGTACGTAAACCTCCGGCAGATAACCCTTACTCAGTAATCAAATACGCCATCACAAAACAGTTTGCTCAGTCACAAATTGCACGGCTAAAACTGCTGCTCCTGGATTTGCAGTTAGGGGACAAAAAACCTTCAATACTACTGCAAGAAATGAAGAGTTTGTCCTCTGGTAAGCTTAATGACGACATCCTACGCACACTCTGGATGCAGCGCTTGCCAATCAACGTACAACAGATTCTATCCGTTAGGATTGACAAGGATCCACTGGACAGTCTAGCAGAAACTGCCGACAAAATTTGTGAAGTTTCGGCGATTCCACGGGTTTCTGGCGTGGCTTCTGTCGATTCTCTGCAGTCACTTAGGGATGAGATCTCAGCTTTAAGCGCTGAAGTCAAGCGATTGTCGACTGTGAGCGGATTTCACCGGCGCCGAAAGTATTCGGGAAGCGGGAACCCATCACACAGACCTCGGTCATCAGGCCGAAGCAATTCATCGGATCGATTGAAGCAAGGTAAGCTTTGTTTTTACCATCAAAGATTTGGGGAGAGAGCTTTTAAATGTACCAAACCATGCCAGTTTGCGGAAAACTAGGCGGCTCATTTGTTTCCTCGGCGGCAAATGACAGCCAGCAAAACAGCCGACTCTTTGTATACGACAAAATTTCGGGTTTCCGATTTCTGGTCGACAGCGGAGCTGCAGTCAGTTGTTTTCCTAAAAGGCTTTCTCCCGAAAGTAGTCCAGCTGAACTAACATTATATGCCGCAAACGGTTCAAGAATACGAACTTTTGGGTCTAAAACATTTAAGCTAAAGTTTAATGTTGAGAAAAATTTTCCTTGGAGTTTTCTGGTCTCAGAGGTTTCTCATCCAATAATTGGGGCAGATTTTTTAAGACATTTTGGGTTACTTGTTGACATGAAAAATAACTGTTTACTTGACAAGAGCACAAATCTAGTAGCGAAGGGTTTAGCTTCTCCCGGACCAACCTTTGGTTTGACCATGGTTTCTGGTGACATCCCTTTTTCTAAAATAATTTCCAAGTACCCACAACTTACAAACCCTGTCTTAAATCAGAATCCTAAGTCCCATTCTGTCACTCATTGGATTGAGACTAGAGGGCCCCCAGTTTATTCTCCTGCTCGACGCCTGTCACCCGAGAAGCTACTGGCAGTAAAGAAGGAATTTGGAGAGCTTCTTCGACAGGGAATAATACGACCTTCAAAAAGCCAGTGGGCTAGTCCAATCCACCTGGTACCAAAAAAGCCAGCGGGATATCGTATCTGTGGTGATTTTAGAAGAATTAATCATGTTACTATTCCTGACCGCTATCCCGTACCTCATATTCAAGATTTCACCCATACACTAAGTGGTAAAAACATCTTTTCAAAAATCGACCTAGTCAAAGCCTACCATCAGATCCCAGTCGAACCACAAGACATACCAAAGACCGCTGTCATAACACCCATAGGTTTATATGAATATACGTGCATGACCTTTGGGCTACGGAACGCAGCACAAACGTTCCAGAGGTTCATAGATGAAGTTCTTCGTGATCTGGAATGCTGCGTTTCATATATTGACGACATCATAGTAGCCTCTGACAGCGAGGAACATCATAAAGCCGACTTGGAGAAAGTGTTTCAGCGTCTTGTTGACTACGGTCTCGTGATCAACCTTGACAAGTGCGTTTTTGGGGAAGCAAAAATTAATTTTTTAGGTTTTTTGGTTTCTAAGGATGGCATAGAGCCCCTCCCTGAAAAGGTAAAATCTCTGCTTGAATTTCCCCTACCAAAAACGATCGAGGAGTTGCGTAGATTTCTTGCCATGACTAATTTTTATCATCGTTTCATTAAGGGTGCAGCAAAAATGCAGGCTTCTCTTCATTCTCTTGCAAAGGGTGACGGAAAGCGCAAGAAAAAAGATAAATCTGTCATTGACTGGACTGAGGAAGCTAGATTAGCATTTCAGGCTTGCAGGGATGCAATTTCAAACGCAGCACTTTTAGCACATCCGGTGCCTGATGCTCCTTTAAACTTAGTAGTCGATGCTTCTGATTTTGCGGTAGGAGGAGTTTTACAACAAGTGGTAAACGGGCAGGTACAGCCTTTGGGTTTCTTCTCTCGGAAGCTCATTAATGCAGAAATGCGTTACAGCTGCTATGATCGAGAGCTGCTTGCCATATATTCTGCGATCAAATACTTCCGTCACATGATAGAAGGTCGTGAATGCGTAGTCTATACTGATCATAAACCACTTACCTTCGCATTCCAGCAAAAAGGCGATAAACAATCACCGAGACAAATTCGTCACCTGGAGTTTATCAGTCAGTTTACTACCTCCATAAAGTTCGTTCCAGGTGTTCAAAACACAGTTGCAGACAGTTTTTCTCGCATTTGCGAGCTCGATTTGACAAATTCAGGGGGTTTGGATTATGACCTTCTGGCGGCGGCACAGAGCGGGGATGGGGCGTTGCGATCTCTTTTGGAAAAAAATTCCGGCCTCAAGTTGAGACTTGTAAATTTAGGTTCTGCTAAAGTTTATTGTGATATTTCAACTGGGCATCTTCGTCCGTATGTACCTAATAATTTTCAAAACAGTATTTTTCAGACTTTGCACGGACTCTCCCATCCAGGTGCTCGAGCAACTCTAGACCTCATCAGAAAAAGATTCTTCTGGCCATCAATGTCCAAGGACGTGAAGCGTTGGTGCAGGAACTGCATCGACTGCCAGAAGTCAAAGATACAGCGACACACTGTCACGCCAACTGGTTCTTTTGGTCTTCCGTCTGCACGGTTCGCCCATGTTCATCTGGACATCGTTGGGCCTCTACCACCATCTAAAGGATTCATCTACGCCCTGACCTGCGTGGATCGTTTCACGAGATGGCCGGAAGTCTTCCCTATGATGGACCAGACGGCGGACACGGTTGCTGATACGTTCTACTCTGGCTGGGTCGCGAGGTTCGGCGTGCCGGAGACAATCCTCACAGACCAAGGTCGTCAGTTCGAGTCTGACCTCTTCACTTCCTTGGCCAAATTCCTTGGCATCACCAAGACACGGACCACCGCCTATAACCCAAAGTGCAACGGAGCAGTGGAGCGCTTCCATCGCCATCTGAAGAGTTCCATTATGTGCCATGCCACGGAGCGGTGGGTGCAGGTGTTGCCTACGGTTCTGTTGGGCATTAGGTCAAGCTTGAAGCAAGACATCGGAGCCACCACAGCGGATCTCGTTTACGGCTGCTCAATTAGACTGCCCGGAGAATTTCTACAGGCATCTTCAAACGCCGCTGCACAGCTATCCCGCAAAGATCTTCTAGGCGAGCTGTGGCGTAAGATGCGGGAGTTGAGACCGGTACCAGCTACTCATCACAGCGCCAAATCTTCCGTGTTCGTGAGCAAGGATCTGGCTCACGTAACGCATGTATTTGTGCGCGTTGATGCCGTGCGTCGACCACTCCAGCAGCCGTTCAACGGTCCCTACCCGGTAATCAAGAGGGCTGCTAAATTCTATACTATTCTTATTAACAATAAGAATGTTTGCGTTTCCTTAGACCGGCTAAAACCAGCCTTCCTTTTTAATAATTCAGAAGATCGCACTTCCAGTTTTTCACCTTCCCCTGTCCCTGAAGCCATTCCAGGTTCCAGTGCTCCTCTACAGCCTGCACTCCGGAAGGAAACTACAACTCGTTCCGGTCGTCGGGTCAGATTTGTCGTCCCCTTTCAGGCCCAGGCCTGATTCGATGACTAGGAGGGGGCTACTGTGGCAACACAGTTTCGGCAAAAGAACTGATCGGATAGGAGAAGACTGGAATGCTGATAAAAAGGCAGCTCACGCTGTGTGTTGTTCACTTCTATATTTTTATTTGTATTTAAAGCATGTTTACCTTTTAAATTGAATTTATGGTTATCAAAATAAATATTTGGGATTTTAAAATCTTGATTCATTGGATTCAATAACCGGCCACACGAATAGCCATAACAGTTTACATAACCCTCACTATAAACATATAAAATTTAATCCTTTCATTGAAGATTATATTGTATCAATAGTGGATTACTCATTTAAGAAAATTTTATTCCAACTAAGATTATATCAAGAATCGATTTTTTTCGAAGGTAAAATCTTTAAAATTCATCCAGACCTGATTTGTAAGTACTGCAATCTTGAGAAATATGAAACTTGGGAACACGTATTTTTTGAATGCCCTGTATATAATTTTTATCGTTCCAAATATCTTTCATCGTTGGTTAATCTCCACAATAATTTTTACAATTTTCTAACATACACTCATGGTAAATATAAATTAATAGCATACTTCATTAAAGCAGCACAGAAAATGAACCAGTTCCTGCTGGAGAGTTTTTCTTTGGAAGCATAAGTAGATTATGGATGTATATATATGTGTTTATGTGTACATATGTATTTGTATATGTTGGTATGTTCCCCCTTTGAAGTTCTTTGAATTTTTTTTTTGTTTTGTGTGGGTATATATGTATGTGTGCATATATTTATGATATATTTATTTTAAATTTAAATGTATTACTTTATATTAAATGTATTTACAATTCGTAAATTTCAATTTGTGATTTTGTATCTTACATGTATGTAGTTTTTGTAGTTTTTTGCAGCGGGTTTCGACCTGAGCCAAAATAAAATTTCTTCTTCTTCTTCTTCTTCTAATATCGTTAATGATATTAGTCATTAATGCTTAAGTATTTTTGGAGGGGCGGGCTAGGTTTGAAACGTGTATAGAAAAAGAGGTAGAATCTTTGTTAATGAGATTAACGGAGCGAGGTCTAACCCAGTGATGGTATAGAAATAATTGAAATTTATTAAAAAGCTTGAACAAATTTTTCATAAAAAATTGAAATATTAAATGGGTTCTATTCTTTTGTATGTAGGGTTTGCGGGCCAAAGTCCAAAATCAAATAGCTGACCAGACCACAGAAGGTGGAGATGAAGATCCACAGATTATGATGGTGGACGGTCAAGTTCCAAGTATGGATAAGAAGAGCCCGAAAGAAAAGACTGAGTTGGAAATAGCTCTGGATGGTTACGAATTAGGCTATCAAGGTACGTTGCAACATATTAATCAAGTGTGTTCAATTAGTATAACTGAACTATTTTTTCCCATAGTGTATGCTTTACAATGTCCAAAGTGTTTTCTATTAAAAATGAAATCTATTTTTTTTTTCGAAAGTAATGCACCGTATTTGTTTTTTTTCTTCAGAGGATGGGAAGGCTATCAAAGTGAAAAACAAGAGTAATTCCATGGTGAATTCAGTGAGAATGGGAGATAAGGTTCAACCGAAAGATAATAAGGAAATGGTACGGATACAGAATTTTTGTATAATAGTTTTAAGTAATATACATGTACAGAGTGTTTAAAAAGTCCCTTTCATGGCTTTTATTTAGAAACATTAATCCTTAATTTATACTTTTAATAAGAATTTTGATGTTAAGGTTGCATTAATGGATTTCAAAAGTTTCCATATTTAATACTCTATCTCTTGTAAACTAAAGTTTTCTGTGCCATACTGTCCCCTTACAATAATGAAATGGGTTCTCTTTCGTAATCTATCTCGTAATAAATCGTCAAGCTGTTTTAAAAACGCCCAAGATTGCAATTAAATTATAGCGCAGAGTTTATAAAGAGGAAGTGAAACCGACCTTTGCAGTTATACCGACCTTAACAGTACTTTAACAGTGATATAACAGGGGTGACCAACTTACCCTTGGCCCACTTACCCCAGCTAGCCATACTTTTATTTGATTTTTAATTGTTTTAGTTTGTAAAATAACTGGCTTGTTTCTTATTACCCCTCTTGGGGTAACAAGATACAGTCGCTTGGGGTAGTAGGAAACGAGTAAAAAATCCCCTTCCACTTTTACTCAGCAAGGGCATTATTTTTGCAAAGATATCTGGTAATGATGCAAACATTCTGTAAAAAAAATAACTAAAGCTTCTGTAAGCTTCATAAATTTTAAGGAATCCTTTGCATCTTATTACCCCACCTCTCCCCTATAACAGGAGAGAACTGAGCCGCGATATAAGTAGTGCTGTTTTTAATAATAATAATGATGATGATGATGATGATGATGATGGTTAATATTATACAACATTTGAAAGAAAAAGAAATTTAAACCATACACTTATGTGATTAAAATCCCTTACGAGTGCAATTCTTATGATTATTTCAATGATAATGTGCAATTGTTTCAATTTCGACTTCTGTTTTCATCTAACCGATTAACAGAGGTTGTTCTTGCAGGAGAAGGAAGTGTTTGGGAACAAAGTCCACCCGCAGAAGGACGAGGACAACATGAGCAACAAGTCTTTCAAAGACAAGGGTGTCATCATCGACAAACCGTCCAAAGAGCAAAACGACCTGGATGAGGAGAAGAAAGATGCGAGCAAAGAGGATCTTGGCGAAGGTGAGACACACCAGTCCTCCTTATAACAAAAAAATACAAATGAATACAAGTCAATCTAATGAAAAATGAATACATGTCCCCAATCTAATGAAAAATTAATATAAGTCCAATCTAATGAAATATTAATACTATAAGTCGATCTAATGCTGGGTGAATACACGTAATATTATGCAAAATGAATACAAGTCCCAATCTAATGAAAAATTAATACTAATCAATCTAATGCAGGGTAAATTCAAGTTAATATAAAGAGAGCAGGGAAATACAAGTTAATCTAATACAGATTGAATACAAGTTAATATAGTGCAGAGTGAATACAAGTTAGTCTAATACAGAGCTAATACAAGTTAGTTGTTAGTATAATGCAGAGTTAATACAAGTTTACAAAATATATTAAATCACAAAAATTTCGATACAATGCAAAACATATTTTATTACAGATAAAGCTCAATGAATTAAGAATAAATATAATAGTTTATTACAATAGAAAGTGGTCAAAAAACTAATTCCTTGACAACTTAAGCTTATTACGAAGTGTTTAATAAAACACTGAGTAAACTATAGTTCAAAAGAATTAAGTTTGTGCTCATATGTTTGTCGTATGTATTTTTTTATACTTTTGTGATTTATGTGTTGACCTATTTTTTACAGTTAAAAATTAAAGCATCGCGTAGTCAGTGTAAATCAACTCTCAGGTTTCAGACACGATGTTGACTGCAACGAATAATTATAGAGATTAAGAAATCGCCTTTCCCATAGAAATCACACTTAAGGAATTGAACGCTGTCTCCCTCTACATATCTCATCACTATGGTTGTAAAATGTAACCAGTGGCGGCTCGATGGTAAAATTATAAGGGGTGCTGCTCCGGCGGTTCCAAGTTGGCAACGTATTTTAAGCGATATAATGCCAAATAATATTTCACAAAAATGTGAAAAGAACAATATAAAATATCGATTTCACACTTAATAAGCATTCAAAAACTGTCACTTACCTATATTTAGCTGATTATTACATAAAGAATCAAAGATGAAGTCTATTTCATTTAGTATCTCAAAAGCAAATGAAACTAAAATCAACATTTCGAATTCAATTTGTTCATTATAAAAAGAAATAAAAACTTGGCTACAAAAATTAAGCATAAATTTTTATTGACTTGCCGAAACATCAGAAAATATTTTGTTCTCTCGCTTTTCAAAAGAAAAAAAGAAGCTATAAATAAAAAATTAAAACAGCGTTGGAGTGAGAAAAGCTAAAACGCCAATGTGATTTATTAGTGAAATCGTTTATTTTTCTTCTTTCCTCAGTTTGTTAAAAATTGGAATTTCGGGAAATTTTGGTTGGGGGTGCTGCAGCCCCGCAGGCTCTATGGACGAGCCGCCACTGAATATAACCTCAAAAACTTAAAAAAAGTGTATAAAACGTCAAGTTATTCATAACTAGACTTAGTTATTTATCTCTAATCTGATTCGTCGAAGTCGACGTCACGTTACTAATGAAAACGAACCCTATTATAAGTAAGTTGAATGAGTTTTTTTCCTCTACTTATCTCATCACTATTTCTTTACAATTTTTTCAATGCCTTGGGGCCGGATGAAACTACGTTTTGTGGGCTGCTAACGTTCAGAAAACGTTTTCCCCTAAACGTCTGCTCCCATAAACAGGCGCTTTTGGGCGATCCGACGTTTTATGACGTCAGAGGAAGACGCATGACCACTCTCAATGGCTACGGGTCACTTGGGACTATGACACTGCTGGGAAATTTTCCTTTGTTGAAGAAGTTTGGTTCGACCGATTTTTAAATGTCAGGCCACAACGTAGCTGCATCCGGGAACTATCACTTTTTTAACCCTTTATATGCTGAATTTATGATTTTCTGCAATTTTTTTCGAGCAAATATTTTCTTTTGAGTCACTACATTGAAAATTAAGGGATATATGTTAATAAAATAATATTCTCTGGGAAAATTTAATCCGCTAGAGCTAATTAATTAAATTGATACTTTTGAGTACCGTCAGTACACTGAAGATAAGATATTCTCACAATACCAAAAAACCCACAAGGCTTTTTATCACAATTCTAAGTCTTAAAAAATAATACAACTTCCTTTTTGACTTTGTCATTTTTGTTCCCTCAAAAATAGTTAATCATGGGAATAAAAGAGCAGTTGGAATTACGACTTCAGTTTTAAATTTATTCGCTTTCCCGCTAAAACACTCATCATAGAACCCGTGCTGCCTTTTATCCTGGAAGAGGAATACCAAAAGAGTGTTCCTGCAAAATATCGTTCGTATATTCGTAAGGATGATTATTGTAATTTTAAAGTTGGTGGAACTTCAAAGCAAAAAAACATGTCCAAAATTCCTTCAAAAAAGCGTCAAAAGTGCAGTTTTCTTAAAGAAGTCTGTAGTTATTTTGTAGCATTAAGAGTCTGCAGTTTTTTTACAGCAGTTTTGAATACATTCTAAAGGCATTTAAGCGGTCTTTAAAAAACTGCAAAATTCCTACAGAAAACTGCAGATTTCCTAAAGAAAACTGCATACAAAGTGTCTAAATTCCCTTCACTTTTTTGAAGAAATTTTTGCGAATTTTTTTTGCTGGGTTGTAAGTACCGTCAGTAGATTAAGGATTAAACCCAAGGATCTTCACTTGTTTTCTAGATGTAATTACTGGAACTGGCATCGACCCTCAGGGGCAAGGCGAAATGGACGACGACAAGCTGGAGACGAACGACGAGAATGCCGTCATCGTCGCCGAGTACCCCGCGGACTGCTGCCCCGATAGTTGCTACGGCAAGTTCGCGTTCTGCGCAGAAGAATACAACCCCGAGTTCTGGGAGAAGTGGAAGGAGATCCGCACGAAAATGTTTATTCTCACAGAAGATAAATATTTTGAAACAGTCATCATCACTATGATTATGATCAGTAGTTTAGCTCTAGTAAGTGGATTCAATCGCTTGTTGATTATTGTTGACTTCCTTGTTGTGCACTCGAACGTCAGTTATGACGTCTGAGTAGGGATCCATATTATACCTTCGAATACTGATAGACGGAGCAAGTGGGCGTAGCCTGTGTACCGTACATGGTACCTGTACCATGGTGGCCTGTGTACATCTTCCACCGTATTTTACATTACACGTGACCTTGGAGGTATTGAGATTGGAGCAGTTTCAAACACCTGACCCCGATCACGTGATCAAGCCAGCTGGCCGGAATCGAACCGATGACGGGTACAACGCGCATGCTGCTAGCATGGTAGGCAGCGTGTAAACGCATCAGGCCATCCCGTCCCCAGAGCCCACATTAAATGTGACTTCGAGATGTTTCAACACAAGCACCGGCTCACCGCTATGAGGATGCGCGTGCATGCTCCGTCTATCTGTGTTCTAAGGTCGATATAGGGATTTAAAAAATCTTTCGATTCGATTCCGGAATCGATTCCTAAGAGCCAGTATTGAAAAAGAAGAATCGAACTTATATTTTTTAATCCCAAATCAAAGATAATTAGCAACTATTATTGATTTAATTAATATCCAGCAAAATATTAATTAATAATCAAAATACTAATTATTCAGTGAACACAATTGTTAATTACATGTATTAATTAGAAAAGCCACGTAAAATTAGGAAATTAAGTGTGATTCCTATGATTCGATTCCTGCTGGAATTGATTCCTTCAAGGGTTTGATTTTGGTATCGAATCCAAAGCATTCGATTCCGGAATCGATTCCTTCACAAATATTTAGAACCCTAGTTACGCGCTCCATAGGATAACATGGGAAACCAAGTCCATAACATCATCAAAATAAAAAAAATTTTTTTTTTTCGATACACCCTAATTAAGCATATCATAATCTATTGGAAGGGAGTTTCTGAGTGAGGGTATCTTTAAAGACTGTTTAACATATGACCCATGGAGCGCATGTGGTTTGTCAGCCCTCTTATTTCAAACAAACTAGATTGTAAAAATATTGGAATGATATTCTGATAGATTTAATTAAAAAGGTCAATATTCTGAAAGGTTTTCAAAAGAAATCCCCAAAGAAAAATGTTAACTGTTCTTCTACTAACTAATAAAGGAAGAGTCAGCTTTCACAAGTTTAATTAAAACTTGTAGTCATCAAAATTATAGACTTACAGTGCCAGTAGCGGCGACATGAAAATGTTCAAAACATATTTAAAAAAACTAAAAGAGATAGAGCAAGAAACTTGAAGTTATAATAAGGAAGTTGCATGTGTCAGATTTTCAAAAACAAAAAAGTGTTCCGTATGGTTTTTTGTATGGTAAAATGAAATATCTAGTCAGTTTTTCAAAAAAATGTACAGGCAATTAAATATTTTAATTTAAAAGTCGAGAAAAAAACACGTGACTGAAAACGTTTATTGTTTAAACTATAAGATGACGTCAACAATAATACCATCAACTCCATTGCTTTACAAGAATGTTTAGTATAAGATGACGTCACATCCAAACTCTTGGCGTTTTCGCGCGCTTTTAAAAAGGGGATTTTTGTTAATTTTTTTGACAATCAAAAAATTTCTAGATCGGCCTCAAATTTTGGGTAGTTGCTTATTTTTGCAAGAGGAATCGATTAAAAAAAATAAAAAAAAATCATGCAACTTCCTCATTGGAGGGTTCAGAATAGAAATGAACCAAGTCCACTTTAGCTACTTTTGAGCTACAGACGTTTAAAGTTAAAGCTTCATAGTAAATTAGATGTTAACGCAACAGAACTTGCTGCTGTCCAGCGGATATTATCAGAACTAGGACTTGGTTCACTATTGCACTGAAATTTTAGATAGTTGGTGCATGTTAAAGCGTTGCTAACTCAAAAATAACAAAAAGTGGACTTGGTCCATTTTAATTCTGATCCCTCCAATTGTTCTCAATGTTGTTATCATTATTTATCCACAATCCTGTTGTAAACATAATGCTTTCTGCTTTCCCTGTAAACAAGGCACATGTAAACAGGGAAAGCAGAAAGCATTATTTTAACAACAGGCTTGTGGATAGATGGAATGGGTGTCTAGAATCGATAGTAAGTTCCAATGGAGTAAATGAGTTTAAGGATAAAATAGACAAATACTGGGAATTGGTAGTTTGAGTTGATTGGACCAACATAGTTGGGCTTCACGCCTGTTGTTGGTTGTCAATATTTGTATTTGTATTTAAAACCTCACTGAAAAAATTTTCATGAAAATACCGTTAATAGTTGCAGAGATATTTGCAGGAAAAAGTCATTTTTTCATGTCTCCAAGAAGAAAAAATTTCGCAAATGAGCGAGTTTCTTTAAATTTGATTAAATTTTGTCTTTATTTAACTAAAAATTACAAAACTACATAATAACACATAAATTTATACTAGTTTGCGAACTTTTTCTTTTTTGAGGCCTGAAAAAAAGTGCTATTTTCACATGCTATATTGTATCTCCGCGACTATTTACGATTTTTTTCTGTGAATTATTTATAAGATTGGAAACGCATTAATATCGTGGTTATTTTTCTCTATCTCGTCCTTTAGTTTTTTAATTATGTTTTTAACCTTCTTATTTCGTCGCTGTGGGAGCTGTAAGTCATCTTTAAGTGTTCTCCAGGGTCATTTACCAAAGGGATAGACCTTACTTCCATGATCTTAGGAGATGTTGGTTCAAATAAAATTCGTAAAAGGGACTTTTGAAACATCCTGTATACAGTGTCCTTTTTTCCCCTTTCAGGCGGCAGAAGATGTAAACTTGAAACATAGACCAATGTTGGAAACCATCCTAACATACATGGACAAAGTGTTTACCGTCCTTTTTTTCTTTGAGATGATAATCAAATGGATAGCCTTGGGTTTCAGAAAATATTTTCAAAACGCATGGTGCTGGTTAGATTTTGTTATCGTCCTGGTAAGTTTTACTCTGATATTATAACTACTCTTAGCTCATTATTATCTTTTCTCATTACTTTTTTTGTTCATTATTTTTTTTTAAAATACTATAAATTCATAATAAGAATATGATTAGAGCATTAACTTGTGAAAATAAAATTAGTTACGTTTATATATTTTTATAATTAAATCATAATAATCATAACCTATACTTTTTCTTTCAAATTGAAATAAGCAATAAATATTATAAAGAAAAAATAAACATATAAATAGTTTAGGTAAAATTACTAAAAAAATCTAGGCTTTACAATTTACTTTATGAAACTTGTAATATTATATTATTTCTTACTCTTCATTTCTCCATATGCACAAATCTCAAATAATTCAAAAATCTACAATTTTTTAAATATTATAAACCTGTATCCTGTTTAATTAACATTAAAGGAAATTAATTACAATTTAAATTCACTTAAACCGTTAAACTTATAATTTTAAGTCAAGATTCAAATTCCTTTTTACACAATTTCGGTCCCTCCTTACAACATTTATTTTAAGAAATGTGTAATCTAGTTCGTATTTATTAAGGTTCTTATGTTTCATTGGATGTGCTTTTTTTGTAATACGACTTTTTATTTTGTCACAGAAGTTTCTTGTGATGAGTTCTAATAGAATTAATGTGTACTATGGAGTATAATTTTACGATTGTGCATGTAGTTGTAATAACTGTTTGTTATCTATATTGAGCAAAAAAATGGTGTCTGTTTAAAAAACAACTTAAATAATACAAAGGGTATTGATTGAGAAGGTAAAATTCCTAAACCCCAATTTTACATCCACTTAAAAAATTTTTCGATTTTTTTTTTAAATTTATCATTATAGAACCAATTACATAAATTTTGTTTCATAGTAGAAACTGTGAAAAAAATCCTAACTCCAACAGTTTTATATAAATATCTTATTTAAACTCCCCATGAAGCCATGGCTATTATTTGTATTTAGATATAAACTTTAAGTAACATTTGTTGAAATGGTTCTGCCGAATTTCAATTAAGTTTTTTCGAAGTAAGCCGAATTTCAATTAAGTAATAAATATGCTTATTGATATGGTGCAAACCTAAGAACTGAAATCGGTTATACAAAGAAGTTTTCCAACTACTATATAGAATAGGATTATTTTTGTTTTAAAGCTGCCATAGAAAAAATTGTTGGACATAATATCCTTTTGGAGTTTTTATAAGAAGAAAGCTTCTTGCAAAAATCTACACAGTTGACAAAGAGCATAATCCAAGTGCTTCTCTTATTTAATTTAACTTAACAGTTTATGATTGCTAGTAACGTACTTAATATTGTTTATTAAATTGTATATACTGCGTCCCATTTAAAGGCAATCAATAAAAATATTTGCAAAAATATATTGATAATATTGATAGCAATTATAAATTGTGACTTTGGTCACAAGTTATATAACAGTTTGGCTCTGAGCCTCACTCTGTGAGGCTGGTTAAATTGGAGTTTGAAGGCATTTGATACTCACTAAAGTATCCCTGTTTTTATTTTATTCAATAGTGCAGGTAGGTAGGAATAAAGAAAATAGTATCAGTTCTACAAAGATAAGGCTTAGTTTGGGAACCATTTAGCCACTCTTAACTTTGAGTGCACTTTAGGTTAGGTAAAATGAGATGCATTAAAATAATAACAATTTAAAATTACGAGGAATAATTTTAACGCTTGAATAATTTTATGTTGAAGGGTAAGGTATTGCCAATCAGCTTCCCTTAATCAAGCATTACTTCTGGAGATAAAATTGGGTGAAGTAAGTCATTTCTGATGTAAAATTAGGGGAAGTAGTAAGCCATTTTCGGGATAAAAAATGTCCATTACTGAATTAATTCTGGATATGACTTTTCTTACCATAATCTCTAGTTGAGTGAAATATTGGTGCTACAATATTATCCAACTTTATTTTAATGGTTGTAAACCACTACAAATTCATCTTATGTCATGGCTGTAAACTACTGCTACAAAACTTTATTGTTATGGCTGCAAACTAATACAAAATCAACCAATTTTACTGTCATGGATGTAAACTACTGCTACTAAACTTTATTGTTATGGCTGCAAACTATTACAAAACCAACCAATTTTATTGTCATGGCGGTAAACTACTACAATATCACCTAACTTTATTGATATGACTGTAAACTAATAATTATAATATAATGCAAAATATCCTAACTTAGATACAAAATATAATAACTAATACTAATGTTATTGCCGTGTTTGTGAACACTAACTTATTTTATCGTCACGGTTAGTAAACTCATACAAAATCCTCAAGAAGGGAGGAGAGAGGGAGGGGTTTAAACAGACACCTGCTTGCTGTGATTGTGTAACTAACCATGTCATTAACCCCTGTCCTCTTTTTGTTTTCCGGCTGCTTCCAAATCCTTCCTGCCGACTAACTTAGGTTTCCATTTTTAATCTGTCTGTGGGATTAATGGGCTATGGCAACATCCCCGCCTTTAAAACCATGAGAACTCTCAGGGCCCTTCGCCCCCTCCGAGCACTGTCTCGCCTGGAGGGGATGAGAGTAAGTAGCTGATGGTGGATGTCAGTGGCTGATGGTCCCCTGTTCTATATCCTTGCGCCTGCCTCTCTCTGTGATGGCCACCTTGGGAGTGCAAGGACACACGCACCCACTAACACACACACAATAGTAATCGAAATTGTCGGCGGGGGACGTTCACATATTGCAACGAGATAGTTCTAAATTCCGTGATAATCGTGTAGAGGCATTGGCGGCTTGTCATAAGTAAGAGTGGCTACAGACTAAGAGTGTCAGACATCCTCTCTAAAGATAAGTCAGTGTCAAACCGGGCCTTGAGGGGTCGTGTTCGTGTAATAGTGTTCTCATTGTAGCATAGCTTATAACTAAGGCCCAAGTCAGACCTAGCGACCATAAGACGCTACTGCAATTAATCAAAGAGGGGAAAAAGCATGGAGTTCAGCCTGAGACTCCTCCTATCTTGACAGGAATCTTCCTTCCTGTCAAGATAGGGGACTAGGCTTTCCCCATGCTTTTTTATGGAGATTGATTGCAGTAGCGACTATAAGACGCTCAGTGTGTTTTGCACCTAAGGTCCTAGCTAAACTTTAACAAGCGGCAGAACAGCCCTGCTTCGGGGAGTATGGGGAGATAAGAGAATCCCCGATCCCTTTGTGTGGTTAGGGGGTTCCCCTAGCACCTCCTACAGAGGAAGGGAACATATTTTTGGTTCGCTAATTGACCCCATCAAGTAAGCGTGCCCATAAATTTGTCTATCGGAAAAGTTTAGATGAGCCCTAAGGGTCGAAACACACTGATTGACTTCAAATTGCGTGACACATAAAAATGTCGTTAAGATCTTATCAAGAGAAGGTAGAAAATCATAGCGTTGAGCCTCAGTACCCTCCTCTTGATAAGGATCTTACAATTTTTTTGTGTTGTGCGATTTGAAGTCGCTCAGTGTGTTTCGACCCTTAGGGCTCCTCTAAACTTTTACGATGGCCAAATTTATGGACATGCTTACTTGGTGGGGTCAATTAGCGAACAAAAGAATTCCCCTCCTCTGAAGGTGTGCTGGGGGATACCCCCTAACCACACAAAGAGATCGGGGATTCTCTTATCTTTCCATACTGCCCGAAGCAGGGCTGTTCTACAGGTTGTAAAAGTTTAGCTAGGCCCAAATAAGTCAGGTTTACGTTATTGCTACTCAAAGTCAACGAAATTATTTGGCCGTACATGACGAAAATTGGACGAATCTTGAACGTGCTTGGGTTTGGGGGTTCTTGGATGCGCTCATTTGCTTGACCAAGCGGCACAAACGTCCAATATTCGTTTAATTTTTGTCATGTATGGCCAAATTTTGTTTATATCTTGTTGCAGTTACGTAAATATGACATAATTGGTGCGAGCTGGGCTATTAGGGAGGCGACTATTTCTTTCGCTGAGCACGTAAATCACGTGGAATGACTGACAACCAGGATATGAAGGGGCCTTACCGAAACAAAGGGTGTTTCAACAAATCAGCCAAAATTCTGCACAGAAAGATTCATTGAGTGAAGTATCTGAGTAATATTTGAATAATTGAATATAATAATTGAATACTTGATTAATTGAATAATTTGAATAACTGAAGTAATATTTGCCCACACAACAATGGATAATTGCATTCAATTTTTTTTTAATCTTAATGTGTTCCGAATGGCTCAAAACCTCCAAAAAACATTTTAATTTACCTTTCAAAGTGTAAATTTTTAAGTTATTTTCTATTAAAAATAGCTTATTTTCTGTCTGAGCTGAAACAGCTTGTGACGTTAATGTGCCTTGCTCCCGCTTGTTGAAAGACTGGAAAGACTGAGCTCTAGTTTTTTTACAGCCTAGTGTTCGATGAAAACGGTGTTCCCCACATTTCCGAGAGACACATATGACGTCTTATTATTAGGAGCTTTCTGTATTAAAATATACCATAATTACCTTAAAAAAAGTTGGTGAGAAAAGACAAGCGTATTTTTGGAATCAGGAGATAACATTTAATAAATTAAAATTGAATATTTAGAATTTTAAGAGAAGCTGCAATCCTCCATTACTCAATAACGTCTTTTTTTGAAAATGTGACCTTATATTACATAAAAAATTAAATTCTACATTCCGCGGTGCTAGATTGCACATGCAATGGGTATTTTCAAGATATATGTGTTTAAATATATTCAAATAACCATGTTAACTTTTTTCCATAAAATGGTTTAATCTTTTAGCTTTAAGAGAAAGAAACTATCCTCCTTAAACGTAAACAAAACTAAAAAACTGGGAATATCAGCGCTCCTAGGTGCATTGGAAAAACATCATGGAACATTCTTTGTAAAAAGAGGAAGGTACTAGGTACTGCCAAGCAGACTTTTGGCCTTGGGCAATCCTGTTGAAACACTCTGTATTTGACGATAGGAATGTTTTGCACGCAGTATAACCTCTCAATGCGGTTTCTTCTGAAACATCCAGCATCTTCCAGTATTGTCGAAAAGAACGAAAATGAAGTATCTTTGCTTTATGTGAGAGTTCCCCAGCTGATTATCCTGATTTAACGACAGTTAGGAATTTCATTTTATCTCAGTTTTCCATTGAATTGAAATTTTTAAAAAACAACTTGGACTAAAACTTAGGGCTTAAGAGCTTGATTTAAATTGCCTTTATTCTAAAACGGACAAATAAAAGTTATTTTTTTAATATTTTAAAAAATTCCAACTGTTGCGAAAATATGAATTAATTCTTCTTTACCTTTTATAAGGTTAAGCGCAACTTCTATTACTTTTTAGATTTTTTAAAACTTATCCATAAACTCGGGAGAATGCAAATCCTGTGTAAGGGTGCCTCCTTTAACCTAAATTGACCTAAATAACCTTTGACCTAAATTGACCTAAATGACCTAAATAAATTGACCTTTGACCTAAATAACATCGATCTATATTTTTTTACATAACTAATTAATTATTTTAATTTTTGGTAAAAATATAACATTAAAACACTCCCCTTGATAAAATATGAGAGAAATGTAACTTTGATATCGATTCTTTCAGAAATAGAGCATTTTTATAGATTAAATATATTGGGTTTAATCGCGGGTCTTTTTGCATACTATTTTTTTTTTCATTTCAAAGGATATGAACTAAACAGGAAATTATTTTCATCAACTATAATATTGTTCGCCAAGTAAAAAAATAGTAGTTCTTAACTTATATCTATATCTAGAAAAGATAGTTAGGTGTAACTGAAGGAATCTAACAGGTGATGTTTTTGTTGAAGTTACCTCAAAAATAGAGCGAGAGATGAGTACTTACAGATCCTACTCGGTAGGACGTTGACTTGACCCCTGATTAGTTTGATGTTATTTGCTGTATTGAATCTTAAGATATTCTGATTGGTCCTTATCGAGACAGAAGCGAGCGAGACCAGTTTCCTTTCATTCCGTTTCATTTCATGGTGGTTATTTCCTGGGGAAACATGTAAACATTACAAAAACCATAAAAAATTAGCAAACCAACCAATCAAATTCCTTGCACTCCCAATCTGCATAACGATCGATGTTCGGCAGTGCCTTGTTTGCTATTGTGATTGTCCATGTCAATGTAGAAGTCTACTTCGCAAGCATCTTGACCAGGTCTAGTAGACAGAGAACTCATAATTAGAAATCCCCTTACTATTGACATATTCCTCTATCCACACCACACAGGGTACAGTAGTAGACTAGGTATAGTGGGCATGGAAGATTTTACTTTTATTCCAACATACCAAGGTTTCTTGAATTGGTTGCTGTAAGTATAAACCTCAAAATTACCCTTGCTTTATTCCTCCCCGAGTTTTAGACACACTACAAGTTAAAAACCAAAATCAAGAACCCTTATCCGCACATTCGGCTACCCAAAAGCACCATTCCCTCTTCCCGGTGTTTAGATAGAACTTATTGTCTTAGAAGGTTTTTATGAAATTTTAGTATCACTTGTTGATCAGTACTTGATACGAGTTGATGACCTTGCATTTTGTTAGAATTTTTTAGTACTGTGTACTATTATTACATCACTTGTTTGTAACAATAAGTAGACAATAGTTTTTGGAATGGAGTAAGTATTTTTAGGTTTAGTTGTTGTGAGTCAGTACAAACGCGTTCAAACGTTTGGGTTTGTTTTGTGTTGCTATGCATTTATAGTTATTTTCGCATATTGAGAAGACTGCTTTGATGTTTTCTAGCTAAAATATTTTTAGCTTTTAGTTTTCCTTTTTAAATAGTTTTATTTCATCTTTTATTAGCAAATAGTTGGATTTTTTTAAATTAGTCGGGTTTTTATTAATAAGTATATGGATTGTGTAAAAAATAAAACCTCTATCACATGAATCGGCAATGACTGCGAATAACTTCGTTCATTTCACCAGAAAAAGAGGATCTGTTTACCCCTGAAAACCTCTAGCTCTAGCCTTACGTATACAAAGATAGTTTTACAATGTTATTTAGGCAGCAGAGTGTACTAATTTTCTAGATTATCTCTCTTATTAGTAAATATTTTTTTGACAAAAAAATTAAATAAAGAGGGTCATGTTTCTTTCTACTGAAAATTGTAAATAAAATTTTTCTGTACCCTCTTTGGTCTTAGGATCCCTTTTGGCATGTAGTGAACATAACCCTTATTCAGATATTTTCTTTCGCATAAGTTTTGAATCCACCAGAAATATTTTGCAAAACTCAAAATAAATTTGAAAAAAAAGAACATTTATTTAAAAAAAACAACAACAATTCATAGAAAATTAGAAACATAAAAAACAAGAAATTAATGACAATAAATACAGAAAATTTGATTTATGAGTTAAATAATAATAAGTGTCATAAATTTATTTTTGTTTAATTTTGGAAATGGCAAAAACAAATATGCAATAAAAGGGAGAAGTATCATCGAAACTAATGTATCCCATTTTTGTAAGATCTATGGTAAATAAGAACCCCCTGTCTGCTAAATAACACCCTCCAAAGAAAGTCTTTCTTAAAGCTGCATAAAAAACCCGAAAGCTGCTAAAGTCCTGCTTAAAGCTGCATAAAAAACTTCGGTTTTCCGGGCAAGTTGGCCGTATTCTAGTAGATGTAAAGTTTCCAAACGTTTAAGTCATCTTTAGTGGAAAGTTAAGCAATATAACATCTTAGTTAGTATATCGTTTAACTTTCCACTGAAGATGACTCTCACAGCTGGGGTTGAAACGTTTGGAAACTTTACATCAACTAGAATACGGCCAACTTGCCCGGATAACCGGAGTTTTAATTACGATTCCGGCCGTAGAAGCAGTTTTATCTGCATAAGAAACCCCGACAACTGCTAAGCTGCTTCTTATCAACCCAACAGTTTATCATTTAACATTTGCTTTGCCTTTAGTTCGCTCGTCCAAACGTTTAAGCGCGTTTCTCGAGCGATTCACCCTTCCAGGAGGAGAGTGCAACCACCACCACCATATCCCTGTTGACCACCCCCACCCATGAGTTGCCCTCAATTGTTGCCCTTGACATTGTAGGTGTCTGTGATCAATCTATTAGCAACCGAAGTCGGGGGAGGAAACATACAAGCCTTCAAGACTATGAGAACCCTCCGTGCCCTGCGCCCTTTGAGAGCCCTGTCCCGATTCCAAGGAATGCGGGTGAGTGCCGAGGGACCACCCGCCTCCGGGTGTCTCACGAGCACAGACGATATTCTTCAAGCAGTTGCATGCCTTTACTTTTTTTCTGATTAGTTCTCACCTCTCTATCCCTTCTGTTTCCATTTGTTTCCTTTCTTATTCTTCCTCACTTCTCTCATCTAGTTTTATTAGGGTGGATCGGATGCAGATTGGATACTTCTCTGGAAAGAGAGAAAAGAAATGTACGTATGTATTAAAAAAGGAAATTACAATATACACTACCCTACAATAATGGACCGGACACCAAGATGTGATGTTTCAACTGAAAAAATATTGTGTAACTCGACGCTTCATAAAACAGCTTTCGAGTTGCTTTAAGTCCAGTAACGACGTTGCAAACCCCAAGAGAGTCTGCCTTCTCTTTTGGATGAGGTGATGTTTGGCTTGTTTGCTGCAACAAAACTACGGATATTAAAGACGGGCATTTCTTTTTACAAAGTATTGTAACGGACCTAACTTTTGAAGCCTATTTAAACTCATTTTGAATGGTTTGAAATGGTTATTTGTGGTTTTTATGATCTTCACACTTTAGGACACGCTGATGTCCTAAAGTCTTTTATGAGGGACAAATAACAAGTGCAATTAGTGTCCCAACTCCTGTAATCATTGTAAAACCCCGAATATTGGCAGTGGCTTTAATAACTCTCCCTAAATTGAATGAATAGTGCCTACAAAGTGACTACTTGCTTCATCACTTCTTTTTAAGTCCCAAATTTTATTTCTTTTCGAAATATCAACACAATTTCAGGCTGAACTAGAGTAGGAACCTCACCAGGTAACGCGTAAGCATTGAAATGTAAAAAAAATGAGATTCAGTCGGATTTCAGGCAAATTGGCTGGTGTTTAGTCTATTTCTGTAAGGTAGTGTATATCAAGCTTTTGATAGCAAGCTGCAGGAGATTTTTTCACTTCTGCGTTTGGTTGCGGTGATGACAGAAAAGAACCTAAAGCTGACGTAATACCTTTTCGTCCATTTTAGCATTTGTCTTCTTGTAATTCGTCATTTGATTCATCCAGATTTCTGACTGAAATCAAAAGCAAAAGTGAAAACGGTTCCTAAGTAATAAGGAGAAAATTCACTAGGCATAATTTTTTTTTAAACGGAAATTAGTCTCAGGAATTTTTCATGAGAAAAAAACAGATTTAAAAACACTTTTCAGAAGAAAATTTTAGAACGTTGGGGTATTTAAAGAAGATAGTTGGGCACAATTTTCATGAATTTCTTGTTTAAAATGTGGATAATATCGTGTTCATATGTCTAGTAATTATCCATCTTATCTGGATAAAAAGTTAAGTAAAGATATTCATTCCTTAAAGTGATGTTCATGGATCAAAGCAGTAAAACTTACGTTTAGAAAATATCTTCACAAAATACTTTAAAGTTACTCTAAATATGCATAGAAATTAAGTGCCTTTATTTAATTTAATGGAATAGTTATCTTCAAATTAATTTGAAAATTATGGAAATATACAGCGTCATTTAGGTTAAAAGAATGTTGCGTTTATTACATGCAATACGAGCCATCGTTTCAAGATGCAATTCAATATTACTTTAGGGAAATACAATGTATAAAAACGGATATTTACTCTTTTATAAATTAGCAAGCAGCTATAAAACTGTCAAAATTTATCAGATCTGCATTTGTTTCACTCTTAATTTTGTAGTTTAGATTTTCATTATTTTCTTGAATCTCTCATTTTTTATCTTTTTTCATCTCTCTTTGAAAAACACTTTCATTGATTCAGAGCACCTTTTTGCTTATTATATTGCTCAAACATAATCCTCAATTCTTCGATATTCTAATATAATCTACCCATTTAAATATCGATTTGCGATAGCATTCGAATAAAATTTATTAACAGATTTTTAAAAAAAGCATCGCTTTTTAAATTACTTCAAAGCATTCTTTTTGTTTTAAAATTTGTACAGAGATAGTTAGAAAGAAGTTGTAATTATTATAAGGAGTTTTGTATTTCTTGGATGATATTTTGATGAATGATTGATGAGAAGTAAATCTCAAATAAATCAGTTCTTATTCATATTAAACAAACAAATAAAAGTGAGTATTAAATAATATTTTTCTCAAGTTTTATTTTAATAAAGTTAATATTTAATAAAGTTTTATTTTATCTTATTTCACTTCGTTTATGATATCAGATTTAAAAGGTATTGCATTTTCATAGAATTTTATGACATAACGTAATATTTTAAACCTAAAACCTTCAAACCCAAACGCACTACCTTTTTACTTAGCAAAACCGTGTTTTCCGTGAAAACATTATTTGCTCAAAGGTACTCCGAATATCACTCTCACTCTTTCCTGTATTTCTTTTACTTCATTTCTTTCTCTTTGTACTTCATTTTTTTGTCTTTCATCTTTATATGCATGTTTAACGCTCAGTAGTCAGACAAGTAAGGCTCAATTCATCGCTCCTTTCTTCATCGAATCCATACTTAACCACCAAAAAAACCACTGCAGTTGGAGCTATGCTTGTAAATTACCTCAAAATTAACGCCATTCCCAACCCTTCCATCCATCTATTCCATGGGTCATAATACAGTAATGTCAAATACAGAAGATTCCTAATTTTGGGATTTTTTTGACGTTCATCTTCAGCCGTGTTTAGATTGATTCTTTTTGAAAGCCTAGCTCCGTTGCAGATATTCTATTAGGGTTTAAAACATTTTTTATCTAAATGATCAGAAGTAAGGGTTTGAGATTTATGGGTTTTTTAAACTTATCACCTCGGTAAGTATGTCTTGTTGCTTTAGCTTGCTTTTAGCATGTCCATCATTTTACTACATCCCTACTGTTTTGTGCATTGATTGTAAAATTAAATTCTGTGTCTATAAACTAAGCATGCTTGCATCGTAGTTTTGTGATTAGTGGAATATCTTGCATGAATTCCATTCTTCTTTTGTATTTTGGATTACAAATCATCCATTTTTCATAACATCAAGTTTAATTCTTGCAGTTTTATATGTCCAAATAGAAAATAGCACAAATAATTTTATAGTGCTTTAAGCAAAAAGTTTATTTATAAACTTTAGATCTTAAATATAGTAGTATTGAGGAAATACGCAGTTTTATGTTACATTATATTAACATTCCAAAAAATATATTTAAATAGTATTGTTGGATTTATTAAAATATCATGTTTTAAGATATTTTATGACCGTTAAATTTATACAAGGTGTTTCAGATAAGGGTTTTATAACTTCTAGGAGGGGTAGAGCACACCTAGACGACTAGAATCACCTAAGAAAGGGGGGTCGTAAATGCACCTCTAACGAGCAAGGGGTTTTTATAAGCGGGCATGGGAAGTTGTATAATTCCCAGTAGAAATTAACACGTAAGAAGTAACACATTTTAAGATCGAAATAAAACCATCGGTTCAGGCATTTGTTCCGTAAAACCAATTAAAACTGTTTTCAGGTGATAAATACCAAAATAGAACGATTTTACTGGTTTAATCCAATTTTAAAAGGTTGTGTGTCAATTTCCATTGAGGATAATGCAACCTTCCATGGCGGATTATAAAAACCCCTAGGTCGCTAGGGGTGCATTTTCAACCTCCCATTCCTGAGTGATTCTGAGTCGTCTAGATGTGTCCTACCCCTCCTAGAAGTTACGAAACACTTATCTACAACACCCTGTATAAAAATATTTGTTTGAACAGTTTTGAAGATATAATAAAGTTTATAATAAAGTTTTTAAAAAAAATGCATGATTTAACTGTTAAATTATATGAGTGAGATAAAAGGTAAATAGTTTTTTCTAATGCATGGACATTTCTTCAAATTAATCGGTGCACTTAGCATTTTTCTTGTTTTAAAATAAAATTAATTTCAAAATTTCATTAAAATTTAATGATTAATAAAAATAGGTTTTGGACATATTTATGTAGCTACAACTAATAATCACGTGAACTGTTATTAAAATGTGTATAGAAATAAAGGTGCTTTCCAAAAATCCTTGCAGAAATCGGCATAATAAGTTAAAATGATTTACATTTTTAAAAATTTATAATGAGTTTGTTAAACTAATTTGTGCGAAAAATTTTAAAAATAATTGTCTGCCTCTATCTTATCTTACAACTTACTGGGTTTAGGTTAGAGATAAAATTATTTTGCGAGAAAAAGTTAAAGTAGAGAAAAAGCTTTAGCAAAATATTAAAACTGCCAATTGGTAGATACGACAGTTTTTTTTAGCTGAAAAATTTATTCAATATTAAAAACAGAAAGAACAAACTCAATTCTAAATATGTTTGTTAAAAATCTTATATATCTTATATGATATTAAGTTTTCTTCACAATTTTTCGAAAATTGCCTTTTTTATAAGAAGCATCCGGAAGGTTTATTTCCTACTTTTTGCAAAAAAAGGTCCTGCAGTCCAGTTATAAGAAACATGTTTTAGGGAAGCACCTTTTACTTATATTGCCAAGAAGTATACTATTGCGTTTGGGACTTGAAAAACGGTGTCTGATCCCCACGTTAACCTTACAGGTGGTGGTGAACGCGCTGGTTCAAGCCATCCCAGCCATTTGTAATGTGCTGTTGGTGTGCTTGATCTTCTGGCTGATCTTCGCGATCATGGGCGTTCAGCTGTTCGGTGGAAAGTATTTTTCCTGCAGGGACAAGGAAGGAGAGTTAATCAACGCTACGTTAATCAACACCATGGACGAGTGCAAGGCTAAGAACATGTCGTGGGTAAACCCCAAAATCAACTTCGACAACGTATTGAATGCGTATTTAGCCTTATTCCAAGTGGTAAGTGATATAATATGAATCGTCAGTTGGAAGAAGGGAATAAGTCCAAAAACCAAGTTTTGAGAAAATCGAAAAAAAAACTGTATTAAGTTATGGAATTTTCATTGTATAAACACTAAAATTTTACTGGAAGTTCAGGACCTTATTTAGAAAACAGAACCATCATCAAAAAGAATATAAGTATATTCAAAAAAATTTTACAGTCAAAATATAAGTTGATGGACTTATTCCCTTCTTCCACCTTATGAAATTTTTCTGATGAAAAAAATCTTTAAAAACTCTTAAATTCATATTCAAATTATATTTCTCCTTAGTTTATAACACGAAAGGTTGAAATAAAAAGAATAAGACAAATAAAATTCAAAATGATGGTGAAACTGAGTTGTTAAAGCAGTATCAATGGAGTGAGTGAATTTCAATGGAGTCAAACATTCCCTGCATTAAAAAAGTTTGAAAAAAAATTGAAATTAAGAGAAAATTTTATTTTAACTTAGTTTACAACACAAAGAATATGAAAAGAAAGACAAAATAACTTTAATTCCAGATTAACTTAAAAATACAATGAATGGACATCGATTTCACAACTTCAAGGAGCGATATCTCCCTATAGGGGTTAGTTATTCCCCCTCTTTTCACCCATGTGTAGAGTAAAGCTGGGAAATTGTTTTTAGCACAAAAAGTCAATTTGCCATTTTTTGGCCTTATTCCCTTCCTCCAACTGACGATTAATATGTGGTAAGATTAGAATGACCGTGGGGAGCCTACTGGTTAAGGCATCGGCTTTGGGATCGGAGGGTCCCCGGTTCGATTCCCGACACCGCTGAAGACACCCACGGAGTACGTGCTTGTTAAATCTGTGGGTCTGAAAATGAATAATATTTTAAAATTTAAAGGTTAAACACTTGTAAAAGGTAACAAATGTAATGAGGCTACTAAATAATAATATTAATAACATGCAAAGAATGTAAATAAATTATTTCAATTATTTTTCAGGCAACCTTTAAAGGATGGATTGATATTATGTACGCCGCCGTAGATACAACCGCAGTAAGTAGTTTACTTTTCTACCATCCTCCATTAATTTTTATTAATTAGTTAAAGTTAGTTAGTTATCTAATTCTATGAATAAAAAGTAACTCAAAAACAATCCATATAGTTTTCAGAAAGTTTATTTTAAAAAAAGTGGAGTAGTTTCATTTCAAATTGTTATATAAATGTAGTCGAAAGTATTATCAAGCAATTTAGAACATATTTAAACTTAAAAAATAAATAACTATCAGTGGTTTTTTATGACAGAATATTTAGAAAACGTTTGACTATATTTGTGTATCAGAACGTCTTAAATAAGCAATTTGATATTTGTCCATTGATGTTAACTAAATCATTATACATATTTCATAAAACATTTATCATAGAACGCAAATCTAACTGCTTATTTTAAACTTGCTCTTTACTAATATAAGTGTTATTTATGTTACTAACAGGTAAATTACCAACCTGTTACGGAAGGGAATCTCATGATGTATTTGTACTTCGTGTTGTTTATCATCATCGGCTCTTTCTTCACACTGAATCTATTCATCGGTGTGATCATCGACAATTTCAATGAACAAAAGAAAAAGATAAGTATTTTTGTCGATATGGTGTTTGATGGATAAGTTTCCGGTTAAGATTATTTACTGATTGTATTGTATTAATAATATTCAAATGTATTTCTTCTTTTATACATGACCTTACATATAACCTTATGTCTAGAGCTAGTATAAAAACAGTTGATGATAGATAGATAGATAGAAGTCTATTCTGTGAAGGTAATTTGTTGATGAAAATACTACGGCACTACCTCTTTCATAGTCTATCTAGAACATTCTACTCCTACTATCGATAGTTCTAGATTATTCTATTGACTATGTAGTGGATTCTGTAGAATAAATATATTCTTCCCTCTATAGATCTACCTATTAGATGAATGAATCTAGCAGAACATTAGTTGTTTCTATATTTCTGAAAAACTCCCCAAATATTAAGATTTTTAGGTGACCCTTCACTAGATAAACTGTTCATATCCGATTACCAAAATAAACTTGGATTCATTGAGGAATTTGTTTCGGAAATATCGAGAAATTTAAGGAATTTTTAAACTGAAAAGCTACCAGACATTTATGTAAAAGTTCTGTTGTTAAAATATTATAAATTCTTGTCAAATTTTTGACCAAAGACTAAGTTTAATGAAATTAATCCTAATTGTTCTGTTGATTGTTTATAAAAACTGAACTGTGTTAAAATTGCTCTATATAACTTTAAATACAAATGTAAAGCTCTAATAAGAATCGGAGATTCGGGTAAAACCCGAATTTCAAACCATCATCAATTATGCATTGAAGAGAAGAAAAAATTGGACAAGAATCGGGTTTTACCCGAACGGTCAGAATTCTCATTCTTTATTAACCATACTCTCCGTTTTAGCTGAAAACTGCCCTTTCAGACGGAAATTCAATTTCATATTTGTCCATTTTAAGGTAGAGTTGTTTATTAAAACATATTTTTAAGATATTAAGTACTTTTTAATCAGTAAAACTTTTTGATACATTTTATCCCATTTTATACTTATTATCACAATCCCCCCACACCCAGACAGTTGCATCTGTAATTAACTGAACATCAATTCATGATGTTTGAATAATATTTAGATGTCTAACTCAATATAACCTCCTGCTCGTTTTCCTTTATTTCTTTCTCTTTCCGTTCTTTTCTCTTCTGCATGCCTTTTAGACTCAATACCTCTTTTCTCTATCACCCCTCTCACTTCTCACTTTTTCTCTCTCCATAAGTCTCTTTCTCCCCTTTCTTTGTCGAATACACCAGCCTAATGTGTTGCATGCAATGTCCACGCAGGGGGATCTCTCGAAATGTTTATGACTGAAGATCAAAAGAAATACTATAACGCCATGAAGAAGATGGGAGATAAGAAACCAGTGAAAGCGATCCCCAGACCTAGAGTAAGTAGTTTACTTACATTTCTTACGTTATTATTGAACAATTTAAAACTGCTCGGAGATACATAAAGCACTGTAAAAATTATAGTAACGTTCCGCATAAATTCCAGAAACGTTCCTCCTTGTGAGTTTTTAAAGCAATTAAACACTTTCCTGGAAAATTCTAGTTTTTATTTCTGAAACGTTTCTGAATCCTACTGGACAGGCAGCCATAGTGTGTTTTTTTGTTTTCGCGCTCACCACTAAAAGAAACAAATTATTTAGATGAGGTGTAAAAACTGACTGGAGCTAATAAAACTTGAGAGTACTATAATTGAATCGTCAGTTTGAAGAAGGGAATAAGTCCAAAAAATGACAAATTGACTTTTTATGCTCAAAACAATCTCCAAGCTTTGCTCTACACATGGGTGAAAAGAGAGTAAAAATAACTAACCCCTATCCCTATAGGGGTAGATATCGCTCCTTGAAGTTGTGAAATCGATGGCCATTCATTGTATTTTTTAAGTTAATTTGGAATTAAAGTTGATTTGTCTTTCTTTTCATATTCTTTGTGCTGTAAACTAAGTTAAAATAAAATTTTCTCTTAATTTCAATTTTTTCAAACTTTTTTTATGTAGGGAATGTTTGACTCTATTCATATTCACTCACTCCAAGGATACTGCTTTAATAACTCAGTTTCACTATAATTTTGAATTGTATTTGTCTTATTCCTTTTATTTCACACTTTTGTGGAGTAAACTAAGGAGAAATATAATTTAAATGTGAATTTAAGGGTTTTTTAAAAAAAATTTCTTCAGATAAATTTCATAAGGTGGAAGAAGGGAATAATTCCATCAACTCATTTTGACTGTAAAATATTTTTGAATATATTTATATTTGTTTTGATGATTGCTCTGTTTTCTAAATAAATAGGGTTCTGAACTTCTTCCAGTAAAAATTTGGTGGTTATACAATGAAAATTCCATTACTTAGTATACAGTTTTTTTTCGATGTTCTCAAAACTTGGTTTTTGGACTTATTCCCTTCTTCAAACTGACGATTCAATTCTGATCAGAAGTCTTAGGACCTTTGTAGCTCGGTACCTCCCGTGGGTCATAATTTTCCGTATTGGTACGTGTAAACATAGATAATACAAGTAATACACTGGCGCAAATAAATATCCCAACACCAAGAAGGATTTGAGATATCAAAGTCTAATTTATTTATATGGTTGCACATAGTATCAATGTGAAATGATTAAAAATACAGCCTTCCTGCATCTGAGGGGGCCGAGAAAACCAGGCAAAAGTGTTGTCTCCATAGGTGTCCATTACCGCCTCCAGAGTCCAGGGTATTGAGTGAAAGGTGCTCTAAATGGCCTTCAAGGGGTTGGAGAACCATGTTGCATCCCCAGGTAGTCGAAGTTCATATGGTGCACCAGCGGACATTGCATACCGGTCAAGGTGATTTCTCCTCTTTCACCGGACATGTTTTGTGGGCATTGATTCTTCAGATCGGAAAAGTCAGGGTAAAAATGCAAGATAAGGGGATAAGAAGAAAGCTTGTGCATTCTGTTCATCATGTGGTTTTGCATTTTTCTCTTGAGACTTGTCCTCAGGCGAGGGATGAAGGTAAGGATAGACAACAGGTTGCCAAACCTCAATGATGCCGCTCTGGTTGGTCAATGTGTCGGTAAATCATACTAGGGAGCTGTGAGAGAGGAATGCATGTCGTTTAACCCTTTTGCACCGGCTGGGACATATGCTGTCCCACGGTGGAAAAATTTTGAAATTACGTCTGAGGCAACATTATGTCCCAGTTGCTGAAAAACTTCAAGGAACAGAATAAAATGCTCCTTTGTGCCTCCAAACACACAATGATTTAATGGATATCTCATCGCAGTTGCCCCCCAGGAGCTCAAATAAGTGCAAAAACTGCACTTTTCTGATTCCCTTGCCGTATTGAAAGCGTTAAAGTGCAGGGGACTGCCCGTTTGGCCCGCATAACTTCAGAAAAATTTCACTCTTCAACACAGGATTTGGCGTTGGCAATAGTGCACTAAATAAAGAAATGAACATCCCAATGACATGGTACAGAGTTTATGAGATAATCCCAATTTATCTGGAGCACCGTCATCTATAATCGTCAGATTTTTTCTCTACGCAGTGTAAAAGAGTAAAGATAACCTTGAATTCCACTTCTCCACCTCCCAAGTATGATTTATAGACATTGCCCAACCAGAGCTGCATCATTGAGGTTTGGCAACCTGTTGTCTATCCTTACCTTCATCCCTGGCCCGCGGACGAGTCTCAAGAGAAAAATGCACAACCACATGATGAACAGAATGCACAAGCTTTCTTATCCCCTTATGTTGCATTTTTACACTGACCTATCCGTTCTGAAGAACCAACGCCCACAAAACATGTCCGATGAAAGAGGAGAAATCACCTAGCCCGGTTTGCAACGTTCGCTGGTGCACCATATGAACATCGACTTCCTAAGGAGGCAGCATGGTCCTCCAATACCTAAAAACCCTATTAGAGCCCCTTTCACTCAATACTCTGGCCGGTGGAGGCGGTAATGGACACCTATGGAGACAACACTTTTGCCTGGTTTTCTCGGCCCCCTAACATCCAGGAAGGCTGAATTTTTTTATCATTTCACATTGATACTATGTGCAACCATAGAAATAAATTTGACTTTGATATCTCTATTCCTTCTTCGTGTTGGGCTATTTATTTCCGCCAATGTATATAGCTGAGATATAAATCGTTCCAACTATATTATAAAACCCATGAACATTTCTGATATTTCAAAGAAAGCTTTCTGGTTTTTCAGCGGAACGTTTCAGTATTTTACAGTAACGTTCCTGATATTTCACAGATAGTTTTCAGGTATTTCTACGGAACGTTTCAATAGTTACATTAACGTTTCTGGTATTTTCTAGGAACTTTACTTTAAAAAAAGGGCAAAACAGCTGCTCAGTTTTTTTTAAATAACGTTCCTGAATTTTTTTTTAAAGTGTTTTATACTAGAAGCTCTTACAAATACCAGCTGTCACACCCATTGAAGGAAAGCATTGTCTCCTTATTACTATTTGAGATTGTATTTTTGGTACTTTGCCGTTAGCCTAGAGCAAGCGAAAAATCGCCAAATAATGTAGAATTCCGCCAAATTTTTCAGGTAGTAATTCGCTTTGCTTGGCGACTTGGCTCGCGTTTGGCTAACAATTGGCGACATTTGAGCCTGGATAACGAAAAAGTACCTGTTTTTTTATAAATAGCATATGAGCTCTAAAATAGTGTTAACTTAAGGACTTCGCCAAAGTTAGCTCTCAAAAGATGAGAAGTACAGCTGATTTTTATAAGATATTTTCACTGTACATTCCTACGGGATCATTATAGACGTAGCAAATATACTCATTCTAACCTTTTCTTTTTCTTTACAGTTCAAACCACAAGCAATAGTATTCGACTTGACAACCAATACCAAATTCGACATGGCAATCATGTTGTTCATCGGCCTGAATATGATAGTAATGGCTATGGATCACTACCAAATCGAAGATTCGTTCAACGACATTCTAGATCGACTCAATGTGTTCTTTATCGCAATTTTTACGACAGAATGCGTGCTCAAACTATTTGCCTTTAGATGGTACTACTTCAAGGAGCCTTGGAACGTATTCGACTTTGTAGTCGTTTCCCTGTCAATATTAGGTAAAACTCTTTCCCCCATCACATTATACATAGTAGTTACTGTATTTCATCATTTTCTAAAGGGGGATATTTTTCATTAAAATTATATACCTACCTAAGCATAAAAAGTATGAATTATACAGGGTGTCCCACGAAAAGTAGTCCAACCCTTTGAACCCCTACAGATATAGTCATGAAAGTAGGGTCTAAGTATAGTAAAGTGATCATGCCCTATCCAATGAGACAACTTTCAACGCCCTCTAGCGGAAACTGTAGGAGTTATAGTTTTTATATTAAAAACTATTTGAGTTATGTGAAAAAAGTCAGTGACTAAGTTGTAGAGCAGCATCGATTCAGTAGAAAAAGACACCTCAAGCAGAAAAATACCTTAAATAAAACCCCTAAAACGCACGCTCAATTAGGTTGAATTTACGTAGATTTTACTTCTTAAAACGCTCCTCACGAGGCGAAAATGGGAAATTTTGATTTTTAAGACAATTAAATGACTAAAAGTATTCTTAGTTCATTAAATTGAAAATTTCTCATTTTCGGCACGTGAGGAACGTTTTAAGATGTAAAATCTACGTAAATTCAACCTAATTGAGCGTGCGTTTTAAGAGTTTCATTCAATATATTTTTTTGCTTAAGGTGTCTTTTCTGAATCGATACTGCTCTAAAACTTAGTCATTGACTTTTTCACATACCTCAAATATTTTTAAAATAAAAATTATAACTCCTAAAGTGTCCGCTAGATGGCGTTGAAAGTTGTCTCATCGGATAGGGACCTAACTTTCATGACTCTATCTGTAGGGGTTCAAATTCAAAAGTTAAATGGGTTGGGCCACTTAAATTTCAGAAAAAGAAAGCGAAATTGGTCGTATCTATTTTTAAACTGGTATTATACGGGTTTTTTAAAGCATTTATTTTTAAAACTCTTTTTTGGATTCAATATTTTACAAGAATTATTGAACATAATGTAGTACTAATTCTTGCACTACGAAGAAAAAAATCAGTTTAACTTAATATTTTCTCTAAATTAACTGTAGAAGTTTTTAACAAGCACCGTTTATCACTAAAAGAAAGGAAAAATATTAATTTTAAAAATTTGTTTTTTATTTAAAATCAATTCTTAACGGGAAAAGTTCTTTTAAAAATAATAGGAAAATTAGTTTGGAATACTCATTTGTTTCGCAAAAATATATTTAAAACATTTTACCTTCTTAAAAAATAAATTTCGCAAAAAGTTTTACTTTGAGATTATTTTCACCAATAAAAAGGATAATAGATCTTAAATGATTTTTAAATGATTTGATGTATACAGGGTGACTCATAAAGTTGATGTCAAGCTTAAAATACAGGTTTCATGCAATGACAAACAAGATTTTTATAGGAACCCATGTCGTAAAATGTAAACTAAACGTAAACTGTGTCCGCTAGGGGATAGTCAATGTTTGGCGGCGAATGAGCAACGTTTAATTTTTTAAATAGACGGAACACTTTAATCATTATTGCGCATTCGGAGAGGACACTCTCGAAAACCCCTGTAAACCAAATTTCCTTAAACTTCACTTGTATTTAGCGAAGAAAATCACTTTATGATTTGAAGACGGTCTGATAAAATAATGCATTGAAATTGAAAGTGAGAAAAGGTGCTTATTTTCTCTGCTAATTACTGGTGTAATGGGCAATACCAACATTTATTTTTAATTTTTTTATTCGATAGAGGTATCCTAGAGCGGAATATACGCGCAAAAATTTTTTAATTACGATGATTATTCATTTTTTTGGTAATTTCAAAGTTTGACTTTAAAAAAGGGCGTTAATCGTCCAATTTCCCAATATAACGTACTTCTATCCTATACATTGATTTTAAACAATGCTTTAATTTATTTCATTTTCCGGGATAGATGGCCGTGTTTGATGAATGGAATTTCCAAACGTTTCGCTCTCTGCTTCGGAGAGCATCCTCAGTGGCAAAAATCAACTGCTAAAAATTGAAAATAAAAACAAATACCAAACAATTACAGCGTGAATGCTAACGTGGAATGAAAGTGAGATCAGATACTAATACTATTGTTGTGCTGGCTTTATCCCGCATTTCTTGAGTGCCGGGTGCCAGACGCTTGGAATGGAAACACCCTCCTCTTTTCTATTGAAATTGTTCTTGTGTTTGAAAATTTCTATGGCTTCTCTTATTAATCGGGTGGATTGATGGTTGGTGGTCGCCAGGATTTCGGTGTTATTAAACAGTACTCTATGGTCCCCATTTGTTAAAGCATGCTCAGCCACGGCCGACTTCTCTGGATGATATAGGCGACAATGCCTCTTGTGCTCTGCAATTCTGGTTTTTATAGAACGTCGGGTGGTGCCGGTGTAGACCACCCGACGTTCTATAAAAACCAGAATTGCAGAGCACAAGAGGCATTGTCGCCTATATCATCCAGAGAAGTCGGCCGTGGCTGAGCATGCTTTAACAAATGGGGACCATAGAGTACTGTTTAATAACACCGAAATCCTGGCGACCACCAACCATCAATCCACCCGATTAATAAGAGAAGCCATAGAAATTTTCAAACACAAGAACAATTTCAATAGAAAAGAGGAGGGTGTTTCCATTCCAAGCGTCTGGCACCCGGCACTCAAGAAATGCGGGATAAAGCCAGCACAACAATAGTATTAGTATCTGATCTCACTTTCATTCCACGTTAGCATTCACGCTGTAATTGTTTGGTATTTGTTTTTATTTTCAATTTTTAGCAGTTGATTTTTGCCACTGAGGATGCTCTCCGAAGCAGAGAGCGAAACGTTTGGAAATTCCATTCATCAAACACGGCCATCTATCCCGGAAAATGAAATAAATTACTCTTCAGGTCGTGGAAGTTTTCATCAATTTATAATGCTTTAATTGTTAAACAAATCGAAGTCATTGTTGGGTTTCACATTAAAGTCTAGCCGAATCGGTTGTGACGTACTTCTATCCTATACAAAGACAAAGGGCCTGGCCTATTTTAATTTTAAATATTTAATTAACTAAATTGTTTTGAAACTTTTCATGTGGATTTTTGGATTTATAGATCTATTTCCTTTACAGGAAAAATGCATTTTTTCTGTTTTCGAAAAATGCTGGTATTGCCCATTTAATGAAATTTGTTTTACAGTGGTTTTAGGAGGTGCTATCTCCGTATATTTGATAGTATATTTTTTAATCATTAAAATGTTGCCCTTTCGCAGAGTGAACGGACAGTTTACATTTGCGGGTCCCAATGAAAATCTTGTTTGTCATGGCATGACAGACCTGCAATTTGAGTTTGGCACCAACTTTTTGAGACACTCAAGCAGTCACCTTATTATGAGTTGGAGTAATCACCAAGTAGTCATCTATGACGTCAAAAACAAGTCATATTTTTCAAATGACGTCATTTGGGATATGACGTCTTTTTTGAGTCACAAAAATGACGTCAATTTAGCACGACATTTAGAGGTCACCTAGAATGACTTAATTCTGATGAATGGTGATAATTCGGTCATTTTCCCGTCATTTAAAATGACGTCATTATTAAGACTTCATTAATTTGGTCAAACACGCATATATGACTTCAATTTGGCATCACATAAAACTTCAAATTCAAGTAATTTATGACGTCAAAAATGACGTCTTCAAAATGGACATTTGACGTCATAAATGACGTCAACCTAAGCCTTTTGTGCTAAAAAATGACGTCAAGTGTCTACTTGGGGATGGCAACACTGTTTTACATTAATCACTGCTATTTTGTTTACAAAGGGGACTTGTTTTTCAGGTGTTGTCCTAAAGGACCTGATCGAGAAATACTTCGTCTCGCCGACCCTGCTCCGTGTGGTGCGGGTCGTGAAAGTGGGCCGCGTGCTTCGGCTGGTGAAAGGCGCGCGGGGCATCCGAACCCTGCTGTTCGCCCTCGCCATGTCGCTCCCAGCCCTCTTCAACATCTGCCTGCTGCTCTTCCTCGTGATGTTCATCTACGCCATCTTCGGCATGTCCTTCTTCAAGACGGTCAAGCGCCGTTACGGCATCACGGAGAGCTTCAACTTCGAGACGTTCGGCCAGTCCATCATCCTGCTGTTCCAGATGTCCACCTCGGCGGGCTGGGACGGCGTGCTGGCCGGCATCATGGACGACACCAATTGCGATCCTCCTGACCCCTCAGACCCGGACCAGCCGGGAAACTGTGGAAGCAAGGGAATCGCGGTGGCCTACCTCGTCACCTACCTGATCGTCAGCTTCCTCATCATCATCAACATGTACATCGCCGTCATCCTCGAGAACTACTCGCAGGCCACGGAAGACGTGCAGGAGGGGCTGACCGCCGACGACTACGACATGTACTACGAGATCTGGCAGCGCTACGACCCGGAGGGGACCCAGTTCATCAAGTACGAGTGTTTGACCGACTTCCTGGACGCGCTGGAGGAACCGCTACAGATCCCGAAGCCTAACAAGTACAAAATCATCTCGATGGACATCCCCATCTGCACCGGGGACCTGATCTACTGCGTGGACATCCTGGACGCGCTCACCAAGGACTTTTTCGCGCGGAAGGGACACGTCATCGACGAGAACCTCGAGGTCGGTGAGATCGTGCCCATCAAGGACAGCGGCGGTCTGGAGCAGATCAGCCGCACCATGTTCCGCCAGAGGGAGGAGTATGCGGCGCGAGTCATCCAGACGGCGTGGCGGCGGCACGTTGGCCGGCGCGGGGCAGAGCCCCCCGTGCAGACGGCCATCGTGGTGGAGAGCGACGGACACGTCACCAAGAACGGACACAAGGTGGTCATCCACTCGCGCTCCCCCAGCGTAACCAGCCGACGCTCCACCGACGTGTGATAATGCGTATATTTTTATACAAATATCTTGCTTGTGCGTGTTCTTGGTTCTTATTGGCCCCATCGGTATTTTTCTATAACAATTAGTTTACAATCTATTTACACTACTCTATCTATTGTAAATAACGAGGAAGGCCATAGCAATCGTCGAGATATATTCTTCTTATTTCCGTTGTTGGGCTAGAGGTAGGAATAAGCTTTTTAATCTCGTATAGAGAGAGAGAGGAACAACACTTCGTATTATTTGCACGAGGGAGAGTCTTTTCGCCTATTGCGGAAAAAGAGGTTGATTTTTCTAGATGATAGTATTTTTCTATTTTCGTTGGGGCCTCCCTGTTTTATGAGGGGCCCCATTCGGTTACTTTCGGGCCCCCCGGGGCCCGATCGAGAGAGTTGTACTTAATAATAAGTTAGAAGAGAGACGAACGTCGCTTGTTGGTTGAGTATTCGTTGTCTGTTGAGTTACGTAGCTTGTTAATACAAAGTAGAGAATCTTCTAGAGACAGACTTGTTTTGAATAGGCCACCGCTAGGTTAGAGAGAAAAGCGTAGGCTATTTTTTTAATTTTTATTGACCGCACACACTTCCAGTTTAGTGATCAAACACACAGGAATAATAATTCGAATTTTTTTGTAAGCTTGCAACTCGAGCAAAAAAAGTAATAACAATACGGACATTGTCGAAGCACACAACGGACGGTGGACTTCTTCAGCAGACACTTAACAACAACAACAACAAACACGGGGGTTGACAACCCCCGAGTGCTCTTCTTCTCATAGTGGAGAAACCTACCTTAGAGGGCGGAGGAAAGCCAACGTTTTTTCATTGTCAAAATCTCTCTTTGCACACTGTAAACCTTAGGTGTCTATCACTCCGAGAGACCAAGAAGGTGAGTTACGTGTGACGGACGTCACGGCCTTTTACCGTCAGCCACTACGGAGCTACCCTGCTCTTTTCTGAGGTTTCATTTTATCATGTGCCTTTCTGCGTTTACTGCTGTCCCAGAAAAACAGCGAGATCTAACTCAGCAAAAACGATTTTTGCTTGACTTTAGCTTCTTTCCAATCCTTTGTTTCGGCACCCCCGAAGAAAAAGATTCTATACTCGTTTCTATAGAAAGTCCAATATAAATAAATATATTATATATACATATATGAAATAGCAAAAAAAAGTCCGTGTACATGTATATATATAAATATGTATGTTGTAAATATATACATATACACGATAAAGTTTTTTATTCACGAGCTTAGTCCCGCAACCAAGCTCATGTTAATAAAAAGATATTATATGAATTTATCAGCTTTTAGGGGTCTCCAGCTCAACATAACACTCCTTTCCTTAGTTTCTCTCTAGGAACTGATTTCGTAAGAGCTGGTTGGGTGCAAGTGTTCTCTTTGAGTTCCACACAGAACCCCCTTTCCACCCTCGATGTTCTTTTCTTTCTTTTCGAAACCCCATTTTTCCGCATTTCGACTTTTACACTTTTGAGGAATCTAAAAAAACATACAATCATCATATTCATATAAAGTCACGAAAAATTTTAGCATAAATTGAATCGCCTGTTAAATTTAGCAAAGAAGCTCTAGCGTTTAGAAATTAACTATCTAAATCCAAACTAGGACATTAGAAGCCTCCGGTTTAGACCCTCTAGCATTATACGAAAAAAGTTTGTTAGCTTTCTTAAAAAAACGCCAACACTGAAAACTGATTGTATAACTCCTCCATCCTTTTCTTAGTGAAATTCTTGCGTTTCTCAAGAGCCTATAATTCCGAAGACGCGGAATTCCAACGCAACGCTATTACTACTAATACTCAAGAGATGCTTCAAGACGTTGAATCGCCATTTCCATTTTAAACACCAAGTTTCAATCATTTTCTCAATTCTGCCTTTTCAGCTTGTACTTACTTTGTAAGACGTTTTGAATTTCACAGTTTGTACCATACTGCCTGTAAATACATCATTGAATAAATTTTTGATAATTTATCACAACGAACCAATGCTCAAGCAAAGACATGTTTGTAGTGTGTAGTTTCTGCCTTGTATAATAAATCAGTTATGTGCTTACCAAACTGTCACTCTATACCACGGACACTAAGAAAGGAGAATAATTACCAAAATACTACTCTAAAAATGTCGAACCAAAATTTAAAAAAACACCAAGGAATCAATTGAATCGCTTATTTCAGAAACATGTTGAACGCAATGTTAATCCTATGGGGTTTAACATGTTTCTGAAATAAGCGATTCAATTATCATCATTTATCGGTCCAATTCCGCTAACTGTCCCTTAAATGAATCACTTAATTCTAAAACGTGTCAAACGCAACTTTTTCAAAAATGTGTTATTGGTGTCATAGGATCCTGTAGGGGTAAACGCACATTTTAAAGTAAGATTTATAAAAATGACATGATTTAATAGTTTTCCAGCATGTTAAATATCAGCGTTAGTGCAGAAACATGTCAAAAGACGTGGCTTGACTGGTTTAGGCACTTAAACTGCGGGGAATTTTGTTCAAGCCGTCTCATCTGCAGCTTGTTTGGGACTGTTTTTTTTAATTAATCGCATACAAACAGTATATGCGATTGGAAAAGTCATTCTTTAGAGGATAGATCCATCAAGCCATAGTAAAAACCAAATTTTGTTAGTTTTTGAACGAAGACTAAGGACGTTTTGGTAGCTATATATTTAAAATTTCCATGCTTGTGGCCCTTTAATACATCCATGTGATTGAGATTTTGGATTAAACTTTATTAAAAACGGACATCAAAAATATACTTAATATTATAATATTGAGCTGATTTAAGGTATCCGACTACCCCTAAAAAGACGAGTTTCGACTTTTTCGTCGAAAATTTGGTTCTTACATTTTCAAGTAGTTTAGACTTTTATCTTTCCAAAACTGTTTTCATTTTACTTGTAGGTGAATTAGAAAAGAAATTACAGCATTATTTTAAAACAGATAGTCGTGTGCGATCGTATACAAATATAAACTTTAAAGCTGATTTTCTAATAACTAAGTTTTGCATAAAAACCCTCCACTATTTACATGAATACTCAAAAACTATCCAAGATATTCACTCCAAATTTTAACAGTATATTAATCATACTGTTATTAACCAGATGAACCACAGATTTTTATGTAAGTTTATAATTTTTGTTTTTATTGATGTTTTTTTGTTAAAGGGTTGTAGAAATTTTGAAATTTTTCACTTACCTTTACATTTTATGCTGTAAAACAATTACTTTTCAAAATATGTCTTAGAAAATGGTCCAATCTGAAGATAGGTGTTATACGATACTTGTGTCCAAAGAAATTTATGTAGGTATAATAGTTTTTGGGCAAGAGTGAGAGGGGTTTTATAAAAATTCACTTAAATATTACACTAATTACCCAATATTTTAGAAAATAATATAATTAATTTTGTTTTTTTAGCATTGATCAATGTTTTGATGTACACTTAAACTAAAAATTAAAAAATAATTTTTGTAAATCAAGTATTTCAAAAACGAAGTGTATATTTGGACGGCCCAAACGGCCCGTGGCGCACATGCGCTGTAGTCTCGTGGTTACGTAGCAGTCTCGGCGCTTAGTGATGGAACCAATGGAACGCCGGGCCGTGGAAATTAGAGTAGAGTTTAGTTGAAAAAAGGCCGTCCAAATATACAGTGCCTTTCAAAAAAATGGTCTCATAGGTAGGCGGATACCTTAATAGGCTTTTAAATCGAAATCGTTTTACTGTCAACAAAGTTACACCTAAACAAGTATCTAATTGACTTCGAAGATGTCTAATGTCTATATTAACATTTTGAATTGGCTGACCACTATTTTTGAGTCTAGAGTTAAAATATTTTTAAAAAATGCATTTTTACATCTACTAACCAAAAGAGAAAAAAATAATTCTATAATAATTTTATGGGTTAGTATTTAATAAGGAAATGCTATTTTCAACTAATATTCCCACTTTCATTACCAAATCCTTAAATAAATTAGAGTTAAGCTATGAAAATAGACCTGAATACTTTGTTTATTGTAGAAACCTGTCAAATACATAAATTTCAATAATTTTTTATGAGAATAATAAAAACATTAAAAAAATTATTTTTGCCTGTAAAATATTCAAATAAGGTCTACTTTAAGAAAAAAATTACTAAATATCTTCATAAAAAAGTAGTGATATTCTATACAGTTTCTCTCGTTTATCTCAAAACAAGAAAAGTGGCGTTTGACATGTTTCAGAAATTAGCGATTCAAATATCGCCAAGCTCTTTTAAACGCCAATTGCTATAACTGTAATATATTTCTGTTATTTTGTGCTTAAACTTGGCAACACAGATAAGGAATTGTACCTATTAATCTTCTACAACACACAAAACTCTATCTCTAATGTTTACCGAATTAAGAATTGAAGGGATGAGTGGAAGATAGATAGGGTGAATAAACACTTAGCATTTGGATTTGCGATTTCCCAACTTTAAAAAAATGTCTGGTCTTTTTCTCGGTCAATTTTTAAAAATAAGGTGTTTCCAAACAAGCTTTTTCTCAGCAATAAGATCGAAGTGTTTCCAGATCTCAGAAATTAATAGTTTTGAAGGAATCCTGATCTTTGTTCACAAAGGCGATATACCCAATTAATGAACAAAGTTTGTCCTAAATATGAACACCGCTCTCCCAGTTTAAGTATTTCAAGAAAGTTTATAAGTTAATTTGGTTATAACATAGTTGGGGAAACTTAACAGGTCTTATAAACTTTTCAAAAAAATTGAAACTGGTGACTAATTTCAGCATACATTTTTTTCAAAATGACTTTTTTTTGTACTATCTTCTTTAATTTTTTAATAAAGATATTAATTTGACCACTAAGAGCACTGTAAACATTCTCAATATATCCTTCATGGTCACTGCTATAGGAAAACTTTATTCCCTTGATTCCACGAGGCGTTGTTGTTTAAAACAATCTGTGAAGAAAACTTTCGAAACACCATGTATTAACATAGACTTTTTGATCAACACACCTAGTTCATTTACTGGAAGGACACAATTTAAAGCCTCAGGCATTAAACCTAGTTTATATCACACCATTATGAATAAAATAAAACCATCATCATGAGGTTTTACGAGATATGCATTTTTCCCAGTGAATGAGTTCATTTACCGAGAAATCTCAGTTTACACCTCCAGTAAGTTCGTCCCCCTTATCTCTCCCTTTTTCCAAACTGTAGTTAAGATGTCAATTCGTAACCTTCAGGTCTCTTTTTAGTTCGCTCGAAGCTGGGTTCAAATTGAAAAAATTTTCACGGCTACAATGCATATATTTTACTTGAATAAACGATTATTTCGCATTTATGAGGTCTTCCTGCAACTACGGAATTTTATTGGGAGTCTCTTGCTTATTATTTGAGTTTATGTGGTCAACTGTTCATTTACTGGGAGTGTTCATTCACTGGGAAACCCACCCTATATGTCTATATGTGTCATTTTCAAAAAAAATTTTTGCATTGGATGAATTAGGGGATGTTTTAATTTAAATTTTAGTCGGACACTTATTAAACAGATAGTACCAGAGGGAGGTATGCGACAACGACAAAGATTGCTTCTGGTGAAAGAAGGAGGCATGTGACACTCAAACTTCCTTCTTTCTTCCTTGCCCTGACGGAATGGGACGATTCGGCGCGGCCGTTTGGGCGCGGCCGATTTGGCGCGGCCGTTTCGGCGCGGGCCGTTTGGGCGCCGGCCCGTTTCGGCGCGAGACAAAATTTTTTTTCTTCGAATTTTTAGAAGGATTATGAAAGAGTTCTATTTACTTTCATTTTATTTTATGGCGCCGAAACGGCCAGCGCCGAATCGGCCCGCGCCCAAACGGCCCCGCGCCCAAACGGCCAGCGCCGAAACGGCCGCGCCGAATAGTAGTAGACCGTTGCCCTGAACCGCTAAATACAAGTTTGTTATTGAGGTTATGTGTAAATTATGGTTTAGAAAGAAAGGAGATTTTGAACAAAAAATGTTTGTTTTTTTCTAGAAATAATTTGCACTTTTTTACTTGAAGAAAAAACATTTTACCATTATAGTAGCCGTTTATTTAATTTTGAAAAGCATTAACATAAAAGTCTAGTTAAAAAAATATAGGAAAAATATAACACACAAACAACCTTTTTTTTTTACATAGTCTCTTCTTTCACTCACCTCTTCGATTATTTCAAATAGATTCACTTTAAATGCATTTTTTCTTAGCGCCGCTTTTACTCTATACCAGTGGTTCCCAAAGTGGGTTCCGCGGAAAAAAATCAGGAGTTCCATGGGACAAACTTTATTTCATTAAAAAATTAGAATGGTGTAAAAAAATAAGAATGGACAGCGCCGCCTCCTTTGGACCCAAAAATGTTCTCAAAATGAGTTAAAACCTTATTTATACCAGTCGATTATCAAAATTTTTTGGGGGGGAGGACCCCCAGACCCACTCACGGTATTACAAGGGGATCTTCCGGGATACTTTTTGGAAAATCGCCAAAATTTTGACATTTTTTTACAAAAGATGAAGGTTGTCTGGAAAAATCCCCTCTTGACCCCAAAAAGCTTCTTAAATGAGTTAAAACTCTACTTTTACAAGTCAAATTTAAAATTTTTTTTTATGGGGGAGGCCCCCCATACCCCCCAGCGGTACTAGAAGGGAATCTTGCGTGATACTTTTAGAAAACCTCCAAGAATTTTACATTTTTGCCAAAAGGTAAAGATGATTGTCTGGAAAAGTGTCCCCCTGGACCCGTGCTGGATCCGCGCCTGGTTTCATTTATAATCATTTATTAAATTTTGAAAAGTCGTTGATTAAAAAATATTCAGGGTTCCGCGATCATTGGTAACAAATTTTGGGGTTCCACAACCAAAATAGTTTGGGAACCACTGCTCTATACTAAGAACACTAGAAGAAAAATTAGCATACTCTACTCTACAACACGGATCTTGGAGTAAGAGGAGAAGACATGAACTTGAATATCTACACTCTGAAAACGACAGTTTCAAAACTGAGTAAAAAGTACTCAAACTGGCTCCGATCCAAATGTACTCAAATTTGAAAACATGAATATAATCATTTTTGAGTATGCACATTTTCAGAAATGAGTATATTCATGTTTGAGTATATTTAAATTTGAGTATATTTGGATTGGAGCCAGTTTGAGTACTTTTTACTCAGTTTTGAGACTTTCGTTTTCAGAGTGTGTATAGCAAGGAAGCCATCTTTCGTAATTCCTATACTGACTTAAGGTCATCTTGTGTAACGTGTATTTATTGTTCATAAGTCCTCAACTTAACTTTCTCAAAAACTATAAATGGTGACTATTTTCTTGTTCCATTTAACTTTATATTTAGGTATCTTTATTCCTTATTCATTCGAAAACATCTTGAATGAGTAAGATGGAATATCAAACAGATTTTAAAGGGTTGTGTGCAAGTATTTTATTTAAAAACAATGTTTATCAGTTTTATATTTGAATATAAACACTTCAAAAACATGAGGGCAGTCACCAGTAAGAGTTTTGTAAAAAATATACAAGTTCGGTTACACATCGCTTTACCGAAGATGGTGGCAAACTTCAAGCTTGCTTCCATCTTGATTGTTTTGTGTTTATTGACGATGTTTTCTCCATTTTACTCCATGCTCTGAAATTCATACAATTGGAAACAGCAAGAAATCCGTCTGTAATTATCACGTTAATTCTTTTCAAAAACACTAAACACCCAATCCCCCATTTAGGGTTTTTACTCTATTTAATATTTTTTTAAAAATGGTTTCAGTGCTATAGCGCTCCTATCATGATGATGGTGAATTATCAAATGTCTTAAATTCACTTCCAAAAAGATCCATTCAATTAGTATACAAGAATGTTTTTAGTAGTTTTTGACCCCCTCCTTTGTCGGAAATAAATTAATCCGGTTAATAATTAAGTTAAATTATCTGCTTAATAATTACGTTACAAAACAGCCAACTAGCACTCACTGTTTTAATTTAGAGTAGAAAACTTAATTTTAGAATAATTACTTATTTATTTATTGTTCATAAGTCCCCAACTTAACAACTTTCTCAAAAACTATAAATGGTGACTATTTTCTTCCAATTAGAATAAAAGGAATAACTTCTGCGAATAAGGATGATTGGAAAACTGTATACTTGACATTAATTTTGCACCAAGCTATTTCGTGGTGAGTAGTTTCACTCTTTTTAGGTTTCCACAGGTAATATTTTTGACTGTTAAATCAGAGAACAGATCTAAGTCTGAAAATTGTTAAGTTAAATATTAAAAAATTTTCTGCTACTCATAATGAAATTTTCTCTCATCGTCTCTCGTGTACTCGTTGACCTCTCAACCACTCGCACATAATCGGTTTAGGAAGAAAGATACCCTTTTTGGTTAATCTTTTAAAAGAGTTGGGTTTGGACGTCACCAAAAATATATCGCCATGCATCGTTGCTGTTCTCCCTTAATATCGCCATTCATCATCATCACATTAAGGAAACATTTTTAAACCTAACATCCACCTTGTTCTCCCCCAGAAATTTTTTTAAAATTTGGCTTAAAATAAGCCTTTGATAACACCTAAACAGGATCATTATTGTACCCTTTAGAATTTCCAAGAAAAAAAAGTACTGTTATAAGTTATCATGAGAATTTCGGAAGGAGGGGAAGTCCCCCATCCCTCTTGGATTCGGCTCTGCTCTTTTGAGTACAGTTCACAAGGATCGTAACCAGACTTTATTTTTAAGGGAGGAGGTTGACAACATTGTTTTACTTTTAAGATACCCCCAATTACATTTATACATAAAGTTTTAGTTTTATTCAAAGAAGAAATTAGCTTAAATGAATTTTAAATGATAAATCATTTTAACTTTAACTAAACTTTAAACCAGTAGTTCTCAACCTTTTTAAAGCTATCACCCCCTAAAGGTGCGGGATATTTTTCAATACCCTCACTTTGAAATTTTTAAAATTTAGGGTATGGGGAAGGGCTGTTACTTAATTAATATTAAGTAATAGCGAGGGAAGATTAAAGAGAAGTGTATTAAGAAGAATGGATTAAAGGGAAGTAAGTGAGGGAAGATTAAAGAAGCTAAATATGTTCACTTTTAGAGAAAAGAAGGATAAGAGGGGATTTGATTCAACTTTTTAAAATGGTAAAGCAAGGGGACACAGAGGGACTAGATTTCAATACGGGTAATAGAACAAGGGGTCACAATTTCAAATTGAATAAATTTAAATTTAAGACGGATTGTAGAAAGCATTATTTTTAATAGGGTAGTGGATAGATGGAATGCGTGGCCTGAAAAAATTGTAAATTCAAATGGGGTAAACGAGTTCAAGAGGAAAATTGACCGATACTGGGATTCCGGTAGTTTGGGTTAGGAAGACTGGACCAACCTTGCTGGGCTTACGCCTGTAGTTGGTCGACTTGATTTGTATTTGTAATTTTAGTTTAAGTAATTTAGTTATATCACGAGTGCACTTAGGTACCGAATTTCTTGAAATTGGACTCTCGATGCCGATACCTTTCCAAGTAAAAACACTTTTATTTTTATACATTAATATGGCTACAGAATAAATGCATTTTTCTTTTTAGAGTTCGTGTGTTCTTACTACTACTCATGTTACTTGGTACTTAAAAATGATAATGGGAGAGCTTAAAGTAGAGAAAATTAGTGGTCTGTGATAATGCGTTAACTTCTTTTTAAATTGCAGACCACTTTCAAAGCTCCTAGAAATCACCTATGGATGTGGTCTGATCTAAAAGACCACCAATTTTAAACTACTGTCATAATATTGGGGGTCTGGGAGTTCTGCCCCAGAAAAATTTAGTTTTTTTAGTTTGAAAAAAGTGAATTTAAGCTATTTTTATAACTCCCTCTGCCCCATGCTCATCGCCCCCTTACCGCCCAAAAAGGCCCACCGCCCACTACTGCCCAAAACAGGGTCATCCCCCCTAAGCACCCACTCACCACCCCCCAGGGGGTGATAGCGCCTCCGTTGAGAATCACTGCTTTAAACACTAAAAATACCCTAATTTTTATGCCCAAGTAAAAATATCACACTGTACGAAGCTGGGGAGCGGGCCTCAGCGTTCAAATTAAGTTAAACATATAATGTCAATATTCTTCCATTTGAGCTCCAAGTAAAAATGGAGGATAGGGGGTCACCCCCAGAAAAATTTGGAAAATTTGCCTCTAAAAAGCAAAGTTTTAGCTCATTTCAGACCTTGTAAACTACAAAATTATTAAGGGGGGAATAATAAACATGCTCCTAATTTTTTAGGGGTCTGGAGGTCCTCCTTCAGAAAAAATGTTGAACTATGCCCCTCTAAACTATATATAGTGTTTTACATATTTTGAAACTATTTGGGGAACACCCTAAAGAAGACCCCTTTTTCTAAGACGCAGAATTTTCAAGGGAAAAGCCCAATAAAACAGGAACCTACAGAGGGGAGTTTGGGGCTTCTTCCCCCAAATTTTTTTTTTGAATTTTAGCATAAAAAAAGTGGTTTTTGAGCTATTTGTGTGATGATACCTCCTGAAAAACCCCTTGCCCTCCTGAAAAAGTGGGTGCCCGCCCCACCAAAGGGACTGGCTATTACGGGCCTGCTACCTTTCCATGTTTCAAGAAATAATTTCGCTGTCCAATAGTTCTTAGTGAAAAATGGACGACGAGGTTAATACATCTTCTTACGCTGCCTTTTCTACTTAAAGCCATAAGTTAAAGGGAAAGTAAAAACCTTTCTTTTAACAAGAATATGTTTTTATGGATAATTTACATACCTAACCCGAAAAAAACCTAACAGCGCTGATGTTCTAGGAATATTGTTTTTTTATGCAGTTATACTATCAGAGTAATTTGATTTTTTTTATATTTTCATAAATTAATATTTAAAAAAATTAGCATTGCATTTTCATTCCAAAAATTAGGCAATAATTAAAAAGGATTCAAGGGAGAGGACTTCAACTTTGAGGTGCTGACATCTATGTGTTTATATCGGAACAATATCAAAGCCTGAAATTGCAAATTTAGGACACAATTAATGGCTGGCCTTCGATTCTTCTAAAGAAAAGAGACGCTGACATGACATTAGACACCCTTGTTAGAGATCAAATTTTCCACCTATCTACATTTTTAAACGCTCATCTTAAATAATGATGGCAGTGGCGGTGCTCCGGCGGTACCAGTTGGCAACGTATTTTTAGCGATATGCCAAATAAATCTCTAAAAAAAACTTCGAAGATGCCTTCATCAGATTTGATAAGTACAAAGTGTCATTAAATCTGATTCTGTCTTTAAATTTTAAAATTGAGTAAAAGAATACTAACAAGAAAATAAAAAGATCATAGAGCAAACTCCATACTTAATTTTTTTACAATAAAATCAATATCTAATAAAATTCAATGTGTGTGTATGCTTGTTTGTGTGTGTGTTTGTCTTCCATACAAATCCACAGTTTTCTTCCGATCGGGACCAAACTTGGTATACCTACGTAAAATAATCCCAGAAAACACATAGGCGTTTCAAAGTTGACCCCTTGCCCTTCTTTTGACCTTTTTTACAGTCATTTTACTGAAATAGCTTTATTTCTCCTCTCGAAGAGATCTGTTCACCCCATTGTTACAAAAAAACATAATGCAAAATAGCAAGTTTTTAAAAGAAAAACTATATATAAAAGTATAATTAAAAATTATAACTATAATCTAAAAATATAATTAAATGAAATTTAAAATTTTAAAACAGGAAATTAAGTATATTTAAAAATATTTTTATTTGAAAGTTGATCTAGCTTTTAAAAATAAAAAGTTTCATGGAATAACATTGTTGTAAAAAATAGTCTCCATGGAAACGAAAATGTAAATAAAAAACGATCATTTATTGTAGCTTCAAGAAAGTTGATTTACAAAACAAAAACATTTGAAAATGTGAAAGCCCTATCAAGAAGAGATAGATTTTTTCACGAATTGCAAAATGGAAGTAATTTTGGGAGATTTTTTATTTTTTATGGGGATCATGAGGTTAAATTTAGAAATTGTTCAAATATTAAAATGCCTGACAACTGGATGGATTCTAATACCTTTCACCTGGTAAAATAAGGTAAAAAATCTATATATATAAAAATCAATGTCTGTCTGTCTGTATGTTTGTATGTATGGCCTTTATAGTTTTAAACTTTTCGAACCTACATTAACTATTAAACTATACCACGTTGATCTACTCGCTCCAAGGAAGGTTTCTGAATAAAAATAATTTGAAATCGAAGCGTCTTAATAACTTATTTGGTCAATTTTATGGTTAAAAACCCATATTTTAGGCCTAACTTCAGGGCAAAACCACATTGTTGTAAAGAGGATGTAACTTTGATTGTTGCAGGCATATTCTCGATTGTTGCAGATTGAAATCGATTGATGAAGTTTAAAATCCATTGTTGTAACATAAACATTAAAACAGATCCTTTATTTAACTATTTCCCCATTTGGACTGGCGAAGCCCATCTGTAACACACCAGAATAGTTTTTTTAATGGACTGGCGAAGCCCCTCTGTAACACACGAGAATAATTTTCTTTAAAAATGGACTGGCGAAGCCCATCTGTAACGCACCAGCTGATATTTATAAACAAACTGAAACCCGGGCGAAGCCCGGGTCTTGCGCGTTAGCGCTGCTGTGCCCGGGCAAAGCCGGGTCTAGCGCGTCAGCGCTAGTATATCTATATATATAAAAATCAATGTTTGTATGTATGTCTGTATGTCCTTTATAGTTTTTAACTTTTCGAACCTACATTAACTATTAAACTATACCACGTTGATCTACTCGCTCCAGGGAAGGTTTCTGAATAAAAATAATTTAAAATCGATGCATCCTAATAACTTTTTTGGCCAATTTTATGCTCAAAAACCCAAATTTCATGCCTAACTTCATGGCAAACCCATTATTGTAAATATAATAACAGAAGATGTAACTTTAATTGTTGTAGGCATATTCTCGATTGTTGCAGATTGAAATCGATTGTTGTAGTTTAAAATCCATTGTTGTAGCATAAACATAAAAGTGGTTCCTTTATTTAACTATTTCCACATTTGGACTGGCGAAGCCCATCTGTAACACACCAGGATACAAGGGATACACCAGGATAACACACCTGGCCAAGCCCATCTGTAACGCACCAGATGATATTTATGAAAAAAGGGAAACCCGGGCGAAGCCCGGGTCTAGCGCGTCAGCGCTAGTTGAAAATAAAAAAAAAGAAATCCTAAAGCTAAAACTCCACCCGTGCAAGGCCGGGCATATGAGCTAGTATCAATATAAAATTGAGTTTTCGTTCACTGGGAGCCACAGAACTCAATACTTGGGGAGGTAATGCCATGCTTCACTTATTCTTTTAAACAAACAAGTAGAAAAAATCAAATAGAAAAGATGGGAATAATATAAAATTTCGATTTCACACGTACAGCATGGATCTCGTTCTATATACTTCCCAAAGCTGAGATACAAGGCTATCAGATGATGCCAGCTGAAGTAAAATAGGCAAAAGTTTCAATAAAACCCTCATGTAAAAGGCCTTCATCCAGCTCCAGCCGCAAGCGACGCCGACCATCCCCTTTTTTGTTGAAAGCGCGCTTTTAACCCTCGTGGAACTTCCTTTCAGTAGGCGCCATTGAATGTTTTTCCGATAGGATCTTGATGATATCCCAAAGATGATGTATAGGTTTTAATTCGATGTTGACTGCGTTCATTCTTATAATATAGAAAAGAACTAAAAATGACGATATTTTCAATGTTTTCCCTATACTTTAACATGGGAAACCTACTTTTGAAGGGCGCGGAGGTCGAAAATTGTCCTTGAGACCTGAAAACACTTGGAGGTAATAATTTTTTAGTATTTGTAAAAACTTGAGGAGGGGGCATTTGGGAAATTCTAAAAAAAATTCCCACAGACTTTTGAAACACCCTAATGACCCGTCCCCCCTTGTCATGAAAAACAAGCAAAGAGCAAACCATCTCTCTCCGTTAGGTGCTTACTGCTTACATAATATGAAGGTCTTTATGGAACGAACTAGAAATTTGTTAATCGATTGTCAACTAACTGCAGCTGAAAAAAGTCTCTAAAAACAGGTAAGATCCAATAATGCTGCCAGAAGGATTCTTATTTAGAATCAGATCTAACGTTCATTATTTTAAGAAACTTTGTGGTTACTTTTTTAATTTACACAGAGATCACAGCTCCGAATTACGAAAACGTACTTAGAAATACCATTTATTGAAAAAATTAAGAAACAACTTTTATACAGAGAAAACAACAAAATATTTACATAACATACAGAACAGGAGAAAACGAGCACCGATTACCAAACAACGTTTAAAATTAAAAATTTTAAAACCAACTACTTAATGCTTATTTTATGACCGGCAGTGAAAAAGCATGCGTTTTTTAAATATTTCAAAAACATTTCATTCGTCAACTAACATGATATTTTGATGAAAAAATATTGGATATCGTCTTCTTTTCCAAGTTGAACCTAGATTTGTCTGTACTTAATTTTTTTTTGTAAAATTACACATAATCGAGTAGAACACAAACCCCGAATATGAGACTTGTGTGTGAAACACAAAATAAAAGAACAATTTAAAAATGATATTTTTAAATTTCATTAGAATTTTAGAAAATACTTTAAGTATGGTGCCTATGGTATTAAAGAGAAGGAATAAACATAAAACGTTTGACTGAAATTTTAATTTTTATAAAATAAGAATGAATGTGTATACGAAATGGCTTTATATGAGAAAATAAGTTTCAGAAATTGTCTTTGCACAGGTATAAATAGAATAGGGGCATTGTTCTTGTAAGAACTTGATTTTATTTCAATGCTATGTATTTATTTTTATCAACTCTTATTTAATTATTATTACTTTCGAGTGGTACAAAGATATAATGTTAACTGAACTGCCAAACTTTTTATATCTCTTTGAAGAAATTATAAACTGCGTCCAGACAGTATCAATACTTTTTTTACAGTTAAGGGCAGTGATTCCCAAACTATGCGCCTTGGGCACTAAAGTCTTAACAAAGGAGTCCCTAACTGTTCTAATTTTACCCTCTCACAGATAATTGTGTTACGGTTTTGGACTTGAAATGGCACAACTCATTTTAAAGGTTTTTATCAAAATTTTCTAACGTTAACATCGAACCCCTACTTATACTTCTTTAACAATATATCTTGAGAACCAAGACACCTAGGGCTCGAAAATGTGTCGTGTGATTAGAGTTTTGTCTTATCTTTGACAACACCCATACTTCCCTCTGAATTTAATTAAATTGCTGAAACCCATTCTAATGAAACTTTCAAAGCATTTGAATTTATATAAGCGGGGTACTTAAAATTGAATTGTTTAAGTAACCAATTGAAATTAAAGTAACTTATGATTTAAGCTTTTCATTTATTAAAAGTCGTACCGATAAAATTATTTGAAATGATTCCTAAGTTCTACCTCAGACTTAAAAGATCCTATAGCTAAGATTCTCTTCTTCTCTCCTGAAGAAAGAAAAATTTCAGGTTTTCATTCGAATTTATGAAGCATTTATTTAATCAATTTTTATTCAATTAAATTAATTTAAGTAGTTTCATACCTTCATAACTTCAAAAACTCGAATTAAAAATTTTAGTTTTTCTTCTCCTTTGGAGAAACTATGGGATAGAACCTTTTGGATCTGGAGTATTGAAGTTAATTCAGATTGAAGTTTATTTGTGCTCAAAAGGTGATCAAAAGTGACGTCAGAACAACTCTCACACGTTACAATTTCTAACCTTATCCGACTTTTACGTTCATGAATAAACCCCTTTTCAGCAGTTTCATTTACTTCTTAATGATATAATTTTTTCCTTCCTTTCTCATGCTATAAGTATTCGTGGTAAGAACACGGAATTAAGTTGACCGTGTTTAATTTCCTCCAGTTAGGCAGGTTTTAATTCTATGTATAGTTTTGGAATTTGAATGGAGTAAATCCCCTATTATCCATTAACTTTCCCCTATCAGACGTTTTTGATAATTGAAAAGTTAATCACAACATCATCCCATAATGACATTCAAAATCACAATACCTAAACACACTAAATTTATTTATTTTGAAAACGTATACTTTCTTTTACTCAAGGCCCAGTGACAAAAAATAGTTTTCTAAAAAAGGCTCCCCAACCCATAAAGTTAAGGAACCAATGAATGACAGTCATTATAGTAAAATACTAAAGGTCAAATCGAGGTCGACAAATGTAAGGTATATCGGTTTGTAGTTATTAGAGGGAACCTAATTTACATCTATTGAAGGTGCTTCATAAAACAAATAAATAAATCCTTAGTCTTTCAAAAGCAAATACTTAAATGTAAAATGCATGTATTCAATACATCATTGACTATTTACTGGAAGCTAAAATTCATACAAACGCATCTCAATTTAATCACACATCAATGCAAAAGCTCTCAGGAAAACGAATAATTTATCAACATGGAACTATACAATGCTATGTCAGAAAATGTCGCAGCAGGGACGTGCGGAGACCTAGACACACATCTATAGTGCAGATCTACTTAAGTAAACGTTATCTCTTGAGCTATTCAAAAGTAATCGACTGTGGAAAAAAATATCAGCTATCAAATACAGGATGTTTCAGCAAGTCTCTGCCCAAATTCTTCCTAAAAAGATTCCTAGCACAGTGAACATAAAAATTCAAAAAAAACTATACCACTCGGACACATTTTTAGTGCGACTTTTTATACTTATAAAACAAAAACTTTATTTCATTCCACAGAAGCGTAGTGGATATTTTTAGCATCTTATTCTACAAATCTACCTAAGTAACTGTGGTCGAGTTTCCTGTAATATTTTAAAAGCATAAACGTTGCATGACATCACGTACCTTTCTCTTAGAAAATTTCCTTCTGAAATAATGGGTCGTAATAGAATAATTCTTCGGGAATTATTCGTGTTACTTGCAAGGAATTTGGTTGGATAGAGGTTGGCATAGCACATGCTGAAACATCCTGTATATTTAAATTGGGGAACTAAGGGGGAACTAACCATTATTTCCAGCATCAATTACTGCGATATGTTTCACTTCAAAATTTCAACAAATCAGGTATATAATGAAAAGCTCCTTTATTTTCATTAAAAAAGAAATAACCCTTTAAAAAAAGGTTTTGCTTGAACAAAAGTAAAAAAAAAGCAAAAGACCGCAACCTGAACTAGGGTACCCCCGCACGTCACTGCTTCTCAGACATTAAAAAACAAATTTGAAGGACACAAAATCGATCCACTTGCTCAGCAAGAGCAACATCATCAGATTCCTTCTCACAGACACAAATCAGTTACTAGTTCCCCCAGGAACACCGTTCCGGAGACAAAACATAAAAACGAACCACACAAAGTCATCGTATCGTCGTTGTCAATCGTTCTTTTGTTCGTTCAATTGTTCACAGAAGACTTCATCACCGGAAGCATCATCCCACGTTGTCTGATCTTCCTCAGCTGAGAGCTCATAAATTTGATGATCCCACTATAGGTGGAACCTGTTTTAAAAGAGAGGGGCTATTGCTCAAGTCTATACTGCTCGAGCAAACTGACAGGAGGAATTTGTTTGGTTTATATGTTGTAATTGAGGTGTTTGCAGCAACAAGGAGTTATCTCCAAAGTCAGAGTTCACATCAAAAATACCTTCCACCTTAGCGTCACCCAGGGTTGGTTGCCAAGGTGGTGCTGTTTTAAGGCCTTGAATAACAGGGATGGCGACTAATGTTGTCATTTTTTACCCAAAAAAACCTTCTAGAATGTGTATATTCTGGGAAGATGTGTGTTTCTGAATGTGGAGATAGCTCATTGTTGCAGCAAACGCCTTAATTATGAATTAAGGTCAAAAGGAAATAATGGCAGTCACCTCTAATGTTAACTTTTAAAAATATTACTGAGTCTAATGTGACTGACTATCACTTGTAGTATACCAGAGAAGGATTGTATAACCATGTCAGAAAAAAGTGGAAATTGACCAGTTTATGGTCAAGGGTAGCATGTTAATCATAAATTACCTGGGTTGACCACTTGTGAGTCATTAAGTGAAGATATTTATTTATTTATTCAGTCAGCCAAAAAAAGGAGAAAGTGGTCAGTGGTGAAGGGTAGCTTAATAAATATTAAGCATAACTAACCACCGTTGTACCAGAGATGGATTAGATGGACAATAGAGGTGAAATGACCATTGGTCAGGGCTCAGGACTTACAAACGAAACCGTACTCGAACCGAATCACCTACTACTATATTTTAATAAATTAAAATAAAACTCTATACAAGCTATTTTTTACCAAATTTAGCGAATAGCCAAATAATAATTATATTTAACTGCTAAATTGACATTTTTTACCATCTTTTGCCTTAATTTCCTTTTTGTTATCATTTCGCTCAGAAATGCCACGACAATATTTTACAGACAGGGTTAACTTTATCACTTTTTTGTTGAACTTTCTCTATGTTGCTGCACGAAATTTAATTAGAAACCTCAGATTCAGCACCCCCAACAAAAAAAACATACAGAAATGAACATATCTCACAACTACCCCAAAACGGACTCTTGTGTGCACAACTTGACCGGACCTATCAAATTAACCAGTCCTATCAAACATGCACTCAACTCGCCAATATATCCAGGCTGGCGCGCTTTTTCCGCTTATTCCACCTACAGTGGGATCGACTTATAATAGACGGCAGCTCAGCTGGGAACCTTCTTCTGGCACTTCTTGTCCTGGTCTTTCCTCAGCTTCTGCAGCCGGCGAGCGTACTTCAGGTTATACGTCCGCACGAAGCAGCTCTTATCCACCAAGAGGCGACTCTCTCGCTTCTTGTACTTGCTGTCGAAGTGACCCATGATGACGTATTCCTTGCCGGTGCGCAGGCGGGGGCAGCGACACGTGTCGGGGGACCAGACGTACTCTTTAGGGAGGAGGGACAGCGTGTTCTTGAAAGACTGCTTCACTTCGAGCTCGTATCTCGTTTCGCCTTGCAGGAACTCGTAGCCGATCACCTGGGCACGAATAACTAAAGGGAGGAAAATATGGAATATGAGTATGCAAAGGGGTAATGAAATGGTGGGTTCAGCTTTAGAAAGAGTCCTCCAGTCGTCATGGTTACCCGCAGCCTAAATGATGACTAACAACCATAGAAATCTATCAATATCATTATTATTATTAAATCCTAAAATGATAATTAGTAGATTATTTTAGGATATAAAATTTATGAGATTAATAATTATATCTCTCTCGTTGTCAGTCATCATTTGAGCTGTGGGTAAACGTGACATCTTGAAGACTGTTTCTAAATCTGTTCCGAATTGTGTTCTGTGCATTCTGAAAATGTCCTGCTCATTTAACAGAGCCATCCTTTCTTCTGTGCAACCAGAAAACCCCTGCAATTTGTCTCCAGGAAAATCGTATGTAGAATCTGTTGTCAAACTATATAGGGATCGTAAGAGTAAGAGATGCAAGTTTTTCTGTAGGTGGCATAATTCCCCAATAATCTGACTGCTGATTCTGTGTAAGTAAAGCTAGATTTTCTTACACAAATAACAGGGATATTCTTGTTGCATAGCTGACAGGATTCTTCTGTTAAATCAAAAATATTTTAGACAGATGTAACTTTATCGATATCAGTATTTCCTGGAGAACGAGAAAGGATTCCTTCGAGGTTATAATTAAGGGAAATTAAATTTTCACCAGCTAAATAGCTTTCATATGCTTTTGTTTATGAATAAGGTTTCATTTTAAGCCAGACAATAATGTGAACCCTTAACAAATTACTTTACACAATTTTCGGAATTTTATCAGGAATTTTTACATTTCGGTGGACTCCCCTTGTAGTTATGATGTCAAACTTTTGAAAATAAATAAATTAAATATTATATATTATTTAAAAATATATTATCTCATATTAAAACACATTTCACAAGTTCTTACTCTATATTCACTACTTCAAAATTACTTTAATTACCTTTTCTACTGCTAAGTAATAAGAAGCAAAGCACTGTCATTTAAGCACTGCTATTTATATAAGGGTCATTCCATGTGAAATCAACCAACACTCAACCTGACCATCTCAGATTTTAACGAAACTTTCAGGAATTGTTCTCTTTTATGATATAAATGAGAAAATGTTTTTATTATTTAACTTTATCAGTAATTTTTTTTGTTAAACATTTTTGAAAAAAGGAAGAAAATGCAATTTTTCGCACTTTAAAATATTATAACTCCAGTTACATTTGTCCGAGAAAAATCTATCACCTATCGTTTTAAAGATAATTTTGCAAGCGCTTTAATTTGATATAAAGTTTGACTATGTCCATGAAAAAAATTTACTTTCATGATTTTTTAAATAAAAAAGCTTTTAAAAAACAATGTTGGTATGCTTTAATTTCTTTGAAAATTATACATATATTGAGCAATGTTATAAATTATGATATCTAAAATTTACAGAGTGGGACCGCCACAGGATCAGGAGTTATAGCAAAAAGAGTTGTTTTGAAGTACTATTTCGGAGGTTAGAGTGACCAAACATGGCGCAGAACCCAGTATTTGGCCACTTAAACTTAAAAAGTGGTGAGTAAAAGTGATTAAAAACAACTCTTTTTGCTATAACTCCTAATCCCTTGGCGGCCCCACTCTAAAAGTTTCAAAATTTTTGTTTTATATCATGCTCAAAAACATATATTTATTTCAAAAAATTTGAAGGATACCAACATTTTTTTTTCAGTTTTTCAAAAACAAATTTTGAAATTTTTTTTATTCAAAATGAAAACATTTTATAGAAAATTAAACCTCATTAAAAAATTTAAAAAAAATGCAGAGAAAATGATTAATCAAGGTAATTTTCCCGTTTGTATTATAGAAGAAAACAATCCCTGAAAGTTTCATTAAAATCCGAGGGGGTCAGGTTGAATTTTGCCATTTTTTGGTTGATTTCTCATGGAATGACCCATAAGCACTGCTATTAATATAAAACATTGGAAAGACAGTTTTAAAGCTCGATATCACAAATGGTCGAACCCCTCTTGTTCTTTGTCACATATTGTCACACATACATACCCCCTCTCCCCAACTAAAAATTTTTGCAATTTTTGAATAGTCCCTTAAAGCTCTAAAAGCCTTTCTCGGCTTAAAATATAGCCCTTTTCGAAAAAAAATTGCATATTTATACTCTTTTAATCATTTCAATGCAAATGTAGAGATGTTTCTGCTTTAACTTTAATCGTTTATCTTTGTCGGGAAAAAATGTCGTCAGAAATGGAAAATATAAGAATTTACTACAAGGGATTTCTAAATCAATCAAAACTTTTTATCTCTCCAAAAAATAATTTATTTGCGAGCTGAATTTAAGCTGGCAAGTAAAATGTAGGAAGTGAGTAATTTAAATGTCATCTAATTTTCTCAGAGGGAACACGAGAAGATCCGTTATTCTATTAAACTCAATTAATTGATTTGATAATTAGGTACGAAATTATTGAATGAGAAAATCATGAATTTGATAATGTAATGATGATGTTATTCATGAATCATTTGATGATGTAAAATCAATCCAAAATAAAAAAAAATAAAAAAAGTTAGGCAATGCTTTCCGATAGACTTTAAAAAATTAAAGTAGATTGATAAAGATAATCATAGGTGTGAGACTAAAACATGGAATTTGATTATTCGGATAGTTAGATAAAGCAAAAGCTTTCGTCGTTTTATGACGAAAGCAAACTTGTTATACTATTTCACAATCCCATAGTACACAAAGAAAACTTACATAATTCTTCAAAAATTATTTTTAGGATGTCATGCTTCGTGAAAAATGCAAAGTTGATATTTATGTAGAATAACAATGATTAACTATGACCTAATATAAAATTGCGTATTTAAAACACAACAAGAGTGTAAAGCCTGTAAATTAATTTATGAGCTCCAGTACATGCCAAGGCATGTTACAAAGCCATTTTCTTCTCCCATTGTGTGAGATTAAAGTTGAAGAATTTAATTGCTAATTGCATCTTAATGATAAACGTTTCCATAATTATACATAAATTGAGCCTATTCTTTAGTTTTTAATTCCCTAGAAAGAAACTTTTAAACACTTCAGGTTAATTTCTCTAGTAGGAAAACAAAAGCCCAAAACTAGTTTTAAAAGAACCCTCGAGAGAATAAATTAGACATGACAACAAAGGGATATTTATTATTGTTTTCATTAAGTCTAACCATTTCTGAACTAGTAAGAAATAACAATTACCAAAATCACTAGAGCAGAAGTGCTTTAGTTGATTTTTAATCCGCAGACAGGGCTGACATACACCTAGAATAAATAAACAAAGGATCATATTAGTTCCGTAATTATTTTCAATGCATGTTCTTCAAGAGAATTCTTCTTGATTTATCTTACCTCCTCGAGCAGGTCTTGGTTTTTGAGTTTGATCTGCAAAATAACACCCATGTTATGTTATAAGGGGACAGAGATAATTACTGACACATTCATTTTTTATCAAAGGATGCAGTAAGTTTTCTAAAGAAGGGAAATTTTAGAGATAGCTTGCTAAAAATAGTTAGTATACAATAGGTGTAGGACTGCAGTGTGTGCTTGAAATAATTCTATGAAGATATTCATTAAACCGTAAGCAAAAAGTTGACGAAAATTGTGAAACTAATTATATTTTCTAATTAAGTACTGTTCTTTATACGTAATCCTAATTTATCCAACTCTCTCGGTACAAAATCATGAAACAGGGGGTAGATATGAATAATTATACAGGGTGATTCAGAAATAATCATCAATGATTGAGGGGAGGTAGAGGGGCCCTAGACAAGCATATTTCGAATCGGGATGGTGAGGCGCAGCCTTACCGTTAGAGCTAGGACCTAATGCGAGCGCGTTTAAAAAAGCCGTTTTTTGAAGGCCCGTGTGACGAAACAAAACATAACAAAATGAAAAAATCTATTGCATGAGGTAAGGAAGTATCTCTACTACCTACACCATGAATTCGATAGACTTTGAACCACTTTCTAAACCGTGGAGTGAGTTTCAAAAGTGCAATATTAATATTTTAGGCAAATAATAGAGTTCCCTTAATGGTATTTAGAAAAATGATGATCGAGGAAGGAATTTTCAATGATCGTAACAGTGATCATTGAAAATTCCTTTCCCGATCATCATTTTTCTAAATACCATTAAGGGAATTCCATTCTTTGACTCTTCTTCCCGGATCAGTTACCTGGACGAGATTGTGTTTCCCTTGGTAACGAATATGAATTTTCTTTTTTTTTTCAGTGTATTTAATAGAGAGCAAAAAAATATTATTATTAATATATAAACTTAATATCTTATATTAGAATTATTAACTTAAGACTATATAAGACTTATGAGATTTCTGCAGAAAATACTTTTGGTCAGTTGGAGGGAAAACGCATGGAATAGAAAATCATTGGCAGCAGCTTTGTGTTGGTGATTACTTCTACAAGAATCAAACAAACTGACACACCAATGGAAAGCATCATTTCATCATTTGTTAATATTCCAGTATAACAATTTGCGCCAATTTTTAAGAGTTGCATATCTGTAACTCGTTTAATGGTCCTTTTTTTGCTCTTTCACGATTAGTTTAGTTAGTTTCTATCCTTATGCGATGTACCCCTGTAAAAAAACGGTTGTGCAAGCAACTATGTGCGTGGAGTGGGTAGCAGTACCTAACTTCTATGGCTGCGGTAGTGAGTAGTTACGTTTTGGGGCAGTTCACTGGTTCAAGTTGATGAATTCAAGTATATGCCCAATCGGGTATAAAAAAATCTTCATACAATAGTACAGCCCGCCCACTTCAATATGCAGGAATTTTGGGTTCTCGCAGGGGCCTTTCAAGATATTCCATTGGTGTGCCAGGTTTTGGTTCTTCAGTATATTCAATATGAAGATGATTATGCATTAAAACGCATAAAACAACTTGTGTTATGGAATTGAAGAATTGCATTTCACCAGATTTCACAACAAATAATAATGGAGGTTTGCTTGCATCAACATTCAGCTAACTCCAACAGATTTTTATTGGAGTTAGCTCCTTGTTACTGCCAAACAGCTAAACTCAAACAATCACTCACCACTCTTACTTTGATCTCTACTTTTCTGCTTCCCAGCATCCGGCAACGACAGCACATTTATCGTCAAAGGTTCCGGCGTGTAACTCTGCGAGTTGTTCAGATAAACCTCATCGTTCTTCGTCTCGAACGAATACTTCAGCCTTCCATTCGGAACCGGAACATAACTCTTCACGGGCGTCTCGTACCTCTTGTTCACACTGAACTCCGTCTTCAGGGGCTTAGGGTACTTCGACAAAGACACCTTCTTGTTGTCTTCTTCCGAAGCCTGGTTGGCGTGCCTCAAGCCACCCACATCGCCGGAATCCCCTTGTGTCAGAGAAGGCAATTCCAGCAACGGATCCGATTTCGGAACCGATTGGTTGCGGAACGTCTGGTAATAGTCGAAAGCTGGTCTACTGGGCTTGTAGATCAGAACTGGTCCTTTCTTGTAGAGGGGCAGCAGTTCCTTTGGGGAGTCTTGGCGGAGGAACTCGGGTTGTGGGAGTTTCGGGGGGTGTTTTGTGGGAGGGGTGGTGCGGAATATGGGGGAGTCTTGGCGGAGGAACTGGGGTTGTGGGAGTTTCAGGGGGTGTTTCGTGGGAGGAGTGGTGCGGAAAATGGGGGAGTCTTGACCTTTTTGGGGTTTGTCCCCGTATCCGTAGGCGAAAGGGGGTTTGGTGGGATGTCGGAAGGAGTGGTGGTGGGGGCTGGACTTGTAGAATGGGACTGTATAGGATACGCCGGTGGTTGGGGGGATAGGGGTTGTGGGGAATGGGGGCTCGGGTAGGGATTTTAGGGGGTAGTGGGATTTGATGGGACTGTGAGCTTGTTTTGGAAGCCAATATTCGTAGTAGATACCAGGGTTGTTGGCACGTAACAGAACCTGAAAAAGAAAAGTACAAAACTATATTGTATTTGTCTAAGTAGTATGTGGCAGATCTTTAAAAAGCACACATTCCTAAAATTATGGATTTTTTACTATGTGAATGTTTATTTGGGTTTTTTTACTGTAAGAAGGATAAATTAGAAAGATTTTACAAAGCTCTAAATACAAGATTTATTTTCCCAATCTTCGGTTGACACATCCTGGTACTTGGTAAACCTTCCTACCCCGCATGGGGTCTATTTCGATCCCAAGCGCACTTTGACTCTTGATATCTCCCATGTATTTTTGTTTTGACGATTTCCAATGCTAGTATTCCTTAACACAAAGTTTTACAATAGGTTAAAATTTTGGAGTTTTTACTCACTTTTTAAGTGTCGTGGGATAAATAGTCACATATTCCCCCTCTGGGGCCTTCTAAGACCCTAGGCATGAATGGCGGTAAAAAAATATCACATAAAGCTTAATACTTTATTTTTTTGTCATATTATTGATAAAACATTGTTTTTATGTATGTTTAAGATGCTTTGAGATTTATTAGAAGGACATTTTCGTAGAAATTGTCATTTTTTTATAAAAAGAAGATTGCGGCAAAGTACATTGAATTACTCCCTATTTCTTAAGTTTTTCCTTCATATTCTAAGAAAAATATGCTATTTATAGAAATCTTTTGATTATCTAACAGTTGCAACAAAAAAAAGCTCAGACAACTGTCACCATAACTTCCTGTTGAAGAAATTCTTTATAAAAACAATATAAATTCATGGCTTGTAAATAGGTTTTTTATTTTCAGTTTTCTTGGAAAAATAAGAATGCTTTCAAAGATTTATGAGTATTTACTGAAATTCAGAATGTGATTTCGAAGAATTAGTAAGAAAAATAACCAACTTCTATTTGAAAACTTATATAATAGAAGCGAGAAACCTTTTACACCAAATCTGAACCGATTATTTTTTATAATATTTCAATTTTAAAAAGGAGTAACGACATTTCACATGTTTCATAATACTAAATAAACTATTCTGGGATGACAGGTAGCTCATAATACAGAAAAGAAAAGATATGGAGCTTCATAAATAGTTCAAAATAAACTAATAAATTCTACCCGTGCAAGGCCGGGTATATCAGCTAGTATGATTTAAGCACTAGGATTATAAACATTTTAAGTAAAACAACTTCATTATGGTTCATTTCTGTAATTTAATTCTTGTTTGAAGGTTCAGGTGTTATAAAAAAGCGAGTATCAAAAGAAACCAAAAAGCGCCGTAATAGTATAAAAAATGAGAAAAATATAAAAAATATTAGAAAAATTATTCTGAAGCATTTTTTAGAAGTAAAAAATGAAAATTCTTTTCCATTTAAGGTATTTTAACCCTTTATTAGAGCCATAGGCTCGTTTTACGCCTGGGGTACTATTAGACCCCACGAGGGGGAATATGTGACTATTTTTTCAAGAGGGTAGGAAGGTTAACTATACTTTAGAGACTGCGTCTGAAACTATACTAGACAGCAACGTTAGTTGACCCTACACACACAACATCACTAACAAAAAAAGTAGTTCGCATCGTGGTGTCTGAATTTCGAGTGAAACGAAAGACGTCAATTTTAAAATATGATTATTTCGTTAAACCCATGTATATTTAGTGTCTTTTCATCACAATTTGCGTACCGAAACTCCTCCTAGCAACCCAACAGGCTTTGTGTTTACCCACTTTTTCCTTACGCGTAGTGACGTATACTGGGATCAGGAAACGTTGCCGTCGAGTATAAACAGTTCTGAAGATTTACAAACAAACCATCTTCTCTTACAGAAACAAAAAAGGAAACCCATCCATTGTTATTCCGAAATTTATTTGATGTAATTTGCAAAGGCCCTTCAAAAAAAGCATTCATCCATCTATTCTCAAGTTACTTCCAGCCATTATGTTCGGTACGAAACTTTTTCACACAAGAACATCAAAGCAGCCATTTCTGCCTCAAAGATAATGAACCCATAAAAACCATTTTCTGTGAGATTAATCCGGAGATATAAATAATTTGTGGTCCAACTCTTCTTCCAGCTCTCCCCGCCAGAGCTCTGGCAACAGCAGACAAAGGTAGTGTAGGTGGGGCACATAGGAAGCATCTCTGAGGACACACCCTTCCCATCAGCTGATGTGTGGCATGTATAACGTTTAATAGCGGCTATTTATCGTATAACGTCCATTCTTTCAACTTCATTAATTTTTCTTGAAGAAGGATCGGGTTGCGGGATCTGGAGTCGCATGCCTTTTAGTTGAGTTATCTTGTAAGAGGATCGGCAGAAATCTGGTTGCTTTATTTTTTTCTGAATTGTACGTATTTAACCCTGAAAACAACTGGAATTGAGTTTTTAGAATGTGGCGATAACGATCCGGGTTCATTTTGTATTTCGATCGCGGTATTTTCGATGCTGATGTAGGGTAGGTAAATTTGTTAAAATTTTTCCCAAGGGCACAGCGACAAAAAGGTGTCAAATGGTCTCAAACTAACAAGTGTAAAATATTATTCCATTATAGTAACTCTTTTTGCCTCCGGATTGACGTCAAAGTTTCGGTTAATATAAAAATTTCATGTAAAAAAGACGGACGAAAATCGAGCTTTTACTTTGATTGCACGAATCTGCCATGCATGTATATAAATGTACACATACACAATGGTATAAAAATTATCATTGAAGACTACAAAATAATTAAAAATTAAACCAGGGTCGAAATACTTGAGTTGTAATAGGGGCAGTTCAAATATTACGTAAGTACCTAAAGGGGGAGGGGGTTTGCTCTCTGCTTATTTTTCCTGACAGGGGGGAATATGAGGGACGTTTAAGTAAGATACTGCATTTTCGAAAATATCTTGTTTCTTGCATAAATAATTTCAAAACTCAACCAAAAATAAATTTAACAAAAAATTGAATTAGGTAATCTGACGTAAGCACTTTTTTCTGGGGATGGACCCCCCAAAACTTTTGAAATTTTAACCCCGAAAAGTAGTGTTTCGACTCATTTTTGAACCTTGGGTTACACCAAAAAAGGACAGCTCCTTGTATAAGTCACCTAATTTTCAAGAATTAAAAACAGTACTTACTAAAAGGGATATCAAAATTTCGGGGGGGGGGGAGAAGTCCGGTAGTTTCTTACGTAATTATGGTGAGGGGGGTGAGGTCTGCTTATCTTTGCTGAAAAGGGGGGAGGGGGTTAAAATGACCAAAAAAGTGCTTACGTATTATTTGAAAGGCCCCATGCAACATCTTTTGAAATATCTCAATGATTAGAACTGGAAATCAAAGATTTCTTGCTATAATCCCATATCAGTTTGAGTCTTAAAAATTGATTTCACGAATATATAAAACCAAAAAGTCTATAATTTAATACCCCTTCATGATGCAATGTGGAATGTAACCATAATATCATTACTTCGAAATTTAATACCTCGAAACAAATATTGTCCACTTTAAATTAAGTATTTCTCTATTTTTCATAGTTATCTTAAAAATCTCTTCGCGTACCTTCAATTTCCAGCCATCTAGGTTATAACTGTATTGTAGACAGAGTTTTATATAAAAGTAGAAATCAATACAACCATTAGTGAAATAACTCACACAGAGTATCGCAATAGTATTCATAAAACTTACTAAAACATTCAGCTCTTGCGTTAGAGGACCCTTCACTAGTAAGAGCTCAAAATAGTTTTCGACTTTCATGAATTCCACCTTCGATCCTGCGATTTCGTACTGGCCTCCGTACTTGCTCGAGCTGTGCTCTCCATTGAAGATGATCCCCTTGCTTCGGTCCTGGAGAGCTAAAACAAAAGAGCGGCAACAATTGATTTTCGTGAATTTTCCAGTAATCAATAAGCCGATACAATCAGACACCGTCGTTTTCCGATATATTGGTTTTTAGAGCTGCAGCACGACTCTATCGGTGTCTGTTATTATCATAATCTCGCTCTTTAATTTCGAGGTTTTAAAAATATTGAACACAGAGAAGTTTAACTGATTTTTATTGAGTTATTTCTAGGGTGGTTGTCATTGGAAAATTTCGTACTGGTGACAAGTAGCGTTTTATTTTTTTGTGTGTGTAAATTCAGTTATGATCATGCTAAAACTTATAAAATTCACGAGACTCACTCTGCTCTATAGATTTAAATATACTATAATTTTTTAAAAGTTCAGGTACTACTAGTAGAACAAACTATTTCACTTGCTTAACAGGGAAATGGTTAATGAAAATGCCTTATAAAAAAGAACGCTACAGTGAACATTATGAGTTATTAAGACTACATAAGTATAATTTTTGAGGTTTTGAATACTCTTGAAAATTTTAATTAACTATTTATATTTAAGATACTATTGTCGTACGTAACGTAACGCTATACAGACAGGGTGTTTCAAAAGTCCGTTTCACGGCTTTTATTTGGAACCATTGTGTCCAAGGGTCACGGAAGTAAGGTCTACCCCAAGGTAAGTGACCCTGGAGAATCCATTGAGATGACTTACAGCATGAGAAAAAATTTGATGAAAATATCGTGAATATTCACGGAGATGTTAGCATGTGAAATTAGCCCTTTTTCCACAAAATAACACAAAAGTCACAGTGACTTCACTATAAGGTCACTGAGGGTCACACAAGTCACAGGTCACAGAGTGACTGAAATGCGTCTACACAAAGAGGTCATATTTTAACCGCCATCTAATAGAACTTAATGTGAACACTCTGCAAACGTCATTGTGACTCCTCGAGGTGACCGTCACCCCTAAGTCACCTCGTGACGTCTCTGTGATTTCACCGTATGAACGATTAGTGACGACATGTTTTAGTAGGATTATATTGAGTTATTTCTGATTTCAAGTAAAAAATGCACTAAAAATAGACTGAAAATATTTAACAATTTCAAACTTGAAGCAATTGTTAATTTTATTTAATTTTTTCTAATTTTAGAAAAAAATACGTGTTACCAGCATTAAAATCTGTCTAAAATATATAAATATCTGTAATATGTTTAATATCCAAAGGGGACCTTACGCAGGACCTAGAAGCAAACCTTTTCTAGTAGCTCAAGCTATATTTTGTATGCTAGAATATCGAGGTTTTTCTAAAAAGGTTCAAATTCAAGTCATTAGGTGACCACTAAAGGTTTTCTGAATGTAGACAAGTTAGCAATAAGATAAATAATTAATCTGCCATGTATATAAACGGACAAAATAGAAAAATAAAATGGTGAGTGACACTATTCGGGAGGAAATTACTATTTCATTATTAAGCATGGATCAAAGTAAATATATTTAAAAAGTTATGTAAGAGTAGATTAATCACTTTTTTGGTATATATGCTTTAGGAAAATAAATAAATAGTTTAACTTCACCGCTAGGTCAGTGTGACCGTGTAAACTGATTTGCCTCATTGTGGTGACGCGGCATCGCGGTCACGGTGTGACTCCTCACACTGAGACTACACAAAGAAGTCAAATTCAAGTCATGAGGTTACCACTGTACGGCAACATGTCGAATATCAGTCACTGCGACGTCACAGCCAAGTCATCAAGTGACTGTGACGTCACAATCAAGTCATCAAGTGACACTGCGACTTCACAATCCGGTCATCAAGTGACGTACACATCGTGACTACTCTGCGACGTCACATTCGCGTCACGTAGTCACAATCTGGTTGTACTGTGACTTCACAAGGACGGCACGAGTGGTCACAGATTTTGGTCACACATTGCGGACATTAAGCTGTCACTGGGTTAAACTTAAAGAGGGAAAACATTAAAACTTTGAATCTTAATAATTCTAAAACTAATTCGAATTTTGTAAAAAACGAAACGACAATATTTTAGTAAAAAATAATTGTATATGTTTTTAAAATATTGTGACGGTGAAAAGAGATGTAGGCCAAATTCAAATTAATAGGTTTATTACAACTTTAAAACATTTAAAAAGCTTAAAAGATAAATTAGTAAAAATAGTAAAAGCTAACAGAAACGAAACAGCATTAGCAAAAATCCCCCTTCCTGAAGAATGACCACACATATATAACCTCTCCAAGTGATGACGAAACCCATACTTCCAATCATCAGCTTGAATCTTCTCCCGAACGGCACACACCTTCCTGCAAGAGGACTCGAACCCTTTACCGGAGTCTAACCCAACACTGGAGTCGAACCCAACACCGGACTCGAACCCCGTGGCATTTCCTCCCCCTTAAGAGGCTTCTGCGTCTCGCTGAACCCTGGCTCGACGTCGTGTGGTAGGCCCAGAGTATTCCCCAAGGGTACCAGGCTGAGGTCCGGTCTCAACAACCTCCAAAGATCGTCTCCTTGGATCAGAATCCGAGACATCCCCCATCTGCAGGTCAGGATCCCTGTAGGGCTTCATCCGCAGCACATGCACGATGTCCCGAGCCTTCTTTCTCCGACCCTCTGTTTCGTAGGGTTCCACTTCGTAAGTGACTTCTGAAAGTTGACGAGTGACACGGTATGGTCCAAAGTACCGTTTCAGAAGTTTTTCCGATCTTCCCACTTTTCTAATAGGAGTGAATACCCATACCAGTTCACCCTGGCTGTAAGACACCGGGCGATGCCTTTCGTCATACCTGTGTTTGTCCAACGCCTGAGACCGCTGTATGTGTAATCGAGCGATATTTCTGGCTTCCTCCGCTCGTGACACCAGCTCTCCAGCAAACTCACTAGACGGCATATCCTCGTGATGGTAAGGGAGAATTGCGTCCAAAGGTGTTTCCACATCACGGCCATGCACCAGAAAGAAAGGGCTAAATCCAGTCGTCTCCTGTTTAGCAGTATTGTATGCAAACGTCACATAGGGGAGAACCTGGTCCCAGTTCCTCTGCTCAGCATCCACATACATCGACAGCATATCCGCCAAAGTCTTGTTGAACCGCTCTGTTAGACCATTCGTCTGCGGGTGATAAGCTGTAGTGATCAGGTGTTTAGTTTGACATAAGGTGTTGATTTCCTTTACCAGATGGGACAAAAAGGACCTTCCTCTATCGCTAATCATACTACGAGGGGAACCATGCTTCAGGAAAACTTCCTCTACCAAAAATCTATAACGGCATCACTAGCCTTGAAAAAATCCAAACCTAGAATCATCTCGTGGCTGCAACTAGGAAACACCAAAAACTCAAAAAAACTTTCCCTATTGTCCAATTCTATTCGCAAAGAACATCTACCGAGAGGGATTACGACTCTACCATTTGCCGTCCGAAGCGCCGGACCAGGTTCACTAAACATGGGTTTCCTAAGTTTACGCCTGAGGTCCTCCGAGATCACCGAATAATCAGCTCCCGAATCAACAAGAGCTTTTACCATGGCTGACCTTCCTACCCGCACCCAGACATAGTTTTGATTCAATTTTACCGCAGCACAACTGGGAGGATTTTCACTTAGAGCGGCCTTACCTCCATCACAGGACGCCAGATCTAGTTTTCCTCGGTGTTCCGAAGGGGTGAAAAACCATTGCGACGGACTGGGGATGGCGACTGTCGACGAGTGTAGCGTCTAGGAAATGGGGATCCACTGCGGTAGGAAGGTCTGAACTGTGAATTACGTTCATCGAAATCAGCGTCCAGCAAAGAGTCGGCATCAGATGGTCTTCTACGGTTGAAATCTTCGGTACGGTATCTGCCCAAAAACTGGTCTCTTTGTCGGTCTCGACAATATTTGGTCACGTGCCCCGGACGTCCACAGTAAAAACAGACAGGCAGATTTTGGCGAGTACGCCATAGATCAGTTTTCCTAGGTGACTGTGCTGAATACTCCTTGTCCTGGACCGTGCTTCTCATTGCCCGAGCAGAGTCACGAGCGGGAACGAATTTTCTCGAATCTCCCGGCTCCTCCGATGGAAAGTCACGGCTGATGGGTGCTATGACCTGTCGGACCCTCCTCTGAATAGGCTCCACAAAGTTCTCCTCTCTACGCTCCGATGTTTGAGGTAGAATCCTCTGTAGCTCCTCCCGGACAATTCTACGAATCAAGGACTCCATGTGGTTATTCTCTTCCAGCGTAGACAAGGGGGCGACGTTGGGCAATCTCTCAAAACGGCGCTGGATTCTCCGTCTCTGCCCAGCCTCGATATCTCGACATTGCTCAATGAAGGATTCAACAGTCTTAAGATCTCTTATTAACAGGATTCTATAAAAATCCTCGGCAATACCCTTCATTAAATGATTGATCCTCTCGAGATCGTTCATAGCTGGGTTTACGTCACGGCATAAACTAAGCACATCCTGGATATACGACTCTGAAGACTCGCCGGGCAGTTGTGCCCTCTGACGTAATGTCTCCTCGGCTCTTCGCTTCAGGTCGTCTTCCTTTCCGAAGGTCTTCGCGAAGGAGTCCTCGAAATCTTGCCAACTGCTGAAGGAGTCTTCGTTGTTCTCAAACCACTGAAGAGCCGTGCCCCCGAGGTAGAAACTAACGTTTGCAAGGCACATCATCACGTCCCAACCATTACACCTGGATATTCGCTCAAAATTTTTCTTCCATCTCAGAGGATCCTCGTTTGGTGCTGCGCTGAACAGGCAAGGTTCTCGAGGTGCGTGATATGAGACGAAAAATGGTGAGGTCATAGTCCCGATGGTTTCCGTCTTTTTAGCCATAGCCCGTTTTCTTATAGTAGGAGGCAAAAGTCCGAAAACTGGCGGCAGCCCCTGCTGGCGAAGACTCTGTCGGCTATCCGTTGCTGAACTACCCGGCGCTTCCACCAAATGTGACGGTGAAAAGAGATGTAGGCCAAATTCAAATTAATAGGTTTATTACAACTTTAAAACATTTAAAAAGCTTAAAAGATAAAATAGTAAAAGCTAACAGAAACGAAACAGCATTAGCAAAAATCCCCCTTCCTGAAGAATGACCACACATATATAACCTCTCCAAGTGATGACGAAACCCATACTTCCAATCATCAGCTTGAATCTTCTCCCGAACGGCACACACCTTCCTGCAAGAGGACTCGAACCCTTTACCGGAGTCTAACCCAACACTGGAGTCGAACCCAACACCGGACTCGAACCCCGTGGCAATATTGTACTTCTACCATGATTAGTTTTTCTGTTATAACCAGGGTTGGCAGGTTTTTGACATGCGACGGTTTAAACCGGTTTTAACCATGGTTAAAACCGTCATGTCAAAAACATCCCTGTCAAAAACGTCAAAAAGAGTCAAAAACCTAATTTGTGAAAAAAAAATATGAAAGAAATGATTTAGCAGAATTGGATAGACTTTAATCAATAAATTTTAAAATTTCATAAGAATTCATCGAATTTATTAAGTTTTAGTTCAAATTTTAACTAATTACCTTGCTTAATTGGTATCTATTCAATGTATTTATTGGTCTATTTATGCATTTTGCTGCAAGGATTTCAAATCTGTTTTTATTTTTACAATCTGGGTATTAGAAAAAAAGTTATTGCATTTTAAAGTTATTGTGTCACAATATTTTCTTTCCACTCCAATCTATGACTCCAATCTTCCATTTCTCCCACGGTTGTTTTACAACACCTGCTTTAAATAGATTGGTCCATTCAGAATTCCTTGTAAGATTTGTTTCCCCACAGATATGAGTGATTTTTGGATAGTAGAAAATAACTGCTGCTAGAACAGTTGTTCTAGCTGTAGAAAGTCTGCTGTGTGTGTTTTAGAAGGCCTGATTTCCAAATTTAAAAATGAATTGAAATTAATATTTATTTGTATTTGAGGCAAATTTGTATAGTATTTGACGGCAGTATTTGACGGCAAAAACCCAACCCTGGTTATAACGAAAATAGTGTTCCAATTATTTCATTGGCTGCTGCGAAACGAGCTAGATTCAATGTTAATCTTGGCGGTCTGATATCGTAAGCAGGTTGCCATATCAGGGGCAATATCATCTTAAAATCAAATAATACTGCTTTATGGTCTGATTCGGAAATATTCGGAATTGCAAGCGAGAAAGCTCATTTCATTGGTTCGTATAAGCGTGACATCATAGAGCTGAGCGGCTGCAACGATCTGAAGTAATTATTATTATTTTTTTATTTAGTGGTATTTAATTGGTGGATTTTTTATGGGTAGTGGTTTGAATTGGCGTCTGATTTTAAGTAGCCAAGGATCGGGATCCCCGAAGTTTGCCGAACGGAGATAGTAGTTTTTGATTCTAATGGAGGATTTACACCACTGCTGTAAAAGAGACATCAGCGATATTTTCGGAAGAAACGGGAATTGTTATTCCAATAAACCAATTGACGAGCGCCATCTTTTGTGAGTAGCGGGTACTAAAATATGCCGAAAATATCGCTGATGTCTCTTTTACAGCAGTGGTGTAAATCCTCCATAAGGTGACGACCTGGCTATTAGGGTTCAGGCCTCAAAAAAGAAAAAGTTCGCATATTTACAAGTTTATTTTTTCATTTTTTGATTAAATGTTGTTTTCATTCAACTAAAAAGCACAAAACTACATAATAGCACTTAAAAATTTGCAAATTTGCCTTGTGTATGTCTTGGTAACCATATAGATTTTTGCTCTATGTTCCCATTTAATTGAGATTTTCCTACACTGCACAAATAAAAAATCACACAAAAACAGGTTTGAGTGTATATTCCCTAAAAACGATGACTTAACTTCTACGTCATAGCCATAAGGACCAATGCGTCACCTTAATATCAAAAACTACTATCTCCGTTCGGCAAACTTCAGGGATCCCGATCCTTGGCGACTTACGATCAGACGCCAATTTAAATTACTACCCATAACCAATCCACCAATCAAAGACCACTAAATCAAATAATAATTATTATTATTTCAGATCGTTGAAGACGCTCATTTGATTGGTTTGACTCTTTGCCAGCTCGATGATGTCACTCTTACGAACTAATGAAATGAGCTTCTCCGCTTGCAATTCCGAATACTCCCGAATCAGACCAGAGGACTGTGTTGTTTGATTCTAAGAAGACGAAAATATAGCGCCTGATGTGGCAACCTGCTTGCTACTTCAGACCGCCCGAGATTCTTATTGAATCCTAAGGAAAATTTGGAGCGGCTAAGGACTGAATGGGTTAAAAATGCCTTGCAGCAACCCTTTAACAATGCCAAAACCGCCAGTAACACGATCAGAACTGAACGACTAAGTTGCGGGATTTTTCAGAGATAGTAGTTTTTGATTCTAAGGTGACGAATGGCAGAACCACATTCTAAATGGATAGGGAAAGCAATAGGCAATTTTTGACCGTTTTCCCCATGAAGTTTCGTCGCATCACTGCATGCAAATCCGGTCTAAATTTTTATTTCCGGGTAGCGATGCTTTTTGACATGTTACCATCAAATATCTTTTTTTAAAACAATCAAACTTTCCAACGAGAATAAAAACATACTCATACGCAAATAAAATGGGCATAGGGGGAATCGACGAAGGAAATTCCCCTATGCTTCTTAATTCTCTAATTTTTACTTGAAATCGAAGGCAGCAAACGAAAATGTTTAACAGCTAAACTCTTTTTTATCTTGAATTGTCTGAATGAATCTTTGAAAATGTTCCCTAAAAGTTTTAGAAAGACTGGAACATTCATTGATTTATGATAGGTATGAAGCAGTTCCATTCATCATAACGCTTTCCCATTTTGACAAATCATTAAACATTCTTTTCTCTCATTTTCTTTTCATACTTCTTTAGATTTAAAGGGGTTCTTTTCAAGTTTAATCCAATAAGTTGTTTTATGTGCTTTTTGAAAATGTTTTCCTAATTCACCTACATCAGATTTATGATAACTTTTGCATCGCATGAAATGATTGTTAAAAATATGTTATTTTTGTGGTTTTGAATAAATTTTTTTTTTCAGATTTACAATTTTAAAGGAAATTTTAATGTAATATTAGATGCAAAATAAATTGTCAAACTTCCTACTAAATCAAACAAATCCTCAGGCATTTGAAATTTTAAAAGAAAAGGATAACAAAAATTGCCCGATTTATCAATGAATTTACACTTTTAAACTGTGGTATGAAAATTTCATTTTCATATAAATATTAATTTTGAAATGAAACATCAATTGATATGGAAATCAAAGAAAAAAAGTGGAAAAGTGAAAGTTCCTTGACATGAAAGGAAAAAAATATTTGTTATATCCTTCTAAATCCTTGAGTTTGTGACATCACAATATTTGAACTCCTTGTCAATTTATACCACTCAAATAATGATACTTTAACAATCTTTTTCATAATTAAATGAATTTTTCCGTAAAGATACTTTAAAACTTACTTATGATGCTTTAACCTTCTTCACATAAAAATATTAGGGAATTTCAAATAAAAGAAACAAAGACGAAAACATAATAAAGTCAGAATTCAAAGACCAGTTATTCATTTTCATGACTCATTGTAACATAACACTAAATTTTGAAATTAATACTCCTCAGTAAACCAAAACAAAACAGTTTTAGTTCAGCTTTTTTAGTGATTCATTTCATTAATAAAGAAGCTCGTATAACTGTCCACTTTGAATATCAGCCATCGTTAAAGGTCAGACGATTAAAGAAGACTGTTCTGATGTATTTAGTAAAGTAAACATTAAGGAGAGCATAATGTGGTCAAGAGTAATGAAATATCTGTGAAAAAAAAATTGAAGAATATTTAATCAGGATGGCGGTGAAGGTTAAATCCGGGTACTTGAAAAATGGTCTGACGATATTTTGACCAGGCGAAAGTATTAGGAAAAAACCCTGGGATTATTTAATAAGGGCTTTCCTTTCATTAGTTTCATCTAACGATATTTTACAAGCGCACAGCATAATAAATAGGCCGTTTTTTAAAACTATTTGAACAAGATAATATTTTTTCGATGCTGAATTATTGGCTTAAGAAGTGTCAATTAAACTTTTTGAAACTGTGCATTTTTCACTTTTTAAGAGAAGGGTATATATAACTTACTTAACCCATTAAGGACGACTTTAAAATAATGAAAATAATTAACTCTTTCTTTCATATTTTGTTCATTTGGACCAAATATAGTAAGAATAACCATTTTCAGATTTTTCAAAAAATAATTTTTATGATTTTTTAACTGGCAACTTTTCTTGCCAACCGTCCTTAGTGGGGTCCAAACTCTGACAAATGAAAAGTCGAAAAAACTAATTAGAATGTTTACGATTTTGATAATAAAATGTTTTCATACATAATTTAAAGAAATAATACATAAATAAAAGTGAATGGGGACTATATTGTTGATAGGGGGTCCAAGAAAGGGTATTTCACCCCTCCTGAATAGGGCATGTTCAGTCCGAAATATTGATATTCACCTAATTTCAGGCTTTAAAAATAGCCGAACTAGTACTTTCTAAGTCGGAACCTGTTGATTTATGTACTTTAGCTAATTTCCAGGTTAAAATAGTTTTATTTATATCTCCCAGTCTGGAACATAGGGACTTATTTACCTGCCAGAGTCTTATATATTCTCAACTTTCATTTTTTGGATACCTTTGGTTATATATCTATATAATTTTTTGCCTTCCGAAGCTTTTTCTCTTATTGTAATTCCACGTTCTTTTTAGTCATTCTCTATCAAAAAGTCATCCTAATTACAATATTCATCTTTATGGCTCCAGATTTCACATATTCCCCACAGAAAATGTTAAAGATTACTCATCAACTGGATAAAAACTAGGTATTGGCCTATTCAAAATGGGCTATATAACTCCAGTGATAATTTATTTTATTTTTTAACTTTTGTAAGTTTCCAGAAAACCCTTTCAAGGAAAAGAAATGTATCCAGAAATGATTTAGTATGAGATTGAACCAATCAATGTGTTAGGAATGGGGGGTAAGAATCTAAAATCTATAAAAAAAACACAAAAATTATGATCCAAGGGAAACATTTCATCCTGCCAAAGTATCAATAAGATCTACATTTATGATAAGAACTCAAAAAAGCATAAAAAGTAATTAATTTACAGAAGCTTCTTATAAGTAACTCTTAAAAGTTTTTACCACACATCGGACGATTGGCAACAAAAGTTGCCAGTAGAAGAAAACCCTTGCTATTGGCAATTTAAATACCCTCATTCCAACTGTAATTGGTAATAATATTTAGAATGGGATCTTGTGAATATGCTTCAATAGAAACAAGTCACAAAAATAACCAAAATATTAGATTTTTTTTTTGAGTTTTCCAAATGATCTCCCAGCTATCTCAAAAATGTAGTGAAACGATCTCCTTCTAACAGCGATTTTACCACCAAAACGGCATGGAAGGTATAAATTTCTATTTTTATCTGAATAAATACATTCTTCAGAAGCTGTTATCATGCATTTAAACTTTTAATGTCCTCTATTAAAGTCAGTAAAAAATAAAATGTCCCTTGGCAACTTTTCTTACCAACCGTCCTTAATGGGTTAACAATGTAATTTTATTTCTAACCCAAAAGAAGACGAATGAAATTGATTTGTTTTGAAAGAAATTGATGTTAGAAGAATTTTTTTTAAAGATATGTTGATCATGTTTTCCACCCAACTAAATTATACACAGATAGAAGGATCAAATTTTGAAAGAAAGTGTCGCGGAGCTTAATCCCACCAGGTTTAAGATGTGGATATAACTAAGATTATAAACCAAAGTAAAAAAATCAAATTTTTATTCCTTTACAATATATTAGCAGAAACTTAGATAATGGAACAGACCTAGGCTTTGATAAATAACACTTTTTTATAAAGAATAAAATAGCTATAGTAATATCTAAAGTATTAATAGTAAATCCTTCTCAAATATAAGAGTCCTAATTAGTAAAACTATAACCTTTTTATTTTCCTACATAGCGTTATTTACACGAAGACACATCAAGTCAAAAATATTTTAAGTTATTTTACTTTGAACTACAAGTTATTTCATTGTTTTGCAGAAAATATTATGTAATGTAGGAAATTTAAGTTACCAAGATAAAATTGACCAACTCTGATTACTCTAATAATACGAGACACAAACTTTCCAGATGTCATTTCTCTAAAGAGTCTTCTCTAATAAATGTTCATGAAATAGTCCTTGAGGAGGGAAAATGATATCTCGTTTTAAATTGAAAGAAATGATGTTGTGCCCTAAGAAATGGCTGTGCAAGAATTAAATTAAACATTTCGCATACCGAGACTCGACAAACGAAATCGGAAATGTAATTTAAATTCTTTTCGTTTCGTTGGTTTCGCTGTTTTGTATACAGAGTTGGGCGTGACAGTGAAAACTTTAAAGAATCTGCGCCATTTTAATGCTGAGAAGATTAAAATATTTTCGAATTTATTTCTTGTTTTTCCGGTTCGTTTATATTTTCCTGTAGCTCTAAAAATACTGTATTTATACAAACTGAAGTTCCTTGTATAATCATTTCGGTTTTACTGATGCATGGTTCTGAATATCAAAGTAATTACTTTTTGCATCAGTTTTCAATAGAATCATTAATTCCTTTATCTTCTTAAGCAAAAGGGACTGAAATTAACAGCTATTTAAAATCCATTAACTCAAACGAAAAGCTTGCTAGTATTTTAAGACCCGAGTAATAAGCCGCAGTGCCCTAATTCAAAAGCAGATTTCACTTAATTATTTAAAAAAGGAATTGAAAGGAACTGGAAAAAACACTTCATTTAATTAAGTAAATGAAAGATTTGGATTCATATCTTAAAACGCTTTGACAAGTACGTAAGTTCTTAAGTTAGTAAATTTAAAGAAAATATCAAAACCTTCACTGATGAAGTTTTTATCTTTAATTTCTCTATCTTTTATATAGACACGACGAAATTTTCACTCCAGTGATATTATTACAAACCACTTTCCACCATATGTGATTTAATCTATACAACACAATATCTCAAAAATATAAAATGCGTAAACACCGTATCTCAGAAACAAAACTTACCTAAGATATTTTTTCCTAAAGGTTGTCTAATAATGAGATTTCTTGCAGCAAAGGGTATAACTACAACTTCATGATATGTTCCTCGGCTACCTAAAAAAATAAATTCAAGATTTGGAATCAAACTTTACAGCATAATCAATCAACCCATGGGCAGATAAATATATTGATTTATACATTGAAACTTCCCAACAAACTTATAATTCATCTCTTTTAAATTTAATATCATAAATTCTCACTGGGCTACAATTTTTTAACCAAGTAACATCCTTTCAAGTGATACATCATTCTGTGTAACATCTTTAGCTACTGCTAATAACCGTGCAACTTTATACCCAGCAGTCTTTTAATTAATGTTCCCCTTATGAATTTCTTCCGTCACAACTATTTTTTAAGGCAGCCATGAACAATTTCCGAATGAAAGATTGGTCCTTCGCGTTGGCAACATCTCAACCTAATACTCGAGAACACCTCGATAAATCAAGAACCTTTGAGAAAAAATACTTTGGCATAGTGATAAAATGACTAGGCATCTGGTTGTAGGCATAAATTTCTCCTAATAAATGACCTACGTTCGTTCCAGGCACTGAAATAGACCCGATTATACAGGAGGCATTACTAGGGCTAAACCTTAAGCTAAACCTTAAACTCTTAAGCTAAAACTTTTTATGCAATGCGACACTAAATAGCGTATTAAAATTGCTAAATATTATTTACTTCGCACACATATTTTAGGGTTGTGAATACAATTCCAAATCAATAAAAATGTTAAAAATAATCTACTACCTACTATCATGTATAATATCAATTTTTAAAATTAATTTCATGTTGCAACTTAAATTGGTATAAATGCATTATACTTTTCCTTTGATATTAAAATATTAATCTGCATTTCGGTAAAATAAAATTACATTTTATTCGCTTCCGTTTTATATTCGCAATTATTTATAAAAAAAACTGAAAATGCTTGCCAAGCACCTGTTTTATATGTTAAGAAATTATAGCATCCAATGCGGAGGTATATTATACACTCAATCGTATATGAAGAAAAAATTCAATGGGTAGTTCCCATATTTAAAAAAAAAGAAAAAAGTATTATTTTTCCAGTAAAAACATGGTTTTAAATTAATAATTAGTTAAAAAATTAAAAAAATAGTTGGCTTAATATTTTAAAATAAAAACTAACAATCGATTTGAATCCTAAACCACAGTTTTTTAAGCAGATTTTAGATTGAATGACTTCACATACAGTTTTTAAAAGTCAAACTTTGAAATTAAACTGAATGTAAACAAGCATCGCAAATGTTTTGTTAGTTTTTAGTGTATTTTAAAAATTGCCCAATATTTAAGAACTTTTAAATTAGTCGGTGTAGTTTACAGTTACAAAAGTGTGTTGCATATGGTTCGTTATCAGTTTTATTATATTTGAAACAAATATCAACTAAAAAGAAAACGCTAGAAAAAAATAACATTAAAATGATGACATCAATCTCATTTAAGAATTCAAATCTCATGAAATATGGATGAGGCTTTCCCACCCGATATAATCGTTCATTAAAAAGGAGTGTACACGATCATTTAGAATAATTACTTGCAAAAAATGGGCTGTTAGAAATTGAATTAAATTCGTAAATTATGCAGGTCAATAAACAAAAAAAACCCCTCGAAATTTTGTTAATCTCGTGCTTTGAAAAAAAAACGGATAATCATTAATTTTATGGAAAGGCATACATTAATGTTGAGCACAGGTTTATGTTTTGATACAGATTAGAAGAAAGGAAGATTTATAGTACTATTTTTTAATGAAAATAATACTGTAAAAGTGTGTACTTAGAGTGGTTTATTCAATTTTACATTTATCTATTTCATAGAGCTGCATAACGTAGCACAACCCAATTAGTAAATTTTAGTGTATTTTATTTTATATCAGAAAGTAATTATAAATAATGATAAATAAAAATCATTTTTACACTATGATTAAATTAAAGTAAACTGTAGCAAGGATTTTAAAATTGTTTTTTCTTATAATTTAAGATTTGTTTATTTACAAAACATGTTACTCTATCAAATCTTTTCTATCTGAAATTGCTTTTAAATAAGATAAATAAATATCAATTGGAAAAATAATGATTACTTTTCCCTGGAGAACCCATTTTCAGAAATTTCCCAAGGAATAAATTTCAAACTTCATAAAAATTATTGAAAGGTATACTTAGTTTCTCAAAGAGAAGAGTGGAATGAATTTCATAGAAGGGAATTCTTAGATTTTATCTTTTACATTATAGTTAAAAGAGAAGAGTACACAAAAAGACATCAGCACCAAATTGTTATGAACATGTCAGTAAATTCCATTTCTACTATATGCTCATAATTTATGAGTATCACTGGAATAGAATCAGAACGAAAATCATTCATGTAAGGTTTTAAAAATGGTTTTTAAAAGGAAGAAAATAATACAACTAAAATAAGCATTGAAAGCATCGAAATTTTAGTCTAATGCAAGGGTTGTTATAATATATGAATTCTCCTTTATTTATACCTATTATAAAAAATAATTGGGTTTATTCAATGCAAAAATAATTTTCTAGAATAATTTCTCCTCATACATATTCCAAATCGAAGCAAACCTAAATCCTAGGAAAATGAATATTTTAAAAGAACAATATAATAAAAAACGAAAAGACTTAGATTTATCAGCCTTCAAAGCTAGTCACGCAAGTACTGTATGTTAAATTTTTGAATTTAAAACGAATTTCCTATTTTTGAGTAAGAAAAAAAGTTTGATCTGTTATTTTACGTGACTGTTTGGGTTAAGAATAAACACACCTAAATCATAGATCCCGGAACCCCATCGCGCATGGGTTGAACCCATACTTTCTCAAACTAAATAATTTATATTCTATCAAAGATTTTTTTCCCCATAAACCATATTCTAAGCTTTGTATTGCAATGCAACAAAAAATTTAGTATGGGTGGGGTAGAAGAGAAAGACCTTGTTTTGGCAAGAATAGTAGTTGTCATTCTTCGCTAAGAATTACATTTATTCTGGGATGAAATTATATTAATATTTAAATATATTTTTTATAAACCGTCAATTAATTGCTATTTGATAGATTTGGTTTAAATTAGAGAGCTTAAAGTAGAATGTCTAGTCTCTCTCTAGTAGTAAGTAGTCTAGTCTAGTTAAGTATACTATAGTAGTAAGTAGTCTAAGTGTAAACTCACAACTCTCAAGCTTCACCTCCAACTGTGGACCGGTTTCGTCCTTGTTAGGACTCATCAGCACGGTATAGGATGGTAACGCGAGAGAGCGGAGGGCAAGTACTAGTCTAGGGGACTATAACCGAAAAAGTGGTGACCATTGATTAGTTCTCCACTCATCTGCTGGAATGACATTGGCATTTCTAGAACAGATTTAATTCCAGTAAGGCAAGGTAAATGAAAGGAGTATTTCACCAATTATGGAATTAAATCTGTTCTAGGAATGCCAACGTCATTCCAGCAGATCAGTGGAGGACTAATCATTGGTCACCACTTTTCAGTTATAGTCGGCTAGAATAGTACTTACCCTCCGCTCTCTTACGTTACTTTCCTATACCTAGACCCATGGTAAACTGCGCCATGACCGACCACAAGACTTCCGGTCCCACAGATTCAACTAGTACGTACTCCGCATATACTCGGTGGGTCTTCAGCGGTCCCGGAAATCATCTCCGGGACCCTCCGATCCCGAAGCAGGGCTTAAATTCTAACCAAAGAAGTACCGGAGCGCTATTATTTCGGCAATCCGCTTAATTGGGACATTTCCGCTTAATAAGACAGAACGGGGCCGTAAATAGTAAGTGTAAAGAAATCGTAAACGGATATAATCATATTCAGGGTGATCTAAAATACTAAGATAAATTAGTAAAATATAAAGTTGCTATTAATAAATTTCCAAGAAAGGTCTGGGGGTCCTCCCCCAGAAATTTTTTTAAATTTTGATCGTAAAAAGTAGTGTTTCAACTCATTTTTGGACATTTTTGAACCCTTTTTTTACACACAAAGGGAACCACTCCTTGTACCCTCAAGAATTTTCAAGAGGGGACAATACATATTTAATAAAAAACCAAATTTTCAGGGGAGATTGAACCCCTAACAACCTCTTTGGATAGAACCCAAATTAAATAAAACTTTAATAATTTAAAATAAAATTTAAGTAGTAGTAGTTTTGAATTTGCATATTTTCATATAAATTTAATTTTTAAAAATGTAGAATGAAGTGCTAACATTTAATAACAGATATTGAAACTTATAAAAGTTTACTTAGCATAAACGTAGTAGTAAATAAAGTGCTTTAGAGAAATACACTTAAATTCAAGTGCTTATAAGCCCAGTATTTTAAATATTTAAAGAAATAAAAACCAAACCTGATAATTTGATTCTCCACATGATCCTTTTTAACTTTATGTAAATATTCTACTTCTCTGTCCTCGCATCGCATCCGTATCAGATATTTTTATCTTGAAACAACTACTCTAATTTTGAATTTAGGATCTATTTAAGATAACAGAAGGAAACTTTTTCGAGCCGGTAGTCGTCGGGGGTAGTGAGGTGAAAGGCGCTTGTAATTTTCGGTAATCGGAAAACATCTAGGGGTAAATTTTGGTCTTTCCGAACGCGATTTTATGGGCTCCGGTGCGTTCTGGTTAAAATGTAAATATTTACAGAAAACCAAGAAGTACCGGAGCTCCGCTCCGGTGCGCTCCGGTGCAATTTAAGCCCTGTCCCGAAGCCGATGCCTTAGGCTCCCCACGGTCCCTACTGTTATTATTACTATTATACATCACCCAGCAGACACTTGAAGAGAACTCCTCATAAATATACGGAAACAAAGTTTATTTTGCACATTTAATTTAAAAACTTTAAAAACAAACTTGTTCGGAGGATAATTTGATCCTTTTCGTCAGTGTAAAAAGAAACTTTTACACTGACGAAAACTCCTTACACTGACGAAGAGGATCCAAGTACATTTGAAACTTATATTTTTGTTGTTAAGTTCTTAAATTAAATATTAAAATAAACATTGTTTCCGTAAATTCATGCTTATTTGCACAGCTTGATATTCTAACTATAAAACTCATCATAATCCGAATAAGTCACTCACCTGTTGCCGCGGGCTGCCCCTGGTAGACGTCCTTGTAGTGCACGCAGGACGCGTTTCGGCCGCCGCACACGCCGCACATGTCCAGCGCCACCCCTGACCCCAGCCGCTCGTCGCAGCCCACGCGCTGAGGGAAAACATTCATGAATGAACACCTGCCGCACGTTCATTTACAACTCCGCGATTCATTACGTCGCTCGTAGGGCGAGCTATGAGCTAGAGAGCGCGTCGGCTCGCTCACCCTACGAGGCGGAGTGGCAGTTAACCGCTCATTTTAAGAACACTTTATTTTGACCCTAAATTAACGACACTTTAGTGAGTGTTACTAGCTGGAACCCTTTATTGCGTTGTAATAGTGTACTTTGAATATTGTTGCTATCTAGAAATATGTTATGAAATAATGCTGTATAAAGTGTGGCTAAAACATTGCAGACAGAAAAGAATTATGATTTTCTATCTAAATTTAAGAACACATTCATATCCTTAAACATATCTTACAGTACTACTTTAAAACACTTTACCAGATAGCAACTGTTATTCTGGACATTCAGAACACTATTAAAACACAATAAAGTATATTAAGTCTTCTAGTTACAACAAAACTAAAGTATATTAAGTCTTCTAGTTACAACAAAACTAAAGTATATTAAGTCTTCTAGTTACAACAAAACTTAAGTATATCAAGTCAAAAGTCTTCTAGTTACAACAATGAGTACAAAAACGTGTACAATATGAGTACAAAAATGTGTTCTCAAATCCGTTGGGTTAGTTTGCGGATTATTGTAAGTAACAGAAGAACTGTACGATGGATGATGAAACCAATAATTCAATAATTAGCATGTGACAGCATCCTCAAAACTTTTGTTCATTGAAGCAACAATAGACTTAATTACAGAAAACCGCAACTTTAAAAGATTATCTACTTAAAGTGTACCATTTTTTATAGATTTTTTGATTTGAAATCACAAGGCGCATTTTTAAAGGGTTTATTTGGTTGTTTTGTGGCAGTTTTTTATAACATGCTTCCAAACATGCAAAAACGAAAGTTTTCATCCTCTCCATTTCGTTAAGGGGAGAGTGGGGCTATTTCGCACATGGGGCACATTCGGACAGACGGCATTTCCCCTAGTAATTATTAATTTAAAAATCTGAAAAAAATACCAGTAGATGGAAGCATGACTACCACCGTCTGCATGAATTTTCAAAGCTCTGAGCCATTTTGTTGTATACGTACTAGAAATTTGATAGCGTTAGAAGCAGCAAAGTAAATTTTCTTGTCATTTTGTTGGCATAAAATATCAATCAAAAATAAATCTCAAGTGGACATTCAGCATTTTATTCAGTTGAGGCACTACTAAAGTAAGTTTCCAGAAAGGTTTTATTTCCCTGCTTTAATTATAAATATCTTGTTGGGACGTGGTAAGCTTGAATTGGTAGATGGGGCACATTTGTACAACAAAAGATGGGGCAGATTCGGACAGTGCGAATGTGCCTCATCTTTTCCATGTTTGATTATGAAAGTGATTTATATGTTTATAAGTGCAGTATATTTAATAACTTGAAGTTTAATTGTTTTTTATTGTAATTGTTTCAAAATTTGGTGATAATAGAAAATAACATCTTAAAGAGAGCTTCAGTTTTAAGAAATTTAGACCCAGATTTAAACATTGAAGAAATAAATGTCTCTGATAATTGTTTAATAACAATTGACTTGAACTTAGGTGATTTTATTCTAGTAGAATTTGCTACTAAAAAGAAAATTTTGTTATGTTGGTCAAATCGAAAATTTGGAATTGAATGGTGCTTATTTAAAATAATCTCTCTATTCTAAAAAAAAGTTTTTGGTGAACGGTTTCCAGAGAAAGGCTTTTTAATTACTGATCCGTATAACACATATTTGGTATCAAACTGTCCGGATTCTTTTGAGGATGTGCAAAGTGCCTTTAGAATTTCTAAAAAAAATCTCAATTTTAAAATATTTCCATTTTTTTAAATTTCGGATAAGGTCGCAGTTACAAAGCAAGAAACTATGAATTTTAAAACAATTGAAAACATATTTCACTGGTTTTTTAATATTCAAATAGATTAAATAATCATCTTTCTATTTATAACACGAATTTAAAAAATATATTTTGTGCTATTTTTAACAATATTTATATTTTTGTTGTTCACAAAGGGTTTAATTGTTGTTCAAACGGTTTTCATTATATTTTAAACTTATATATAATTAATTTATTTTTTATTTTTTAAATAACAAATTAATATTTTTATATTTATCTTTGTAGTTGTGGCAACCTAATTATTACTATATTTACAGTAAAATATACACTCGCTTTGGGAAATTTTGAATTTTGCATTTATTTTTTATAACCTTTTGCAAGTATGTTTTTTAAGGAGTAAAATGTAACTCTTTATTTCATAATGACAAAACGCCAACAACTAAATAACACGGGTGAATGTTTTAGAAATAAAGATGAAAATGTTGGAAGTCTTGACATTCGGTGTCGTTGCTATGAAAATGACACAACTTCGAAGTTTGTTTCCCATGAAGATAAAATTCTAAATTTTCGCGATGTTTGAGATAATTACTACATTTTTAACAGTCAATCATTACAAATTTTAAAAAAGTTAAATTTATTCCTGAGATATTTCAATGCTTCCCTTAATGTATCTGTGAAAAAACATTACCTTAGGGAAATGGGTAAAAGAATGTTTACATTGCTTTGTTGTTAATTTTCTTGGGGTTCAATTCCGTTATAGTTCCCGCTGAATATCGCCAATCTCTTTCGAACGCTCAATATTCAAATTGTAAAGGAAATTTCTAATTTTTAATAATAAACTGAATAGTTATAGATCTAATTAAACACTTTAATATATGAATTTGAAACAGTTTAGCAATATTTATACTTTATAGTGTCCAAAAGATATTAGTGATATTTAGCGGGAACTATAACGGGATTCAACTACAAGAAAATTAACAACAGAGCAATGTAAACATTTTTTACCCATTTCCCTAAGGTGATGTGTTTTTCACAGATACATTAAGGGAAGCACTGAAACATTAAGGGAAGGTTCATATTTAGCGGGAACTATATGAACCTTTCTTGGAATTATAAAGCGATCCGCCAATTCATGTTACCATAAAGGAAAAAGGAAATGATAAAATTCCACCACTGAATAAATATTCGCCATTTTTGAAAGAATACCACGGAGAAGTACTACCCCTGTGTTAAGAATGTTTTATAAAGTGAGTAAGTGCAGTGAGCTGGTTTTTGTGGGAAATTGTGAAGCGGTCCAAAAATTACTGCGTCAGCAGTTAACGGGGGTTGGCGAGCGATAGCGAGCAGGGGGCGGTAGCCCCCTAGTGATGAAAAACTTTAAAAGTAAAATGATGAAACTTTTATTTTCCCAGTAAGTAATGATTCAACCTTCATACAAAAAGATAATATCGTATTACAAGTTTCCCAACCGTCAGTTTCAGGTGTTAATAAGCGAGCTGTTGGTTCACTTTTCTTTTCGAATAAAACCTGACAGTTAAAATATTGGTTAAACTTTTTCTAACTAATTATAGTATGTGAAGTATGTCAATGTGCAATATACTCTTCATTACTACAATTGTTTTCCTCATCAAAAACTTAGATGTTCAATATTTTCTGAAGCTGTTTTCTTTTTGTAAAAAAATCTTCAATTTAGAGGGAAAATATGAAAAAGTGTCAAATATTTCGTTTAATTATCCTTACTTTAAAGTGCCATAAACTTTTTAGTTCGTAAAATAATTATTGTATAATTTTGTGCATGTGTACGAATGTGCCCCACACGTGTGCGAAACTGCCCCACTCATGGGGCACATTCGCACGAAATTTCTCGTTTTTTAGATTGATGATATAGGCTAGAAATTCTAGATGAATGCTACCAATTATCAATCTAAAATATCGGAAAAGGTCTTAACTTTCATTTGAATCCGAGTTTGTTTCAATATCTCATCTACATCCAGAGAAATATGCCGAAATGCACTTTTGGTGCGGATGTGCCCCTTTCTCCCCTATATTAGTAATAAATAGGGAAATTTTTTACAATTGAATGTACATTTTTATGGACTAATATGCTGAAGTTAATAAGCTTAAGACAACGGTGTTATGGCCTTAGTTGTTGGTTGGTTGAAAAGAACGAAATAAGCTACAAGAAATTTCTGCAGATACATGGAAATATTTAAAGAAGTTTCATAGTTAGTTCCAGAAGTTTTCCATCGACCACTTCCACATATGGAAAGTTATCCCATTCGCAACCTATTTCTTTTCACTCTACAGTTTGCTCTTTGCCCAACTTGGATGAATGAGAGGTCTGTATAAAGAATAGTTGGGCGGAATAGTTAGTTCTTGTTTTGCTGTGACGGGGAGCAGGTGGATTGTCGGGAGTAGTTACGAAGCGTAACCGACGTTGCTTACGCTTGAGGGGTTCTTTGGGGGTGGTTTTTGTGGCGAAATGTCTGCAGGAGATTCATCGTGCTCCGTTTGTTTTGGCGTGATTTGGTTGGGAAGATTAATTTTGGAGCGAACAAATCCACATATAGTAGATTAGGTTTCTCTGGATAGTCAGTAAGCTTCTGAACAAAATAAATTATAGTTTGATTTTCTTGAAAAATTTTCTGGATAGGTAATTGAAATGAACCTATATACTTCTAAAATATCTATTTTTGCCAAATAGTCTCTTAAATAACCCCACAATTTTGCTATGTCAAAAATATTTCATTTAGTAGTTATTTTCAAAGCTAAATTATTTTCTTTAGTGATTAAACTATTTAATTAATAATTAATTTATTTGAGTAAAATTTTAATTTTTTTATCTTTAAAAGTTCAAAGGCCTTATTTAGTTTTTGATGTAAATTATATTTTGTGTTTCCAGATTGAAGAAGTAGGGAGAAGGACCGGCGCATGTTCATGAAAGCTGATTCCAAAAATATTAAAATTTTAAGGTTTGAGAACTTTCTTTATCGTGAAAAGTCGACTCATGAAAAATAAATGCACAACCCATCTTAACATTATTAACTTCCTGAGTGAACCGATTTTACTCATAAAACCATCTGACTGCTCATGTGGACTGAAATCGCTTAAAAAATTGTGTATTTTTTTGCATATTTTAAATCTAATGATTTTTTCTTTCTCGAAAATATGTTTATATAGATTTTCATCATGAGAAACGAAGTTGTCAGAAAAACTGATTTCAGAAGTTATCACCAAAAAACATTTAAAAAATAAATTTCAATTGAATTACAGTTAATTTCTATTTAGTTTTTTGAACCATGATCAGATTCATATCGCTATATGAGGAGCAGTCCGACAAATCTGTACCACTATCGAAACTAAAATCGCTTTCAGAATCTGACGTCATCCGGAATTCTTATCTCAGAGTGTCATCTACACTCTGTCAATCGCTGAACGTTTTCTAAAAGCCATTTCTGATAAGAAAAAGCGGAAAAGTGAAGTTTGAGCGGTAATATACCACGTGCCTTTAAGGGGCACACCTAGTGTGAAATTTTCAAAAAATCGATTTTTTTTTATTTTTTATATTTCGATAGGTTATATCTTTAAAAATAACATACTAAAATTTTAAATCGATATCTTAAATAGTTTTTGAGTTACAGCCATTTAAAAGAGTAGCCGCTCGGCAGTGAACACGATCATTTTATCTTTAAACGCGTTTTTCTCGAAACAGCATTTTTCGAATTTGCTGGAGTGATTACTCGGAGACAAATGATCCGATCGCTATCCAATTTTTTTTGCATCTTCTCTATATAGTTCTCCATACGATGACCCTCCAGTTTTTTGATCTGATCAAAAATCGAATTTTGGCAGGCCAAAAACGACCAAAATTTTGGGTAAAATTTAACTTTATTTTTCAACATGCCGCCATTTTGTCAATTTTTGATTTTTTTGTTCGCCCGAGGGTCATCGTACAGACAATATGTTTTAGTTTCACGAGAATTTTTTTTAGGTTTTATCAACGGAGAAGACTGCAATCACGCAAGCAGTGGAGGACCTTTTTTTTTTGGCGCAGCCGGAGATCGCGTGTCATTTCAAAAATATTTAATATTTTATTTCAAAAATTTTACTGTGTATTCTCAAAACATGTATAAATATACCCTCAAAATTTTAAAACGATTGATTCACTAGTTTTCTTTTTTTTTAATTCCCAAAAATTGCCTTTTTTTAGGCTGTCACACTAGGTGTGCCCCTTAAATGCCGCAATTTAGTGTGGACAACTAACGACATTTGTTGGCCAAAACGTAAATTAAACGTCTAATACTGTATACAATTTATTTCAGTGGTTAAATGGGAAAAAATCGGGATACGCTCCTCATTAGAGGAAGAAAACACAAACCCTCGGAAACCGCGGGATAAGCAGAATTTGCTATATTTGAGTTGCCCTTGGAAATCGCGGGTTAATCAGTGAGGGGGTTAATGATTTCTCAATGCTTAGTAATCCTTAGGAATTCCCCCACAGAGATCCTAGATCCAACGACATAATGGAGCTTCCAAATCTTCTTCCTCATCCATACACAACAGACATCCGCATAATATTAAAACATAATTCATTGGTTACAATCCATCATGATCAAAAGAGTAGTTAGCTATGAGATGTCTATTTCAAGTCTATTTCCTTATTATGGACAGGGATTTATGATTGATCGTTTTATTATAAAAAGTAGTAATGCATTTCACTTTATAAAAAAAAATGTAGTCTCCACTTCGCCGTTGTTGATGTAAAATCATGATGGATTTGCTCGTTTGATTATAACATATGCATAGGCTAAATCCTGCTTAGTTGTAAAACCCGCTTAAAACTCACTTGATGTAAGTGTTAAGAAATTAATTAATTGTCATTTATTTTTCTTATGCCGATTTTTCTCAGATTCTGGAAATCAAACTTAAGTTTTGGCATTTACAAAAATTGTAAGGTGTGTGCGTGTGTGTATCGTTCACCTAAATTTCAACTAAACGATTTAAAAGTGATTTATAATATTCTCTAGTAAAACTATTATTTTACAAAATATGTTTAACTTTATAAGAACTCGTTTTTATCTTGGTCGTTAATTTACAACTGATTGAAGATAATATTTTTATTAATATTTGATATTGTAATTTCATGAGTTTGTTTTAGTAACTTATATATATATATATATATATTATTAAAACAAATTGTAGATAATGAGGAAACTAACGAGTAAATTGAATATTATGCAAATTATCTTGACATTGCTCATATTGTGATGGTGAAAAGAGATGTAGACCAAATTTCAATTAATCGTTTTATTACAACTTTAAAACAGTTAAAAAGCTTAAATTAATGCAAACTACTTTATAGATACAATAAGTTTAAAATGGATTTTTAAGGTTTCTAAAATCGTTGGGAAAATTAAAACCATAAGCAAAGTTTTATTTTATTTATTGCTTGACTTTTTAACTGGTGTCATTTCAAAACCCCATGAAATGATTAGTTTTATTGAAATTTGTGGCTAGGTAAGCATGAATCTAATATCCAGGTATTTTTCTTGTGTATTAAATACTTGCAAGAATAGCAATTACTAATAACTGGATATTTTCTATTTCGACAATGTTTGCACCACTAGATTTCCCAGAAATATTAGTCGACGTAAAAATATTTTCAAACAAATGTAAAAAGGAATTCAATTTCTTAGAACCTGCACTTGAGCTGTTCAGAATAAAAGTTGCCTAAGTCAACCGATCATAGTTTTGAATAGATGTTATTAATTTCAGATTTTCTATAACAACGCTTAGATGTTATTTCTATGAAGAAGGCACTATGCTGCTCCTACAGGCTAATAATTGAATTTCTGACTTACACATACTCTGAATAAATTATCTAAAAATAAACCTCGTTTCTTGTTTATCGAAATCTTCAAGATTTTGACTTACACTACAGTCATTCCAAACAGTTCATTTATGGAAATTTCGCAGATTTTCTCAGAATCGCTTTGATGTCGAGGATAAATCCTTTACATGTCACTTGAAAAGCTTCTTGATATTCAGCTACAACAACTGTTAATTAATTCTCCGAGACTAATTAGCCAGTGACTCTTCTTCCACTCGTACGGCATTTTTGACAATTAACCCCCTAATTAACCTGTGAAGCTAAAAAACATTGGAGAAAGAGATAGAATTTAAGCCACTAATTAATGGAATTTGGGAGACGGGATTTGGCAAGGGAAAAAGTCGGGAGGTTTGCCTATGGACTTAAGACAGTAAGGTACTTAAGAGGACAAAAACTTTGGAATGGGGAAGATTTAGGGAAGAGAAACGGGGCACAGAAGCTCGAATAAAAGGGGTAAAAAGTCGTTCCTTTCAGAAATATGCGGACACTTTAAAGAAACACGGAAGAAGGTTTACAATTAGGGAAGAATTTTTAAATTGAATTAACCTTCCTACCCTCTTGAAAAAATAGTCACATATTCCCCTCGTGGGGTCTCTGAGGACCCCATGCGTAAAACATGCCTATGACTCTAATAAAGGTTAAAAATTCCTTAAATGGAGAAGAATTGTCATTTTTTATTTCTAGAAAGATGCTTCAGAATAATTTATCCAATTTTTTTGGTATTTTTCTCATTTTTTTCGTCTTATTACGGCTTAATTGGGTTTCTTTTGATACACGTTTTTTATAACATCTGGACCTTCAAACAAGAATTAAATTACAGAAATGAACTACATTGAAGTTGTTTTACTTAAAATATTTATAATCACACTGTTTAAAGCATACTAGTTGATATACCCGGTCTTGCACGGGTAGAATTTAGTAGTTTATTTTAAACGATTTATGTAGCTGCATATATTCTCTATTCTGCATTATCAGCTACCTGTCACCCCAGATTAATTTATTTAGTATTATGAAACATGTAAAGTTAGGATTCTTCTTTTTAAAATTGAAATAATACAAAAAAAAATGATCGGTTCAGATTTCTTAGTGAAATCAGTATCTCACTTGCTTATGTAAGTTTTAACATAAAATTGGTTTTTTTCTTGATAATTCTTCGAAATCACATTCTGGACTTCCGTAAACACTCATAAATATTTGAAAGCATTCTTATTTTTCAAAGAAGACTGAATATAAAAACCTATTTACAATCAACCATGAATTTATATTGTTTTTGTAAAGAATGTGTTCAACAGGAAGTAATGGCGACAGTTGTCTGAGTTTTTTTTTGCTGCAACTGTTAGATACTCAAAAGATTTCTATAAATAGCATATTTTTCTTAGAATGTGAATAAAAAATTTAAGAAATAGCGAGTGATTCAATGTATTTAGCCGCAATCTTCTTTTTGTAAAAAAAATGACAATTTCTACGAAAATATCTTTCTAATATTTCTCCAAACGTTCTAAACAAACATGCAAACCTTTTTTTATCTATAATACAACAAAAAATAAAATACTAAACTTTATTTGATACTGTTTTACCGCCATTCATGGCTGGGGTCTCAGAAGACCCCAGAGGGGGAATATGTGACTATTTCTCCCAAGACACTTAAAAATGGAATAATAACTCCAAAATTTTTACCCATTGTAAAACTTTACGTAATTAAGGAATAGTAGCATCGGAAATTGTCAAAACAAAAATGCATGGGAGATATCAAGCGTCAAAGTGCGTCTGGGGTCGAAAAAGACCCCAAAGGGGTAGGAAGGTTAACTATCTTGTTAATTTATCTATGAGTTATTTAGGCGAAATTCATTAAAATTCTTAAAACGGTCGGTCGAAATTCATGGGTTTTTAAAACAAAGTTTATGCATTTAAAATTTCAATTAAAACTAAAAATTATTGGTTTTTCCTTAAAAAATTATTGATATTGCTTTCTCCTCTCCCGATTGATAATGATATTAATGTGTCGCGCGACAGTTCTAGTTTGAGTGTGTTCAGGGCCTCACTCTCCCATGACCGTAAGAATCCGGCCACATTCGCTGAAAATAGTTGCGCGTTCCATTAAGATCCTTATCAAGAGAAGGGGAGAAAGAAGGGAACTCTAGGGGCGATGTAGTAGACTACTTTTTGTGAGAAGGCAGCAACCGGTCACTGCCAGGCTTGTCTAAGATGTGTACTTGGACCGCTCTGCTGCAGTAGTAATCTACTACATATCTTCTCAAGTCCCCTTCTTTCTCCCCTCCCGTTGATAAGGATCTTAATGAGCCGCGTGACGTTTTTCAGTAACTGTGGCCGGAGCCTAAGGTGCAAAACACACTGCGCGTCTTATAGTCGCTACTGCAATCAATCTCCATAAAAAAAGCATGGGGAAAGCCTAGTCCCCTATCTTGAGAGGAATGAAGATTCCTGTCTTAGGCTGAACTCCATGCTTTTTCCCCTCTTTGATTGATCACTGTCGCGTCTTATGGTCGCTAGGTGTGACTTGGCTCTAAGGGTGCATCTATACTCTGTTCCACTTCAAGTTGACACTGAAGAAAAGGCTACGGCGACCGAATTACAGCCAGGAAACCGGTTCCCAGCCAATCAGCCGGATAAGGCTGCCCGTCCAATGCCGTTCTACCCGGCTCTACCCTACGAACTATATTCATTCGCTTGGTTTTAAAGACTTTTAACGCAGGATTTAATTGAGTTATATGATAAAAATACCGATAAACTATAATGTATGACCCATTTTTACAAATTTGTCTGCATATTCTTTATTTTTAATTGCTATACAAGCTAGTACTATTTTTTTCGGGCGGAGTGGTACAACATTTGCCTTTCCCAACAGTGTCAACTTAGGGTGGAACAGAGTATAGAAAATTTTCCCCGACGATTGTCAAGAGTGAAAGATTTATGAGGAGGGGAAAATCTTTTGTTCACTAATTGACCTCAGCTAACCACAAAAAAGGACGAGGCTCCTTCGGGCATTTGGGGGAGATTAGGAGCATTGATAATCTCCCCTTCCTTTTGTGTGGTTATATGAGGTCAATTAGTGAACATAAGATGTCTCCTCCTCATAAATCTTTCACTATTGACAATCGTCTGGGAAAAATCTCTAGATGCACCCTAAGGTGCACTCCACACTACCGTAAAAAAGACCCCGTTGCCATTAAACGATTAAGGAGGGGAGATGAAGCGAGGGGCGATGTAGTAGGTAACCCCTATAGCAGATCGGTCGAAGTACTCCTCACTGCCAAAAGCGTCGGATGACACCTGTTTTCCTTCGCTACAGGCATAATCTACTACATCCCCCTTCGAGTGCATCCATCTCACCTTCTCTCGATAGCATCTTAACCGTTTTTTTAATTGCACTGGCGTCTTTTTCTACGGTAGTGTGGCGGGCACCTAAGAGACGTTTATTCCAAATAAAACCCAAGAAACAGACTTGCAAAACGCTCAACGCAGTGTCTCCAAGCCGTTAAGAAACGGTTAAACACCCCCAAATCACCCTCATCCCCAATCAATCAATCTTGCGACCAAACAACCTCATCACGACAACCCACTCACCACCAATAACCAAACACTTCGCTAATAACCCCTCAACCCACGATGATGATCCATAGCGCACATCGAGACGAATCAGTCAGTGGCCTACCTACCAAACACCTGCCGTCCAGACAGACTCCGAGGGGGCAAGGGGTGCCGTCCGAAGCCTTGCCGAAGCTGTAGACCAGCGTGCCGCTTTTGGCCTCGCACCGCAGCTCGCAGGGGTTAGGACCTGATGGGGAGAGATAGCATCAAGGAAGTGGTTGCACATAAAGTATTCAATTTATGGAGGATTACTGGAAAATAACAGTTATTTCTGCGTTATCTGATTATGGCGAGGAATGTGTGGAGTGTGAGTTTGTGGAAGTTGTGGTTGAGATGCTCGTCGTGTCGTTGCGAAATTTCGTTAGATTTTTGTAACGAAAAATAATTCATATTCCTAGGAATGACTGATTTTTTATGACTGATTCATTACTATTAATTTTCGGTTCAATTCCGTTAATGTTCCCGCTAAATATCGCCATGCTCTTTTGAACGCCATTTGTTCAAATAACGATTATTTTTTTCTTCTGATTTTAAATGATAAACTGAACAGTTATTGATCTAATTAAACAGTTTAATATTTTAGCAATATTCTTACTTTTTGATGTCCAAAAGAGCATGGTGGTATTTAGCGGGAACTTTAAGGGAATTTAATTTAATTTTCATACTTCCGTGTTCTTGTTTAATGATATTAGTTTTAAAGTTCCGTCAGATGGTAACAGTTATTAGCTTGTAATAGATGTAACAAGCTATAGTTGAAACCCAAGCTTTTAGTCAGTGTTGTAGAGTAAGGTTCTACATGATTTAGGTACTCCTATAGAAGGTCATACTCTATTATCTATATGAATTACTTTTCTGTTCTGTTTGATATTGCCTTCAAATAATTTCAATGCGTGACTTAAAATTACTTGATTTTTAAATGTAAGTTTTGAAAATTTCAGTGATATGAAATTAAAATTTCCCTCTTTTCCATAAAGCTACTTTTCTTATTAAGAGTACAAATTTATTTAAAATGTACATATCAGAAAAAGTTAAATATCAGTTAGGCGCAGCAAAAAGTAAATTACTTTCTTCCTGAGCTTAAAAAAATGAATTCCAAATGTATGCAGATTACAAATATTTTTACTCGTGGTTGAGAGGTAACGGGAGGGTTGACTTAAGTAAAAATATGATGCATTTCATTAAATTTTTATCAAAAGGTATAAAAAGATATGCACATTGCACAGCCCGATGTTGATATTCGGGGAGAAGCTAAAATAGATGCATTAGTATCAACCATCAAAACAGATGGAATAACATTTACCTATACATATTTATATTATGTTATTATATTAATGAATGAGGAATTGTTATTATATTATATAACATTTACATTTACCAAGCCATTCCTTAATATACTTAAAACCACTATTGTCAATGACCGCAACTGGCACACCATAGTAAATCTAGAGGAGTTTACCCTAGTTATATCTGATGGGACCCTGTTGTCTCGGGTGATGGACTCTCGATTAAGAAGTTGTAGATAAAGGCTCTCTCAGAATTTAAATGTCCCGAAATGCACCTCCCTTGAGATACGTTTTTGGATTTTCGTCTTATTACGATTCACGTGTTCATGTTCTTACTTCTTTTTATGTTTCAAATGAAGATGTTTCTGACTTGAGATTAAAATAATTCATGCGCGATGTGCGGATAAGGATTTTATTACGGTATCTTAATATTTTAATAAAGATGTTTCGCGTGTAGATTTGTGATACAGAATGAAAAGTTGGAACAGATATGTGTTGTCATTGGTTTGAGCTTAGATATAGTTGTAATTTTAGAGGGAAACCATAAATTGAGTTGTACAGAAGTCAAGTTTTAACTATGTTGGTTTACTAAATTTGGTTTCGTAATTTCTAGGCTTCATGCATCATGCTTTTCAAAATGAGTAATATAGTTTTTATACAATCATTATTTGAAGACTGGGGGAAAAGTAATAAACCATAATACTGTCTTAATGTAGGTACATATAAAATATGTGCTCTTCTCTGGATACGAATAGAATTTAGAAGGAATAAAATGAGAGATGTCAATATATTTATTTCTGTAAAGAATAATAACTGTTATTGTTTTTACTTGCATCTGTAAACTTGTATAAAATATTGCAAATGGGTAAAACACTTTTGCAATGCTAATTAAACTTAATAATCAGCACATTAAACCAAGAGTTTTGATAACATTACAATTGAAAACTATCAAACACAATTAAGCTGTATATGTTTTCTACATAAAAACAAAGTGTAAAATAAACTCCAGTGTTGTTTTGAGAACAAAAAATATGTTCTGAAATGTGTTTATTTTGTGTGTAAGCATTTGCAGTGAGTTCGAAAATTTTATAATAAAATGTGGTTTCCATCCGATTTGATAAAAAAATATTCAAACTCTTAATCAGATAAATAAATGGATTTGAATAGAAAAATAATAATGAGAATTATGAAAGTCTCATTTTCAATCTAAGTTGAACTTTTGGAGAACAGCAAATAAAGTCATTCCCTCCTAAATTTAAGAAACTCGTCACAACATTAATCCGAGCTAACGAATCTCGATTTAAATTATCAGAAAACTGATGAAAAGAAATCAGTCCAATTCCACTGCCCTCGATTAATCAGGTATAAAGGTTCGGTTGAACGGAACGGGTAAATTAATCAAGACGATGGAGATAACTCACTGGATTACCTTCCTTAACCTATACGAAAGTCGTTAAAAAGTTAGATAATGGAAGTGGGCAGTGCCTTCAAAGTGGTCCTATTTGTTTCGTTTACTTATACTGAAGCAATCTAAACAAGATCCAATGTGAGGATTATGTTCAACCTGTTTGAACAATTTGGCTGAAAATTTTTAAGTTTGCCCTTTTGGACTTAGTTTTCGTAATCTGATTCGAAAATACGAAGGAAAATGAGTTTTCACTGTGATGTAAATATTGTAATGTTCATATTCACCAATGGGAAATAATCCTTTTTGATGGTTAGATTGAATGTGAAAATAGTTTTGCTGAACGAATTTGTTCCAAGAGAATAAATTAACATTTTTCTCCTTGTCCGTAATCCTTAATATCTCTAAAAAATCTTAAATTCTTTCATTTTTCTCATAATGCATTATCTTAATAACTTCGGGAAATTTTTGACAAACACTTATGCCCATTTTAATCTGCTGAAAAGTTTATCATACAGAAGAGTGATATTTTGCAGCGGGTTTTCACACGAAGAAGGGACAAAACTTTAATTCTCTTTTTATAGAAAAGATTGAAATCACTATAAATAGTTTTGCATACTGCATACCATAACTTTTACAAAACTAGTTAAGAAAAATGACTTAATTTTTCAGCCTTTTAACATAAATTTCACCCAAGTGTACTAAGGGAACGTACCCAAACAACGTGACCCGTTCAGGGGAGGGAGGGGGTCTCCAAAATACCACGCTCGGTCACAGGGGGGAGGGGGGCTTAGGGTTTCGTCACGCAGTCAATTTCTTCTAGTCAATACGACAAAATTAAGCCAAATTAATTATTAAAATTAGACAAATTGAATCGTCAGTTTGAAGAAGGGAATAAGTCCAAAAACCAAGTTTTGAGAAAATCGAAAAAAACTGTATAAGTAATAGAATTTTCATTGTATAATCACTAAATTTTTACTGGAAGTTCACAATCCTATTTAGAAAACAGAGCAACCATCAAAACAAATATACGTATATTCAAAAATATTTTACACTCAAAATAAGTTGATGGACTTATTCCCTTCTTCAACCTTATGAAATTTTTCTGATGAAAAAATCTTAAAAAATCCTTAAATTCACATTTAAATTATATTTCTCCTTAGTTTACACCACAAAAGGGTGAAACAAAAGGAATAAGACAAATAAAGTTCAAAATTATAGTGAAACTGAGTTAATAGAGCAGTGTCAATGGAGTGAGTGAATATGAATGGAGTTAAACATTCCCTACATAAAAAAAGTTTGAAAAAATTTTAAATTAAAAGAAAATTTCATTTTAACTTCGTTTACATATCAAAGAATAGGAAAAGAAAGACAAATTAACTTTAACTCCAAATTAACTTGAAAAATACAATGAATGGACATCGGTTTCACAACTTCAAGGGGCGATATCTCCCTACAGGGATTAGTTATTTTTCCCCTCTTTTCACCCATGTGTAGAGCAAAGCTTGGAGATTGTTTTGAGCACAAAAAGTAAATTTGTCATTTTTAGGACTTATTCCCTTCTTCAAACTGAAGATTCAATTAAGCCCAATTAATTATTAAAATTAGACAAATTAAGCCAAATTATTTTTTTGAAACTCTCTGTTTGCAAAAAATAATTGAAAACCGTATTTATGAATTACTACGTGAAAACTAGAGGGGGAGGGGGGTCTTGGCATATACCACGAATGGTCACCAAGGGGGGGGACGGGGGTCAAAAATGGTAAAAAATGAGTCACGTAGTATGGGTACGTTCACTAACTGTCTAGATCAGCGTTTCTCAAACTGTGGGTCGCGACCCACTGGTGGGTCGCCAGTCAGTTTTTGGTGGGTCGCGAGAAGATTTTTAATTTTTCACAATCGGTGTTATTGACTTCTGAATTATTAAACTATTAGTTGAACTTTTGAAATTTATTAAATTACCATACTATAGTAAAAAGAATAAAAATTTGAGGAAAAACTAACTACTTGGAGAGGAACGGAAAAGGCAATTAATGTAAATACGTACTATGTGTCACTTTAATGTGCCGATAATGCCAATCTAGTCGGTTATTCAAATATGATTTGAAAAAAATATTAAGTGTTTCTCCCCATCCACACCGGGGGGATCAATGCAAATTTTAAGAATTTTCTTCGGAAATGATGCAACTGATGTAATTTATCCCATATTGCTAAAAAACAAGTTAAAACCATGTTTTTAAGGGTCAAATTTGAAAATTTTCTCTGGGGGAGGACCCACAGATCCCCCTTTTTACTGTAGGGATCATTGTTAGACCAGAATTAAACTATTCCATACCCTTGTAACTAAATAGTTGGTGAACACCCCCCAGTCAGAGAAGTTAAAATTCTGTGGGGAGGGGGCATGAGATAATTATCTCAGTTCAGTTAATTATAAATAACTGAAGTCGGTGGGTCGCGTTAGATTTTGTTTCTCAAAAGTGGGTCGTGATGTTAAAAAGTTTGAGAACCCCTGAGCTAGATAATAAAGAAATCAAAGGATAGAAAAATTGTTGTCATACCTCCGTTGGAAGGGATCCAGCTTTCAACGAATTTCCCGGCGACAACTTCCTTGTCGTGCTGAGAACATTGGTATTCTCGAACATCAAGGGAAGTGGAAAGACATGGCTACATAAGAAAAGAAAATTAGGAATGCAAATAAATGTATAACAGCGTATTACGAATAGTAAAAGCTGAAATGTTTCAAAAAATTATAAAACATTTTAAAACGGTAAACACAGATAATTCTATTGAGTTTGGAATAAAACATTTAAAAAAATTATTGACTTTTTCGTCGGAAAACACAAAGGTTTAAGTTTTTGAATTTAATATTTTTGATTTTGATATTTTTTGAAATTTTATGAAGCTCGTTTTAGTTACAATCAATAAAATAAAATTAATTTTAAATCGAAGTAATGGCTGAAAGATGTGGGTGAAGATGATTAAGTATACTTAAACAATCGATTTAATAAACTTTTGTTTAAAATGCTTAATGTTTTATTTAAGAATGAGGCAAGGGGAAAAGTTTTTTCACGAAGATAATTTCAAACACTCAAACCCAGGACTCAATTTAGGCGAAACACTCCGAAACGTTGTTCTGGTAACTTTTTTTTAAGAATTAGAGTAGCCCTTAGAATTACTCTAATTTGAAATATCCTAAATCCCCCCCTAAAAAATCAAAAACTATAGATTATTTGTTAGAAATAGAGCATTGCTTAAGTATAAGATGGAAAAGATAATTTGATTTTTCTGTATCCTTCAAACGCTCACTTTGAACAAAATACTGCTTTTCGAAAATTATTTCAGGGAAATCCTTTCTAATATTTTATGTCCAATCACTTTTAATATCGAAATACATATCCCCCCTTAGTGAGCAATATGTTTTTTTTCTCTTTTGACTATTTCCTTTTAATGTTTTGTATTTTGTAAATGTTTCAGAATGTTTCAGAATAAAAAATTATTATTATATCCCTACTCTTTGTACTTAAAGGTATTTATATGATTTCAAAAATGTTGAAAAAAAAGGGATTCCAAGAAGGAAACTTTTGCCATGAACTCTTAAAAAAAGTTTCAAAACTGAGGAAAAATTATTCAAATCTGAATATGCCATTAGTCAAACTAGCTCTGACTCAAATTTAAATACATGCATCTTTAATTATTTCTGAAAGCATGCAAACTAAAAAACGAAGTATCAACGAGCTTGTGTTCGTAAGCGTGCACTAGAGACTTCTGTCGCGGCGACTTATCTCGAGAGCAATGCATTTCTATGGTGAGATTCTTGGCAATCGGCCAAGAGTAATAATTTAAACAATAATAAATTCATAATAATTAATTAATAATAAATTTAATAAAATAATTTAAAATCGAAGCGCCATAATAACTTTTTGGTCCATTTTATGCTCAAAAACCCATATTTCATGCCTACCTGCATGGCAAACCCACATTATTGTAAATATAACAAGATAAGTTGTAATTTAAATTGTTGTAGGTATATTAGCGATTGTTGCAGATTGAAATCGATTGTTGTAGTTCAAAATCCTTTGTTGTAGCATAAACATAAAAGGGGCTTCTTTATTTAACTATTTCCACATTTGGACTGGCGAAGTCCATCTGTAACAACCAGAATAATTTTTTTAAATAGACTGGCCAAGCCCCTCTGTATCACACTAGAATAATTTTCTTTAAAAATCCCATCTGTAACGCCCCAGATGATATTTATTAAAAAACTGAAACCCGGGTGAAGCCCGGGTCTAGCGCGTCAGCGCTAGTAACACAATAAAAACAATTTGAAACCGCCTTTTTTTCGGTGCGCATGATTTTTTCAAAGAAGCCCTTTCCTTTTTTACATAACAAAGACTAATTTTATACTTTAAAAGTGATAAATACAGAGCAAGAGTCCATTTGCATAAATAAACAAAGAAGTCTACCACGCGAAAAAAACCCAGGACAAAAACCCTTTTAAGAGCAAAAACTGCTCTTCCACAGAGAAAAACGGAAAAGACACTCTACTTTAAATTGAATGATGGATGGAACGACCGCAAGGACACGAATTTCGGAACGATTAATCACACTCTTCAATGTCTGGCAGAATCATGGAAATTCCTGTGACAGGGAGGAGGAAAAACAGCCGCTGTTTTGATCCCCATGGGGACCACGCTGAGGTTGTAGAAATATTAGATATAACATCGAATATAGACCGACTGCCACTACAAAAACTTTGAAAAGCATTTCTAATCTAAATGATAATTTCACAGATTTGACACAAAGCGTTTTTCAGGGGGGGTTATGAATAGCCATTAGCCTCAATATTGAGGGGAATAACCCGTATCCATAACAATCGACACAATATTGTACGACGTCAAAAGTTTTTCCCGTGGCGGTTGCTCTATACCCTTTTTACAAAATTTCCTTTCAGTAATATCTAACAGAGAGAATGAAGAAGGATTTTAGTGTGTTTTTCCACATAATTAGCTAAACCAGTGGTGCCCAACCTACGGCCCGCGGGCCAAATGTGGCCCGCGAGGCTGATCCATCTGGCCCGCGGACTCGCTAAATCTTAAAAACAAAACCCACTTTCAGAAATCTTCCAAGAAAACCATGAAAAAAAGATGATAAAAAAGGAATTCAACCTGATGTAATAATTTTTTTACTCCTCAGTTTTGGTTTTTTCTAGATACGGGGAATTTGACATTGGATAAATATTTTTCAGTATCAGTTAGCCATTTAAATTCAGTTCATAAGGATCTTTTTAGAACCATGTCCGATCGTAAAAAGTTGAAGATTCACTCGAAAAGATAAGTGGACAAATTCATATTTCTTATTCAGCGAGAAAATAAACCGTGTGTAAGGAGACTTATATGTCCAATATCAAGACAATATCAAGAGACATAACGAAGCAGATAATCATCTTAATTCAGTGGTAAGGATAAGTGTTACAAATTTAAAGCCGAATTTACAAGAACTAGTATCCTCCAAACACATGCAAACTTCTCATTGAAAACGGTTATGTAATTTTTCTTCATGTTTAGAAAATCCTTAAAAGTGTTTTTATGTGGTCCGCGAGATAAATCTTCAAAAGCAAATTGGCCCTCGAGGGAAAAAAGGTTGGACACCACTGAGTTAAACAAAATGTTGAAGTTTAGAAAATAATGGATTAAACTCCATTGAAGTGTCAATATCTTCCGCTGAGCTCTATTTATAATTATATATAGAGATAGCAATATAATAATTATTATATTGCTGAGTGATATCCTCTGATGTAAGAGTACTACCGGGTCCACATTTTGTAAATGACACTGTTTTTTAATGGTGAAAACATATAATTAATATTTTGAATTAGAAATTAGTGTGTCATAAGGTTCTTTCAGAAAGGCATTGTAAGGATTTTCTAGGGGAATCTAAAAAAAATAGGGTTATTTTTTTTAAATATGCTAGGTTTTCAACAAATCTGTCTACTCTCTACAAAACCAGATTCATTCCGTGAAGTAGATAAAATTGCCTGAAGTCACCTATTATACCTATTCAGCCTATACTGATTTGAAGAAATTGAGGACTTTAAGAGTTGAGTTGAATGCGATATTATTATACATTCACGATTTCCTCTTTTTTGTTGAGCTTTTACCAACTATGGTTTCTACATAATGTAGTAAACTAAAAAAAACCTTAAATAGATTCATATATGCATGATTTAAAAGTCTTTGAAGGTTGAAGCGAATTATTGCATAAATGCATACTTATTTCTGCCACTCTTACACATGCCTCGCAGAGGTACAGAAAATGCGCGCTCTAGTAAAATACATTATCTACATCCGAGAGATTATAATAACCCGGGATCATCTCTCAGATTTCACTTCTATGTGGAAATAATAAGGCTAATTTAGCGCTTCTTGTTATCCTCCGCTCCGACAAAAGAGAAGAGTCCCCTTTATACAGTCATCGATGATTTATAGTAGCCGAGTGCATTGAAATGGGTTGAAATTTGGAGAGAGCAGGACTTTTTTTTATCTGAATATTACCACCAGTCGAGAAGAAGACTCTAAAAATATGACACTCGTGATGATGAATAGAGGAAAGAGTTCCAGGCAGCAGTAAATCATCCCGCTTATCTGGCAGATTAAGAGACTCTTTGAGGATTAATATTGTCAGAAATCACAGTGGAGGGGGTGTCAAAATAAGCCGATTCCTGTTTGATGTGGATTGACGTATGATTCCTTGCTGAAACCCGATACATGCAGGGGACGGTCGAAAATACGTCCATTTTTCTTCCTGTGTCCCCTCCCTGCACAAAGGTGTTTGTTGACCTAGTATAGTATGCTCTGGAAATCTATTTGATGCGCTTGTTGGATCTCGTTAATAAGATATGATTCGGGTAAACATGTTGGGATATGCATTGGAGAGGAGGGTCCTTTTGGTAAATTTGATGGGATTAAAATGTAATTTGATGGAGTTCGCTTGTTGATGGGAGAATAATAAATTTCCTGTGTTGTGATTTGATAGGTTTGGTTTGTAGTTTGAAGGTTGGGTTGTAATTTCTGGCGTAAAAATTGTGGATCAAGTTGTCAATAATGGAATTCGAGGGCTATGAAATAATTTTTATGTACTTCATGTTATAATTGAATCCTACAGCAACCTTCTACTCATATGAAACTTTAATGTTCTTTGGTTTTTTTAACCTTTTAAGTCCTCTAGCCGCTCCAAATTTTCAATACGACGAAATGACGATCTCGAGTGGTCTAGGACGGAAATAGTTAAAAAAGATTTCCATAAATTAAGTATACCCTAGAAATAATGTCTCTCCCTTTTTTTCTTCATACTTTTTTTAAATCAAGTATTTATTATACATTTAAGAAAAGTTGTGCTGTTCATTTATATAATTCAAAATTGGGGTTTTTAATGAATTATCCATTTGGCTTCTTATAATCAACCTTATGAAAATTTAATGTTCGGACATTTGGAGAGGCCTTAAAAAATAACTTACTTTCACGTTACATATTCTATGTTCAGAAAATTCTCCATGGCAAAGTGGAACTGGGACTCCTCTGGAATTGTGAGTGCTGAAAGGAAAGTATATTTTAAATTCCTAAACTCTTATAAAACGCAAAAAAAATTCTCAGCATTTATTAGTTTCCGGTGTACTATTGATAATTCTATTCAAAATCACACTTTGATATTATTTCCATTTATACCTTTTTAGACACGTTCTAGATCTTGAGCTTATTCCAGTACCACACGTCGTACTGCATGCTGTCCAGTCGGACCACGGACTATAAATAGGTTCAGTATTACTAATGTGAAAATTTGGACTAGAATTTGAAGCAGTTCCATTGAACCTGGAATCTGACTGCCTATAATAATGATACTGGGCCTGAAAATAAAAATATACATTAAGAGCATAGTTATAATAATTTGTCTATCAATATTCATTTTAAAATATGTAAATATAGTATTCCTTGTTCGAGGTAACTAAAAGTTATGGACAAAATTTACAATATAACTAAAACAGTCGTACAGTGTACCACTTGACTGGGGTACACGGGTAGTTTTTTTTGTATGTTTTAAGTAAATAAAATAATTATATAAGTAACATGTTAGAACATTTTAAAACAACTTGTTTTCAAACATATAAATCTTCCTTTTAGATTGAAAACAGTTTTTATCAGTTAGACCGTATTTACGGTTTTAAATAAAAATGCGGCCATATTGAAATTCAGAAAACCTGATAAAAAAAGAAGTTGTATAAATTCCTATTAATACCAGAAAAAAATGTAAATGGTATTTTCACATGTAAAAATTTCCGAATAATTCCTAAAAAGTTATATTAATAGTCATTGCATTGAAATAAGTCCCTATTTTTAATGTTAAACTTATATGAACTCATTTAAAATTCAGAAAAGATCCTCAGAAAAATAATATTTGGAATTTTCCAATAAAACCATCAAACGTAAAGTAAAATCTTTCCTCTACTTGTATTCTATGCAGAAAAATCATTATGAAGGAATTCTTTTTGGTTATTATCTTTCTTCCCCTCTAAAAAATAGACGTTTTACTTTAGACCTGCTACAGTGTAAATTGAAGTACTGCACTTGCAACATCGAAAATATTGAATACATTTCCATAGCAAATAAAGAAAACGTTGCCAACATCGGAGGAGATTTCCGAATAAAGCCTCCAACTCTAAAGTATTTCCCGCCTTTAACATACGACGCCTCTTACAGCTCGGAAGTTGAGGAACACAATTTCACAGAAAAAAATACATCTGAATACTTTGTTCAAAAAAGTACTTCCCAAGCGAGAGAGGGAAAAAAAGAAACATTTGTTGCAACATATTCAGCTCTCACTCGAGAAATCGAATATACTTTTCCCTGCTACTATAAACACGAAGAATTTCCCCTTTCTCACCTTTGTAAACAAACGGAAATGTTGCGAGATAAATGGAATATTTATCTTTTTCTGAGAATTACTTTTTTCCCACTCGTTTTTCCAATTATTCGTCGTGTTTATGATCCTTTTCTGAAAGAGTCAGTTACTAAATAGGGATAATTTATCCCTATAGTGATAAAAGTTTTCCCCCACGCGGAAGCGTCTGAATGCCCAGTAGCGGCTCGATATAAAAAACGTTTATCAATGTTTACATTCGATTTCGTGAGAAAATTCGTCACCAGCTAGGCTTAACGCGTTGAAATGTGGGCGTAGATCCTAATGCCGAGGCTGTTTGGAAAAATAAACACAGAATAACGACGTCCAAGTGGATCGCTGACTGACTCTTTTGAAGACAGCGGTAGTAATTGATTCTTAAATCTACGAAAATCGCCGGTTTATTGAGGGAAATAAATTGCTTTGCAAATTGACGACTCGAATCGACTGCCTTGTTTTCCTTTTGATAAAATAATGTGCCTGAAGCATTTGGGGATGTTTTCTTAAAGTAGTACTCTTATTTCTCTATGCCCACCTTTCGAAAAGTTTTTTAAACAGCGATTAGATTTTGTACGGTGCTAAATAATATTCCCAGGGGGGGTATTTGAAAGGAAGCTACTAGGATTTTGAAGGCTTAATTTATCTGTTATCTTTCTGTTATCGGAAACTGGTTTGTAACTAAGTATACTTTCTAGAACCCTTCTTTGAAAAAGAATATTAAGTATAGTTAGTCGGAGTTCATATATTGTATAATGTAGAAGTAATTTTCATTTTACCAGTTACATATTTTTTTAGTAAACCTAAATTTTTACCCCAAAAATATGCCCCTACAATGGAGAATCGTAGATATTTGATTTGAGCTTATTTTTGGACATTTTTTTAAAAGTTCTCTATCAAAAGCGAAGAGAATAGAGAGAATTTCAGTACTTGCTGATTTAATTAATTTTTACCCAATTTATGGGGAAGGCATTTGCTTAGTTTCCATTCTAGCATAAAAATTATACCGTATTTTTCCTTACCGTGTAAAGAAAAGTAATGCACTTAGAAAACTAATTAAAATGGAGTCTAAAACATTAATACGATTTCATACTTTTTTATGATTTAACCTTATAATTAAGGATTGTCTTTATCCATATAATTAGTTTGATTTATAAGTAAGAAAAGAAAAAACAGATTAAAGATAAATATATTTTGGGTGGAAAAATATTTTTATAACTTAATAACAGGGTATTTTTAAACACGTATTACAAATTTATGTTCGGTTTTATCAACTATGGGTCACTATGGAATATATCATTGATTCTACTCTAAGTGGCAGACATTTTTTTCGTTTTAAAAGGTTTGATACAAGCAGATATAAAGAACGGTAATAAATGGGTTTTCATTCAAAATTGAAACTTGGAGCAGAATTCTAAAAACAATAAAAAATTAGGCAAAAAATAGCTCCTTTGTTTATAATAAAATGTATGTCTTCTAGTATTTCCAATAAATATTCCTTGTTAATGCATGTGCTAAAATTGAGGGAAAAAAACCCCGTAAGATATGAATTTGAATCAATATTATATTCGACATCACATTACGAAACTTTCTCATAAATCTCTAAAACCATACAATTCAAACTCACATAAAAACGACGCACCCAACTTTGAAATCTACACCCACGATCAAAACTGACCGTCAGACCCCAGAATCCCTCCCATACATCTCTCCCCACCCCCTGGGGTCCAACAACAACCTCCCCCACTGGGACGGACCCCAAAATTTCGCATTGTCACATTATTCTCAATAGCTCCCGACATACGTCCTTTCAGAAGGCATAAGGACCTCCCCACCTTGACCCCTAATGCAACAAGTGGGAGTCAGCCACAATGAAGCCGTACTAAATCAGTGCCTGGCAGGGACCGTGGGGTGGTCTAGACACAACACTGCCTGGGAGTTAATTTAATGACCTGGCACTCGACTGGAATTTATTGGTGCTAATAAGAAGGGAATTTCGGTTCCTGACTGTTTTTGGTACGTGACAATGTGAATAATGGGGAATCGGAAGGAAACGTAAGGGCGGATTTACATGCACTGACGAAAGCGATGCAACCGTAGAAAGACTGGTTGAAACTTTCCAGGGATTTCCGACTGACGGCCGGCCAGCAGGGTCGCATATAGCCAAACTGTACTTTGATCAAGTCCCCAACAAAATGGTATTGATCCTATATTTACCTCTTACGTGGTGGAGCAGTTTTGGTCGTTTTATAGGGTAAAAATGAAAAGTTTGAAGTTTTGGGAGGAAGTAGTATACCTAGAAACTCACTATGGGTGCAGAAAGGGGTTGTATGTTACGAAACCTTATCACAAAGGAGGCCAGTATCCAAAAAATAAGGTAAAACGATCCTTTTAGGGAAATTAAAAAAATACAGAGGAAGACCCCTATTTTTACGTAAAACTAACATTAAACAGGTATGGTCAAATATTTATGTATCCTCTAAAATTTTTGAAAACGCATTAAGTACCTTCCCCTTATGTAAATATCATTTGTATCTCCCCTCGCCAGAAAACTTCCATATTAAAGATTCTCCACCCAAAAATATATCATTGAGAAAAGAAGCCAGATTACTAACGCCACTACTCTTGCTTTCAATGAGGAAGTTGCATGATTTTTTTAATCTATTTTTCATGCAAAAATAAGTAACTACCCAAAATTTGAGGTCGATCGATAAATTTTTTGATTGCAAAAAAATTAACAAAAATCCCCTTTTTCAAAGCCCGTGAAAACACTAAGAGTTTGGGATATGACGTCATCGTACGGTGACCATTGTTCGAAAGCAACAGAGTTGATGGCATGATTGTTGATGTCATCGTACGTTTTAAACAATAAACGTTTTAACTCACTTGTTTTTTCTCGACTTTTAAATTAAAATATTTAGTTACCTGTACTTTTTTTTGAAAAAATTGACTAGATATTCCATTTTACCATACAAAAAACCATACGAAACACTTGAATGTTTATGAAAATCTGAGAAAATCTTCGAGCACTTGCCAGGCAGATAGAAACCCCTGCTATATATTTAGATTATGACGTTTGTACTACGTCATAGCGCCCAGAACAAATGGGAAGACAGGATTCAACTCTATATGAAAACATGAGAAGAGTAATAGAAAATTTTCGACATTTTTTCCCTCGTCATCTCGGTCGCGTCGCAATAATTGCTGCATGTAAACCCGCCCTAAACCTAATCTGAAGAACAGCGTGAAGTGTTATTGCATTCGTGCTTAGTTAAGGATTTTTGATTCGGTCCGCAGGGATGTGAAAATAGAAGATAACGAGTATTGATTTTAGAGCCAGAACGTGATTCCGTTCCTTGTGTTAATGTGGATTGCGATTTTTACTCCCACGAGTTCGGCTTTATGGTCGGTATTGTAAATTTAAAGAACTTGTGTTAGATCCATTTGCACTGGATTAAATGAAGCGTTCTCGAGCTTTAACATTTTAGTATCTGTGTAATGGATAAATTTAATGCTGTTAACGTGAGGGGAAGCTAATTATTTCCGGACTTTTTAAGATCTTTGGACCGTAATTTTATCCATTACCGAGGTTCAATGGGGATGAGTTTAAAAATTAAGTGCTTTGATAATGAACAGGAAAAAGTTAAGTAGTTATTTTGAAGGACACTTTTTCTTCGAAGGAGTTGTTGAGCTATCGTACAATGCATTTCATTCAAGTTTAAATATGTAGGCTTTTGCACGCCCTTAGTTGGTTCATGGTAACTTGCATGGATAAATTAGTTTTTAAATGAAAACATAGTCTTAGAGCAAGATTTTGTTATGGTTTGCTTTTAGAGATATATAAATATTTATAAATTTGCTAAATTTGTGTGAACTGTAATTTCAGCAAGGAAATTAATTTTTCAGTGCTATATTTTTTATCTGGACTAACTTGGTCTAAAGAAAAACTGGAAAATCAAAAAATTATATATTCCGGGTTATAAATAAACAAAAGAAATCCTTAAATAAGCAAACTTATCGTTTTACTGCAGTAAGCTATGCTATGTAATGACACAAAACTACTTAGAGTTTTTAAAAGACAAAGAAAAAATATACACAAGTTACTTTCTCAACATTTTCATACAAAAAAAATTACTTTTTATCTTAATATTATGATCTATTCAAAAGTCAAACTTTTAAAAAATGTCCACAAAAATGATCTAGATTTCTAAAGAGATTTTAACATAACATAAACATAACGTTTATTATTTTATATAGCAATTTTACATTGAACACATAATAGGAAAGAACAAAACACAGAAACTAAAAATGTACATAAGAATATATATCTACTATAAACAATAGAGAAAAAAAATATTAATAGAGTTGTTTGTATTACTCAGGGGTCAGCGCAGTAACCCATACGAGTAACTAAAACAATTTAATTAAAAATTAAAATTATTTTTAAATTATAAATACAATTTAAGATATTTTTTTAAAAATTATATATATAATTAAATACAAGTGAAAACTATCGCAAGGTGAGCTTCAGTATTATAATTCTGAATAAAAAGAGCGTTTGTGGGGAAAAAATCAAAAAAAATCCTCAATTTTATCTATTGTCATAACAAATAGTTTTAGTTGTTTCTTAAATTTAAAAGGAGATCTTTCTGATTTTAGGTCTTCAGGTAAAGCATTAAAGAATTTAGGAGATAAATAAACAAAATTTTTATGAAATATTTCTTTTTTTGATTTAGGCACGGAATATAAGTTTTTTGATCGTAAATTATAACTAATGTTTCGTAATTCAGAGCTATTGTCCTGTTAACAAAGTAAACTATAGTTTTAAAGAAAAAAGGTGGCGAATTGGCAAAATATTCAATTTTCGGTATAAATCAATTAAAGTTGGTTGGTTACTACAACTCAAAAACTTTATAATTTTGTTTTGAATTTTTATTACAGGATTAATATTTTCCAAGTAATCACCACCCCAAATAACAAGTCCATAACTTAAGATTGAGTTTACCCAAGAATAATATAATTGTAATAGAAAGTTCCTATTGATGATTTTTTTTGTAATAAAGTTTATAGAGAATATAACGAAGTTTATTTGTTAGATAACTCACGTGTGATTTCCATTTTAAGTTTGAATCTACGAATAAACCAAGGTATTTTATGGATGTTACTAACTTGTTGAAGAGGAGGGCATTTGCAATCAGAAAAATGACAATCGTAGAGATGATAACAGAGACTAGATGGACCATAGATACTAAAGTTTATAAATTTAGTTTTATTTATGTTTATTGAAAGTTTATTGGCGTTAAACCAGTGATTAATTGCTAAAAGGTCTTCATTTATATGACTTTGTAAATCTTCATAATTAGAACTTGAATACAAAATTACCGTGTCATCAGCATAAGTTATGATTTTACCGTTGATTTTTAATTTACAGAAGTCATTAATGTATATGATGAATAATAAAGGTCCAAGGATTGAGCCTTGTGGCACGCCAGATTTTATATTTAAAAGTTTACTTTTATAACCTTCCAATCTTACAAACTGCTTTCGATTAGTTAAGTAAGAAATGAACCAATTAATTACAGCTCCTCGAATTCCAATAGAGTATAATTTATCAATTAAATGATTTTCTAAAATACTAAAAGAAAAAAAACGAAATACGTCCTACTGGCATTCAGCTGAGTTATTTTTCTTAAAAAACACTTTCACAAAAGCTTTAAAATTTCAACATAGAAGTTAGAGTCTGGAACAAAAAACCTAAAATATATATTTGGTAAATATTAAGTATGTTACCTGATAAAACCCTAAATTTTTGGCGTAGAATTGTAATTTAAGACACTGATTTCATTTAACTCAATATGTAAAGAATTTGCAGATAAACATCAAACACTAGTCATATATTTTTCTCAAGTTTTCTGGGAGGCGCGTTAGAAAGCGAATATTGGGCAATACTCCAGGAATGATCTGAATCGATCCAGATATTTGTTGACTGTTCGGATGACAAAACTACTTACAAAACGGGGAAAACTTACAGGTGTATACTCTGGTGTCGAAAGGTATCACAAGAGGGGAAACTATTTTAAGTCTTAAATACTTAAATTACTGACTCGTATAAATACCAGTTAAATAGAATACATGGAGAATAAAATAGTTAAATAGAATGCATACGTTATACTTCTTAAATTTAAGAAATATATTTCCCAAAATGTGTATGTATTCTATTCAACTTCGTTTTTTAAATGTAACCACCCGGTCATATTTTTGTCTAATGTCTGTAAAATAAATAAAATACTATTTAGATCAAACAATTCCAGCAAACCACTCGAGTTAGATTTAAATCCCAGCAAAGTCGGTAAAAATTGTTCTGTATACTACAAAGTTTTAGATTTTCCAAACTGGTTGTATATTCGATATATAAAGAACTAGCTATCATACTACCGAATCATTAATTACAATATCTATAGTAGTTAATTTGTGTTATACACGTGAATGGAATTAATTTCATCCTGTATAGTTCTATTCACCTGGATTGCGTAACGCTTAGAAAAACTATTTCATTAACCCTACAATGCATGATTTTTTAAATTCCCTTGAAAATCATTTTACTTCTATTATGGTGTAAATTAGTAAAAAAATACTAAAAAAATTAATTTAATATTTTTCTACTTTTAATTGACAAAAAAACTTTATCCTTGTGAAATCAATTTGTGTCCCTTGTGAAAATAATTGTGAAGTGAAATAAAACCAAATGCTCTAAAAATATAAAAAAAACAACTTATCTTTTCAAAACAATTTTTTTTCAAGCTGTGTGTGTGTGAATTTTTTTTTTAATTTTAATTAATATGGTCCTTTTATTTTGGCGTTTTCTGTGTCTTGACTTTCGTCTCACTAGCTACTAACAAATGTCTCAAAATAGTACCCCTGCTGCCATTTACTGGCAGTCTAAAGTGCTAATACAAAGAAATGTTATATTTATTGTACTTATTGCAAGGTGTTGCCGTTTGAAAATGGGAGTTCGAATAGGAAATGGGGAAAAATATCGTGTAGCCAAATGGCTACAGTATGCACTATAGGGTTAATCAAATAATGCATTGCCTAAGATGGTTGCTCCTCCCTCATAGACGACGACTCCTTCCATTACTTTTAGTTCCGTTCTTCAAACAACCTCGTCAAATACAACCTTCGTTTTAAAATCATTGAAAACTGATCCCAAACATAACATATCGACAAGAACACACCGCTCGAGAGTTACACCCAATTTTCGAGAAACCCTCCACAAACAACAATCCTCCTCTATAAGAATCCATATTTTTTGTGTTGCCATCCCTAAAATACTAATTAAGATCCTCACGTAGAACGCATGTCAACCTTATCACGCAAATGTAGTTCCGATGTCTCCTAATCCTTACAGGGAAATGTTAATGCCCTTGTCATGAGATATCGTCTTTTGGACTTCCATCGTACCTGACAGTGGGCGAAGTCAAGTGTTACAAAGGAAATCGTGTAATTGAATGACTTGGTCACTAAAATAACATGGGATTTCTTTCCCTCCCTCCCGGTGCCATCTCAATTACCGGATTTGCATGCGAAACGGAGCTCTCTGATGCTTTTGTCTCAGTTGATGCGCAGTTGGAAAAATATTTGGAAAGTGTTCTGATTTAGGGAGTGTTTTCTCTTTAAACAGTTTTCTGTTTGGGTTTTGTTCTTAGAATTGAGATTAGTTCCGTTAGCTTCACCAGCAGAAATTTCTATTTAATTTTAATGAAAGGTTTTATTATGGCAGCAGTTTATTTCAGAGTTGTGTATACTATAACTCTAACGATGAATTGTGCTTCAACTAACTTCAATAACTAAATCACAGGAGAAAGTTTGCCTTTTGATTTATATTCCGTCCTTGAAATTATGATTAAAATAACTGATGGTTATACCCGTTTTAGAGGTTTTTTTAATCAGTGAGTATTTTGCGAGATATAATTTAACCCTTTCAATCATAAGCCGCCCAAGATTACTATTGAATCCTATTAAAAACTTTGGTTTGGAAAGGGTTATAAGTTTAAAGATGCATTTTACTAAAATGATTGATTTTGTGTAAAAAGTTTTCTCAAAATTTAAGAAAATTATCTTGTTGTTTAAAAATAACACGATAAAAATTATTCAAGTTTTACTACATCCAATTCCAATGAAAAAAGCGCAGTATAATTTTGATGTGAAACCTTGAACGTGCGACTGAAATTTTAACTTCAAAACCAAGTTTAAAAGTTAATTTCTACATAAAAAAAATTGTAAATTTTTGCTTGGCATTATGTTAAAATAATTTTAGAAATAACATTTAATAAAATCTTTCGAGCTTTTAACCTGTGGTTCAAACGTTAAAAATATAGTAAATATTTAATTAAAACTCTAAACTTTTCGTCCGAAAACTTCGCCGGACATCTTCAGTAGGAAAGGAGTTTAAAAATAAATAAAATCCTTCACGATGAATTCGCTGGATATGATGAAGGCGTCTAGTCCATCTTGCATCTACCTCTAAGACATCTACGTAATATTCCAACCCACGCTTTATCAATTTTTGTTGTTTCTTCTTTACGATTGAAATTATTTTCATGTTTATAAATCTCGATGGCATCACGCACGGCAGAGGTGGGTGTAAAAGTGCCTGGTGGTACGACGGCTCTGGATACCACCAGGCACTTTTACACCCGCCTCTGCCGTGAAGCCATCGAGATTTATAAACATGGAAATAATTTTAATCGTAAAGAAGAAACAACAAGAATATATAAAACGTGGGTTGGAATATTACGTAGATGCCATAGAGGTAGATGCAAGATGATCGTGAAGGATTTTATTTATTTTTAAACGCCTTTCCTACTGAAGATGTCCGGCGAAGTTTTCGGACTAAACATTTAGAGTTTTAATTAAATATTTACTATATTTTTTTAACGTTTGACCACAGCTTAAAACAGGGATGGCGAACCTTTTTCGATCAGTGAGCCATTTATATTACGGTTTATGATTTTCAGGTGTCAAGTGTGCCACTTGTTATTTTTTAATAAATTATCTTTAAACCCTTGGAAAATGAAATCCTCCTTTGAGGGTCGATAGTTTAGAACAGGAGTTTCTAACTTAAAGAGCTCAAGTGGTGAGTGGTGGGCCGTAAAGTCTGTGGTGTATAGAGAAATTTATTTCGGAAGGGGCCAAAAATTATTACTCAGTCCCTCCCATGCATCTTTAATAGGTTTAATGCAGATTTTTAATACATTTTTGGTAGAATTTGCATTTTCTAGAATTTAATCTAAGAAAAAATGTTAATAATGAAGTTACAAATAAAGTAAAGGGGTTTGGGGGTCCTACCCAGATAATTTTTGGAAATTCGACCCTAAAAACGTGTCTTGAATAATTTTTTGGTGCATCTAAAATTTCGGACATTTTCAGGTAGGATTTTGATTTTCAAGAGTATTATAAAAAAGTTTGAAGTAGAAAAGGGGGGTTTGGGGGCACTCCCCCAAAATATATTTCAAAATTTTACCCGAAGAAAATGGGTTTTAACTTGTTTTGGTATATCTTGTCCGAATTTCGGAGGGGGGCAGGGCCCCTTCACCCCCCCTTATATGCCCCTTTTTGCGTAATGTAATCATGCTCCTTTGGCATCCATGATTTTGTTTTCTAACGGCTTAATGTCAGTTTCCTTACGTAATTATTATAAGGGCGGTTGGGATTTGCTTACCTAGCTGACAAAAGGGGAGGAGGGAGTCCAAAATGACCAAGAAAATGTTGTTACGTAATATTTGAACGGCTCAATGGCACCTAAGAGGTGAGTGGGGGGATCGGGGGTCCTCCCCCGAAAATGTTTTGAATTTCAGCTAGCTAAAAAGTGTTCTGAATCTGGTTTTGGGGATCTGGTTTAGTACTAAATTTTTTTTGTGTCATTTTTAGTGAATGTCGCGTGCCACCGAAATACCGGTCGCGTGCCACCCAGTGGCACGCGTGCCATAGGTTCGCCATCCCTGGCTTAAAAGCTCGAAAGATTTTATTAAATGTTATGGAAACCGGCTGTGAAAACTTCTCTTCGTTACAAATTTTAGAAATATTCTTATAATCTGTTGATTTCACCAAACAAAATAATTCCCATCTTTTTAGCATGCCCCAATCATAAAAGTCATTTCGGAAATTTATTTCCTCATATGACTTTGTCTTCAATCTCATGTAGTGATTTTCATTTGTATTCTGCTTTTTTTCCACCTCAAAGGCATTTCAGGACAATTGAGGTGATTTATAAAGCCGCATGACTAAATAAATAATGGAAATGTCTGAGCGCAGAACATTCTTTGTGTCACCAAGAGGAAACAAAAGGGAGCCTGAAAGGGAACAAGACATTAGGATCCTGGCTCACATTCATATTTTTGCCTAACATCTTGTTCTGACCTATTTTTTCCCCTTTAGAATAAAAGTTGTCATCATCAGTCAAAAACGCGGAAAACGTATGAAAAATCTGGATTCTGGGATATTTTTATCTCTCTTTTCTTTCAAAATTTTGTTGAAACAGCACTGAGGAGAAAAAAATACTTTAGTTTTTTTATGGGTGTCGACTTCCGACAACCGTTACGAAACCCAAAAAACTGTTCAGAAGAACTTATTTCAAATTTGGATGTTTAGGTGGAATTAGTAAACGTGTTCGACAATGGGTTCAATAAACTCTTCAAAATTTTACCAAACTAAAACAGTTATGCCATATAAAAGTAACTCAAAGAAAGTGTGTTGTCACAAATTACATTAATTTGTTTGTAATTTGTTGTACACTTGTTTAATTTTTAATTGCAAATATAAATAAAAAGAGGCGTTGGACATTCACACACACAGTAACTAAAAGTATTCTATACATTGTGTCCCATAAATGTTGGGTCACACTTCTAGGGGGGATAGTAGACACCTAGACGAACCAGAATCACATAGGATTTGGGGGTCCCAGACCAAATCCCAGGGAGTTAAAAATGGAGCGACACCCAAAAAAAATTATTGAAGAATTCAATTTGTAGAAGAACTACTGTTGGTAAAAATTTAGTTCTGGTCTCAAAAATTGTGGTTTAATATGATCTTTAAAATCATATAAAAAGTCTTCACCTAAAAATTTGTTTTATTACAAAATAAGTTTAAAAACCACAAAAAAATGTAAAAAATCTGCCAAAACTTTATTTGGTATTTCGAAATCCTTTCTTTTGATTTAATAATCTGAAAGATCATAGTCGAAAACCCTTAAGTCCAAAGTGTCACGTAAAAACCATGAATACCAATTGCTTGAGATCCTGTTAAAGCATGGTTTAAGTCCGTTTTTAGCGTCCGCTAACTGCCGTTTTGGAAACGGCTATTAGAAACACGTTTGCGCTCTCAAAAAACGAACTTTAACAGGATCTCAAGCGTTTAATATTGATTGTTTTTAAGTGAAACTTTAGATTTAAGAGTTAAAAACTAAGATCTTTCAGATTATAAAATCAAAAGAAAGGATTTCGAAATACAAAATGAGGTTTTGGCAGAATTATCACTTTTTTTGTGGTTTTTTAACTTTTTTCATAATAAAACAAATTTTAAAGTGAAGACTTTTGAGATAATTTTAAAGATCATATTAAACCACAATTTTTGAGACCATAATTAAGCTTTTACCAATAGTAGTTCTCCTACAAATTGAATTTTTCAATAATTTTTTTGGGATGTCGCTCCATTTTTAACTCCTTGGGATTTGGTCTGGGATCCCAAATCCAATGTGATTCCGACTCGTCTAGGTGTCTACTATCCTCCCTAGAAGTGTGACCCATTATTTATGGGACACCCTGTATACCCAACTACTATTTTTATAACTTATAACCAGCCCCAAAAGGTACCAAGTTATTGTTCCACTTTAACCAACGACAAATTAAGAAGATTATTCTATTACATAGTTAATACCTAATTATCATAAAATAATGATAAGTAATACTACCTTTATAGTAGATATTATCCAATTTAAGCAGTCAAGTATTATTATAATTCGAAGGAAATTACTCATAATTGTTTGTAGCCTTATGTTGACATCTCTACTTTATGGATACATTTTCTTATAAAAAATAACAGTAACAACACAACAGCAGTAATAAAAATAACGCATGTAGTATTTACAAGCATTCTTTCAAACCCTCATCTCACTTTTACATCAAACGGTGTAAGTATTTGAAATGTTCCCCACCTAAAAGTAACAAATAAGGTAATTCCACGTAGATAATAAATAATTCCCTAACATGAAATTAGGTAATCCATTTAAACTACTACCTAATTAAAAACCCTATTGCCATATAAAAATAAAAATTCGTATAATTAAGTATTTACATTTGTTAGCAATTTTCTGTTGGCATCACTAGTTTACGATCGCCTTTTCTAATCAAAATCAGGGCGTTATGCACCTAGTAGCGTTTTTCCCATGCGTAAACCGTTCCTTTCAATCCAACTTCGACCCCAAACAGTGGAAACATTTGAAATTTACCTAACGCGGCTAAAACAGTTAATCCCTGTTATTCCATCACATAGGTAATACCCGATTCATTATACTTTAAAGTCTAATTACTACGGCAAATCTATTAAAACTAATTCGTAGTAAAGTAGTATTATATTTGTTTTCAGTTTAATGTTGACATTTCTAGTTTCAGATTGCAATTTCTAATAGAATAAATAACCAGGTCTTTACATATTCATCTAAGCATTTAGTATTCCCTTAACACTCATTTAATTTCGATTCCAAAAGGTGAAAGCATTTCCAAATTAGCTTGGCGATCCAATTTCCTAGGTAATACATAATTTACACAACATAATAGTAGGTAACCCCTTAGACGTTTTACCTAATTAAAAGAGGCATACCATATAAAACTAAAATACGGATACTCAGAATTAACATTTGTCAGCAATTTTTTGTACACATCACCAGTTTACGATTGCCTTTACCAATAAAAATCAGGGAGTTACACATCCAGTAGCGTTTTACAGTCCTCAGGCAGGCATTCCTTCTATCCAACTTCGACCCCAAACGGTGAAAGTATTCGAGACGTTCCCCACGTGCTCCAATAACAAATTAGCGAGATGATTCCTTCACGTAGGTAAAACAAGAGAAACAATTACAGGAAGCTTAAATTTGTCAATCGCACCCAAAGTGAGAATATAAGTCTCATGGCAAGAGGTTGCATCCGAATGAGCTTCCAACAGTGTCAACTTTGGCGGATTGGCATTTCTAATCTACCCCCTGCCTGGCTCAGTAACGCCGCCGTCTAGGTCCCCCACTGGAGTTCGAACCGCCTAGCAGGGCAGAAGCAATTGGGATAGGCGTTTCGGCTATATTAACATGCGGGACAAACACTGGCCTCCAATTACTTTCATTGAGCGAACATATAGTGGTTGAGGTCATAGCTACTAGTGTGTTAAGAGAAGTTCAAACAGAAGTGGTAATGCGATATGTTCTTGGTTGTCTTGAATTTAGTTGAGTCTTAAATCAAGGGATGTAGTTGTAGATATGTTTCGTGACTAATGGCTTGGGTTCAGCCGAAGAATATTTTAACATTAACAAAAGACAGTTGGGTTCGTTTTGACTCAAGGACATTGTACTCTTGACGAAATTGTATAAAATGTTTCCGGTCAAAAGAGAAAATTTTTAGGGAGGTAGAGTTTGGAAAGATTTTAAGCCTAAGTTTCACTTAAAAAGGAGGGAACAGTAAAAAAAGCCGCATATAATTCGAGATTAAAAGAATACGAATTCAGTAATTCTTTTAGTTTTGAGGGCAGTAATATGACCTTAATGTGAGTAAAAATACCTTTACGAAACTAAATATAAATCTTTAGGGCGTGCTGGCGAATTACAGGCAGTTAAGGTGTAAAAGAAACCCCATTCCAAAAGTCTGCTCCCAACGACATTCCAGTTTTTCATCAACAACCCCCACACAAACATCCATGCCGCGACAAATCAGGGTGCTCCCCACCTTCGGGCAAAGAAACAGCAATTTAGCGCGTCTCGGGAGTTTCAAAAATACACATTTCGGACGTTTATAGCCCCTAAGTAACCGAGAGGCAATAGGATGAGAGCAAGCTTTGATGTGGCTCCTCCATGGCTAAAATCAGTGTGGGTGTCATAAAGAAATCCTTATGGACTGGTGGATTTGGAGTATCGTTCCCAGGAAAAAAATTTACCGGAAAAACAGGTTAAACAAATTTAAGTTATTTCTCCATCCAAATTGTTTTCTTATGTGCGATAATTTTGTTTAGAAAGAAATTTCTTCCAACTGTAATTGAGGGGTGGTTTGCAGCCACAACGAGCTACACCACCACCACACCACTACCTTCGAGATAGGATAAGGCCAACGCACGGAGCTATATCGTCACTGCTAGTAGACCGAGGAATGGATTCTCATTGGATAGCTTCAACTACATCAAACCACTATTATTCTGAATTTCAATGCTTATTGGCTCGATCGGTCTCTTACTGATGACTCATACACTTCGTGCTCAGGCTTTGTTTCTTCTCGAAGGTAGCGGCTACACCCAATGGGAATTTGTTGGAGTTAGCTGGTTATTGCTGGAAATGTTTCAATCTCACGAATGAAATTTTCTTATGATGGGGAATTTTTGAAACAAATGTCTCTTTCATTGCAAGTTATAAACGTTTCTAAAATTATGTTTAAGACATTTCCGACTAGTTTAAGAGGTAATTCAGCTTCAGGAAAACGATACGCCGAGCATGCATCAACCAAAGAAAAAACACCGGATGGTTTTATATTTTAGTTAAAATGTCTCTAAACCAAAAACTATTGTGAAAAAAATATTAAAAAAATGTAAATTAACCATACTAGGTTTATGTCTGTGTTTATTACAACGTAGCCTTTGGAACCCTAATTTCCTCTTTAATTAAATTGTCAGATTTAGTTGATTAGTCAGTACCTCACCTCCGTGGCTTCGGTCCACAGGTGATCGCTGGATAACGTTAAGTAGGTACTTCTTTGGGCATTTCAGTGGTAAAAGGATGTCATAGTACCCGCCCATTAGAAATAAAAAAAATAGTTGATTAGTTATTTTTCTAAAGCTGTAATCGTCCCTAATCCATTCCTCACGACAACAAAAAGGTAGCCCCAGAATCTTTACATTGGAGTTATCTAGTTTTTTTTAGCAAGAACATCAATTGTTGATTTAGCTGTCATAGGAGAAAATGAAGAAGGGGAAGGCTTGGCAACTGGAGCTTGGGGCAGATAGTTTTCGTTCGGTGGTTTTGAATATGCGCGCGGAAGATAGATGTAAATATCTTAAAATGCCAACGAAGCAATTTTGCTACACACATGGCCAAACTTTCGGCAATGGTAACAGGTGTCCAAAGCTATCTCTTCAAATACTACCTCTATATGGACATCACCATCAACAGCACGTGCTCACCAACTTTTTTTACTACGAACTCTGGAAAACGAAGACGCCCTGGTATCTTATCTCAGCCGCGCATCTTGAAGAATTTATTGCTCTTTTATTAGAAGAAAACTCGTGACTGACTCTGCTGGGTGCAAGTGCAATCATACCTGTCTTGTTAAAAGAAAGGCCGAGCGATGGGTGAAATTTTTCCGCACCGGTGTTACGTGGAGAATTATAATTTTCGGCCACAGACATATGATCTACCACTTAGCGAAGGCAATAAAAAGTCTCATCGATTATGCTGGGCAGGTTTGCCCGGTTTTTGCTTAATGTGGCAGCCAAACAGAATCAATGGGATGTTTAAGCTGGTTTTTGTTTGGGTTTTGCAGATAAGTTTCTATGATGGGGATGTGTTTGATCAATGGCTTCGAATGGAAGAGAGGGTCTTTAGCAAAAAGGAATTGAATTATCGGGTGGTGTAGTAATTTCGTTCTGCAACACGTATATTTATCTTTACGAGTTGCCAAGAAGGTTTTAAAAACACTTTGCCGAATGGGTGGTTTGATTGGCAAGGAGAAATGATAGGTGTGACTACTTAACAGACAGTAAAAGAGAAGATTTTGAAAATTGTTCAGATACTTGTTACTTAAAGTTTTCTTCTGATTTTAAGTAAACCAATGTCAAGGTAAATGGTTTGGTTCTGATTTAATGTGCCTATAAATAATAATTATCCCATGTTTCATCCTAAAGTGAAACTATAGTTGAGAAATTATAGTCTCGTGTGCATATTTTCTTTAATCTTCCCATGTAATTTGATCATCATATTATAAATAGAAAGAAGTTTCAACCAGAAAAAATATTTATGAATTATGTATTTTAATTACAACAATTAACTGAGAGACTCAATGCCTAATTGGTACTTATTGGTACTAATTGAACATCTACACACACCATACCTATTTTTATATTTTCAAATTCTTGCAAAACAAATGGGTTTATTGAATGCCATCTAATAGAATAAGAAAAGTATAACACACAAAAGTGTTTTGTTAATGAATAGCGAGTCATCATCAACACAAGTAACCCAAAGAAAAAACATATTTTAAGAAACCATAAATAATTTTCCTTCTTAAGACTTTTTATGAAAAAATATCACAACTTATTTTTGCAGGAAAAATCAAATGTACTCTTTATGATACTGACCACCATTCTCAATTTCTTAGAATCTCTTTATAATTTGCATTTTTTACTGGCTATTAATTTCTAGCCGAGTTAACATGTTTTGGAGAAGAAATACATTTATCGCAATATCATGTTACATGTTGCTTCGTTACACACTCAAAACCATATGATTCTAGGATCCATCAAGTAAAGACGACACCACTTAACTATTTATGAAATACACGTTAGTTTCCTCAAGTATTATTCAATAAAGAAATTCCCAATATCCTGAAGTAGTTAATGATAGACGAAGTACACTTCCAACTCGTTTAACTCCAATTTTTGATGCTTACAACCTCAGAAAAATAGCATCGCATCTCCCTTAACCTTAAGTACCTCCTTATTAATCTCCCTCACTTGTGCCTTGACATTTTAACGAGAACCCAACTCCGTCACGCAACAAATCACTTCGGGAAAAGGTAAAGTAGGGGCTGCGAGAGGCACTTTTATAAAATCAGTCTAGTCTGGAGAATATCGAAGGCACGCAAATCCAGGGAATGATCACTATCAATTGTTCTTGTATAACTCTCCTTTCCACCAAGGAAATATGAAGCGGAGTATGAAAATGGAGTAAATGCAGGAAATTGCACTCTTGTTATTTCTTACTTTGTAAAGTGCAGGAATGCTAAGTTTTTTGTGTATGATGGAAAGGGAAAATACCCCTTATTTTGGGTTGTAAAAAAGTTTATAAAGGATATTCGTTCCGTATAAGCTTTCTTTAAATTTGGTGATTTGGCCCTTGTATCCCTATTTCGTAATGCTAAACAATTCACTGATAACTATGGGGAGTCACTGATAACTTGTAAGGTATTTGTCCCACTTAGGTATAGTTAGAGAGCCTGTATGCGAAAGAGAGGCGACAACTCAGTATAGCGCGCGCAGATCGGTAAACAGGTTTTCTGTTCGCCACAGGTTTCCCTCCATAGGATTAGCGTGGGGCGGCATGATACAGTTTGGACAGAATTTGGACAGAATTGGATGCGCAGAGACGCTTTTAAGCGAGTTGTCGTCTCTCTCTCGTATATAGGCTCTCTAGGTATAGTAAGTCTAGCTTGTGATCCCAAGCGTCATAACGCTACCAGGCGTCTCGAAAATTCCACTATCAATATTAAACCCTTAGAGTTCATTACCATCGACAACGCGACATGAACGAGACCTTGACTTAGTAGACGAATCCGATTAGAGATCAAGTATGATCAACGTCGTTGATCATACATAGATTTTGCTCTAGTCTGATCAAAGACAACGTCGTGATGCATCGAAATTATAGTTGTTCATGACGTCAAAATGGAAACAGCCAATAAGATAGAAGTTACAGAATCTGAGGTGATGCCAAGTATAGACAACCAATAGGAACATAGCAGACTGGATAATTTCTAAGCGCTGGTACGGAAATGAACCTAACAGCTTTCCAGCATAACCTGGCAATTACTCCTTCACATCCTGACCTAACAATCCCATCAATGCATAATAATAATGATATCGCCGTCAAAAGATCCCACTCAAAGCTTTCCCTTTGAAGTCCACCGACTAGCAAGCGACACCACCACCACCGACCATAAATTTCAATTTCTCCTGGAAATCCTCCAAAAGACTATTTACGAGCGACCACCGCCTCGTCTCAAGAGAGAGAGTCAGATGGGTCGAGTGTCCAATTGGGTTATTTCGGGAGATGACCCTCTCGACACCGGGGAGGAGGATGCCCCCAAAGAGAAGAGCTGCTCTCTCTTGAGGCGTTTGACATTAACACTTCAACGGCACTCAGCCTTCACGACTATTTAGTGGCCGGATCCTATTTTGAGGCTGATTAGTTTGCCCCGGGGGAGAGTTACGAGGCTTTAACACTTGTAAAACTAAACATAGGAAGACTGGTGGGTTTTTTGTGACTCGAGAAGGTGGAGTAATAACACTAGGGGGTCGTTCATAATGTCTGTTGGCCGCCCACGAATAGGACAACAATGTTTTAAAACATTACCGGTAAAGCTTTGCTACTTTTTTTATTTTTCCGAGTTGTTTTTCTTTATGGAAATTGGGTATGTTTCTTTCTGTGTTGTGTAAACATTTTTACGGCATATCGGATAAGCAGATGGATTTGTTGAGGTTGTTTTAGGCAAAGGAAGAGTTATGGGGACAAGATAGGAAGTGTTTTGAGGACAAATAATAATTTAACTTTTTTCTTACATTGGAATTGCAATGCTAGTTTACTGTAAGAACACTTTAAAGAATCATTTAATATTTAAAGGGATTTTGTTTAGTTTAGTGATTTGTTTAAAGGATTTTTTCATTTACTCTTGGCTTTGTGTCTCGAAAGAATAACATGTTAATTTGACAAAACATCCTGTCTGCCAAACAACCCCTGTAGTTTGTTCTTGGGATATTCTGTAATATTTACAGAATTTATAGTCAGACTACAAAAAAAATACCTCAACCAATACAGATTTTCTTTGCACGTGATTTCCGTACACAAATTACAGAGAAGGGGAAAATGGCGTGATAGGACACAGGGATAAGAAAAAGACAGGGGTAATTTTAATTCGTGGCTTTCTGTTTGGGGGTCAAAAATCTGATATCTTTATAGGATATGCTTAAGAATTTTAAGATCCCATAAAATTTTTATAGTTTTAGAAAAATTATTTCTTCTATGTTTCTTATTACCCCACTCTACCCTAGTCTGGTAACATAACTGACTGGATTTCTTCGATAATTCAACATATTTTTTTAGTGTTTTTTGTCTGATTTGTAAATAGTTCATTGTTGGTGATAAAATTATTATTTTCCTATTAACTCTTTCAGTACTAGACCGCCCAAGATAGAGGTCCAAAAGGAAATACGATTTCCTACTTTAAACCAAAAAATGCATTTTTACAAAAAAAAGTGAAAGCTATTTCACGAAGAAAAGAAATCTAAGATGACGAAGAAAAAAGTTGAATTACTAAGCCGTCAAGTGATATAATTTATGAATGGCCCTAGTACAGGATATAAAACTTTATTAGTTTCATCAATAGGTAAAAATCCCTCCGTAATCACGACAAAAACACACTTTCTTGAGAACACCAAGGCATTAATCATCTAAACTTAAAGCTGTGGGAAGAGAATACCAAGCTTAAACAACGGTATTACGTATAAAGCTCCATGTAAACACAACGAGTTATTAAAACAGCAGGTAGCTCCTATATTTACAAAAGGTTCCGCTTTTATTATTGGAAGGAAAACATTAATTTGTGTATGAAAGATATTTATCCGAAAAGAACCATAAAACTATAAAACACAGACAATAGGTTCTTTGTTATCGAGTCATCGACTAAAAGGCATTCAATAGCACACCGTAATGATTGATAGCTAGCCTTAAGTCAGCCAATCCCGGTATATTACTTCCTTTCAATATCAGAGGGGATAGTTTTGATAGCTTAAAAGATAAACAATAGACGAAAATTTATAAAACTTAGGGAGTTTAAATTCTTTTGTAATAGGATATAGCACGTAAATACCGTTATCCTGTCTATTTATTATAAACCTCTCTAACGGAAAAATAATTTAAAGTAAAGAAATGATGAAAAGAACCTCTCCCTGGAGGAAAAATTAAGTGCCGAGAAAAATGTCCAATGGGGAAGTGATAGCTTTGCGAATTAACACAGACCTGTACATGTCCTAATTCCTGTTCAGTACTAGGCTTCAAACATCCCAGACCGTACGTCATCGATTCTGAATTATTGATGCCACACTTAGGTACGTAAATGAGAAGTGGCACGTGAAACGAACATTTTCTTAAATAATTAATATCGTCTCACTCAATTATTCACCCGATCTTTGTTCCGACATAGCATGAACTTGACAGGTAAGAGATGTTAGCCCATTCATTTTGGTTTGTCTTTCGAACTTGTAGAAAAAACGGCCCACACTGATGGCGTATTTTTTCATGCAGTCGGGTCTCTTGCGATTTCCCTTTTTGTTATTATTATTATGGGAAATGTCAAGTAAAAGAAGTGTGCAGAAAAAGCACGTGTATTGTTTGAATTAACGCGCTTTCAGAATTTGTTGCGGTTAAGATCTGATTGTGAAATAAACAACGCCGTCATTCACTGTTAATTTTTCGTTCTCGGTTGCTTTTAAGTTAATTCGCTCTTTAAATCATATTGAAAACGTTTTGAGAATGTAATTTGCGGTGATATTTCTACCCAATACTCTGAAAAACATTAGAGTGGGTGGTTGTAAATATCGATGATAATGCTTTTGCAACATAGTAAATATAGTTTTTATATGATGAATACATTTTTAATATGTCCATTACATTTTCACAAACCACTACAGTTCAAATTCATCTCTAGATAGTACGTATCTGAAAAAAATATGTAGAAAATGAGAAATTTTCAGTTCCATGACTTATAATAAATGACTAAAAGTATTTTTAGATCATAAAAATAAAAATTTCACATTTTCGCCTTTTGAGAAGCGTTTTAGAACAAAAATACAACGTAAATTCTACCTAATTGACTGTGCGTGTAAGGGGTTTTATTCAGGCGTGTAAAGATGTATCAGATAGGACAGGGGTTCCCAATAAAATTTTGCCGAGGACACCCTTTACAATTAATTTACTGACGTGGACCCCTTGAACTTAAAGGCTTAAATTTTTTTTAAAAAATGTAGATTTTAAAAATGTATTCAAAACCGAAACTATCGTATTTTAGTCAATAAAAAATTGCAAAAAACAAAACATAGATTATCTTTGGTGGTAAACAGAGGCTGCGCCACCTACATTAATCTATCTGTACTACAGTGTGTAGTATACATTTGTATTCAAACTAACGAATGAATTGCTGAGTAGAATAATGGTTACTTCAAATTAAGGAAAATAAAAAAAAATACTTAATTTCTCGGTGACATTTCGCAGACCCCCAGGGGTCCGCGGACCACCTATTGGGAACCACTGGGATTGGACATGGTCACTTTACTATACCTAGACCCAACTTTCATGACTATATCTGTAGGGGTTCAAAAATTAAAAGGAGTGGGCAGTTATCTTGGGACGTTACATATTTATAATTTTTATTCATTTTTAAAAACTTGGTTTGATTTTTTAAATAAAAAATTATTGTGCAGTTTTAAACAGTGAAGTTTGTCAGGTTGGGAATCTGTTGTACCTATCATTTCTTGCTAGATATTAAAAAAAGTTTTTCTCACAAAAAATATTATAATTTCCCATTTCTAATTACATAGCTACACCTTAAATTAACAGACAGCTTAAAAAGTGCTTGAACATAATTTTAATCTCACCAGCTTCATTTTGACAGTAATTCCCACGTATCTTTAATCTTAACAATCACTCGGGACTTGCATTTGCATAAAAGGATCCCATTATAAATCGAGTCCATTACGCACTCCTAATCTAGTTGTCATAAAAGTTTAAGTGGCGCATTAAGTTGTCACAAAAGAGCAAAAAAGAACATATACGTGTAGTTTCTGGATATCGTAAATGTCTTTGTTTCAAATGTCAAAACTTAAGAAGGCTGCGGTTTGATTTTACCTGAACTGACAACTATGGAAATGGGGAATTTAATTTTAAGTAGAAGCGCGTCGACTGAAATAAAACTCACTTCGCTTTTATCATAGGTTAACCATTTTGTTTCACTCAAGTTGGAAAAAAATAAGGTTTTTATAAACCAATTTGATTGCATATTTCGGGTGTAACAAAAATTCACAAGTAATAACTAAAATCAAACTTAAAATAAATTGAATTAGATTGAAATTGCTTGTTATTCTTTTGTTTCAAAAGAGTATTGAAACACAGGGGTATAAGGATATGCGTTATTGGTGACATCAATTGATAACTAAAGCATTTAAATCTGATTCAGATAGTTTTAGAGTGAAAGGTTTTACTCGTCAAAATATTCATGCGCATAACAAGACAATAACTTTCAAATAATACATGAGCAATATTATTCATAACTCCGTCTTCAATTATTGAAATATACGAGATTGCTGTTGAAAGACGACAGCAGTTCTAGGTGTAAATTATAAAATTTGAGATAGGCTTAGATTTATAGGTTTTGAGGTATAGTTGTGACCAAGTTAAAATTTTATACTTTCCTGTCAAGATGGGAAAGACAAGGCTCAACTCTATACTTCTCCCCCCCCCCTTGATTAATGGACTGGCGTAGCTACGCTGCGATGTGGCGCGTGCCTTACAAATCAAAATTCAGATTGGGGTAGGAATTTAGGGGATTTATTTCTGTTAGTAAATATAGTAAATACCGTTGTTTTAAAATATTTGCATACGAATTGATTAGGCATAAAATTAACCATTGTAAGTGGCAACAATTTTAAAGACTATAAATGTGTTGATTTTATTGCATGTAGAAAGAGGAAGAATTAATAAGAAGTTGGATAGTTAACCGAAGTTATAGGGGAAGAATTTTACCTTAATAAGCTCAGATCATACTAAAAAATGTCGAGTTTATGTAACTTCAACAAGAATTAAACAAAATTTTGTCTATATGACTGAAATGGGAAGAATCGTGAACGTTTGTGCTGTTTGGGACTAGGAGTGGCGAGTTAGAGATTTTCTACAAAAATTTTCTGGAAATTCTTGTACTTTCTTTTTGTTTTGAATACAGGAACGGGTTTAATGTTTTTTTTTATTAAGAACATATCTTCAAAAGCACTGGAACTTAATAAAGAAAACCTTCTATCCCTAGAAGCTAAAATGACTTACGCCCCTTTCATTCTTAGTACCTCTTGTATGCTTGTATGCATGTGAATTAAGGTGTGTCATTTATTATAGTTCCATGTTAGATACTATGGTTATATAAAAGATTAAGGCTGATTCCAAAGGTCTAAAATTCAGTTTGAATAATAGAATATGAGTTAATAGGTCTCACTATAAAATTTATAGTATATAATCATTCTTTTAGAATGTTGCTAAACTTGTCATGATGTATACTAGTTTTCCAATATATCTTTTTAAAGCCTTTTAGAAGCGTTTTACCTTCTACTTAGCTTAAAGAAGAAACATTAAATTTGTTTACGTTCTATGACTAACTTGCATATTGCGTGTATAAAATTAAATTTTTACATGCTGCAATCTTAGTGGAGTGATAAAAAGTACGTTACATTTTTGTTTTTTATGTAGTCGTTTTGCAACCTTCATTTAATATTTTACACATCTCCATTCTTAGACAGTATCTAAACATTTAATTATTCGCCATTTAGCAAATTTTCATCTAAATACACTTGAAAAAAGTTTCAATTCAAACGTTTTAAATTAACTCTAGAAATAATTTTACAGATAACACCACTAACAATATTTCAAGGTGATGAGGTAGTAGAAAAAAATTTGGGGGGACAAAATGTTTCGGAAAGTCATTTAAGTGTGTGACAACTCTAGGTGAAATATTATAACAAAAGTTTACCTCACATGACGTACAGAAGAACAATAAGTAGGTGCACCACCGCACTATTTCACAGAAGTTTGTACTCCTTATAGACATTCTTTGATACAACCTGGAGAAGAAAAAGTACACTTCAGTTGAGAAACCATTTAAAAAACCTAATAATTCATTATTTAAAGAAATACAAATCAATATGCAAGTATAATAAACTAAATTTATAAATCTTTTTCAAAATTGATAATCCACAGCACTTTTTTTGTTGCATCATGCGGATTATCATTTTTTAAATAAAATACCCTAAAGGCTCATTTTGTTCAAGGTAGTAATTGATTTTGGAAAATGTTGCAGTTTACATTGAAATCCCCTTTTTGGCACATTGAAGTTTCACATTTTAATGAAAAATAATCTTAAATCCTCTTAATTAAAAAAAACGTTTAGATCAGATCTTACACATGAAATAACTGGAAGCAGATGTGTGTTTTGCAAAGAAAAGGAATACAATAATGTCTTAAGAAACGCTTAGGACTAAAGCACAATCCCCTTATGCTTAATGCTGTTAGAGATTACTCTCATGAACAAATTTTTTATTTTGATAAACAAATAATTTTTCGATATAACAATTTTTATTCTGTTTCGATTACGTTAACTTGTCGTTAAATATCGGCAAGCTGTTTTAAATGCTAAATTTTCAATTATCACGAAATTTTTGTGGTTGTCATTGTTATAGCTACATTTTTATGGGTTAACTTGCAAATTTTGGCGATATATCTAATTTTTGACTTCCAAAAGAGCTAGGCTAATTTATTGGGGTAGTTAAAGAATTAAACTTTTTTTAACTTTTTAAAAACATTCACAGTGACATGGAATTATATAGTTAACATTAGTACTTTTAGCATTACTCTTTTATTTTAATCCCGGCTTAAATTCTATTCAAGGATGATTCGAAATTATTTAATTAGTAGTTCCTAAATGTATTAACAACCATAAAATGAACAGACACAGAAAAAACTGTTTTGTGTTAACAAAAGAAATTCTAGTTTCGTTGAAAACCGACACCCTTATTCCTACTTTCAATATTTAATCGCTCTTGAACTTGAAAGTACGTTGTAATCCTCTTCAACTTCTTTTAACCACTCAATCTCTCGGGAACCTCATGAATAATCTTCAAGCACTTGAAAGTGTCCGTGAATTAAGATAGTTCCTAGATCTTTCATCCCGACCACAAAATTTATGCAGCAGGCAATTAAAGTTCCGAAAATGCTTAAAATTCTATCTTAAAAGTGCTATGGTAAAATTTAACACCATGCCATTGTCTGGCAACTGTAAGGAGATATTATAAAGGGTATTTTAACCAGTCCGCTCAAATTCCTTGCATAGAATTGATAAAAATTGCCTATAGAACTATACCTCTACGTCCCATAGTTTTTGAGAAAATCGCAACAGAAAAATGTATGACGTCAGATCCGGTTTAAGCTTACAGAAAAAGTTGTATGGTAAACGTGAACACGGCTATTTGGATATGCTTGCGGATACGTTAAAACCATCAATCGCACACATGGGAATGTAATAATGAAGTCGTTGTAGAGGTTATAAATCTTGTGGCATTTTTATGTACACCTCGCAAAGAATCTGATATGTTATTTGTAACGCCCTGTATATGAATGCAAGTAGCCTAATCCAGCATAATCATAATACTGTCATAACTAAAGCTGTTGGAGTTAACTCGTTTTTGCTGAGAGTGCTTCTAAGTTTTGTTTTTCTTGGGGGGTATAGAAATAAAATAAAGAACATCCTATACTGACATACAATATGACCGTAATTTTTAAACCCAGCAAACCTCGAAGGTTTCAGAAACACATTTTGTACAGTCAAACCTGCTTTTGTGCGAGGAATAGAGACCGCACAAAAAAGATCGCATAAAAATTCGCACCAAACTTCGCGAGTAGCTATAAAAATAGTTTTCGTAACACATTTAAAAATCATTTTTTATGCTGTGAATAAGGACCGTACAAAAAAAGTCTAACGTAGGACCGTAGCGAAAATCCCTCTGTGCAGCTGAATTGAAAAACTCTGTATGTTCGGACCGTAATGCAATCCCCACCCTATAGCTGAATTGAGAAACCGTTTCTTAATTCAGCTATGCAGACTCTATCAAAGCAGACTTTTCCGCACTTTTTTTTCAGTTACCATGTGGTTGGCGACGACTGTTGTTTTATGAGACATATGTATGTCTTGGTAGCCAGATATACAAGATTTTTGTTCTAAAATGAAATTTTCATACACCGCAAAAAAAACCGAAGGGAAAAATCGCACAAAAAAGGCGCACAAATAAAAAATCGCACAAAAACAGGTTTGAGTGTAATCAATTTTTGTTTACCTATTTCAAGTCACGAAAATATGCACAAAAATGAGAAAGTGAAAACAATGTACTAGTAACAAAAAATACCTTCCAATGCCTAAAATAACCATACTCCCAACATCCCAATAAATTAAAACATCCATTGTAAAAGTACAATCATCATTCCCAGCCTTTCCTTTATCACCTCCTATTAACTCTCATTACATGGGATTACCGTTGTCTCTTTTACTCCAACAACAATACTTAAACGCTACCCTGCTAGATGTAATCACGAAAGACTTATGACGATCATAGAAACAAAATACAACGATGTTACTCTTCCTAGAAAACCATAAACAGATCCATAAAAACAAGTTTCCTCGATTTTGCTGGGTTCCACAATAAATGAAAAAGAATTGCCGCTTAGCTCCATCACGGCTAGTCGATCCCCCATCGCTTTGCACCGACAGCATATCGATGTAAGGCAGTATCGATATGTCAGTGGGCTATCCAAATAATCAGAGTAGGATATCCCAGTGTTGATTCAATGATCAATGGTCTGGCATTTAGGGTAATAAATGCTTTCATCATCAAATAAACATGTTTGGCGATGAGAAAATGACATGAATAATTTATGATGTGCGGTATTACCCTTTGGGTACCTTACCTGTAAGGATTATGAGAAGCATCTTGCTTCCTTTTAGGCACGTGGAATCTCATAAAAATTAAAGTATTTACCCGGGTGGTTCTTATTAGTGAATATTTAGGAGTAAGCTAAGTGTGTGGAATTTGGATATATTATATTCTTATCTAAAAGGTTAGGGAATAGCTGGAATCGGAACATGAAAGCAGGCATTATTAAAATATCCCTCAACTAATTTAAAGGTTATGAATAAAATTGGAAATTAGTAGTATTAATTAATAAGCACAAATAAAATGCCAAATCATTAATTCTTTAATCATTTCTTTAAGTAATCATCTTTGATGAACTTTAATATCTTAATTTTACTTTTATTATTTTTCTCTTATTTTAAATTATCAGATAATTAGTTTCCTGTTCCATTGTTTTTTTTATGAAACCTTTTATTGAATTATAAAAAACTGTTCACAATATGTTTTGGAACATATTTTTAACCCCTTTTTAAACCCATTTTACAATCTATATTTGTTTTTATTTGAAAAAATTTTATTAAGTATCTACCCATTTTAAATTTTTATTGTGTAGTTATTTTAAAATGTGGTAATGGATTATGTGAGGAACTTTTAAATTGAATTTTACGTTTAACAAGTGAAAAAAGTACTATAGAAATCCCACTATTTCATTTAAAAAAAATTTTTTATGTAACTGGGAATAGTTGCATCGCCGTCGTACTAAAGAGTAATAAAAAAGAGAACAATTTAATTTCAGTTAAGAACTTATCTGCCTGCTGCAACCGAACCAGAATGTTTTTTTGTTCTCATTTCCATTCGGGTATAAAAATTATTAAGTCGTTAATCTATTTCACATACTTATCAAAGAAATTTAAAACGTTTCTTGATAACTGATAAATACGTAAGCGTATTTTAATTGAACAATACTTTTCCCGAGAGTACCTCATCCAACAAATCGTGCTGACAAAGAACACTTGTGGAAATTCAAGATTTCAATTATAAATAATTTATGGTGTTATAAATCGCATTTCTTCTTCAAATTTTTAGAATTATTTATCATTAGTTTTTTAAAATTAATTTTCAAAAATACTCCCCCTGGAAAAGGAGTTGTGGCCTACGTGACATCAACTCTGCTTTCCCCGAATCTTCAACCAATCAATACTTTCAAAGGAAAATATTTAATCAATGCTGAATACCCTTTCGTACAGAAGTGACGTCATGCGCCAAACCAAGAACCCTTCTGCGCATTGTGTTTTTAATTTTTTTAAATTAATAAATTATCAGATTTCGAAAGAAAAAAATCAAAAATATTTTTTAAAGAAGCTCTACTGAAATAAATTAAATTTGAAAAATCGTTGTATTCCTCTTTCCTATCCAAACAGAAAATCGCCTCAATAATCAAGCAACCGAAAAGCCCTGCATGAAGACATCTTTATTGACCATCCTTCCACAGCCATAGAATCTAATGAAGCGTCTTCCCTTGTTTGAACAACTAAGTCCACAAACTCCGATGCAAACGCCGCGTCGAAGTCGATATACCGTCACTATAAGACTGTAACAAAGCTCGAGACATCTCTAAAAAACGAAACACTGTTATAGAAAATATCGTTAAACGGTAATCGTTCCACAAGATCACCTGCGATTAGAATAACACCTCCGAGCCATCTTCAAAGTTGGCGCGCTTGTCAAAAACCGATATCTCCTCTAGGGCGGGTTTATTACATGCGACGATTTGGTCGACGCGACCGGGACGCGTATTAACATTCTAAACATCTATTGGGCAATGTTAAATTTTTCTACTGCAAAAATAGAAGAAAAAATTTTTTTTCATCTGCCGTAAAAAGGAATGACTAACAACTGGTTATCCCGAAAAAACGTTAAAAAATTTAACATTGCCCAATAGATGTTTAGAATGTTAATACGCGACCGGGACGTCATGAGAAACATTCGGTAAAAGGGACGAAAATATCCAATAGCTTTATTGTAGGATGAATCTCATTCTGCCATTGGTTCTTAGTGCTATGACTTAGTTGCGTCATCATTTATGGTTTAATTTTTATATTTTTTTTTTATTAAGCTTAGGAGTATGTGGAGGGGGCATTGACTGAAACCATTGAAGTAAAAAAAACACCTACTTTAAAAAAGTCTAACTATACTGTCGTAAAGACTAGTGCATCCTAAAGCTAAGAGTATGCGGAGGGAACATAGTCTGTAATCCTAACTTGACTGTGATAATGACTGCCGGTCAACTTAAGTACTGGATTGAAGATTCATCAAACCAACTTTTCTCTTAAATTATAACTAGTGACTACCTTCATGTTCCATGAAACTTTTACGCGTTTATTTCGCATTTTACAGAGGACCTCTTACCTCTGAATGCAACATAAATAAGTAATATGGAATGCAGAACTTAAAAGGGATTCAAATATTTTATTTGAAAAATTAGTTTAGTAAGTTACATTTTAATCTAAAATAAGAAGATTCATGGAACATGGCAATACTCACCAGGATTTTTTTATATATTGGTTATTTACATAAAGAATTACTCAAGATGGCAAAACTCCACGGTTGTTTAAACTCGATTGCTGATGAGTTCCTATTGATGCTTCCTCCATATAGCTCCTAATTCCATGGTCGCGTCGCTGAAATTCTGCATGTAAATCCGCCCTGAGTTTACAACTCAAAAGAGAAGAACAGGAGTTACAGAACATCTCTTATCTCAAGCCTTAAAAGGAGGAATTATTCTAGGTGTGTTGTGTGCATGTAGTATCTAATTATTCTTCTACACCTATGTAAAAGTCTGATCAACCGAGATATCGTCGGCTTTTTCACTCCTACTAGCATTCTTTGTACCCTTTATGGTAGTATCTATCGGAAATGATTTAGCGTCAATACAGCTGCTAAATGCAACGTCGATTGCTGCGGTTTTTTTTCTTCTCCTGTATCTGGCTTTCAGAGAAAGCCTTGGTAACTCCGATTAAGGAACTGAGTATAGTCGATAGTGAGGGACAATGGTATTATTCTACGATGCTTAGTTATTTGCGCTCCTCTCATCTTTGAATATGTAGGAGGCAGATGTAGTTGGTTGTACGGGGGTTTTCTGTGCAGGAATATTCTTGGATTTGAGAGACGAGGGTAAAGTAAACTCGTTATTCAGTGGATACCTACTATATCCTGGCGTTTTAAGGATATCTTTATGCAAGTTCCCGGAATTTTGGAGGATTGAGATAGATTTTCTCTTTAAATGCAAATAAATGACTTCCGATACATTTGAAATTAAGGAACATTACACACACATAATTTATTTACTTATTTATAAAAGAATTAATATTAATAATATTAAAATGTTAGTTGTTGCATTACAGTTTTAGATTTTTAATTTTCTCCTATATTTGTTCTTTACTGAATAATTTGTAAAAAAAGATTCTTCAGTGGTTTTAAAGCGTTATATAAATCAACAAATAAAATTTTCCTACCTCAAAGGTATAAAACTTTTATGTTTAAAATTTCTAAAATTTCCAGACTCATGAAAATTAGCAGAACGGCAAAAATGTTTCACGTAAATGCTGCTTAACATTTTTAAAGAGAATAAATGCATGTTTTAGCGTAAAATACATTTTTGCATTAAGGTGATTAGTTGAGTATAAAATATTTGCATGCAAAAATCATTACTTCTTTCAATTTTTTTCTGTCTTGAAATTCTTAGGTTGTATTTTAGGTAGAACACTTAAACACTTTAATTGCGTTGTTTTAGTGTACCGAATATGCATGAAAAGGGTTAGAGTTCCGGAAATTTCTATCCAGAAATTTAACAGTGTTGTAAAAGTGTGGTTGTAAATACAAATGTTTAGAGATTCAACACGTTTAATTTATGTGTGTACTTTTCGGGTACATCACTTTTTAGCAACACTTCCTTTTTCTTATACAACACAATCGCAACTCAATGAAAACGATTTTGGTTAGAAGTGTTCAGAACTTTGTTTGCATTATTCGTTGAAAAAATGTTTCACGCATTTGAAGTGCAGGAAAAAACATTATTCCTTTTCTTCGTTTACCAAAATATTACTAGTCCACTGAAAATAGAGTTGAACCTCAAACAAATTGCAATAGAAGGTTTCTTAACGATTTTCACTTAGAAATGACCTCAATAATAACATACTAAAAATCGGCCAAAATCGGCCGGGCGGAAGTTTAATTTTTTTCAAATTTTTTAAAAATGGCCGAAAAAAATTTAAAAAAACCAAAACAATATTTTAGACATTTGATACATTTTTATAGGTTATTTTTGAGTGATGAAACCGAATATTGCATTTAGTATGGGAAAAAATTGAAATTTCAATTTTTAAAATTAATTTGAATAATTAGCTATATGAAAAATTAAAACCCCCCTAAAAACCTAACAAAAACATCAAAAGAGATAAATCCAACGGTTTTCATTTAGAAATGACCTAAATATTAACATACTAAAATTTAAAAATTTTACGAGTTAAAGAAATTAAATTTTTTTTCAAATTTCCATTTTTTTTGCGAAAAATGCATTTTTTTTTCAAATTCGTGCCAAAAACTTTAGAGGCTTTTGAAAAGGTCATTTTTCGGTGGATATTGTCCACAGATAGTTATATAATGCAAAACCGGTGGAATTTACCCTCAATGAATTAGTTAATTACTTTAAAATCTAATGTAAATATGCCAAAGTATTACCTTTTTTCACATTTGTACTACATTTTACCAATTTCAAAATTTTAAATAAAATAATTAACTAATTCATTGAGGGACAAATCCACCGGTTTTCCATTATATAACTATCTGTGGACAATATCCACCGAAAAATGACCTTTTCAAAAGCCTCTAAAGTTTTTGGCACGAATTTGGAAAAAAAATGCATTTTTCGCAAAAAAAAATGGAAATTTGAAAAAAAATTTTACTTCTTTAATTCGTAAAATTTTTAAATTTTAGTATGTTTATATTTAGGTCATTTCTAAATGAAAACCGTTGGATTTATCTCTTTTGATGTTTTTGTTAGGTTTTTAGGGGGGTTTTAAATTTTTCATATAGCTAATTATTCAAATTAATTTAAAAAATTGAAATTTAAATTTTTTTTCCAAACTAAATGCAATATTCGGTTTCAGCACTCAAAAATAACCTATAAACATGTATCACATGTTTATTTTATTGTTTTGGTTTTTTTAAATTTTTTTTCGGCCATTTTTAAAAAAATTCAAAAAAATTAAACTTCCGCCCGGCCGATTTTGGCCGATTTTTAGTATGTTATTATTGAGGTCATTTCTAAGTGAAAACCGTTGAGAAACCTTCTATTGCAATTTGTTTGAGGTTCGGCACTATTTTTCGCTATTTTCAGTGGACTATACCTCTACAACCTTATTCCAACATCCATTAAGCTTAATTGATCGAATGTCTATAACTGGAAACGGAAGGTTCAAGATGGGATTCACACCATTCTTTTTCCATTACACTTTTACTCAATTTATTTTATCTATCCTCTACTCAAAACCATCGAATCCCTTCTGAAAACGTGAAAGTTTTCTTTTTCACTTCTATCTTCATATAGAATATTACATTTGGACAGTCTCTTTATGTTCTTTATTAAGATGCACTTACTACTACCTCTTCATTCATGCGGTATTAATTGAAAACTCCCAACTCTACTTTATTAAATGTCCGTCAAACTTGTTGGGAATATTGTTTCCCTCCCACGTATACACAAAGGTGGATTTCTTCCACCTGCAAAACCCACCCGTGTTGTGATGCTCATTTGCAAATCAGATTACGTTTGGAGAATTCGAAAGGATAATGCGATATTCTATGGAATTCTTAGAGTTATCTGAATTCGTGACGTCTTTCGATATGCTTCTTTGAATGAAGGTTATAATTCAAAGTGTGAATTCAACTGAAATATATTTTTTAACACATTCTGAGAGCGTTCCGTTAAAATGTTTTTGTTTGATGATGTTGAAGTATTTCTGGCTGGTCAAAACGAGTCTTCATAGTGGACTAAGGTTTGAGACGAAAGAAGTAAATTTATAAAAATAAAATTTATAAAAATCGGAAAGCTAAAACCTCTGAAAAGAATATCCAGTTTACCCCTATTTCTTTATTTTCTTGTATTTTGTAAATAAATAGTATCGAAAATAGATTTTTTAATCGTGTAGAACAGGACTGCTTCGAAGATTGTCAACACATGGAATATGGTAGTATTTCTTAAAGAGTATCAATCTTTAAAGAGGGCTGCAGTAAACCTTTGAAGAGAATATTTCTTTTTGGTAGAGAAATCTTTTTGTAATTGGTTTCTGAATCACATTTATTAAAAATTGAAGAGTGGGAATATATTATTTATCATTAAATGTTAAATGGATATAAGGTATCTACTGTAAATTTAATTTTTTAAAACATTTCTTAAAATTGCCTTTTTTTATCTGAGATCAAAGAGGGACAAATGGAGAAACATGAATTTAAGACAGGTCAAGTTAATCACGATCTAACCAAATTTAATTCGATCATAAGATCTGCTTTTTATACTTTTATTTAAACTAGCTGATTTGCCCTGCCTTTTGCACGGGTGGAGGGTATTAATTTCTTTTGCATGTAATACTTGCATGAGAGCTCTTCTGGAGCATGCGCACTAAGCACTTCCATAGGTATTGAAAGTGGTCAGGGTACAACAATTGAGAATTTTGAGCATAACAATGTATGATGTTTGTGATTTTAATGTTTTGTTGGCAGATGATTTCTGCAACAATGATATCGTAATTGTTACCAGATATATCATTATTTAAAAAATATCTTTTCTAAAAGTGAAATTATTCTACAGAAAACAGTGAATAATTTTATAAAGCATCTTATATTTGAGTCAATCGTCTACCGTTGAAACGTCTTAAACAGCTTCTACAATTAAACCTACCCCTTCAATCAATCTTCAGCTTAAATAGGGACCTACAATAACATCATGGGTAAGCCAAGCATCATTATTTCTTTTTAATAGAATACATAATGATATCTTCATTGTAACATGTTATATATATGCTTCAATGAATATAGCACTATATAGCTCGGAACTGTTGTAGCCTAATTTTTGGAAATTCTCGTCCCATAGTTTTTACCAGAACATAGTTTCACCATAGTTTTTACAGGATAACTTTAACAATTGTATATATTAATAAGTTTAAAATTTTAACCCTTTATGCCCCGACGGGACTTGTAAGTCCCACTTCCCAATGTTCAAAATTCGTCCAATTTTTGTCATGTAAGGCCATATTTCGTTTACTTCTAGTTGCAGTTACGTAAACTTGACATATTTGGGACGAGCTTTGCTACTAGGGTTAATTTGAAGCTTATATACTTAATATACTTACAGGGATAACGTATAAAAAATACACAGCACAATTTTTCTGAAAAACATAATTTGGGACATAAAGGGTTAATGAAACGAAATTGTAAATTTAAACCATAGAACTCTGGGTAGTAAACTTTTAAAAAGTTCAAAAGTTAACCCCTTAACACAGGGGTTCCCAAACTTTTTAACACTCGACCCACTTTTGAGAAACAAAATCTAACTCAACCCACTGACTTCAGTTAGTTATAATTAACTGAACTTAGATAATTATCTCATGCTCCCCCACCGAATTTTAAGTTCTCTGACTGGGGGGTGTTCACCAACTATTTAGTTGCAACAATAAAGTATTACATGCACGTATTAGAAAAGAAATTAACTTTTTAGAAAAATAAAGTAAATATTTTAATTTGAAAGTATAAATAGTTTAATTTTGGGCTAACAACGGCCCCAACAGTAAAAAGGTGGCCTGGAGTCGGCCCCCAGAGAAAATTTTAAAATTTGACCCTTAAAAACAGGGTTTTAACTTGTTTTTTAGCAATATGGGATAAATTTCAGTTGCATCATTTCCTAAGAAAATTCTTAAAATTTGCATTGCTCCCCCCGGTGTGAATGGGAAAAAACACTGAATATTTGTTTCAAATCTTATTTGAATAACAGACTAGATTTGAATTATTTGCACATTAAAGTGACACATTCACGAATTCAAAGTCATTAAAAAACGTAAAAGGCGGGAGGGGTTGTTCCCCGAAAATCCTGAGTCAATTGATAATTTTAATTGAGATTTTCGTGTTCAGCTACCCAAAATCTATAAGAAATGCGTAATTTCATCAAGGAAAAATTTTAAAGGTAAAGTTTGTTTAACTGTGTAACTTTAGTAGGAATTTCGTAAGAATTTCCAGCCATAGACCCTTTCGTCCTTTTAAGGACTCATCAGCACCTATGCAGCATCCTATGCAGTGATGATGAGTCCTAAAAAGGACGAAACCGGACCTTCATTGTTAGGACTCATCAGCACGGCATAGGATACTGCATAGGTAGGTGCTGATGAGTCCTAACAAAGACAAAACTGGCCCACGGCTGGAGACGACGCTTGGGAGTTGTGAGTTAACACTAATTGACCACTAACCAGCGATAATGATGAAAGCCAGCCTTTTCATTTACCATGCCATTCGGGAATTAAATCTGTTATATAAATGCAAAGTCATTCCAGCAGATGAGTGGAAGACGAATCAATGTCACCAGTTTTTCCGTTATAGTCGGCTAGACTAGTAGTTTCCCTCCGCTCTCTTGCTTTGCAGTTCTATGCCGTGCTGGTGAGTCCTAACAGGGACGAAACCGATACACGGCTGGAGGCGGCGCTTTAGAGTTGTGAGTTAACACTTATTGATAATTGTATTGTTTCAAATTTATACCTCTTTCCTCCCCAGTTCCACAATGGTGGACCTTGGCTTTCCCACCTCAAAAACAAACTTTTTATCGAAATTATCAGATAAAAGCCGCAATATGTATTATTTGATGATTTTACTACCTATTTCAATCGATAGATAACTTTGTAAAATAAAAGATTGCATACAACGCTTATTTAAAAAGAGCACTTTGGAAAAATGGCGTCCTAATTAAAGGGGAATATTAATTAATTTAAACCTAGACTAATTTATTTATGCAACTTAATTTGACTAGTTTAATTAATTAGTGTCCTTTTAAGTAGAATAAAACTTGAGTTGAAATAATTTTTTATACCTTGGGACCGAAGAGGTTAAGGAAAATGATTTGTCAAGGCTAAGATACTCATGTATCAAACATAATTAAACATGTTTATTATTAATTTAAATGCCAATACATTATGTAATTAAAAATTTTCCCTTAAGGTACGTGCCTACGTTGAAAACGTCAATTTCGACCAAAACTAGTAATTTTTGTTTTTGATTTTATAACTTAGTACAGCTTTTAAGCTTTCCAAAACTATCTCACTTTTGATTCTATAGCAACAAGAAAAAAAGTTATAGCTAGTTAAAGAAAGAATGTCACATGCCGGTCATATGCAAAATGTCATTTCAAATGCGTTTTTCTCCGAACAGTTTTTCTAATAAATTTAGTCACGGTAAAAATGATTTCTCAAAATCTATTGCTTGTATTATTATGAAGTTTGGCATGAATGTTTTTGATAGAATTATCTAGGGAATGACCTATGGAAATCTTGTTAAGGTGATTCTAAGTGAGTGTATTAGCTTGTTTATATAGGAAAGAAAGGAAAAAAAACTGAAAATTTAATGTATTCCTAATTAAAAGGCTGTAACTTCTATAAAAATTTTTATATCTAGCACTTCTTAGGTCATTCCCTAGATAATTGTCCTAAAATTATGTTACAGGTTAAAAAATCACTTTAAGTTAGCTAGATTTTTAATTATGATTTTTATCGTAAACTTAAAAAATGATCAAATTTAAGCTATTTTTATTAAATTTTATGAATTAGATTAATATTTTTTTAACTTTTATATTTAAATAACTGTTTTCTAATATAAATGCATCTAAAAAACTAGAAATATCAGTATATTTTACATTTTTAAAGAAAAAGTTCTCCAACGTAGGCACGTACCTTAAATATAGTATCCTAAACCAAATTTAATTGCTCTGCTCAATTTTATAGTTTTATTGAGGTAGAATCTTATGTTTTAATTTTTAACAGGTGCAAAGTGTTCAAAGCCTAAAAAGAGCAGAACAGATCCCCTCCCTTCAGATCTTTCATTGGAACAACTCACTCAAGAAATAACAGATAACAGAGTACTTTATGGCAGGAGTGAAGAGAGCATTCAAGAATATTTCGAAATACATATCCAGCCAGACAACATGACAACCTGCCGAGAGACAGAAGATCCTCCCTTTGAAATTCCTGACGTATATCTTGCACATGAAACAATAACAGCAGACAGTACAGGAAAAACCCTCTGTGGCAATCCCCTCGACTCGAAGATACCCATTCAACCACCAAACCATGAGAAAGATTACCAAGCTGCGTTTCAAGAGGGTGAATCAATTAAAGAAAAATATCTCAATAATTTTAAAATGGAACAAATGACAGAAAATATGCCAGAAAAAACCGATTACAAGCTCCCAGAAGAATTTGCCCCCATAACGGTCCACGACAACGAAATTTTGAAAGATGAGATTGTACACAATAAAAAAACACAGACAGATACGGACAATACTGAAACAAGCTCATTAGAAAATAAAACAACGCAAACCTTTCAATCACCACTCAAAGACGTCCATACACAAACTGAAGATAAAGCTATGATTTCCCAAAGTTCTCACCAAAAAGAAGAGGCTTCTAGCGGACCCATGTCCCATGAAGTGGGGACTAATATAATCTCCATTCTGGATAATGTAGCTCAGTTGGCCACAGAAGCAATGACCAATGTCGGGAGAAGCGGCTCACCTTTATCAGGAAAAGAAAACCAGGCATTAAGATCCAAGTTAGAAGTCTTATCCAAAGAAATTTCCAAGTACCTGAAAATCACAAGTCTGGCCAATACAAGTGAGATCCGAAAAGATAATAGCATAATAAAAAGTGAAAATAATAATACAGATCCAGAACATCACAAAGTAGCTGCATATTTTTTCGATCCAACCATTGTTGCATACCAGGAGGAAAGTGATTCCCGTCAGCCAAGAGACTTGAAGAACGAAAATAATCCAAATGAACCCACTGACAAGAGCCCTTCTCCTCCACACGTATCAGCAGGTGACGCCCAAGGTCCAGTTGCTGAAGATGACATTTCCCGCCTCTCAAGCCGTGCTCCAAGTAGCTCCCATCTCCCCGTAGTCAAATCATCGGAGAGGGAAGATGTCATCACCGGAGCATCATCTGGTACACAGGGTATGAATGGCCAACGAGCGTCTTCAAGCGTCCAAGATCTGGTTGCTAAAGAAGAAATCTCCAACGACGACTCCAGACCTCCACGTCCAACAACGGAACTAACCTACAGTCTCCCCCAACATGAAGGGTCTGTTGACGTCATGACAGCTGCAAGGGAGGATTTATCGCCCGTGAGAGAAGCTGCAACTGAGATCGGAGATCCCTCTACAAGCCAATGTGAGGACCCACTTCCTAAGAAGAAAAAGAAGAGCCTTTGGAGGAGCATCAAAAAGCAGCTGAAGAAGCCATTTAAGAAAGGCAAGTAGAGAAAAGAGTGAGTTTTTCCCCATACCAGCGTCCATCTTTCTAAATTATAAAATGAAAAAGAAGAAAAAGAAAAATCTAAAAGGCCAAAAAAGTTATAAATATAAAAAATATTAAAGAAATATATAAATATATATAAAATACTTTACATTTAAAAACAATATGTTTCTGTTAAACTGAATCGAAAAAAATTAACATTTTTACATCTTAAAATTAAAATTTTACTTAGAACAAAGAAACCACCATTTGAATCAAAAGTGCCAGGGTCTAGAGCAAGTATTACTCATACATCTAATTAATTGCTTAATTTTTGAACCACAATGCTTAAATTACTAGTTGAAACTTAAAAACATTTCTAAAAGTACCATAAACTAAAAAAAAACTGTATAAAAATAGATGTTCACTTATAACAGTTTAACCTGTTTCTCAAGCATTGAAATAGCATTGCAACTTCCTTTTTCAAATTAACTAATATTTTCAATAATTTAATCTATTCTAGTCTTTTTATATGAAATAGCTTATTAAAACTGTGCATAAAATATGTCCTTTTGTAGTAATTATCCAATAGCTGCTCCCCAATAGCATCCTTTTTAAATATTCCAATCTTATCACTCATTTTATAGTTTTTGGCCAGATTTAGAATCATCCATTGCGTTCACTCTTTGCTTTTAATATAAAGTTACTTTTAATTTGGAAAATAGGCTTCCTCTTCTCAGATTTTATATATTTTAAAAAATAGAAAGTTAACGAATAAAAACAAGCATTTCAAAGTCAATAGTAATTATAATGATATACATCTAGAGAATACAACAATAAATTTAAGAGTTTTCAATATGTAACTGATACAAAAATGGCCATAATCATTTAATTGTTTGACTCATTAATATCCAAATAACTAGTGAATTCCTTTTCATTCTGTTACATTCTTCCCAAATCAATATTTCACTAAATTTTCATTTTTGAGTAAAAGATCTTAATAATATCTAGTATTGATCCATCATGATAATTTTACAGAGAAAACAGTACATGCCTCCATGAGATATCACATCAACCAAATCACAGTAAAATTTTGTCGCACTCATAGTAGGATTTTCGTAGAAATTTTTGAATTTTATTTACCTTTTTCAGGTATTTTTTGAGTATTTTTATAATTGTTTTTACCTATTTTAGGTATTTTTGTTAGGATTTTTTATTTTTTTTTACCTATTTTAGGTATTTTTGTTAGGATTTTTTAATTTTTTTGTACCTGTTTCAGGTAATTTTTTTAGAATTTTTAAATTTTTTTACCTACTTTAGGTATTTTTTAGGTTTTTTAAATTTTAATTACTTTTTAGGTAGTGTTTTTTATTTTTATCTATTGTTAGATATTTTTTGTTTTACCTATTTGTGTATTTCATTTTTTTTGCTCGTTTTTTAAATTGAAATCTTTCTTTAATACTAAAATGCAATTTACCAGTTAAAACAGTTTTCAGAGAACCAATTTTATCCAATAACTGGCAATATTCTTTAAATGGATCAATACTTGGAACTGTACAGTAGATATATGTGCTAAAATTAAAATATTTAACTTACTTTCTAAAAAAAGCCTCAAATTTTAATGCAATACAATAGGCTTTATCTTTCTCTAAACCTAATTTTATTCACATGCCTATAATAACATTTTGTAAAATTCAGTCTTCATATTTATTTGACTTGACGAACATCTTTAAAAAAACAATATCTTGAATATCTTAATCTAATTTTACTTCACATGCAATAAAATTTTCTAAATTTGCATTTCTTTAATACGGTCTATATTATAATACCTTCGAAAAATTAAACAGACTGAATAGAATCTTCTTATTTAGTTTTCATGCAAAGAGTGGATAGAATTCGGATGCATTAAGTTCATAACAAAATAGCCTTTATTTTCAAACAAAACAATATCTTTATCTATAACCTTAAACTAATATTTATCACATAATACATATAATATTTTGTTAGATCAGAGGCACTTTTATATTACTAATAGTAAATGTGTGACAAAAAATTATGAAACTTCTACTTTAATAGCCTAGTGTTTAACCTTTTACAGGCCAATGTTCCCAATTGGGAACATCGTGTTTGAAAATTCATAAAAAAATAACTACTATCAGTATATTGTTGAAAATTTTACGATGTAAAGTTGAAAGATGATTCAATTTTTTAAAATTCAAACGAAGTTGCTATCTTTATAAGAAAAAAATAACAAAAATCTTAAAATAGGCCATTTTTACGCTTTTTGATAGAGGTACACAAAATAATTCATGAAAAATCGAAATATTGTCCTAAGTTTCCAAAATTTGGTAAGGATATTGGAAAAGACTTACCTTAAGTAGATATCCTCAGTATAATTAATAACTATTAAAAACACCGTTGTAGTAGCTTGCGAAACATGCATGTTCCCAATTGGGAACATTGGCCTGTCGCCGCTATACACGGGAAACCCGAGTTTGTAGTATGGCGTAGTATTATAGAACTCAGTAGAACGGGAGGATTTCTTTTTCGTGAAGAATAAAAAGGTTATATAATTGCTTAAAGGGGAATCCCCTTTCAGAAAGGAAGTATCTGGTTTTTTTGTGGTTTTTTAATATTTTTTTTCCGTTTGAATCCACGATTTTGTTCAGATAAATGATGAATGTGTATAAACATTGAACAAGTCGGCTTCCAAAGTTAATAACTTATCGCAAAGAATTTATGCTAGTGAAAAAGAAAGGTTAGTATCTTCACATGTCTGGTATTGTGTTATTTATTATCCATAAGAAAAAAATTTCGAAAATATTGGATCCAAAATGCGTTTTGTATAAGGATACAATGTTTCAGACTTTGTTTAGCAATGACAATGAAATTTTCTCATAAATGTATTAATGCTACATTCAAAAACCAATTATTTCATTCATTACTCAAATGTTTGATCATTATTTTTGTACAGATTATAATAATCCATTTTAAATCCTATATATAAATGTACAATAATTTCAATTTTTTTATTGTGTGTAATAAAATAAAAACTTGGCTTTCGATGATAGGAAAATTAAAAATTATTAATCCCTCATACATAGTTTAGTTGTTTTAGGTATCCGAAATTTAACATTGTATTTTTAAGGTTAGTGTATAAAATTTACTTGCATAAGATACAAAATTTTGTTATTTTGCTCATGTGTCACATGAAATTGCTATTAAATTGTTTTTAAATTTGTGAAATTTCTATAAAATTACAGCTTAAACACAAAGATAAACTATAATTAAGGTTGATTTTGTTAGCTATTCCCCAAAATTTGGGATTTATTTTATTTGTTTCTCATTTGAGTCTACGCTTGTTTCCCCGGTCGAAGTATAGTCGGAAGTGGCCAATGTTCCCAATTGGGAACATGGTGAAAATCACACTTAAAAATTTTTTACCGCCTTTATATTAATAATTTCTCTTAATTGAACCATTAGAAGGTATTTTATGTAAAAAAATTAATTAAAATATACCTGGATCTTAATTCGGCCTGTAAAAGGTTAAAGCTTCTCTTCTGCTCTCTATACCTGACCAAATAACAACAGTTAAAGAATTTCGGATTGAATTATTAATTACCGTCAGCTCATCATTAATACTTATTTCTTAAGTTAGTGTTTATGCGGCAGTTTAAAGTTTTAGAGTTTCGAGAAATAGTAAAATAGTTTTAAGTCTTAAAGCTTAATTATTTTAATAAATACTTGCTTTAGATTCCTTCAGCTTGTAATTTGTTGAGTTTAAATTTAAAGTTCTTTACTTAACCTTCCTACCCTCTTGAAAAAATAGTCACATATTCCCCTCGTGGGGTCTCTGAGGACCCCATGCGTAAAACATGCCTATGACTCTAATAAAGGTTAAAAATTCCTTAAATGGAGAAGAATTGTCATTTTTTATTTCTAGAAAGATGCTTCAGAATAATTTATCCAATTTTTTTGGTATTTTTCTCATTTTTTTCGTCTTATTACGGCTTTATTGGGTTTCTTTTGATACACGTTTTTTATAACATCTGGACCTTCAAACAAGAATTAAATTACAGAAATGAACTACATTGAAGTTGTTTTACTTAAAATATTTATAATCACACTGTTTAAAGCATACTAGTTGATATACCCGGTCTTGCACGGGTAGAATTTAGTAGTTTATTTTAAACGATTTATGAAGCTGCATAGATTCTCTATTCTGCATTATCAGCTACCTGTCACCCCAGATTAATTTATTTAGTATTATGAAACATGTAAAGTTTGGATTCTTCTTTTTAAAATTGAAATAATAAAAAAAAATGATCGGTTCAGATTTCTTAGTGAAATCAGTATCTCGCTTGCTTATGTAAGTTTTAACATAAAATTGTTTTTTTTCTTGATAATTCTTCGAAATCACATTCTGGACTTCCGTAAACACTCATAAATATTTGAAAGCATTCTTATTTTTCAAAGAAGACTGAATATAAAAACCTATTTACAATCAACCATGAATTTATATTGTTTTTGTAAAGAATGTGTTCAACAGGAAATAATGGCGACAGTTGTCTGAGTTTTTTTTGCTGCAACTGTTAGATACTCAAAAGATTTCTATAAATAGCATATTTTTCTTAGAATGTGAATAAAAAATTTAAGAAATAGCGAGTGATTCAATGTATTTAGCCGCAATCTTCTTTTTGTAAAAAAAATGACAATTTCTACGAAAATATCTTTCTAATATTTCTCCAAACGTTCTAAACAAACATGCAAACCTTTTTTTATCTATAATACAACAAAAAATAAAATACTAAACTTTATTTGATACTGTTTTACCGCCATTCATGGCTGGGGTCTCAGAAGATCCCAGAGGGGGAATATGTGACTATTTCTCCCAAGACACTTAAAAATGGAATAATAACTCCAAAATTTTTACCCATTGTAAAACTTTGCGTAATTAAGGAATAGTAGCATCGGAAATTGTCAAAACAAAAATGCATGGGAGATATCAAGCGTCAAAGTGCGTCTGGGGTCGAAAAAGACCCCAAAGGGGTAGGAAGGTTAAAATGAAAAAAAAACTAATTTTTGTGGATCACAACTGAAAATTATCTTTTCTAAATGGCGCTGGTATGGTGGACTCACTGTATATAAAAAATGCATGATTTCCTGCTTTTTTTCCTTTGCATTTCTAAAAAATTTATGAAATAAATCTGGTTATAAAATATATTGTTTTTTATTTCATTCTATTACATTCAGACTTGTTTCATTGAAATATTAATAAATTAGCTTGTAGTATAAATAACTTTAAAATTAAATTTCTATAGTTTGTTTAGTATGCACTACAAATACTTATATAAAAAAATAATTATCACACTTCATAGTTTTATTACATATTTAATATTGGACTTGCTGAGAATGGAGTCCAATTGACTTTAAAATATTTTAGGATAAATTTAATTAGAACTTTACACTACAGAGTGTTTTAAAAGTTCGTTTCGCGGCTTTTATTTGGAACCAACGTGTCCTAGGGTTAGGGAGGTAAGGTCTACCCTTAGTTAACCTTTTACCTGCCGATGTTCCCAAATGGGAACATCATTTTAAGGAATTTTTTCACCACTTAATTTTTCATGCAGGAATTTGATACTTGGCAGAAAGCAACTCAAAGATATGAAGTTATTTTACATGCAAAAGTTTTTCACGTGCAATTTAATCCTTTTTTTAGAATTTACATCAAAATTAGAGATTTTTGGCTCTTTCAAAAGTTGCATAAGTTTCAACTTGTGAAAATTTTAAATAAATTTAGTTTTAAATAATTTTGCTGTGTTTAGGTAGCTTAAGTACACATCTTCCCATTTGGATTAACAGAATAGGTTTACATTCAAATTTTGGGGAGTAATTACCAATACAACGTATATGTTCCCAAATGGGAACATTGGCGTTTGGGGTATAGTATTTGAGGGTATTTTTATAACATGCAAAAATTCAAGTTATTTCGTATTTTCTTTAATTTTTTTTAACTTTTTTTGTCTCAAAGGATCTAAACAGGCTAAGAATTATGTTTTACATTCAAAAATATGTAATTTTTATTTTTTCTCCAGATTTATGGAGAAATAAATTCCAAATCTTTATAGCAGATTCTTACACTTATATATTTTTCTAACTCCCCGATCGATTAATTTTCAGTAGTTATCAATAGGGGTTATGCAAAGATCATATTTTGAGTGCCTCTGAGGATTTTCGTATATATTTTTGTTCAAGTAATTTTTTTACATAAAAATTTTAGGAATAAAATCGAAGAATTTTGAAAATAAGGAAAAGTGCATACATCTAAAAACACTCTTCTAACGTAAGTTGGATGTAAGATATATGTGGTTCAGTTCGGAATCTTCCATGAGAAACACAGCTTTAATGAATCAATGGAGATAATTATGATTATCACTTTTGAAAGCTAATTATATTTGAATGCAATTAGTGGATTTTATGCTAGATATCCCTATAGAACCGTAATTAAAACTAACTTTTCTCACAGAAACATAACTGTTTAGCTTTGAAGAGCATGGGAACACTCTTATGTATTTTTTACACCAAAATATTACCCATAGTGCAAGAAAAATTTACGGAAAAGCTTCGCGTACGTGATAAACATGTAAATTTTTTCTTATGAAAATCTATAAAAATGTTACTTAATCGTCTAAGTATGGATAATAATAATGAAAAAACCGTACACTATCATAAAAATGTCCATAATTATTGAGTAGAAACCTATTCAAAGCATTTTATTTGAATTAATTGTAAAATATGTGCCTTTTGGAAATCCCCCTAAAAACTTCACCCCAAACGCCAATGTTCCCAAATGGGAACATTCTCAAAAGCATACCTAAGAACTTTTTTCAGCCAAAAAATGACTGGAATGGTTTTGGTAATGATAAAACAAGCCATTTAAGCCAAAAATCAGAACCTTTAATTCGAAATTTGAATTGTGGCGTTTAAAAGGTTAAGAGAACTTAGAGTACCTATTGAAATGATTTACAGCGACTCTAGCGGAGAAATAAAAAGTTACAAAAATTAATTAAAAAACAAAAGGAGATAGAGCAATAACATCAGCAAGAGTATTGTTGCCAACGTTAGGAAGAACTCACTAAAAAATTCAAGAAAATAACGAATTTTCGCGGAGAAATAAGCATGGGAAAATAGCACTTTTTCAGACCTCAAAAAAAAGAAAAAGTTCCAAAATTTGCAAATTGTTTTGATTTTTGATTATATTTTGCCTTCAAACAGCTAAAAAAACCCTAAAACTTAACAATAACACTGAAAAATTTGCTAATTTAAGAACTTTTTCTTTTTTGAGGTCTGGCTTTCTTTTAAAATCCTTTCTTATTTCGCGGCTAATGGCTGAGAGGAAGGTATCTTTCAAATTTCAAGCCTCTCGGTCCTATATTTTTGGAGATTTCGTGATGAGTGTACATCAACCAGTAAGTCAGTCAGTGTGTCAGGGGTATTTGTATTTTATAGCTATAGATTTGGTAATTTTAAGTGATATTTAGAAGTGGAAGGAATGCCTTTTTCAAAGTCTAATTTTCACCAAATTTTTGTCGCCACTGAGAGGGTAAATCTGTACCCCGAAATATTCTTCCCCTAAAATATTTAAACCGTCCACACAAAATTTATGATGGAAATAAAAAAAATTAAATAGAAAAAAGGCGAGCCCTACCACACATCTTTCTCCAACTACAACACTGTGATTGATAGACAAGTGTCACCTCCGACAATAAGGCGCCTTTGGGTTTAGATAAAAACACTAAAACTGCCATTCGGCCACAAATCTAATGACAAAACACCTCTATTACGATAGTCTCCGACCGTCTTTCCTCATCCCACATATACCTACAACTGCAACACGCACAGTGAGTGAACAAGTGGATAACGCACATCAGAAGAAAAGGGATCACAATAAACCTTAGCTTCCGAGACTAGCAGACTCCTGTCATCCCAAGCTATTCCCTTTTCCACCGAGATAAATTTTCAACTTTATTTCAACCCGCTATCAATAAAACGTGCGTTCACGAGAGCACTTGCTCCATTCTTAGGTTAGAGTTAGTGGGGATAGAGTGAGCGTCGAACATGGTCCCACGTTAGTCACGAGGACCGTAAGCTCAAAATAAAAATTTACAAAAACTCTAAATTATTTGCAATGTTAACATATAAATCTGTAAGTACTGTATACATGTGAGTAAGGTTACCTGTACATCAACATCTGCATTTGAGGTGCTGAAAACACCTCAATTTTACGAATGCGGTCAGATAATCCTCCGAGATAAGCGATAATAAAATAATTTCATAAAATAATTTATTTTTTTCCCAGTCGTCCCAGTTTCCCAGTTGCATAAAATCTTTATCTAATAACATAAAATTTATTTATCTTAAAAGGTTATAATTGATACTTTCAACGATGTTAACTACAATAGAATTTTCCCTGTTATTTACAATTCTAATATAAATTTCTATAAAAAAAACTCACCAATCATCTGTTTAAGTTATATACATTTGCTATCTTTTTTCTACTTTATCCACTTTATCTACTTAACGTAATTTACCTACATTCATTTCTCCCCACAACACCGTTTAAATAAAGCACTAGATGAAGAATCTTTAGAGTTTTTGATTTTTCTCATTTCCCAAACGTTTATAAACCATTTCATGAAAACAACTATGAACATGACTGAGAAGCAAAATCAGCCAAGAATATTTTATATACTTTTTTCATAACTAAAAACATCTCCTTCACTTCTTTTTTAAAAACATCTTCCATTGATATATATTTGACTAAACGAAATGCAAGTTTCAGATAGAGTAAAAAAAGATAATTTCATCCATCACGGAAAAATAACTAAGAAAAAAATCTTTCCTTAACCAAAAAGCACCCCCTAGAAATTTTTTTCCTTGAATCCTTGATGTTTTAAAATAATCAGAAATGGAAAGAAAATCTGAGGGAGAAAACTTCTTTTCACTGTAATGATTCTCCATCATTCTCTCTCATAAAAGAAATTGTCTTACTTGGAGAAAGCTGTTTTCTTCCCAGCAATCCTTCCTTCTATGGCAGGATTTCTCATGGGCCTCTTTTACTGTATGGTAAGCCTTGCACAACATACGGCGGCCCGCCAGCTCTGTTTTTATACCCAATAAGTCTTAAATAAAGATTGAAATGAATGAGAAATTACATTTATTTCGTAAATCTCTTTGTAGAATCCATATTGCTGGATAATTTCGTTTCTATAATGTCAATCGCCACAAAAGGGGCAAAATTTGAATTTAATTTTTTTAATGTTCATATCATCGAAATAGTTATTTATGTTTTTATGTAACCTATTTTATTAAAAAATATTCCCCAAAATTTCCGACTTTTAGTGATACATGCCATGCTGGTCAATATTGTTTCAATAATGATCCTGGGCCATCGGGGCTGTTGGACAGTTTTCATGAAATTAATTGCAGAAAACCTTAATGCAGTAGATAAAGGGTTAAACATAGAAAAATATAGTTTTTGCTTCTCAAAGTTTGCAACTCATGCGCATCCTAGCCAATAACATCTCTACGATTTTGACAAGTAGATTGAGCATAGCTCCCGATTGCGGGGCACGTCCTCGCCGAAATAATGCTTCCATTTAAGCACCCGCGCAGAACGGAAAAGACCCCGTAGTCGCGCTAAGTAGCCAGTTCTCATGTGCGGGGCGTCGGTGCTTTTGAAAGTGTTGCTGTTTCGAGATAAAGAATCTCATCCAGTATATTCCTCTCTTTTGGGGAAGAAGGTTTTAAGTAAGAGGTTATCATGGAGCTGATTCCATATTGGTCTGTGAAACCACCGGAGAAGAAGTTTTTTTAATTGCCGTTTTCTCTCTTTTCTGCCTACACGAGGTGTTTTTTTTTGTTTCGAATGGAGACGTTTGATGCTCGGAATGATAAGTTGGGAAACATGTTGTGTTTTCTCTTTTTTTGCCCCTTTTAATGTATTGGTTCTGAGAATTGTATCTGCCTAGGAAATGGATGGGATTAGGTCGGGCTGTTCTTGAACATTTTCTTCTCGGAATATTATCCGATATATATATGGCCCGTGGGCTATAATTGACCCACCAGTAGTCAACCAGCTCCTAAAATGTGGTCCGCAGTAGCTGACTGGATTTTCACGGCATCCAATTCGCCCACTACATATTAAAGAGCAAATTACGATAAGTTATAGAAGTTATAGTTATTAAGTTATAGAAGCAGCATGTAATTTGTATGCCTGTGCTATTTTGCCATTTATCTCTATTACTTTTATTATTATTTATTATTGTTAATTAAAAAATTGTTGAATTCAAAATATAAATTTTATTTCCACAATTAAATATTTTTATAAATCACTAGCTGTTATACCCGGCCTTGCACGGGGGGGAGTTTATAAATTTATTTTTATAAATATTCCTTAACCTTCCTACCCTCTTGAAAAAATAGTCACATATTCCCCTCGTGGGGTCTCTGAGGACCCCATGCGTAAAACATGCCTATGACTCTAATAAAGGTTAAAAATTCCTTAAATGGAGAAGAATTGTCATTTTTTATTTCTAGAAAGATGCTTCAGAATAATTTATCCAATTTTTTTGGTATTTTTCTCATTTGTTTCGTCTTATTACGGCTTAATTGGGTTTCTTTTGATACACGTTTTTTATAACATCTGGACCTTCAAACAAGAATTAAATTACAGAAATGAACTACATTGAAGTTGTTTTACTTAAAATATTTATAATCACACTGTTTAAAGCATACTAGTTGATATACCCGGTCTTGCACGGGTAGAATTTAGTAGTTTATTTTAAACGATTTATGAAGCTGCATATATTCTCTATTCTGCATTATCAGCTACCTGTCACCCCAGATTAATTTATTTAGTATTATGAAACATGTAAAGTTAGGATTCTTCTTTTTAAAATTGAAATAATACAAAAAAAATGATCGGTTCAGATTTCTTAGTGAAATCAGTATCTCGCTTGCTTATGTAAGTTTTAACATAAAATTGGTTTTTTTCTTGATAATTCTTCGAAATTACATTCTGGACTTCCGTAAACACTCATAAATATTTGAAAGCATTCTTATTTTTCAAAGAAGACTGAATATAAAAACCTATTTACAATCAACCATGAATTTATATTGTTTTTGTAAAGAATGTGTTCAACAGGAAGTAATGGCGACAGTTGTCTGAGTTTTTTTTGCTGCAACTGTTAGATACTCAAAAGATTTCTATAAATAGCATATTTTTCTTAGAATGTGAATAAAAAATTTAAGAAATAGCGAGTGATTCAATGTATTTAGCCGCAATCTTCTTTTTGTAAAAAAAATGACAATTTCTACGAAAATATCTTTCTAATATTTCTCCAAACGTTCTAAACAAACATGCAAACCTTTTTTATCTATAATACAACAAAAAATAAAATACTAAACTTTATTTGATACTGTTTTACCGCCATTCATGGCTGGGGTCTCAGAAGACCCCAGAGGGGGAATATGTGACTATTTCTCCCAAGACACTTAAAAATGAAATAATAACTCCAAAATTTTTACCCATTGTAAAACTTTGCGTAATTAAGGAATAGTAGCATCGGAAATTGTCAAAACAAAAATGCATGGGAGATATCAAGCGTCAAAGTGCGTCTGGGGTCGAAAAAGACCCCAAAGGGGTAGGAAGGTTAAAATACATTTATAATTTTGTAAATTAGCAATATTACAAATCATCCCGGTATCCCAGGCACCTCTTTCCTATTCCAGTGTTCCCGGTAATCTTATCCCGGTGGTCCAGGTAATTTTTCTAATCCCGGCGGTCCCGGTAATTTTCCTATCTCAGTGTTTACGGTAATTTTTATATTCCGGTATTCCCGGTGTCTTTATGGTAAATTTCCTATCCCAGTGTTCTCGGTAATTTTTATAACCCGGTAATTTTTTCCATCCCAATGTTATAGCTAATTTTCCAATCCCGGTGTTCTTGTCACTTTTTACAATCCCGATGTTCCTGATAATGTTTAATATCTTGGTGCCTTTATAAAATAACAAATTTGAAACCATAATAAAAAGTCTAGTAAATTAGTAAGTCTAGTGAACAAATTAACAAATTTAAAACCAGTGTTTAAAACTAAAATAAAAGATCTAGGGCCATATTCAGATCTTCGCCGACGGCGAAAAAGTTCAGCTAAATAGTTGAGACGATTTCGAAATATCTATTTCGCCTTGAACTTTTTCACCGTATTCAGATCTTCTTCCGAAAGGACGCGGAAATCTCGGAGATTCAGCTCATTGGTTAGTTGTGTTGTTGACGTGAAACGCTTAGCGACCAATAAAATCCCTCACTAAAAAGGCGGGAAAACATCACTGATACATTCACATGCTCCCAAAAGTGTAAACAAACTCAATCTGCACTGCAAGTCGCTTGTTTGTGTTGTTTGAGTGAACTAGAAACCAAGCTGAAGCTTTTAGCTGAGCGCACATATTAAAGAGTTGATAAAAACAATAAAAGAAAAAGAAAATATTTCATATTTTCTTATTTCTACAAGCTTTGCACCTTTTAAAGGAGCATAACCAAGTAATTCTTGTAACTCATAACAGTAATGCTTCATTTCCCAAATTTAATTCCAAGTATGTTTTGGAAATTCATTCTTGCATGATTTTGAAAGAATGGTTATGAAAAAGAGAGATAATAGCTGGGGTAGAAAACAAAAACTCAATAGAAAAAAGTTATTTCATAAAGTATGATTACATGGAAATATCTTTTCATCAAAGGAATTAATTACTCATTAAATTCAATATAATACAAGATGTTAGGAAGTAGGAACTATAATTCATAATTCTGGTTGATAAGAGTTTAGTATAATACTCACCTTATTGGTACAGTAAACTAATCCTTAATTATCATTTCCCAATTTTAGCTGCACTTTTTAAATCTATAAACTGAAACTTTGCAAGCTTATAAAACAAAATAAATAAGTACTTATACTATTTTCATTTCTACACAATATTTGAAAGTTCCCTTTTTTATTTTTACGATAGATTCAATAAAAGTTTAGGAATTTTGTATTAAATATTCTTCAACTTATTATATTTTAAACTGCATACTTAATTTGTTGGAGAATTTTCCGCTCAATGGAGCAAAAATTATTTTTTTACAGTTAAATGTGTGAACTATTGCAGTTACTCGGTATTAAATTGAAATTTATTAGTACAACATGTAAGAAAGAATGAGGCAGATTTTACAAACAAATTTTTATTACTCCAGTTAGACTACAGTGTAACTTGTGAAAATTTCAAAGTATATTATATGAACTAAATCTTAAAAATATAAAACTCCTCTAATCACAAAAAATATTATTTATTAGGGGAGAGTGTTGTACCTATGGACAAAAATCACGTTTGGATTTTTCTAAGACAGGTAAAATCACATTTTGACCATTTAAAGTGCCCAACTTATAGTCCTAACTTTTGTGAGTAGAGATATATTTTTTATTAGTCAAAATCTTGAAAATTGGATTTTTAATCATTTATAATAACTTGGAAAAATTTGTGTCCAAAGGTACAACAACCTGTTGTACCTATGGACAGACCCAGTTGTACCTGTGGACACCCTTAAAAAGGGAAGTTTTAGTTGAAAAAAGCTAAGAATGAACATTTTTATTGATGAATTACCTTTTAATAACCTATTTCAAGCCTTTTTAAAATTGAAAATAGATTTTTTAAAGTAATGTAGTTTTAGATCGTAAATGATCATTAAAACGAAGTTGAATGATAAAAGTCTTGATTTTTTACCAAAAACACAAAAATCACATGGTATTTTCAGATCAGAATTTAAGGTAATAGTTTCATCAATCATGCTGATTGATCTGACAACTTCACTGATCCAAAAAAACCAATTCGATCGACACTTAGTTGTGCAAGCATTTGGTGGTAATAACAATAATAATTTGGAGGTAAATCTTCTTCAGTGGAAATTTTAAGTTTTTTTAATCATCATACTTAAATGCGATAGGGTGCTTAGGGTTTTACACCATATTTTACATTAAATTCCAAGTAGAATCATAAATTTAAAAAAGTAGTTTATATCACAAAATATTTGATTTTTCATCTAAAATTCACTTGAAAATAATCGCTGACAAATAGATTACCATTTAGAATTAATTTAACATTTATTAAAATGTATTCAGTTAAATGAAACCTGATTCTAAAACGCCGATTAGCTACAGACACCCACAAGAACGTGTCCGTAGGTACAACACTCATGGTGTCCGAAGGTACAGCATCAGGTGTTTTTGCATTCAAAGTTCTATAAAAGATAAAAGAATTGAGATCTGACGCTTTCTAATATCAAAACTAAAAAGTCAAAATCTCGGGGATTCCCCCATATATCCCATTTTATCATATCATAATCTTAGAGGAAGAAAATAATTAATGTAGTGATGCACTAAAAAAAACTTTGAGCACCTAAAAACAGTATTTTTATTATAGAAAATTTAAATAATATTTTAAACAGCTGATTTCACGTTAGCAACTAGATAGCATTTGTTTACATTCAAAATCGACCACAAATTCAAATTTACATTTTTTTCCGAATTTTAAAATGAGGTGGCTGAAGGTACAACCGTCCGTAGGTACAACACTCTCCCCTATCAACAAAAAAAGTAAGCACTACACCAATTTGTTCCAACATTTATACAACTCTTTTCTCAATAATGATTCTGTTTGGTTAATTGAGTATGGATTGTCACTGTTCACAGGAGGAAATTTTTTTTCATAAATTATCAAATACAATAACTATACCTCAAAACAATTTAAATGAATAATTGATTAATTTCCATTACTATTAATCAAATATTTTTTTAAAAGATAACTTTCAGTTTATATAGAAGTTTCATCCTTTTAAATTTTTATAATTTTCCCTTTTCAATACTTCTTTCTGGATTCACAGAAATGTATTTTAGTTGAACTGGAAAAAAATTATATTTGCATGTAAACATAAAATGAAAATATTAATTACTTACAAGAAAAAATTATTTAACAGCATAATTGATTGTTATTTATTTATATTGAAATGTTTATATTCGCATTCAATGATTTTTATCTTGGTGTAATCTTCTTAATTTAATTAATACTATCCTAAAATAAAAAAACACTTTTTTGCTGAAGGAAGCTAGTTTAATGGAAAGCGATAGAATAAGAATTCTTTAAATATGTGATAGTGATATTCCAATGCAAAAAAATGCTATAAGCTGTACATAAAAAAAATCAAGAATTACAAGTAATAACTAATGTATTCTGTGCAAAAATGATATCTTTCATGAATTTAAAACACAAACTATTTCTTATATTATTACAACTGAAATAAACATTTAAATATATCTATTTAAAGCTTTCCATTTATAACTTTCTCTGAATAAAAAAAAGTACTGAACACATCCACCTTCTTAATTCAAATCTTGAATTGGACTTCCGAGTCTATTCAGAATTCTTAATCTTAAAATATAACAATTCAAAAAGAAATTTGCCACGTCGATTTGTGTAACATTAAAAACATTATAAATTATTCCATTTTATACTAAATGAACATTTTTATCCTATTAAGATTAGTAATAGTTGAAGCTATTTCTCTAATATTTGATACCAAAACAAACTTGGCGATATTTAACGGAACATAACCTAATTGATCCGAAATATTGAATACACAAACATTTACCAATTCTGAAAGATTCCATAATGAGAAAATTAAATAAAAAAACTATTTACATACCTCAAATTTTTCTTTGCTATCGGGAGTAATCTGAAGCAGGGCAAGGAGTGTTGGTTTGTCATGGTCGACTCTTATCTCAGCTGTGCCATTTTTCTTCTGTGCTCTCTCATTCTTGTTAAATTTATCAAATACTTTAATATATCAATCCAGACATTAATGACTCTAAATCTTACTAATCAAAGCATGCAAATTTCCCTAAAGATGGACGCCCGATTTTTGTTACGAAGTACAACCAAATGAAGAATGTAAACAAACTGTTTCCAAGGTTTCAGCGCAGTTTCAGCCAATGAGAGAAGAGAAAGTCGGTAATTTCGCCGTCAGCTATTTCGAAAAAGTGAGTCGAGAAAAAGTCAATCTAAATACCGTTTCAACTATTTAGCTCAACTTTTTCGCCGTCGGCGAAGATCTGAATATGGCCCCTAGTAAATGAAAAAGTCTAGTGATCTGTCTCATTTGAAACAATGTTTTATTTTTAACTCGTTGTATGACTGGTAAAACAGGTTTTCAAACACGGAAAAATAAGTGAAAAAAGAAGAAAAATTGGAAAAAAAGAATGAAGGACCGATTTTCTCTTTATAAATTATAGCCTATGTGTTATTCTGATGTATAAGCTACGTTATTGTAAAATTTCATTAAAATCCATTCAGTAGTTTTTGCGTGAAAGAGTAACAAACATCCAGACAAACATTTTACAATTATAATAGTAGTAGGAAGTAGGATAGTGTCTTAATTTTCTATAATTATTTAAATGCGATTGAATTTTTATTACTATTTTACTAACTTAATAATGGAATAAGCTTTCAAAATCAAAGAAATCTAAAATTCCAGAAAAAAAACTCAAGGGTTAGACCTGTAAATAAAAAAAGTATGAAAACGTCTGTGAGTATCCTTTACGTTATAACAAAAAAAATTTTACTGTTATCAGAAATTTGGAAATAGTTTTCAATAAATTTAGAAATGCTAAAATTTAATTGAATATGAGCCCTACTTTGAACTCAAATATTAGCAAAAAAAGACAATGGAATCCGTATAAAATAAGTATAACATACTCAAAATAAACGGATAATTGATTCCAAGTAACTCTTCACAATGTATTTATTCAAATCTAAGCGATATCATCCGAAGATAACATCCTTTGCTAAAGAACTAGTAACTATCAAGGAGGAATTTATAACATCTACCACCAATACTTGTCCAGAACAGGATACGCAAACCCATTCGAAAACGCATACCCTCACACGCATGCACCCTCTGATTCAACTTAATGTATTCGGACAAATCTCGACTCTTTCCTAGAGGAATAAACATCCCCTATCGCACGAATAATCAGTCCTGTGACTGATATTGCTCCAGGAAAAAAGACTGATTTAAGGCACAGACGTTGAAACCATACGGTTTCGGGCTGGTTTACATGCATAGTAATTTTAGCGATGTGACCGGAAACGGTCGATGGGAAAAACGGTCAAAAATTCCCTATTGCTTGCCTTATTGGTTTAGAATCCTACAATTGATTCTTACCGATATGACGTAGTAGTTATCCTTTTGATTTATTCGTTTGAATCGTCAGTTTAAAAAAACAGAACGAGCTCAGAAAAGGACAAATTTACTTTTTGTGTGCAAAAACATCCCCATAGGATGCTCCTTATATTTGTCCAAATCAATATCAATGCATTAATTTTTTTTATTAAACTTAAAATTTAAGTTAACTTGTTAATATTCTTTGTACTGTGTAAACTTATCCAACATAAAATTATATCTTATTTTGGTTTTTATCCTTCCTTTCAACTGTAAAATATTTTTGAGTATATACTGATATTTTTTCGACGATTGCTATGCTTTGTTGAATAGGGTATTAAATTTCCAGAACAAAAAATCTGGTGCTGGACCACCTTTTGTAGCTTAAAATCTTATTTTCACAAAATTGCAATCATTAAGTTTATTACCCCTAATAAAGCATGTAAATTTATATAATGCTCTGATTTATAATTACATTTTAATGAAACTTTAATTTTATCTCACGAGTTAGTAATTTTTGTTGCAATATAAGTAAATATTGAAGACCCACAGAATTGTGGATAAGATTTTTTCCACAACTCTAAATTTCACTTAAAATAATTTTAGTAGTATTGTCAAATTTGGGGTATAGCAATATTGTTAAGGATTTAGTGTTGACTCTCCGCACAAAATACACTGCCGAAAGTTATAATTAAATCTTTACTTGTTCAATTAATTAAAATTTCTATATATTACTTATTGGATATTTTTGTGTGGTTCCGGGTCCCTCCACGGACCACTTCCAAGACTCATGGATCACCAGTGGTCCGTGGACTTCGGTTGGAAACCACTCATTTATAAGTATTCCATATGGAAGTTTCAACCATTCACTACTGTCGCGTTGCGTGAATCCATGCATGTAAACTCGCCCTCACTCTTCCATTCCAATGATGCGTATCAGGCAAGGCAAGAAATCGCAGTGATGTATGCAAACGGTCTCCCTAGCAGGGTCCCTGAGCAATATGCAAAACGCCCTGGCGGCGAATGAATTTGTCAGCAAGACGTATGGAGGTTATTTAGTGATGGTTCTGGACATGGGAAGCGCGGGTCGTAACCTTTTAAAAAATAAGTTTCGTTGGATTTATAGCGGTTATAAAGAAGGATGATCCGGAGCATCAGGGGGATTTTTGAAAGGGAAATGGTGGTATTGGATTCTTTGTTTCGCTTTCTTAAAGCTTTTTTTGCGATTTGTTCGTGACCTCTAACTAAGTTATAATTTTACACCCAGATTAATAGTGAATGTTTTTAGGGTGTATCGATGGAAGTATTTGTTCAGTTATGCTTTGAGATGGACTTATATGTATTCGGGTAATGAGGGTGTATGAAGGAAATTCATAACATTGAAAAAACGTTTTGTGCTATAATTCTCTAAAAATCTGTGTGAATATGATTTAGATTTAAACTTATGTTCACAGTTTTGATTTTCGTTCAAAGTTTTTCTTGTGGGGGTCGGACTAGGCAACACGTGTGTTTTTAAAGTGGGGACACAAAAATGTTATTGAATGTGTTTACATTGCATTTATTTTTGTGTAGAACTCTCCAGTGTATCCATGAGTTTCCTTATATAACAAAGAAAAACACGATCATGTTAAAATTCAATAATAAAATAATGAAGTTAAACAAAATAAGCTTCCTGTTTTATGTATTCTTAGCAAGAATTGAGAAATATGCAGTACAATAGTTTCTTTGTGTGCGTCCGTATACATTTTCAAACAGTATTTTTACAACAGAAAATTCTACAACATATACATAACTAACTCTGATACAAATATCATTATTTTAAATTCACAAAATAAGATTTGGGATTTAATCAAAAAATATACATTCGCCTTTATTCGCATGTAGAAGTAACCCAATAAAAAGCGTTTTGATAAATACGAACGTGCCGTGTTAACTCCGAAAGAACAAGCAATATATCCCTCGCATGTCAAAATTCAATATTGCTTCCCAGAGATCCCAGTTTTTTCTTACTCTATCGAAAGTATGCGGTGAAGCCTATTTTTAGCCTCCCTAACACGATAACCAAATTGAAAATATATCAACGCTGTGATGAGAAAGCACACGCTAGCCATGGTACTTACATTTCCTACAAGATTACTATCAGGAGTGTTGTCTTGCTTCAGGTTTTGGGATCATATGCTTATAAACGATCCTATGGTATTTCTGCAGTATTTTACATAACTTAAGAAGTATTTATATTGTACACATTAAATTTGTATGTTTTGGAGAAATCTTAACAAAGAAGGAATGCATAAACTAGTTTTTAGTTTAATTTTCTTAAGTGATTTTCATTAAACACAAATGTCTAAGTCCGGTTTTTTGTTTATGCTTATAAATGATTCTAGAGCGAGCATTTATTATGATATTTTATCCATTTCTTATGTATGATAGATATCTATATAAAATTTCTTCAAATTTGTATGATTTATTGACAAATTGTCTAAATTGCTTTACAGATTTAAATTTTCTTAGGTGATTTTTGGACTATTAAAATTTAAAATGCTTGTCAAATTGAAGAGTACCAAAGTAATTATTTTCAATATTAGAATCAATATTCGATGAAACTTCATTCGCACTATGTAGCCAATTAACATAATCAATTATTTTTATGCATTTAACGGAAATTTAGACATTTTATCTTAGGTTCTTACATAATATCACTGCTTTCACAATCTCATCTTTAAAAATTTTGAGATCATTCCCAAATTTATTAATCGCATAAAAATATCCTAATACAAAGATTTATAGTCTCCTGGGATTCTCATATAACCCATGTAGGAGATAATATAAAATTATACTCATTTACAGTTAAATATATTTTCAAAGCAACGTTAAAAAACGGTATTAGACGATGAAATTCAGATTCTTATGATTTTAATTCATTTTGTCTTTAATAGTTAAGAACCAAAATCAAGGCTTATAGGCTTTGCGAATGAATGAAATGTAGAACTGGGAACAAGATGGCGTGTTTTCGTGGGAAAGAAAGAAAATAAATTTGAAATAAACATAAAAAACCAAAAATGTGTTTTAATTCAACAAAATTGGTTGAACAACAAACAAAAACGTGATGCCAGCTTCATAAAATGCAATAATGCATAACAAACGAATTAAATAGAACTTATCGCTACAAGTTCATCGTCATTACTATAAATAGAAGGCTGAAATATCGTCTGTTTAAATTCTTTAACAAATTAAAGAATCTAATGTTTTTTTGCTTTAAAAATATTTTTACATTTTTATTTTACTATTGATTTTTTTATTTTCTTGATAAACCGGTTCAATGAGGTATTCTCACGTTTTGAGATTAAATTTTATTAAAACAGTAGATAAAAAACATGAAGAATGACGTTTACATCAAGTATTTTCATAGCCTGGTTTCCGAGATACAAATTTTTGAAATTTCGTTTTTTGTTTGGGCGCGAAAACATTTTCGAATCACAAATCATGCGCTGTGAGGTCGACTCCAATAGAAGCCCGTTTTCAGATCACGAGAAAACAGTAAACACGATAGTTTTCATGCGATGTGATGTCGCATCCAATAGAAGCCTGTTTTCTGATAACGAGATTTTTCTTGTGTTTTGGCAAACATAAAATTGAATTTTAAATTATTTAAGACACATTTCAGAACTTATAAATCAGAAATTGGTCAGTTTTAAATCATAATGTATTAGAAAAGTATAAAATCAAGCAAATCCCTCACACATGCAAATACCGCATTCCGTTAAAGGTCCCGCAAAATACCTCCATGCTCTTTTGGTCACCAAAAAGTAGAAATATTGTTAAATAATTTCAAACACATATATGTTGTGTCTCAAGAAACCAAGCGTAGTTAGAATAAATTCAACTTTATTAAAAACATCTAAAAAGCACATCCAAAGAGAAGTCAACAGCTATTTATACATCACTGAGTAGTCAGCAGTTTCAGATACAGTTAGCAGCCTCAGATAGCATCAGCCACAGATACAGCTCCCGTGCAGGCCACCCAACAAAATATACCAACGGGCCAAGTTACGGGGCTGAGTTGCAACTCCTCTCATACATTAAAATGTTTGGTTAGATCAATAACTGTTTAGTTTATCAATAAAAATCAGAAAAATTTGTCGATATTGGAATATATGGCGTTCATAAAAACTTGATGATATTTAGCGGGACCTTTAACGGAATTGAACTGATAAACTTAATAGTATTGCGAGAAAAAACTACATTTGTCTATGTTTGATGTCATCGTAGTACATGAAAAAACTTTGCGTTTTCAGTCATGTGTTTTTTTCTCGAATTTTGAATTAAAATATTTAATTACTTGTACGCTTTTTTTGAAAAATTTACTAAATATTTAATTTTAGGATACAAAAAAGGTACAAAAACACATGATTGTTTATGAAAATCTGACACATGCAACTTCCTTATTATACAAAGAAAGAAATTGAAGTGTAGTTATTCGTTAGTAAAAAGTATCACATCTACTAAACATGTTTTTATCAAGCTTATTTAATGAGGATGGTCTTTTTTGTCATCAACAAGTTTTTTAAGGTTTGGAGAGAAAGTAGTGGCGGACATCAGTGCTAGTTAGTTTTTGCGTAGTTATTTTTAATAAATTGTATGCTGAGAAAAAATCGCACACAGATATGCAGAGCTGAACATTGCCGTCACTTACAGAATAGCTTGGACAAAAATTGAGTTCTTTTGAAGAGTTTGTTGCGTGATTTCCCTTCTTAATTTCATAATTATTCACTTATTATCAGGAGCGTTATAGGAGAACCTACGAAAATATCCTGGGGAACAACTGGTAGCTCGCGATCGACGGTCGTACGATCAATGTGTTACAAAAACGTAGTTTACTTCATAAGTGATATTTTTCCAGCCGATTTTACCCTTTCAGACCTTGAGTGCCCTAGATTGGCATGAAATCTTGAGGTGAATTTGGGGCGACTAGGGCTATAAGAGTTAAAATGTTGCAACCTGAGCATTTAATTAATTAATTAAGCAGAAGCATCTATACAAATCCTTTGGATGTAGATTGCTACATTCAAATACATAAAAACCTTTTACGATGAAAAACAGTGTTTGAATTAACTAGAGGTAATTAAATAAACCAGATTCCCACTTCACAAAATTTTTTTCAAAAGGAACACAAGGAAACAAGTTGCTGCTACATTGCAAAAAGCACTGCATCGCTTTTCTTGTTACTCTTACTCACCTTTAATTGAAGGAGAATTGATGAACTAATTGATTGCACTCTTAATTTTTTCGTAAAGGGGTAATCAAATTTCACTCTTTAATTTTATATATTGAGAAAGGGGATTGTTTTTATCAGATAACTTTTTGGTTATTTTATTCTATACTTTTTACTAAATATTAATTATATATTTCTTAGAGTGCAGTGCAATTTTTCTAGATTTTGACAAAATTATACTACAGAAAGTAATCGAGAGCTTTTTATAGATACTATAGTTACACAACTACCAAATTGAAAACAATGGCCTAATTTTAACTATTAAATTTGCTTTTTCATTTATAATTATTTGCTGGTTGTGTAAGAAGCGGTTCAACAAAATTGTTGTTGAAAAAGGTAATTTTTTGAAAAGATGTATTTATTAAGCTATTAAAAACATTGAAAGGTATATACATACAGAAATGCCCCTCTCGAAATTGCCAAGCTATTTTGGGAGCCAAATAAAAGAAAAATCGCCGATGTATATAGTATTGTTATCAAAACAACAATGTATTTTAATAAGTTGGTCTTCAATTTTTGGCAACATTTCTGTAATTTGGCACTCAGATCAGCTTTGTTATGACAGAATTATACCATGCTAGTAATCATGAGTGGATTAACATGTACCCATGTGTCTCAAATGAATCCCTATTTTTTTTCAAAGCATGTACAAAAAAACATCACAAAACTCTTGTTATCTAGGACCACCTACAATCTCGTAAGGCCAACAAAGATCGAAATTGTGACGGGTGATAGTAAATTTGACGTCACTTTTTATCTATCTTTGTACAAAATTCAACTTCATTCTCAATTAAACTATCAAAATCCATTTAATTAAAAGTTTTGTGACAGCTGGGTGATTTTGATGAAAGAAAATTATAAATAATTATTACTTGAACTGAAATTGACTACTTTAAAAGTAGTTCAAAATCGCATACTAATATTATTTGAAATACCAGTTTCATTAGAATGGAGTTTATTCATAGAGGATAAATATAAGTGGAGCGAGTAATCATATTGAACGAACTTCCAAAAATAGTACCCGTCCACAGCAGGGCTTCTGGGGATGAATTGGCGCCCGCTATTTAGCAATTGCAAAACTATTACAAGCAAGAGCTAAAGCTTGGCGACAAAATGCACGCATTGTCAACACAGCACGGCATAGAAGTTCAGTAGTGAAAACAATGTTTAGTAAGACCACCATCACGGGACGGTGGTCTTTGCCTCTCTTTAGGGTTACGTTACCATTTGTCAAAAGTGTTTGTAAAATAATGTCAAGAGTGAGTCAAAGAGTGTAAATACTGAAAGGATAATTTCACCATTTATTCCTGGTTAAGCGGAAAATAGGTGTAAACTCACAACCCTTAAGCGTCACCTCCAACCGCGGACCGGTTTCGTCCTTGTTAGAACTCATCAGCACGGTATAGCATAGTAACGCAAGAGAGCGGAGGGCAAGTACTAGTCTAGCCGACTATAACTGAAAAAGTGGTGACCATTGATTAGTCCTCCACTCATCTGCTGGAATGACAATGGCATACCTAGGACAGATTTAATTCCAGAAAGGCAAGGTAATGAAAGGATAATTTCACCATTTATTGCTGGTTAAGCGGCTATTGTCATTCCAGCAGATGAGTGGAGGACTAATCAATGGTCACCACTTTTTCAGTTTTAGTCGGCTAGACTAGTACTTGCCCTCCGCTCTCTTGCGTTACCTTCCTATACCGTGCTGATGAGTCCTAACAAGGACGAAACCGGCCCACGGTTGGAGGTGACGCTTGAGAGTTGTGAGTTTACACCTAGTGTAAATATTGTCAAAAAGGGATAAAAGTGACGTCGGGACTACAATCACCCGTCACAATTTCGAGCTTCTCTGGTTTCATGAGTATAGGTGACCACCAGGCGTGGATCCAGCAAAGCTCCATTTTGGGGGGACATTTTTTGAGGATCACCTTTACCTTAGAACAAAAATAAGACGAAGTTATATTTATTTCTTCTTTGGAGATCTCTCCAGATACCCTCAGTGAAATTTCCGCCCCCGAAAATTGTTGGGATTTCTACTCTAAATAATTCGTTTTTGATCAGCACAAGCACTTAATGAACGATATAGTTTGGAACAATCTGTGAAAAGTGATACCCTGGGCTTCAAAGAAATACCAGGGAGGTAAAAAAGATAAAAAGGGTAAAAAGAAAGTGCTAATCTGAAAAAATTTTACTGTTTCAGGACATTCTACTTTCTATATTTTTCCCTTATTTTATCCGCGACTGGTGGCCACACATACGAGTAATACCTCAGAACGAAGAAAAGTTGACCCACATCCTCATAACAAACAGCCGAAATTCGTCACGCCAATTCACAGCCTCTCTTCTCCAATCCCAAGTCCAACCACCCAGCAGCAGCACCGTTGACGTCCCGCACAATTATCCCATTCAGTTGCACGCCAAAAATTACAATAACAAGCCTCTTAATCACCGCATTAAAGTCTCGCTTGTTAGTCACGTTTTGGCACAATAGGAAGAATTCATCATCATCTGCTTGCTTTTTGCAGTGGATGATAGTAATTACAATTGGAAACAATTAGTCCGGGGCTGGATGATTCCGCCCGCCTCACAACTACCGATGACAACTGGTCAGGAGAAGAAAAAACGGTTGTTTAATTTCGAATTCATTGGGATGGATGTTGAACGGGTTCAGGGATGACAAGTCTCAATAATCCTTTTTTTGTGATTGGGGCTGTCACTTCTCCAATGAATATGGCATTGGACGGGTACGTTTATTAATATGTAACAGTTTTTTTTGTTGTGTTTATATGGTGGTTGGAAACATGCATTCGGGGTAGTCTGTAGACTAAGCGATTGATATTTGGATGCATTTCGAGGCTATTGAACTCTGTGCTAAATTTAAACAATCCTTTATGAGTTTCCAAGTCATAGCAAAGTTTAAATCTCAGGGTCTAAACTTAACTTATTGGTGCTACATCCCATGTGAGCCAAAGCCTACTATACCCATAATCACTTTCATTTCGTTATAGACGGCCCTTGGCTTCAAGGTAATAGGCTAAATTATAATATATATCCATCCCCTCAAATGATGAAGCATTAAAAAGAACTGCACAACAAAACTATTTTTTAAGAATATAATACAAATTTCAAAAGAAATCGTTATATGGTTTAGGCGTCATCATGCCGTTAAGTCTACAAAATTAGAGAGGCGACATTTTGCAAATACGTTTTTGAAAGGAATCTATGTCATAAACTGTCCAATAAAAAGAAACCAGAAATGTTCTTCTTGAAATGGATATTACTCGGTTTCAAGAGGCTATTTGAGGTTGTTTATTCTAATTTAACCCGTGTCTTTGTTCTTAATTTACGTTTTATGTTCTTCCTGTTCTGAATAACATCGATTTATTCAGAGGTTAGTGACCCGTTCTAAAAAGAACTTAATTTGATTTTTATTCGGTGATTAAGAGGGACAAAAGAAATTAAAACCGTCGGAAAGGTGGGGTTTTCGGTATGAATAATTGGATTAGTTTTGGTAGGACACGTTGGGATTTTTTCGTTTCTTGTCAAATAATTAATTTTAGTGTTAGATTAAAATGTTACTTTTATTAGGTTGTAAGAACCGTAACTTTTTAAGTATCGATGCTTTTTACAAAAGAAAAGAACTTAACCAATGAAACAAACTAGTACATCATTGTTTTGTATGGGTTTAATTTAGAACAAATTGTCTTGGGAAAGTGTTTTTACATGATACCTTAAATATTCCGTTGGTGTCACAGATTGGTAGCATCGACTTATTGTAGTGTAAGACAGATAAATATCACTTATTACGCAGAGTGCATTTTTATTCCGTTATTAAAAAAATCGTTTTTACATTTTAGGGTCATAAAAATTCAAACCTTGCTTAATAGACCATGGGCCCGTGTCAAAAATTGATGGGTCATTTGAACCACCAGAAGACCTATATAGAATGATATAAGGGCATAAAATAAGATTCAGCACTATGCCGTCACTTGTAAGCAGTCCAACTGAGTGGAGTTGAGAATTCAAAAGCACAGCTGGAGTGAGTATATTTTGGTCATGTGATCATGTACGGCATTCTTACCATGAATAGATCCATGAAAAATAATGAGAAAACGCGCTGTGCCGTACAAAAGTAGTGGTCCACAAAGTCGGAAATTCCTTTTGATTTTCCGGCGATTTTAAGGATGAATTTGGTCATTTGATCATGTACGGCATCGGTACCATACAGTTTCAATGCCTCTTCTAATCCATAATTCCGCAACGCCGTACAAAAAATCATGCGACAAGGGGGAAAAATCGAGGGTTGCAACCCCCTTCTTTTCTAGTAAACTCGTTCACTAGACTCTTAAATTTACTAGGTCTCTTTACTTTACCAGATTTAATATAAAAGGAGGGGGTTCACTAATGATTTTTTGTACGGCGTTGCGGAATTATGGATTAGAAGAGGCATTGAAACTCTATGGTACCGATTCCGTACATGATCAAATGACCAAATTTACCCTTAAAATCACCGGAAAATCAAAAAAAAAATTTCCGACTTAGTGGACCACTACTTTTGTACGGCACCGCGCGTTTTCTCATTATTTTTCATGGATCTATTCATGGTAAGAATGCCGTACATGATCACATGACCAAAATATACTCACTCCAGCTGTGCTTTTGAATTCTCAACTCCACTCAGTTGGACTGCTTACAAGTGACGGCATAGTGCTGAATCTTATTATTTTATGCCCTTATATCATTCTATATAGGTCTTCTGGTGGTTCAAATGACCCATCGATTTTTGTTACGGGCCCATGGTCTATAAGCTTGCCTGCTGATTTCGTCAATTTCATCGCTCCTTTTTCACGCCTGAAAAACTTCAATATATGCACTAATTTTACCATCAAATTATCAATTAAATAGTATTATTTAATTAATCTTAAAGACATCTTAACACATTTGAACAGCAAATATCATTGGCGACGAGATGAGATGTGAAAGGCTTTGGGACATTTGCTTGCTCTTATAAAGCTGCTTCGTCCTCATGGTATTGGCGACGAAAATCGGAAAAATTTAAATCGAAACAATGCACTCATTTTGTAAACAAACTGATGGTTGCCAACTGAGGAAAAGAAATAACAGTGAAATTTGGGTGACATGTAAGAGAATGAAGTATTTGCATGATGAGTGAGTGATTTGCTTGATTTTATACTTTTTTGATACATTGTGGTTTAAAACTCCCAAATTTCTGATTTGTTCAAAAATGTGTTTTAAATAAACTTAAAATTAAATTTTCTTTTTGCCAAAACGTCAGAAAAGCCACGTTATCAGAAAACGGGCCTCTATTGGATGTGACATTACAGCGCATGAAAACCATTGTGTTTACGGTTTTCACATGATCAGAAAACGGGCTTCTATTGGATGTGACGTCAGTGCATGATTTGCGATTCGAGAGTGTTTTCGCGCCCAAACAAAAAAGGAAATTTCAAAAATTTATATCTCAGAAACTAGGCTATGAAAATACTTGATGTAAACGTCATTCTTCATGGTTTTTTATCTACTATTTTAATAAAATTTAATCTCAAAACGTGCGAATACCTACCAAATCAAATCAAATTTTATTATACACATACAAATATATATTAAATTACCTCATTATATATATTAAATTGTCTTATTTTTTCTAACCGTGTCTAATAAATTAATCTACTAATCCCTGTAAAATGAGGAAGTTGCATGATTTTTTTTATTTTTTAATCGATTCTTCTTGCAAAAATAAGCAACTACCCAAAAATTGAGGCCGATCGAGAAATTTTTTATTGCCAAAAAAATTAACAAAAATCCCGTTTTTAAAAGCGCGCCAAAACGCCAAGAGTTTGGGATGTGACGTCATCTTACGATAAACATTGTTGTTGTTGCGGCACGCACTAGAGCTCCGAAATAAAGTGAAAGCCGAACTTGCAGAAAATAAATAAAGTGAAGAGCTGTAGTTCATCTGAGACTTGTAGTTCATATATAACGCTACTGCGCAGCTGATTTTACTTGTTACATCAGAAAACTCATGATAATACAAAACAAAGTCCTCCGACGCATCACTGACGCCCCTTGGTACATTAAGAACAAGGATCTTCAAATAGAACTAAGAACTGAAAAACTCTCTACCTTCATAGAGAACACCTCCAAACGGTTCTTCCATACTGTTGAAACCCACCCAAACCTACTCATCAGCATCCAAACTATCCATTCTGATCCAGATCCAGCAAAGAAATTCCCATTCTCTACCACCACGATCACGCAACGTCTTCATCCCCCTTAACCTCCAATGTTTTAACACCATACCACTATTATATGAAAAGTTAACCTTTTCTCCTCTATAGGCCTGCAGCCTTATCTCATTCTCTCGTTTTAGTCATGTTTTTTTTCCTACTGATGATTCTTAATTTCAAGCGGAGCAAAAGCGCCTCCGGCGCTGTGCACTCCTCATATATGATGATGATGATGATGATGATGATTTTACTTGTTGATCGTTTCTTGTTGACTTTCCCTTTTTTAACCCTTTATGTCCCGACGGGACTTGTAAGTCCCACTTCCTAATGTTCCAAATTAGTCTTATTTTCGTCATGTAAGGCCAAATTTAGTTTACTTATAGTTGCAGTTAAACTGGACATATTTTGGATGAGGATGAGGAAAATAATTTGGGGCATAAAGGGTTAAAGTGTTTTTAATAAAACCTTGTTGTATTTAACATTGGCCTTTTCCTTGAATCAACAACCCCGGGAAGGTGTTGAACCCTAGATTATAAGAATGAACCCTCTGACTTCTAACATAGTGGCGCCCGAACAGGGACCGCTTGATTCAGGGGCGGCCCAGACTTTGAAGGAATTGGAAGGTCTGAAGAAGCTGCGAAAATCCTTCCGTACCTCCTGTACGATGTGCTCAACGAAGTTGGAGGCCGATATCCGGAAGCATCCCGTAATCCCTGAAGCAGTGGGACTGAAGACAAGTGAAGGATAAATTTTCCCGATTAGATGTCTGCCAGGAGATGATCACGGAAGTACTTATGACGATTTCTGAAGAGGAGTTAGATGCTAACTTTCTGGCTGAAGACGAATACCGTGATAGATATTCCTGTTTGTGTCTTAAAGCAGAGGTCTATTCCTTCGTTTGAGCTGGCGATTCATCAACAGCCCCCCGGGAAAGAATCAGCAACCTACCGAAGATTCAGCTGAAACAGTTCAGTGGAGATGCGAAGGAATATCTCACTTTCTGGGCGCAGTTTTCAAAGATCCTCACAGATCCCCAGATTTCAACAGAAGATAAGTTTCAGTATCTGCTGCAGGCTGTAGTACCCGGATCAAGGGTGGCTCGAGTTGTGGAGAGTTTTCCGGCTACTGCTGTGAACTACCCGAAGGCCATTTAGCAGCTGAAGGAGCGGTTCAGGAGGGACGATCTCTTGGTGCAGATTGATGTAAGGGACCTGTTGTCTCTTGTGATGAAGAATGCCGTGGCTTCAAGAACCAAAACCTATCTTCCAAGCCTGTATGATGAACTGGAAACGAAAGTAAGAAATTTGGAGTCGCTGGGTCGGACTCAAGAAAAGTTTGGAGATTTCCTAACGCCTATGGTAGAGTCCTGTCTATCTGAAGAGGTTTCAAGCCTTGTAAGTACTGAACACATTGATAAAACTCTGAAACAGAAACCGAGATGTCTTTTTTGTGATAAATATCACCCTTCTCTCAAAATTGCTTTTCCGCTAGAAATATGAATTTGCATTTAAAAAGAAAGCTTTTAATGAAAAGGGGTGCATGTTTTCAGTGTATTGAGGTTTTGTCGAACAATAACAATAATAATGTCTATTTGATGACTTTAATGGTCAAGTTAAATGTAAATAACCGATCCCTCAATGTGAGAGCAATTTTGGATTCAGGGAGTGAAAAATCCTACATAAGTAAAGGTTTGGCAAATAGATCGAAATTGAGACCACTAAGGAAGGTGAAAATTAGTCATACTTTGTTTGGAGTTGTAAAAGCGCAGTCTAAACTGCAAGATGTTTTTGATACAGGTTGGATTTTAAGCTTCTATTATAATTGTAGTAGAAATAAAGATTGTAAAAATTTAAGATTGAATTTAAGTGTTTGTGAAATTGATAATGCTGAAACTGTTTTGATTTTGGTGATTCAAGGAGTTTATTTCTCAAATGTTAATGATCTTAATTCATTGAATGTTTTTTTTATTTCTGATGGTATTTTCAATATTAAGACCCGAATAACTTAGAGGAATGATGATCCCCCATTTTTGAACACCTGTACTGTTACCAGTAGTTGTGTTTTTACAAATTTATTAATTAAAGTATGTTCACAGGAGTAATTGTCATGCTGGTATCCAGACTATGTTTTGTATTTTACGAGAAAAGTTCTGGATCATTAAGCAAAGAAGAACTGTAAGAAATGTGATAAATAGGTGTATCAAGTGTAAGAGAATGTGCGTTGCCGATGTGCAGTGACCCCACACCTTTGCCGGCGGATCTTGGGAAGGACTGCTCAGTTTTTGAGGTAGCTGGGGTTGTTTTGGCAGGACCACTCTTTTTGAAAAATGGTATAAAAGTTTATGTAGCTTTGTTTACCTGTGTGGTCTATAGAGCTATACACTTAGAATTGGTAACAACAGTCTCAATTGAGGGTTTCTTGTTGGCTCTAAGAAGGTTTATTTCGTTCGGGTTTGTTTATTTCGGGAAGGTTCGGACTTTTAAATTGAAAACCCAAACGGGAATATTCACGTGCCCTATTCAGCGAGTATTTCCTGTGGAGGCTCCCTCGGTGGAGTTTGTTTTTGAGCAGTGTCCTTCTGACTCAAAAGGTGGGAAGGATGTTGCGGCACGCACTGGAGCTCCGAAATAAAGTGAAAGCCGAACTTGCAGAAAATAAATAAAGAGAAGAGCTGAACTTGTAGTTCATATATAACGCCTTTATAACATATAACGCTTATATATATAACATAGGCCTTTTCCTTGAATCAAGAACACCGGGGAGGTGTTGAACTCTCCGACTTCTAACAATTGTTGTAAATCAATGGAGTTGATGGTATGATTGTTGATGTCATCATACGATTTAAACAATAAACGTTTTCAGTCACGTGTTTTTTTCTTGACTTTTAAATTAAAATATTTATTTACATGTACATTTTTTTTTTGAAAAATTGACTAGATATTTCATTTTACCATACAAAAAACCATACGGAACACTTGTTTGTTTTTGAAAATCTGACGCAAGCAAATCCTTATTGTCGTCCATTTCTTTAAGTTCAGCCTGAGAACGTTTCCTTGTAAGTTGCCAACCACATAAACTTCCCAAAGTACACGGTGGCGCAGCGATTCGTATACTCGACGCGCGTTTATCTCTTTTCCTTTCAAATGGAGGAGGGATGGAGGGCGGTGGAAAAGTAATCCAAGTCGCCGTCCGAAGGTCCGATGCAGATCGTTAAATATCTCGCGAGCATTCGATCGTGGGTGTAACGAAGTCGAAAGGGTGTGCCGCGTATAACTACGTCTACGTGAAGGACGGGACGACAATTAAAACGCCGAGCGCCATTTTTGGCCACTTCAAGATGCAAAAAAAAACTCGTGCAGACGACCGCGTTGTCATCGTTATTATAATTATTCTAGATTGTTGTCAAGAGTGATAGTTAAAAAGGGATTTCAAGACATAAAAGTTAAGCTTTCAAGCATAAGTTGATATTTAAATAAATTGTTTAATATTTCAGTCAATTGTAGAAATCCATCTTATTAAAATAGTCCAAAGAGTTGCAAATTTAACCATTATTTAATACTTATAATATTTAAAGAGTAATATAGAATAGACCAGTGCAGAAGCCTTTGAAAATGGTAAAAAAAGAAAAAAAATAATAGTAGGATGAAACACATTGGAAAAGGAAGAGAATATAACAAAAAAGAAAGGAAAAATAAATTACGGCCGATCTGAGGTCGGGAAAAGGAAGGGGGGGTAAAAAGGGGGTTTTTTAGAATAAAAAACGTTTTATCTCGATTTCCGACAAAACTACAAGTCCTATGGAAAAAATTTAAATAGCAAAGTTGTAGGTAATAAAAAGATCTACAACTTTTGTATTCACACTTTTTTCACATAACCTCAAAATTTATGTGAAAAACTCAAATAATAAATTTTTTGGTTTTTTATTTTTATCTTTTACAGAAAATTTTTTTTTCACGAAATTCGGAGAAAACTTACCTTTTGATGTCCCAAATACACCTTAATTTTTTTTTATTTAAAATGTTTATTTTTTCTCCTTATTTTGGCTTGATATCGAAAAAGCACCCTAATTTTTATTCGAAAAATCTCACGTCAAAATATCTGCTTTTTTAAAAAAGTCGGTGGGCTTTTTGTTCGTTAAAATCTCTACTTTTTGATGGTGTAAAAAATATATACATCACTATGGTAAATGTTCTAAGAAAATGCAAAGAAACGAAAGAAGCTCGAAGAGAGGTCAATAATAAAAACCATACAAAAATACCATTTTTGCAAGGAAATACCAGAAAAACAATGCAAAAATGATACGATATTTTTGAAGGATTCATATTTGAAACTATTAGACGTGAAAAATAGATATATTACATTTCAATAACCTGGCTTGAGAAAATAAATGTCATGATTATTTGAATTTAATTGATTCAAAAGGACCAAAAGATCAATATCTTGTCCCACAACAAAGACAGTTTTATTAGTATCTCTGTCAATTTCTATCGAGGCCTTAATTATGTCAGCTTGTCTGTATTTTCTTTTGCTTGTTTACAGAAAAATCCTTGTGACTGTAATCTTTTCATTAACGGTTTTATTATTTTGTCCTTGTTTTTCTCGTTTGATAAAAGTTTTTCTTGCAAAAATGGTATTTTTGTATGGTTTTTATAATTGAACTCTCTTCGAGCTTTTTTCGTTTCTTTGCATTTTCTGAGAACATTTACAATAGTGATGCATATATTTTTTTACACCATCAGAAAGTAGAGATTTCAACGAACAAAAAGCCCACCAACTTTTTAAAAAAAGCAGATATTTTGACGTGAGATTTTTCGAATGAAAATTAGGGTGCTTTTTCGATATCAAGTCAAAATAAGGAGAAAAAATAAATATTTTAAATAAAAGAAATTAAGGTGTATTTGGGACATCAAAATGTAAGTTTTCACCGAATTTCGTGAAAAAAAATTTTTTTTTGTAAAAGATAAAAATAAAAAACCAAAAACTTTATTATTTGAGTTTTTCACATAAATTTTGAGGTTATGTGAAAAAAAAGTGAATACAAAAGTTGTAGATCTTTTTATTACCTACAACTTTGCAATTTAAATTTTTTCCATAGGACTTGTAGTTTTGTCGGAAATCGAGATAAACCGTTTTTTATTCTAAAAAACCCCCTTTTTACCCCCCTTCCTTTTCCCGACCTCAGATCGGCCGTAATTTATTTTTCCTTTCTTTTTTGTTATGTTTTCTTCCTTTTACAATGTGTTTCATCCTACTATTATTTTTTTTGTTTCAAAAATTATCTACCCTGGACTAGAAACCACTAATTGGGGTTCATTTTTACTGATCATAATAAATATTTAAATATACTATTTCGTAGTTAGCTTTTGAATGGATGAGCACAATTTGACAAATACATTTATAGAACTTGCACATGGTGGATAGAATGCAATTAGAAATTTAACTAATTTACCATATATTGCCTATACATTTACATGGATCCGGAATATTAACAAACGCATGCAAGCCTCCACTCAATTTAGATGTTTAGTATATCCATAACGGATAACCTTTCTATACTCGAGTGCAACTTAAGTTGAGCCTGACGTCATGGCCGCGCGGAAGAAAATCCGAGTAAACAGAAAGCTTGCTGGGCTTTGTGAGCTCTTATTGGCTAGTGAGTTTTATTCCAACAAATGTACTACTACTAGGCGCTGCGCCACTTGAAAAAATAATAATCAATTTTTTGCAAATTGGGATGAAAATACGCTTAATATATGTGGATTTAAAAAAACTAATCATATTTTAAAATTGAATCTCTTAATTGCACTCAAAATTCCGGCATCACAAGGGGAACTACTTTCTTTGGTTGCTCTTAGCATACTTCTACAGGCTCAAGTTAAGTTGCAACCGAGTATAGTTAATTGCTTGTTGTGTATTATTTAATTATATCTAGTTTAACTCCTAAAACACCGGCTCATTTAGGTAGAACACTTTTTAAGTTTTTGCATCCTAAAATTCTCCACATAACATGTGTATAAATGAGAAATTTTCCTTTTTCATGATCAAAACACTAAGTTTTAAAAACGAAAGTTTCTCATTATCGGGTAATGAGGAGCGTTTTAGGAGCCAAAAACTTTCTAAATTCTACCTAACCGAGCTTGTGTTTTAGGAGTTCTATTCAAGATATTTCTTTGCACAAGGTGTCCTATCTTACTAAATTAATGCTTCTCTACAACTTTATCACTGACATTTCTTTCGTATCTAGTAGTTTTTTAAAATATTCGCTTTTAAAATTCCAGTTTTTTTCGGCTAAACTGCAAAAAAATTTATTATTTTTCTTAAGTGGAACACGCTTTAATTATTCAATAATTTCACCGAAAGAAGATTAATCAAGGAATCGAAAGAAGTATATTGTAAGTAATTTAAAAAAAAATAATTTTAATTATTTTTTTTCACATGGGGATCATATTGTAATAAAAATCGTTTAAAATTTAAAATGCTTTACAAATGGATCGTTTTTTTCATTTGATCCAAATAAGGCATGGAATGTATTAAAACTGCAAGGATAAAGCTTTTGACTTCCCCCGTGCAAGGTCGGGCATTTGCTTGTTAATAGTATATATATTTTTAATCTAACACCATCCTTTATTTTAACTGCATTAAATGTTAGATATTTTAGCTTATTTTAACTGTGTGGAGAAATTAACCATACAAGTAAATGTGCTAATCAATTTAAATGTATGCATCTAATCTCTCTAACCAACTTTATACTTTTTATGGTGAAATAATTCCTGAATAATTATTGCTACAGTAAAATTAATTAAACTTGTTTTATTGACAGTAAAGGTATTTTTAATTTAATATTGAGATAATTACTATTAAAGATAATGACACTTAAAAGTAACCTTATACAAATATCTTAATTAACAAGTGGTACTATTAATTAGTTAGTTTATTGATTTTTCTATCTAGTGTGAAACAGCAAATTCGATTAATGTAATTTATTTTAGCGGAATCGAATGAAAACTTAACTGCAAGAAAATAATATAAAAAATTATTAATAAACAGTTCTAACGTATTCCGAAACAAATTATTTTAAAATGAAAAGTAAAAGGATAAACTATACAGTATACTTATTGGTCCACAAATATTTTGCTTCAAATATTTATTTTTCTAAATCTAAATCAATCACCGTTTCCTTAGAGATTGATCGCAAGTTTAAAAAAATTACGGACAATTTCACTTCTTACCGATTTCTATGAAAATCCTACAAAATTGAAAGAATCTGTCAAGTTCGTATATGCTCTTATTTGTATTGGTTTGTTAAAAGTAAACAAACAATAGGCTAGGCATCAACACGTTTATCTCTGACATCTTTATAGGAAAAATCTTTGACATCTTTATGGGACAGCGCTATTTTCAGAAAACAAATAATGCACCTTAAAAGATAAACCAGATATAAGAAAAACATTCAATTTGTTTTTGCAGCATATCAATGATAGTTTAAACTTAGGTTTAAGATGAAATTTTTTAAAACATGATATTCAGTTATCACTATCACATAGGTTCCAGATTCCCAAAATTTTTAGGATTTTTCAAGAAAATCGTTTTCCACCGCCCCCATAAAAATTTTTACCTCTCAGCCCCTCCCAAAAATGTTTACCCCCCATAAAAATTTTTACATTTTTCAGCGTTTAAATTTTAACATGCTAAAAAAGGATATTAAGCTACTTTTACCTGGTTTTTTATGTTTTTCCCCATAAAAATGACTTTAAAAGCAACAGACTAAAAGTTGTAAAGGAACCCTTTTACTCTAATAACGCCCCCCCTTCCTTTCAACACATCCCCACCCCCTAGACTTCAACGCCCCCCAGGGGTCGGTTCCGACCACTTCGGGAACCAGTGCTCTAACACATCATTTTTCAGTTACACAGGATGTTAAGCAAGTCAACGCAAGCACATTTTAGTCTGAACACTTAATTATCCAAATAACTATGTTAACATTTCCTGAAGGGTTGGTTGGTTCCATCAGTGTGACGAACTGTTTCATAATAAATGCGAGTAAGTGTGAAATTTCTTGTACATATTAAAGTTTGAGGGGGGTGACCCACTTACCCTAAGTGACCCTTTTTTGTGCATAATTTATGTACTCTGAAGAGTTGGGGTTAGGGAACTTGTTGAAAGTCGCTGTATAAAAATATCTTAATATTTATGTTTCATAAAATATACTTCTTTTCCAGATTTCTATGTAAAAGTGTTGAATATGATTCAAACGTCATGCTCTTTTCCATGGAATATGTTCAAGTAAAATTGCCTTACCTGTTACGATTTTAAATATTTGCTAGGTGGTTGACGAGTTTTCAAATGCACTCTTTTCCAAATAGTTCCCCAACCCATTGTTTTTTCTTTAGATGGGACTTCAAATCGTTCAGAAACTATCCCAAGAGAAATAATGCACATTCAAGTTCAATGTAAAGAAAAGGATGGGAAATAAACTAGGAGAGAGAGAAAGAGGGAAAATGTATCGTTTACTATTTTATAAAATATCATGTTTTAGTTACAGAACTTATGTTTCCAATTTCGGGGGAAGAAAACGTAGGAGAAAGAGGCGAATTGCTTCACTAAGATTTTGAATACATTTTGTCTTCCTGGGTACATAATTTAGATTTCATTTATGAAAGGATGGTCTTATTTCTCTTAAGACATTTCATAATCGAGGCAATAAAAACAAGACCTTAAGAGCAATCGTTCTGATGTAAGCAGAGGGGTTAACCTCCGAGGATTTTGGGTTGTAAAAGTAAATATCCTCAAAGATGATTTAATATAAGATACAAGCAGGTAATACAGCAAGACCTTATAATACTAGATTTTTTAATAAATAGAGACAAAACAGACCTTTCAGTCCAATTACTTTCCCCAATACAGAACAAGTCCCAAAAAAGAACACTCAACAACCATCAAAAGCCAGACTACATGAACAAAAGAACATAATAAACAAATGCAAAAATCAGAAAATTAAGGACATGCAGATTTGTTTAAAAACTGAATAAGACATAGAAAAAATATCCAAACGATCCGTATACAAATTATAGAGTGAGCAAAATTTATCAACATAAAAATTTTATATGGGACAGTCCTAATATTAGTTCCAAAATATTTTAAAGATTTATTACTTGCAGAATGCCTTGGAACTATTATAAAAATATTTTGAGTTAAATTATTGCTGTCAATGTTTTTATTTAAAAGTTTATGAAAAAATAACATTAACAAGGATTTACGCCTGGATTGCAGATCTTGAATTTTAAAATTTTCTCTCAAAATCTGGCTTGGCATATAATAATAATAACTTTATTGAAATACATAAATAAATAGTTATAAAAATCTTCAAAGAATAACATATTCATCACCAAGGGGACTATATCCCGTTCTGGTGACTGATAAATTACGTTCAATTAATACAATAAATAAAATTTAACAGGAAATTAAACGAACAAAAAAACCACTATGAAGGAGTACACTAAAAATAATAATAAAAGATAATAATAAGGTATAATTCTTAATTTCAAAAATATATATACATATAAATAAAAAAATTAAATAATTTAATACATATATAATAAGTATATTTATACATAACCGAGAATAAAATAATTAAGTAGTAAATAAAAAAAAATACAGCAATACCTTATATAATACAGATTTAGTAAAACACAGAATTAGTAGATTTAGAAGTTTTTAAAAAACAGATTTAGTAATAGGTTTAATAATCGAAGAACAAGTTGGCAAAAGTCTGGTTTAATAAGTAATTTGCTTCGTTTTATATCTGAAAATAACATTCTATGTCGTCCAAGTTTATTATGAAATTAAAAAGTTCACGTTTAAAAGTAGAATATTTATCTATATTTTGAAGATAGAGGCAAAAGGTTATAGATTTTAGGTGCTAAGTAGTTAAAATGTTTCCGAAATATTTCTTTTGAAAAATGTGGTATTTTTTTAAAATTTCATTAGGTCTTCTTTGATAGACATACACTTTTAAATCACAAATATAAGTATATAAGTATTACAATATCCACTTTCAGCAAAAAACAAGTGTCTTAAAAATATTCTGAATTTTTTCAATCATTTTAATATAAATATAATGAGGATCCCAAACTATACAAGCATATTCTAATTTAGATCTAAGTAATTGAAAATTGAAATTTTGGAAGCTGAATTAAGTTCCCTGCATGCCCTTAATATAAAACCTAAATTCCTGAAAGAAAATGAAACAATATTTGAAATATGTTCAGAAAATGAAAATTTACAGTCATATTTTAAACCAAGATCAAGAACACTATTACATCTAGAGAGAAAAATATTATCAATACAATAGTTATAGATTAAATTTGAATGCTTATGCGAAAATGACATTATAGAAAATTTTTAAAGCTAATATTTGAAGCATTTATAGCAACTAATTAAATCCCAAAACTTTCTAAATAAATTTTTGTAAATAATTATTTTGCCTCGCTCCAAAATTATACAATATTTTACCTTTAAATCTAACCTCCATTAACAAATAATATTAACATTTAAAGTTTTTAAAAGAAATTTATTTGATTTATTAATTAACGTCGACGGCCTGGATCTATATTTTTCACTTCAATGAAGCATATTTATTTAGTTATTTGTTTACCAGCTTTCTCCGATATCATTATTTAATTATTAGTTTTTTTTTATTCAGTTTTGTGTTTTGTTGTAATTTGTAACATTTTATTTGATTACATAATTTCCTTTTCGCCTGTACGGGATGTTCCTTCCCCTTGGTGAATCGCATTGATTCTGACTTTTCTATGTTTGTTACGTGTGTAATAAAGTGTCTTCTTCTTAAAAAAATATAAATGAATCCATAAAAAGCTTAAATCCAATTAATATTTAATTATAAATGCATTAAAATTTAATTTTTTTGCCATTATCCCGTATGATTAAAAGAACTAAAAAAATAAGAAACGTGAGATAGCTCTATCACTTGTGAAAAGAAAAATTATTAACTCGGCAAAGGTCCTTAATCGTCATCCCTCTATAAAAAACAAACATAACAATCCGATATGAATAAGAATACTTTTTCTAAAGTTTGGGTTAACTGTGTTCTCCGTCATGATACAGATAACGTCCTAGCATTTGTAACCAAATAAAGCGAGGATAAAAAAACGCGAAGCACACACAACAAGATGTCGACCTTGATCGAATCCGTAGGATTGAATGTCATAAAAGCTCTCGCGTTTAACTCTAGGATTTCTACCCTTGCAGTTCTATACCGCCTCGAATATTGCATAAGAGTCAATGACAATATCGGGCGGACTGGGACTCAAAGGGTTGACGCTCAAGAGTAACGACCTTAGGCATTCTCCAACTGCGTCTCATCATTGCAGTTATCTTTCTCTCTCGTAGGATTTATTCAAATATTCACACCGCAAGAAAGAGTATGACTCGTAGAGATCTAAAAAATTGTTCGATTCGATTCCAGAGTTTTGATTCTTTCATTCGATTCCAACCTGGAATCGATTCCTTAGAGCCAGTGTCGAAAAAGTAGAATCGAACATAGATATTTCTTTCACAAATCAAAGATAATTAGTAATTAATATTAATTTAATTAATAATCAGCAAAATATTAATTAACCCTACAGTGCATACTGTTGCCATTTGGCAATATAAATGATTTTCAAGTGAATTTAAGAAATCATGCATTGTAGGGTTAATTATTGAAATACCAATTAATTAGTGAACTAGATTGTTAATAACTTTCTGCATCAAAAAATTAAGTACGATTCCCAAGATTTGATTCCTGCTGCAAAACACTAACTAATTATCAAAATACTTATTAATCAGAGAACAAAATAGTTAACAATTACCAGTACTAATTAGAAAATGAAGTACGATTCCTAAGATTCGATTCCTGTTGGAATCGATTCCTTCAAGGGTTCGATTCCGGAATCGATTCCTTCAGAAATATTTAGAACCCTACTGACTCGTAAAGAAAGTGTTTGTCCAAGGTGAATCGTTTTTACGTTCGTCACGAACTGCCAGCTTGATAAGGGCAGTTTTTTGTGTTACTTGTAGAAAAATGAAGTATTAATGGATAGAAATCTTTGAGGCAGTCTGGGGGTATTTATTGCAATGTGAAAAAAGAATGGAGATTTTTATGATAAGTATTAATTTAGGAAAAATTTAATCTAATTTAGAGGCGAACAGAGGGAAATCTTGATAAAGACAGTTTAAATTACTTTTTATGCATACAAATGAAATGAATTAATTTTGGATACATAATTTCGTCACTTAAAATCCTTTATGGTAAGTATAGAACTAGTAAAATATGGTCTAATTTGTAAGTCAAAGGTGTAATAATGTAGAAGAATCTTGATAAACAGTGTAATTTATTTAATGTTTATGCGCATAAATAAAATATATTAACTATGAATTTATTATACTAGGCATTAAACAGAGAGTCGTCTCTTAAAATTCCTTCATTTTCCGTATTCTACCGTGAAAAATTTTAAAAAATCGTTAAAGTAATCGTTTTATTTTAAAACCAAACAGGAATATTAAAAAAATATCTCTAAATCTGAAAAATGTTGCTTTAAGTAAGACCAATTTTTGAAAACAAGTGTTAAAAATATACGAATACTTTTATTGAAATTGTTCTTACTATATTGATGTTATTTGAACATAATTATTCGTTCATAGTCATTTTTCAATTAAAATGCTTTTGCAGCTTTAAAAGAATTCTCATAAATTGTTTATTGGTCATCATTAAATAAATTCTAAAAACAGTAAAAAATTTGAAGGGTTATTTTAATGTTTTATATTAAACAGCCATTGTTATTTGATCGCATCATTATTTAAATCTAAAAATAGTTCACATTTCTGCGAAAACCCCCCATTAGTTTATTCGAAGTACTTTTCCAAGAAAAATATTGAAGTAGAGTATTGAAATTTAAAGAATAAACAATTAAATATTTTGAAAACTATGCACTAAACAATATATACAAACAATTAACTTCAAAAACTAATTGAGGTTTTTTTGGATAGCCAGCAGTGTAGTAAAACACACTTTATGCAACATTTTACTCTTTTGGCGTGTGCGACCATACTCACCAAACTATAAAGTTCAAGTTATTTAAATGCAGTAAAAATGCCAAATGGACCGGTTGCTAATTCCAAAGTAAAATACTGTTGAATCGTATAACTTTTGGGTTGGCCTATCTAAAATATATGGTCGCTAAAAGCATAATGTAATCAAAATTTGTTGTTACAAATCTCGGTATAATCTAGCAGGGCAAGACAATCCCCATAAATCTAAAAACGTCTAAAAAGTCTAAAAAAAGTTAAAGGGTCCCAGATTATAAATGTACTTTTAGAGTAATTAAAATTAATTGATTTTGAAACATTCGAGATAAAATAGATAATGAATACATCTTATTTCCTAGTGTCATCATAACATTTACTTATTTGATTTTTTCCACACCAGCTAAATTATAGTTTGGATACAATCTAACATACTAGCAGTCATTCTCATTAAAGAACCTAGTTATGTTGATGGATAATAAAATCTTAATTTTTATGAGACAGAAACAACAAAGGCGACTGAAAAATACGAGTTCCGTATCACGATGCAGACATTAATTGCCTTTAATAGTTATACCTATTCCAGCATGCTTATAGATTATTTATTTATTCGCCGAATAATTAGGGATCGTCCATTAATTACGTGTAGTAGTATTTTTTTTTAAAAACCTCCCCACTTTAAAAAAAATTAACTTCTAGAAGCGTAAGGATTTTATCTGGTAAGGATCAAGCTGTATAAGATGTCAAAAGTAAGAATGATTGCTGAAAATTTCATATAAACTGATTAATAATATGCTGGCAATATTTGAATATTTGGCATCTAAGATACATAGTTTGGTGGTTTTTAACGGGGACGGTAACTTGAAAATAGAGTTAAAATGTATTTTCTTCAATTTAAATCCATAATTCCTTATTACTACATTTTCCATTAAAATGAGGATAAAAAAATAATAAAAAATTAATTAAAATAATTAAAATATGTAAATTTTAAAATATTAAGAGGGCTAATTTATTGCAACCCTTCCCCACGGATTTGCCTCTATGTATCGCTATGCTTCATATCTCTAAACCCCCTAAGAGTTTATAATAATATCTTCTACATAGTAATTGTTTACTTTACTTTCAGCAGTTTTATGAATCGGGTTAATATAATACTTTAAATTAATACTTTTGTAATGTATTAATATTGTAATTACTATTTAAATTTATTACAATATTACTTTTAAAGGTTTATTTACTTTATTAATTAGATAACAGTTCTTTAAGTAACTCATTCCAAATAAAAAGGGGTTTATTATAGTATTTCCTTTTTTAAACAAAAAGATCAAAGAAGAAATGAATATTCCCTGAACGAGAAGTCGACATGCAATTTTATTGACCCTCTTATACCTCTTGGTAACATTTGGTGAGCTCTTGCCATATCCATCCCCCAATGTAAAGCTAACGTAATTAATAAACATCCCCTTTGAAAATCAAGTTCTCATACGTCTGGAGAACCCCACACGCGGCAGAAAATCGGAAACTTTTCGAAATCCCCGCAGTTCGATCGTGACAGATGACGGCACGATTCGGTTTTCAATTATTCCACCATTCCCCATTTTCTCCATAATTCATCATTTTCTTCCTCAAAAGAGTATTTGTTTTCGTCACGTTAAATAGCAAGCTGCTCGTAAGTAGTATAGTTAATGTGGCGCCACCGAAGAAGAGGCCTGATGGTATCTTCTCGAATTTCATTCAACCTTGGGGAGTTGAAATCTCAGCTTTTGATGCAATATTCCCTTAAGTGGGGAGGGGGGGATATATCTCGGGTTGGAATCTTGTGAATAAAGCTGCCAATTTTAAGGCCCCGGACAAAAGATGCTTGGATGTGTGTGGTTAATATTTGAGTAGTACGTCAATTACTGTTACAATGGAAAGACGGAAGTTCGGATGAAAGGAAGCGTATTGTGGGGAAGAATCTCTTTTCAGGAAATAATTATGAAGGTTGGAAGGTAATTATGATGCTCCGATTGAACGTTCTGTAAAAAAAATTTTTATCTCGTGTATTTTGATCTCCCAATTTGGGAAATTGAAATATGATACCATGTTGAATTTGCGTAGCGTTGATGAGATTTGGGTTATCTTATTTAAATTAGGTGCTTCCTATTACTACTATATTTTATAAAAGGTACAAAGGGATTTACTTATTTAATTTGGAAAGGTATTAACTAGTTAGCTAGAACAGTGTAGAGGGGTTCGTCAAAAAATATTGAACCTAGCCCACTGAAATTTTATAAAGGATTTTTTAATGGTATATTCTTTCTTTCAGTAAAGAATATACCATTTCGATAGATTATATTTTCACTCGAACTAAATGAAGTCATGTGAAGTCATGATAAAGGAAGATAGCAAAATCCCCTTATTCTCTCTTATTATTATTAATGCATACTTATCATTGAAACTATTAATTATCAAAAGTTATTTTAAAAGGTTATTTGTAAAATTAGTTAAATATATTTGGTTGACATCATCTTGGCGTCTTTGGCAAGGTTCCTCTAGTTCCCATAGCGTAAAAACTTTTTTGTGACGAAAGTTTATCTTAAAGATATGCAAAGACAAAGAAATATTTTTTAATTGCCTAATTTCATTTCGAATGTCCCTTTCTTCGACCAAAACCCCATACCTAGCTGAATTCGCTGATTTAAACAGAGTTAAATACTTTGAAGGAAAGTAAAAGATCTTTCATTTTTGCATGAATACTCAAATACGTTTTTGTCCAACAGACTTCAAAAACCTCCTTCTAAACTACCTTTGCCTGGTTTAAAAAGTAGCAGCTGTGCATCCTATGACTTCCCCAACGAAATATGACAAGATAACGCAAAACAAATATGTTTTATATAAATATGCAAGAAACTTCTCAAAAAAATTATTTATTCCCACAGACCAAACATTTTCTGCTTTATGCAGTACTCCACCAACTGTCACTGTTTTCCAAACACATAAAATGAAAACCGAAAATCCTTTTCCCCGTGGCTCTACTTTAATCCAGTAAAGCCTTTCAGGCTAAAAATACACGCTACCTAGACTCGAGAAAGCGAATAGGAGAAACAAACTGTCGCGAAAAATAAACATATAAATATAAAGAAACGTCCGAATACGTTAGACGTCCCAACCGAGTTGAGTAAACACAGGACGATTAGAACCAACCGCTGGGGACGTCGGGAAAAGGACAGAACTTGTGGATTTCTTCCAGGGTCAAAATAAATATATCCAGGTTTAGAGAGAGATTATTAGAGCTTTTTTTCTTACTTTTCTGAGCCAGGCGGATAGCTTCAGCGACCCATCAACACCCTGGTCGTGCGGCTTTGGAACTCTCGTTTCATAAAAGTTGATTGCTCCGACGACAGCGGTGCGCTTGTTTTTGTTGGAAACTGAAATGAGAAAGATGCAGCAGTCAGTTGGATCAGTTAAGTCGAAACTTGCAAAAAGTGGCGGTAATGCATTTTATTTTAAAAAATAAGGAAGCATTACTTAACCAAATAAATTTCCAACACCTTTAAAACCTTTTATTTTGACACGCGCACGCGCACACGCACACAAGAGATAAATCTTTACGTAAATCGTGGATGTGACCATGAAGTTGCAATAATTTTATGTTACAATGAAATTGAATAATTTTATGTTCACTTAGATTTATTTACATATTTCACATACTGAAATTTCCTAATAATTGTTTTTGTGACGATTTTATAACCCAAGTCTGACGATTTTTTGAAAATAAAAAGTTTCAAGATTCATTCACTTGTTGATTGAAGTAGTGAAGAAAAAAAGCTGACATTTTTTCCTCAAAGTGCAAATCCATCCATTTGCCAAATTTACTTCTCTAGAATCTGATTAATATATTTTACTCACCTTAAATATTGTCTTTCAATTTATATAGTAAGAAGTCTAGGTTTAGGAAAAGTTTCTCTACATTTCTTGCGATAGTAATTGTAATTTTTCTTTCGCCTATACAGGTCTTTGTTTCCTTCAGGCGAATCATAATTTGTTTTTCTCATTCTTTGTTAGTGTAATATATGTGTATGTATAACAATAAATTGAAATTAAAAATTGAAATTCAAATTTTTGGATCTCGCAAATTAAATGGGATGAATCCCATTAAAATACTGAATAATATTGCATATTTTACACATAAAACATTGTACTTCAGTACTCTAAACATTAATGTTTTGTTGGTTTTTTAAGTATATCCGTTTCAAACTCGTGTGTTGTTGGACAAATGAATAAACAAAGATTTTAAGATAAACAAAAACCAACATTTGGAATAAAATTTTATGATTTCAATGTTTGAATTTTCCATTATCACCCGAATTGTACATTGTAGATTAGAAGTAAAACTTTTAGTTGTCCATATCGATTTTACAGACCTAAATCCTCTTCCCATCTGTCTAATTTTACACCAACAGATAACTAACTAGACAACTTCAAGAGCTTCCACCCTACTGCTAACACCCCTATTCCAGTATACGAGCATTTTAACATTTAAACTACTCTCTGCCTAACCCCATCCTCTCAAACCTCGACTCACTACACAAACCCTCCGTCACTGGAGCACTTCGCATCCACGTTAATTTATCACCCCGGCCGAATTAAGTAACCACTTAACAATTTAAATCGAAGACATTTCCATGCGAGGGATGGATAATTCGGGATCTTTCCATTAACGACGTACTACAAGACGCACGGCGGCCTTGGGTGGCGCCTTCGGTAAAGACCGGAACGAATTCGGCAGTTTTCGGCGAGTCTTTATCGAATCGTTGATCAGAAAAGTGCGAAAACGCTCCCAGATGAATTCGAGTTGTGGGAGGTTGTTTTTTTTCTTCTGTGAATGAGTGTGATTGAATCTGGGGTTTGTGAATGGTTGAACCTCTTGTCGACAAACTTTGTTGCGTGTTTTGTGACCGTAAAAAGTAACACTTCACCACTTAACTCATGGGGATTGGAAGTCACAATTCGGGACAGACTGCATCTAGTTCTAGTTGAATCATGCGTTTTGGGACAACCGTTCCATTTTTTGACTTACTATCTAGCTCGCAGAATCTCAAGTATAAATCTAGCATTCAAGCCCCGCAAAAACCTCACTTTTTGATTTTAGTTCCATTAAAATAAAGAATTATAAATATTTTTATAAACACTTAAGTGGGTCAAAAATTATTTTCTTGATTAGGTTAGATGATTAATTTTACACTGACTCCCACATTGAAAATTCTCTAGCCTAGGAAGGAGACAGCAGTCTGTTCCCCAAGAAATTATGCTGTTTTGGATGCCAAATCAACAAATTTTTATTATAAAATAAGAAACCATATCTTTTAACTTGCTGGTTAGCTTTCTTGGGGAAATTTCAAAATGTTTTTTATTCAAAACTGCTTGGATATTTATAACGTGATAGATAATGGTAAAGTAACTGTTTGGGTTGGGGAAAGATTTCTGTATAATTCAAACCTGCATTTTTTATTTGCAAATATTTTTACAATTTTTAAGTAACTAGGTTTATTTGAAATTTTGAAACTTGGTTGCATATTTATTTAACGGCTTGCAAAAAAAAATCAAAAGGTCATGGAATAGCTAAACTTGGACAAATTTTCAGAATATGAATTTGCAGCATGGTTTTTTTTCAGAGACGATTAGGCGTCAAATTTTGAATTAGGATTAATGCACAACTCAAAAAAAAAAGAAGTTTAGTAATGTCATGTAAACAACATTACGAAGAGCAGGTGACAGAATCTTAGCATGCCTTCTAAGTTGCGAATCTGATTCAAACTCAGAACAATATAAAATCAATTTCCGTTTATTTCTGGATGATAAAGGTATTGGCTTCCAATAGCCATAGTATTAAAATGCCATTAAAACTCAATAATCAATTGCTTTTAATTATTTATCAGACGTCATTTTTGGTGGAATTAATTAACTGCAATAGATTTCTGATTGTATTGGATACAGAATGCATTTTCTCCCACCCACTTTGCTCATTAAAAGAGATGGAAATTATAAATCATTTTGATTCCTTGAGCAAGTAGTAAAAATAAAGGTGCAATATTCAAGCAGGTGCATCAAACGTTATCGTGGAAATTTTAAATTCCACGTAAATTTTTTTATTCTATTGGGGAAATTTTTCACACTGCGGATAATTACCCCAAAAAATGGGGCAAATGTCCGCAATTTTTTTTTCTTTTTAAAGTTGAATATTTCTAAAAATATTTGCAGCTCAAGGCTGGAAAAAATATGAATTGATAGGCCACATCCTAAGCTTTAGATTCCATACCAGAAACTTATTAAAATAATAAAACTGTGGGCCACAAAAATTCAAAACCAAAAACTGCGGACAATTACCCCCACCTACCCTACTTATTCAATCATAGTTCCTAGAAAACTCAGTTCCTTACTTTTCAAATTCAGGGTGTACCTTAATAAAAAGCTTAATTATTGGCATGAAAATTATATTAAAAACGCTAGTCTGACATAAATTTTAATTAATTGGTTATTTATTTAAAACTAATAGAACAATGAAAAAATTTAATATATAATAACTAGAAACTAGCTGTAAGTAATTCATTTAGCATTAACTTCTTAATTTTTATATATTTGTACCTTAGTACTTGACTTTTAATTTAAGACGCTAAATTTATGAAAGTTATTCTTCAATAAATTATTGAGCCGTTGAACTTACTTTTAGATTGAATTCCAAGGATAAAATATTTTAATTTCATACTTGTGAGGAAAAGTTTGCAAGATTTGTCTCATTTTATAAGCCTCTAACTATTTTCGTCATAAACTATTCATTTTTAGGAGCTTGATAAAATAAAGAGAACTTAACTAATAAAATCCAGGAACACATAGTGATATTTTTATATTCAATAAATTTTAAGACTTCAAATAGGGGACATGCTCTAATACATTTCTAAACTTTGGCAGCAGACACCTACCAATAGTTTTTCAATAAAGCATCCATTATACGGAAGAAACTACTTTTTTGAAACTTAAAATGCCTTTTGAAACTAATATGTGTCAGTTTAGTTCTCCAATATCTAAAGCATTCTCCTTTTTAGGTATCGGATCAATATCTTCAAAATTCTTATCTGATTTGACATTTAGCTTACCATATTTCTGAAGCCTTCTTAAGGGGAGATTAAATTAATGTCACTTTCTTGTTTCATGAAGAGTCAATATGAGTAAGCACTTTTGAAGGAACAATTTTAAGAATGTACATACGATTATCTAATTTGTCCAAGAAAATACAAGATTAAATCTATACTTACTATTTTAATCAGACTACTAATTTAATAGTATAATTTTCAGCAGCTTTTCAAAGGATATTGTTATGGTACAAAAATCAAGAGTCATAAAACAAATACGAATTCCAATAACATTAGACTACGTTGGGAAACAAGCTACATTTTATTTTTTATATGCACGGAAGAAAATAAAATTAAAATGTTCATTATGAATCTAGAAAAAGATTTTTCCAATATCTGCTTCAAAAAGAGTTGTTTATAGTTAGTTCTGCTTACATAAAAGTCATGTTTAAATGTGAGTCAAATTAGTCATGATATTTGAAATTTTTAACCTTAAAAATTATGATTACAAAAATCATTACTTTTGAAACATTAACTAATGGTCTTATAATTTGTCTTTCAGGATATAGTAAACTGTATTTTAAAAGCTGGGATAAGATATTTACTGCAATGTTTTTGGGTGCAGTATATGTATCTTCAGAAAGCAAGATGTTTGAATTTTGTTTAAGTTTACCTGATTAGAAAAATGCTAAACGAAAAATTTATAACTTATTAACTTGATAAATTTGAAACCAAATTTAAAAAAAATTATTCCTTCGAAATTTAAAAAACCATCATTATCTAAGTTGCGATGTTTGTCTTGGAAAATACCTATGGTCACACATGTAAATGACATGCAATGTAAATGAAGATCAAGAGGGAAGAATAGGTCAATTTTCCTCTAAAATGTCAATTAGACCTACATCTGAGGCATTTATACGATTACTAAGCAATGACAAATCATAACCGATCAGCCAACGATAGTAAAAGGGTCACGTGATTTTTACAGACATTGCACGGCCGGTAGTTGGGTAACCGGTGATAGTTGGGGTCTTGCTTCTATATACAAGCAAATGTCTCCCTTTTATTATCGTTGGTTTAGCAGTAACTGGGAAATCGGTTCTCCCCGAGAGTTATTACATTGTGAAGATGGTATTTGCTGATAAAAAGACAAGAGATCTCAAACCATTAAATTCATTTTTTTTTTCAGAATAAGTTTTCTTGGAAAAGAAATGCACCGTGCATCCTCTTACATCTTCAAATGTCGTACACATATGCCTCCACATAAAACTCCTTTCGTAGCGATGGAGTGAATCATCCTTTCCACATAAGCCACTTCACCTCCAAACAACCCTTCTCGCGTGTGAAACGCAATCGCCGGTGCCCTGGTCCCTCCCATTCGACGGTAGGTGTCATTACCCCTTTTGTTTTCCTCCCCGAAATCGTCGTCGGCAACTACCGATCAAACAGAAAGAAAAAAATATATATAAAAAGATAAGAGAAGACAAACCCGCAATTTCCATAGTTTTTCTTCCGCGTGATGAAACGGGAGGTAACCAAGGAGTGGCGCGTATCCCCGGCTTTTTTTTCTTATTCCCCCCCGGAAAGAAAGTGACGAAGAATAAAAAAAAATGAGTAATCGCTGTCATTGGATAGGAACAAACGTGTCATTATTTGCACGCGCGTTTCTGAAAGTGGAGGTTCTCCCAAATCGAATCTGTCAAGAGCGAAAGGCTTTGGTTTTGATTCGGGTTACGATTGTATAAGGTGTCAATCAACAGTGAAATATATGCCGTTTATAATTCCAGTTAATTTCCAGTGTTTTTGACGATCCTTCTCTTCAAAATCGTACAATTTTTGCTTCAAAACTTCTCAGATGAAATTAAAACTTAAACTACAAAATGACTATTGATGAATTAAAGGTTCAGGAAAAAAACCTTCAAATTCTAAAATGCTGCTATGTAAACTATTTCCCTAATATCAATCTAAGCTCTTATAAATTTTAACATGCTTTAAAAAACAAGTTCTGTTACCAACTGATCTTACAAAATTCACGTAACAGGTACTATACTATATTCAGCCGCTTATTCATTTTGAATAGGAGGCTGAAAATATTTCCTTCCCCCCACCGAATCTGTAACCATAGCAACTATCCACATCCAAGTGACGAGGAAGGCTTACTATTGGCTGTGCGAAGAGCATAACCATGGTTACGCTTCTAGCTAGGGGGGAAGCACTATTTTTCAGCCGATTATTCTAAATGAACAGGGTAGATTCACTTAGCTCCATTTTTGACAGTTATGGTGAAACAAAATATATTTAGAGTGACTCAATTTACCCCCTTTTTTCACGTCTTGGTCAGAAACCCTATATTTTAGGGGGATGGTCCAGATATTCTAGGCTAGGGGAAGGCTTCTCCCACTAACCCACCACTGATATGTTTTCCTCCGATGATAAGATCAACTCAAAAACAGAGTGATCTTTTTACATTAGTAAGTCACCACGTTTGGGAGCTCAAAAGGCCTATTATTAATCCAATGAAGCAAATGTTATTTATTTAGTGCTAAGCTCTTAAAAAGAAACATTAAATTTTCATTTTCCTTTTCTTGAGCAAAAAAAAATATAAGTTCACAATCCTTTATTATATTATATCCTCATTTGTTCTAGCATTCTTTCCCGGTGAGTAAAAAAGCTATTAGTGGGTGCTTCAGTTAGCGATTTCTTAGTGCCTTGGAAACCAAGATAAACTAGTAAATATATTTCTTTCCAAATCGGGAAAAGTACGGCTAATCTTCAATCATTTCAAACAAATCCCAAGCGGAGAAAGCGGAAAAAGTAAACTTTCTTTTACGAGAAAATAGGAAGTTTATTTATAAGTAACTAGTATTGTACTGGAATAGAGAAGAGATAGAGAATTTGCCATACTACCTAATAAAACCTGGATTTTTAAAGTCTAAAGAAAAGTATAAAAAATGCATCGCTTTAGTTTATTTGCTAAAAAATTCTCGCTCGTAAATAAACTTAAATAACATAAAGCCAAAATATTAGTCTGTTGCAACGTTAAAATCTTCAGTGCCTCTACTTAAGTCCTGTCTTTCGCTCTAAGCTTAAACTTTAGAAGGCCTACTGCTCGTCACACAAAAGAGGTGTGTATGTTTAGAAAAGTAGCTTTGGGCTATTCATTAAATCCTCTTTTATTGCTTTCTAGTGGAAAAAGACATTGGGGAATACAAATTTATAGTTTAATGCATTATGTATTGTGAAATATTTTGATAATCCTTCAACATTATCCTGCAGAGGGTAAAATTTCAACTTTGTTGGGTAACAAGTAGAGGCTGAAACACAATTTCAAAATTCAATGCAATGCACATACATTAAATACCATAAAAATATGTCAGTTTTGCTATCAAATACCCCCGTGATTTTTGCGATTAAAAGATGCTACAGTATTACTTTTGATACAAAAACAACCTGTATCTATTACGATTTGTCTGTATTAGTATGACAGCATAGTCTTTATCTATGTAACTGGATTTACTTGCATAATTACATGAGTTTTCTGGTAGTTAAGCTGACAGAATTTATTGGTTAATCCAACAGGTTACTTTGGGTATGAGTAAAATTAGAGAAAATGTTTAAAACGCTCGAGAGCATGGGCGTAGCCAGGGTTCCACTTAGGGGGGGGCAAGCCGGGTCGACTTTTTTATGTTTATGGAGAACAATTTTAAAGCCCCGTGAGAGAGGGCCGTAGCCCCAGTATTGTTTTTCGAGGTGCTTTTGACCTTTAATGAAAAGGTTTTGTGGGTAGTGTAGAAACAAAGAGGTCTCTTTCATCCATAGGTTTAATGTAGTTTTTCAAAACTTTTTTAGGGAGAATTTGCGTCCAAGAAAAATTCATATAAGAAAGGTTTTTAGTAATAAAGGTTCAGGTTTGAAAGGGGGGTCTGGGGGTTCTCCCCCAGAAAATTTGTGGAAATTTGACCATAATAACAGGGTTTTAAACTGTTTTATAGTACACGTAAACCAAAATTTGGATTAACATTTTTAGGTAGAATTTTGATTTTAATGAACTTATTATAAAAAAGTGTGAATGATAAAGGTTTAAGGGCTGGCTTTCCATCCGCAGAAAATGTTTTTGGAAATTTAACCCTTAGAACAAGGTTTCAAACATGTAAACGCAAATTTGGGTATCATTTTTTAGGTAGAATTTCGATTTTAATGAAGTTATCCTAAAAAGTGTGGATAATAAATGTTTTAAAAAATTTTTGAAAATTTGACCCTAAAAAACTGGATTTTAACTTTACTAAAAGTAAATTTGATTTGTCGTTTCTAAAAACTTTATATTTTTCTTGGTTCTATTCTTTAATAAATTATGGTGTTACTGTTTGGGGTGGAGAATATAAATCCAATCTCCAACCTTTAATTTCTATTCAAAATAAAATATTCAAAATTTTAAATCAGCAGTCATATCCTGATAATTTTAGATTACTCAAATTATTGCCACTTCGTCACAACGCTTTTTTCCGTATTATACTTTATCTTTATCGTAATAAATCTCTATTCAACACTATAGCTAGACCATATAATACTAGAGCTGTAGCAACATATCAAATTCCCAAATTTTCTAAATCATTTTTTATAAGCATTTCTTTTACCTCGCACCAAAATGATACAATAGTTTACCTCTGAATCTAACCTCCATTAATAAATATTCTGAGTTCAAAAGAAATTTATTTGAGTTAATAATTAATATCGACGACCTGGATTTATATTTTTCACTTCAATGAAGCATATTTTAGTTAATGGTTTACCAGCTTGCTGCCATATTTATTTAGCTATTGTTTTTTTACAGTTTTATGTTTGTGTTAATTTGTAATGTCATTTGTCCATATTATTTCTTTTTCGCCTGTACGGGAAGTTTCTTCCCCTTGGCGAATCACATTATGTCTTACTTTTCTGTGTTTGTATAATGAATGTCTAATAAAAAAATTACTCAGGACTTAGGGGGGGGGCAGCTGCCCCTCCCTGCCTCCCCCTGGCTACGCCCATGCTCGAGAGAGTAGTCGGAATATTAGCATTATTTCAACAATCAATTTCTTATAATCTGCCTAAAAATGCATCAATATTCCTATATGCTTTCGTAGATTCTGCGATAAATACGTGAAACCTTATTAATATCGTCTTTAAAAATTGAAAATTAAGGGGGAGAAAAAGGCTTAAAGGCTTCACCTACTTCAATTCGAAAGGAAGCATACAAGTAAGCCAGAAGGCTTTTGATAAAAAAAACGTTCTTTATTCGTTCAAATTTACCACATCCAAAAAAGGATAAATTTATAGGAAGGAATTTTTAAAAGAACAATAAATTAAACGTTGACAACTTGGAAAAGTAAAAAATTAAACATTTAAGATAACAATAATAACAAAATGATTATTTTCGGTAAGTTGGTTCGAGTTTAATTTTTAATTTTTCTAAAGGATTTTTGAGGCAAGTTGGTCCCCCGCCGTTCAATCTTACTTGCAATACTTCAAAAGCCTCGCCGCAGAAGACTTTCCCATCGAGGCATAAAGCACCTACCTCAGCGAGATAAATCGGCCTGGTGAGGCGAACAGGACACCCAGAGCTCAACAACTCGTGATAAATGGTTTTAATTAAGCACCCATGACTCGCATCTGGTATCCGCAGTCTTTTTATAAAACTTCTCTCCTCGGATACGTCGTCGTGTCAAAACGACAACGTTGGGCGCGCAACGTCTTTTTTTTATCTTTGCGTTGTTGTCGTGAAAAAAAAATGTCGACATGTGGAAAAAGGCGGGTTTCCAGATGAGGATGAGTGAGGGTGTGGGGTTACGGAAGGGTTATTGAATGTTTGTGGGGATGCAGATCTAATTGCTTCAGATTGTGCTGAGATATTAGATACGGAGTTCGAGTCCCACTAAATGGTGAAGGTCAGCATCTTCTGTTCGGGAGAAAATGCTGAGAAGTTGGGATGCAGTGTTGGCATCATTTACAATTTCTCTTGGGTTATAGTATAGTTGTTGTCGTCGTTCATTCTGGCTGGGGATTTTCTTGTTTTTTTTTCATTTTAGTCCGTTCATTACGTTTTAGGCTTTTACTCCACTTTATTTTTTTTTATTTCATAATTGTTTTTAAGGGGGTCTAGGACACAAAAATCGTGAGACTTTCAAAAAAAAAGTTTTGCTTTTAAAAAGGAACCATGTTTCTATCATAAATAGAACCGGAGATACAATCATTTGTTGCCGACTGCTTTGGTAATCAAGCATTATATGTTCAACATTTAAATCAGTTTTTTCTCTATGATGGGTTTTTTCACTGTTTCTCATCTTTAACCTTCCTACCCTCTTGAAAAACTAGTCACATATTCCCCCTCGTGGGGTCTAATAGTACCCCATGCGTAAGACATGCCTATGACTCTAATAAAGGTTGAAAATTCCTTAAATGGAGAAGAATTGTCATTTTATATTTCTAGAAAGATGCTTCAGAATAATTTATTCAATTTTTTTTATATTTTTCTCATTTTTTTTGCCCTATTACGGCGTAATTGGGTTTCTTTTGATACACGTTTTTTTATAACACCTGGACCTTCAAACAAGAATTAAATTACAGAAATGAACTACAATGAAGTTGTTTTACTTAAAATATTTATAATCACACTGCTGAAAGCATACTAGTTGATATACCCGGTCTTGCACGGGTAGAATTTAGTAGTTTATTTTAAACGATTTATGAAGTTGCATATATTCTCTATTCTGCATTATCAGCAACCTGTCACCTCAGATTAATTTATTTAGTATTATGAAACATGTAAGGTGTGGATTCTCCTTTTTAAAATTGAAATAATACAAAAAAAATGATCGGTTCAGATTTCTTAATGAAATCAGTATCTCCCTTGTTTTATGTAAGTTTTAACGCAAAATTGGTTTTTTTCTTGATAATTCTTCGAAATCACATTCTGGACTTCCGTAAATACTCATAAATATTTTAAAGCATTCTTATTTTTCAAAGAAGACTGAATATAAAAACCTATTTACAATCAGCCATGAATTTATATTGTTTTTGTAAAGAATGTGTTCAACAGGAAGTCATGGCGACAGTTATCTGAGTTCTTTTGCTGCAACTGTTAGATACTCAAAAGATTTCTATAAATAGCATATTTTTCTTAGAATGTGAATAAACAATTTAAGAAATAGCGAGTGATTCAATGTATTTAGCCGCAATCTTCTTTTTGTAAAAAAATTTTCTACGAAAATGTCTTTCTAATATTTCTCCAAACGTTCTAAACAAACATACAAACCTTTTTTTTTATCTAAAAAAACAACAAAAAATAAAATACTAAACTTTATTTGATATTGTTTTACCGCCATTCATGCCTGGGGTCTCAGAAGACCCCAGAGGGGGAATATGTGACTATTTCTCCCAAGACACTTAAAAATGGAATAATAACTCCAAAATTTTTACCCATTGTAAAACTTTGCGTAATTAAGGAATAGTAGCTTCGGAAATTGTCAAAACAAAAATGCATGGGAGATATCAAGCGTCAAAGTGCGTCTGGGGTCGAAATAGACCCCATGCGGGGTAGGAAGGTTAAATAGATATAAGTCAAGAACCGTTTAAAATAAAGAGTTGAAATTTGAAATACATACTATTTAAACATTTTACTTTAATTTAGACTCAGGAAATTTAAAATTCTATTTACTTTTTAAATATGAATTTTAAAAAATTGCATAAATATTTTAAGAATTTTTTACTTAATTGTTCATATTTTTTCAAAAAATTAATATTTCTTAAAATACCGGGTCTAGAATGAAGATAATATGTTTCTGTTTGATTTAGTGAAAGGATTTTGAAAATGTGTCAATAATATTTTGAGTTATATAATTTTAAATGACCCCAATTTTTAATGAAATTTAAATTTTTAAATTTTTAAAAAACTTTACGAAAAGTTTTTCTGATGTGATTTTGAATAGTTGTTAGATGCTTGATCAGTTTAAAAAATTTCTAAAAATTCTAAGTTAATTTAGTAAATTTTTTACAAAATTGTGTTCCCGACCCCCTTAAATTCATAAAAAGATTTATTTGTGGCATTATTTCTGGTATTTCATTTCCACATGCAACATAATACTTGTGAATAACATATTGATGCTTTCACACAAAAATTATCTGTGCAAGCTTCGAATTCTACACTATACTAGTCACCCTTCTATAAGGGTTCTTTTTTGGTAAATTGTTTCATAACGTTGTTGTAGCATGTATGTAGCATACCTAATCCTTATATAGGGTGCATATGTATAACGTTGTTCTATAGGGTACATTGTTTAGGAATTAATGCGTGCTCGTTAAAATTGGAAAAACATTTTATTTACAACAAAAACTCAACAATAGAAAGTTAAATACATAACGTAGAAGTGATTAGTGTGTAAAATTTGTCTGGCTTACAATTATACATAATTTGAAAACGATTAAAATTACAACAAAATATGCGTAATATAAAATCTGTAAAATATGAAGGCTAAAAGTTCTATTGCTATTATGTTAAAACTTCAAGTTCCACACTTCTTGATACTCGGTTCCTTTTCTTTAATAGTTAAAATTATATTACAAGAGAGAGATAAGGATCATAGAAAGAAAACTAACTTTATAGGTTTTAGCTGCTTACTTAGAACTTCTAATAACTTGAGGGTCCATCAAATTTTTATGAACACCTTCTAATATCCTTTTTATCACCCATTTCAATACTCCTTAACTATATTATTCAGATATCTCTTAAGTAGTAGTTACATAAATTAATAATTACACTTTATTGTACAGTCATAAATTTGTCGCTCAATTAATGTTGGTAAAACAAACTAGTAAAAACCCATTTGGACTTTTTTATAGCTCAATGCGCATTACTTAGCGTAATGACTTTTTAACTACCCAAATTATGAGAAAGATACTAACACAACTGTGTTAAATCTATGAAGCTCCATTAAGCAATCTAAAGCATGAAAGAAATATATTCGTTGAAAGAAAGTACATTTTATTTTTCAACAATTTCCTTTTGTCATTAAATGAGTTCTTTAACTGTATTAAGCGTAAAATATTTAGTCTTCCAGGGAAAATAGACACTGAAATTCACTGTGATATTTTATCTCGACCCCTTAATGATGTTGATTTCATGAATTAACAGTATCTACGCGCATTTAGGAACTACCTTACAAATAGTATCAGATAAGTTTACTTTTTAAGATAAGGTGTATAAATATATTTTATCAACCATCACTGCTACTTGAGGCAATAAAAATGTTAAATGGTCAATTCAATTCAATTTATTATATATTACACAAACAAAGAACGAACAAAACAAATTATGATTCGCCTGGAGGAAACAAAGACCTGTATAGGCGAAAGAAATATTACAATATTCAATATAAGTTATTTACATTTTAAACTTAGATGATAGAAATATCGCCAGAATTTCCAAACAATCTATTAAAATAAACAAACAATGAAAACCATAAAAATTGGTAGAAATGTTTGAATAATTGGATTCTAAAACAGCTTGGTGATATTCAACGGTATAGTTAACGGAATCGAACCTATTTTTGTACAGAGGAAGATATTTGAAAAGTCCATTTCACAGTTTTAGATTGAAGAAAAACGTGCCGTAGTATTACGTAAATATACACACAGTAAAGTGACAATGACTAATCAATTGAGACGAATAGCAGCAAAATAAGACTGTTAAATAGGATCATAGATCAAGAGTTTTCCTTTCATTCAAATAAAAAATGAAACAAAATTATTTCTACACAAATCAACGAACTTTGCCACAACATCCATATAACAAGGATTGGCAGCATATCCAAGTTTTTTCTTTCAAGAAACGAATCGGAAAAGCATAGGGAAAAAAGCCTCACCAAATGCTAAATTTGAACCTCTGCAACAACTGAAAACTGGATTTAAAAATCCCAGCGGGGGTGGAACTCTCGCGGCCTCAAAATAATGGTCCCTTTGACGAGGTTGGAGGGGGGAGAACACATCGAAAGAGGATCAGACTAAATCCCATTTCGTTCCCAAAAATTTTCAACGACAGCCCTAGAAAAACGCACGTCAGAGTCACACGCGTCAACTCATTTTTTAAAGCCGCATATTAGCTGTTTAGAGCGAGACTGATATAAGTTCCAGAAAGTCAAATTTGAGATAAGTATTCACACATTTGGGTTTCTTATTAGGTCCTTTTCTTTGAGTGATACGTCATAAATTCATTTAAGTGAACTGTACAAACGCTCCATACAAAAATAAACAGGTTATGAACACATTTAAGAACACTTTTATATCTTTAAATTAATAGCACTTCACTAGTGTGAGGTAGAACACCTAAACTCATTGCGTTGTGGTAATGTTCTGAGTTCTGAATATGTTTGAAAAGCGTTACAAATGTGTTCTAAATATATGGTTGTGAAATATGTTTATAATTTGAAAGTGTTCTTACGTTTCAATTGAAGCACTGTAATAACACATATTCTGTCTCTTTAATTTTTAGCAACCCTTTTATAACAGTATTATTTTCTTAAACAAGATCTAAGTCCCAGAAAGTTCATATAAGTATGGATTTTGGTTTCTTATTAGATCCTTTACTTAGAATGGTTATACAAGTCAGAAACTCTTTTTAAGTAAACTGTAAGAATTAAACCTCAAATTAACAACATTAGAGTTGTGGTGTGGGTAGAACACTTTAAAAACTCATGTTTTTTTTTCTAGTGCTCTGAATGTTTGAGAAGTGTTAGAAATGCGTTTTAAATTATTATTGTTAAATTTTTAAAATGTGAAAGTGTTATTGAATTTGGATCGAAACACTATGGACACATTTTCTGTAATTTTTAGTAACACTTTTACAACATTATAATTTTTCACACAATATAATCAAAAAAAGTGTTCCATGAAAATGCATTTCCAATGCATAGGAACAGTCGTTATAGCAAACCTTCAACTACGTAAAACAACATTCGGCCGACTTATCCCACTTACATTCTCAGCATCTCGCATCATGTCACAGTCAAACCCGACAAGTCTATAAATACGCGTTATAAAAAAACTTGACAAACACGCGCGTTCCTAAACTGATACATAGAAAGAAACAGCTGTGTCTCTTCTCATAAAAAGCAGAACAAAAAAAATATTAATACATAACTTGAAAGAAGGCATTATAAATATAAAAGAACACAAACCCGCCTGAAAAGAGATATTTTTTCCACCGCCGCTGTTAAAACAATAAAGAAGCCCACTGTTGGAAACGTCCGCACTGATACCTTCTGTTGCCGCGTCTCTACACTTTAAATTCATAAAACTGACAAATCCGAGCTTGGAGAGAAAGGTAATATTTAAAACTGTTGGCCGTCTTTTGATGATTCTCGTCTTTCCCGTAGCGTCCTTGAGAGAAACTCTACTGGTTATAGCGGATGATATTTCAGAACCGCGCTCCTCCTTTGAATACAAATAATCAATTTGTGACCACTTTGGTGATAACAGCGCAGAGCATCTCGGTAATCTCTTTTAGGGATACGGGTTATATTTTGATTAATGTTCCGGGCTCTGGGTGTTAGGAGATACGAGCATTCAATTCAAATGAAGTTCGGATTTGCTTTTGAAGGGTTTTACGACCAGATTCGTGATTTTGAATTCCGTTTGGAGAAAGGGGATATAGCTTTTGAATTTATGACAAGGGTAAAAGGAAGTAAGAGGGGTTTAGTAATTTATAATCCCCGTGAGGTATTTCGCGATTTTAACACAAATGGGCAGGTTTAATGTGAGGTGTTCGTAGTTGTGTTGCTTTGATTTATGTTAAACCCAACGCGAATTATAAAACTACTAAATACCCGTAGTGGAGATCCTTTCTTATAGAAAAATCCGTGTTAGAACTAAAATATTCACATGAAGTAGAGAGCGTGTATAAGAATAAAAATAGCTTTAAGAACGTAGCATAAACCAGACATGGTTCAAGTTCCCTCGGAAAATATATTTAATTACAAGTGTCAAAAGAGTTCACGAGTCATTTCGTAAATCAATTTTAGGGATAACAAGACAACTTTAAAAGTGTCGTATTTTAACGAACTAATTACTTATTTCTTCCCACCTGGTTAGCTATGTACATTAAAAATGCTCTCCATTTCTACTGTCAAATGATGAAGTTACCTTTTAATAAAACAGTTTAAAAACTATCTGTTGCAAAATATCTGTGTATTCTTTACCATTTTTAGCATTGTTTTTCTTTAGGTATGATACAAAACGAACGTGTACCTTCTTTTTAAACGTCTTTTTCTTAGATAGCATACAAATTACCTATAACGCTTATAAAAACTTTCGATTATACATAACTTTTGGGAAAATCTATAGCTATGTTTCTTATTATTTTCATAACGATACGTTTTACTTATCCCTCTTTAATAGACTGTAATGTTTCCCTCTCTTGATGTTTCTCTCTACGGGGAAGGAAAAGCTGTGTAAACAGAATGCCGGTTGGGTTGCTAGGAGGAGTTTCAATACGCAAATCGTGATAAAAAATAACTTCACCACATGGATTTAACCACGGCTTACTAGATACTACAGGCCAAACGGGATGCCGAAATCGATAAAAATATAGATGGCAATAGTTAACGTCTAGAAAAGCACTATTTCTTTATTAAATCTATGGGTGTGTAGTAAGCAGCGGTTAAACAAACTAATCATATTTCTAACATCAATCAACTTGGCACTTTAGTATAATTGTAAACTTTTACCCACAATATTTTTGAAAAGTATTAAATTTCATAGGTACTGAGCTTTAGAACTAATATAAAAAGCTCATAGTTTATTTCATGTAAAATAAATTTTAGTTAGATGTAAATACTGAAATCAACCAATGATACTGCATTTCATTAAGTAATCAAGAAATTCTTAAACTTATTATCAACCGAACAACCGATTTTAGAAACAAAATACACTTAACTCAACAGTGGCTTGTCGCACTCTACATTAAAATCTTTAGTTTCATTATGAAGCCATCAAAACGAAAAAATTTTCAAAGAAAGATAATACCATTGTAGCATATAGAAATCGCTAAGTACTATAAATAATCAAAATGTAAATTTTTAGTTTTTCCAGCATATCCTCCAGACAGCACCAACCCGCTTTAGGTTTTACCCATCGATTTAACAGACATTCCCTCTCTCCACAAAAACCAACTTTTTCATAAAACTTTTTCATAATTCATGGGGCACTCGTGTGTCAAGTACACCCGCTTGCGTCACGAGTTCGTTGTTTGCAACCAACCTTAAAATCACTCGACTCCCGACACAATTCCCCTCTTTGTCAGCAACATGTCCCATCATGCTTTTCGATCCCCCAGACCGCCCGTGATCGCCATTGAATATATATAGCAGATTCGGGCGGCCCAGGTCTGAAGAGGTTATTGAGATGGCAAAGGACTCTCGAGTGAACATCTGAATACTTTCCGTTCATTAAATTATTCAGTTTTATGCTTAGAGATGAGTGGAAGAGGATAGTGTTTTGTTTGAAAGGTTGATCCAGACGGTATTGAATGAACCAAGAAAAAACATAGTTTCCGAATCATTGTTTTGCAAATATTCTTAACTAGTCATATTAATTATTAATAGTTTGACCATTAGTGCTTTTAAATTAATTGGTGTTTGAGTGTCCTTCGTCTAGTTAATTTTCATAATTGATTTTCAAAAACAGTTGGTACTTTATGTTTTTCAAAAGCCAAAGATTATCGGTATTTTAATGGGAGAAATTAATAAAGCATTAAATCTGAATTGAGTTGAGGTGGCAAGCAGTAGAATATCATTTTCATATCATTTATCGACAATGGGTTTATTTATTATGCTGCAGACATACTTAAAAAACTACACAGAAAATTTTGAAACTTTCAATACAAATTTATAAATTTAACCCCCCCAAGTAACTGAATGAAAAGTTAACCGTTTTTTCAGTTTTATTATGCATATAAATGGAGGTTTTGGTGACAACACACTCATGATTTTAATGGTCGAGACTCAAATGCAGTAATATGAAACAGCCATACTACTTATGTAGTAATTTTAGAAAATTGACTTCAGTAGGACCTATTCTATAATAATAAAAGATCTTTACGGTTCACCGATTCATCGGTTCACCTATCAACGCACAGCAAAATCTACCGGGGCTAAAGAGTCGAAACTTGGTGTGGTGGAAGACTTTACAGTGTATACGCGCACCAAGAAGGGATTTTTCGAAATTCTTTTTTCCTGAGCCACAGGGGTGCTTGGAGTGTTTTCTACGTTTTTGAGCCTAGCACCGTCCCAAATGACCCTAGATCTTCGTAACTTCGCAGGACCTATTCACAATATCTAGAAAGACATTTTTCGAATTTTTGATATTCGAATTTTAAGGGGTCTAAAAATTTCCAAAACCCGATTTTACTGAGCATAAACAAAGTTTTACATTTTAGAAGAAAAAAATACTAATAATTTGATATTTCGAAGCAACCGGTTAGTATTATCTTCTTAAGAATATTTCAAGGAAAGTAATTTCTGGATTTTTCGATATTCCATTCTGGAGGGGGTGCACGGGGATTTGAATATTTACTCCCGTTTTATGTTTTTGCATTCTAGCACCCACGTTATTAATGCGATTGGTATGAAATTTTAGCATGTTGCTCCTCACACAATCGGGAAGGTTTTCAAAAAAGAATTTTTAAAATCAAAGCATTCCAAGCTGTCTTTTTTGGCCCTTTTCTAAATTCCTATGCGTAGCTTCAATGTTAAATTGATAACGGTTATTGCTCATTCCAGGTGACGCAAAACCACTATCGTTGGAAATATTTATTTAAAATATTTTATAGCGAGTAGAATTTAAAGAAAAAATCCGATAAAGAAATAATTTGTGATAAAATAATATTTTACAATAAATTAAAACTATTTAACCCATTCAATAAAAATTTAAAATAACAATATTTCATCAGAAGCATTTTAGATGGTTGATGTCAATATTTCAAATGATGTCTACTTTTATTTCATGTTTGAAAACGATTTCTTTAATGAATGAGTTGGTAATAAGTCAACCAAGGGGGGTTCAGGGGGTCTCCCCCTGACCTTTTTTAAATTTCAATTTTAAAAACCGGTTATTAACACTGTAATTTGAAAAGTTTTTTTTTTAGGTTTTGTTTTAGATTTCAGGAAAGTATTTATTTTTATTTGCTTTGAATTTTATGAAAACAGCGGGATGAAGGGGGGAATAATTATTAAGTCAGTAGAAATAAGCTGTTTAAAAATAGACCACTTCCATTTTGAAGTTGGAAGAATTTGTTACAACAAGGCATTACCAATTGGAGAAAAGGATGGTGTGAACAAAGGATATTGAAGAGAACAAAGATATAACACCTTTAAATAGGGTGGTTAAAAGGGGCTCCCTCCAACATTTTTAAATTTTAAAATATCACTCTTAAAATTGGGCATTTCACACATTAATTCTAAACAGGTGGTAATAATTTTAAAGCTTTTTACATCTTAAGGAAGTATAGCACCAAAGAATAACCCCAGTGGGAAGGCAGTTGACCCTATTGCCCCTAAATGACGCCCTGTAAGGGAATATAGGGAAGAAACTAATTCTTATTTATTTTAACACAATTTGAAAAGCCTTTTCCCCCCGAGCAACGGCGGGTATATCAGCTAGTTTATAATAACGTGGTTGATACAAGTCAAAAATAAATAACAAATTATTTATCAACGTGAAAGTGGAAATATTTTTTTATTTGCATACAAGAAAAACAAAAAATGTTTTTGTCGTTACAATTATCTCAAGGTTTATTTCATTCCTTTTAAATATTGAAGTATTATTTTCATATTTTCATGCAGTCATCAGTATTAAATCAACGTTTTGTTTTCAATATTCCCCTACTATTGCTTCCTGAAAACAATGCCGCGAATCTGTTCAAAAAACTCGACCAACAACATTCAGCGATAATTACGAATAACATTATTCATATGATAAAACAACCTGTGCTTGAATTATTACCGGTCAATGTAAAATTTTTTCTATATTTTTGGGCCATTGAAAAGTGTATCTATTATATGGTATAACAGCAAAAAACTGAAAAAATATTTTTATTAATAACTAAAAATTAATTTTTTCTCATTAAAAATTATCAAGGCTCGTTTATTTAATTTTACTTTAGCTCCTTTAAGTATTAATGATCTTCTATGTACCATCCATTACTTTCTAAAACATCCCGACGGATTTAAAAAATAACATCCTTCACGACAAAAAACACGACATTGTTAAAAATCAAGCTAAACTTCATTAAAACATTCCAACACTAATAATAGGTCTTGGTAAAGAATATTCTCTTTATCATGAGATCGTTGAAAAGTGGATATACCACATGATATATCAGGAAAAAAAATTAAGAAACTAAAAACTGGGTTCACCGTTATAAATTTCTCAAGCTTCATGCATTTTATTTCCTTTTTCATAAGTTCCCACATTCATATAACCATTAACAATTCTTTTTACACCATTACTTTCCAAAAACAATGCCTTCACTTCATCGAAAAAAACCCTCCCAAACGCATATATAAAAAACAACATCCCACCCAACATAAGCACAACATTGTTAAAAATCACGCCGAGCTCCATTAAAACATCCCAAATAACACTCCATCCATCCATTCATCTAAACAACATCCCATAAAAAAGAAAAACATCGAATGAATAATTAATTTACGGCCCACCAAAATTAATCAACGGTAAAGACTTCGTTTTCCCGCACCGCCTTTTATCTATTGAGCGAGTCGTAGGTGCAGAAAAAGGGTGGCAACTCGGGTATAAAACATGCCATCATTAGATAAACATTGCGTGGTCCTTCGGAGAGATTATTAACAAAGATCAGGTGTAGCGTGACCGGCCGAAGCTTTCATTCATTCATCCTGATGGCCCAAAGGTCTGGCCATTTACTCCCTCGCTTTGGTCGGGCTTACATGCAGCGATGACAGCGACGCCATTGGTCGAAATTTCGCTAGATAGTGTTTAAACACTTGCAATCTTAAGCCACCCGAGAATATCATTGAATCATATGGAAAATTCGGGGTGGCTGGTAAAAGGCTTCTATTTAGAACCAACGTATCCTAGGGTCATGGAAGTAAGGTGCACCCCTTGGTAAGTGGCCGTAGAGAATGTATTGAGATGACTTACAGCCCACCTAGCTGTGGAATCAGACAATGAAAAAATTCATTGAAAAATAACACGGGAGGGAACAAAAACTTTAACGTGAAAATAATCGCTGGCAATACCACAAAAAACGCGCAGAAAAAATTTCATGAAAATACCTTTAATATTCGAGGATATATTAGTAAGTCAAAATAGCAATTGGTTAAAGAGAGAAAAAGTTTCCAAATTTTTTAAAATTTCTTTAGTAAAATTTATCTTTATTTAGCTAAATAATGCAAACACTTCTTGATAAAACCAAAAATAAGGTAAATTTGCATATACTTCCTTTTGACACCTGAAAAAGTGTTTTAATATATATATATGTTACCGCTAAAGTTGATAATTAGTTAATCTGAAGAATACCTAGGTAAACTTAAGATTAACTGATTTCTGTCGTTAATGTGCGGATTTTTGAGTTTTTCGCATTTTACCTAGGGAATCTACACTATAACGGCCTCTTGATCGTTAAAGTTCAAAATAGTTTGTTTCGTTCAATACTTTCTGTTAAAATGTTGAGGTGCTTACTGCGCCATGCGCCATTGCGCAGGTTTCAATACGTAGTTTGTTGTCATATTTGGTGTTTTGATTTCAAATTTAGAGCGTAGCACTGGTAGTTGTCATGTTGAATGTTAAAACAAAATAATACAAGCAAGTAAGTACTGTAAATTTACATGATTAAGTACAGTATATTACTACTAAAACGGGTATTTTGAAACAATTGTGTTGAAGCTCCGACTTCAGAGTGACAGAGATTTCTTTTAACGAAAGCAAATGTCCCAGCTGTTGAAATATCTTTTCAACAAACGTTAATTCAACAATCGCTGGAACCTGGGCAAGGGTTTAACATATGTAATCGATCGCGAATCCTAGCAATAGTTCAGTGCAGGCTGCCAGCCGATTACACCGCGCTTTCATTAAGATTTGCTAGTTTAAGTGCTCATTGAAATACGCTGTCAAATCGAGATCGAAAACCACAATTTATACAAATCTCAGTTGGTACTTTAATATTCTATTATTATTGTTTTTTATTCTAGTTTTAAAATTGCTATTTCATTACTCTTTTTGTGGGATTTGCGTGATTTGTGTAATATGAAAAAAGTACCGATCCCCCTTTTTTGATTCGTCATTGTTACTGTTTACCCCCAAAACGAGTTTGGTTATAGTTAGGGCAGGGGGGTTTGGGGGGGCGGCAGCCCCCCCAACCTCCTTAAACATTTTATAAAATAAAATAAAATTTTGTACTTTAACGGATCACCCTCGTTAATATGTAAAATAACTGATTACAGGTAGTATGCAGATTAACGAGTGTCTAGTCGGTAGGGTGCAGAATACCTAGGTAATTTCAAGATTACCTAGGTAATCTTAGAAATTGAAAAAAAATTCGCTCTTTAACGGATCACCCTCGTTAATCTGCAAATTACCTAGAATATCTGTAAATTAACTGATTTCCGGACTTTAACTGTAACATATATATAATATAAATAAATTTTTTATTAAACAAACAAGAACAGAACAGAAAAAAATACAAGTGATCCAGTACATGAATATCCCAAAGGAGCTACCGCTCGTTTTTACTTGTTAATATTTCCTCGAGTATTGAAAATATTTAATAAAAAAACAATTATGTGTGTTTTTTTAAATTTCCAACAATTTTCTCTATAATTTTACATTTCCTATATTTTTAGCAAAATGTTTTATTTTTCCCGCTAGCGGGGAGCTGTAAAATATCACAATTGATCTCCATGGTCAACGTAGGAGTACTAACCCCCTTACCCCCCAGAAGGCGTTGTTTCCAAACAAAAACCGTGAAATGGTCATTTGATAAACACAGCAAACGATAACGTAACAACTAGGCCGTAGCATTTAGAACCAATGGTAGGAAAAACCAATAAGTGGAAAGCAGTAGGAAACTTTTCAAAGTTTTCCTTTTGACGGACGCATCACTCGAATCACTGCATGTGAATCCGACCATATACCGAGTGCGGCTTATTCTGAGGTAATTAGGGTTAACCCTCTGTCACTGGTAAAGATTTCGCTCCCTCTACCTCAAAGCGTGATGAATGTTGGGGATGAAAAGATAAAAGTGGGGAGATTCTTTTTCTAACGCTCCTTTTAATTCTCTCTGAGAGATGTATGTATTTGTAGAAAGAAGGTTTGGCGTTTACACGAATTCCAATGCGTTTTCTGGGTTGCTTTTGAAGGGTTTTTCGGAAGGGTTTCTTCTTTTTTTTTTAACAGGAACCGTTCATATGTTACTTTAGTAAGTTTTCTTCTAATGTTTAACTTCCACTAGTCCAAAAACAAGTAAATCTTAACCTCCCTTAGATAAATTACCCTTTATTAAAGGGTTTTTCGGAATCGTTTCTTTCTTACCTTTTTTTACTAACCATGGACTATTCTAAGAATTTTCTATAATTGTTGACCCAGTATCCCCTTGTGTCAGAAAATATAACGTGAATTCCAAAAACTCCTCTTAAATTACGTAGGGGGAACATTACTCCTAGTTAGCTTTCAAAACTCGAGTTTATGACCTTAACTAACTAGAATTTATTCATGAAGAGTTAGAGTCCTTGTAAAATATTAATGGAAGATTTAAAGGGTTGAATTCTAGATTACTTTCCTAAATTGATTGCTCTACAGTGTAATTAGTTACTTTAGTATTTTTTGGGGCCAATCTAGTCTATTAGACTTTAGTGGCGAAATTTTACAGATTTAATACATAACAGAATTTAAAGCAACAATGCTAGTTAATATATTTCGATTGCTTTTTAATTTGATACTTGATTCTTCTTGGAGATTTATCAACACATTTGTTGCTTGAGCTAAGCTAAGCTAACTTAAAAAAATGGAACTGAATAATATCAGTTACACGCCCACTTTAACGTTAATTCTTTTTGATACTTGCTCTGATATTTCAGACTTTATTTCTTAAAATGTTAATTCCACTCCGGTTGGTTGAAATATCTTCGTCTTTTACAGATTTTATTTGTATTTAAAAAGATCTTTGACGATTTTTTACTTTTAAACTATACTAAGAACTCAGTATTTATGTAAATAATGTAGGTAGGTATCCTATTTACGATTAGTTAATTATAAGCTAAAAACATTTCAAAGGTGCCTGGGTTTAAAAGTTTTTTCGTCGCTTGGAAACTAGATTCCAACTATCTTTTCTTAGAATTTACGCTATTTCACATGTTTATACCCTGGATGATTGTTTTTATTTTACAACTTTATTTATTTTATTTTTGCTAAATTCAAAACACATTGGAAAAAAGAGTATTCAATTCAAAGAACTTTACGCCATTTTCATTTCTTAAAGATATAAAAACAAGGTAAAATAATCTTACAATGAACTTTTATCATTAATTTTAAAAGCAGGCCAAACGATGCATTTTTACATAATTGTAAAAACGAATAAAAATTAAATTCTTTTCTGATACTTTAAATTTTAAAACTCATCCTGAAACGAACTGTGTCATACCCATCTAAAATTATTTTTACTCATCAAGTATGGCACTTTTTTAAAAGAAAAACTAATCTAAAACAAATTTCGATTTCTAAAAACTGAAAAAATGTACAAATCAATAAAATATCAAAATTTAATTAAGACGATACATCACAAAAAACACATACATTCTATTTAATTATTTCCATTCTGAAAGTATTAATATATGTAAAGGAATTTATTATTCTAGAACCATATTAAAAGCAAGATGTATCTCACGATATTTTTTTTACTTTTACAGTCTTTTCCAAAATTTCCCCTCTAAAATTCAAGCAATGAATGAATAAACAACTAATAAGCAGTTTTCCAATAAGAAAGAGAAAAAATCTGCTTTAAATAATTTATTCATTAAAATACCTTTCAAATGCACCCCCTCAAGATCTAAAGCGCATTTTACATATATATTGTCCAACGAACGACTGATGATAAAACATTTTAATTTGAGAAACAATTTAATCCAAGTCATTTCATGAATAGGGTCATTTGGTTGTTTGTACAGAAGCTTAGCATCAATTTTACCACAATACACTTTCTAAAAAAAAAAAAGAAAAACGTTGTTTGATCTCCCAGTTTACGATAGCAATTGCAAAATGCTGGCTTTGTCTAAAGTTTATCTCAGTTTATTTAAGTTCGTAAATGGAATGTGCTGAACTTCTCATTAATCTTGGGGATTTATCTGCAGTCAATTCTAATGTCGAGGATCTCTATTATGATCATGAGGCTATTCAAAAAGTACTTAAATTTGAAACCGGCGTTAGTACTTTTTGTTCGTTTGTTGACTGCATTGTATTTTTAACCGCGTACTTGTTACCTATTGAAACAAAGTAAAAGCAAGTTTAATTTTGTTCATCTTATTTTTTAATGGATATTAGAAAAACTAAAAGAATTTGAGTATAAGTTGATCTAAACTTTAAAAGAGTTTAACTAAATCAATTATAATTGACTGTGACGAAACAAAATTTAGGGATGTTTGTTTTAACTCTTTGAGTTACTTAAATACAAAGATCAAATTTAAATTATGTGTTAAGAAAATTCTGCACTTGATCATATTGTTTTGAGTGTTAACTATTTTACTTCTAAACTCTAATCAATGAATTTCTTTTGCCTGCGATAGTTTTTAAAATTGAAAGAGCAATTAAAACTGAGTGATTTACCAGTAAAATACCGAGCTGTCAAAAGTAACAATCGAAAAATTAAAGGCTGTAGCGTTTAGTAATTGGTGTTTTCTGTACTGCAAACACTACACACAAAAATAAACGCATACAAGAATACATCTTTATCCTAACATTTTAATAAACAATCAAGTAACACGTTAGTAGTATTGTTTTGGTTAGTTACGATTGAAATGATATAAAACACATTTTCTGTGCACTCTTTTACAGCACTATATTTTACTTTCACAACAAAATCGTTCTAAATTTAACCCATTAATGCCCAACTTTTTATTTTTCTTAAATAATTGGTAAAAACATAGTAAATAGCCCAAAAACAACTGGAAAAATAGTGAAAAAAATTCCAGGTTAAAATTTTAATTTCTACACCAAAATTAAAAAACGTCCCTAAAAAGGGACGTCAAGGACCCCCGTTGTTTTTCCCTATAGTAAACGCATGGTAGAAAACTTTTTTAAAGCCTCAAAAACATCTTCTACCTTTTTAAGTGCAGCAAAAGTGATCGGAACCATACTGTAACATGAATATGAACAAAAAATATTAATTACTTATCCAATTGACTGTAAAATTAACCCTAATTAACGTAATTTGAACATTTTTTATGCTCTAAAACACGTTTTTCCTCCCAAATCTATGTTAATTGCAAATTAATTAAGGTTTTTAAATGAAAAAGCCATTCTTTGTTTATGTGTTACCTAATATTAAGTATTAATTACTTTTAAACACCTCAAATCCATCAGAATATCTCAATTTGTGAAGTTTAAGTCTTTCAAATGCCCATACTTTTTTCATTTTATTTAATTTAATTGTGCGGAACACGAATTTCTCCCCTAAAATCAAGCATTAGTGGGATGTGCATTAGCAAGCCAGATGATATAGATTGTTCTGCAGTATAGAACACAATGATTAGCGACATCTAATTAGAAAAAAAGCCGAAAATGTATCACAAAAGCGACTTTTTTGGCAATTTTAATGACAAAAAGTCATTATAACTAATAATTATTAAACTTTTAATTAAAATATAACCGGAATATATTAGTATAAGTAATAAATAAAGTAAAATAATTAATTTATTCCTTTTAATTAATATAAATTAATTAATTCCTTGTAATTTAAGACTTTTTATTCCATTAATTTGGCAGAAATAACAATATTTTCCAAAAAAAAAAATTTATTAGCTAAAATTAAAGTAATTTTATAAATATCAGTTAATTAATTCATTTCATAAGAATCAAACGCGTTTTTATGAAAAAATAAAGGAAACACAAGCATTTCACTATGGGGAAAACCACGGGGGCATTCGTGCCTGACGTCCCTTTTTAGGGACGCTTTTCGAGGGTCCAAAATAAGGTCAAGATAAAATATTTTGGAAAATTAAAAAAACACCCCAACTGATTTAATGTATAAACAGTAATATATATCGGAATTGAATTTTTTCAAAAATAACAACTAGGATTTTTAAGCCTTTTCTTTTAAAATTTAAAAAAAAGCACTTTTCTGAAAAATTCTATCTTCCAACTTTAAAAAAAGTGGAAAATTTTTAATATTCTGCTTTCTTCTTGTGTTCTTTATGTTCTATAAAGATCAGAGAGACATCAGTGCAAATTTTGATTCAAAGGAACAATTTTTGTAGAAATAGGAGGATTTAAAAAAAACGTCCCTAAAAAGGGACGTCAGGCAGTAATGGGTTAAAACTCATTCGGTTATATGGGTTCATTAAGCGTTGCAAGAGTTTTTCACGCATTTTTAGCTATAAAACAATCATTTGTGGTATAAATTACATTGGAAATTTGATTCTAGTAAATTAATTCTGAATCGGCAAAAAAGTGCGCTGGCTCGTGCTATATGAGAACACGAACATAGAAAGGGAACAACTGCCATTCACAAATGACGAATTCCGCCTCAAAAAACTAAAAATCAACTTCAACTCTCAATCTAACACCAAATACGATCCTCCGCACTAATTGAAATTTACAACAGCAATAAATTTCCCCAACACCCTCAATTTTACAGAGATACGAAACCAAACCCTCCACAAGCATCTTCTTGTCCACCACCAGACACCCCTCTCTTCCAAGTCCATAATAAATTCAACAACGTCCACAACCGCTCAGTGACCTGAACGTTTAAGGTCCAGCCACAGTCACTGAAAAACGACGCGCGGCCCATAAAGATCCTTAATTAAGAGGAGGGGAGAAAGAAGGGGACTCGAGAAGATATGTAGTAGACTACTCCTGTAGTAGATCACTCGAAGAACTCCTCTCCTCACTGACAAGCCTGGTAGTGGCCGGTTACGGTCATCTCACCAAAAGTAGTTTACTATATCGCCCCTCCTTTCTTCCCACAGCTTGATGAGGATCTTGACCGACTTGCGAGTCGTTTTTCAGCGAGTGTGACCGAAGCCTTCGGAAGAAGATGCTCCGCATGCATCTTCGCGCCGCCTACGCCGAGGCGGGAGTCTTGGCACGCTGTTTCATCAAACTGTCAACTATCACTTCATTAACAAGATGGGGAGATAGTTGGGGGTGTTAGTATTACTTTCGGCGTCGAAATGGATCTTGGGAACCGATTGAGTCCTGGGTTGGTTTTCACACTTGAGTGTCTGTGTTTAAAAAGTGTTGTTTTAAGAGATGTGGTGGGGGACGTATGTTAAATACGGTATGTTTTTCAAGAGTTTTGATCTGTGGAGAGATGTGGTGTAACCCCTCGATGTAGCTTTAAGTAATATAGTTAAATTTTTTATATTTCTTAAAATAAATTATCTGTATTTTAAGGTATTGATAAATTTTCTGTGTTTTGAGGTGTTTATAATGTGCTTGTCTCCTATGCGTGTCGAGGCAGTTGAAATCCTTTTTGTATCACAAAAATGAATAAATAATTTAATGATATTTCTTTGATATGTTCATGTACGTATTTGCTAAAATCCAACTGAACCCCTTTGTGTTAAACTATGTCTTTTATAGCATAAGTAATGAAACCCCTATTCAAGGGATTAATGAAAAATATCTTTGTAAGCAAGAAGGCATAAAATTGGAGAGTTTCTTAGCATTACATGTATCGGATTTAATTTGGGAACAACTACATTAAATGCGTAAATTGTTAAACAGCAAATCAAAGTTTCACTGTTAATAAAATTTATAATTATTTTTAGAAGTTTTATAATGATCAATTAAAAATTAAATCAAAAATACTAATTACAATTAAGATTTATATTCATTTTAGAACCTCGATGAGGAGACGTATGTTCTGATTCTATGCATTTAGAGTTAGGAAAATTAACCAAACTAGTATTTTCCCCCATATTGAGCTTATGTAATACATGCACGTCCCCTTGGTGGAGTTTTTTTTATAAGAGATAGATGGAGAAAGGGAACTTTTTCGTGAAGCGAAATAAAGGTGCGTGATGGCAGATTTGTTTTTCATTAGGGATCTTAATGTGTTTTTATGCTCCTCGAATGAGTTCAGTTGAATACATAGAAGCTTGTCATTTAAGAAGTAGACTAGCATTATGTCAAAACACTGCTCAGAAAAAGCTTAAATAACTTCTTTTTGTGCTTCTTCATATACATTTCCTCTTGAGAGTATTCCCAACGGGTCTTCTAGATGAAACGTTGAATATCTTGAAGCGTATTAGTCCGATTTATACACGCAGAGTATTTAATAATATAATAATAATAACAATAATTTATTTACACACAAAAAAAATTACATATTAAATCGAAAAAAGAAAAAAACACAAAATTTAAGTTGGCATATGAGTTACCCAGGGGTCATAGGCCCATACGGGTAACCAAAAAGACATTAACAGATGGATTAATATACACAGAATAAGTGAAAAAAATATAATACATACATAAAAAAATTGTAAAAAAATATGTGAAACCAATATAGTTAGTAGAAAATCTAGACCATTGTACGCTAGCTTCAGAATAAAATTGTAGTTAAAATAAGTAAAGAGCAATTCTTGAAATTTCTCAAAAGAACACCTCAATATTTTCTATTGTTAAAATGTAGTTTTTTAAAGATTTTTTTAAATTTGGAAGGAGATCTCTCAGATTTTAGATCCTCTGGTAAGCTGTTAAAAAATTTGGGAGATAAGTAATAATAATTTTTATGTAGAATTTCTTTTTTTGTTTTTGGAACTAAATATAAATTGTTTGATCGCAGACTATAACTGATGCTTCGAAGATCAGGGCTATGTTGTTGTTGTTGTTGTCGTGTGCCACTTGGAATACCCAAGCTCCACAAGGATTCAAGACAAAGGGGGTGCGGCTCCTGAGAAAGTGAGGCCCATAAAAGCAGGAGTCCGACTTCTGCCTCATGAGATGATAGATACTGCCACTATCTATCGCCACCTCCACAATTTTGCCATGCATCTGAAGGGGAGGGAAATAGTCTCCAGACACCTGGACCCGTGGTAAACTGCGCCATGACGGACCACAGGACTTTCGGACCCACAGATTTAACGAGCACGTACTCCGCATATACTCGATGGGTCTTTAGCGGTGTCGGGAATCGAACCCGGGACCCTCCGATCCCGAAGCCGATGCCTTAACCACTAGGCTCCCCACAGCCCAGGGGCTATCAGGGCTATTTTCTTGTTTAGTAAAATGAGCACCTGTGGACCGAAGCCACGGAGGTGAAGTACTGTTGCCCACGGCGTACACACTTGCAGGCACGAACCCCTTTTTACAGGGGGGCCACATTCATTCATCACACACAAGGACAGAAACTAACATCCAAGCCAAACGGGGATTCGAACCCCAGACGTATGGCTTCGCAGTCAGATGCTCTTAACCACTACGCCAATACGTCGGCGATTTTAAAACGAGTCAATTTGTAAAAGTTAAACGTAAACCTAAAAACCTAACATTTAATATATGTTTCCTTTTACACAATCTTTTTCTAAAATTCATCAACCTAACACATTTCGGATATTCATTCGGTTTTCAAAATCTATACACTCTCCAAGAAGATTTTTAAAAAAATTTAATTTGCGTTTTTAAAATGAAGTAATTACACACAACTATAAAATCCATTTTCAAATGGTCGGAATCTGTTTATTTAAAAAGGATAATCCAATACTTTGATACACAATGTTTATAAAATAGAATTATGTACGAAAACAAAGTTTAGCAAAAATAGATTTGTTAAACTTTTAAGAATTTTGCAACTTAAACCTTAAAAAATCGAAATCAATAAAAAGAAAATAACGATACTTATTTCTTACATCCTGGATTCACTATATTATTCACAAACGATTCTTAAATAAAACTTATTAGACTGAATCATAAAACATTTTCAAAAAACCTTTCAATACAATTCTAGGGAGAAAAAATGATCAATTTACACAGGAGGAAATACCGATACCTATCCAGAACACAATTGAAAACCTCCATTTTAGAAAAAAAAACTGACAGCATATTAAAAATTCAAAACGAACCAACTTCTCACAAAAACTATCATCGGAAAAACAATCCGCCATAATTATTTCTCCCGTCCGCGAAAGCCGATTTGTGAGTGACAGGCGAGCATTAGCATCCCTCATGATCCACTTTCGTTGGTAAGGCGATCATTAGCAAAAAAGGCCCCAGACGATAATCCACTCCGTTCCCACGTCTGGTAGAAGCGAAATAATTAACGGAGGCTAATGAATCTCTCGATTTGCATATTTCTGGATACCTTCGAGGAAAAAATTCAAGGCTGTGAGGAAATGTCTGCTCTTCAATAGGACATTAGCGCTCGAGTCCGTAAATAGCTGATACTGCTGCTCTTGTGGATGGTTAAGAATGGTTTGAAGTCCATGTCGAGGGTGTATACTAAAGTGTTTATGAATATCATTAAATGAATATCGTTAAAAATAAAAACTTTAAAAATGAATACCCTTTAATATGAATAGCTTTAAAAGGAATAAATTAAAATAAAAAACTCAAAAAAGAAAATGAATACCCTAAAAATGAATACCTTAAAAATGAACGAAAAAGAATAACTAATAAATGAAAACTTTAAAAATGTATAAGCTTAAAATAAAAAATCTTAAGAAATGAATACCCTTAAAAAAACACTGAAATGAATACTCTTAAAAATACACTTTATTAATTTCATTGAATATAAGTCTTAAATAAGAAAAAGATGGTTATTAGTTAGAGTCGTATTTCTTTGACCAGGAAATAAAGGTTAAACTTTAAATTTGATAAAATTAATTAATTTTTTTGAATGTGTAAAATACTACATTTTAATTCTATAATTGAAGACTGGACTTCAAAAACAATCTAAGAGCCAAAAAGTAAATTTTCTGTAATTGATCATTTTATATTTGATTCTCCATAGGAATACAAATAAAAACTCATCTTTCGGGCTAATTTTAAACTACTAATAATTGTTGTGGCACTAAGCCGACTTTATAGGTTGTTGGCGATGGTACTTAGATTGATTTTTTGGGCTTAACTCATATTTTTTACTTTTGGCACTTAGCTTCTTTTTGAAGTCCAGACTTCAATTATTTCGGTTATTTTTTAACGATTATCCAGTTTTTATTCTAATAGTGATTTATTATGCACATATTTTTTAAATTATATTAAATACCGATTAACACGTTGTTAAAAGAAAATGAACTTTCAATACACATTTACCAAAATATTTTTACTTATCAATCTAGTGATATTTTTCCTTGTTTCGCTTAATTTTTACTGATTATAATCAGTATAATTCAAATTATATAATTAATTACTGATATAATCAGAAAACTGATTTATATGAATTTAAATCTAATCTTAAATAAAATATTTTAAATCTAATGGCTTTATCTAATCTTTTACAAAAAAATATTTGTTTTCAATAAACCATACTGGTGAAAAGTAATTTAGTGATTGAATTTCCTCGAAAATATTTTTTAAAATTTATCCTAAATGCATTTTTTTATTTATATTTAAAAAACATGGGAACACAAAATATTAAAACCTGCATTTGTAATTATAATTTAATCGTGCTATTATTTATATTTTATTAAGTGTTAAAGCTTGGGGGACAAGTGACAAGATTGTAAAGGAAGAAAATAGTTGATAACTTTTTTAATAAATAATGTTTTTATTCGCATATGAATTTTTGTATTAAAAACTGCATAAAATTGTGGAAATGAAGTTAAGTTTTAAACTATTATGGAAATTTTCAATAGTATAGGAATTAAAACAGTTTAAGTGTCAGGTTAATCGGATTATTTAGGATGATGGTATTACTTATTAAGCCTTAGTAAGGGAATTATGATGCTCTGGAGGGGTGAAAACTTAAAGGAAGCTTCTCCATAGTTGGTTCATTGATCTTTCTAAATAACTAAATTCAATTTTCCGGTAGACTCCACTTGAAGCATTTATCCTTAAATTAAATTGAAGGATAGTTCATAATTGCAATTTCCTTTACTTGTTTGAAACCTGCATTGCAATTTAAAAGCTTGCTTAAATAAAAAAACACTCAATGCATCATCAGAGTAATTAACATTTAACTAAACTACAGTTCGGAAAAAATATACTGTTTAGGAATAAAAAGCATTATTCTGAAGTAATCATAATTTAATAAACCTTGATAAATATCTCATAATTACTCTTAATAAGACCAAAACATGCAATTTATCTAGAACTAATAATACTCCCAAAAAACATTATTTTACCTGTGTTACGTCAAAAATGCATATCATTCAGCAATTCAGTTAAAAAGCATACCATCACGTCACATACCAACGCTCAAAAAACGCTTTATAACAACTGTCCGTTTTCAATCGCTACTTTGTAGCAACACCGCATTAATAGTATCCCACCCATCAAATTAGTATTAATAGGTTCTGATAAGGCATATTAACGAAATTAATTAATGGAGCACAGACGATGGCCATAACACACACTATCGGCCCACACGTTTATCTCTCGCATGCTAAAGCACCACTTGTTTCGATCGGTCGACGCTTCACGGAATCAATTGAATATCCACCAAACTGTATCCTAAATTGTATCCTAAGAGTGATCCATCAGACACAAATAACTTCCTAATGTCTACAATTTGCTAATAGCTCTGCGACGCAATTAAGAGGGAAGTGTGCTTTAAGGGACGTTTCGTGCAATTAAAATATTCGTCAAATTATTACCTTGTGCGGTTGTACGGTCCCGCAGAATTACGAGGCGACATTGAGCTTTCTCTTTTAATTAAACTGTGTTAATGAGAGCTTTTGAGTCATCAATCTTTGAGGGGAGAAATCTTTTTCCGGTTAATTAGACCCAATGCTGAGACGTTGAAGGTGGATGGATATGGTGGGTTTTCATGCGACTTGATTTATATTAACAATTAACTATTGTCGTCAGCGGTTCTCTATCTGTGGGTGTGCCACTCTAAGGGGGCTTGATAAATCCAGAAGGGGTACGCTAGTCAAGGTCCGGGGCCCTCCAGATATGTGTACTAAATGGACAAAAATGAGTAAAAACCCTGATTTTAAGTGTCAGATTTTCTGGAGGATTCCTAGACCCCCTTTTGTATTTGGAACTCTGAATCTCGCACACTTTTTTATGTATTAAATTTATCAAAATCCAGATCTTCCTTTACGATTTCTATAAAGCTATATTTTCAAGGGCATTGGAATAACTTTATCCTTTCCTGAAAAAAAATTTATGTGTGGGTCCCTAGTGATATTAATTATTAAATCTAAACTGGGTCCATCCCGAAAAAAAATCCTTATACGCCAATTTTGTGAGTGTTTCGAAAAAAAAATTCAAATATGGACCAAAGGCAGATCCAGGAAAGTCATTTGCGACCTTGAGAATAGTACTTAAAAATAGTTAAAAATTGCTTTTATCACTCTTAAATTTTAAAACTTTTCCCGAAGAGGATCCCCCCATTCTCTTTGGGTAGTGGTTCTTACCCAGTTTTCTGTACATTTATAGTGTCAGAGATATTATTGCTTTACATAATTGTTACTACCTGAAAGGAGGTCCTATACGATGAAAATTAGGTGGCCAATATTGAAAATCGGAGAAGCACTGTTTTACGTAATAGCTTCAAGAAAAGATTCGCGTTGCGTATAAACGTTTCATGTCCATCCGCCCAGAAAATGGGAGGAGGGTATGAACTTGTACGTTCTGCTGTGTTCACGCCTTTTTGGTGTTCTCTCCCATCAGTTTATTTTCTTTTCGAATGAGAGCTTTTCAGCATTGAATTTTTTTTGAGGCGGGTAAAATTTGTGGAACCTTTATTAAATTAGTTATCGTTAAGCAGGTAGAGTTTTACAAAGCTAAGTTAACACAATGTGGAGCGCTTATCAAAAGCGTTTTAAATGCATTGTGATTGTAAGAGGTGTCCACCATAGAAACAACAGCTAGATCTAAGTGGCCACTTAGATGCAATTCGGAGTACTTTTTAAATTATATTTATTGGTATTTATTGAGAAGTATTCTCAATGATGACAACAGATCTCCTTAGCCCTGAAAGTTATTGAGAATTTAAACAACAATTTTCCTTAAAGTGTACACTATACCCACATTTACCTCATACGCCATGCCAATATACTTACATAATACTATACAGGGTGATTCAGAAATAATCATCAATAATTGGAGGCGAGGTAGAGGGGCCCTAGACAAGCATATTTCGAATAGGAATGGTGGGGCGCAGTCTTACCGTTAAAGAGCTAGGACCTAATGTAGTGCAAGCGCGTTTCAAAAGGCCGTTTTTAGAAGGCCCGTTTGACGAAACAAAAAATAATAAACTAAAAAAATCTATTGCATGATGTAAGGAAGTATCCCTACTACTAACACCATGAATTCGATAGAACTTGAACCACTTTCTAAACCGTGGAGTGAGTTTCAAAAGTGCAATATTAATTTTTTAGTCAAAGAATGGAGTTTCCTTAATGGAAGAAAAATGATGATCGGGGGAGGAATTTTCAATGATCGTAACATTGATCATTGAAACTGTTTGATCATTGAAAATTCTTTCCCCGATCATCATTTTTCTAAATACCATTAAGGGAGCTCCATTGTTTGACTAAGAGATTTATATTGCACGTTTTAAAACTCACCCCACGGTTTAGCAAGTGGTCCAATTTCTATCACATTGAGGATTTAAGTAGTACGGATACTCCTGTACCTCATGCAATAATGTTTTTCATTTTATTATGTTTTGTTTTGTCATACGGGCCTTCGAAAAACGGCCTTTTGAAACGCGCCCGCACTACATTAGGTCCTAGCTCTTTAACGGTAAGGCTGCGCCCCACCATCCCTATTCGAAATATGCTTGTCCAGGGTTCCTCTACCCCCCCCCCAAATTACTGATGATTATTTCTGAATCACCCTGTATAAAAAGAACTAGAACCTTACATTTCAATGTTCAAATATAGGATAAACGCATAATATTTTTCTAATAATAAATATCTTCTTTCCTATTTTAAAATAGTCGTTTTTGATTTCCCACATTTATCGAAGAAAAACGCGCAAAGAATAAAGATTCTATTACAAAACACAGAGGAAAACAGCATTAAGATGCCAAATATTGACACTCAGTTTCCTGCTAAGCACAAACAAAATCGACAAAGCAACAAAAAAACCCGGTTAAACAAATTGAACTTTCCGAAACTCAAAAATCGATTCTTAAAAAGCCAAATCTCACCTTCTCGCTGCCATTCACAACCGAATAGAAAGAGCCTCAAAAACAAACTTTTAATCCGCTGAGAATGAAAGTGAGTTAAGTCTAAAATATTACAAAAAAATTTGAGATAATGTGGATTCAGTGGAAGGTCAATAGGGTGTGTGGGCGATTGACCCTAAAATAATAACATGTAATAAAATGATATTAACAAACAAATCAAGGAGCCTATAAATAAATGTTAAAACACGATTTTAAAGGATCAAACTTTAAGCAAATATCTGGGGAGACCCCCAATCCCCTTCTTTGATATAGTTTTATACACAATGTTTGAGGCTTGCTCAATGAAGAAGCGGTTTTAAACACATCGGCGTTTATTACCGCAGAAAGACACGGCGAGGAAGTTACATATCAGGAATGGAATGAATACAAGTTCAGGCAAGCTTTGCCTTTTATAGCAGTTGACATTAACATAAATTAAGTTTACAAGTAAGGCTGGGCAGGTAGAACGAAATGAAAATATAAATGGATAGTTGGACTCGAACACTTGTCACAACACTCAAAATATAAACATTTATGGCTTTATACCATTCACCAAGCCACTGAAAAAGAAATTGTAAAACTGTGCTGCTGAAAATGACGATCGACGGGATAATACGCAGGAACCTATTTAGTATAGCACTATGTAAATTTAAAAAAAGCCTCTTCAATTTTTTCTTGTATGAAGGGGAACCAGAGAAGTAATTTTTAATAAACCCCCTAATTAATCTAGTTACCGGATTACCTAGACCACGGAGAGTGAAAAACAAGAGGGAACTTAAGGGAGTACCTATAGGCCTTTGATCTTTAACCCTCTCAAACCTAGCCACCCCAAATTTTCCATAGAATTCAAGGTCAATCTCAGGGGTTATAGAACCATCAAAGGGTTAAACTAGCGATAGAAACGGTTCTAGAGCGTTTTTTTTTGTAAAACTGATTACTTCACACGATTTGGTGTCAAATGATGTGTATAGTAGATTAATGCATAACTCAAAATTGCTTTAAAAGACTGGAATCTAAGTTTAGTGAACTCGTACCACTTTCGTTCTTAATTCCCATTCACTCCCTCCCCATACAAGAACAAACCACGCATTTACCTGAAATCGATAGGAAATGGAGAACCAATACTTCTTGAAATAAAGCAGACCGTTTTAGACCCAAACAAACAACACATTTGTCTGTTCATTCGGGCCTAAAAGGCGGCGGGGCGGTTTTTTACTGCACTGATCCTCGCATAATTATCGGGCGACTCGGGCCGGCTTGCATCCATCAATCACTATACAGCCGGGCGTCAACGACTCGGAATCCTAGGTGGCTCCAGCGACGCACCTATAATTATGTCATCGCGCCACATAACAAAATTTTAATCACTGTATTACAACAAGCTAATGCGAAATCGAAGCGAAGAGCAGAAAAGGTATCAGTAGCTCAGGCGGAAAAAGAAGTGGAACCGTCAATTAGACTCAGCGCGCAACAAGGCAATGTTTTAATTTGGATCCCGTTTCACCTTTGGGTATCTTTTGATGTGCCAGAACGTCCTGTCAGCGCTTGTTTGATTATTTAATTCGCTGTCATAATTACGTTGTGTTTTTCTTTCTTTCATTGAATGTTGACATGTGTCTGGAATCGTTACTGGAAAGGAACCATTTAGGGAGGCTTTGGAGGTGGTCGTACGTTGTAATTTCCTTTTTTGTTCGTTTGAGTAGGGATATCACTTGGGGAAATGTTTAGAAGTTATTTTTTTATGTTTGAAACGAAGAGTAGATATCTTTATCGTAAGGGGACATTCAATAATTACGCTTGGAGGAGGAAAGGACCGTGTATGGCTGAGAATGGAATGGCGCTGAGTCACCAAAAATATGCGTCTTTCGACACAAAAAAGAAAACCTAAGGATAAGTCCCACCAAATACTTTTGTCAACTACTGTTCTGATTAAGGCTGGCAAAATATTGGGAATTCGGAAGTTTAAACTGTCGTGACCATTTTAAAACCTTTTTCGTTGGTTGTCTTATTAACCGTATATTGGGGACATTGAGAGCGAACGGCTGGAAATCTGAGGATTAATTATCATTTATCATGGTTTAGTTTAGAGTATTCTCAAAAACAATAATTGACTTTTTCCTCTTCCTTAAGAATCCAACTTTATAGGAAATGTAACCCAACATGTTCATTTTACTCTGACAGCCCGCAATCCTGTATTCCCCATTCTGAAAAGTACCCAAAGAATCCATACTCCTTAAAAATATTCGTAAATAAAACAGAAAAGCTCTAGCAACAAAAGTTTCCTGAAGATTTTAAAGTATACAGAAATGTTCAAGTCGGACAGTGAAATCATGTATACAGAAAAGCTTAAGTAACTTTCGCAGCTGTTTTTTCTAAAGTTTCATTTTCCAAGAACCCATATTGTATCACAGAAATTCAAAAATTTATCGCAAAAAGGAAATTTTAATGAATTGGGAGCTAAAACTAATTCGGAACATATATTATTTTACTTACAATACTTCTACTTTTTATTCTTCCACAACTATTTTTGATATAAAAATTAAAAGAGCTACTTATTTTAAATAAGTATAAGCATATTTTTGAAATGCTTAACTACACATGCCCAACTATTATTTAATTTTTTTAAGAAAAAAAGTGTGACTTTAACCCATTAATGCCCAACTTTTTATTTTTCTTAAATATTTGGTAAAAGCATAGTAAATAGCCCCAAAACAACTGGAAAAATAGTGAAAAAAATTCCAGGTGAAAATTTTAATTCCTACACCAAAATTAAAAAACGTCCCTAAAAAGGGACGTCAGGCACGAATGCCCCCGTGTTTTTTCCTATAGTAAACGCATGGTAGAAAACTGTTTTAAAGCCTCAAAAACATCTTCTACCTTTTCAAGTGCAGCAAAAGTGATCGGAACCATACTGTAACATGAATATGAACAAAAGATATTAATTAGTTATCCAATTAACTGTAAAATTAACCTTAATTAACGTAATTTGAGCACTTTTTAGGCTCTAAAACACGCTTTTTCCTCCCAAATCTATGTTAATTGCAAATTAATTAAGATTTTTTATAGAGAAAGGCATTCTTTGTTTATATGTTACCTAATATTAAGTAATAATTACTTTTACACACCTCAAATCCATCAGAATATCTCAATTTGTGAAGTTTAAGTGTTTTAAATGCCCATACTTTTTTCATTTAATTTAATTTTATTGTGCGGAACACAAACTTCTCCCCAAAAATCAAGCATTAGTGGGATGTGCATTAGCAAGCCAGATGATATAGATTGATCTGCAGTATGGAACACAATGATTAGCGACATCTAATTATAAAAAAAGCCTAAAATTTATCACAAAAGCGACTTTTTTGGCAATTTTAATGACAAAAAGTCATTATAACTAATAATTATTAAACTTTTAATTAACATATAACCAAATTATATTAACATAAGTAATAAATATAGTAAAATAATTAGTTTATTCCTTTTAATTAATACAAATTAATTAATTCCTTATAATTTAAGACTTTTTATTCCATTAATTTAGCATAAATAAAAGTATTTTCCAAAAAAAATAAACAAAAATAATAAATTTATTAGCTAAAATTAAAGTAATTTTATAAATATCGGTTGTTTAATTCATTTCATAAGAGTCGAAAGTGTTTTTATGAAAAAAAATAAGGAAACACTAGCATTTCACTATGGGGAAAACCACGGGGGCATTCGTGCCTGACGTCCCTTTTTAGGGACGCTTTTCGAGGGTCCAAAATAAGGTCAAGATAAAATATTTTGGAAAAATAAAAAAACACCCCAACTGATTTAATGTATAAACAGTAATATATATCGGCATTGAAAATTTTTTAAAATAACAACTAGGATTTTTAAGGTTTTTCTTTTAAAATTTTTAAAAAAGCACTTTTCTGAAAAATTCTATCTTCCAACTTTAAAAAAAGTGAAAAAATTCTAAAATTCTGCTTTCTTCTTGTGTTCTCTATGTTCTATGAAGATCAGAGATACATCAGTGCAAATTTTGATTCAAAGGAACAATTTTTGTAGAAATAGGAGGATTTTTAAAAAACGTCCCTAAAAAGGGACGTCAGGCAGTAATGGGTTAAATTTAGGGGGTCACTGAAGTGCGTCAAATTTTACAAAGAGGAAAGGGTAAAAAAACCTTGAAAGGGCCGTACAATTTCTGAATGGTCCCCTAATGAGATCCCTTATTCGAATAAAAAATATTCCTCAAGAAATACCGATGGAGGAGAGGGAACTGTGTTTTTCTTCATTTTACACTTAAATGGAAACTTAATGATAGCTAAAAAACAGTTTATATGTTTACTCGAGTATTTTGTCAACCATTTTTTAAGCGAGATAACTTTTCTTTCTTTTTTTGGAGAATTCCCCACTCAATTCCATGCCCTTAATTTCACGAAAAAAGAAATTACTCGCAAGTAAATTACTTTTTATGTGTTTGGTTAAGATTTCAAAGTATTGTTGAGACAAACGTATCGTAAAAGGCCGATGTTTAATTTGCAAAACACCAACTTTTAACATTAATAAAGAAAATAAGGGGAGATAAAAGCCATGGAGACGCCAGGGGGCTAAAAAAGAGTTTACTGGAAAAAATTGGAAACGTAAACATACTCTTAAAGGGGACCTACTTTAACAGATTTTATAAATTTTTTCCTGCTATTTAATGGAGAACGGAAGTACAGTACTCGAGGTTGTTTTACTCTTAAAATGAACTTAAGATTAATGATGGGGGAACTCGTTTTACTTGGACAAGAGTTTTCTTTCCCAAAATATGCGTTTGAAGTGTCACGATTTATCATTAAAATGTATGATCATTCCTCACGATTCAAAAAGTCGTTAGAATTTGTTCAATTCTATCTGATCGCATTAGGGAAGTAATCTGAGATATATCCTCTCAACTCTGTAAAAGTTTATGACCTTCAAGGTAGGTAGTTTTATTGACTAAAATTATAGCGATGGCAAAATAGTCCTGATACGAAATTCAATATCTCCGAAATATTTCGAGGATGATAAATTGAAAACAGTTACGTTTGTAAATTGAGGTTTACTAGCAAATTCTTTTTTTTTTGCCATTTAAAAAAACTACAAATTGTTTTCTTTAGGTATAATGAATTGAGAATCATCTATTATTGAGGCACATGCATGCAGTTTGTATTGGAATAATTACCCTTGTAGTACATTCACTCATATTACAAAAAAGACACTTAGGTTGGTTTGAAATTGTGCGAGGAACATTTAAGGAATGAGCTAAAATCTCATTTAGTTTGTGTAGTTGTTTCCCAATTTAAAATCTCAATAATTGACTAGCAATACCAATCTCGAAAATAGTTTTAATTGACACAATACACGTGCTAGAGCAGGAATGGAACCAATCCTCAAATCCGATACATCACCCAATGTTATTCATGTTATTCTGAGCTGACCATAATCTGCAATAGCAGAAAAAGAATCTTATAAAAATACGAATTTTTAAATATGCCTCTTTACGTACACAGAAAATAAAGTTGAACCAGTATGTTTCTTTTTCGAAATTATTAAACTTTTAGCCTCTCCAAATCGCAAAACAAGCTGAACTGCATCTCCCTTTTTTTACCTCCCAGCAGGAGGCCCAACAAACCGAAACAGAAGTCATCCGAGGCTTAATTGGCTCAAAGCGGAGGTCAACAAACACTTATCTCGATTACCCCAACAATTACTAAACTACCTACAGAAACAAACAAACTGTTTCGAATGCACATCGTGGCAACACCACGATTTTTCACAGGCCTAATCGCCCCACTTCATTATAATCCCATCTTTTCCCTTGCGAAATCCCTAAATCAATTCCCTCCATAATATAAAGGGCGAACATTAATTATTTTATTTACCCACTATCATGGCAGTTCTATTACCGGGCCGCACCGCCCTATCGAAAACCGACACTGCCGTAAATCGTTTGCAATTTGGCGGAATCTAATTTACCTCACACCTTCGCCCGGGCTTTATTAAAACACAAAGTGCTCTTGTCTTCCAGTTATCTGAACCCGAAATCGGGCTTGACAGTGCCTGCTACGCCCAACTGGGGAAGCTTGATGATGAATCGGAGCAAGCGGAGAGGGAAATGCTTTTTTAATTGCGAACCGGGGTTAAGTTGGTTAGGAAGCACTGTTTCTGTGTATTCTGTCTGAGGTTAAGAAGAACCCTACATTTCTGAAGGAAATGTTACACAGAAATAAACACACACAATCCACATTTTGTTTATTTCTACACAGAAATAAACACACACAATCCACATTTTGTTTATACACAGAAATAAACACACACAATCCACATTTTGTTTATTTCTACACAGAAATAAACACACACAATCCACATTTTGTTTATTTCTACACAGAAATAAACACAAACAATCCACATTTTGTTTATTTCTACACAGAAATAAACACACACAATCCACATTTTGTTTATTTCTACACAGAAATAAACACACACAATCCACATTTTGTTTACTTCTACACAGAAATAAAAGCATTTAAAGCAACATTTTGTTTACTTCTACACAGAAATAAAAGCATTTAAAGCAACATTTTGTGCTTAAATTTACATAAATTTTGTTGTGTTAGGTACTTTTTAACGCCATATTGTGCTATAATATTATACATTCTGCATAAGACCTAAAAGTGTTAAAAATGTATTCTAACCAGTAAAGTGTTCCAAAATGGCGCTGTAATACGTTTAGAATTTGAAAGTGCTCTTAAATTTTGATCACAATTTGGTACAATTTGGAATTTTTGATTTCAAATTCCTAAAAACATTGTTTTTCACTCTTCGGAAACTTTAGGCCGTTAGCTATGCAAAATTCCTTAATTTTATTTCATTGAAACCAGTTTCAAAAAGTATTATTTTTAACACTACACAGTTACCAGGCTTAATGGGATTTTATACTGATAAAGGCAATTTAGGAATTTTTTATTTCAAATTCCTAAAAACAATTGTTTTTGACTCTATTGTATCCTTTAGGCCGTTAGCTATTAGTGGGATTTCTAACTTCACGAAAATGGGTTTCGCGTGCTTTTTCGAGATTATGCTTAGTGAAAATAGCCATTTTGTTCTTTAGAATCTGTGGTTTACGAATCGCAATAGTGGACACTTTGGGTCTGCGCCAGGGGATGGTGTGAGGCGCAGAAGTGAAATATCGACGGGTTTCAATTTTGTGTTGTTTGGAGTCAAAATTATTCCATTTATTTTTTTAATTTGCTCAAATACTCCATAATACGAAAGAGGCGAGGGAGGACTAACGGGACATAGAGTTTGGAAAGGATCAGTTCACTCCAGTCAAAGGGGTGGAAGGATAAAGTGGAACGTAATCTCGAAAAAGCACGCGAAATCAAGTTAGAGAACACCCTATATGCAAAATTCCTTAATTTTATTTCATTGATACCAGTTTCAAAGAGTATTATTTTTAACACTACACAGTTACCAGGCTTAATGGGATTTTATACTGATAAAGGCAATTTAAAGTAAATAGCTGACACTGTGTGGGGTCTATTGTATTTTTACCTGAACATTGATTTAGGATTTACTAGGAGACTACAATTCAATCCAAACAAAGAAACTACTATTCAATCTGAAAGTAACGAAAGTGTTACCCACTGAATAATTTTAACGACATCTACTTAATCTTATCTCCAGACACAGGGGGATATTGTCATAAATTCTCTTGACTCAAACCTATCCATTAAAGGCCAAAGGAGAGAAACTTGCTTTTTTTCTTTTTTATACATTTAGAGAAGGGGGAAGCTAAACGAGTGCTTTAAATTTTAGAGGGAGAAGGTTTAGAGTTTCTTCGTCTCTCTCACTGAATAAATTTCAAGTGAATTTTTTCTTATAAAAGCTTTCTAACTGCTTGAGGATTCTTCTAGATTCCTTATGCTAATTTAAATCTAAATAACAGTCTGCGTCAACTCTCAAAAGTAGTGTTGTGTGAATACTAGTGTTATTCAGTAGTAGTGTTGAACTAGTGATACATAATTATTTAATGTTTTAATTTTTAGTTCGGGGTAGTAAGGAAGTTGCATGTGTCAGATTTTCATAAACATTCAAGTGTTTCGTATGGTTTTTTGCATGGTGAAATGAAATATCAAGTCGATTTTTCAGAAAAATGTTCAAGTAATTAAATATTTTAATTTAAAAACCAAGAAAAAACACATGACTGTAAACGTTTATTGTTTAAAACGTACGATGACATCAACAATCATACCATCTACTCCGTTGCTTTCCAACAATGGTCACCGTCCGATGACGTCACATCCCTAACTCTTAGTGTTTTCACGGGCTTTCAAAAAGGGAATTTATGTTAATTTTTTTGCAATCAAAAAATTTCTCGATCGGCCTCAAATTTTGGAAAGTTGCTTATTTTTATATGAAGAATCCATTAAAAAATCAAAAAAATTATGCAACTTCCTCATTGCTTATTTCTGTAGATTCTTGATTCGGCAAATAAATAGCCCGTTTTTAACTAAAAATTTCTTCGCTAAAATAGGAAGCAGTTCTTAATAGCGATAAATTTAGGTAGAATTATTACATTATCAGGTATAAAAGGTTTTGATCTGGGATGGGTTTACAAAGTAAAAAATGTCTGCCATCGAGACGTATACGATTCAATTTTCAAAACTATTTTAATCATGTCAACGTTCCAAGTTAAAGCTTCGTACGAATAAAAAGAGTATAAATATCACAAGTAAAATCAATGAACAAGAAAAGTATAACCTCGATATTTCGAAACCAAAGAGACTAAAAAAATTTCGAGATAGTAAAGGAAAATAGAGAAATACTTTATTTCTAGGGAAAATATTTTTTGGAGGCATTTAAGTTCACGATAACAAGTTTACGCTCTATAAAAATACTTCTAGCTCCCGAAAGTCTTTAATAGACCTTCCTCAGAGGTTAACCACCCCAATAATAAACCAAACATCTATTAACCTCCAATGGAGAATCAGTCCCCAATCATTTAAGCTCCTTCTGTAAGCAATTGATACTCCTTGTCGCGACAGATTGATGGATCGCGTCGCATCCCCAAAGCCCCCTGTCACATTAATCCAACGTTTGAGTGTCAGACGCTTTCGTTTAGGGCTTTGTGCGCGTCTGGCAGTCACCAAACAAAATGATCCGTCATAATTCCTTTTCGCCGCCGCTGACCGCCCGTTTCACAACTTTTCCATGTTATCGCATAGGCTGGCTTCATTCATTCATTCATTCATTGAATCTCCACAATCTGTCTTAGGAATAAGAGAAAGTAGGTGTTTTGTAACGTTCATGTTGTTTAAGGCTTATTTATGAGTTATGAGGCGTGAAGAGTTATGTTTAACTCTTTATATACAAAAAGGGACTCTATATATACAAAAGTACCGATTAAAACGTCTATAAATTCAAAGTTTTTCCGGCATCTGTAAGAGCAATACATTCAATCTGTTTTAAGTTAATAAATTTATTGATCGAACATGTTACCATAATTGTATTAATTTAATAGAATATTGAGAACCCTGTTATTAAGTGCAAATTGGTGTAATTTTCATTTCATTTGAGATACTTCACTGGCTTTTTTTAGCCACTTGTTCATTTTCAATATCCACCTTGACAAGTCAGAATTAAGAATAATCTAGATTTGACTCTATACTTCGCAATTGTCTATTTTCTGGATTTTATAACAATGAATGGCAAAATATCGTAGGTAATGATTTAAATTGAACTCCGGCTTGTTCAAGATTTTTTATAAGTATTGAATTGAAATAAAGTCCATTTAAAAGAAAAACTAATTATCCATGACTTAGAATTAAAATTATCCAAGTTTCACTTTACCTTGAGATACACCTTCTGCAGTTTATAAATGCCCCCCTATCTGTTTGACAAACTTCCCAATTGGTGCCAAAAGAGGAAAATAATGCTCCATCCCCAAAACGTGCCGATGATGTGCTATCAGTGAACTAGCTGCTTAACTACCGAGGTATCATGAAAAAAATATATATTAGAGGAAAAACAAAAAAGCTTAAGGAGGTAGAGCAAAGAGGACAATTATCTGTGTCTCTTATCTCGGTGTATTACACAGTGGTTTGGTATTCTCGCCCTTTGATTACATTGCTTCCAGCCAAGAGATACGGGCATCATTTTTTTTGTTTTGAAAATTTTGGCTTTGGGTTCTTTTGATGAATGACCCGTTATATTAAAAATAAAAGCTAATAAATTACCGTAATAACACAGAAAATCTATTCGTGAAAGAAATAAGTGATAAATAAAGCAAACTAAGGAATGCTTTTCCTTTTAATACCTTCTGTAATGTGAGGTTGGATATTAGATAACATTGATACTAATTGTTTTGCTCCAATGGAGGGCGCAAGGGACTTTTTGCCAGAAAAAATGGTATTTTTCCATTATAACTGCGAAGGCGATAAAGTTGCCAATAATGATTCAACGGAAGTCTTCGGGTGATTTATTCCAATGACTGTGTGTTGTTGCCAAAAAGTCTGCCTGGCGAGATTTTCGCCGGTATAATGGAAAAGTACCAAAAAAATATTTAAGATTTGTTCAACCAACTTATAAGAAGTAAAAATGCGTTGTGCGTTTGTATAACATATTGTTGTAATAAAAATTTTTCAAACTCAAAAATTATGCCTTTAGTTTTAGTCGAATACCGTATAATTATAACTCTCGTAAAACACAACTCTGAAGATTTAATCTTAAGTTTTCTCGTTTATCGGAAATGCATAAAAAATTAAAACAATTAAAAAAAGTTGTATTTCGGTCCCAGGTACTATGTAAGATACTCGGAAATAAATAAATTTCTAGTTTATTGCATTAGCAATTCTTGGGATTTAAATATCTCCTTTTTGAAAATGAAGTTCAAACCGGTTTTTATCTTTTCCTTGTTGTGTCCAGAGAAAAAAAAGAGTAAAAGTAAATTCGATTACTTTATATACAAACTACTGTGGGTGGTTTCCTATGAAACTTAGGCTAACTATCTAATCATTTACAAGGAATGGGTTATTTCTCTTTTAGCAAAGAAGTTATTCTCTGAATGGATAAAAATGTCTTATAAACTACTGAAGATTAGGTTGGGAATATTTTATTCAGTTTTGGTTTTAATTCCAAATTTAATATCCAAGTACACAAATATAGTACTAAAAATTAATACAACCAAAATAATAGCTATTAATTTCAGTACTAAATGTTTCCTGGTTTTTTTCTGTTTCTAATTTGATTTTCACGTTTGAAATGGACTATTATTATGTTTTAATATGATTTGAAGGAGATTGTCATTTTTTAATAATTATTGCTTATTTCATTTTAATCAAAGCTACTCGTATTATCTATGTAATTTACATTCAATATATTCAATATATACATATATTCAATACAAAATCAAACGTTATCCGTGTTATGTTTTATAAAAATAATCATTCTAGTTGGTACTTTTTAAACACATTATCAATATAGATACACAAAAATGCAACAACTAAAATAATTAATGAAATTCATTTCTTTCGGGCTTGTAGGCCGTGGTCTAAAATAAAATAAAAAGTCCAGACGTTTCGTCGGAAGCTGTGCCCGACATCATCAGTGGAAATAAAACATTAGTTCACCGATTCAATAAGTTTGGTTTGGATTGGAGGTTGCCAGAGGCTTCAAAATACGGCCGTTTTATTATTTAATTTATTTATAATTTTATTTTATTTCAGACCACGGCCTACAAGCCCGAAGAAATGAATTTCATTAATCAAACCGGCTGTGAAAGTCTTCATGCTTACATAACTAAAATAATGTTTAGTAATTTCGAAATAAATATGCTTACAAACTCGGTTCAAATTTCTTTTTAAAAAATATTGCACAACCGGGAAAAATAATAGGATTCTTTCAGTCTGTATATAAAAAGCGTCAATGAAATTATCGTACGATCTAAGGTGTAAATCTAACTAACATTTTTAATTTTTTCACCATTTATTTATTTTCCTCACATCTGAGATGAAAAGTATTATTTCATTATTTTCAAACGAAATTTGCTATGAGTGTTTAAATTCAAGGGAAAAAATTGCTGACAAGATGTTAAAAAACCTTCCCTTTTACCCACCCATTCTGCAAGGTCACGTGCGTATTCATCCAAAAATAGAAAATGAAGACAACTATTAATTGAGCTACTCTGTCACGGTTTTCATTGTCTTTAACCTCTGGTTAGAGGGTCAATGCATTTAGATTTGCTCTTCCTGATCCTTTGCTGGAAGGGACGCTTATAGGTCTTGTTTTGAAGTTATCATCGGATAAATGTTTTTAGGAACTCATTCATTTTCTAAGGTCTTTACTTGTATCAAACATAAAAGGGATTCTTCTTGCATCTTGTTTGAAGGATTAAAGTTTTATTGATTTTGAGAGTGTTCTGTTTACATCTTTCATAAGCGGAATGTAACCAAGTTAACGTTTTTCTTAGGATTTAATTATTGCTAGTGAAAAATTTAAAATTATTTTCTAGCATTGTTTTGGATAAGGTGGCAGTTATAGCAGAAATCTATCATAAAACTTATGAGTCAAATCAAAATGGTAAATTTGATGCTATGTTTTAAAACTATTCCATTTCGTTTCGAAAAGTATGCATTTTTTATAAACTTTCAGATTGAATAAAATTTTAAAATTGACAAGTGTTCTAGAAACTGAAAAATATTGTTATTTAATAGCATGATTGTAATTTTAACGCATATTTCGCTTTTTATTCCTTTAAGTTTAAATTAGTTTATTAATAAAAGTTGAGTGTCATGGTCATGTAGGTTTTGTCTCTTCATTTTAAATGGATTAAAAGATTAAGCTTAACAAACATCATGAAACGGTTGAAACATGGATAAAACTCACAGAGATATTATTTTCGATCTCATTTTAGATATTTTTATTCGAATTAAGTTTGGGATTATTAAGCTTCGAAGTTTCATTTTTTCTTCCTTTTTTATGGTTTACTATATCTAATTACATGTTCATAGCGAAAGAATCAAGCGATCTTACACTCATAGAGTATATTTTAAGAATTTGCAAGGTGGGCGGTTAGTTCGTAATATTCAGTTCGCACGAAATTAAGAACCTGAAATCAAGAGTTAAAATTATTCTACCACGGGGAGAAATCTTCTGAATAGTCTGAAATTGGAACTTATATCAGTGACTCAGTTACAGTCCCAACATAAATTGGATTTCAAGGAAACGATTAGTTTTATTTCCGAAACGATAAACTCCGACGAACTCCTCACGAACTGTTTAGAAAAAAAAATAGACTTAAAAAGTTCGTAGCTCTCCCATTCTCCCGAACTTCTTTTTGTTGAAAACAAACACATCTGAATCGTGGAAGTGATATACAATCGGTCTCACAGAAAAAAACCCACCAGAACAGATGCAATTCGGACTGCAGAGCAGATGGAAAAAAATCGCGTCTTGGGATTGGAGACTTAATATCGAATTGAATTGGCCCGAGTCCAACCCTAGTTTATCAAGTCTTTCATCATTGAGTACAAAAAAAAAGATTTCAATGAATGGACGCGGAAGTGCGAAGCCATCTTCTTTGAATTCCCTTTGATATATTCAGTTCTTAAGTATTTAATTACGGACAAAAATAATTTGAAAGAGGATTTTAATTACAGGGGTAAGGATAATTGTTCAATCTAGGGTCATATAAGTTTATTTTCATTCTTAGGTTTTCAAACAAGTTTGCTTTTTTTATTGAAATTAGTATGAAATTAGAGAGTGGACAGCTAAGAATAGCGATGTACAGGGTGTCCCAAAAAAGACCGAAAAATTTTAAAAATAAATAACTAATAAATAGAAAACTAAAAAAGATAAAACTACTTAATTTGTGGCATCCTATACCTAGGACTCTCAGGAGTAGGATGTAACAATCCGCTCATTTTTATCTTTTTCAGTTTTCGAGTTATTAGCTATTGATTTTTGAAATGCGTTAGTTTTTTTTGGAACACCCTGTTTTATCCGTTATTTAATTGTAGAAACTCTGGTACCAAATGCTGAGATTTTAAAATACCTTAATGCATTAACGATAAAGTTAGAAGGCCAAGCTATTTTATTGCTGATAGGATAAAACTACTTATTGTTCCTCCTACTGATGGAGAATTACCCAAGAATATAGAGTTTGCAATTGTTGAACAAAGGTAACCAAAATATAGAAAACATAAAAAATTAATGTTTTACAGTTTAACTTCACAAACTATATAAATTTACTAGCTGTTATACCCGGCCTTGCACGGGTGGGGTGTATAAATTTATTTTTTAAAATATTTCTTAAAATACATTTATAATTTTGTAAATTAGCAATATTACAAATCATCCCGGTATCCCAGGCGCCTCTTTCCTATCCCAGTGTTCCCGGTAATCTTATCCCGTTGCCCGGTGATCATGGTAATTTTTCTAATCCCGGCTGCGTTCCCGGTAATTTTCCTATCTCAGTGTTTACGGTAATTTTTATATTCCGGTATTCTGGGTGTCTTTATGGTAAATTTCCTATCCCAGTGTTCTCGGTAATTTTTCCTTCCCGATGTTCTCGCTAATTTTCCAATCCCGGTGTTCTTGTCACTTTTTACAATTCCGATGTTTCTGATAATGTTTAATAATATCTTGGTGCCTTTATAAAATAACAAATTTGAAACCGTAGTAAAAAGTCTAGTGAACAAATTAAGAAATTTAAAACCAGTGTTTAAAACTAAAATAAAAGATCTAGTAAATGAAAAAGTCTAGTGATCTGTGTCTCATTTGAAACAATGTTTTATTTTTAACTCGTTGTATGACTGGTAAAACAGGTTTTCAAACACGGAAAAATAAGTGAAAAAAAGCAGGAAAAACGGGAAAAAAAGAATGAAGGACTGATTTTCTCTTTATAAATTATAGCCTATGTGTTATTCTGATGTATAAGCTACATTATGGTAAAATTTCATTAAAATCCATTCAGTAGTTTTTGCGTGAAAGAGTAACAAACATCCGGACAAACATTCACAATTATAATAGTAGTAGGATATAATTAGTTACATACATAACTTATAACTCAATACTACTTTACTTTATACTCCATACTTTATAACTCCATAGAAAACGTCTAATGTACTATTTTGAAACCGAATGCATGGTGAAAATATTATATTATACTTAATAGCTGGTAAGTAATTTTGGGTAATATCAGAAATACCCAGTTATACTCCCCTTAATTATCATTTTCATTGATAAAAAGGTAAAATATGCGTTTATGTTAATTTGCATGTATATGTAGGGTAGGTGGGGGTAATTGTCCGCAGTTTTTGGTTTTGAATTTTTGTGGCCCACAGTTTTATTATTTAAATAAGTTTCTGATATGGAATCTGAAGCTTAGGATGTGGACTATCATTTCATATTTTTTCCAGCCTTGAGCTGCAAATATTTTTAAAAATATTCAACTTTAAAAAGAAAAAAAAATTGCGGACATTTGCCCCATTTTTGGGGGTAATTATCCGCAGTGCGTATAATTACCCCAATAGAATTATTAGATATTCCAATTCAAAAACATCAAAACTGAGGTATATTCACAATAGGAAGACAACACAACATCATTTGATATTATAAAACATCATATAGCAAAGTTACTCCACAAGTTGCAAAATTAATCCTTTTCCCGGCGTAAAATCGGCCAAATTGTCAGGAAAACTTATCATTTCATGAAACCTTGCATTATGGATTTCATTGGGTTTGGAAAGTTTTAGAACTGTCTTTCTTTTCAACAAAAGCTTCTTCTGATGGAGTTTCTGAGAACATTCCCACATTTTTAATTGCGGACAATTACCCTAAAATCAATGCGGACAATTACCCCATATCATGATGACAACAACAAAGTGGTACTGATTTTTGAAAACAAAAGTAAACATGAGTATAGTGATGTAATTTCAAAGATAAATAAAGGCTCTTTCGGAAAAAAAAACAGTTGGATTGAATAAATATAACTATTCTACCATAATATGAAGAAAAAGTGAGAAAAATACTCTAACAAGGACACTAAAAACTGACCTACCTCATTTTTTTGGACAACGGACAAGCTACTCCTCTGAAATTTTCACAGCCATTTGGGGGTTGTGAAAGGAACCTACTGTATCAATGCAGTCAATATAATCGAATAATATCAGCAAAAAAAGACCGTGCGGACTATTACCCCATGCGGACAATTACCCCCACCTACCCTATGTTTCAAATGGCATGTTCAAATATCTAATCCGTATTCCATTTTAGATCATTCATACATTTTCAAAATTCTAAAATAAAGGTAAAAACTGTGGCACAAGGTTATCTTACCTTATCGTTTAAACTGTCAAAAGTTTAATTATTATACGAATAGGTTAAAAATGGAGCAGTAGTAAACTTTGAATACATATCGAACACAAACATGTTTACCTCCTTATAAGTTATGTAAAGAAAATATTCCACTGTCAAAATTCGCTTCACACGCTTTTTTACGATCAAAAGACGATTCTCCGAATTCCTCTCTCCTCAACAAAAAAAAAGCACTATCACTTCCACTCCCAAACAATCCTCTGGATTTATTGAACAATTTTAGAAAAGAACACCAAAACAATACCAGCCTCTCAACATACTTCTTTTGATTAAGATGTCTCTGGACACTCTCAAACCCCGAAAGCGATCGAATCCACTTCAACGCAGAAAATTCAGATATTAGAACAATATTTTTTCCTAACCAAAACATCCTCAGCAAAGTGCGCGCGTCGTAAAAACAGAAAGTCCTTTTGTTGCCAGGCGAGAAAAGCTGTTTATTTTTCTTAAGCTTTCTCGAGATAAAAGAGGAATTTTACGTCTATAACACCAAATAAGAGACTGCGAGAGGGTTTTCTCTCCTCTATAAGCTCTGGGAGGCGTTTGAGGATCGTTTTATTGAGTCATCACTCAAAATGTATGAAGGATTCCATTGAAACGGCCCGTTTTACAGTCGCTCGTTCGGTTTTATAGCGCTTATACGTATCGCGTCGTTAAATTCACCGTCATCAACCGTGCAAAAAAATAAAAAAATTGTAATTGATTTCCATCATTCTTGTTTAATTGAAACGTTAGCGGGAAGTCGGGGAAATTTTTCGGTTGTGGGTGTATTTATACGAATTCCTATCATTGGGTGGATGTGTGGCCCAGCAGTAAAACGTACTTCTGATGGCTCGGGTAGTTTTTTAAGGGGTAATGCACTTTTATGATATAAATTCATCTTGATTTATTTGCCATTTATTGCAATTTCTGTGGGAAAAAATTAGAGTTACCTCTCTAGAGTGACTACTCCAATGTTAGAAATAGGCCTTTCTTGTTTAAGGTTTGGAAGATGTCCTTCAATAGTGCTTTCAGAAACTGATTAATGCTTATTTTTCTAGGAAAAAAGTAAAAATTCTTAGTTTTTTAACGCATTTTTTATCCCTAACTTGCAAAAATGAGTAAAAATATTTTCATTTTGAAGGAAATTATAAATTAACTGTCTAAAATAGGATTGCTCGCTTTTAAATAGATTCAGAACAAGTTTTAAATTTCCAATGTAAAATTTAACTTCCAAAATACGTATTTTGTACTCTTTAAGTATTACATTCCTTATTTAAGTACTTAAAATCATTACACAGACTCAATGAAAGTTAATTTGTTTTTGGATATTTAGCAAAATTCATAGATTTGGTTTTGAATATAATTTATTTTTTCCTACAAAAAGAATCCGCTTTATGACTGAGACGTTTTTCTCAAATGAAGCAAAATATAACCTGAATAAAATGACTGAAAACTTTTCCAAATAAAAAAAATAAAATGGTATGTAAAGGGCATTCGCGATTTAAAGTATGAAAAGCGTGGTCTTGGTCTAGTATTATGGTTTTGAAATGTTTTTATGGTTTGATACTCCCATGAAAATATTTCGAAACATCTCCGAGGATTCATTGAGGAAAACGTTTTCAAGAGGTAAAACTTGTATCAGCTTGATTGTCAAACATTATATTCATTGAAAATGGTTCAAATACAAACTTCAGCTAAAGGGGAGTGAAAAACCTTTTTAGGTTGCTTAGATAATTTACGAATTAAAATGTTTTATACTATTTGTTTATCTAGGTAAAATGAAACTTAAGTAGAGTATTTAAATGTTTAAATTAGATTGTCTTAATAAATCCAATAACATATTTAAACGAAATTATAATTTTCACTCTAAACACCACCTAAATTTCAACTGTAATCCTGATTTATGAATATCTGAATAGCAGTGTGTTTTAGTCTACTTAACTTACCCATGCGAAGTATTTCTCAGTTCTGTTTATAGAAGGTGCCAAACTTCATTTCATAAAAAAACTGGCAAACGGGAGTAAATTCGAATTCAAACAAATGAATTTATTCTTTTTACTATTCGCATTTTTAATGTGTCATTTCTCAATAATTTCACTCATTCTTCTAATATCACATCTCTCTATCCCTCACATCCCTTCTCATCGTTCTTATCCTCCTTTAAATTTTGATCATCTTTTTCACCTTACCTACCCCCTACATAAACATTTTTTCTTTCTCTTTTCATCTTCTTTATCCTCTCCAATACCAGTATTTTTTTATTTTTTCGTCTCAGCTTACTCTTTCTTTTGATCACATTTATCCAAGCTTTCCTCAACTTCTTCCTTTATTTTTTCCCTTCTCTATCATCTTTATATCTTATTCATACTTTTCCATCTCCTTATCCCTTATATTCCCTATTTATCTTCTTCATTCCTCCTATCTTCACTTCTTCCGACTATATTGTATTCCTCTACCTTTCTATCTTCATATCTCACCCATTTATCTCTCAACTTCTCTCCACTCCTTTATTCATTTTCATCACTCTCATCCTCTTCAACTAATATATAATTTGTTTTATTTTTGAAGTGAAATTTAGAAACAAGTTATAAAAAGTAATTTAAATAACATAGTATTAATAATTCAAATTTGTATCAATTTTGGATGAGGGTGAGGATAGTAATGTTAAAAAAGTAATTTTCCTTTTTGTCAAAAGCCATCAAATTCTTTAGAATTTATTTTATACATTAAACATTTCTAACCTTGGACCCAATCATTCTACTAAAAAATTATTCAAAAAATATTTTAACTAAAAATAAAAGTTTTTTTAATAAAACAATCTTAATTTTCTTTTTTTAGTTTTGGATAGAGATTTCTTGTAATTAATAGTAGTTATTTTATTTTTTATAAGGACAAGGGACATGGATGACTCAACTTAAAAAGTTAATGGTCTGTTAACTCCTAAAATCTGGGACCCACTGTTGCAGAAGAACGAATTAAATTTTAATCCCATCCAACTCCAAAAGTATTCCCCAGAACACTTAATTTACATTTCAACCAGCTTCCATTCCAAATAAAAAACATTAAGTATTCTTCCCTTCAAACATCCTAAAAATCTCCCATGCCCGAGGGAATCCAAAAAAGGCAAACAACCATCAGACAACTGACAGCAAATCCAATTACTACGCAGACCGCTAATTTCCCCAACAACAGAACAAAACGAGCGACTCAATAAGTAATAAGCGGCTCATCCGCGCCATTTTTTTTCCACCTTCCGAAAAGTGTCATTTCGTAAACGGAGTGGAGAAGAAAAAAAGAAGGCCAGAAACAAGTTGGCCAAGGTTGTGACCACATGTCATCCCACCCAAGTTGTCACAGAGGGTTCTTAATTGCTCGAACGCTCAGAACGCACCCCGAGGACTCTCCTTTTCGGAACCTTGGGACCTTTCGTTTCGGAATGTCGCTGTTTGTGTGTGGACAGAGCGCTGATGGGTTTATGTGGGCTCTTCTTAAGCGGAAGGTTTTTCTCTGTGCATAGATAGGTGGAAGACGTAGAGGGAGCACGATGGTTAACTTGAAGTGTCTAGCGCCCAGGGATTTCCAACTTGGAATGTCCACCTCGAAGTTCCCTGAAAACCACCAATCTTAACTTCAGAACACTTTTAGCATACTAAAATTCTAAAACTTTTAGGAACCCCCTACTTATCGATTATGGAAAAGCTTGGGTCGTTTTCTACAGGGTGTTTCAGATAAGTGTTTCATAACTTCTAGGCCAGTGTAAGGTACTAGTAAACTAATTCATTCATTGTAATTGTATTAGTAACTCAAAACTTTCTTAAAAGAGACTGGCATCACGAGGCACGTGCAGAAAAGGAAAAAAAACTAACAAATATAAATAGAACAGGAGGAGACTCAACCTAAATAAAATTAATATTTTTATAGTAAAACGGTAGGTCGAATATGCTACAGGGAGTTAGGGTACATCAAGACAAACAAGAATTGGCATATTGGGGGGTCGCAAGTGGGGTTTAAGGGGTGAAAATCACGACTGAAAATTAGCAATAAAACTCGCATATCTGGCCAGAAAGTGATACAATTGTTCCATTCCGGCATTTATTACATTCAACCAATTCAAATTGTTCTTGTAAAAATAAGATGCAAGTTTTTATTTTAATCAAAAACAGACCAATAAATGAATTAGGCATGCGTTGTAGGTAGATTAAAGTTACAATTGTCCCTTGATCTGACTCTAGTTCATCGGGCCATGTAACTCAAAGCAACCAACAAACCAGCCAACAAGACTAGTATTAAAATGTTTTCGTCGTGACACTTTCTGTTGCAGTCTATCTACCTGCAACGCATCCCTGTTTCATTTATTGGTATGTTTCTGATTAGAATAAACACTTTCGATTGAGTTTTAGATGAAAAATTTGGATTGGTTGAATGTAATAAATGCCGGAATCGAAAAATTGTAACTCTAACTGGCCAGATATTCGAGTTTTTTTGCTAATTTTCACCCCCGATTTTCACCCCTTAAACCCCACTTGTGCCCTCTAACCTATACCAATTCTTGTTCGTCTTGATATACCCTACCTCCTCTAGAAGTAATGAAACACGTATCTGAAACACCCTGGGAAGTTGTATAGCCTGTAAGGAAGTATAAGAAGGCTTAGGTAGCTCTTTATTACGAGGAGAGACATAAGGAAACTTTACAACTAGTCTAATTAAATTGTGATTTAAGAGACTAAATTACGACAGTCTCTTAAATGAATTATGATTTATAGATATACTCAAGTTCTTATAGTTATTCAAATTAAGAGACATTTTCTTACTTTAACTAAGATGACCCCGCTTCGTCTATCTCTTTTTATTTTATTTGTATTTTTTAAAAATTTGTTTGGAAAATAGATGTTACCACCATCTATCGCCACCTCCACAATTTTGCAATGTCTTTGAAGGGGAGGGAAATAGTCTCCAGATACCTGGACCCATAGTAAACTGCTCCACGACCGACCAAGGAACTTCCGGACCCACAGATTTAACACGAAATCCACATATACTCGGTGGGTCTTTGGTGGTGTCGGGAATCGAACCTAGGACCCTCCGATCCCGAATCCGATGTCTTATCCGCTAGGATCCCCACAGCCCCAGTCAAGTTCATTAGTTTTTCAAACTAAAGATATTTGGAAACATTCTAAACCTTTTAGACTATACAGTTTTAAATCTCAACCCCAGCAGTTATAACCTTGTCTCATAATGATGCGAGGAGGAAGGACTTCAATGCTATCGGAGAGAATGTCCCCTCTAGTTTATTTGACTCTACTACCTAAAGCTATTTTTGCGTATTTTCTTTAGAAGTGCTGAGGCGTCGAAATTAAAAATGCCTTGGTCCCACCTTAATAATCTTTTGATGTTTTTGGCGATGTTTAGCAAACATGCAAAGGTTATGTACTATCTGAGGAGGATGTTTTTTCCCCGGAGGATTACTTTGTCTGACGATGTGACACATTTACATGTTTTGTTCTGTAGTTCTTTAGCTGTCTTGGTTTAAGAGACTCTTGACAATCAAAGGATGCAGAATGCAGAAAATATTTTGGTATGGGTTTCCCAAGATGTAATTCAAAATGTAGGGTAAAATAAAAATTAAATTTAAAAACGGAACAAAAATAAAATCTTCAATTTTTAGAAGCTATTTTAGATGTTTAGTCTTTTTCGTAAATCTATAGCTTGGAATGATAATCAAACAATTTAAATGAAAATATTCAACTTAACATTAAAGTGTTAAAATTAATTCAGATATTTTTAATTTTACCCTTAAATTATTATTTTGTGTTTTTAGAAATTATTTCGTGATAAATATTTTTATTTTTATAAAATAAAGTAAGAGAAGTCACTAGGTTAACTCTCCGATAACGTTAGAATAAAGGATTTCACTACGGCGGTTTTTTCTCGCAAAATGCGAAAAGAGTTCCTCAGAATGCTAAAATATTTTGTACCGAATGCGAATGAAAAATCAGAAAGTGATAAACACTTGAATTTAATCATTCAGCAGTCAGCACAAACGTTCAAGATTTATCCAATTTGGTATTGTAGTGTATGGCCAAATTTCGTTTACTTCTAGTAGTAGCAGTTACAGAAACTTGACATATTTGGCTAGGGTTGCTACTTGAAGTTTTTGAAATAAAAATACACACAAAGATTTTTAAGATATAATTACTCTTCAGTATCGATCTAACTACTTCGCTTCTTTTCCCACAAACTTTTTTAAGGTAATTATGACACATTTTAATACAGAAAGCTCCTAACAATGTGACGTCACATGTGTCTCTTGGAAATGAGGAAAACACCGTTTTCATCCAGTAAAAAAACTAGAGCTCAGTCTTTCCAGTCTTTCAAAGCAGGATGATAACAAAAAGCGGGAGCAAGGCACATTTAACGTCACAAGCTGTTTCAGCTCAGACAGAAAATAAGCTATTTTTTAATTGAAAATAACTTAAAATTTAGGGCTTTAAAAGATAAATTAAAATGCTTTTTTGAGGTTTTAAACCATACCGAACACATTAAGATTAAAAAAATTGACTGCAATTATCCATTTCCAAAACCAACAATCCCTCAAACTCAATGGCATTTCTTACAGACACACATCCTAAAAAAGCAATCATCCTTACAGCACTTTCCACTTCCACCCGAAAAATACTACCGTTACTTAACCCCGGTTGATTTCACCTGAAAACAATGGGAGCCCCTTTCTATAGAACAACTCTCTCTCTCCCCAGAGACCAATAAGAGCACTAAAAGCCTCTAGAACGAAGGACAAGATTGATGGCGAACGATGCTTTGGCAACTGCAAAACAAACATCCAAGCGACAAACGCGACAAATCATGTTTGTGTCGATTCAAACGATATCACGTGCGTTTCTGTATACGGCCGCCGTAGTATTATTAGTATTATTATACGGTCCACAAATGAGTTTGTGCTCAAACACCGTTTTATAGGATGGTAGCTGCTCGTAGAAGAAATTGCTCGGATTGTAGATGTGATATTTGCTAGGGGATACATCAACTGACTCCCTACCGAAGCAATATAGACGTTTAAGAAATCCGTGACATGATGACGCATCCACAAATGGAAATATTTCTATAGGGTCTCTTGAGTTGGACGATTATGGGTTTACATTTCTTTACGAACACGAAATTTGTATTATACGTAAAACTTTTCTCAACTCTTCTCACACCCATCAGCAAAACAACTTAAATATTAGTTTTATAACTTGTAGCAACGTTCTTAGCTTAAAGTTCAAACCACCTATAAAATTAAACTTTTTTAAAAGCTGCTGACTGAAAAGAAACACCCTGATTACCGTGATTCTATGTGCGATGTCTTAGACTAAAATTGTCTTACTCATGAGGCATTGCCTGTAACCAATCAATCCCTTAGAGCAGTGATCTCCAATAGGTGGTCCGCAGATTTCTTTGATTTGGTATAATTTTTTTCATTCTTTAAAAATTGACATTAATATAGTTTCATCCATTAAAGCCAGTCTGTAAAACAGGTATTTAACGGAAGGAGAGTGAATTATAAACACTGCCCAATATGAGTTCACCGCCCCCCCAGGGGGCGATATTGCCCCCATTGAGAATCATTGCACTATACTGTTGTTGGCAAAGGAGGTTTTACCCTCACAGTTGCTTCTATCAATGGTAAAAGACTGTCACACACTCTCTACTGCATCTTCACTCCACGGGGCCCCTTTTACGACTGCGGGCGAATACTTTTTACGGAACATTTAACTTCCTCGTCGGAAGCGAGGGCCCTAGATCACGTTCTGCTAATAAAACGCATTCGTGCGAGTAAGGAAAATCCATTAAGGGGTACCTGATGAATTTTTGTTCTCTCCTCTGGTTTCTTTTCGTCAGAGGAGTAACGAGCGAGTTACTTGGATGAATACGGGACAAAAGAACAGACTGCTTGGACAATGACAGGGGTCCCAGAACGAAAAGACGATAAATAGATAAATGCATTGTTTTTATGCAGGGTGATTCAGTATTTGGGAATCAAACTTGCAAAAGAAAAGACGATTGGATATCACTCTGTGTCTCTTCAAGGTCGCAAAACGAAGGTTGTAAGATTTCAAACCATTCGATTTGCCGTGTTTAATATAAGGGAACGTACCCATGCAACTTGAAAACTTTTTTACTATTTTTGACCCCCCTCCCCCCTTGTTGACCATTCTTAGTATATGCCAAGACCCCCCTCCCCCTCTAGTTTTCACGTAGTAAATCATAAATACGGTTTTCAATATTTTTTGCAAACAGAAAGTTTAAAAAAATTAATTTGGCTTGATTTGTAAAATTTTAATAAAGAATTTGGCTTAATTTGTATAATTTTAATAAATAATTTGGCTTAATTTGGCTAATTTCACTAATCAATTTATTTGGCTTAATTTTTTCGTATTTACTAGAGGAAATTGCCTACATGACGAAACCCAAGCCCCCCTCCCCCTGTGACCAAGCCTGGTATTTTGAAGACCCCCTCCCTCTTGAATGGGTCACGTTCCCTAAGATAGATGATAGTTAGTGGTTTAGTTTTACTCAAGTCAAGTTCTCTGCAAATATAATACACATGTGCCTGCCCTTGCAAGAAATGTATACTAATTTGGGTACAAAGGTAAACACTTTCTATTTAATAAAGGAAATTTATTCAGACAACTCTTAAAATATTCTAATGAAACACTAATTTTATCAAAAATCTTATTGTATCAATATAATTATTTCTCAATATTCTATATAGGGGTAAGAACCTTCATTTGTAATTTATAACTCCACAATTTGTATAACTTTGTATTAAAATCATTTACTCGGTCACCAAAAACTGTTAAATTCCCCTTTGAAGTAGATTTTGGGAAATTTTTCTGCATCAAGTTTATCTATTTGCTATGCATGAATTTTGCGACTCAACGGTTAGCTAATATGGGTAGAACTTTATGTTAACAAATAAAAATATCAAACTGTTTTTAAATTACTAAATTTAATCAGGGTTCATATCTAAGAAAAACCTAATCAAACGGTCAAAGTTGGAAAATTTTCGGAAGACTTGTCTATGAGAGGCTAATTTAATCCCTTTTTTCTTCACACCAACAAACCCAAAAGTTAGGGTTGTTCAAGTAAATTTACCTAGTAAGTAGTACAGTTAAAAAAAGAAAACTTAAATTGTTCCAGAGAAACTAAGTTACATTAAAAATTTTATCATGCATAATTTAGCAGATTAAGCCGTGAGAATATGTTAGGATAACATCATTAGAGAACTAATGTTTTCTGCAAAAAGTTTATATCCCAACCAAGTGGATAATTAAAAACATTAAATTCAAAGGCACTCGAGAAATTCCATTCTATTCCCTTCATTCAAAAAGAAAAGAGAAAAAAGATGGTACATTGTAATCTCTCGTTTACATTAAACCCATGATAATAGGGAGTTCAGTAATTTCAAGCGAAACGGTTCGCCTAAGCAGCGCCCCCTCAGAAAACACTCATTTCACACCAGCGCGTCTCTCTCATCAATGTATGTTACACTGGGGACCGCGTAGAAAATTAAGTATTCAGAGAGGGATATACTTAAATTATAAGTGACACAATTTTATTGAATGGGATTTTAAATCTGCTGATTCAGTCTGCCATTGAATATCATGGAGACATTGATTTGGATTTTGTATGGAAAATTTTGTACTAAACATATTGCAGACAAATTGGACTCATAACCTATACTTTAACCCCTTTTATTTAAAATATTAGGATTAAACTTCTATTATTTTCATATTCAATTTTTACTAAATTACGGTAGTGAGATTTTCTACTTTGAATGATTTGGGTATTTAAAAAAAATTTTTATGGTTTTGTAAACACTATAAAGCATTAAATTTACCCCTGTTTGCTAGCCTTTTAGTTATAATTTTCTTTAATTTAGATTCAGACATACTTAGGATGAAAAATTTTTAACTCAGGATGATACAATCCGGTAGGTTTATATTAGAATTGGAATCTTTATTTTTGTTGGAATTTTGCGCAAACTGGATTTTATCCCACTTAAACTTAACCACCATGGCCCTTATTAGTAGTTTTTAAGGAAAATTTGATGAAAAGAGAGGATTTTTGCAACAACCTCTTAAAATGGAATATTTCGTTACTTATATTTGGGCATTTCAGTGGTAAAGGATAATGTCCTGTAGTACCCGCCCATTGGAAAAAAATATTCGCACACCTTGCGAAAGAGTGTTTAAAAAATTTGTACAAAAAATAGTACTATTTTCATACGTCTCCATTTAGCATTACTTCTATGTATACAATAGGCAGTTACAGATTATCCCTCAACTAATCGCCACATCCAAGCGCGTAAAAACTTAACTGCGACCGGAATACTAATGCCACCTGTTCGCTCCCAAAAACATACCCCTAATGAATTGTACAAAAATACAATAATAACACCACGAATTAAACCCAGACCACCAGAGAGCCAGGAAGAAAATAAAAAATATATATTCACTGGCCCATGATGCTCTTTTGCAAAAGCTATCAATGTTAATAGCTTCAATTTTGAATCGCGACAACCGCTGAGCTCTCAATTCAATTTTTTTTTCTATCTGGAAAATAATTACTCAGGCTCTGAAGACAATTTTACGGTTAGATTACCATAACTGTAGCAGCATTAACATAAGCGATGCCATCCGGAGATTAAATCTTCTACAATAATTTATTCCGGTCCGATTCATAGTGGAAGAAGGGGATTTTGTAAGTTTTTGAAAAATGAATGAAGGGTTGTTTGGCAATTAGTCATTGGTAGTTGTCGCGCTTAAGTGTAGTCCTTATTCGGTGTTTAACATAGAAGGCTAGATAGTTATGGAAATGTGTGGCGTATTAATTGTTTCACACTAATGATGTAGGAATCTACCGTTACTTTCTGAAGTATCAACAGTTAGCATATTTCCATTCCTTAAGTGGAATCTGGCATAAGATGGTTTTAAAAGTCGTAATTATTCGTAATGTCTTCAGTTGGTCGTTCTTATAGAAATACATAGTTGGGTTTTTGTTCTTCTTTTCTGATTAAAGTATTTATAAGTGTTTAGAATACTTCAACTAAATTATGAATTTTATTAATTGAGATATTCTGAAAGAAATCTTCTTCTTCCTTATCCCTCTGGTCTGGTTCAGACCAGATCCATGATCTAGTTCATTTTTGAAAGAAATGATACATTGAAATATGAATAAGTACTCTAGACGTTTTTCCATACTTCTTTTCTTACTTATCTCATTTACTTATCGCTCCCATTCTCTTATCCTATTAAAATGTTATTTACTTTACTTGCTCATTTAAACTTATGAACTGAACAGTTGAAACTTAAACTTAATGTTATTTATAACTTTATTTTATGATGTGTGTGTACCCACTCACTATAGTTTTTAATAAACAAATTATGATTTCTTAATAATGGCTCTTTACTTAAAACAGTTTAGTAAACCTCAATGTATAGTTTTGTTCTAGTTGAGTTTCGAGATACTTTTGCTAACTCTTAAACGGGGCAGCTTTAAGCTTTGCTTTTTTTCTTCATTCTATTATTTCTATATCATGGAGTAGGAATAGAAAAGGGAAATGTTTTAAGTTTGGATTTCCGATATATATGAGGAATTCCAAAAGAAAATTAAGTTATATATCCGAGTGATCTCATAAACAATCCAATTTCATATTCAGAATTATATGGAAAAAATACTTATTGGCTGGATTTTTGCTATGAATATGATTACGAATTATAACTTTATTCATCATGAAAAACATTTCTATTGTCAGATTCTATTTAAGAAATGGAAACATGCCTACCGTTAATTTTTTTTAAGGGACTGCTATAAATAGGAAAAAAGTTAAGTGCTGATCGTTTCAAATAACTGTTTTGTTACTTTCTCTAACATGGAAGGCTAAATAGATATAAAAATATAGTTAAAGTATTAATTGTTTTCGTGGTACACACTACTATCGTAGGAAACTTTTATTACTTTCTGATGAAACGACTGCTTTGGGATCAATGCACACAAGACGTCTTATGAGGGATGAAAATTCTCATGAGTCAGCGTCTATTTGGGTCAGTCTCTGGAGAAGTATCGTTTTATTGATGTCCTAACCTAAGGTTTTGTGCGGGAAGGGTTCTCTTTAAGACGTCGAAAACTTTTTATATTTGTGTAGATCGATGCTCTTTTGTTTGGAGATTATATATCAAATAATAAATAGAATTTTGGGTGAGGTTATGTTTTTATAGGGCCTCTCTCTCTTGTCTTTTGCCTTTTTTAAATGACAAAAATATTAAATTTATCTGCGATCTAAATTAAAGAAGAAGTTCAATAAAAAAAGTTATGTTCGATTGGGAAAAATATTTACTTAGTTATAGATTTATTAGAAAGAATTAACCATTTAACAACTTGAGAGTATGAAAAAAGAGAAACATGAAAAACAAATAGTAGATAAAAAGTATTCAAAAGGAAAAAGTATTAAAAATAAACTGGAAACACACATAACAAAAAGTTAGACAAAACAAAAAATAGGAAGATGTAAGAATAGCACCTAGTCCAAAAGCCCAGAAGAGATTTCTTGCAACTAAATCTAGGGAGTCTCTAAACTTAAACCTTTATTTACCAAATTATTTTCGGCGCAAATTTAGTACTACTGATGCACCAAGTTTTTAGCGATAAAAATCACTACATAGTTACCCCAACTAATGTTATGTGAATTATGTGGCTTCTCTAAATATGGCGCCAAAAAGCCAAAACTCGCCAACCATCAGCAGTTCAAAACTTGAGCCAGTGGTACTTACAAGTACCGTCGGTTAATAAAGGGTTAAACAAGGAATTGCGGGAAAGAATGAATTTGCTTATTGTGTTATTTCCATTCAAACATTTTTTAGAAGTCTTGATATGTGAAAACTTCCTATGAAAACTGAGGAAATTTAGAAGACTTTTTTACACAAGTGATACTTGTTTTTATACGAAAACCTAAGTTTCACTACTTTTATTTGTTTCTTTCGTCATATGATGGATGAAATGTACTGATAGAATTTTTTTAATATTGAATCGATAAAAAATTATGCAGGGTAATACCACGGGTAACTGACTAACATTTAAATAAATACACTAAGCATTTTGTAATTTACTTCCCAAAAATAATTTATTTGAAAGATTTTCCACCCAAAAGCGATAAACTGGGAGGAAAATCTTGTTTAAAAATTTATTTTCGGGAAGTAAATTGCAAAATACTTATTGTTTTTCTTTATAAATATCAGTCAGTTACCCGGGGAATCGCCCTGCAATAAGATATTTGATTAAAGTATTTCTAGCGTCTTAATTTATTCTCGGATACTTACATCAGTATTCACCACTAACTTACTTAACCTAAGGTTAACCTGGAATTAAACTTCTGATTTGTAGTTGAGAAAGGGAAACCAGTTTTAAGTCAGAGTTGTCGAAAAACGTGATTCCAGGTTAACCTTAGGTCAAGTTAGGGGTGAATACAGCTGTTAGTTTTACTAAACTGATTAAAGAATCTCTTTTTTTTAAAAGTTTGGATAAAGTAAAAAAAATAATTAAATAATAAACAAATAAAATGCAATGACTATTCTGGGTCAGTGACTTAATCTTAGGTGAGGAATAGGGACAAAAAATAAAATTATTACGATTATACCATGATATTTTAATTCTGGCATATCAAGCGTATTTCAGGAATGGAACATTTATTTGGACTATGATGTTTCATAAACATTTGTCCATTGTAAATAAAAAGCTGAAGGGGTTTTTCTCAAGATGCATAGAACATTTTACTTTTTAAATTGAGTTTAAAATACAAAGCTGTAGCCCTATGGCGAACTTTTCTGAAATATAACACGAGTATAATTACTTTTAATAACTCATATAATTTATTCATTCGATCGTTTCTTTCAATAATCTTCGCAAAACTCTTCAAATTTTGTAGAAACGTTAAAACCAAAACAGACAGAATAACTTATAATGAATATGTTACAGTTAATGTCCGAAATTCGGTAATGTTCAGAAAAACTAAGGTAAAATTAGAATTACCTAAGGTAAAGTACAAAATATTTCATACTTTACCTGGGTATTCCGAACATTACCAGATTATGAACATTAACTGTAACATATACATAAACTATTGCTTTCAACTTGAAAAACCGAGTTCTGGTGATTTTCACGATTTCATTTTAAAGAGTTTTAAATTTTAAGCCAAAAACACGGGAGAATTTTAGAAAATTCGACACGTAAAAACAGGTTTTCGAGGATTTTCTACGCATTCTTGAAACAAAACTAACAAATACAGTCTACACTATGTAATTCAGGTAAACATTACATTTCAAAGCCTAAGGCCATGAAAATCTAACCGAACCCCACTATATGGACCACACCGTTCCAAGTCATTCCTAGACCTCCCATCCGACAAATAAAAACACCCGGCACAAACTACCCAGATAAACACCCACGCACAGCAAGAGAGAGAGAGCTCTCCATCTGCTCTCCTTACCAATTAGGCACTCAATGTGTTCGACCGGCCTCTTGTGGCCATTCAACCACCAGATCCGCCATTGTAGCGATCCAATCCATCAGCTGTCTGATGTATGACGTGACAATCCCACAAGTGCTGCACGCCATTCATTGATTGCAGGAGAGGAATTAGGCCCTGGAATTAGTAGCTCTGCCACAGCACCTCTGGACAGAAGTCGCGACCCAATTAGGTGGAGAAGGGGGTGCTTAGGGGAGGGGAGCGATGATTGGAACAAGAAGTTGCGAAGAAAGAGTGGGTGGAGGTAGTTTTGTTATGGTGGTCACTGGTAAAATAGTTACCGAATTCATACGCTGTGTATTCCGATCAATGTTTAGACCTAGCATCCAACGAGTTGCGTTTAGTCGTCATACGAGGCTGTTCTAAGTTTCAGGAAAGTTGTAGAACTTTAATCGACCACCTTAGACCCTTTTCCAACGCAGTTTGTTATAGCTTGAGAGTTTTTGAGATATTGGTTGAAAATCCCAAGATCATAATGCGCTTGAATAATGTCCACGGTTTTTAAGGGTTAAGTTGTTGTTGTTGCTGTTGTCGTGTGCCACTTGGAATACCCAAGCTCCACAAGGATTCAAGGCAAAGGGGGTGCGGCTCCTGAGAAAGTGAGGCCCATAAATGACAGGAGTCCGACTTCTGCCTCATGAGATGATAGATGCTGCCACTATCTATCGCCACCTCCACAATTTTGCCATGTATCTGAAGGGGAGGGAAACAGTCTCCAGACACCTGGACCCGGGGTAAACTGCACCATGACGGACCACAGGACTTTCGGACTCACAGATTTAACGAGCACGTACTCCGCATATACTCGGTGGGTCTTTAGCGGTGTCGGGAATCGAACCCGGGACCATCCGATCCTAAAGCCGATGCCTTAACCACTAGGCTCCCCACTGCCTTTCATTTTATTAATACGTGCCTAGTTTCAGTACTTTGTGTCTATATATTTTAAAGTAGAAATGAATTTTTAAAATTTATGATCTACTTAAAGTTGTTTTTCCTGCATTATTAAAATAGCCTTAACTCAAAAATACCTAAAAATATGCAACTTTGGTCTTGCTATTCAGATTTTTTAAATGTTTTTACAGGGGGCTACTTGAACAATTTCCTTTCAAACAAAGATTCAATATTATTAAAATATAAACAAAATATAATGTTTTTTAATGCAAAACTAAGCTTTACCTTGAAACATATCTTAATAAGCAGTTTGCGAAGTTATACAGTTGCAGTTATACCGAAAAAATATCAAGCATTGGTATTTTGTGCAATCTCCTAGAACCTCTACTATGAACGATTAATACAAAATAATTATAAAACTAATATAAAGTACAAAAAAATTCCAATAAATCAATCATTTAAAAACAATCTAGTATGTAATTGAGAATTTTTTTATTGTTTGGTAAAAAATGATTTATTTTCATGTGAAAAGCCTCACGAAAAAGTATTGCATAGCTTCTTAAATGCACTTTGAAATCATGCATACATTACCAATTCACTTCAAAGAATGCATGATGTAGATTTTGTCCTCTTTTATCAAATTTAGTGAAATCCCAACGGGCCTAGACTTAATTTTGTTTTAAGAATGTTTAAGATGATTTGAAATAAAAAGGGTTAAAGATAAATTTAAACTACGTTTTACGACTGACAAATGTATAAAATTTGATTTCAGATTGACTGTGCTTCGAATATCTAAAGAGATTAGTACAGATAAAATTCGGTAACAAAAATAGAATTGCTTTCTAACAGTTTATTTTGAGAAAGGTTTTGTATTTTGAAACCTAAAGTAAGGACGCATTATGCATTTATATTGAGCCTTAAACAACTGTATGAGTTGAAATTGTGGTGTAATAAAGATTTTAAATACCTCCACAAACAACTGTAATAAAACTTTTTAAGTAAAAAAAATGCGCGTTCAAATCAAAGTGGCTTTCAAAAATATAATCTCAACACTGTTAAAGTTACTAAAGACGTATTAACTGAACTTTGTAATGTTTTTTTAATTAAAAAATAATCCCAAGGAAAGATGGCAAAGATATTCAGGTATTATTTATTGAGTCTGTCTTTTCTTACATCTATCCTTTATCGCTTATTCTTAACTACAAATAAACTTGAAACTAATTTGATTAGAATGTATTTTTAGATTCATTGTTATACTAAGAGAAAATAAACTATGTAATTAGTCGTATTTAGTTTTATTAGTATTGAGGTTATAATCTTTAAAAACATACCTAATTTTGGAGTAATCAAAATCATACTTCGGTCTACTGTCAAAAAATAAACATCAACAAAAGCGTAGAAGTTAGTTTTAAAATATCTTCATAATAGAGTCTTTCATAAAGCATATATAGTTAATAGAAAGACGCTTATGTGTATATAAAATTATCCATAGTAAAAAAGTATAAAAGGTTTCTTAAATCCTTCGTATGAAAATAATCACCCATATTAAATATTTTTTATCGAATCAAAAAATAATAATTATAAAAACGTTCGGTAACTCTGGAAGAACAGATATAAATACATTAAAAGATCATTACGTATAGAAACCTGATAATAAGCTTAACTTTTATAAAAACACTACTAAAAATTGTCATGATAACGTAATTTCAAAACTTAGTTTAAAAAATGGTGTAATTTGGCTCATATACTATTTAGCAAATTTAAAAAATCTAGTAAAGTAAATCTCTTTTTTGTTCTTTTATTTGTTAACAAAAACCATAAAATATAATTTTGAAGCAAAAGGGAAAAACTTGACAAAATGATTCAATGAATCAGGATGCAAGAGAATCAACAAGCATGAAATATCAAGGCTCCATTGAAACAAAGTATCAAAAATCAGGAAGTTAGATACAATCAAATAGCTTAATACCGGGGAAATTATAGTAAACTAGCGTCTGGTTGGAAGCTGAACAGAAAAAAAGGAACATATATCAACAAATTGAAGTGGCGATACCATCTAAAAGGAATCGGAAACAGTTGGCCTTTGTCCAAAGAAATTACTCTTCACGACTAACAAAACCCTGTTCTTGACACTGTCTGGCTTTCTTGGGTGATATAAAATATGCAAAAGTAGTTTTTGAAGGGTCTAACTAATGACCCTCATCAGTTGCATTTTTGAAATTGTGTAACGCATATCTTGAAGATTTAAATATTTATTCGTCTCATTCAAGAAAAATGTTTGGAAAATCGAGGTAACGTTTGAACTTGATATAAGAAAAGGTGAACCGAAAGAAAGTATGATTCTAAAAGTTTCTCATTAGTTTACTCAATGATTTTTGAAGATTGAACCTACATTTTTCATCTTGAATAAATAAGTATGTATCTCAAATTGATTAAAGAAATTGCAATCCCAAAGCAGGTTCTTCAAGGCTGCCATTAGATCTAAAAAGGATGATGAATACAAGGCTTTGTTAGTAAATAAATTAATCATAGCAGGTTAAAGTTAATATAACTACTATTTTACTAAGAAAAAGTATAATCTGTTTATATTTTTCCTTAATACCACCATTTTTAGGGCAATAATTATCTGATTGAAATTCGTTGTCATCTCTCATCTAAAATAAAAAAGAAATAAGTATTTCCTATAAAAAGAGTACGTTCTTAATAGAAAAGTTAGTAATTTAAAAAATATTCTTCGAGATTAAATACCTCTATTTAACTAAAAACGCTTAAGAACAAGGAGCATTACACTTTTTAACTTTCCATTCAAAACTTAATGACGCTGTCATGTTAATACGTCCCATTACTACACGCAACGATGAATGAACTTCATTCATCCAAATTTATTAAAACATTGTGGATTCAACTTAAGCAAAAACATCCATAATAACCCCCAAAAATTTCTCTCAAACTTCAACACAACATGTCTTCACCAGCTGCTACTATTATTTTTGATCCATACCATTCCATAAATATAACTCAAAAAGCAGTTGAGCTTCAGAAACGCTACATTTACCAGGCCGAAATCACTCACACTAAGTTGCGTGACGACATCCCGACCCCCGTTACAACCGCAATTTTTCACAAAACCGCTTCAAACAACGCAAATTTTTACCCTAAATATTGCGGCAGGTTCTTATGGTTCGTTTAACGCGACGCCATCGTGAGAAAGAAGGAGGGGAAATTTCTTTCGCGAAGGCAGACCTACAATGTAATAGTGGTCTGAAAGACAGGTTTGCATATTCCTAACAAACTGGAATAAGACAGATAAAGGAGTGTATCATCCTTACCGCTTGTTAGTGGACAATAAGTTGAGAGTTGGAGTTTACACTGGAATAAGACAGCTTTAAAATTTTCGATTGGATCAGTTAGTGGTTCTTATAAAAATATATATTTATTGTCAATTTTATTAATCTTGTTAATTATTATGATGTAAAAAAGAAGTGACCTGGTAAAATAAATAAAAACTAACAAATATGAAATATTGAGTTTTACTAAAAAATATCAAATGATAAATATTATACTGGCTGTATTTTTATACAGCTTGAAAATATGGTACTACTCCAGAATCCCGGCGCAAGCGATAAAGTCGCCAATAATGATGCAACCAGCTCCAAACGGAATATCACCGCTTGTAACCCTTTGCTTGTAAAAAATAACAACAATGCCACATTCCATGAACCTTTTTATTTAAAAATTAAACACTCAAATAAAAATATTTTGAACTATACTTACCAGTTTTAAAATTTTAAATTTCGTTGAAATATATTTTAAGATAATTAGTATGATTTTTAAACAGACTTATTAATGGTTTTTATTTTAATAACTTATTTACATTATGTTTTTTGTAACGATGGGGTAAGCAAATCTCTTTTTGAGCAGAAATAAAGCTATTTTAATGCGGCCTAGATTTGCGAGATTTGCGCCGGCTTTCTAGAGAAGTACCGAAAATATTTACTAGCAGCATTTTTTTGTCAAATATGGCAGATTGAAAGTCATAAAACTGATATACTATATTCCACGTAAGGAAAGATCATTTGGGGGTCAAAAACAACGTAATGATCAATGGAATTATGCCCGATGTTTCCCTGCTGCGATCGCGTCAAGACCCCTCAGCCATACAAATCCGCCCTAAAACGCCGTCTAAGCACTCCGTCACCCTCAAACTAACGAAAAAAAAAACTTTTCCAGAAGAGCATACCCACCCAGTGTGCACACAAATTGCGAGAGAGCCCAACAAATGACGAGGGTATTTAGCCGGCGTTTAACTCTTCAAACATCCCGCTCAGACACTCACGTGGAGAAGAGAATCCTTCATTCTCGTTAACTCGTGGTTTTTTTCCTACTCCTGTTGGGTGAAGGTAGCATCGTCATCAACTGGCATCTGTCACAGACAGACATGCAGTGACAGCAAAAAATGGGATTTTAAAGTGGCGTTATGTATCTAATGGTCCCACCCGACAGGAAGGTCCCCGGGATTTTTTTGTCGAGTGACATCTTGTATGGGTTGTTCCTGGACCACCTGGTCAGATGTTCTCCAATTATCCCCATTAAATTATAAGCGCACACTGCAAACGGTGAACACAAAAAGTAAACGCATTACAAACACTTTTTTATGCTCAAATTATAAACCCTTGTGTTTTGTTATTAGGTGGAACACTTGAACGCATTTTACTGTTTTGGTAGTGATCAGAATATGTTTGGGAAGTATTAGAAATGTTTTATAATAGAAGACTGCTCTATCCATAAATGTGTTCTAAAAAAAGTGTTGTGAAATATGTTTAGTATCTGAAAGTGTTCTTAAATTCAAAACACTTTTTTTGTTTCTGTAATCTTTATGCAACACTTTTTCAGATTATAATATATATTTTTCTTACACAACCTAATCGCAATGGGATCAAAACCCAGGTTGGAAGTGTTCATTATTGCATCATTGCGCAAATGTTATTTCCAGATAGTTTTAAGGGAATTTTTTACATCCAATTTCCTTTATCCCTTGTTAGCAGCTTGGTTTCTTTTGTTAAGCCAAAAAATGAAATTTGCAAGTAAAAAATCGATTTTCATGGATAGCCTCTTTTTATTGGATATAATTAACATCTATATGATCATAACTATTGTTACTTTTGCCGAATTCAAAGACAATTTACTATCAGTAAAAGGGGCAAAGTGAGAGTAAAAACAAAGCTGAAAGTGGGACAAAAACATGTAAAAATTCGATAGGCGAAGCTCTATATGATCCCAAACCACTCAAAAATCCTTCAACTTGAAGTGCGGTCCTCTGGAAAAGAATAGTGACACCCGAGAAATAACACAACACCCGGTCCTCTGATTAACAATAAAAAAGAGCCCTCGCCAACCCCCCTGAAACGGGTCCTTCATCATATTTCGCAAAAGATTCGGCATCTGTCACGCACAGAGTAAATTATAAGTGAGATCAATGGGGTAAGGTAAATTGAGATGAGTTTGAAAATGAAGTAATTTTAACCAATACTGATGCATTTAATCAATCTACAAATCTACATATTTTTTCTTTTAAATTTGGTTAATAAAGATTGTTTTGATTTGATTTGAATTACATTGGTAAATGAAGCGAATCCGGCCTGCAGCTGAAATTTGGCGATTTTTTGTGTCGCCTAGTGGAGAACTAGTGGGATCCCAGCATGGAATCGTTATCGCCAAATTTGGCGATGAAAATCTGCAGGCCGGATTCGCTTCATAAACCATTACATTGTCACTTAGCTAAATGAAACATGGAAAGAGTAATTAATATTAAGTTAACGTGTAAGAGCAAAGCTTGGGCATACTCTAGATCCCCTAAAGTAATTTTACTATCTCTTTCCTTTCTTTCAAACTGACAATTAAACTTAAAAGTGCTCTTCCTAATGATTCACATTCCACACCCAATTATTAACCAATGTAACTATAATTTTCAAGTGAGATCCTCACAAAATCAACTATCGATTCTACACTTAAGTGGCCACCACGCCTTAAGGAATATCCTACGAAAGATAAAGTGGAAAAGTGAGCGAGAAGAAAAATAGAAAAAGGGAGAGTGAGAAAGTTAAAAGGAGATAACTATGTACAGTACAAGGCCTTTAATTTACATTCAACACCCTATAATTAATTACTAACAGTCGAACTATTTATTAGTGATATCACAGCACGATCAAACTACACACCTAACACAACTCCAATTTCCTTCAAACCTCAAGAGAAAAACGGACCGCAACTTCCAAGACATCACACACCCGGTCCACTAACAAAAAAAAATCATCATTAAAAGGGCCAACCCCCCTTCCCTATTGCGGGGCCTCCATCATATTTCGCAAAAAGGTTCGTCATCTGTCACGCACCGAGCAAATAATAAGCAATGATGAGAGCAACGGGGTAAGGTAACTCGAGACGAGTTAGAAAGAACCTCCGACGAAATGATCCCGATGGCGAAAAGAGAGAAAGAGTCTCGGATTAAATGAGTTTCGTGAGAGATGAGCTGTGAATCAGGGGAGAGGGATGTATCATCGCGCGGCAGCCAGGAATAGCCTCACTCCTCGGTTCCTGAAATCTTAGATGGGGTATTTGTGGGGGGATGAGGTGGGTTTGGTGTTGGTTAATGAAGGGGGATGGGTGTGTGGTTCTATCCATATTTCATATGTGTTGTATAGATGAAAACTCCATGTCCCTTTTGGTTCAAACCATTCAATCCTAAGCTGTCTGCCTTTGAATCCAAAGGAAAATTTGGAGCGGCTAGGGAAGAAACCGCCAAGCTGTTTTGGATGATGATCAGTATTAGGGAATCTAACATTTGTATTTTAGCTCATATTTGTATTTCAGCATTATTAGGGAATCGAACATTTGTATTTTAGCTCATATTTATATTTTAGATCAGTCTTTTTATTTTAGCTCATTTGTATGGCAACATGTTTACTTTGTTAATCTTATAAATAGCAGGTGTATTGTTGATGTTGGATTGTAATAAAATGGAAGCCTAGCCAAACTGCGTGGTGTATTTTTCAGATGACATAACAGAAATATCGCCAGAAATTGCAACCAACTTATTTTTAGAATATGATGTTTTATTGATGACAACTGGATGATTATTGATGAAAAAATTTGGCTTTTAATATATTTTGACGGTTTTTACTGGACAGGTTAAGGGGAATTTAACTTCTCCTTTTTGGTTAGGAAAAAAAATTTTTTTTCATCAGGAAGGTTAAAAACTTGAGATCGACTTTTAGAAGAAGGGCAGAATAGGGAAAATTATAAGAAAGGATTACAAAGATTCCTGCCAATGTTTTTGATGATGATCATGAAGTATTTACATCAAAAGAAAGAGTATCAAGGTTTACATCGAAAAACAAGTTTTAGAGATCAACGGCCCAAGGAAAAACTGTTAGTCAATATTCAGTTCAGTAAAATGTCATTGGAATCCAAAATGGGAGAAGATAAAGAAATTAAGCTTTTAATTTTGAAGGATTTCATTTCGCTATTGAATTTGCAGGTCATCGAATAATATCCTCAAAAAAATAATTTAGATCCTTCCTTTAATTTAGATTCATTTAACTAGTCAGAAAATTCACAAAACCAATATTTGCTTTCAGCCAACCTCCTCAGACCTGAGAGAAAAATATAACTTTGGTTAATGCCCAAAGTGTCCAAAATAGCCGTTTAGCTCCTCTTAAAGTAGAAAAGTGGAATTAAATAAATTATATTTTATTAGTAGGGGCTGGAGGGTATGTATCACATGTGATACATCAGGACTCAACCACTACAACCAAAATTTTTGAAGTTAAAATTAAAATTATTTTACTTAGCTTATTTAAGTTATCTAGGCAAATTATATGTAAAATATAATAGTATTGGTTAAAAATTAAGTTTTATTTTGTTTTTTTATACCAAAATTACACTTTTTTATCACTTTTTAGCATAATTTTTGACTATCATGGAATTCCTTGTAATAGTTTCTGGTTGATGTAAAGACCAAAATAACATTATAGTATTGTTAACTATCAAATCTTAAGGCCATGTATATTATTTGTTGTTATGGTTTGTGATTTATCAGCTAAAAAAACTCCTCTTGAATATTGGAAAAAATACCTAAAAAATAGCAATTTAACACAAAAAACCTGAAAAAAAGTAAAACAAACATCCCGAGGGAAGTTTTTATACTTAATAAATGTTTTTTATAACATTCAATACTATTCAAAACGCAAAACAACACTTGCTAAAAAATCCAATACCTATGTGGTTTGTATCGGTTGGGCCCTGATGTATCACATGTGATACAAACAAGTTTCAAAGGTCCTAACAACTTAATATTTTATTAAAAAGTTCCATTTTTGGTATTATTTGGTTGGTTGTTTCATTACAAAGAAAATGTATATCTTTAAATTGCTAAAATATATGCATAAATAATTTAAAAATAATTTTATTTCGACTCTGTGTCGACATTTCGTTTGGAACCCAAAAAGCCTTCTAAAAATCTCAATATTGCAGCAGTATTAATTATTACAACCTAAAAATAAAATTGTACATTGTTTTTCACTTCATGTTACAAGTGATACAAGCGATTTCCAAAATTTGTTTCCCATACAGAATTTTTTTAAAAAGCTGAAACTTATGTATCACATGTGATACAAGGGGACTGAGGAGGATAAAATCTTCAAGTTTATAATAAATAACGGTTATTTGCCACTTCAAATTTTAAATATCCTAAACTATTTCTGATCTGGAAATATTCTATTCTTCTAAAAGTAACCGACGCATAAAAAATGTCACCAAATCAATAAATACATTTAGTTACTGAAAAAATATATAACAAAAATATATCCCTTAATGGACATATCAATATTTGTACATTTTGAGAAATATATCATTACAGATTCAAAAATTTACACCAAATCTCCTAAAATTTAATATAAAGTTTTATGATCAGTTCATGCATGTAAATGCGAAGCAATTTCAAAGAGGTAGTTTTTCATCTCCTTTAAAGTTGTAAATTTATTTTATCATAATGCACCGTAAGTAACAATACGTAACAATCAAAAACTCACACATTACTCCTGAAAAAAAATCACTCACGATCACCTAAAGAGAATATTACTTGGGTAACGATAACCCCTACTTTTAAACTTTAAACATCTCACTACACCATAAGCTTAACATTATTCAAACGAAAAAATGCATTCCAAACTTACACAGTACACATTTGAATATTTCATTTCCAAGTGTCGGCGAACAAAACGTGACGAAACGATGCAAATCGGGCAAAACCAGCAAAGGCGTGTGCTTTCAACAGTCACGGAGTACCATGATTGATGGTGCCGCGGTGATAGTTAACTCCCATGAATATTCCGAAGAAAGAATTCTCGACTTTACGTGGGAAATAACAGAAAAATCCACTAATAGCCGTACTTTAGAAACAGAAGATGCCACCTAGATGGCAGTAATGATATTCATTGACATCCCTTTCAGGAGAAAAGGGATTTTTCGAAATGACAAGGGCAGGATCGTTGGAATAATGAGGCTAATATTCCACCTTTTTTCTCCCAGAATTAGGTTTGTTGTGTTTGACGTGCTTGATTAATTTATCTGTTCATGCTTTTATGGATTGCTTTGGTTGTAAGGATAGGCTTTTTGTGTACAAAATTGCGTTTTTGACTGCACCCATTTAAAATGAATATTCATAGCTGATTTCTAGGGTTAAAGTCAGAGGTTAGAAGATATTGGTTAAGTTGCATTTGGGCATCAGGGTCAAAGGTTAATGCCCCTTTATGGATATTTCTCGTATACTTTCATGGTTACTGAATGGCAAGCATTTTTCTTGTTTTTTTAACCCTTCCAGTCCCATCCGCCTGGTATTTATTATTGGATTCAATGAGAATTTCGGGCGGTCATGAAATAAAAGGGTTAAGAAATTCTTATTATTGAAAATATTGGGTTTTTTACTTGTGGGGTGTAATTAGACTTTTGTAGGAGGGTAATTGGTATAAAACATTTTTCGATATTAATCCCACGACCCATAAAAGGATATATTTAACTTTACTGAACAGTAAAAAGTAGGATTTGAACATTAGATAATTGAATTTTTTTTTAATTTTGTTGGTATAATTTTATTCTACACTAATAGAGGGTGGGCTCCATTACAAAATATTTTGTAATTAAACCTTTATTTACCGACGGTACTTACAAGTACCGCCAACTTTCAAATTACATAGAATAACCATCCTTGCGAATATATTGACGATAATTTGCAGGAACACTCTTTCAGTTATCATCTTCCAGGATAAAAAGCAGCGAAGGTTCTATGATGAGTATTTTAGCGGGAAATGCGAATAGATTTAACTGAAGTTGTAAGTTAAGCTGCCATTTCGATCGGATTCACTTGATTTTCATTTTTGTTCCCGCAAAAAAGTAGTTAAAGTCAAAAGTTAAATGTATTATTTTTAAGACTTATTACTGCGATAAAAAAAGCTATGTTTTTCTTGTATTGTGAGAATATTTTAACACTCCGTGTACTGACAGTACCCAAAAGTATCAATTTAAGTAATTGGATCTAGCGGATTCAATTTTCCAAAGATGATTATTTTATTTACGTATATCCCTTAATTTTCAATTTAGTGACTCAAAAAAAGTATTTGCACGAAAAAAATTGCAGCGAATCATAATGCGGTAAATAAAGGGTTAAAATCTTTATATCACGAGATTTTAACTCTAGAGTTCAATTATAGCACCTAAAATACTATTGGGCTGACCACTCCCCACAGAGCTTTCAAGAGAAAAAATTTTATGTTAACTCTGAAATTTCATATGTAAATGAACCATATGACTCTCCGTTGAATACAGACCTGGTTGAAAAACGGGATGATAAAATGTTAATACTTTGATTCTAGAACAGAAAATATTTAATGTAAAAGCTCCTTCGTCTAGCATGCAAAGTAAACTAAAAGTAGCTATAGTTAGCTGTAAAAATAACGAATATCCCTGAAATCTAACATGGATACGTATCGAATTTTTTCCGGAATGTTAAGAAATACGAACAAAATATGTAAATACGCTCATCTTTCCCAAGTATAAGAAAGACTTTCCATTCTGTCGAAAAAAGGGATTTCCGCATTCTAATATTTAACACGAGCCAGAGCATTATCAATGCAGGCACCCAGCCAGATGGAGATATCCCCCAAAAATATCACCACAGTATGAAATAAAATAATCCCTTCTCAAAAACTTAAAAAAAGACACAAATTTTACTCCCGCAATAAACAAATAAAAAAATATCTGCTAAGCTGCTAAAAGAAGGAGAGCCCCAAAAATCGATCGAGGTCAACTTCTCTAAAAGTGCAATCGTAAACCTAACTCTCTCTCCATCACCTAAGATTAACTAGAGAAAGGATAGCCTCAAGTGTGCACTTGAGACTCGGGATTCAAGAGCTAGTGAAAGGCGTTTTTGTGGCGCACAATAAATTCCGCGAAATTCCCAGCGTAGCATGATTCGGTATTCACGCCGTGTCAATAAAGAGATATGAGTGAGCGAAAAAAATGGGGGCATTGTTAACACTTCGCACCTGTTTGCGCGGAACCCGTTGAGGCAGAATCGCTTAAGAATCGCCGGGTTTTGTTCTTTTTTTCCTGCAAAGTGTTGGCAGAGAATAAAAAATTTTTTTCGTATATTCCCTGCCTCAGATTACGTTTTTAAATGTGGGTAGATCCGTTTGCGTAAAGGGTTTTCTTAAGCCTTTTTCAGCGAAACGGTGGGTTATTCATAAACGAAATAATGCGTTTTTTGAAGGGAATATTTCTCAGAGACTTCACTAACAAAGGCATTTTTTTTCCTTCTTAACGTTAGATTATGAGAGACGAAGTTTTTCCGTTAAAAAACAGGGAAAAAAATAGCATCAGTCGTAATCTTTTTAAGAGGATTACTAGCAGAATCCTTAACCGCCACGGAATATCATTTTTCATTCCACTACATGTGTCGGGTGTCAGGAAGGATTTCTGGATAATCAGGGTGTAATCCTAAAGGGAAATGGCTAAATCTGGCCGTGTTCCAAGGTACGACATAAAAACTGACCGGGCTAATCAATTAAGAACCTTACGAAGGAGTAAATTGAGTAATTAACTTTAAGTACTTAAATAAACAAGGGTAGTCTGTTTACTCAAGGGAATTATTATCATGAAAACAAATTATCGAACGAATTAATCTTGATTTCAGCTTTTTAATATATCCTTCAAAGATTGGAGAAAGGGAAGAAATACTTTGTGAAGGTATAAAAAATTACTAATAACTTAATCTAATGTATTGGGATGTAGTTCCACACAACTAATGATAGGTTAAATTTGGGGAAATAATTCTATAGATTCTAAACACCTCCCTTCCTTACAAAAAATAGCTTTTTTAGGTATTGGATTAAAGTTTCAGAGATTATCAGATTTTTTATAAAAAACATAATTTTCTAAAAGTGTACATCTCCTCGTGAAAAATCAAATAAAAAACGAGTGATCTCGTTCTAGGGCCCCTTCTTTTTATTTTATTTGTAAATGATCTTTCTGATATTTTTGGGTCTTGTTTATTATTTGCTGATGATCTAAAAATTTACCGTTGTATTTCTACTGAACAAGATTGTGAAATTTTACAGATTGAACTTGAAAATTTGTATGAATGGTGTGCCAAAAATAGGCTTTATCTAAATATTGACAAGTGCTTTGTTGTTTCCTTCACTAGAAAACTAAATCCTGTCATTAGAAATTATAGTATTGATAATAAGCCTCTCATTCGGAAAAATAGCATCAAAGATCTGGGTGTTATTTATGATTGTGATTTCAGTTTTAATACACATATCCTTCAAATATCCAAAAACGCTCACAAAAAATTAGGTTTGCTCAAAAGAACTACAATGCAATTTTGTAATGTGTCTGTACTTATTTGTCTATTTAATACTTTAATTCGTTCTATGCTTGAATACAACTGTGTCATTTGGAATCCTTCTACGAATAATCTGAAGTATGCTATTGAAAAAATTCAAAACAAATTTCTACGCTATATTCATTACAAATCTAATAATATTGAATATCCATCTAATGCTTTGGCCAGGCTGAATTTTAATTTGTCCTCTTTAGAATGCAATAGAACAATATCCATATTTAAATTTTTTTATAACCTTTTTAATAACAAAATTGATTGTCCTGTTTTACTTCAGGAATTTAATTTTCATGTCTCCATATACAACTCACGTACTAAATTTGTATTTAAAGTTCCTCTATTTACGAAAAATTACTTAAAATATCAACCCATGGTAGAATTCATAAATTTTTTAAATACTTTACCAGAATGTGATTTATTTTTTCATAAATTCTCTTTTTTTAAATCCATTATTATTTCTAAATATCCTTAGTTCTATTTAATGTTTGTCTTTTTATGTTGTATGTATTGTTGTAGGTATTGTATATATTGTCCTTTGTACTGTCATTTAATTGGATATTTTCTGTTTGGCAGTTAAATAAATAAATAAATAAATAAATACGAAGCGGCTTTCCATCAAGTATCTTAGCTCTCCTGGAAAATTCTGATAGTAAAATCGTTGAGTTTTGGTAAATCTAATTGTAATTATTTGTGCTGTACCTTATCATATTTGAGAACAAGATTAACCAAACTAATTTTTTAACTCGTTAATTACCTTTATCTTACAAGTTAACGTATTAGTTAAGATATGTTTATAAAGAGTCATTGTTCCTAGGTTAACAAGAAACTGTCAAATTTAAGATAACGATCTATCTTTCAAAGTGTCAAACCAAATTGTATAAATTTCAACTAGCGCAAAACCTATATTTGATCATTAATCTTATTTCTAATAAACGAAAATATATTTAAGGGGTAATACCTTTACCATACAGATTACAGGTATTAAATAAATCAGACAAATGAATTTTAACGAGTGGGTATTGGAGCAAAAAAATAACGGATTAGAAGCTCGCATTAGGTTAACGAAGTTAGTCGTACCTTTCTCCTCAAGAACATTATCTTTTTACAAGTATTACAAGAACAAGCAATATAGCCTAAAGATAACTGTAACCATTTGTCAATAGATTACAGGGCGCTTCCCAAGTGCTTTCTTAACCTGAACTCGAGAGCTGATTTATGATCCCAACAATTTGTCAGAACTAAATTGTCCTCGCTCAAAATACACGCAACTTGTGGGGCGTATATAAAGGGAAAGCAGGTGATAACACAAGTTTCCATTTAAAGATAGCACACACAGTTACTGAACCCTTTTAGCGATTCTTCCTCTTCATTGAACATCTTTCTTCCGCTACCTTAAATGGAGTATAAGAGAAAATATTTGTCATGGCTGAGTTTCTGAACTAAACTAATTGGTAAAGGAGTGTGGTTTTTAACGTTTTATTTTAAGTATCAGGTAGAACAATATCATACATTTTTTATGGAACTTGTAAGTTTGAGCTCTATTATTTGTATTGTAGTTTCATTTTATGATCCATTACTTATTAATTAAAAATATAAATATTTGTAGGTCAGAAATATGAATAGTTTAACAACTTGAAGTAATGATCTCATTTCTATTAATAATTAATTATTTAATTATTTTCGCGCAGTAGTCCCTCTTAACCAAGATTAAGTAATAATTCTTGTAAAATCAAGAGAAAATTCCATTGCATAAAATCAACTTAATCTAATAGTCTGTTAATACCTTAAGAAATAAATTTGGTTTCCTCAAGTACTAATAAGTAATTCATCGATATTTTTTTCACAATTAAAAAAACACTGCTTTAACTGCTGTCAAAATTTATTTTTCAGCTGGAAAAACAACACGACGAGTTCAATTATGAAAATTTTACCAATTTCAGAAGGATAGGAACCAAAAGTCTAATCTTATTATCCAAAGTTTGTAATGTTTTAGTGGCAGACAGTAAAACCGAATTAAATGACAGCACGAATTACCAACCCTCATCTTTACCAACATGATCTAAAAGTTCCCGGGGAAAATAACTCCATAAAACACGCCTTAGGGGTGGAATACATCCTTCAAATTCGTCAACCCTCGTTTCATCTGCAACCCCTTATGGGCCTCAACTTTATTACAATGGCATCCTACACAACCGCACATTACCATCTCTAAAGCTGTCTTTTATCCACACTTTGGAGAGGGAGTGTACAACGGACTTTGATAAGACCGAACAGAATCAATTCCAGAGTTGCAGGTGACAACTGTGACCTTACTTTCATGTGTTCCATGAAGGGCGTTTACATAGCCACAACCCAAAGTGAAGGGAAATAACCGTAAGAAAAATCGTTTCGAGATGAATGCTGTTGCTAATATTGTTTCGGATAGAGTCGGAGGGAGCCGCGGAAAGTTTTCCCATATTGGTCGGACGAGTTTCCGGTTTTATATGTGATAATGAATGGACCATATCCGTCTGACGTCACATTTTCCTCATCATGTGACCCACTGAGCTTGCAATTGGTTACCACAGATATAGCTTGTAATGAGATATGATGATAGTGAGATATGATTTGATAATAAGTTTGTTTTTCCCCAGCACGTGATTAAATGGGCGTGGCACGAATATCGTCCATTGGTTTTCCCTGGAGTGAGCTAAAAGAGGATTTGCTTGAAAGGAAAAAAGTTCGTTCAGTTGAGTTAAGGAAAAAACATTTTGAGCAATCTGAATACTTTAGTTTTGATCATTGCCAGTTTTTGTTTGAAAAAAGTACGTTTTTTTTTCTTAATTTGAAAAAATAATATCTAGTATTGCATATATATGAATTATTTTTGGAGCTTTTATTTGGAGTTGCCGAAATACATTGTCGATGGTCTAAAACACATTTACTTGAAAAATACAAAAATTAATAAGAACTCGTTATACTTACTAACAAAATGCCGAAATAAATAAGAACCCATCCGGTCGTGAAAGCCTTTGTTCTTATAAATAAGAACTAGTTATAAAAATACATGATGACGCATTTCCTTCCAAATATAGTAAGAAAATTCCGATTTTCCCTTAATTCCCCCTATACCCCTAAGTCTATAATGTATTTTTTTATTATTTATCTTCACAATTGAATGAATTATAAACTGTCTATTTTAGAATAAAAAAAGAAAAGTTATGTTAATAGCACTGATATTTTTTACTCCTAAGTTCCTTGTTTTTAAATAGAAAAACGTCTATAATGTCTATAAACCTATGTCTATAATGTATCTTTTTATTATTTATCTTTAAAAATGAAAGAATTATAACTGTTTTTTTATAAACTGTCAATTTTAGAATGAAAAAAGAAAAGTTATATTAATAGTACTGATAATTTTAAGACACCTAAAAGACATTTATTTTCTTACTTTTGTTTTTTTACTTAAAAAAATATTTCAAATAAATTTATATTTTTTTAACAAAACTAGAGAGTTACCGCCTCCTGTTTGCCATCGCTCACCAACCCCCGTAAACTGCTTACGCAGGACCTTTCGGATCACTTATCAATCCTCACAAAACCCTGATCAGCACTGAACTTCACTTACTTAATAAAACATATTAATTAAAACTTTGAAGAAACGTCAACCAACTTTCCAAATACATCATCTTCATGAATGACACTCTTTTATTTGATTTGAAAAGTACTTTAAAGTACATTTTTGAAACGTGAAAACATTGTTTCTCATACGAAATGGCATCAATTGGTTGTTTTGATTAGATGCTTAATATGTTGTTTGAAAGTTCTCTCTTTGTAACTGTGACCTATCCGTATACTCAAAAATGGATATATTATAAAGTTGAGAATTTTTTTGTTTAAATTCTAATGGATTATCCTTAAAAGAATCCGGACAGTTTGATACCAAATATATGTTATACGGATCAGTAATTAAAAAGATTTTGTCTGGAAACCGATCAACAAACACTATTTTATAGAATAGAGAGATTCCTATTTATTAATATTGTTAACTTACAGTCCCCATATTCAAATATATCTACGGTGATTGAAAGTTTAAAATTTGCATGCATTCAACTTTATTCAAGAATAGCAAACTAAAATAAATCAAAGTATTTTTAAATCCTAATAACTTCAATGACTGCAATAACCCAGGCATATTCCCCCACTTTAATTTTATCCCCACAAATAAGATTTATGCAATGCATCTAGTTTTAAATGCGATGCTCTATCCCAAACAAATAAATGACTTTAATCATATTACCAAAATTCCTTCCAAGAAAAAAACATTATTAACTGACATTTTAAAGGACGTATGGGGAAGAGTAAATTAATTAAGCCAATTTAAAATGGAGACCTGGGACAATAGACTGTTTTTACGTTGCTCATATATCACGGAAGCTTTATTACGAATATCTCTGAGAGGAAATAATATTTTTTATTTTTCCTTCGGGGGTGATATTAATGTTTCTCATTTACTTTCCCTATTCCTAATTTTGTATTTCAAATTAGTTTTTTGATGAGCTCATTTATGAAGGATAGTATTTAGATGTGATGTCTCAAATTAAATCTTATCTGTGGAGCAAGTCGTTCTTTTGCTTTCTGAAGACATCGAATTAATTTCGAAACGACTCTTTAGTTTATCTTTGAGAAATGTAAAATAGTCTCTTTGATGTGATGCATGCACTGTATATAAGGCTTCTTATTAACCCTTTAAATTACAGTCACAATGAAAAGCCTAGTCTTGAATTATTTCAATTCAAAGATTTCATTAGATTAGTTGGTGCTTTTATAATTATAATTTGAAAGACATGCAATTGAAAACATGATTTCTTCATTTCACAAACTTTTGAAATTTTCGAGAATAAAACACCGGGAAATTTCCATTTCAGTAAGTACTTTAAGTTATTTAAATTTCTATATTGGAGCATGAGCTCCAACAAACTTTTTAATTTTCACGTTTCTAGAATATCATGATATTATTAGAGATTAATTATTGAGTAGGTATATATAGACGTTAATATCAGATACCATTTAGGAAACCTTATTATTTCAACTTATATTAATTAAACATTAAATATATATAAGATTCATATCACAAATGTAATTACAATTTTATCTTCCAATTTTTGTCCAAATATAGCACGTTTTAATTTTTTTAATAAATACATATTTTGAATATTATATATGAAATTTCTGAATATTATGAAATTTATTAAATACTTTTTGCACTTGTAAAGGACTTAAATCCACAAGTATATAAAAACTGTACTTTTTGTGATTTTTGTGGCATAAAATAAGAAAAACACCTACAACTATAAAAGTTTGTTAAAAAATTACATTTCCACTATATAAAGAGATGCATAACGTTTGGATGATAAAAGAATAAAGAAAGTCAATAAAATAAATCGATCATTTTTCATTAGTTTACACTGGTTAATTCTTAAAATATCGCATAAAGTGTTTTTGATTGTGATTTTGATTGGCTACAAAATATGTCACCAAACAGTTTCCAACAAAACTTTTTAAATATCGATTAAAACGGCCTAACTAATTTGTCGAAAAACAGTTAACGAGACAAAAATCTTTATACCGCGAACTCAACTGAATCAGTATATTCCTTAACCTCCGATACGCCAGATTTAAAGCATATAAGTTTATCTCCTTCTGCCAATGCCCCCCTATTCAAGAAACGCTGACATCCAGCATCGTTTCCCTCTAGTTCCATCAGCAATAAAATAATTCTAACGTCAGTCACAGGTAGGAAGAGCATCGTATCGTTTTACGACCCAACGAAACCTACTTAGGGACCTCTCAATCGGAAAAATTACAGATCATTATCGATACCAACCCACGGCACTCGTATCCCGAAGCTCCTTACATCCCCTTAAAGTGGCCCCATACACGTGTTTGCATGACAGACCAGCCATTGAGAGACCGACGGCATGAAAAATCAATCCCACTATTGGTAGAATACAAAAGCGTGCCAAGCTCAGAGTTTGGCTTTGCAAAATGTTGGAATGAATTTATTCAAATAAAATCATAAAAAGTTAAACGTTCATGATCTAAAAATTGATAATACAGTAGAGCCCCGATTATCCGCGGAATTGGGTGGCAAGGGTACAGCGGATAGTGAAAATCGCCGATAACCCGAAATTACACTAAAATGAGGTGAAAACACAAAAAAAAAATTTCAGCATAAAAACTATGTTTTATTGTACACAAAACATGATATGTAAAACTTTTAAAATATCTACAGTACAGCAGAAACCTTTGCTTGAACATCTAAAATATCTCTAATCTCATCTAAAATTTGCTCTCATCATTAAATTTTTGTTTCTTGGCACTCGCGGATCATCCGCTCGCGGATAATCGGGGTTCTACTGTATAAGCTTGCATTTATACGGATATTTTGTGGGTGTCTCAGATAAGTGTTTCATAACTTCTAGGAGTAGTAGGGAATCACCTAGGAAAGGGGAGTCGGAAATGCACCCCTAACGAGTTAGGGGTTTTTATAAGCGGGCATGGGAAGTTGTATAATTTCCAGTCGAAATTAACACGTAACCTTTTGAGATCGAATTAAAACCATCAATTGAAGTATTTATTCCATAAAACCAATTATAGAGCTTTAATTTCAGCTACTAAATCGGTTTTTATGTAAAAAATGCCAAAACCAAACTATTTCGCTGGTTTTAATCCAAACTTAAAAGGTAACTTGCCAATATTCACTGTAGATTACACAACCTCCCATGCCGGATTATAAAAACCCATAGGTGTGCATTTCCAACCCCCCCCGTTCCTAGGTGATTATGAATCGTCAAGGTGTGCCCTACCCCTCCTAGAGCTTATGAAACACTTTTATGAAACACCCTGTATATTTAAATTCAAGTTCAAAGTCACTTCGAATGTTCAGTAGATTTTCACACAAACTTTATTAACATAATTCATATTAGCAAAGTACTGGAAGTGCAAGTGGTACAATAAAAATAAAAAATGGCCTTTATTGACCTTGGTTATGATTTCCTTTATCACCATAAGTAGGGAGATGAGGCTAATACGACATACCACTTTTTCAAAGCAACTGTGAGAGATGATTTGATTAGATTTCCTGTAGTTTACAAAGCCAATGAAATGTTTATTTAATGCTTTAACACCCCCTAATTGGGTAATATCATAATATTTCTTTTTTTCTTTTCTTTTCCAAAAACTTACTTTTCGAAAAAAGTAGGAAATATTTCATTTTACCCGATATAAGGATAAAATGACATGGTAAAATTAAAAAAGAAAAAAAAAGTTATTTCTTCCGCAGACACAATTTTATTTGATTCCAAACAATAACTATATTAGTAGTTAAGCACTTTGACATAATCTATAATTAATTTTTGTGAGAAAGATAATCAGCAAATTAAAAAAAAAACAACTGTAATGTGCTTATAAAAAAAGTTGGTTTTTATTAGAAAAAAAACAAAAACTGTATGTGATTTCAACTCTAGTTACATTTTTAGAAAGTTTAACTAGCCAAGATAGATATAGTGATAGACATAGTTAAATCACATAGTGTGTCCATAACGTAACATACTATGTCATTTTATACCAATGAGTTTTATGTCATTTTACCCTGAAAGGTGTATTTTTTTTATTTTCAATTTCTCGTAAAACAAAAAGATAAATCAACTTCCTACCGCATGAAATACAGTATTAATTGCATATAAATCCACACAAGAATCATAGTTATGGTAAATTAATGGCTAAGAATAAAAGAGAGCTCATTATAAAAACGCATGACAAATACTTTGACACTTACATTTTCGATTTTCGTTCACCACGAGGTAAGAAATGATTTTCAAATAATGGTGTCTGTTTTTATCATTTTGGATGCAATAAAAGAAGAAAAAAGCTACAGACACGTGCTGCCCTTCTGCTAAATTTCAAGGAAATCGAAAAAGTCATTTTACCCGAGTAAGCCGATATAGCCTGATTTCCCCTAATAAGGGTTTGAACTTCAGTATGGATAATAGAACGAGGGGTCACATATCCAAATTGAATAAAGCGCGTTTTAAATGGGAAAGCAGAAAACGTTTTAACAGGGTTGTGTATAGAAAAGTAATTGGTTAACAGAAACGATAGCTAGTTCATTGAAGTTAACGGGTTTACAATAAAATTGAAAAATAATTGGGAATCCGGCAGTTCAATTTAAATGGACTAACCTAGCTGGTTGATCTTCAATATTTGTATAAGCATAAGCCATGAATTTACGGGGAAAATAAATATTTCCTATCGTTTTATAGAAAATTTACTCGATTATACACATAAAATGTGCGATTCTTAAAATAGTAGAACAGAAATTTTAAATCCTTAATTTTTTTATGTCTTGAATTTAATTGGTTGACGTTTTAAGCAGCTGTTGGACAAGTATCAGAACAAAATTGCAAAAAAAATATAGTATTTTCAAGAAGAATTCCATATCATTCCCTCGCCAAATAAACGATTGCTTGCCAAATACTTCTATTTGGCATGCTTTTGAATTCAACTCATAGTGGGATTTATTTATTTGCGACCCGCTGTGCAAACAGAAACGGCAAAAAAAAACCTCGGCAGTGTTTCGCTAATTCTCCTGGCCACTGCCTTCGGTATACACCTGTTACGAGTGCGTCCGTTCCTCCTACATAGGTTGGGGATAATGAACCGCGAGGTGCATTTATTGACAGTGGGGTCAGAGGGGGTCGACGTGTGAGCGTGACGATAAAATCATTAGAGGCATGATCGATAATAATAAATGCTTGCTTGTGAAAAAAACTGATTGAAATTCTCAAGAAATAATACCTGTAACCAAAAAAATTTCGTTGCAACCTGAAAATGGTCTTATAAATGGACTAATAAGAGGATTATTATTAATTGGATGTGATTTTGACGAGGTAATTTATGTTTACGCATAGGTTGAGGTAATGAGGTCATTTACTTTATTTATTCTCAGAGGATAATTTTCTACTTAGTAAAGGGCAATTAGGAATTAGTTTTTCAACCAAATATTGTTACTTGGAGTTTCTTGCTGAATCCTACTTAGCTGTTCATATTCATTTACTTTACAACGTAATTTCGTCTTTAATCTTATAATAATTTCTTTAAATGCTTTTTTCCGGATTTAAAACAATAAAAGTAAGAGCAATGTTAAACCATTTTTTTTTCAATTTCGTGATACAAGAGTATGAATTATTAACCCGTTCAGACCTAGCCGTCCGAAATTCAATAATATTCTCGGGCGACTTAGGATTAAAAGGGTTAAAGAACTTTTAGCGGAGTAATTGGAAATATTTATGAAAGTAGTTGCAGCGAGCAGAAATCCTAGGAGAAAAGTTTCGACATTACAACGAAAACTGAAACTTATATATGCAACATTATATTTCTCTAGTTGCAAAATTTCAAACAAAAGGGACAGCTGAATATCCATACCTTCCATACCTTCATATAAATTAATATTTCTCTCATTTCATATTTGAAATGCTTTTTCCGGAAAGTGTTAACCATAATTTGATGTTGATATATCATTTTATGAACCATTTTTTTTTTCCGGAAACAAAGTATTCTTATTTGAAACAATAAGGCTTGAATTTACTTACATAAAGGTTTTTCATGAAGATTTTCTTAAACTATTCATTGATTTACCTTTCAAAACCGAATGTTTCATTGTGTGTTACGATTTTTCACCACTTTAAAATGGAATTGCTTTTATGCATGGCTTTTTTCTGTTATTCTATACGAAATATACCCGAATCAATAGTCAACAATAATGTCAGGAATTAAATTTAATGAAGGGGAAAATCTCGATTCATTTTCCGAATAACAAGATTCTGTTGCCATCTTGGTAATTAATTTTCATCATATATAATTACGGAAAGTTTTTAAAACGGCTAAAAATTACTGTTATTTTTGTTTTCACATTAATGAATCCGAAACATTTCTCTCTCAAAGTGGTATTGTATTTTGTATGTTGAAAGCACAAAGAAAATTTTATTTCTACAACCAGTTATAATTGAGCAATCTCTCAAATTAATTGCATGCAATTTCTTTTCCTCCAGAAATAGCATAAGGAGGCATTGTTTCAGAAAGGTAAACTACACCCCTTAGAATAGTTAAGATAACACTTTATTTTGAGGTAGTCAAGCTCCTAATTAAAACGTGACTTGTTGGTAAACTTATTTGCATACCTAATCAAGTTATTATTGTTTACAGCTTGAAGTTTTAATTGGAGGAATTGGTAGGATTTAAATTTCTGCCCGCTCCAACCGGTTTACCTTAAGCCGGGATTATTGTAAAAACTCATTTTATATCAAAGTTGAAATTAATTTAGTGTGTGTAAACTCCATGTATTTCCAAAATTGTTTTGCTTCAACTGTAGAAAAGGTTGATATGGATCTTTATAAATATTTAGCAAAGTATGTATAGTTATCTTTAAAGTTTAGTTTAAAGTCTATCATTCTTTAGTTAATACTTTCTAAACCAAACATTTTTTAATGGGTATGAGCTACAGGGGTCGGCAAGTAATTTTACTCGGGGTCAACATAATTTTGAAAAATTTTATCACGGGTAATTAGTTTAAAATTCTTATTTTCAGATACACATATTTTTACATAGATATAATTTGAGCAGTTGTCGCCACCTTCTTAAATTGTTAAATTCAACAAAACTCTTGTTAATTGTTGTTAAATCCATTTCACATCACATCATCACTATTTAACCATCAAATTTGCTTATAATATTAAAAAAAGCATTGATAATGTTATCACCAAAACAAATGGATTTGGTCTGCAAGATAATATTGGGAGAAGGTCCTTAAGGATTCCTCCTTAGAAGGATTCCCAAAGCCTTTACTTATTAACTATAAAAACTTTTAATTGGCAAGAGAACGTACTTTTTACATTTCAGCATCCCTACTAAATTAAAAGATTCGAAACCATTGAATTCACATTTATCCTAAGTTCTTTAAATTATTTTAATAGCTTTATGTTGAACTGAACTATATATATATAACTGAACTGAGCTATATATAACTCTACAACTTTACCCATTTCTTTTCCAATATTACACCTGACACTTTGTTGCTCCCGAAAGTCACCGTAATACTATCTCAATATTAAAATAGAAAGAAACGATATCTTAACTTTGAGGACGGCTAATGGACAACACAACGTTATTCAATTTCAATAAATCTGAAAGCCACCAAATCCTCTCACAGGAGAAAAGCACACACACCGACGAAACTAATACTTACTGTCAATGAAGATGAATAAACGCATACGTCAATTCCTTCAAAGAAAACCAACACCGCCATAAATTATACGGGAGTATAAAATGTTGACAGATCACTTTTAACGAGAACGGGCACCTGAATGAGTCTCAGCCTCAAAGCACGCTTCGATCACAATTCATTTTGATACGCTTTTTGCTTTTTTCCTGAAGAAAGCGATGCCCACCAGCCTTTGATGCCAAAAAGTAACTAAAAAAAGTGGCGACTTTAATTATAATAATCACGCATACTTTCGAGAGTGTAGCTAGCTCCTCCGCGTTATTACACACACAGCCGATCATTTGCATGTATTCAAAGTGCCAATGAGTGCCCGAATCACGACTGGGCCCGAGGCTATTCGATCGAACTTTTTTTTTGAGGAAAGTTGAGTGACGTGATAGTTATCATTAACCCTGCAGGTGATAAATCGCGTAACGGGGCAGTCTGAATTCAAAAGTGACGAATGCCATTCGTCAATGTACTAATAATAACAAACAATGAATGGAGTCCACTTCCTGCCTTATCCTATGCGTGCTAAGATTTACCGTAGAGTCTAATGACTCCAGAAAATTTCGTGTAATTAGGATCTTAATAGAAAAGCTTGGGTCAAGGTCATTTCGAGATGGGGAATCAATCAGCCCCTTATAACGAATTTCTCTAATTCTGAGGCTTAATGGTTTTCGGCCAGTCACCTCTGTATTTGGTTGGTCAGGTTTTAAGGCGCAAAGGCTTTATTTGGTCATTCACTGCCAGCACCTCCCTCCATATTTGAAATAAAAACAAATTGTCGCCTTCTGCTACTCGTGTTAGAATGAGTTATACCTTCAGAATACAACCATGTACCTAAAAAACTACTAGATGCATATTTAAGACAGAGAAAGTACTATTTATGTTATGTATCACTGAAGTGAAGTGAACTCTTTATGTAAATAGTTATGACGTAATACCTATGTCTACGTCTAATCCCTTCCTACAAGAATACAACAGTTTAGCACATTATTTACCTGATTGTGTATTGACATTTTTACAATAAAATTTAAAAAAAAAATCACAACTGTTGAAATCAAACTAATCATCTTCGCGTATCTATAGAAAAGGATTGCGGGTAAGGAGTTCCCCCCCTTTGAAACTAGTAACTGGTGGTAAAATACAAGTTACCTGGCAACTAGTAGAATACTAGTACAAGTTACCTGATGATAAATAATGGAGCAAAAACGAGTTTTTATTATTTTAAATACAACAAATTGCAAATTAACCAATCCAATTTTAACGTTTTCTAGTTGATCTTTGGCCCTGTCATATATCGTTATGAAATGAAGCAATCCAAAGTGATGGAATATTAAAAAAATAATCATGATGTATTGTACCTACGACTTTCCAATTAAAATAACATCATAAATTTGTATAATTATTTCCAAATCATGGTGCTCACTCTGAACATCAACTTTTTCAATTTAAAACAGGTAGTTACGGAAACCGTCCATCAAGTCCATCTCGATTACAGCTTATGAGATTAGAAAGCATGATATATGCAAAGTCCTTCATCTCTTATTTAAATAAAGCCATTACATTTTAAAACCCCTCCAAAAGAGCCGAGTTTAATAAAATCTTTGAACCACTTTTTATGTTGGATGATGTACGACTCCAAATAAAGGAACATCCTCATTCAAACATTCAAGTCTGTGGATACGAGCTATCTAGGGCAAAAATCTTATAAAAGGTTGTCCATCATAAAACCTAGATAAGTGTTGATAAAAGAATATATTAAAATCATTCCGAAGAAGTTACATGAATAAATGGGTTGTCTTAAAATCTATCAAAATGGGTGGGAGGTGCAACCACTTCCACCCTCTTTCATCTGCAAATAGGCTTGGCAGTCGTACAAACTCGTATTCCTTATCTGATTCTCACGATCTTTGATCTGAACTTTTCAAAATGATTGACACTACTATATGCACGTGGAAAAATCTTAGATATCTTTTCTCCGTGTTTTATTCTGACTGCAGGAGTGCATTATATGCGTAAGTATTAAAATAGAAAGCACCATCTTCTAATACAACAAAAAAAACAAGGGAATGAAGATTTCAAATAAATTACATGACCCACTTCTCAGGAGTTTACACCCCTCCTTTACATAACAAATTGTGATAGTTCAGGTGACTCTCAAAATTCTTCCACCCATGTAATCTAAGGTACGGCTGTTGTTGGTCGTCAATATTTGTATTTGTATTAATGTAAAAGGGGCCATTCATTAATTACGTAAGGATGATTTTGGCAGTTTTTGACCCCCCCCCCTATCCCCATGTAAGGATACGTAAGATTTTTCACACCCCTCCCCCCTATTCTTACGTAAGATTCCATTTCGTTTTTCAAAATAATAAAGATTTCTCTCTTTTAGCTTTTGTTTTGTTTCGACTTATGACTTTTGATGGATTCAACAGTTTTATTTTTTATCTTAACTTAATGCTACTCCAATAAAAAAGATACACTGATATACCTTCATTTTTTTTAAAATTAAAGCTTCGATAAGATACCGAGGTTGTCAGCATTTTTAAGTTTTTCTGGGTTTATTCAATAGTAATTTGATTAGAATAATTGGAATTTGTTTACATTAACTTGAGAAATCTTATGTAAGAATGGGTTTGAACCCCCCACCCCCAAGTAAGGGTATGTAGAGATTTTTCCAACCCCCCCTCCCCCTCGGGACCCTTACGTAATTAATGAATGGCCCCAAAGCCTATTTCATATTAAGTTGTGGCGTGCCGAACTGTAATCGAACTGCAATCAAGAACATATTTTTAAACTCTGTATCATTTATAATAGTAATCGAACACCTAGTAATATTGTAACTTCAACTGTCAACTTCAACTGTTAAAGCATTACTATATATTGTTTACTTTTACCATGTACACTCCTCTCTTCTTTTACCTTCTGATATTTTATGTTCTAAATAAAATCTGTTACGTTTTACGAAGGCTTAGTCTTTTTTCGTGGAGATGTTTATTACATTTGGGCAATCTCCACAAAGTAATTAAAAGACATTTAACACGAAATTCCCTTTAAGCTAAGAATGATTTAGTAAGTAACACATTTTTAAATGTTAAAGTATAGTTTAATTTTCCTTAAGTGATTGATTTCGGTTCGCTCTGTTTTTTATGAATACAAGTTTAACTTCTATCTTTGATAAATTATAAATTTTTTCCAAAAATTGTATTTTGCAAACAAAACTGTTAATCTAGGGAATATAGTCGTGGATTTATATTCAATGCAAGATGCTAGTTTTAATTTTTCTTTAATATTTCGGTGTCTGCAAAGTCCAATAAATCACACATGAACAAAAATGTAAATTAATCAAAATTTTGAATCCTTAAAAAATACTTCAAACAAATTTCCTAAAAGAAAAATTTATGTGAAAGAAAAATTTTCTCATTAAAAAAACCTCAAAATTAAAGGAGACAATATCTTTGAACCCTTTAAAATTAAAGAAGACGTAATAGCCTTGAGCCCTCGAAAATCTCATTATTTGTAGCCAGATTGCCTTACTTCCCTCAATCTAATCCAGATCTTATGAATTAAGAAAATCCTTCCAGTAGTAAATTGAAAAAGACAGACACGCAAAAATTTTTTGACCAACCTTGAGTGAAATACTTCACTTTAAAAAAAAGAAGCCATTTATTCCCCTCGAATTTCCTTTCAGAGAGCTACCGTCCGTCCAACAATACATTTTCTTATGGGGCAGAGATTCCTTTCTTTATGGGCTCAAAGAAAAAGTCTCGCCATAAGTTCAGACGATGACTTTTAGAGGGCCAGTCCTCGCGACATCTCGATTTAAAGCTAGTGATGAAGAACATTGCATTGGTGGTCCTGACGGAAAAGATTGAATTCTCCTCTTTGATAAAGACAGTTTCTCCCTTCCCCCCTCTGCTTCTTTTGTTTCAACTAAAATTCTCTGGGGTAGAAAAATAGAAATAGGAGGGCTTTGAAAAAGTTCCAAAAACCTTTTCTCCTGAATCTCCCTTTTAAAAATTTTCCCGATAAGGAATTCAGGATGAAACGACGTTTCGTTGAACGCTATATGCCAGATATATGGGATTTCGTACTTTATGAAATTTCATATTTAGAAGTTTATGGTGTCTATAAAAAGTTTTGGAACGGTTTCGGAGAATTTATCGTTCATATCTGTTGAAAACAGTTTGGAAATGTAATGTTATTCTTAAAACTGTTGAATTGATTTGTTGTCTCTGATAAAAAAAGAACCATTATTTCAACTAAAGATTTATAAGAAAGGAATTTTATCTAGTTATTTTTCAAAACGGAAATAATTTTAACTTGATTTTTAAATATCAAAATATTTTAAGTACGATTTTCCCTGTTTAAAATTTTTTAAGCATAAGTATTCGAATAAATTAAGTTTAAATGTAAAATTAAATGGAAAAATAAATTTTTAGGTTTAAATGTTTTATAATCGACATTTTCATATTTTGCTACAAGTAATTGTAAGTTTGAGAGAATTAACTTCAAATTCGAAAATTATTCCTTATTGAATTCATAAAAATTTATTGTTAGATTCAAAATTTCAAATTATATAAATATCAATTTTACAGTTCCTTAAGATTTTCAAAAATTATTGTACACTTACATGCTTTTAATGAAAAAAATTCCACCTTTCTATGTTTTTGAAGTTTTATGCAGACCCTAATAAATATTTAAAAACGTAGTTATAGTTTTAGAAAGAGAAGTATAAAAAGGTATAGAAGAGTCGTTATATACCCAAATACACATTAAAATACATTTGAAATCGCATTAACATGACTCATCTCACTTTTACTGATGATTTTTTTTCGAAAACACAGTAAAAACTTCGAAAACGAATGAAGCTTCAAACACCGTACATAAAATCCCATTTCCATAAATTTCTCCATCGTTCATAAAAGTTTCAAAAAAGAACATTGGAAATAAATGCCATCTTTAAGTGAGATACGACGCGTCCCTCGACTGCAAGTATTTCAATCTAGTCCTCTCGTTAAAATTATAGTGCTTCTTGAATACGGAAGTGACGCGTATTCGACTGGATCACTTTTGATTTATTCAACCCATAACGTCGGCAGAATAACTGATTAAAAGTGAATACAGAAGTACACAACAGTGGTGTAAACTGGGAATTTTCACTTTGATTTTTTATCAAATCTTGATATCTTTCTCTGAGATGACTAAAGAATAATAGCAGCGATGTCAAAACGATTAGTAAAATAAAACATCCCTGAACACCTGAAGGGGTTAAAAGTTTTTCTTAATCCTAATCCTGACCGCCTCAAACAATTTATTTGATTTAATGGAAATCTCCAGCGGTCAAGGACAGAAAGGGTTTAAGTAGAACACAAAAAGTTGGTTTCAGCTTTTAATTTTCATATTTTAAAATTATTTTATTGTTTCAAAAACTGAAATTAAATTTTTTTATTAAAAAACTGATTTTTACTGTTATTTTTTATGAATGTAAAATTTTTGTATACCTCTGAACTATTATAGAAAGATAGGGGGGGGGGTGTTAACAGCGATGGAATACATGGTGTACATGGAATAAAACATGATACTGAATGATGACAGGAATAAAATATACAACAACAGTATATTTTATAATATACTGTTAATTTATAATATTGTATAATACAACAGTTTTTTTCCAGTATTGATTTTGTTTTAAAGAATAAGGAAGTTGCGTGTGTCAGATTTTCAAAAACAAACAAGTGTTCCGTATGGTTTTTTGTATGGTAAAATGAAATATCTAGTCAGTTTTTCAAAAAAATGTACAGGTAATTAAATATTTTAATTTAAAAGTCGAGAAAAAAAACACGTGACTGAAAACGTTTATTGTTTAAACTATAAGACGACGTCAACAATAATACCATCAACTCCATTGCTTTACAACAATGTTTAATATAAGATGACGTCACATCCAAACTCTTGGCGTTTTCGCGCGCTTTTAAAAAGGGGATTTTTGTTAATTTTTTTGGCAATCAAAACATTTCTCGATCGGCCTCAAATTTTGGGTAATTGCTTATTTTTGCAAGAGGAATCGATTAAAAAAATAAAAAAAAATCATGCAACTTCCTCATTGAACCTTTTCTTCGTTGTTATATAGGTATTTGACATCAAAATGTACTTAAACCCTAGGTACAAATTTCAAAAAGTTATGAATTCGTCCATTACTAGTAACGTTTATGAATAGTAGATATTCAATTATGGTTTCTTTTCAAATATTACATATTTTTTAAACCATCCCTTCTTATTAGCATAAAAAATAAAATGTAAGACATTTTATGATGCCGTAAAAATTGTGAACAAATTTTCATCCACAAAATTGTTTCTTTTAAGCGATCATTCGATGTATCGTTAGTCTTTTTATCCTCAAAACATTCAAATATTTTTTTTTCTACATTTCTTTCTATAGTTTTAATTTTAAATATTGATGGTTTTATATTACAAGAAATCTTAAAAAAAGTGTCTTTAATGTCTCAAGTAAGCATCATTATCAACAAAAAAAGCAAAAGGCGAACTTCCTTTATTCCTTAGTTCTTCAACGTAATATTTGAAATGTCATTTTAATGTTCTTCACTACGTAAAATTTTAAAAAAAATTTGGGGTAAGCATCAAACTTTTTATATAAGTTTAATGTAAAATTATTTTTAACCCAAAACAAACATTATAAGATTTGAGTCTTCAAAGAATAGCATTAAATTTAAAAAGAATAAGAATTCCAAGGAAACTTTCGTTTCGATTCTCGTTAAGGTTAAAGTTAAGTTTGAATATTTACCCATTTTCAAATTTCTTCTTAAAAGAATGATGCTCATAAAATGAAATTATAGGAGACAAGTCTGCTGTTCTTGATAGTAAACAAATAAAGAATGAAATGTTTTAAAACGTATTTAAGTACATTAAAAGTGTATAAGAAGGAATTCATTTATAAAAATAATCGAAAATGAAAAAAAAACTAATGTTTTGCAGTACGCTTAGATCAAATAAAAATCTTGGTTTTAGAATGTGACCTTTAAGGAAGATAATTTTATTCAAAATCCCATTCATGTAAAATTCTTTCTTAAAAAAAAAATTCGATAATTAAGTCACAAGTTTCTCTTATTTGCAATCTAAAGCATCATTGCTGTGTTTTCCATGTTTTAACCTTTGTTTACTATGCTGATTGCTGATATTAAACTATTCAGTAAATTTCGCAATCATATATAATATTTAAAGATTTATCAATAACGATTTTTAAATACTTTTAATGAGATGTTTATACTCAGCAGTAACGTTCCCAGTACGTCACTACGCGGAAGGAGAAAGTGGGTAAATACAAAGCCTGTTGGGTTGATAATAGGAGATTAGGTACGCAAATCGGGATAAAAAGACACTATAATACTTGAGTTTAACGAAATAATCGTATTTGAAAATTGACGTTTTTCGTTTCGCTTGAAATTCAGTCACGGCAATGGGAACTTCTTTGTAAGTTACGTCATAGGTTCAACTAACGTTGCTGTCTAGTACAGCTTTAAGTTTTACACTTACACCACTTATACAGGTTGTCCCAAGATAACTGTCCCCAGCCTTTAACTTTTGAACCTATAGTCATAAAAGTAGCATCCGCAGACAATAAAACAGACAATAATCATAGTCACTTGAGTATACCTGGATACCATTTTTATGACTATGCCAATCAAATGGGGGTTCAAAAGTTAAAGGCTGTGGATAGATTTCATGGTACAACCTGTATATTCTTATACAAAAATTTAATTAATATATTTAAGTTGATTACACACGATGTAATGAACTGAAATTTCATTCTATTACCAAATTTAATGTGATGTAATAAACTTCTAAATTTAAGTAAATAAAAATTGAACGATTCTTATATCTTTTCATTATCAATCCAAGCACCAGGAATGACACAGGTGCAAATTTTTCTACTTCTTGAGATTTTTAAGAAAAATATTCGTTAATAAATCAGATGTAACATAGTTTTTCTTTTTTTAACATTCGTTCTATATACATTAAAAATATTTTTTACATTGCACAATGGTCGCCCAAAGAAAAAATAGAATGAATAGGAAAATAAATTTATCATATTATAGGTTATAGAGTTTTTATCAATCCAAAATAAGAGTAAAATATTTTTATAAATGAAAATATTTCACCCAAGAAAAATAACTAGACATAATCCCATAACCTCCCAATTCCAATATAAGCCACGGGAATGCTAGCACCAACCCCATTCCCGAGGGTGTCGATGAACCCTCTATGGAACTGGAGTTGACAAACGATTAAACATGGTCGAAATCGTCCCGGAACCCCGCTATTCGATCGGAATATAAACCAGCAGCCTAAGACCCTTCGGTACTAGTCGATGATTTTCAAAACCCGTTCGGAATCCCTGATTTTACCCTGAGCCAGATTAAATACCAAAGAGGGTTCTCTTCGGTGATTCATGTACTGGAATACATTCGAATATTTTTGGAGGATGAAAGTGGGGATGGTGTAATCTCTTTGGGAATGGAGGGTGAAAAAAAGAAGTTCGTGTTTGTCAAGTGTCCGAATCGTGGTGAGCTTTTTTGGGAGTAACAGTGGTGAATGTGCAGATATACGAAATTTGTGAAAATCGGGGATTTTGGGTTATATAGGTAGACTTTTTATTTGGAGTGGTAGGTCAAAAGCTTGTCTTTCCCTAGAGGCAACCCAAACTCTGCTACTAAAATCCTCCAAATTATCAAATTCATTTTTTTGACATCATGCCATTCTTGAAGAGCACATATATTCTATATTTTAATAGGTTTCAATTTCACGTTTTATTTGAAACCATTGAAAAATTAACTTCAAACAAGATTCCGTTCAGTATAATGTTTCTGATATATAGATCTAGTTATAAACTTATAAAGTTTGCCATTTTAGTACTAGTACTACTCTTTAGCCAAGAATAATTTATGTATCTTCTTTCTAAACTTATTTAATTATCCTCTCCAAATAAACGCAACAATTTAATAAGATTTTATCTCCTGCGTGAGAATACTAAACACTATGAGATTAAAATGATTCCAACACTTTCTATGCCACATTTTCATGCAAGGCATTCGTTCAGGATTGAACTTGAACCATGACCCTTTAAGTAAAAGTCCTTATCTACTATACATTTAACAAACAGCTCCTTTTCCAAAACTATATTCTGTATTAGATGATAAATGGTTGACAATAATTCATCTACGAAAGAAATTTCATAAACTCATAAGCGGAAGTGTTCAAAAGAATTGAGTGAGATCAAATTCAAAACATCTAAAAAACAAGGAATTGGTACCTCAAAGGTTTTCTAACACGTTATATCCCAATAAACAGACTATTAAAATAACTTTTTGATTTTATTATATTTTCCATTAATCTTCCTTTAAATTTCATTATCACTGACAGTAAAGAAATCCATATTAGTTTTTTTACGGGTTCCTACATACTTTATGATTAATTATGAAAATACATTTCAGCATATATTATGATTTTATATCTCCTCTAATTAACTATTACATGTTTAGTTTATAACTAATCACTATATAATTTTTAAATAAACTATGAATAGATTAATTTTTGAAACCTTAATACATAAAAACTATGAACTAGCTATGAAACATTATTTCTTCTGTACCTGCTACTTTCATTAGTTCCTGCTTACTTTTTGACACAATACTTCACATAGTCAACTATACGAATATTGCTACTAAATGCTACTAAATGACATTTCACATTGCTACTAAATGAAATAACTATCATTATATTCTGACATAAATTAATACTTACACTAACTTAAAATTCATTTGTCTCATTATCCCGAAAAGTTTTAAACGTGATGATACAGCCAAAGCTTTTAAATCGATGTTAAAGTCCAAAAAATACATTAACTTTGTGTCAGGTTAGAGAATAGAATGAATCGGTCCATTAACTTTCAAGTCAGTCACTAAATATAGGGAAAATGAATCTTCAAAGTCATTAACAATCTAGTAGGTTCAAACGAAGAGTAACCATGCCTCAGGGTAACTCCATAATTACATATTGATTGAAATCTGGTTTAGAATTTACTGAAAGGTCCTAACTAAATAACAAACTGAATGGATAATCCTTGAATAAATGTTATTTATACCCAGTCTGTCACCACATATAAGAATTTAAAACCGTTCAACAACATTTTTTCACGGAATGGGATTTTTGTTGTGGTTTTATTCCCGTTAGTTAAAACACACACCAAATATAGGTCCTTATATAAATCCTATTTTCATTCATTTTACGTTTGACCTTATAGAATTCATTTATTTAGTACATGTATAGATGTTTACACGAAAAAACTTTTTTAATTAACCAGTTCTGTCTAAAACAAGTTGAGTTTGATGGGAAAATATTATAATTTTAATATTGAAAAAGTTATTTTAATTTCAACTAACGTGTGAAACTACCTATTCGTGCCCTGAAATGTGCTAGTAGTTACTTGTAATCTTTAAACAAAAATAGAATATTTTAGTACTTTATTTTTGGAAAGATATGCAATTAAACACAACTTACCCTGTTTTCGTGGGAAACGAGCCAAATTGAATAAATCAAAAGCTTAGTTCTCTGATTATAGAAGTTTATTTTACTTGTTTTAATGAAACCTATTATTAGCCTAGTAACTATAATGCATTTAATTTTTCAAAAACAAAGTACAACAACAAAATACTGTCCATGTTTCTTTTTTTAATTCGATACGCATTTTACCCACCAAATTGAATATGTTTTATTATGGGGAAACATTTAACCATCTAGTGCGACAAAACTTATTCCAATAATTTTATTCTTATTCTATCATAAAGAACATCTATTCGAAAAGCTGAAATGAAACATCGTCACACATACAGGTGAAAGGCACGAAGTCTCTTCAAGTCTAATAATAATCTTTTTAAAGCGATACAACGGCGCCAACAAACAAGTTACGTCTTGAAACATTCCTAAAATCCTGTAAAGTGCTAAAATGTAACAACAATTGAACTAAAATGGTATCACTAATAAAACCCACCAAATTTTCTGCAAACTCTTAGAGTTGTTGAGCTACAAGTGACTTACTACCTTTCTCTTCTAAGCCCATAATATGCATGTGAAACAAGAAGTTTGATTTCGTGTTATTCGCTAAATTTATTAATATCGCTTTATACAATAAATCAGGAGATTCCCCAAATGCCTACTCTGCATAAATTTGAATCAGTATGGACAAAAAACCCTTTGATATGCTAATCGCAACGGATTTATAACACTTTTTCAATAAAACTGTTCAAATGAATATGTAAATATAGAAAAGTGTTCGTCAACAATGCAGCATTGTAGTAGTAAGAGAAATATAAGGATAAGTGTTTTCTTCCCAAAGGGGATCGACGGAAGTTTCTTGCATAGATCAACGCATTATTTGCAGCGAAATACCAAACGAAAGTTTCTTTGGGATTATTCTTTAAATGTCATCAATCTTTAAGGCGAAATTATAATGGAAACTATGAAAGATCAGGTATGACGTCTCGACGTGTTTCAATGAAATTTGGCTGGGCATTTAAATTTCCGTATTATTTTGAGAGGAACAAAGTAGTGTCATGTTTCACTAGGAATTAATCTTTGTATATTGCGTTGGTGTCAAATGATATTGGAGAAGTGTCGGAATTGAAAGCTTATTTAAGGAATGGATGTTTTGAAAGGCTTTAATTTCGGTCATTGAGTTCAGTTAGTTGTTCAGTCTGGAGAACGTCGCCTAATGTCATCTAAGACAAAACTGCAGGCGGAAATAACTGTCTCTGTTGTTGAAGAACTGTGGAGAAATAGACAAAGTCTTTCAGAAATGTGGGGGTTTGAATATCAAAAGAATACCAGAGATGATAACACCCGTTGTTGTCATAACGGAAAACCATTCGATAAGTTTCGGTTTATGATATTTATTTTGGTCGCAATTCAATGAAAAGAGTATTGATAACAACTTGCACATAAATTTGAAAACAAAACTTTGAATTTTGATAAGAAATTTAAAGGACCTTGACTTATTCTGCACCCGTTGTAAAGTCGGGTATAAGTATTTCACCTAATTCCTATTTAAATAGATTTTTAAATAAAAGTACGGATAATTCTTATTTTTATACTAATAGAGCTTGTTTAAATTGAATGAAAAGTTTTAGAAAACTTTTCTAGTTGTCACCATCAATGTTTCACACCATTATGGTTTCACTGAAATATAAATAATTAGGGTTTTGAGGGAATACAATATTTTTTTAGTTTCTAAATTAGTCGAGATAAGTTCTATTTAGAAATGAATAGCATGAGTAAAAATATTCGTCTTGAGAGACGCTATAAAAATTAAAATAGTAAGATCAGAAATCAATCTAAGAAAATGGTTTATGCTTTATAGAGACCTTTTAATAAGTTTTCTTTACAAAATAAAATGCGGCTGTGCATCAAATTTGTAACCTGCAAGGTAATTTGATGCACTCATGAGATTCTGTTTAGGTGACGAAACCAGTGATTTTTTCTTCATTATTTTAAAACGATTTTGGTTGTACATGGCACGCAATTATACATTGAAGGAAACAAACATTAAAAATTCATAAAGTAAAACCTAACAAGATATCGTGCCTCTGTTGTCTCCTTTTTCATTAAAATCCGTACTTTCCACGACCAAAACTAAAAATGCAACAAACAAAAATTCCTAGCGTAATGTATGAATGTACCCTTTCAAGACATTTCAACCGTCTGGGACGCTTGATAACAGTTGATCACACATCTCTCGTCAACGGAGAAATAAAATTTGTCGCGAAGCGTAAATAAAAGCTCGAGCTATCTCACCTGTGAAGCCTTTACAACCGAGCACGTGAGATTGTGTATAGTATATCACCACCTCGCTGCTGGGGAGGTAAAAACGTTTACCGGGAATTGGAATTTCTCGCGGATGTTTATTTTTACGACACTCATATCGGGGCGATAAAATTAATAAAACCCTGTGCGGTGCGACACAGCCATCAGAGTAGGCGAGAGAGATAGCGGTTTTTATTATGAATTTTGTGTAACCAAGCAAAGGATTGGAGAGAGGAATATGTGTTTCTGAGTTATGGTTGTGTGTCCTTAATAAAGTCCTGGGAGATGATTTTTTATGGTTTCTCGTTATTCGAGGAAATGTCTTTTGAATGTTAATAGGAAAAGTTTCTTATAACGAGTGTTATTGAAAATACCTTTTTAAAAAGTAATACATTATAAAATATCATGTTTCATATAATTTTATTAAAAAGTAAGATGAATATAAGTAGTGAAAATAATATTGAAGGATTAACTTTGTTGTTACTACAAAGTTGTAGGCTTATAGTTTAATTATAGTTGTGTGTGTTTGTTAAATTAAATGTTTTATGAAATTGAAACTAATTAATACTCGTTGTTCCAAAATTATTTTATAGTACAACTAGTAATATAAAATTAACTTAAAATAGTTAATTTACTGGGTAGTTTAACTAGCTATTTATGTGGTCCCTTATTAACCTTAACGCAACTTTAAATGTGTTGAGAAAATATTACTATTGCAGATTTTTGTCAAAATTTAAGAAAAAGGTGTTTTTGAAAAATCACTCAATGCCTATTCTTTGCCAAAAAAAACATTGTGTGATTAATTTTAAACCTCAAACGATTTTTATTTAAATTTCAAGGGTTACATTTTCTCATGATTATATCTCCAAATACCAATTAAAAAAATCCAGAACCTAAAAGTCAAAAAAATAAGTTAAAATGTGTTATCGATTGTTCCAATAAATAGTATTTTTTAAGAACATAACTAAAAGGTTCTTACGTATTATCCCGTCGACCGTGCCGAAATACGACCGTGAATACGAAAACGTTATCAAAGCCCAATGACTGTTCTATAACTATGCAGCTTAATTTAATGGTCGCTGAACAGTCACTAACACAATTTCTAAAGGTATTTCAAATACAAAAACAAAATAAGAAATAAATTTTTAAAATTACAAAAAAAATTCAAAAACTCTCAAAGCACTAATATTGTCTTCTTGATTGGAGACAATCTAGATTTACATCAAGCTTAAATGCACTTAAAGTTGATTTGAATTTAAATTCTTGATCTTGTAAAATTTTTAAATAAATAGAGGAGATCAGATTAAGTTTAACGCTATGTATAAAATGCGTGGTTACATTTTTCGTGAACTTGAACATAATCAAAATATTGCATGTAAATCTAATCAAATTAAGTTGAAACTTTAATGCTTCCTTTTACAGTTTCTGTTGATCTCAAGAAATATATCCTCAAAAAGTAAGATAGGATATGAACTTTATATTTTCACTAAATATAAATAAGTAGTTAATAAGTAAAGAATTTTAACCTTTTCAAGAAAATATAAAATTTCTTCAAGTGACAAAATTATTGTTATTTTTATGTTAAAATATCATAAATATCGTATTGTTTAAGTAAATTAGAAACAATTAAATCTATTCCAAAGTAACAGAAATGCAATGATTAGTCAGATTTTAAAACTATGTTAAGTTATAAAAGATCGTTCAAAACGAAGATCACATCGTTTATGATTAATCGAAGTAAATCATAATGAATTTAAAGTGTTATAACATTTCAATAAGTTGTTTAAAAGTTTTCATCTGTAGAAGGAATAATCAATTTAATCTTTTTTGTGCCAAAATCACAATTTATAATTTATAAATTTATTCAATAATTATTTTAAAGTATTAAAACTGATTAAAAGTTTTCTAATTAGCTAAATCCATTTTGACATATCTGGTGTTCATAATCAACACCATCAGTTTAATCAAACATTTTACAAACCCTACACTTAACTAACTTTCAAAGAAACGTAGAAAACAAGTTTTTAGCTCAAAACCAAAATAATTTATTGAATTAATCAATAAAACTTTTGAAGTTGTTTAAAAACCGAAAGAAAATTAGAAAACTTAAACGCGTATAAAATTCATCAGCACAACGAACTTTTCGGAAAACGTGGAGAGAAAGTTGAGTATAAGGAATAAATATATGAACACAAATCCAGTTTAAATTAAAAAATATATCTCCCCTCCAAACTTGTAAACAAGATCATTCGTCAGCTTGTAAACACGATGCAAAAGTTCAAATTTGGCTGAAGTGGGTCGATTTAAATTCTTTCTAAACTTTCAAATTTGTATTGTTTGTAAACACGATGAGAAAGTTCAAAATTGTCTTCAGTAACTTTCCAATTCCAATTGGCATGAGTTGATCAAAAACTGGATTTTTGACAACACAGAAACATAATTAAAATTTAAATACTCCTCTTTATGACCTTGTAAACTATAAGTTTGTAAACAATATTTTTAAAAATTAAAATTTCAACTTACCGAACCAACTTGTCAGTGACACTCCAAGAAACAGTGTTATATAAATCCTACAATCCTCCAACTGTGGGATGATGGAAAAAAAGTTAATCTCTCAACTTGGAAGAAACAGTTCTTACGTGCACCCTTCGATCAAAACGCAAGACGACGATACTTGACACTTCTCCAGAAAATGCATCTTTCGTCTTGTAAAAATAAAAAAAAATCACGAATCGGAGAAACTGGTCAATTGGCTACCAAACCGAAAACCGCGCGAGAATGCATGCTATCCGAGTGCTCGTGCCATAACTGTATCGGGAAGATTGCGTATGTGAGTCCGACGGATAGAAAGCATGTGAGAGAGAGAGAGAGACATTTCCAGCCGAGGTGAGACACCGCGCACCGGTTTCGATAGCCGGTCCGAAGGACGGATCGTAGCGCCATCTGTTGAGGAAAAGGCGAACTTGTGAGGTTTTTTTTGTTGCTGTGTGAAGTTTTGGGAATGATTTGCGTTCGGTTGCACGGTTTTCTATCGCGCTTCTCGTGTTAGAAAGGTGGGTGACGATGAGCGATGGGGATTTTATAGGGAAGTAAATCCGTCGATCATTTTTTGATGGATTCAGTTCGGATTTATAGTTGTTCTGAACCCGCGATTTCAGGATCTGAATATTGGGAGAAGGATCTTTATTTAGGTTGGCGGGAGATCCTCATCTCACAGTTTGTTATCATTAGCTTTTCATTTGATTTTAGGGTTTAAGCAAGTAAAAAAATTATTTCAGGAAAAAAAGGAAGCTTAAATGGAGAAAAATAAACTTTAGCAAAATTATAAAAATGCCAATTGGTAAGATAAGTTTGGGTTTTTTTTTCTGAAAAAATTTATTTAATAAAAACTACTTTCAGAACTAACTTCTAATATACGAAATATTTCTTTAAAATATATTTGTTACATTTAAACAAATTTAAGTAATTAAATTTTTCAACTATGGGTGCTCTGCTCATATTTTTTTTCACATCCCGCGAAATTTCTCTAACATTACTAAAGGGGTCTCTTTTAAACCTTTCGAGAAAAAAAGCAAGCATAGCGGAATTCTTTTAGGGTTTTAGGTCGTCATCTATGGAAGGCTACATTTTGTATATAAAAAAGACTTTTTAAAGGATTGAAATATATTTTCCTCCAATCTGTATACTAAAGCTCGTTTAAAAATCTGAACATTTGATGCCCAGCGGGGAGATTTAAGCTAGGCTCTCTTTTTTTCATCTTGGGAGGTTTAGTGATTTTTTTTTCTTATTTATAAATCCAATTATTTTATGAAAAATTAAATAGCTCCTTTATAAGCTAGTTAGTAGGGAGGATTTATTTCTACAACATTTTTTGAGCAAATACGATGTAGCTTTCCAATCTTAAGATTATAAGGAGTTTTGTAGAGGATATATAAATGGATTTCTGTAAAAGCAACAAAATGCACAGATATCTCCTTTTTACTACACTCTTTAATTTTAATTTAAGAAGCACTTTTTTACTTTTAGTATTAAATTTGAAGAAATATATGAAGAGTAAAATATCTCTTGAGGCATTTCTCTCACATTTAAAGGGCATTAACTGTAAACACTCGATGTTTTATAAGAATTTTTTTTCTCATTCAGAGATTGGCATTTTTCCTAAGAACATAATTTCTGATTACATCTCATGAGAATACACAACTCATTAGCCTTATATCTGCACCAACTGTGTGATAAAATAAGTAGATGTATCAGCAAAAGCTTAGAAAAGTGTTCTAGGTTATCTGAGTGGCAATTACACAGGTCTGCAAAAAAAACTTTTTTCGAGCTGTTTTGGATATTTCACCAGAACTTTATTATTTTTGGTGCGCTGAATCCAAATATGACCTCCATTTTGTCTTGGGACGTCACATTTTTTGACAATTCAGGTTTTTAGGTTTTATTGGGAAATGCCTTAAAATTTTGTAAAATTAACTCTTTATACTAATTTTTTTATTTAAATCTTTTCCACCAAATCTTTTTATATGTTTTTTGATGTGCTGAATCTAAAACTGACCACCGTTTTATCATAGGACTTCACCTTTCTTCACAATTTAAGAAAAAATGTCAATTTTTTAAGAAAATAAAAGTAAATATTTTTAAAAATTAATTTTCGACTCATACTTTTTTTGAAAATAATTTTTTATGTTTTTTGGTGTGCTGAATCCAAAAATTACCTCTTTTGATTTTTAAGACACCACAATTTGTAACAAATTGAGCAATTATAGCAACATTTTACAAAAAATGTAAGTACACTTAAGAAGTAGATTTTTTAATCCTAATTTATTTTTAAGGTTATTAGTTTTAAGGTTTTTTGGTGCCCTGAGTTCAAAAATGGTCTCTGTTTTGCCCTAGAATGTCATGTTTCCTGACAATTTAGGTAAATTGTAAAATAAGTCATTATTTCAATTTTCATGAAAATAGGTTCATAAAATAAAATTATTATTATATATTCTTCATGAAAATCATTATACAACTAAAATAAACTTATTTACACACTCTAAAGCCAATTTTTCCTACTCAAGAAGCTCCCCTTGGTACATTTACCCATGTGAGTAGCAAAAAGAACATTTCTTTTAACTATACTACAAAAATCCTTCACTATTGCCCCATTAAATCTTCCCTAATATTTTCTTTCCATCTCTATCATGTCCTGATGAGATAGTTTAGTGTGTGCACCGTTCACAGCTCCTAATTTTTAAAAATAAAGGAGCTAGAAATGTACAAAAACTATGAAAAATGAGCAAATTCGAATATAATTTTGAAATTTGTGAAAAATCCTGACGTATAGGATTTTTTTCAATATTTTTTTCGTTATCAGCACACCAAAATACATAGGAAATCGCTTAAATTATTCAAACAGCTTTTTCATTGCAGACCTGTGTTATATATCAGATTCACTACACTGTAAAAAATATTGGTGTCATTTAACACCTAAAGTGGTGGCAACAAAGTTTCCACCCCTTTGGGAGTATTAAAACACCAGCATAAACTGGGGTTTCATAACACCAAAATTTTTTCAAAACGTTGGTGTTATGAAACACCAGCATAAATTGGGGTTTCATAACACCAAAATTTGCTCATCATTTGGTGTTATGAAACCCCAGTTTATGCTGGTGTTTTAATACTCCCAAAGGGGTGGAAACTTTGTTGCCACCACTTTAGGTGTTAAATGACACCAATATTTTTACAGGTGGGTAATAACTTGAAATTTGATATACAATTGCATAAAATTTATAATTTTAGTACATAATAAAATATATTAAAACTTTTAATGAGTTATATAAATAAAATAAATATCTTTCAAATTAGACTTAATTTAAAAGCAAAAAAAATTGGATAAAATAATTTTTATAATTTTCATAAAAGGGGGTAATTCCACATGTATATAACTGACTGACATTTTCAAAGAAAAACAATAAGTATTTTGTAAATTACTTCCCAAAATAAATTTAAAAAAAGGTTTTCCACCCAGTTATTGCTTTCTTGTTAGCTAAATTTAATGGAATAAATAAATTTAAAAAAAACATATATTGAAAATTTAATTGTGTCATTAGAGATTTAGTCAACAAAAAGGCTGCAAACTGGTATAGAAAAAAATTTTAAATTATTTTTGGGAAGTAAATAAGAAAACACTTGTTGTTTTTCTTTGAAAATGTCAGCCAGTTAGTTACCCATGCCCATGGAATATGGAACTTGCATGATATTTTTAATCTATTCTACACTAAAAAAAAAGCCACTACACAAAATTTGAGGCTGATTGAGAAATTTTTCGCTTGCAAAAAAATTACAAAAAAACTTTTTTTTTCGAAGCACCTATACTTATTAAAACACTCATATCGGACACTTCTGAAAAAAAAATCCTCAACAAAACATAGTATATACAATTTTTATTTCAATTTGGCTCGATGGATTCTACGTCACTGTGCATGCAAACACACTTCGCGTTTTCAGTTTTATGTGGTTTTTTTCAACTTTTAAATTAAAATATTTAATTACTTGTACACTTTTTTGAAAAATTAACAAAATATTTCATTTTATAATACAAAAAACCATACGGAACACTTGAATGTTTATGAAAATCTGACACATGCAAGTTCCTTATTACCCAAAATGGAAGTAAAATATTTACCATAAAAATAATTTAATGCAAGAAAAAGAAAATTTCTTATGCTTTTTGAATGGATAATGTATAATCACAATTTTAATTATCTTAATTAGAAATGTTAATTGTTGACTACTGAATAACACAGTGTACTATCAAACCAATTACAGTTTAAAAAATAATTGCACTTTATAGTTTGAAATCTTAAATATACTTATAAATAAATATACTCTTAAATATACAAAACAAAAATAAAATACTGCAAACAATCTTCATTTTCATAAACAATAATACCCTTGAAATTAGCAATTTTTAGCCATAATTTGTATTAAAAATAAAATTTTAAACAATTAAAACTATGATCCTAGCAAAAGGCGACTTTTTAATGGCAAGTTTCCTCAAAGGGTGCCTATATTTTTTAACTAAACCAACTTACTAATCCAAAATAAAGGAAGAAAAAATTGCACTCACCTTTTCTGAGAAGTCCAATGGGGAAGCTTGACAACATCAAAACCTGGAAGGTAGTGTTATGGGTTGAAGAAAACACTTCTTAGTTACTGATACTCAAACATTTAATTTCTTAATATTTACACTTTATACAGATGTATGATAATTACTAGGCCAGAAGCATGAGACATTCAGTTAATTTTTTTCCACAACAAGAATGTCTCTCTAAAATAAAAGTGTCCAGAGTCCAAGTTGATGAGGAACCAAGGATCACCACACAACAAGGATCGGCACAGGAGCCGAAGAAGAGCCAGAGACTCCCCCAGGGACTGTAACCCTGAGCGAAGTAGAACCAGGTACCCCTCCAGGAACCGGGAGCAAGGCGGAATAGGAGCACCTTCAGGAATCAGTGTCCAGAGTCCAAGTTGATGAGGAGGTACCCCTCCAGGGCCAGGAACCGGAAGCGAAGAGGCACCAGGCGTGTCACCTCCAGGAACCGGGAGTCAATTCTTTGAAAAAGTTCACATTCTTAGCTGTAAATAGAGGAGTATTAATATGACATAGAGCACGGTCAAGGTACGGTGCCTTGACCAACTCGGAGGGAGAGAGTATAAGGTCTTCGCCGATAACATGGTAACTGAAAAAATGTCTTTAATTTGAAAATCCTGAAACACAGTAAAGGCAGTGAAAATGTTATCAAAGTAGTGATGGGCAGGTATCGATGCCAAATACTTAAGTACTCGATACCTATAGGTATCGAGTGTATTCGATACCCACAAAAGTATCGATACTTTATTGACATATTTCGTTTTAAATTTTTCAATGAAGTAATCTTTATAATGCCTACTGTAGATCAAACGCAGCCTGTTTCCGTTTTCATTTTGCAACGCTCAAACCCAAGTCGTTATCATCCGCGAGAGAAATTTGACGCGGCTAGGTTTTTCCCCCGCCAAATTCTTCGCCTCTATCCACCTCCAGGCCCGTAGCTACGGGGCTTTTTGATGGATCGCTTTCAGTTTTTTGAATATTAGTCTGATTATGGATAGGCCCTAAAAAAATTGTCCCTTCAGGTTCATTTCCCGACATTGAAAAAAAGTACTCGATACCTAAAAGTACTCGATACCTATAAGTATTCGATACCAAAGTATTCGATACCTATAAGTATTCGATACCAAAGTATTCGATACCTAAAATTATCGATTTTGCCCATCACTATATCAAAGCCCATTGACTGTTCTATAGCTGTGCGGCTGAATTTGAGGTCACTGAACGGTCAAAAGGATAATATGTAAAGTACCAAAATTTGTTTTTGTGACCATTCAGCATTTAATGAGCTTTCTTATTTTTTCAGATTCAGGGATTTAGGATTTCAACAAGCTAATACAAGCTTTAAAATATTTTTTGTGTTTTTCATGCATAGAATTTAGTAGACCCAAATAAAACAAACGTTCAGCGAATTGGCAGATTTCCGCCAATTGGCTGAAGAATCACATGTATAATAATGTTAGCAAATTTATGCAGCTGAGAATTTTCAATACTGGATAACATGAGTAGTTTCACAAAGTTTAGGTCAACAGGGGTGTACTTAGCAGAAATTTGGTTCTATTTGGGCGGCTTTCACAAAATATTTTAAGTGAAATTTTTTTTCACATATTCAACTCAGCAATCCGCTGGTGGGTCCCCGATCAGTGTTTGGAGGATTACGACAACATTTTGAATTCCTCTGAAAAGTATATATGTATATATATGTTACGGGCAAAGTGATTAATTTGGCATTATTTTAATAATGCCCAGAGTGGAAGCGGGCAAAGCGATAAATTTCATTCATAATTTTGTTGAATTTATCACATTGCCTGGGCATTATTAATAATGCCCAATTAATCACTTTGCCTATAACATATACAAGTATATTTTTAAATATTAAGAAAAGTCTATTTTAAAGTTCATCATAAAGCTAAAAGAATAAAATGAGCAATAATAATAAGAAAAAAATACCCAGTGCTTCAGGATTTCACAAGTACAAATCTTTCCAACCTGATTATATTAGGCATTGTTTTTTTATTTATGCATAAAATATATACAGTGAAATCCCGTTACAACGAATACCGATACAACGAAAAATCCCGTTATTACTAAAGTCACCAACGTTTTTATTTGAATTAGCGATAGTACGGTTACAACGAAGAAATTTTACGGTCCCGTGAAGTTCGTTATAATGGGATTTTACTGTATAGCAAAATTTAAAAGAAGTTGAGATATTTTATTTGTGTTTTATATTGATGTTGATTACTTTGAGCAATATAGCATCATAGTACTAGAAGCTTGCGCCCAGCTAATCCATAAGTATCAAATACCCTAATATTGAATTCTGTAATGGACAATTAAAGTAAACTAAACAAGTCATTTTAATGTGCTAATTCAAAAATTGTTAGTTATCCAAATAAGATTTGAAAAAAACACTTGGAAACCCTGTTTTTTTGTCAAACAAACACACAAATTTATTATTATTATCATTATATCATTACATAAACTAAGGAGAAAAAAAAAGAACAAGACAATTCAGGGAGGGGAGAAATACATATGAATATAAAATTCAAATATTTCAATGGGGGAGGAGCTTTAAACCCCTTCTTTATATTTGCGGAGCTCATTACTGCTCCAACAATTGTTCATTTCCGTTAACGTTCCCGCTAAATATCGCCTATCACTTTAGAACGCCATATATTCAAATATTAACAAACTGTTCTTCGCACAGCTTAGATAAGGGTCGACCAGCTGACATGTTTACCCACAGCTCAAATGATGACACAACCATATATAGATCTAATTTGAGCAGTAGGTAAGCATGGGGGCTGGTCGACTCTTTATCGAAGCTGTGCCCTTTTATCTTTAATGAAACTGAACAGTTATTTATCTTCTAATTAATCTATCATGAGTTTGAAATTATTTAGCAAATTTTCCACTTTTTGTGTCCATTACAATACAATATGACATGGTGGTAATTAGCGGGGTAAACAAATCGAATCTGGTCTGTAACTGAATTTGGCGATTTTTTTGTTGCGAAGTGGAAAGCCTGTAGTATCCGAGCATTGAATCGATATAGCCTAATTTGGGGGTAAATATCTGCATGCCGGATTCACTTCATTAACCTATAGCAGGGGTAATATTCCGTAATCTAGGTTTTCGCCAAACTTTGGCTATGAGCATTTTATTATATGTAATAATGTTAAATGTTGGCGCAATTTCCTCCACGCTTTGAAATTCGATCTGGCCAAGTTTGGCGAAAACCTCAATTATGGAATCGGTTCCTTTAGCGGGTAATTTAATGGAATTAAACCCCACAATTTAACAATTAGATATGCTCAGGTTCAAATGCTTCATTTTATTTTTCAAGAGTCAATTTAACCTGCTTTACATCAAGTAATTTATAATTCAAACAAAAGGAAAACTTTCTTCTACGGGTACCGTGATTTTCAAAAGTCGCAAAGGCGATAACCCCTTGGATACGTGGTATTGATATATGGCCACTTGGCATTTTCTAAAAGCGCCGAGTGGATTGAAAGTCGCCGTACCCGTAGACGAAAGCTGTTCCAAACAAAATAATTGATGACCAAACCCCACAGCCTCATAGCTAAAATCTTAGGTAAATGAAGCAAATCAGGGCGGCAGCTGAATAAGGCGATTTTTTTTGTCGCCAAGTGGAAAACCGATGGCTTCCTAGGATTAATTTGTTATCACCAAATTTGGCGATGAAAATCTTCAGTTCAGATTCGCTTCATTAACCAAATCTTGAAGAGGATATGGGGAAATTAACTGAAGATGTGAGAAGAAGGTTGTGAGTCGTGTTGAATTTTGTTCATAAAAAGTGGGAAGCGATGTTCAAAAGTCAGATCCATGTTTCAACTTCTTAATAACTTTTTGGGATTTCTCAAAAATATTTAAAAAGCTATTCAACTCGTTACAATTTCAACAAAGCAGGACCTATTTCCCTTCTTTCACAAAAACATGAATCTGCTCGAAAGAACACAATTTAACGCTTATTTTAAATTTCCAAAATTATGTGAATTTTTACAATTTTGCAAAACAAGGGTATTTCACAATAGTTTCAAACTCTCCTCGTCATTTCTAAAAGACATTACTAACAGCAGATGCCGAGAAAACTAATCTAACGACGACGAGGGTAAACATTACCAACCATTCAAGCTATAAGCGCAAAACCTAAGCCTGACGAATCTATTTGGAAAATAAATTTACCGGAACAGGTTATACAGTAACATATAATAGCAACAAGTTATTTAATACAAAAGAAACTTAATATTTTTGGCGATTGACATGCTATCGGTGAGGTAAAAAAGGGAAAAGTTTGCTTACCTAACACACGTCGATCTTCGTAAACATAACGACTCAACCAAGATGGCCGTTGCCAGATGGTGTAACGAAAGTAATAAAAGAGAGTATGATTAGTATGAAAGGGTTGGTGTTCAATGACACCTTTGAAAAATGGGTACGAATATCCAGTTTTTGGCGTTTCTTGAGCTCGAAAAGAGAGACGTAATACACTTTTTATTCTTACAACACCATTAAAGGATTATTTAACACTAAATTTGTCGTTGACACCATATGTGGAGTCTATTAACACCCCATTTCATATTCCTTTAACTCTAAATAAGTGTAGAGAGGGTGTAATAATACTCTTTATTTTTTACAGTGTAGGGGGCTATTCCATTAGAACAGGGACATGATCAAGAAAAATGAAAAAATAAAATAATAACATTTTCTAATTATTTTAGGGAATAATTATGCAGTATTGATCTAATTGTGTTTCGCATTGCTTAAATTTTGTGTAAAATTATTTTTATCGGAATGTCAGCATTTAAAGTCAATATTTAGAAATATTTGTTTTAAAGGTTAATTTGTTAATGAAAAATGCATAGTTTATTTAGAAAATTAAAAATAAATTAATTAGTTTTTACAACTTTTTTGTTAAATATACTCAAACTTTATAGTAAAAATGAAATAAAGTGTTTAAATCAATTTAATTATATTTATATTCATGAATAACTGAACGCTTATACACATGTAGCGTGAGTTACGAACAGCTCTCTATATTTTATTTTATTTCTGATTTTCTTAAGCATTCCCAGTAAAACTGTTTGCTATTTTAGAATAAAGGAAGTATATTCAAACACCTGACAAGCATATAGAATTATTGAAACACTATTTAAGCAGAAAAACAAATTTGAATTTTATACTCATAAATCCATGTCTTATTCTTGTAGCGTGAGTTACGACTCTATTTTAATTAATATTTAAAAAACTAAAATTCTTAAAAGATTCGCAATACTTATTTTAAATTATTAACATAAATTTCAATATGTACGATTTTTTTTAGAAAGAAAATAATAGTTATTTCTACATTAAAAAATTATTTGAAATTGCAGTTTTGAAAAAAATGTAGCGTGAGTTACGGTGGAATTGCCCTGGGACGTTAAAATCGGTTAAGGTTGAGTTACAAATAATTATGAGTTATTAACCGACGTCTATAAATAATGTCTCGGACGCCAAAGAAAAGAACACTCTATTTATTTTTGTAGATCCCTACTGCATGTATCATCAGGCTTTTGGAAGCACTTATAAAATTTCTGTTAATGAAGAACTCCTAGAAAAAATATCTTTTAAAATTTAGTATTTTCCAATTAAAAGCATTTCTTTGATATTTGCGTTAAATTGGCGTACTTACTTGTATACAGTGAATCATAGGTATAATGACTAAATTTGAGAAAACTTCATATTTTTCAGAAAAAGGTAAAAGTAAAGTTACAAGAATATTTCTGAACCACGAGTTTAAGTTTAGACAAAATTCCAGTTTATTAATTAAATGTGAAAATCAATTAATAAGTGTCAAATATTAGCTTGTTATCTACGATAATTCTCTAGAGTTATATTGGATCTCTCAAGTTGTGAATCAGTAGATTTTCAGCAGGCTTAAATAATTTTTGTAAGCTTATAAAACTAACATTTGCAATCTTTTCTTGCTCATTTCTGTTTATAATTTTAATAACCTTCCATCCATAAAAAAATAAAAAACTACATAAACTTGTAATAATCTTAATACCGTGTTTCTTTAGCACGCTTCACCAACTGCTTCTCAACAGGACTACAGGATTTAAACCAGGGTTGGCAAAAACCCGGTTTTTTTTTAAATTTGGATTTTTTCAATAAAACCATAAAAAACCCATATAAAACAGGGTTTTTTCGGAAAAAGTGTGGGTTTTTTCAAAATTAAGTGGTTTTTTCAAAGTTAAGTGGTTTTTCTATATAGTAATTGGGTTTTTTCAAGTTTTAGTGAGTTCTTTCTATGTTAAATGTGTTCTGTCAAAATAATGTCAGTTTTTCCATAGTTAAGTGGGTTTTTTCAAAGTTTAAACTTTTTATACTTTGAAAAAACCCACTGAAATTGTAAAAACGCCCCTTATTTATTGAAACCTGGTTTAAATTTTGAAAAAGCCCACAAAAATGTAAAAAATATCCTAAACTTAAAAAAAACATTCAATATTGAAAGAAATCTATTTACATTTGAAAAAACCCACAGAAATTTAAAAAATTTTCCTTAATTTTTTATATCTAGTTTGAATTTTAAACGTCTTAAATTTTGAAAAACCCCATTCATTAATGAAAAAACCCACTGAATAATGAAAGAACCTATTAAACTTTTTAAGAAGTCCCTGAAATTGAAAACCACCATTGAATTTTTTTTAAACCTAGTTTAAATTTTGAAAACCCCCATTAAAGTTTAAAAAATATCCTAAACTTTAAATAAAAAACATTTAATTTTGAAAGAAATCTATTTAACTTTGGAAAAAAATACTGAAATCAAAAAAATCCTCCTTCATTTTTTACAACTATAGTTTGAACTTTAAGCGTCTGAAATTTTGAAAAAACCCATTCAATAATGTAAAAAAATAAAATTAATAAAAAAACAACTTAAATTTTAGAAATGTCCCAAGCTTTGAAAAAACACATTCAAAATCTTGAAAGAAATCTTAGATTTTAGAAAAAACCCACTCAACTGCAGTTCATGGTATGTTATTTCGTTAAATGTTTTTCTTTAATAATTGCTACAAAATCTTGGATTTTTCTTGAAAAAAAACAAAAAATAGGTCCAAAATGTGGTTTTTTTCACATGTTTTTATTTGAAAAAACCCATTGGGTCCAATACAGTCAACCCTGATTTAAACCAACCTTTGCGAGTTGAATGTAGTACCTTTAAACATTCTCTCCACAGTGACGATACACCCACACACGTGTTAAACAAACAGTGTATTTAAGAGTCTAAACGAGAAACAAACACGGACCTGCAATACCCTTGTTTGTGTCTAGTGGACAAACCTTTTAAAAGAGCACCTTTCGTGAGACGTGCAACAGAAACTTTACAGCAGCCCCCCAAAAAACCTTACAAACTCTTCTGAACATAACACTTTGTTTCAGGAATGTTATTAAAGTGGTTTGTTAAACTTCAGTTTGAAGAGAGACCGTTAGATAAAACAGAGAGCACACACAAATTAGCAGGTGTCGGTGTGGTTTTTTCCTGCACATACCTGCCTGAATGGTTTCTAAAAACAAAGGATTTCAATCGGTTACGACCTTGAAAATAAAGGCACGTTTTAGTGATTGAGAGCTTTGTAAATATGGACTCGCACTTTATCTTTGAAAAAGTGATGGGGTTGCTGAGTGAATTTAAGTGCCCCTTTTCCTAGCCTAAGTACCTTTTCCTAGCCTTTCCTTTCCTTTTTTAAGTGCCTAGGCCAGTACGTGCCGACGTACTGGCCTAGTGGTTAGAGCATCTGACAGCGAAGCCGTACGTCTGGGGTTCGAATCCCCGTTTGGCATGGATGTTAGTGTAACTGTTCTTTTGTGTATGTGATGGATTCACCTATACGGATTGTCTGATCTTCAGGTGAATTTGTGAAATTTATAAAAATTTTAAATTTTTTAATTTATATTTTAGAGGAACTTTCGCTTAGAATTTAGATACTTCGCGTAAAGGTTTTCAACCGGAGGTTCTATAAATGGCGATGTAGTCTCTCAAAGATACTAAGTTTTCGATAACCATCATAAATATTTTTCATTAGGGTGAACCGACCAGTAGTTGACCACCTACCAGTAGTTGACCATTCGAGAATAATTTTGCAAAAAACAAGAACTGTTGTGTGTTTATTTCGAATCTGATGCGTTGAAAACATAGCTAACATTTTATTAAAAGTTCATGCATAGTCTTAAATTCCAGTATTGTTCTTAAAAGACACAATAAATAGTTGAAAACAAAGTTATCAACAAAGCTTCGAAGCATGCGCTTTCACTACTAGCTATAATGGTATGGAGTATTTAGTTCAATCTCAAATCATCCAGCTAGTTTTTATTCCAATATTTTATTGATTGATGTATTTAGGTTCTATATGTTTAGTTTAATTAAATAAAACCATCATTATTTGTATATTAACCATTTAATTTGATATTTGAGGGGTGGTCAACCACTGGCTGTCTAAAATAGAAAAAGTGCTAGTATTTGACCAAAGTGGTCAACTACTGGATTTTATTTGCTTTTAAGATTTCTTTTCAAAACAAGAGCGATCATAAAGATTTTTACCTGCAGTACAATTTTTGCTTAGATTTACTGTAAAAAAAGTTACATTTCCAGTAATTAACCAGTATTGTTAATGGGGACTCTTTATTCAATATAACTCTTTCATTGGTTCTTCACATTTTCAACACCTGCGCTTTGAAAATATGTCACTCCTCTCACTAAGCCCTAAAATACGTACCTACGGGTAGTTGGTTGGTTGGTTGTCAGACATATACGCATTTTAGTTTTTTAGATAGCCTTCTGTAGTAAACGCTGGAATCTAACGACTCGCGGTGCAAGCGCTCGCTAGGTAGCTTAGGTGGCGAATCGTGCTGGTTTACAGTCTGGTTTAAAAAGGTTAAACAATAACAATAAAAGCACATGTTCTACTTCTTGCTTAAAATATATATGAGTTTGCTAATACATCTTAAAAATCATTATAATTACTAATCAAGTAGTTTTATATTTTTTCTAACAAACTATTTTTTAAATTGACAGTGATTTAATATTAATAAAGTATGAGAATTAATAAGTAGGAACATTTTTCCGTGTTCTCTTCCAGAGTTTAATTTATTGATTGTAAAAGCTGCAAAGGGAGATTTTCCCAGTAATAAAAAATATAAATGGTTAAACCAAATATAAATGGTTAAATGCCAAAAGGCACGGGTGTTTAAAAGAATGGAATATTAGATAAGTTCAAAATTTTAAAACCATTCAAACAACTGAATTTTCGCTTAAAATTGTTAAAAAAAAACAATAAACTTAAAAATTTGATAAAATTTGCCAATTCTTAATTTTTGTGAGAGAATTTTAAAATTATCAGATTGAATGAAAGCTTGTGTAAGGGTTTCTGAAACGTTTTCTTCAAACGTCACCGTTGCGTATTTTTTTTCAGCCAACTTAAGGAAGAACACCCTGTTTTAAAGAAATGGGGGAAATTTCAGTGGGACTCAAACAAATAGCTCTTTTGGAAATGATAGGTTGCGTTGTGGATCAGTTGGTTGATTCGTGCTTGAGCTGTATATTTTGATTTTTATTCTGGAAATGGTGAATATGGCAATGGTCAATTACTGGAATAATGGTGGTCAAATACTGGATGTAAGTGGTCAACTACTGGCAAAATCTCAATTAATTGCTTTTAAAATAAATAAATAAAATTCTATAAAAGTGAAAGGGAAAATGATTATCAGTTATTATTCCTCATACCTTCATTGATATTAAACCACTATCCATTTTTTTAGAAAAATTTTTTTCTTTGAAAGAAAAATAAAACTTGGAGGAATTTCCACTAACTGGTCAATTACTGGTCGTTTCACCCTAATTCATTCAATTTTATTTCCTCTTGACATATGTTTTCTTGTGTTTAATTTATATTTTTACGTTTTTGCTGATAAAGTTAATTATTATCATTTGTAAAAGTAGTAAATTATATAATATACATAATAATTATTAGTTAATAGGTTTTGTTGTTGGTTGGTTGGGTTTTTGTAATTTTTAACCATCTCAATTTAGAAGCTTGGTGCGTAAAAATTTAGTTGAAATGTCTTTTAAAACTATCAAACCTCAAATCTTTGTTTATGAGAATTCTTAATTCAAGTCTAAAGATTAGAAACCATTTTAAAAGAAGAGTGATAACTGACTGATAATATCTTAAAGAGTTTTTGAGTTATTTGTCATTGGTATTTGTGCTCCTAAAGTAAATTGCACTCTAGGAAATTTGAAGGATTTTTAATCAAACTTTAAGTGAGAAAACAAAGATAACTCTTCGTGTAAGTTTCGATGAAGGAAACCGTAAAGATAGAGTTGAAAACAATGATTTTCACCTTTGTTAGCAATCATTTGTTTTCCGAATTAAAACAAAATCGTCAAAATAAATAAAGATGCGGTACGTGAGTTTAATTCTTTTTCAATAAAAAAGTTTATCCTTAGTCTCCATGTCTTGTTTAAGAATTATACTTTTTCATGAATGTCTGTATAAAGTGATTTCTAATGAATATACTTCCATCTAAATCTCCTTAAAAAAGGAAACTTAGGATAATTGTGAAACTTCGTTTTGACGATACCGAATATTTTAAAAGCATATTTTAACTTAAAAACCTATAAAACCTGAACCTATAAAAATTATTCAAATAAAATACATACCTCTGTAAATAAGGTTTATTAAAATATACTTTTAGCCGAACGACTTTTCAAAAAAATTTTAGGTGACAATTATGATAAGTAACTGTAAACCTGAAATTCAAAACCACAATAAAATCCAACTAACACACAAATTATTCACATCATAAATTAGAGTAAATCCTTATGAGTTATGGTTCCATCCACATGTAAAGTAATATTAAGATTAATGTTCCAACCATCATTTTGCAAACTAATGGAGTCGCTTTAGCAAACGCTAGGTAATATATTATGTAGTGAAATTTCATAATATTTAAATAACTATAGGTGAAAGCGTTATATCTTATTTCTTATTATTTAGTAATTAAGCTGTAAAATCTTTTTCTAACGAGATTATTTTAAGTCCTTATTTTTCAAGTAATTTAAGCTTTAAGTTCATAATCTGGCTTTATTTTATCACCAATTAAAGTAATGATTGCTTCGAACTCTCCAACAGTATAAGTGTTGGGAAATAATTGTTGTTAGTGTAATTTTTGTACAAAAAGATGTACTTATATATAAAAAGATGGATTATATCTGTTTTTATTGGAAATCTCAACCTCGACCTCGATATTTCTAACACACACACAAACCCTTTCATTTATAATACGTACAGTATACGTACTGCCTGGACATTAATTCCATTATGATATTAAAACAACTTTAAGCTAAATACTCTACCTATCTAGATATTTTAATAACTAATTTAAGAAACTAATAGTCCAAGAGCTGGCTACATGAACGTTCAACCGGAAAACATATATCTGAAAATTATATATTTTGAAGCACCCTTCTAGGGAAATAAAATTCTGTTGGTCAGCCGGTGCAAAGCGGTTGCGTTATCGAATGGCAGTTAATCGAAAATCAAATTTTTAGGCCTTTTATCATAAATTGTGAAATAACAACCAAACGATGAAATTTTCGAATAAACATATATTTAAATATTGTGTTATTGAATAAATTGCCTACATTTTAAGCCACAGTTTATTTGTGCAGCTCAATTAGTTGCTAAGATATTTAACTTCAAAGTTCTTGAATTTTTCAACTTTTTCTCTTTGTCCAACAATGAAATTTCCTCAAAACGCATTGTTGTAACTGAAATAACTGGAATTTTAAAGTCAAATATTCCAAAAGCTACTAAACCGATCTAAGTAAACTTGGGCTTTAATTGTAGGTCATCTATTCAATAAAAACATGCAAATCAATGAATGATTGAATATTTTACCGTTTGCTTACTAAATTGTTTGGAGCAACGTATGTTTGCTCAATTTCGGCATTTATTCAATTTTCTTGGTTCAATTTAAACCAAACGGTAGGATTTTAGAGCATAAATGTAATTACATGTTTCTATTGAATATATGACCTACATTTAAAGCCCAAGTTTACTTAGATCGGTTGAGTAGTTTTGGAATATTCGACTTTAAAATTCCAGTTTTTCAGTTACAACAATGCGTTTTGAGGAAATTTCATTGTTGGACAAAGAGAAAAAGTTGAAAAATTCAAGAACTTTGAAGTTAAATATCTTAGCAACTAATTGGGCTACACAAATAAACTTTGGCTTAAAATGTAGCCAATTTATTCAGTAACAAAACATTTAAATATATGTTAATTCGAAAATCTCATCGTTTGTTTGTTATTTCACAATTTATGAGAAAAGGATGAAAATTCGATTTTCGATTAACTGCCATTCGATAACGCAATCGCTTTGCACCGGCTGACCAACAGAATTTTACTTCCCTAGAAGGGTGCTTCAAAATATGTAATTTTCAGAAATACGTTTTTCCGGTTGAACTTTCATGTAGCCTCTTGGACTATAATGTTTTATGCGGTGAAGTCTTGACATTTAAATTCTTTATAAAGACAAATGTATAAGATCTACAGCTGTGTGTTGTCGGAAAATACTTATAAATCCATTTCCAATAAAATGACATGTCCATAGATTTCCATTTTTTTTAAGAATCCAGTTCCTGGTGGAAATGACAGTGTTTTTGGTTCTTTTTTTCGTACTAATTCAGTAAATCTGTGTGTGAGGATATTTACACTTATATATTTACGCTTGCAAAAAAAATTTCATCCAGTGACATGATATTTTATTCCATACATATGTATCGAATAATTATTTTAATTGAATTGGATCATTTGAATTACTTATAACAAAATGTTATAAGCTTAGAGTACCAAACTGCTACGAAAATCTAGGACACAAAGGGAATCAAATTATGAATTTTTCCTTTACTAGATTTAAGGACAATGTTATTTCGAATGCTTCTTTTTGCAATATAACAGCCTTGAAATTTCTTATAGGAGACCGAAAACGTGGAAAACCCATAGTTGTAGAAACACAGATCAATATTTATCACATTAAATGTGCATAGTAAAAAAATAATCGTTTAAACAACATTAGTATCTCACCTACCTGATCTTCAACCTCTCCTTGTTTGCCGAAGAGCAGTGCTTAGGGCCCTATCCCCCGACTAGTGAATTTCGTGTGATCATTCACACCAAATAAAAACACGTTCGCGCTGTTATTTTAAGGTGAAAGCAAATATTCGCTGGTGGATCGTTGACCGAACTTAACGCGAATGAATCATTATCAGAGAATTCAACAGTCTGCCCGGTCGTGGGAAAAGAGAATTTCATCGAAAGATCATAAAGCAAATAATAAGTCCAACCATCAGATTCCATATTACACAATTATATACCTGTGTAATAGCTATGAGCTTTTTATCGCGTTCATCTTTCCTAGTTATATCAGTGATATATGAGAATCATCATTAAATGGCGGTGTGGAATCGGACTTATAGGGGGGAAATACGTGACTAAGAAGTTTTGAAAACATCCGTCTGCTGGAAAATTACTTTAATTGAATTGAAAATCTCTGTGGTTGTGTTTTTATCGTGCAATTGCACATTGGATTCGTGACGATTTGGTTTAAACATTTCTGTGTTTAGATTGAATTAGAAAAGGGTTCTAGTTAAGTTTGAATGAAAGTATTTATTCTCTATACGGATGGTGAATTTAGTTTATTATTGAATAGTAATAATAATATCTTTAAGGAAGTGAACGGACTTGTTTTGTGCAAGAGAGTAAATCGTAAAAAATTTAATGGCGAAATTTTGTAGTTTTATAAGGAAGGAAATATTTATTCGTTATGAGTGTAACTTTAGTTTAATCTTTGATAACAGTATTACAGGTTCAATGTCTCGTTAAAAAATCCCTAGCTGTTTTGAGCTCTAAGTAAAAGAAATATGGGGAAAAAATACAAACATACAGAAGTAAAATGCACTGTTGTATTTGATAATAACAATAAAATTTGGATATTTTTAACAACTAGGGAGCTACCGGCCCCTGCTCGCTATCTCTCACCAACCCCCGTAAACTGCTAACGCAGAACCTTTTGAAATTGCTTCGCAATTCCCACAAATTCCAACTCGCTGAACTTAATATATTTTATAAAACAATTAAACAATTTTTACAAAAAACGCCAACCAACTTTAAAAAAATACGTCACCTAATCCCCTCCATGATTAAATCTCTCTTAAAAGTTTGAATATATATTAACTCGAACTTATCAAAAATTAAAACGAAATGTTTTTAAAAATACTCAACTTAATTATTTTTAATCTATGATTATAAAAATAACTAATTCTAATTGTTTAACAATATTAGGACCAAACAAAAATCATTATTTTAAAGTAACTCGTTAGTATAAATATGCCTAGGTTTATCAATCATATTTTTCTTTAAACCCAGACTTGTTAAACAATACCGTTTAAGCAATTGCAAAATAAAAAAAAAACATCACTATGTTAATAATTAATTTTGATAAAATCAAACTAAAAATTAAAAATATAGGACAAAAAGTGTGAAATTTTAGTACAAAATGGCGTACATGTAGTTTTTAGAATAGGTTTTTATCAGTCTTTGAGTGATATTTCATCAAGAAAGTACTTTTTTAAAAGGTGAAAAAATCATGTTTCATCTTAAAATATGGCGTCAATCGGTAGTTGTGATTGGTTGCATAATAATTTGATTGACAGAACTTGCTTTGTAACTGCGACCTTATCCGTTATCTAAAGAAAATGGAAATATTTTATAATTGAGAATTTTTTTTGAAAAATCGAAGGGCCTACTCGGAAATCCGGAAAGTATCCGGAAATTTTGGTACCATATATGTGTCATTCGGTTCAGTAATTAAAAATCCTTTCTCTGGAAACCGTTCACCAAAAACTTTTTTTTAAAATAGAGAGATTATCCGTTAAAAGTATTTGGTGTTTTTTTGTCGAGAAAATGAAAACGGAACTGCACCATATTCCTTAAAGAAGTTGACGTTTATGTTTAAAAAAACTATAAAAATTAAATATTTCTGTATGGTTAAAAAATAAAATGTCCGATAAACTTTTATTTATATTTTGGCATTTTATGTAGTCAAAGTTTATATAGTTATATTATATTGTCTATCTCTTCATCAAAAATTCTCCGAGTTATAACTTGTTATTTTTATAACTTGGTCAATATTCTTATCAATTGATTTTTGAAATGTTGTTCAAATTGTTCCACAAACAGGGGACCAAAGAAAAACTGATAGTTACGATGTAAACTACCTATAACCATTAAATTTCGATTCGGGTACATAAATGTTCATTAATTATACATAATTTATTGATGCTTTCCCAACCTGTATAAATGAAAAAACCTTTATAGTAAAAAAATATAGTTACGTGGATATTATATTCGTTTCAACGTATAACTGGAAATGTTACGAATTTTAAGTTTGCTTACTTATAAATTTAAGAAGGGAAATTGTTTCATAAGATGTGCGAAGCATTTTTTTTTAAATAGAAAACGTACTCTGGAAACTTCAAAAAAGGAATGTTTATAAAATGTATCTTTAGGTTATAAAAAGCTAACTTACGGATTGTTTATCATTAAATTTCACTCTTCTAACTCATGAAATCGATGGTAAATAGCAATTTTTTTCATTTATTTAGTTTTGAAAAGATGTGACACTCTTGTGCTTTCTTAATTTCTAATATTTCCATAAAAATCAGTAACGAAACGTTCTATGCTGTTTTTATGCAGTTAATTTCACATATACATTTTTTCTGCTTTTTTCGTTGTTTATACATAATCTGGTAAAATCTAACATTAAATGCTTGTTAGATTTATTTTAAAGACATTACATGTTTATATCTCTCCCTCTAAGCAAGTTAAAACAGGAAGTATAACAAATTTGTTAGGATATAAGAAATATGTTTGTCTTGTGAATTTATCTTTTAATCTTCAAAAACAAATTATATTATAATTTTGTATAATTAACTTTTAATTTAAAAAAACGTATATACTAATTTTTTGAAAAGTATGATGAATGAACTTAAAGCATTTTTGAAAGTAGGTAATATAAAAATTATTATTATAAACCTTATTCTTTAGTTAATTTTAAAGGTCATTAATATTTAGCTTGAAATGTATTAGAAAAAGTTATTGCAATAAACTACATGTTAGCATAAAAATATCAGAAAAATTCCACTTTATAGTGTAGTTTTAGGCACTTTGAAATTAAGCGTGATAACACTTAACTATTAATATTATGAAATTAAGGAATGATAGATTAAAGGTAATAAGTCGATATCCAGGTTTTAGAAAAAAAAACTGTATACTTTAATATTTCTTTTTCAGAGCAAGTAATTAGAATTTTAATAGCCATCACTTAATATTTTATGAGTTTTTATCATTGTTGGGATTTTAATTTACAATTTATTAGAGTCTTGCCTAATAATACTTAAAAGTATATTAATAATTTCCCAAATGTGCTTAAATTTCTCAATTATTTATTTCAGTTAGCTTACATATTTTTTAAGTATATCTTGTTTAAAAGCTACTAAAGCACATTTTTCTAAATAATGGCTTTTGAAAGAATTACATATTTTCACGAAAGTGTTCACTAATCATTTTAATCTCCTTGGACTTTTTGATAATGTTCGTTTTTAAACTTGACTTAAGTGATTTACACCCCCTATTATAACATGTTAAAAGTTATAAACCCCAACCAATCCATCTAATTTACACTTTTGAATATGCAACCCTTTGACAACTCCAAGAGCTACTAAATAAAATTTTCATGAAAAACACACAAGGAAGGCATTAAATCTTCTAACGATCTCACCCATCATGTCACAGTAACACCCTTCCCAATGCAAGCACTACCCAAATATATTATCCATCGAAATAAATTTTCCTTCGGACACCCCTTAAAATTCATGAGTGGGTACATACCGTGCACAACGACTTCTTTCCATCATCCCTTCTTCTTTACGATTTTGTTCCTGCATAAAAAAAAACTCAGGCGATCCTAAATAATCCCGTATTCTGCAATCCTGAGTTATGTCGGACTAAAAAAATCCTTGTGCTTATAAATTGGTGAATATTTCGAGAAGCCTTCCTACGCCTGGTGCCTTGAAACACTGTTGGTGCTGCGCTTGCCGAATTGATATAACATTAGCATCATAGTTTCTTGCTTGCGAGATTGCAGAAATAGATAAATGGATGGGTGTGAGGTAAAGTGATGCAAGTCGATTGGAGGTATGGGTTTTGATAAAAGATAGTTTGGATTTTTTTTGCTTACATAAACTTGTTTCCTTTATGTATATTTTAAGAAGGATTTTCCCCATTTGTGTTGATGAAATATTAGTTTAAAACTTATCTTCATTTGAATACGAAAAAATGTAAAAATTTGTATCTGCTTTTGTAGTATCTTATGCTTTTCTTTTATTTCAACTTATCAAAAATAGCTATTAAAGAAAATTGGATTCTTCGAAATCGTTGAAAGGAAAAGTTTGTTAAGGTTTCAATGGAAGTTTATATTTTAATTACTTTTACAAATTAATTAATTTTTTATTTTACATAAATGGAGGTTGATTCAGAATAGCATACTTTATTAATTAAACTTATTTTTTCAGTGCTACATTCAAATAATTATAACAAATATGATTATAATTTAAAATAAGATTATTCTAATAATAGTACAATAATTACCTCTTTTCAATAGTGTTGGAAAGATATAAGGGATAGCGTTAACCTTTATCAACTCCCGCTTTATGTTCTTTAATATGAGTTGCGAAATTTTGTCTTTATTCCTTCCTAAAATGAATTTTTTCTAAGCTTAGGTGTTCATTAAAATAGTTTATCATACTATAATTTATCACATTTAAAAGTTCTAAAACTAGCTTGTTGATTTAATTTTCCCTTGACATTTTAAATAAGCATTGCCATTTTTTTTATCTTAAATTGTGTTTCCGTTTTACTAAATTACAAGAAATGAGAAGTCTATTGTGTACGTTTTTTTGTTAAATGCTTTTAAGAATTTTTTCTCTGGAGTGATTTGAAAGAGGTATTTGTAAACTTGCTGGATATTTAAAAGGAACACATTTTGATTAAATTATTGATAAGTTCAATAAATATTCAAACTTTTAAGAGTGCTCTTGATGGAGAGGATACCTGTGACGTATTTTAGGAAAGTTGGTTGGTTTACGTTTCTTCTGCTAATTGTTCATGCGTATGTTTTATAAATTGAGTAAGTTCAGTCAGTAAACAAGGTTTTGCGAGGATTGCGAAGCGTTCCAAAAGGGCCCACGTAAGCAGCCTACTGGGGTTGTTGAGCGATAACGAACATGGGGTGGTAGCTCCCTAGTTTCATTAAAATTGTGAAGTACAAACTGGTAATATATATATTTTTAACATCATACTTTATAATTGATGCCTTTTTTATGATTCAGTTATTGTCCATATTGTCAGTTATTGATATTGTTGTTGATATTTTGGGCCACCAGATATAGTCCATATCAATATTTTGGCCCACGGTGAATTAAAATGGATTTATCTGGCTCGCATCAGAGTTTAAGTTGTGCAGGCCTGGTGGACTGTTTCACTAGTCTTCTGAACGATTCTGGTTTTGTTCCGCTTGGATCCTCGTGTCTGCATGCGAGGGAAATATTTCCACCATCCATTTCACATTCTTTTTCCGGGGGCTTCGGGGATTTCTGTTGCTCACTGTTGATCATGGAACAATGCTTTCAGACATTTCTTTTTAAGTGTGCGAGGGAAAGCATGACTGATTTCCGTGTGGTGTCATTATTCAACGAATAATTAATGTCTTCTTTATCTTACACACTATCTGGATGTTTTGTTTTCTGTGTGGAAATAAGTTGTATGTCGAGGAAAACGTTTTCTCTTTTTGTTGGTGGAGAAATAATACTTTTCTGGAAGTTTTGTGAGATGTTTTATGATTATGTGTGACATCTGTAGAATGAGATGCTGCTCCGTTCTCAGTTAGTTTCAAATAAAACAACAAATTTTCTCAATAAATCAAGCTTGGGTTCGAGGGATTTGATTTCCCTAAAATGTTTGAGAGGTTATTAAAAAGTTAGTTTTTAGTTTGTAAAAAACAAATTTTCTCAATAAATCATTCATATGATTTGTTGTATGAGATTCCCATGATACGTTAAAGTAGTTATAAGGCATAGAAAATTTGAAAACGAATAACGGATGTTTTAAAAAATGCATAGTTTTGTAGAAAGCAGGCTGGAATTAATATCAACAGTATGTTTGTTTTACGTAATAAGGCATGTGTCATATTTGCATAAACATTGAAGTGTTTCTTATGGTTTTGTGTATGGTAAAATGAAATATCTAGTTAATTTTTCAAAAAAAATCACAAGTAATTAAGTATTTTAATTTAAAAGTCGAGGAAAACACGTGACTGAAAACGCTTAAGTGAAAACACTGTACGATGACTTCAACAATCATACCATCAACTCCGCTTATTTCCAACAATGTTCACCGTACGATGAAGTCACACCCCAAACTCTTAGCGATTTCGCGTGTTCTGAAAAAGGGGATTTTTGTTAATTTTTGATCGTCCTCAAATTTTGGGAAGTTGCTTATTTTTGCACGAAGAAATAAGACTTGCGGTAGATTTCAAGCAACGTTAAACATGAATAAATAACAGGGTTAACTTTGAAAATCACACCTGTTGAATACACTCAAACCTGTTTTTGTGCAGTGAATAGGGCCAGCATAAAAGATATCGCATAAAAAAATTCGCACAAATCTTCGCGAATAGTTCGAACCTTGTCTTGGTAGCCTTATATACAAGATTTTTGTTCTATGTTCCCAATTGATTGAAATTTTCATACATTACACAAAAAAAATCTCAGAAAAAAAGACTGCAGAAATAAAAAAAATCTCACAAAAAGGTCCGCACAAAAACAGGTTTGAGTGTATAGATATAAATTTTTCTCACACATTTTCTGTCATCATATTTAATTGCTATTTTCTTCTAACTTTGTAAGTAATTTTTAATTCAAATATTAACGTGTATAAACCAAAAATAAAAGTATATTTTTAGCCAAATTTGTATTATTCACATTTCTTGCATTTCCATCTTATTCCACCGTATTTTTTTAAGTATGCGTTTGCTGTTCGTTACAGTTTGATCAACTACGTATTGCTGCAAAAATACCATAGAAATAAAAATCGGAGTAAGCTGATTAGAAAAATAAGCTGTAGGCCAACTAATGTTATCTAAATCTTGAAATGAGTAAATTGACTCGATACACTTAGGTAAGAGGGCTTCTCCTCAATTGTATGAAGTAAATATTGCTTTAGCAGCTGTTCTAAGATAATTACTTAAAGCTTTTCTGATCCTTTATTACTCTAGACTTGAAGCTGTATAAACAACTGTAGTTTGCCACATTCATTTTTTTATGACAAAAATATTTGCTCTCCTCCATTTAGCAAGTAAAGGATTTTTTAAAGAACGAAAATTGGATTAAATTGAATAAAAGAACTAAACAAAAAATATTGATAAGGAATGTTAAAATATATTAACAAGTAGTTTAAATAATTGAAATAAACTATGATGCTATTTAGCGTTTTCAGTGTGGTTGTATACAATTAGTGTTATTGAAATCACAAAAATGTTAAGAATTTGTCAACATCCTACTAAATAACATTTTAAAATATAATCATAAATTAATTGTCATAGTGCTACTTTAAACAAGATCAAACATTCTTGGTATAATTTTGAGAACATATTCTTGATGTAATAGTTTGATTCAACCTAATATCAAGATAATAATTTATTTATAATACACTCGAGATAAGATATGACAAAATAATAATAAACTAATAAATTTTAAAAATTATCTTTATTTTAAGTAATTCTTTAAAAAGGCTTTCTTTTGATAAAAACCACCAAAAATTCATTATTTTCTTACTAAGCATCTGCTTCCGTGTCTACAGGCAGTTAAGATACCTGACATTTCCGTAACTCCTGTAGCCTCACGTTTTATTCTCAAACCAAGACTTTGACGAATAGGAAGTTTTTTAACCATTTTTCGTGGATTGCATCACTTAGAAGAAGGGGTTACTGACCAAAAAATGCAAAATAATTTTATTTTTACATTTTTTGGGGGTACGTGGTACAACTTAATTGTGTACTTAATTTTTCTTCATGCGGTGAATTCATTCTTATTTTACATGGTAGTACTTTTTATAATACTTGTCTACGAACCATTTTTTAATAATAGGGGAGAGTGGGGCACCTTAGTAAAAGGCCCACCTTGGAACACTCCACTTTTCAGACGCAAATTTATAGTTCTGAACTCGTTATTGTTGGTACTTAAAAATGACCCCTAAATCTACTCATCATGTTTTGGAATCTGTGGTGCTTCTGGATAATTATTTACATTTGTTTTCTTGTTTTCCGTAGGTCAAGTTCTAATCACTTGTAGTTTTAAAGGAAGTGTTATTACAAAGAAAGTTTTTTTTAAGGAAGTGTATTAAAATTGTTATTATTATGTTGAGATTAAAATACGTGTATCCACTAATATTTAAGAAAAAAAATTTGTTTGCTAATCCTAAAAGAGAACTTAACATCAAAAGCGTCGAATGGAGCACCTTGGAATAGGTCAAAAGATACCCCAAAATTCTCATGAGTAAAAAAAGGTTTTTATTAAAAAAAACTAAATACAATAAACATTGATGGAAAACAATTTCTGGAACTTAAGAAAAAATCAGTGATTTATGTCATGAAAAAATTATGACATGAAGGAAATCGGCGAAAAATTTAAAATTTTAAATGTGTTGGGTGTCTAATTTAAGATTATTGAACATATCTTTTTCCTAATTTGTGTTATTTTTGTGCTTTTTAAAAGATTAAACATGCAATTTTTGAACTATTATTGAAAGTGTCCTAAAAAAGTGTAGTGAAAGCTACTATTGGGGCACCTTGGTGCATTAAAATGTTTTTAAATTTGTTATTTTGAATTCCCTAAAAGAGATAATTGGTTGTTAATTTTTTATTAGATGCGCAAAGGACTATATTTAATATGATAGCTGTGTTTGAGCAAATATCATTTTATAAAAAATAAAAAAAAATTAATAAAAAGTGTCCCAAGGTGCCTGCTCTTCCTATACTTTTCCTGGTAACCCTAATTTTTACGTTGACTTTTATTTAGTATCCATAAATACTGCTTAATATTATTATAATAAGTTTACATTCTTGATATAATTTCTAAAACTTGTTTTTGTTGTTTTTTTCTAAAAAAAACCCACTAAAAATTTCTATTTGAATATATAGGGTAGTGGTACCAATAACTGTCACATTAAGAGCAATAAAATTAATTAATTAGCTATTGCTACTGAATAAAACTATCCTGGAAAAAACTTATTGTTTGGAAAAATTAAATGAAGTTTCAACATTAATTTAGAGTACAATTTGTTTGATTAAGTAATTATTTTCTATTTTTAAAATATTTTTTAAGTTGGCATGGTGGCTGTACCAGTAACTGACACATCGGGAAAAATTTTGGCACCATTAACTGGCATGTCTTGCACCAGTAACTGACACATTGAAATACCAGCTGTTTTTATAGGATGTTACCTTTTTTAGCGAACATAAAAAAAAGCAAATATATTTCATCTTTAAAGTTTTTTTTACAAAATAATGAAGGAAAATTATTTTGAATAAAAATACATAAAGTAGGGCCATTTATGGGAAATTAAAAGAAGACCTACCATTTTTCTATACTACTATAAATATGATACAAAGTCAAAGCAATTTCACATTAATAAGAATTAATAACAAAAATTGTACAAAATGTATTTAAACTATAAATTCTAAACAATAAAATATTTCTCAAACGATAAGGTTGAAAATTTAAATGTGAGTTTTACGGAAGTTGGTTATCTGAGTAATTAAAAATGTAATTAAATTCTCTTTTGAGAAAGACGATCTACTACATTTTATAACACCTAATGTTCCATTACAATATGCAGAATAAAAGCTCTGTTGTGCGCCGGTACCAATAACTGGCATATGGTAGAACCAATAACTGACAGGGTGACAGTTACTGGAAAAATATTAAATTTTAAAAATTCAGTTGCACAATAACATTCTAAATTGCTTCCAGAATATTCCCTAGAATTTTCATGCAATTTCCTTGAATTTCACAAAAACACCAGTAACTGTCACCTATGTCAATTACTGGTGCAAATGGGTTTTTTGATCCAGTAACTGTCACCCTAATTAAAATGAATCAATAAATTTTTTTTTCAAAATGAATTATTGGGCATGATTTTATGTACTTATTAACAGACGATTTAAGTTAAAACATGTTTCAAAATTGAAAATTTGCTCAATTTAGGCATTAAATAAAAATGTGTGTTCTTAATTTCAGTATTAAGCCAACCTCTAAAAATCAAAAGTTTTTTGACACAAAATGGAAATCTTCAATTTATTAAACTTAGAAACCTTTTGTAGAAAAAAATACTGCATAAAGTTAAAGAAAAGTGTCTAAAATATTAAGAGAGACCACCATTTATTTCAAGTTCACAATATTAATCTTATTATAATGAACTAAATCTCAATATGCGAGTTACTGGTGCACTGTCAGTTACTGGTACCGCTACCCTATTTTGAATTATTAGTACCAATTGTTTAATGCAATATGTCGTTAATATTTTTTTAGTCTTGGTAAAACATCCTCACTATACACGCAAATTACACATGTTTTTCATAGCTATGTGAACAACCTTTGAAATTTTGAGTAATAGGATAGTTTTTTAATCTTTCTAATTTGCATATATTTTAACTCGCTTATAGTATTCATATTTCAATTAATTCAACTTATTTAGATAAATTAAAACTAATCCTTGATTGAGAAAATTCTTTTAACTCTTAGTATACATATACTATTTCTCAAAAAAAGCACTATTTCTCAAGCGCCAATTCTAAATGAATAGAGTAGGTATAGTAACTCTACTATACTCTATTCATTCAGAATTGGCGCTTCAGAAATAATGCTTTCCCCCACGCTAGAAGCGTAACCATAGTTACGCTCTTCGAGCAGCCAATAGTAAGCCTTCTTCGTCACTTTGACGAGGATAGTTGCTATGGTTACCGATCGGTGGTGGGGAAAGGAAATATTTTCAAGCGCCAGTTCAAAATGAACAGAGTATATACCCATACACACATTCCTTTGCAATGGAATGTATTCATAATTTAATAAAGTTATCCTTTATAACTCTTTAATTCTAATTAAAGGAAATCCTTATCAAAAGTTAATAATATCATTAATTAGATTCCAAAGTAATAATGAAGAGTTTCGGGATAAATTTATCTAATACTAACGATTAATCAAAACACTGATTTTAAATATTGCCATCTCCCCCCCCCCTTTCTTTTTGCTCTTGGTACTTCAACTGTTCCTTTTAGAGCAGAAGTAAAAATAATTACTTCTTAAAACCACGTAAATTGAAATAGGATAATTAGGTAGGTCTTAAATTTCACTCAAATCGTTTTATATGATTTTAAAATTTACGAGTAAAATGTAGTTTTTTGAAAAATTAACTGTATTTACTCAAAACACTTAGAACATTTCCAAAAATAATTTAGAGAACAATCATATATTTCTTAATTTCAATCTTAAAAAGTAACTAATGGGGGTATGAATTGTTGAGAGAAACTAAAATAAAATCACATCTGTTATAAGTACTTACTGTAAATAAATGGTAAACTTTCTTACAAAAAATAAAATCTGCCCAAAGTGTGTACTTTTGACTGAAGGAAGCAGCTTAAAGCCTTATCTTTAAAGAAAGTTGGTAGCTGGGATTTATAAATAATGTAAAATTCTACGTCTTCTTTGAGTTTTTTGCGAGTTACTTTGAATAATCTAAGATTGAAACATTTTTTTTTGAGTTCGAGCACATTTCATGAAATTAAGCTTGAAAATTTTCTTATAAAATGAGGGGTGACACAAACCTTTTAGAGTGAAAAATTTTTCATATTTTTATGCAAAAATACTGAAAATAATTAAATTAATTAATAATTAATAAATAATTTAATGACATTTTGGAGTTGTAATTTTTATTTATTTTAAAAACTTTTAGAGGCCTCTAAATTTTGTAGTTGTCTAATTTAGCATCTATGCTAAATTAGACAACTTCAAAATTGTAGAGCAGCATAGATTTAGTAAAGACAGAGAGAGATGTTTTAGAGAGATGTCTTGAATGAAACCCCTAAAACGCAAGCTCAATTAGACAATTTTCTGACTGATGTTAAATGACTAAAAGGTATTTATGGATCACAAAAATGGAATTTGTTCGTTTTCACGTTATGAGGTGCGTTTTAGGACGTAAAAACTACGTAAATTTTAGCTAATTAAGCGCGCGTTTGAGGGGTTTTATTCAAGGCATTGCTCTGCACAAGGTGTCTTTTCGAACTAAATCGATGCCTCTACAACTTTGTTATGGTCTAATTTAGCAAATATCTAAATGTTTTGAAAATAAAAGTTTTAACTCCTAACGTTGCCGATAGGAGGCGTTGAAAGTTGTCGCAACGTATCGCAACGTACCCAGACACCCATATACCCTATACCCAGACACTACTTTCGAGAGTGTATGGGTTAAAAAGTAAAAGGGTGTGAACAGTTTACATCCACTAGTCAAACCAATCAGAGTTTTCGCCATCATCTTACCGAGTAGGATCTGGAAATTTCTAACCATCATGGTTCAAGTAATCTTCAATTGAATTTTTACTAGTGTACTCTAAGAAGTAAAAGTTAATTTAGACTTATCACTTTTTGTATTTAGAGTATAGAGGAATGTATAGAGAAAAGTAAAAATTGTGGCGTTTCACTCTTTACTTCTTCGCTTTTCTATGTAAACTTGCGATTCGCTGAAGTGAATCACTAGGATCAACAGCGGAAGTGAAATAATGTGAATGATCCTTTTTAGATAATTTCAAAGCTATAGCTTTCCTCCAAAACAACTAAACACTTCATCTCCTTGTCAGTAGTTGACAACAAAATCATCAAATCAAACAATCACCGATATACAAAATCCTAAAAAACAGCATCTCCCCTAACCAGAGAAACCCACTTTCTCATCATCAATATTAAAAACGAAACTCTCGCCTTCGAAAAAAGGATAACTAAAACATGAGTTCCGTTCACACGGCCTAAAAAAATAATAAAGACTAAAATAAATCCGAGCGACATTCACACGACACAACTGCATGAGACGGGAGCCAAGACGATCGATCCGCTGACTTTCTTCCACAGCTTTTTCTTCCTTTGTTGTAGTTAGGATCTGCGTAAACTTGGGAAGAGGTAGAGAGAGCGTTTGCCTTTTTCGCTGTTGAAATGACCGTGTCAACTTTTTCTTTTGCGAGAACTACTAGATCGTCGGTTAAGAACCATCGACGCGTATATGTAGCCGGGTTTGGAAAGGTAGAATCAGCTTTCATCATCTTCCGAAAAAATGAGGATCAAGTTCACTTGGGGAAACGAGGGGCTTTACCTAGGCTGACTATGCCTTTCAGTCGCACGTTCTGTTCATGGCCATGAGGCTGGTGATACTGGAGTTTGAAGGTATAACGCCTTATTTACTCACTCAAGAATGTTTTTTAGGAAAATATGTAGTGTAGCTCTTCTTTGGTGATTATTTAAACTGAATTGATGACAGGCTAAATAGCCTAGTGCTGGTTCTTAATACACTAAAATGTCGGATTAAAACTAACAAATTACCCAAAATAGATTATTGCAAGAAATAATGATGTTAAACTGTGACAAAAAATTCCACTTCAAAGGAAAGATTGCTTGAGGGGGCAAATGAATGGGATAAATTGATTGATTGTTATTTAGAGCTTGAATTAGATTAAGCCCTTTATCTGACGGTACGTAAGTCCGCACGGTAAGTGGGACGGTAAGTCCCACAAACGTAAAAATTATATAGAGTAATCATCCTTATGAATATACAGTAGGGTGGGTCATTTTCCTATGGCGAAAAAATTTTTTTACAAATTCTCTCGGGCACAGCAAGAAAAGGGTGCCAAATGGTCTCAAACACACATGTGTAAAATATTATTCGATTATAATAACTCTTTTTGCCTCCGGATTGGCCTCAAATAGAACAAAAATATGTAATTTTTAATATTTTTTAAAAAATTTATGAATTAAATTTTTTTGTCGAAAACTTATTAAAGTTCACAAATAAGGGTATTTAAAAGCAATTTTAATCCCATTAGTCACCTTCATGCATTATCAAAAATAACTGCCAAAGTGGCAATATAATATGCTATCATATTAACAAGAGCCGTAGAATATGGATCTCTTTTCATAGTGGATTTTCAGTGGTACAGATTTTAAATATTGGTAGTTCATATACATTCTCCCTCAAGTTTGGTCAGTATAAAACGGTATTTTTAATTTTTCAAAATAGAAACAGTTGTGTTTTTCATAAATATGCCGCGCTTTCGAAATTCAGCGGACAGTTATTTCACTGACTGGTCTTGGGATCCAAATACGATCGCAAAAATATGTTGAAACAATTATGGAATGGATAGTTCGTTCATAGTCAATATCAGTTATGATTCGCTCAGTCATGATTTACCTAATTTTTTACTATAGCAATTGACTGAAACCCAGGCCCATGGAATTATACTTCTTTGAGGATTGACTCAAAATAGCTTCTTAGCATTCCCTTATGCGTTCATAAAAGTTAAAATATAGTAAATTTAACTGTTAAGGATAATTACAAGTAAGTTTTGAAAAGTAATATAGCTTATTTAAAAACTTAAGGGATAATACTGAGCTTTATGCTGAAAACGGGGAAATACCGCTCTTCTTAAGAAAATATTTCAAAATTTGACTCCTAAAATGTGGTTTTAATTTATTTTTGGACATTAGGGAATCACATGGGGACACTTGGGATGGACTATTCCTAAAATGCCAACAAATTTCAATGAAATACCAACTTTTAAACTATTATCCAAATGTTTTCCATGGGGTTGAAACCTATAACCCCAAAAAGGTATCCACCTTCTGACATATCCATTTTTATTAAAAATTTAATGTTTTTACCATCCTACTCAACCGACAATAAAGGTTTTCCACATTTTTATGATTCCAGCAAGAAATTTTTGATTGCCAGTTCTAACCATTGAGATATTTCAAAATATGTTGTATTTCAAGTCAAGTATTTCAACTTTGGTTTCATTTATAATTATTTTATAGTCTTCAATGATGATTTTTATACCATTGTGCACATTTATATTCATGACGGATTTGTGCAATCGAGGTAAAAGCTTGATTTTCGTTCTTCCATTTTTGCATGAAATTACTATATTAATCGAAACTTTGAGGCCAATCCGGAGGCAAAAAGAGTTATTATAATCGAATAATATTTTACACATGTTAGTTTGAGACCATTTGGCACCCTTTTGTCGCTGTGCCCCTGGGAAAATGTGAAAAAAATATTTTTGACCCACCCTAATATACAGGGTGTTTCAAAATTGCGTTGCACGGCTTTTATTTGGAACGAACACCTCCTAGGGTCACGGAAGTAAGGTCTACCCCTAGGTAAGTGAGCCTGAAAAATCCATTGAGAGGACTTACAGCGCCCCTAGTGGTGAAATTAAAAAGTTAAAAAATTAATTTAAAAACTAAAGGAGATAGAGCAAAAACCTCAGTGAGATTATTGTTGCCAACGTCATGAAGAACTCACTGAAAAAAAATTCATGGAAATATCTTGAATATTTGTCGAGATATTAGCATGTGAAAATAGCACTTTTTCAGGGGTCAAAAAAGAAAAAGTTCGCATATTTGCAAATTTTTCAGTGTTATTTTATAGTTTTGTGTTTTTTTAGTGTAAAGAACACAAGATTTAATCAAAAAGCAAAAAAAAATTTGCAAACTTTGACGAACAAAAAAAAAAATGCAAACTTTTTCATTTATGACCCCTGAAAAAGTGCTATTTTCACATGCTAATATCTCGACAAATATTCAAGATATTTTCATGAATTTTTTTTCAGTGAGTTCTTCATGACGTTGGCAACAATACTCTCATTGAGGTTTTTGCTCTATCTCTTTTAGTTTTTATATTAATTTTTTAAACTTTTTAATTTCGCCGCTAGGGGTGCTGTAAGTCATTTCAATGCATTCTCCAGGCTCACTTACCTAGGGGTAGACCTTACTTCCATGACCCTAGGAGGCGTTGGTTCCGATTAAAAGCCGTGCAACGCAATTTTTAAACATCCTGTATAGAAGATACTTTACAGGAACACTCTTTTTCAGTTTTCCTCTTCCAAGAAAAAAAAGCAGCACGGGTTCTGTGATGAGTATTTTAGCCGGAAATGCGAAAAGATTTAAAACTAAAGTTGTTTCTTTTAGATGTCATGTTGATCGGATTTCTATGATTGTCATTTTTGTTCCCTCAAAAGCAGTTAAAGTCATAAGGAAAGTGTATTATTTTTTAAGAATTATAAATGCAATGAAAAGCCCTATGGTTTTTTAGTAGGGGAGAGTGGTGATGAATGGGAAAAATTTCACATTCTTGCTAATATTGAAAAATATACATTTTTCTATACTGTAAACCAATAATTTAAGTTTAAAACCAATAATTGAACTCCTGGTTACATTATAAATGTGTGTATTCAATCAATTAGCCATTATTTTAACTCTCAGAAAAGTTTTTATGAATGCAGGTGTCCCATTTATTCCCGTGATGGGGAAGAATGGGACAGTTAATAAAAGTTCAGATATTTACAAACTAACAAAATTATTTTAATATTTCACAACGTTTATCTTTTTAAAGGAGCAACACACTTCTATTTTCCAAAGAAAAAAGTTAAAAAGGCATTTAAAAGGCAAAAAAACAGTACTTTTATTCGACTTCTTGATGAGTAAATTTAACACATAAACTGATCCTTTTGTTCTTTCATCTCAGTGGTTGAGGCTGGTGTTATTTCTATTAATGCTATTTGCATTTTATGGGTTTGTACTTTTAGAGGAGTGCAAATAGATAATTTTTGAGGCCTGGAACCTACGCCCCAAAGCCATTCCTCTCCTGGGCTTACATTTTCCTGCCATTCTGAAGGAACTCTTCATAAGAATTGAGCATAAAAACCTAACTTGTTTGATGGAAAGTTTTGAAAACAGGAAATGAAGTGATGATGGAACTGTCCCATTCATCCCCACAACTCTTGTCCCATTCATCCTAATACCCACTTATTTTTAATAAACTAAAATTGGACTATGAAAAAATCCATAGATTTTCTCCATCAAAATGTTAACTATACTAATATAAGTACTCTTTCAACACACAGTAAAATTTTTAGCTTAAGTTAAATTGTTTTTTAATCAATAATTATAGAAGTAAAACAATAAAAGTTACTTTTGATATGGGAGAGAAAACACATTTAGTAGTCCAGTTCATACAAAATAGAAGCCGATGTTCATGAACACAATTTGTTGAATTGGCTAGGTAGTCCTATCTTATGGCTGAAATAACAAAAATTCAAAGTGAAGTTAAGGTATAAAAAATTGAGCTGTCCTCTTCATCCCCTGTCCCATTCATCCCCACTCTCCCCTATGGTGAGAATATTTTAGCCTTCAGTGTACTGGCGGTACTCAAAAGTATCAACTTAATTAATTAGTTCTAGCGGATTAAATTTCTCAAAGATGATTATTTTATTTATAATTAATTTTCGATTTAGTGACTCGAAAAAAATATTTGCAAGAAAACAATTGCAAAAAATCATAATACAGTAGATAAGGGGTTAATATTATTCAGGGTAAGTACAGTTTCCATAAAAAAGTTACTTAGTAAAAAAGACATTTAGACATAGACTAAAATACATTTAAACATAGACTAAAAGACATTTAGACATAGACTAAAAGACATTTTGGAAAGGTAAGTAAATGCACAAAACATACTCCCAACGTAATGATTTCATGAAACTATTACTACTTTGTTTCTATTGTAATTTTTTCATGTATTTACTGGTATGTTAGCAGTGATTAATTAGGATAAACATGTTTTCTTAAAGTTTTTATTCACTTCAAATGTTTAACTTATTCAAAATGGAAGAAATAGAACGGCAAAGAAAGATGGAGAAAATAGAAAATGATTGTAGAAAGACACAGGAAGATTGGATTAGAGATTAGAAGAAACGATTGAATAGATTACATTAGGATGGTGTGAAAAAGAAAGGATTAAAGAAATATATTTTTCATTTTACGGAATTATTTAAAAAATATATATAATATTGCCGTTTTTTAGTTTTGTAATAAGTGTCACATTCCAAAATGAACACATTTTAAATTTTTCTCCACTTAAGTTTTATTTTTCGAGGTTTTAAGCTCAGATATTCTTCTTTCAGTTGTCTTAAAATGTTTAATATTTTTTTTTATATTTTACTACAAAATTGGCCTTTTGATCAACATCAGCATTAAAAACTAGCCTATAAAAATGTATCTCAAGCCCATCCACAATACTTAATCAATTTTAATTGTTTGAAGAAGTGTTTTCTTTTGAATTTTTGATTATAATTTAGTACTATTTTGAATTTTATCTAATTAACTGGTTCACCTAGTTTGAAAGTTATTTTTAGATTTTTAGATATTTATTTACTAAATAACTAATAATTTGGTGTTTGATTTTTTTGAAAATTGGCTTGAGACTTCAAAAGAATCTTGAGAACTTGAGAAAATAAATCAAACTCTTTAATGACCTGCGTCCAATTTTTTGTATGTTTGGATATTTTTAAGCCAAAACCGTTTGTTGTTGTTGCTTTTCCATTTTGAGGAAGGAGCAAAATGAACAGCAAAATGAAATTACTGCGGCTTTTGGATTTTTTTACACATATTTGATGCCAAATAGAAGCCTTTTGGTTTAAAATCCACCCTAACCTCAATGCGGAATACATTGATTTTTTATACATAATTTATTTCAATAAGGCTTCTTTAAAAAATAAATACAATATTTTTCCGAAATCTGATCATTAGTTAATTTTTTAAAAATTAAATTCTAAAATGCGCAGAAGGGTTCTTGGTTTGGTGCATGACGCATGTTGATGAGTCCTAACAAGGACGAAATCGGTCCACAGTTGGAGACGATGCTTGAGAATTATGAGTTTACACTTAAAGTACTGATTGGTTGATGATTCGGCGAAAGCAGTGGTGACGTCATGTAGGCCACACCTTCGATTCTATCGAGCATAATTTTTGAAAAGTGGTAATAAAAAAATGTTTAAAAAAATCTAAAAATTCGAATAAATGCGTTTTATACCCCGTGAATGATTTCCAACAGTCGAAATCATGAATTTACAAAAGTGTTGTATTCCCAATTGAAATTAGGAGGGAAAAAATTTTTCAGTCCCATCCTAAACATTACCTAGCCAGCTCAGGTAATTTGACAACTCGCGATCCAGTACGTAGCACCCCTACGCATGGCCTCAGCAAGAAACACGGGCGTTCTTCCAAGAAGATCTCGCCAGACGTCCGGCAAAATGCGTGTCCTGTAATTGCCGGACATGACACCCCCTGATGGATGTCCGCTTTTAGACGGGGTCAACATGGTCGCCGAAGTCCGAGGCAGCACGACAACAGGAGATATTTCACTCTATTATTTGTTTTGCAGTTTGACATGTTCTGGACATTACAGCTTCTGGGCGGAAAGATGGTCCGTGTAATGGATACAGGAAAGTTTTATGGGGGTTGATGGGCAATACGGGAATCGTCGAACATGATTCTGGAGATAATGTTTTTGGGATATTTAAGTTCCATTCGTCTTTTATCACGCGTTTATCTCTGACAAATAGATGTAATTTTTGTGATGTCAGTACTTTTAGGAATAGAGGACGGAATGGCATGCTGAAAGAACATTTGGAGGAAATGGTCATAGTATTTGGCTTATTGCATATGAGTTGCAGAATAATTCATATTTACTTTATTATTCAGTTTCATATAGGTAAAATATAGAGGAAGTACTTTTTAAATCTCATGAATAAATAAATTTTATAAGCAGCACTCTTCTTCAATTTCACTGAAAGTTGCATATGCTTACCCAATCAACCCATATTGATTCATTTTTGGGTATATTTATCTTAAGTATTTATATTCCACACTAAGAGGGATTGTTGGAAGTCTTCTTAAATAAAAAAACTACAAATACATAGTTTTTTTCCTAGGAATATATTTATTTTCACGTACAGGTAAATATCCCATGGATATGAAGTATATGCATAGCATTATAGTCGTATTAAATATATGTATTTTTAGTTGTTATCAAATGTAAATGTGTTTCTATCATAGCAGGTTTTAACTTCAAACTTTAGAAAAAAGTTTAAAATTGCATTAAAAAATAATTACTTTTATTTTAAGAATGTTATTTTACGCCTTTGAAGTTTTTTCAATCTATTATCTAATTTTCTAAACAGTTATAATAAATTGAAACAAAAATTAAAATGAACATTGAATACATGTCTTTGAAACGTCGAAACAAATACTAAAAAGAATAAAAAAATATTAAGGATATTGCTTAAGTTAAAATAAAAAGTATAGATAATATTGAACCTCATACAGTAAGGTTCCATGTATCATTTTTCATTTACAAATTGATTTACATGTAATTTTACAATATATTCATGAAAGAACTGCTTAAAGAAAAAGCACTTTTAACGGAATTGTATTCCAAGGAAATGAAATCAAATCCTGCAAAATGCTTTAAGGCACATGAATACGAATCGTTTGGCTTATGTTTGTGAAATAGAGGAATTTATTTCAAAAAATACTAGTTATTCACAAAGGAATTTATACTGACTGTAAAATTTTCCTCCATGGAAAATAAAGGTCAGATGCTTTCAACAGTGAGATATTTTTCAGTGGATTTGTTTTTTTGCATATTGTGTTATCAACTCTTGTGTAAATGTGACTGCCAGCCACCGTAAAGAAAAAATTCATAAGCAAACTTTATTTCATAAAAACTTGTAAATGTATTTCTATTTTTGACACAACTTTTTTTTGTTTGGTTTTTCTTTACAATTCCCAAAAGCGAAATTAATTTTAAAAATAATTTTAACTCGATAAAGCAACCTGAAGACACTTCAATTTTCTGCTTAGTTTTAAATAATTTGGCTTTATAACTAATGACTAGTATTTTTTAACTTAACACTTAAATCGTTCCCCGTAAACCACCAAGTATTATACGGGGCTTACAGAAAAAGTAAAAATACTAAGTAATACTACATATATTCAACAAAGAATTAAAGAGTGTGTAGTATACTTTTAAAATGTTATGCAGATTTATACGTTTGATCAATAAAGTTAGTAAATGTGTTCTAGAAATAGTGCTGTTGTAAATTGTGTCTAAAAAATTACAGACAGAAAACTTGTTCTTATAGTATATTCACAGATTATTGTATATCTTATGCATTCAAGAAAGAATACACACATTCAGATTCCAAAAATATTTTACAAAACCCTTTTTTTAAAACAAAATCTTTCAACACTTTTAAAACATATTGAGAACACCATCACAACCCAATAAAATATCAGCTAAAAATCGAAAGTGTTGCTAATTTGAGAACAAAAGAAAAATTTTCTAAAACGTGTTGTGATCGTTTGCCCTAACCATGCAACCAAAGAATCGAAGCATCAAAACAATGAGTAGAATAAATAGAATAAAATATTAGTTGTGTTGATTTCGATTGGGCCCCATGCATTTTTTAAGCTTAACCTTTGTTAAAAATTCAAAGTGTGAAAATACGCCTGGCTAGTTTTTTAAAGCGTATTTCCGATTTTGAATGCGTGAAATACGCTCAGAGGCGTTAGAAATATATCTGCCTACCACCTAAGTTCCGGCAAATCTTCAAAGAAGAAACCTCACACCCCTAAAAACAGATCCGACTCTCCTTACATCCAGTTCCATTTCACCTTATAAAAAAACTAAATTAAACCCCACAGAAAAAAACCCACCTCTTCCCACGAGATAACAAGAAGCAATCCCGCCCACCCCTATATCTGATCATTCCTCACACCCCGTTTACCCGAACACATCAAAGCGAGACGGATTCACCCGGAATCTTTTACCCCAGGTTTCCCGGTGATAGCCCATGAAAACGCGTATCCCACTGTAGGTTAAATACAAAAACTTGCCAAACTGATGGTTGAGTGGGGCGAATCAATCTTTTGGCGGGCTTTTCGTTCCGATGTTTTTTTTCTGATTTAAAGTAAGTGCAAAATGTAGGATGATATAAAACAAAAGTAACTTCCATCTTATTATGCATCATTGGATTTATAATAACTCATTATAGCTTTGGAATGGAATTAAAGACGTCAAAGTTTTAGAACAACAACCCGGGAGGACGCGCGCAGGGCCTCTCAGGCCCTGCAAACCGTTTTCCGTTCTAAACGTTCAGTGCATGCAAAATTTTTATCACGGAAAGTTTAAATGCCATATTTAATCGTTCAAAGTGTTTAATAAGTTGACTTCTTTTCATTAAGATATAATATTCGCTCTCAAATTAGGACTGAACCATCCCATTAATATTAGATATTTTTGTTACATAAAATTGAAAAAAATTGGGTAACAATTTAATTAAGTGGTGTTCACCTTAAATTTCCTTTTTTACAAGAAAAATTAGATACAAGTTACTTTTTTAAGATTTTTTATGCGTTTTCTTTTATGCGGTCCCTATCCACAAAAACAGGGTTGAGTGTGCATAATCATACAGGGCAGACATAGAGTCAGAGAGAGAGGTAGGGGATTACTGGTCTAGGGAAATATCCGTTTTTAAAAATGAAATCTATAAAACTCGAAACGGACCAGAGCTATACTTTATACTTTCAGAAACTTAAAAAAACTCATTGAATGCTATTTCTCATGAAATTAGAGAAAAATCGCCAAAAAAGGCTATTTTGGCAGGTTTTGTATTTCACCTATAGTGGGATGCCCTTTATGGGTATAAACTACGGCGAGTTATGTGACGTAATTCGCTTATCTGAGACATATTACGAGCGGCCTTTTTTACTCGGGTGCGGCCTATACGTCAAGATAAAGGTGTGCGTTATGCACGTTGAGGGGGATGAGTTTTGGGTGTAGTTATGTGCGGTATGAACCTGTCTGGTAGATGTGATATCAGACATGTCATTTATGGAAAGTAGAAGGTAGCAGTGCGGAATTAGTCCGTATAGTTTATCGCTTGGTCTCTTTGGGGATGTGAAGTCAGACATGTCATTTATGGAGAGCAAAGAGATGTACAGAATAAACGCCCATACATCGCTTGGACAGCTAGAAATAGAGCATAATCCTGGGTAGTTATTGTACTGTTTATAGACTTGTCTGAGTATTATGACAATCACAAATGTCTTATTTTGAAGTATATATTTATTGCCTTACGTGATCGTATTTAGTCATTTGCTTGTGTGACATGTGCCATGGCACATAGTTGCAGTATTTTTAGACTTCAAGTACAACAAGTCGAAGAAATCCTTATTTGCCCAGGCAACGAAAAGGTATAGAGGGAAATTCTAGGGTCACAATTTTTGACATCGTAACTTTGTTTGGACTAGTTAGGAGGTGAACATATCAAAAGTCCCCGCCCCTAGCCCTTAAGCCGAAGGGAGGAGGGGTGTTCGAAAGTCTCATTTTTCAGTTTTTGACTTATTACTCTTACAAAACTTATTACTCTTCCTTTTGTTCGAATAGCGGAAAAACCAAAAAACGTCACTCCTATCACAGAAAAGCGGTCTGTTTTGGAAGACCTTCTTTAATTATATGCTAAGTACATGAAATCAAACTTCTGCATACTTAAATTACATAAAATTAAATTTTATGTACCAATTTTTATTATTAATGTGTACATATTATTGATGAGCATATGCTATAACAATGCCATATATTGCTAAAATATCTGAATTTCGTGATTGCTTGTATTTTATTGTTAAGCTTAATTAATTAATTAATTAATATTTAAGAATGCAGAAGTTTCATTTCATGTACATAACATTTAAGTAAAGCAGTTCTGTTCCATCCTGTTCCAAAACAGACCGTTTTTCGGTGATAGGAGTGACGTTTTTTGGTTTTTCCGCTATTCGAACAAAAACGTCCCAATATTCAGCGTTCTCTAGCGTCTGAACCCTTCATCTGAGAGAAAAGTTGTAATTGACTTTTTTGTAGCTTGTTTTTTCTTCTTTATTTTTATACTAACTGTTTTACTCAGAATTGTAAAGGTTATGTTCTACGGGCAGAAAACGAATAAAAAGGGTTAATTTTGTCATTTTTTCGAATTTTCACCATGTTCCGTCAAGAAATTTTGTTCGGTAACCTCAAATTCGGATTCAGCACCTACAGAAAGCGAAACATACAGAAAGCGAAAGTTATCTTCCACCCCAAATTTTGCCCAAAATAAATACAATTTGACTGGACTATACTGGAAAATCTCATTTTTCGAATTTTTGTTTTTTCAAGATAGCGTGAGAACTATTGATCTCACAGACTTGGTTCAGGGCATAAATGAAAGCTAAATAAGTGCATTATAAGTTTATAGCCTTTACTTTTCTCTTAGATTCGTAATATAGCCAATATATTGCTTTAAAGACGACTTTAACTCAAACGTTCGAATTTTCCCTATTTTTGAAGAGATATAACTCGGGATCAAATGGACGTATAAACCTGGAAATGGTCTTAAAATTTTGAAAATTTTATCTTCTTTAAAAGAGGCAATTGGAACTTTTTCGTGGGGATGCATTTTGTAAGAGTAATAAGCAAAAACTGAAAAATGAGACTTTCGAACACCCCTCCTCCCTTCGGCTTAAGGGCTAGGGGCGGGAACTTTTGATATGTTCACCTCCTAACTAGTCCAAACAAAGTTACGATGTCAAAAATTGTGAACCTAGAATTTCCCTCTATACCTTTTTTTGAACATTCGTTGCCTGGACTACATTAAAAATACTAATTCAGTACACTAATTTTGTTCAATAGTTTTTTTTTGCTTGACAATGACGGGTTTGCTAAAAATATTTGGAATCGTTTCAAGCGTTGATTCATTTCAGAAAACGCTTACTGTTTTTTGCCTGAAAGAAATAATTTGTCAAACTATGACAAAATTCTAAAATTTACGACTTTTTATGTATTGATGTTCTATGCCAGCAGCAAAGATGGAACTGTAGCTTCAACATAACAAAAGATGGAACAAAAAATGCAAAAAAAATCACACAATGCATAACGCTCAAATGAAGATTGTGTGTATTGCAAACCAAAACGTTTTGTCGAGGTACATAGTAATTTTTTTAAGCCTTCTAGCCCGAGGGTTCTAAAGTTTTGTCCCAGATTCATGAGAAGTTCTTTAACACCTCGGGAAAAATCGAACTAATCTATAAGATTTATAGCCTTTTGGTGTACCGTTAAAATATACGATCAAATTTATTGATTATTTTCGCTTCAACAAACCTAAAAAATAGTGTTTGTTACTTTGTTCCCAAAGGAAAGGAATTGTTTTCTTTGGATTTATCATAGATAGTTATAACAAGGGCAGATTTGAAGCACCTTATTTAAAAAGACTACAATTATTTTTAAATTATAAGGTTAGATATAAGAAATAAAATGAATTCCTTTTAACAGTGGTTTCTCTTGTAACTGTACTTTCCAAATTGCAAGTAAAACTCAAAAATATTTTATACAGTGCATTAAAATGTTCTTAATGAACATTTAAATTATATATAACTATATGTACTGTCTAATGTATTTATAAATAATTATAATTGTATTAATGTTATACAAATTGTGATAGAATTATTATTTAAGGTTATTATATGTAAACCATTCCTTGTTAACTTTAAAATTAGAACATGCTGGATTCAGAGGCAGTATATTAAAATGGTTTATTTCGTGTCTTTCCAATAGAAAACAACGTGTAAAAATTGGAAACAGTTTAAGTGACTATATTATTGTAAATCGTGGTATGCCTCAGGGATCTATTTTAGGCCCATTATTGTTTTTGATTTTCATAAATGATTTTTGTAAACTGAAACTTTTTGGCAAAATTATATCTTATGCAGATGACTCGGCATTACTCTATTCTCGTGTTAATGTTTTAGAACTTAAATCATAGATTAAAAATGACTTAATCAAAATCAGAAAATGGTTTAATATTAATGACTTGTCTCTAAATTTAAATAAAACTAAATATATTTATTTTAATCTTAAACAAACATCAATTCAGCTAGATATTAAATTTCATTTTAATTCTTGTTATGACTATTTTAATTGTAATTGTCAAACACTTGAACAAATTAAGAGTATAAAATATTTGGGTTTGCTTATTGACTCGAAACTAAAATGGAAAACCCATGTTGGTGAGGTATGCAAAAGGCTTCGTTTCACATTGATAAAGTTTCATCACCTAAAAAATAAAGTCACTCAATCTTTTTAAAAACTCTGTATTTTTCTTGGTTTTTCTCTCTAATCAACTATGGAATAATAATTTGGGGTGGAGATTGTAAAACTAACTTATTGCCTTTAATTTCTATTCAAAATAAATGTTTCAAAATTTTAAGTTTCAATAATTCCTATAATGTTGATTTTAAAAGTTTGGGTTTACTCCCCCTACGACATATTGTTTTTTATAGAATTACACTCTTCTTGTTTCGCAATAGAAATATTTGCAATTTATAAAATAGTGTTAACGAAAGGAGAATTAATGAAATTTATCAAATTCCGTGCTTTTATAAAGAGATATTTCGCAAACACTTCTTTTATCCAGCTCCTAAGTTATTTAATAGTCTACCTTCAGAACTACAAAATATTTCGTCCTATTCCTCATTTAAACGATCATCACATAATTTTATTATTCTCTTAAATAATGTTGAGGACTTTTTTTAATGGAAGCACCTTCTAATTTAATTTTTTGCCTTAGCTGTTAGCCAAATTAGTTAATTTATAAGTTAAAAAACGTTTGTGTTTTTAAAAACTATTATTCATTTTAAAAAATTCATTATTTTGTACTTTGTATTTTCCTTTTTGTATTTTATTAATGTTGTATATTATTATTACTTTTATTAATTTCAAGTCTTACTCAATGTAGTTACTTTCTCGGTTACCTGGACGGGATTGATTCACCTTGGTAATCAGTATCATTTTTTATATTTTCTGTTTTTTATTGTTTTATTATTATTATTATTATTATTATTATTGTTGTTGTTGTTGTTGTTGTTAAAATGATAACCTGGAAACCTTTAACAAATCCAAGGTTGGAAAATTGCGTTATTCGTACACAAAAGTCTCCTTAAAATATGCTGAACATGTAGAAAATCATTTCGCAAATGGTTAACCTAAATAACTGCGGAAATAAATATTTTCTAGATTGCTTCCGATACACAATTCAATACATACTCGTTGCCAAATAAAGAGTTTTGTGGTTTATCTTGCAAGATATTTCTGTTGACACAGGGTTCTTCTTTTTATAACTTCTAGACAATTGTGGTTTTATGTCCTGTTAGAATGTCTGAACAGCTATTTCATTACATTGCAATCATTTTTCTAAAAGATGCGTCTGTATGCACTGTGCATTTCCAATATGAATGTCTGCTTTGTAGAATTTTCAATTTTATAAAAGCAACGTTGTATGAGAACCAGGGTTGGCTGGATTGGACCCAATTGGGTTGGACCCAATGGGTTTTTTCAAAAAAACCCATGTGAAAAAACCCACATTTTGGACCCATTTTTGGGTTTTTTCAAGAAAAATCAAGATTTTGGCAGTTCCTTCAAAATTTAATGTGGTTTTTTTTTCAAAATTTAGGATATTTTCAAAATTTTAATGGGTTTTTTCAAAATTTAAACTAGGTTTTAAAAATTAAATGGTGTTTTTTCAATTTCAGGGAGTTTTTTTTAAAGTTATTGAGGTTCTTTCATTTTTCAGTACAGTGGGTTTTTTCATTATTGAAGGGGTTTTTTCAAAATTCAGGACTTTTAAAGTTCAAACTAGATATAAAAAATAAAGATGATTTTTTAAAATTTCAGTGGGGTTTTTCAAAGTTGAATAGATTTCTTTCAATATTGAATGGGTTTTTTCAAAGTTTAGGAGATTTTTTAAATTTTAGTGGTTTTTTCAAAATTTAAACCAGGTTTCAGAAAATAAGAGGTGATTTTACAATTTCAGTGGGTTTTTTCAAAGTATAAAAACTTTGAAAAAACCCACTTATGTGTGGATAAATTGACATTATTTTGACAGAACACATTTAACATAGAAAGAACTCACTAAAATTTGAAAAAACCCACTTACTTTCTAGGAGAAAACCACTTAATTTTGAAAAAACCCACACTTTTTCCGAAAAAACCCTGTTTTACATGGGTTTTTTCAGGGTTTTATTGAAAAAACCCGAAAAAACCCAACCCACTTGGGTTTTTTCAAAAAAACCCGGGTTTTTGCCAACCCTGATGAGAACCCCATATGTTATAAAGATATAACCACATAAATTAGTTCAAATTGAACAGATAATTATAAAAGTGTGGAACAAAGAACTGAAAACATTATTTTCAAAATGCATTTTTAATTAATTTGAGTTCTTTTGTAGTGATTTTTAATAACTCTAGTCTTAATAAAGTGTAGTAAAGATATCCAAACAAAAATTTGGAACACCCGTATTAAAGAAGAGCAGATTGGAAAAACTTAATACTATTATCATCATCACAAATAACGGGTGTCCCTCAACCCATTATTTGTTAAGTAATTATTTGTTCGTTTATTCACTTTCCGTTACTAAGCTGGATGGATGTGGTTGAGTTTTCTAACTACATAATAAGCTCCCTATTTAGGAGATAAACTACTATCTGATGATGATAAATATTGTAATAAACACATTGTAGCGCAATATAACCTGAATTAACCTGCGGTACATATTAGTATATTTGCATTATTAATTAGATAAGCAACCTGGTACTGATGTAATTACATATTTTAAGGTGCAAATTGAATCAGGTATGTTTAACTAGAGACTGGCAAATATGTTATGTTACAATTAAGCATTTCTTATTACTATTTCTTTATATTTAGATTAAAAGAACAAGCATATTTAATAGAAAATCTTTTGAAGTTCGGTTACAATATGCTTTCATCCCCATAAAATTATTTTGAGAATTGATTTGGAAAAAAACTTCGTTTTCTAAAGAGGATGTAACAAGTATTGTTAATTAACATACTTGTAAACTTTTCTCAAAAACTTCAACTGGTGACTAACTTCATGGTTCATTTTCATTTTTTCATGGTTCATTTCGTTTTTTCTTTAAAATTTGGACGGCTCACCGGGCTAAATAACTTTTAGATTTAGATTCAGTTATTTAGAATACACAAAAATCATACGTGATCCGGGTCCACAAAAATTTTTTCATTTCTGTAACTGCAGTTTTTTGTAATTTTTGGCCTTTTTTGAGGTTTTTTGCATTTTACTCAAAACTGGAGGGTGACCGGGCCAAACGGACTTGAAATTCAGATTCAGCGGGTCAAAAAACATGTCGGTAGGTAGGTCCGGTCCAAAGTACATTCCACTTCTTTTTTTTGTGTGCCAGTGTTATTTTCTCTTTGGAAGTCCTTTATTATTATTGAACCTTATGAAGATTCATTATATTTTGGATGTAGTACTGATGATGGGGTTTGGGAATTGTAACCGAGCGACAATAAAAGGGATGCTTCAGATATCATGGTTTATGCAAACGAAAAAAAAATCAACACTTGTTGATTTGTTTTCATTATTTCTCAATTATTTTTGGGTTTGAAGATACTTAAGTAAAATGTTATGCCGTGTTATTGATTAATGAAAATTCTTTATACCTTTTCTGAAGCATTATTTTTTTAAAAATGAGATGGGTACTTACCCCAGAGACTGGGTAAATCTACTCACATTACAATCAGTATGACAGGTAACAATAGAATAAAAAACAAAATAAGTATTGTAGAGAATATTTTAAAAGACCAAAGGGATATGTTTTGATATTAACGTGTTTAAAAAACATAATAAGGTTGATTAAGATTTATTTTGAATCATTAGTAACACAATGTAAGATAAAAAAAAGGAATTGGAAATGCTAAATGAGAATGAAGACTAATGATGAAATATTTTACTTTACTCACCAGAACTTAAATTAAAACGCAAAATTGATATAAATGTCGATTGAATTACTTATAAACTTTTCAATAAACTTTGAAGTGGTGAGTAGTAGGTGTCTTACGACTATAAAATGAAAAAGTTGTAGGGGTCATTGCCTCTAGATCCTGATCATAATGCGATGTCCAGGGTTCATAGCAAAAATATAGGACATGTCAGAAAAATCTCAAAATTATCAGATTTTTCTCGTTTATCAATACAGACTAATTAACAAGGCAAATTGATAAATACTAGACAACCACGAACCCTGGATCTCCCAACGACGCGTCGTAGTGAGACCCAGGGGGTTATCGTTGCGACGTGTCTATTTGTAGCTTGATTAGGTGTGTGGTCGCAGAATGGCGTCTCGCGTCACACACCTTTACTCTAAGACCATGCTAAAGTTGTGACTGCCTACCTAAAGTATTTCAATTTTTAAACATAAATTAAATTTAAATATAGAATTAGAGTGGTGACTATTGAATTGTTTGAAACTGGTTAACCCGATATTTCCTCAGAAATGGGCAATTCCAGTATTTTTATTTTTTTATTCGATAGAGGTTTCCAAGAGCAAAAAATGCAAATTTAAAAAAAAAATTACGATGCATGTTTATTTTTTAATATAATTTCGTGAAAAAAGCATGTGAAGTCATTCATTCTAAAGCAATTGTTATAAACCTATCAGGATTCACAAAGCGATCGTTGATTTTCACTTTAAAGCAGAGCTGAAACAGATATGACGTCATTCAATCCGAAACAAGTACAAAAGAATTGTCGATTTTTATTTTAAAATATTGAATAAAGTAAATTTTTTTTGAAACTTTTCAAGTCAAATTTCGAATTTATAACCATTTCTTTTCCTGGAAAAAAGCATATTTTTTCTGTTTTTAAAAAATGCTGGTATTTCCCATTAAAAGCGTTAGAAGTCAAACAAAAAGTTTCATATCAAAATGAAAATATCGATTAACTCAAATTTGAAAATGTCCTTTCTCTAAAATCATAGCCTTCTCGGATATCATAGCCCTTCTTTCTCAAGCTATTAAAACCTAACCTAATCCCACACCAAGAGTAAGATTCCATACTGATCTCCTCCATCATGAAGGACGCAACATTTCCAACCGAATACAATTTCACTCAGCTAGCACTAAAAAACCTCGCCAAGGCGACCAAAACGAGAACGTTCCTATCCAATCACAGGCAAGAGATCTTCTCTCCCGATAGACACAAGACCATCCAATTTCTCACGCAATTGCGGCCCTTTGAAGTTCCGACTGTCATGAGCCTTAATTGATAATAATGAGCTCTGGACCCGCATTTTCCCTATTCAATTATCCAAGGCTTGTTCTCAAGTGACACGCGACCGTTTTGGTGACACCCTGAGAATTTTTTTTCGTCTTGGCGAGAACACTTATAGGTTGGGTGTTCAGTTTTTCTTTTAGTAGAGTGAAGTTTCGGAAGTTGGAAAGTTGGACTTTATATGCATAATGAGGTAATTTGAGTCAAAAGAGGGTTTTTGTTAAATCCTTTGGGGCCAAGTTTGTATCAAAATTCAGTTGTCGTGAAGAGTTTTGTTGGACTTTGTTACTTTGTATAAATTTGAACGCTATTTTGAAGTTTATGGTATATGTATCCAAGGAAGAGAATTCTTTGTGGGAACTATTCTGAATAGAGAATTTGGGGGCTGTGTGTTTTTGAGGATAGGAGGATTAGAAGACCAAGATGGAGAAGAATGATAAAACCTAGAAGATGGGAGGATTATGATGAAGAGGATGTGAGTATAAAGGTGATGATCAGAATGTAGAGAATTAGATGAATAAATTTGGCCTGATTTACCATATTAGGCCTAGGGGCCTCACTGTTTGGGGGCCCCTAATTTTAAAAAGTAAACAAAAATTTATAGTAAAAATAACTTTTTGTACTTTCTAGAATGTTTTTTTCATTACTTGTTGACCAAATAAAGCCTAGTGCATACCAGTTTTTACGGATTGTCCGTAATATCTACGGATTTTCTTTAGTTTCATGGATTTACGGATTGATTGAAAATTATTTGCGTTTTTCTCCACTTAACAATACGTGAAAGCGCATAACATTCACGACGTAAACGATATTCTCTAATTGTACCTTTTTACTACAAAACCAGATTCCTCGACTAATCTCTGTCCACACGATTTCTCTATTTTATCCCTTGTATTGAGTGAAATTTGGCTTTTTTGCAAGTTTTTTTTTCGGATTCGCCCGCGAGTCGCTCATCCGTACAGGTTGCTTCTGTTCGTGTTCCGATCGCAATGCGAAAAAAACAAATTTACAGAAATGCAGAAAGCTTCAAGTTGTAGTTTTTTAATGTTACGCAAAAAGTTTTGAAAGGATGCAAGTTTTCAAAAGTTGGCAAGTATGCTAGTGTAATGCAAACATGTGATTAGATTACTAAGTAAAATTTTACACTTTTATACTTTTACTTTTTTATAATACAATCCAAAACATCAAACTCCGTCTACAGGATTTCGATGATACACAGAAGCAGCGTTCAAAATTGCGGTGGTCCGCTGGTCCGAGACCACTGAATAACTGCTCGGACCACTATGGTCAGTAAATCACTGGTCCGCCGGACCAGGGGCAAAATAACATTCAACTCTCCAGTTCTATCCACGTTCTTTTTTTCTGCGAAACTTATTAGAAGTTTTATGCTATTAGTGCAATATTAGCATCTAATTGAGAAAATTACTTAATAAATTGGATATTTTCTAATTTATTTGTTTATTTAGTAAGTCTGTTGTTAGTTTAATTTTTAAAAAATTCATTTTTTTTTCACTTTATATGCAATAGTAACTTTTAAAAATTAAAACATAGCTTTTTTGGTATGGTGGACCAGACATTTTGGTTGAGGGCCAGTAAAGGTTTGCAAAGTAGTGTTCCGTAAAGACCAGTGAATTTTTTGCCAATTCAGAAGGATGAAGAGCATTAAAATATACAATAATCAGTCATCTTTAACTCAATCGTAAAAATTATTTATTTTAAGCTCTGTAAGTTTAATAAATTGATATTTAATTTCTTAGTTAATAAATTTATTTCTTTCTCTGACATTTTTTGTTAGATTTTAAGGCTTCAGGATCAGATATAAAGAATGTCATATACTACTTTTCATGCTGCCCTCTGAAATTAGCAATAATAATGAGAAGTTCTCTTGAGAAACTTCATGCTGCCATCTATGTACAAAGCAAGGTAAAAAATTCTAATTTTAGAGAGATTCTTACATGAAATTCTTAACTCTCAAAGTGCCTCAAAATACCAAAAATTTTAAAATTCGCTATTTTAAAATGCAATTTTTAAGCTGTAAAATTTGAAACTCAATAACTTTTTACTAAATTGTAAGTAGGGGAGATTGCTGTGCCTAAGGACGGTTGTACCTTCAGCCACCTCGTTTTAAAATTCAGGAAATAATGGAAATTTGAATTTCTGGTTGAATTTGAATGTAAACAGATGCTATCTAGTTGCTAACGTGAAATCAGCACTTTAAAATAATATTTAAATTTAATATAATAAATTTACTGTTTTTAGGTGCTCAAAGTTTTTTTAGTGCATAACTACATTAATATTTTTCTTCCCATTTAATTATAATACGATAAAATGAGATATAGGGACGAATCCCCGAGATTTCGACCTTTTATTTTTGATATTAAAAAGCGTCATAACTCCATTCTTTAATTTTTTATAGAGTTTTAAATGCAAAAGCCCCTGATGTCGTACCTTCGGACACCATAAGTGTTGTACCTTGTGGGTGTTTGCAGCTAATCGGCGTTTTTGAATAAGGTTTCATTAAAGTGAATACATTTTAATGCAAATTAAAATAATTCTGAATGGTTATCTATTTGTTGACGATTATTTCCAAGTGATTTTAGATGAAAAATCAAATATTTTGTGATCTAAACTACTTTTTTAAATTTTTTATTTTAATTTGAATTTAATGTAAAATATGGTAGAAAATCTTAAGCACACTATCGCATTTAAGTATGATGATCACAAAAAACTTAAAATTTCCACCGAAGATGATTTGAGAAAGTTATTACCTCCAGATATAAGTGTCGATCGAATTGTTTTTTTTTTAGATCAGTGAAGTGATCAGATAAATCAGCATGATTGCTGAAAATATTACCTCAAACTTTGTTCTGAAAATCCCATGTGATTTATGTATTTTGGGTAAAAAATCAAGACTTTTATCAATTAACTTCGTTTTAATGATCATTTACGATCTAAAACTTCATTACTTTAAAAAATATATTTCCAATTTTAAAAATGCTTGAAATAGTTTATTAAAAGGTAATGCATCAATAAAAAATGTTCATTTTTAGCTTTTTTTAACCATAACTTCCCTTTATAAGGGTGTCCACAGGTACAACTATGTCTGTCCATAGGGAGAGCACGTTGTTGTACCTATGGACACAAATTTCGTCAAGTTATTAAAATGAATTAAAAATCCGATTTTAAAGATTTGAGCTGATAAAAAATATTACCCTATTTGCTAAGGTTAGGACTATAGGTTGGGCACTTTAAATGGTCTAAATGTGATTTTACCTGTCTTAGAAAAATCCAAACGTGATTTTTGTCCAAAGGTACAACACTAAGGTTACGTCGAACAGCACTTATTTCAGCGGACCAAATCGTAATAGTGCGGAAAACTTGCCTACCCATAACAGTAACTCGTGTGTGAAATTTTAGCCCCATCAAATAATATCTTCTGTTCTGAACCTCGGCCTAAAATTTTGAATTTTTACCAAAAATTTGCTATTTTGCAATATTTCTTACAGTTCTGGGGTCTTCTGATGCACAGATTTTTTTCAGAAGGTGCGGTAGATGTCTAGGGGGATTATTCCATGAACCCCGTCCTCATTTCCACTTTTCCCCCTACGCGAGCGGGGGTTTTGTGGGCGAGCGCGCTGCTGGTAGTGTTGGCTTTCCCTCCAAACGCCATCGCTGCGCCCGCCTTCGTAGCCCCTTTTGTGCATCAGAACCTCACATAAACCAATTATTTTCATGAAAATGACCCAGAACCCACCATTGAGTTGTATCTTTCCATTAGGTTCTATGTATTTATTATTATTTTTTATTTACTTTAATTCCTATTTTACAAACAATTGGTTTAAATCTACTTTTAAACAAATTGAAACTGCCGGTTAAATGTCGATGGGAATGTATTGCGTCTAAATAGTGGAAGTTATGCAGTCATATTTCATCTTCGGGGAACCTCTTTAATTAATTTATGAGAGAATCTGACAAAAACCTTCCGAGGAAGAGCAACCATTGGTGGTATAGCTAGAAAAAATTCCGGAGAGTTATATTCATTTCTCGGAGGGAATTTGAGTTAATTTCAGTGTTATATTTTTTAATCAAGTAAATATATCTCCATATCCCCCTTGATTACGCCCATGGCACCCCGCACTTTGCTGGAAGCTCTAGTAACTAACTGCAAAACCTTTTTCTTCGCTAAAACTGTTACTTCGAGATTTCCGAATCCCCACTGTCCTATCTTAGCCCATCTATCAGTTTTTAAGAACTGGTAGAACCGTAATTGGAGCACTTTCCCAGTCTGTCATTTTAACATTGTTAAGCCTAAGCTGCGAACACTTACAACCAATTGTTTGTTCTCTTGCCTACAAAATCTTGTAGAGCGTTTTCTCTAACATAAATCTTGTTATCAGTCATCATGCCCAGCAAGATGTTTTCCAATACTGAATCAAAGAGATGTCACTTACCGTCTTTAATGGACTTTTAAATTAAAGTATAACATTTAACCATAGTGTAACGTACCGTACATAATAAAATACACCCAGACCCCCATCGGCTGTTGAGGGACCCCTTGGAGCTGGATGAGATAAGTTGGAATTTTTGAATATAATTGATGAAAATAAGTTTGCTGATTTACCTCTTCTTACAATCCACATTTAGGGATCGATGCACTCAGTGCCTCCGCATACCCTATATATTCGAACAAACAAGGGGGACACTATTCTACCTCTAAAGAGATATTAATAATGAATTATATCTCAAATTTATCTGATTAGTTTTATGGAATAGGCCGTTCAGAAATCATGTCATTGGATGTATGTTCATTGTTCAGGCTTTCGCAGCTTAGGCTTTCAAAGCTAAACGCTATGTTGAAATGATAGCTTAGGAAAGTGCTTAGATTACGGTTCCACCAGTTCTTAGGAGCTGATAGAGGGGATAACATAGAACAGTGGGGATTTGGAAACCTCGGAGTCACCGTTTCAGTGAAGAAAAAGGTACTCCAGTTAATATAGTTACTAGACCTTCCTGCAAGATATGTGGTGCCATGGACGTAATCAAGGCAGATATGGGGCTATATTTACTTGTTTAAAAAAAGAAAACACAAACTAACTCAAATTCTCTCCGAAATATAAATATTACTCTCCTGAATTTTTTCTAGTAATACCACCGAGAAGTGCTCTTGTTCCTAAGGTCTTCGTCAGATCATCTCATAAATAAAGGAAAAGAGGTTCCCCGCAGATGAAATCTGACTGTATAACTTCCACTATTTAGACGCAATACATTCCCATCGACATTTAACTGGCAGTTTCAATTTGTTTAAAAGTAGATTTAAAAAAATTGTTTGTAAAATAGGAATTAAAGTAAATAAAAAATAATAATAAGGGGCCGTTCATTAATTACGTAAGGGTCCCGAGGGGGAGGGGGGGTTGGAAAAATCTCTACATACCCTTACTTGGGGGGTAGGGGGGTCAAACCAATTCTTACGTAAGATTTTCCAAGTTAATGTAAACAAATTCCAATCAAATAACTAATGAATAACCCCAGAAAAACTTAAAAATGCTGATGATCTCGGTATATTATCGAAGCTTTAATTAAATAAAAATGAAGGTATATGGTATATCAGATGTATCTTTTTTATTGGAGTTTAAACTGATTAAACGAAATGGAATCTTACGTAAGAATAGGGGGGAGGGGTTTGAAAAATCTTACGTACCCTTACATGGGGGTGGGGGGGTCAAAAATTGCCAAAATCATCCTTACGTAATTAATGAATGGCCCCTAAATACATGGAACCTAATAGAAAGATACCACTCAATGGTGGGTTCTGGGTCATTTTCATGAAAATAATTGGTTTATGTGAAGTTCTGATGTACAAAAGGGGCTACGAAGGCGGGCGCAGCGATGGCGTTTGGAGGGAAAGCCAACATTACCAGCAGCGCGATCGCCCTCAAAACCCCCGCTCGCGTAGGGGGAAAAGTGGAAATGAGGACGGGGTTCATGGAATAATCCCCCTAGACATCTACCGCACCTTCTGAAAAAAATATGTGCATCAGAAGACCCCAAAACTGTAAGAAATATTGCAAAATAGCAAATTTTTGGTAAAAATTCTAAACTTTAGGCCGAGGTTCAGAACAGAAGATATTATTTGATGGGGCTAAAATTTCACACACGAGTTACTGTTATGGGTAGGCAAGTTTCCCGCACTATTACGATTCGGTCCGCTGAAATAAGTGCGGTTCGACGTACCTTAGTACAACACTCTCCCCTATATATATTTTTAAAGATAATAATATTTTTAACACTTATCTCCTTTAAATTAAATAATGCTTACTAATAATTAAATATAATGTTTCTTTTTCTTTTCGTTAATTTTCTTAGAACTTTTTAAGTTAATGAATAATTATTTTGATTTATAACAATTTTAATCTACCCTTATTTCGAAAAAAAAATCTGAAATCTTTAAAATTATCTTTCTTAAAATTTGGAGTTGTGATTTTTACATTTAATTTGAAATTGTAATCGAGTATTTGCACAGATTTCTAATATTATAAGAGCTTGAATAATTTTTTTCTACTGCCCCGAACCCATAAATAATAATCACAATAGTTAAAAGATAATTAATATTTTTTAAATATAATTTTGACTTTTTCTATTAATTTATTTTAAAGAGAAATTTCTTTATTTTCTAAATTTGTTGCTTTATATATATTATTACAACATTACAACGTTTTGTAATCATTAATCAAATTAAAATTACCAACAATGAACTATTTAATTAATAATAGAACTATTAAATGTATTTATAGGTAAGGATGCAAGACATAAATTTCAATAAAATATAATAAAAATCAGAAAGACAGAATAAATGGTATTCGTGTTTTCTGGAAATGCTACTCTACCTGAAAGGTTTTAGGGTTACTTGATAGATGTCAGCACCCGTCTTAAATTTTAACGAAAATCATCATATGTTAGTTTAATTGGTTCTTACGTATTATCCCGTCGTCCGTACCGCTGACTCCGTAAACGGTAAATAACCCATTGACTTTTCTATGGCTGTGCCGCTGAATTAGACAGTCACGGAACTGTCGACGGGATAATACGTTAGTACCGTTTAATTTATGGATTTATTTCAGTCAAAATAGTTTTAAATTTACTTTTCATCGAATCATGTTTTTCTGTGATTTCTTTGTTATGATCATTGTAAAAAAATGTATAAAATGGAAAAACATTAATTTCAGTGGGAAGGAATATTCAATTTATTTCAGCTAAAAAATTAAATAAAATTTGTATAGAGATGTGAGTAAAGCCCATTACTTAAATAATTATACTATCTACAGTAGGGTGTCCCTTAAAATCGAAGGTCGGGGAAACTTTTGCGACACCCCCCAATTTTTTTCCTTTTGGTACCCTAAGACTGTGTGCAAAATCTTAAATCGATCAGATAATATTAACACGTGCCCCAAACGGCCTAAAGTTAGAAAAATTTGACTTTTTTCTCATTTTTTCGAAAATTTTTAAAAATGTGTTTAATAAATCCGTTGCGAAATAATAGGGCTCTAACACATTTAAATAATCTTATTTGACCGTTTTTCATTACTAGTTAGGCCAAAATGCCTAGTTTGTAACCTAGCCATCAATCAGAAAATCCTCAAATTTGTCCTTTTTACACTGAGAATAGAAGAATCAAAACGCAGTGGTAAATGACATAAAACCGCAAAATTCCATGATTAAACACCATTTGTAGACCATATTGTTGTGGAGATAAATTATCTGGAGCTCAAATTAATAATGGGTTGCTTAATTACAGACGCCATATTGGGTTGCATTAAAACTATAAAAAATTCTATAAAAACGGTATGGGCATGTTTGATATCGGGTAAGGGGTAATGAGGTTGCTAAACTCAATTAAGACTAATAAAATCATCTTACACAACTTTTTAAAGCTCTTTACGCAATTATAAGGGCCATCATATCTCCTAATACAAGTGCAAACCATGATTTCAGAACTATAGATGGTAATAAATTCTATACACATAAAACCGGCAAGAGAAATTCTGGAAATAAGTTAATAATAAGACTCCACAGTGTGTCTACGAGTATTTTATTCAGTAATTTAGTTGAAAAGCTGAAGAAGATACAAAATTAACCTGCTCTTCATAATGATTGAGTTATACTCTGTGAAGATAAGCAATTAATCATGTTTATAGAGATTGTTCTTCTATTTTATCATAAATTTATACATAAACATAAAAAATACCTGCAATTTAACAAATCAGTGTCACTAAAAGAATTAAACACTGATATTTTGTTTGAGGCTGTAAGAATATGTTAAATATAAACTTCAGTTTCTATAACTCTTCTACTATATCCTTAGTTCGTCTTCGCGCTGTCGACTTATCATCAGTAAACGTCCTTGAAGATGTACTTAGATTTCGAGTAAGTTTTTCCATGAAAATCGTTTATGAAATTAAATTATTTTAAACCCTCAAAGCCTTCTTTGAGAATGTAGAGGTAGGAAACTTAGAGCGAAGAATAGCTCTAACTTAAAAACAGACTTTAAAGAAAGAATTATTTTCAGAAACTGTTGTTAATATTTATAATATTCACGTAGCCAATTTAAGTGTCTTAGTTTTTAAAGAGCCTAATTTGTTGAATTGCAGGTATTTTAATGTTAAAGTATAAATTTATTATAAAATACAAGAACAATCTCTATAAACTTGGTTAATTGCTTATCTTCACAGAGTATAACTCAATCATTATGATGAACGGGTTAATTTTGTATCTTTTTCAGCTTTTAAAATAAATTACTGAATAAAAAACTCGTGGACACACTGTGGAGTCTTATTATTAACTTATTTCCAGAATTTCTCTTGCCGGTTTTATGTGTGTAGAATTTATTACCATCTATAGTTCTGAAATCATGGTTTGCACTTGTATTAGGAGATATGATGGCCCTTATAATTGCGTAAAGAGCTTTAAAAAGTTGTGTAAGATGATTTTATTAGTCTTAATTGAGTTTAGAAGCCTCATACACCCATTACCCGATATCAAACATGCCCATACCGTTTTTATAGAATTTTTTATAGTTTTAATGCAACCCAATATGGCGTCTGTAATTAAGCAACCCATAATTAATTTGAGCTCCAGATAATTTATCTCCACAACAATATGGTCTATAAATGGTGTTTAATCATGGAATTTTGCGGTTTTAAGTCATTTATCACTGCGTTTTGATTCTTCTATTCTCAGTGTAAAATGGACAAATTTGAGGATTTTCTGATAGATGGCTAGGTTACAAACTGGGTATTTTGGCCTAACTAGTAATAAAAAATGGTCAAATAAGATTGTTTAAATGTGTTAGATCCCTATTATTTGGCAACGGATTTATTAAACACATTTTTAAAAATTTTCGAAAAAATGAGAAAAAAGTCAAAATTTTCTAACTTTAGGCCGTTTGGGGCACGTGTTAATATTATCTGATCGATTTAAGATTTTGCACACAGTCTTAGGGTACCAAAAGGAAAAAAATTGGGGGGTGTCGCAAAAGTTTCCCCGACTTTTTGAAAAAACGCCTAAATAAGGGACACCCTAATCTACAGTTCAGAAGAGGTGTTAGGTTTATTTTTATTCAAATTTGAAACAATTATAATTATGAATTATTTTTTGAATCTTATAGAATTCCAAGACGTTCATTTGTAAGTAGGGAATAAAAAATAATGTAGAAAACTTATCATCTAAAAATTTTATTCTCAAACGAAATCTTAAAATTCTATATCGATTTCACTGGTGTAAGGGATACATTTTTGAACACAAATATATTAATTCTTAAACATTACGTTCCTTATGACACGGATAAAAGCCCATGCATATAGAAGTTTATTTTACTTTAGAGATTTCTGGAGTCTGCACTGTGTAAAAAAAATAAACGTAAAAAACAGCAGCAAAAGTTGCCTAATCATTTCAGAACGTAAGGATTTCTCCGCCAACTTGAATATTTCTGTACATATACAGGAATACTCTGGAAACATTTTCATGCGAAAGTATTCAGAAACACAACTAACTAATAAAATTTCTGAAGTTGGCAAAAAAAATGAGACACCAGTCAGTAGAGAGACAATATGTTGTCATGGTAACTAACAAAAATATCGTAGTATCCAGAAAAAGTTCAGTCAACAGAGAAATCCCGTGGAAAGACAAGATCCAACAATGTTTGCTGCCAGAGCTTTTCTGTTTCTTAACGATTATTTTTTGCAGGGTAGTTGTACCTATTGTTGTTGTATCTTAAGATCTACAGCAACATAAAATCAACTCTTGCCTTATTATGTCCAGACACTACTGAGCCAAAGAGCATGAGTTGATCAGTCTAAGGTTATTTGCTTATAACATTTAATTTCATATTAAGAAATGGTTATAAGGAATTTTTTTAATGCAAACACAAGGATAGCATGCATTTAGGTCCCAAGAGTCATCCTTCCTAATCCGAAGATATAGGAGCGGAATAGGCAATATAAACTGCGTCGTGAGTAAAAGAAGAAGAAGAAATTTTATTTTGGCTCAGGTCGAAACCCGCTGCAAAAAAACTACAAAAACTACATACATGTAAGATACAAAATCACAAATTGAACTTTACAAAATGTGCACAAATGTGTATGCACACATACATATATACCAACACAAAACAAAAAAAAAATTCAAAGAGGGAACATACCAACATACATACCCAGGTTGAAATTTATGCTAGTATTTGTTTGCTAGACTAGCAACCATTGCTAGAAACAAGCAAAAAAACTAGCAAAAACTAGCAAATATCTTTGCTAGTACTACCAAAGCCACTAGCAACCCATGGTGTGTATTGACCCATACTTTTTGCTAGGCTAGCAAAGAAAAACTAGCATGTGTTGCTTGTTTCTATTGCTAGCCTAGCATAATTTAAAGCATAGTTTGCTAGCACTACTACCATCTGTTGCTTTTTTTTTCGCTATACTAGTATAGATACTAGCACCCGTTGCTATTTTTCTGCTTTTTCTAGCTTATTTTTCTAGCATGTGTTGCTTTTTTACCGCCATTTCTAGCATGATTGCTAGCACCCATTGCTTGTTTTTTTTGCTTTTCTAGCTTATTTTTCTAGCATGTGTTGCTTTTTTTACCGCCATTTCTAGCAAGATTGCTAGCACCCATTGCTTGTTTTTTTGCTTTTCTAGCTCATTTTTCTACCATACTTTGCTTCTTTTACTGCTACTTCTAGCATGATTACTAGCATTCATTGCTATTTTTCTACCATTGCTTGACAGCTATTTCTAGCACCCATTGATTTTCCCCCCTGCTAATCTAAATACAATATTTATCACTGTTTTTAAAAGAACATTTTCCAAAGGGTTTTCCACTTCCTAAGTTTGTTTTATAGACTAAATAGTAAAATTTATTAAAATTGTTATAAAAGCTTCCAACTTCAATATACCTCTAGTTCATGTTTTTCTTTTATTTAATTATCACCCATCATTATGCATATTAAGATGCAATTCTATATGTTTGAGTAATACTAGACTATTTTAATTTTTCAATTAATAAGTAATTCTTGTCAGATCATTACCAACATTATTAAATGTTTTCCAAGAGCAAATTAGAAGGAATATTTTATGATATACATAAAAAAGTGTATTATATGTTAAACAATATCTTAACGAATGAATTTCACATTACTTTCCACAATTAGAAAAATATTTTAAAATTAACAATTATAAACTTAGCATAAAGACCTAAGGCAAAGATGGGAAAACACTAATTTAAGTTAAAAAATAAATAAAACCAATATCCTTGGTTTATATAGGTTCAGATTTTTAAGCATAAGATGAATAAATACATTTTATAATATGTAGTTAAATGGAGTAGAACTCATTTTTAATATGTTTAATAAATATTTTATTTTGTGTCTTATGAAAATCAATATTTATTATAGGGATTAAAAATTGTTTTCCAATTTTCTGGCTTCTGCATCACTGAAGGCTTCATCATTTTAGGGCAGGCACCGGAACACGTACAAATATTTCAGCTACAACATCTAGAAAGAAATAACAGTTTAGTTAAAATAAGAGTACTAAATTTATTTCACTAAATCCTTTAAAACTAAAATAGCAATTTCTTATATTCGGAGAAAATAGTAGTTTAATTCTATGTATTGAACCTATTTTAGCTCATTATCTGTCCTGTTAAATATTGCCACGCTGTTTTAAATGCCAAAGATTAAAAATGTCACCAAGAATTCCAAACCGACTGATAAAATATACGCTTATTTCATTGCCAGCAGTAAATATTATACCACATTTAAATTTTTAATTTCTAAAATATTAAATCGTTTGGCACTTACATATTATCTTGTCGACCGTTCAGCGGCCGTCTAATTCAGCGACACTTCAATAGAAGAGTCAATGGGATTAGATAGCATTTTTGATTGAGCGGTACGGTCAACAGTATAATACGCAAGAACCAATTGTTTTTTAATGAGACATAACAAAATTAAACCTTTTTATATCCATATAATTTAAATATTTCAATATGTCAAGACAAAAAGATGTATCTAATAGGGTGGAGCGAAAAAATCTTTTTTTCAAAATTCAAAAAGATACCTATGGCAAAAGTGGTCTTGTGTAATAAGATGAAAAACCGCGCAGAAATTTTTGAAATCGGTTAATATCTCAGTTCGCGCATGGAGCTCAAAGTTTATAAAAATGCTTAAAAATGAACATTTTCCGAAATTTTTAAGATAATATTTAAATAAAATTTATAAAAATATTATCGCTTGTAACCTCTTTATAAAAGCTCAAAAAAGTAAAAAAAATAAATTTAATGTTTATTTTGACAATATTTGGGTGCGCAATTTTGCTTGAAAAATGCGAAATTTTCGAATAATTGGTAAGTTTGTTTCATTGATCAGCACTTCACCCATTTTGTTAATTTCATCCTAAAAATAATTATGGAATTACTTAATTCAAGAGCCAGGATCCTCTTATATTGGTCATGTGTCACCTCCCACTGTACATTTTAAAATAATTAGATATAAAAGTAACGACAACTGCATTGAATAGTAGTAGATATGGTATCTTAGATAGAGCAACGGTTGCAATAGCATCTAGTGTCTTACAAGATATAGGAGTGATTACAGACGCAGATTCTTCCCATCTAATTGACAGATCCAAAATAAGAAGGGGAAAGAAGCATATTGGAAGTGTTTTAAAGTTTTCAGAAAATATGGAAATTAATGGACTTTATTTTGACGGGCGAAAAGATACCATATGCTTAGAAAAAGTAAATAAACAATACCGTAGAAAAGTTAAAGAGGATCACTATTCTCTAATTCAAGAGCCAGGATCCTCTTATATTGGTCATGTGTCACCTCCCACTGTACATTTTTAAATAATTAGATATAAAAGTAATGTAATGCTAATTTTTCTTTTAAGTTTAATAGATTATTTGGTTTTCTAAGTGTTCCATTTAGAAACATTGTAAGACTCGGTTTCCCTTATTTCAGAAAAAAGTGACGCTCTATGAGAAATAAATACACTGAAAAAAGTTACATTTTGAAGATACAGTTAGGGGTAGAGATGGTCCGCAGAGGTTCAAATTTAAGGGAAGTGGTCCGCAGACATATTTGAGTTGGGAACCACTGTTCTAGATGGATCACTGCTGAGTGTTGAGATTGTACGTAAGTGTCCTCAGCCCTTCTGAAAGCTTAAAAGAGATTTCAAAATTTATCTTAAAGTCATACATGCCTGTGTGGTTTAAAATTAAAAAAGAATGGTTCTTTCACAGATGGGCCCAAACACGTTTTTCATGCAGTTCAAACAACTCTATATCTATCTGAGGATCTACTTCAAATAGTTGATCGAGTTGTTGAATGCAATGCATTCTTCACACACCCGGAAAACTTATTGTTGTCAATTATTGTCAATGAAAGTGTCTGTTCGACAGATCGCAGTTGAAAGAATATTGAAAGCGAGAGAATCTGCCTGGGGGGTAGAAAGGATTAGAAATTTTGTCCCCCCAAAATTAAATTTTAATGCAACGGAGTATACAGATATTATTGACTGGAAATCATGCACAATCTATCCTCCACCAATTTTAAAAGACGTAAGTGTTGAAGATTTGAAATCATTAGTGCATTCTATCACAGAGCTCACTGCATACATAATGAAGTTCCCCTGCCACACTCTTGGCGTACTATGACATATATGACATATTACATTGATTCATGCGCCATAAAACAACAATCAAACCAAGCCATACTCAAGCGGTTGAGAGGTGTGTTAAGCTTAAAACTGAAGAATCAATAAAAGTGTGTGGTCAGAAAGCAAGAGATGGCTTCATAAAATCAACTTTATATTCAAAATCAGTAATGCCAGATTTAAAAAAAACGGAATTTAAATTCATTTCTGTTTAAAATTTAATTTTTACAAAATCACAAAAATTATGGTTGGTTGGGTAGGGGGTGGGTGGAACTCGACGTGCAGCCACCTCCCCGTGGTGAGTTCTGGGCTGTTCTTACAAAACGGGCGAAGAGCTGCACAGTGAAACAAACTAACCAATGATTTGAAAATTTCGCATTTTACAAGCAAAATTGCGCACCCAAATATTTATAAAATAAACATTAAAATTAATTTTTTTACTTTTTTGAGCTTTTAAGAAGAGGTTACATGCGAGAATATTTCTATAAATTTTATTTAAATATTATCTTAAAAATTTCGGAAAATGTTCATTTTTAAGCATTTTTATAAACTTTGAGCTCAATGCGTGAACTGAGATATTAACCGATTTCAAAAATTTTTGCGCGGTTTTTCATCTTATTACATAAGACCACTTTTGCCATAGGTATCTTTTTGAATTTCGAAAAAAAGTTTTTTTCGCTCCACCCTAGTATCTAACTTTGAAACAGCAAAATTATTTCCTCGTATCAATCACTAGGAGAAAACCTCCCATTAACAAGGAACTGAATTGGTACTGATTTGAAACTGAACTGAATTGTAAACCGATTTGGTACAGCTTTAGAAAGAGACCTCGAGCCGCCATGTTTACAAACTAATAAACACTGACAACCATAGAGATCTTATTATTAATATTATTTTCATTAAAATCCTAAAATAATAATCAGTAGATTACTATTTTAGGATCTATGAGGTACTTTTCTGTTAGCCGTGAGCAAGCGAAAAATTGCCATATAATGTAGAATTCTGCTTAATTTCTTACAAAATGGCGATTTGGCTCACGTGTGGTTTACAGGTGGCGACATTTGCACCTGGCTAACGGAATAGTACCGGGATCTATTAATAATCTCTATGGTTGTCATTGTCAGCCATCACTCGAGCTGTGGGTAAATATGGCGACTGGAGGACTCTTTCCAAGGCTGTTCTACAATCTTTAAAAGCAGACTTAATAATTGAAGGGTTCTTAATTACATATTTTCCTGTTGACCATTCAGTCACCATTAGATTCCACAGTAGATTCTCAGTAGTCACCATTAGATTCTCAGACGTACCAGAAAGCCTCTTAGGATTAAGCAGGATGTCCTCGGGATATGCAGCTTCCAATGCAGCCTCTGTATGAAAAAAATTAAGAACATACATTATTCTCCACAATTCATGATTCTAAGAGTCTGAAGAAATTTACCACCCAGACAGACCTGCCAACTTGTTAACTTCAAAAAACCTGAGATTATACGTATTATTACACACTCTGTACAGAGTGCGTGAAAAATACGATTCCCCCTAGCTCCATCATTCCGCAACGTTAACAAAATCAACATTTCTTGCGTAGAACAGAAATTAATCTTTCAAGACCAACTTGGTGCAAAAGGAAAAACACCGGAGGAAACACAAGAAAAGATGGAGTTTAAGCAAAAAAACCTGAGAGTTGGCAGGTCTGCAGCTAATCTTTAAGAATTGTTTATATTTGTTAACAATTTTGTGCAATATTTTTAGTTTTGGGAAAACTTAACAGTTTGGCAATACTAAACGAAAATTATAGCTTAATATGAATCATATTTGCAGTTATGTTCTTCCTTGGGAGTTTCTTATATCCCCTCATGTAATACGTACAAAATTAAAATCTAATAGTCTTAATATTAATTTTGAATCAATTAGCTTTATAATTAAGCTGACAAACATCGGAGCAACGCACTATTTGAGATAATTTAACCCCTTCCCCCCTCAAAAAAGAATAAATATATGATTGTGTGTTGGGACTAGGGTTAAAATACTTTGCTTGAACATCCTATGAAAGTAAAGATGGAAATTAATCAAAATCTATGACCAAAAAAATTTAGAAATAAACTTGACACTTACCTTGAATTCTGTGATAATTATTCAATTTAATAAATTACACATTAACAAAATTTTATAAACATCGAGTTGCATATTCGCACATTATCATTCAGTTAATCACTTCACTTCAGTTGATAGGCAATTTTTGTCATTTTTGTAGTTCATTATTTTAATGATAGAAAATTTCAAACATTCATTTCAAAACTTAAATAATACATAGGATCATGTACAACTCAAAAAAATTCAACAATCAATTAGAAAAAATATTTTAATTCACAAATTATAGCAGAAATCTTATTAGTTAGTGGCTTAGTGGCTGTCATCCGCTAAATAAATCTGGCATCCGAACATGTTCGGCATCAAAACATATTTATTTACAATTTGAATTTTAATATTGTCTTTAACCTAATTTTTAAACTTTTTAAACCTAATTTTAAAATATTTCGAACAACCAATGGAATTTTAAATTATCTAATCGCTATTTTTCTCTTGGAGATCATCTTGATGGACTATCATCAACATCAAGATCCCCAAATTTTAAGACTTATGAACAATAAATGACACAAAAAAGTATTACATATTTAGTAATTTAGGATAAGCCAGCTGCAAATATCAAGTGTATTCTTAAATCACAATGAAAATCATACACCAAATTTAAGGGGACTCAGTACCAAAAACATTTTTTACTCTATAAACAGGATTTTATTATCTTTTTAGGTGTTAGATTATGTATTTACTTTATACTAATTCATATTTAGCACAAAAAGCAAAATCAAAAATTTATTTTTTTCAAAAATTTAAAAAAAGTGGCCAAAATTACCATATTTCAAAATGCTACTCCTCCTTTAATATACACTCTTTTCACTTGATATTTTTTCTCAACATAAATCCACCATATATTGTTAGCTCCACGCATGGAAATTAAAATATCTACAAGGGTTTCGGAAAAATAAAAGAAAATCTGAAATTTTACATTTTTTTTGAAAAAATATGCTAAGTTTCTACTTTCTAGCTTTATAAAAAATTTTGTAATAAATATATTTTAAAATCCATGCGTAGAGGTGTTTAACATACATTACTGATAATGACTACCAAGTTTTAAGTGATTTGGACAATTAGAAAAAAATCCTTAGGATTTTAAACGATAAAAACCTTGTTTTACGAAAAACCCGTTTAAAGGTTGAAATCTATACTTCAGTAAGCCTATCTTTGGGTCATGAAAGTCTCACAATTCTTATATTTAAAAACCTCATGTCATTTATTTCTAAGGGTAGTACCTTCATTTTTATGGCGAAATCTCAAATTCGAAATTTTGACTAAATTTTTGGTACTGAGTCCCCTTAAAAGTGTTCCAAAACAGCTCATCTAAAATTGTTGATTTTACAATGTCACCAGTATAAATCCAATCAGCAAATTGTGCTCTGGGCTTATCTAGTACCATACATTTATATGAAAGCATATGATTTATATTTCTTTTACAAATTAAATGAAATAGAAAACCTGTGCTTTAAAACTACCTTTTATATTTATTTTAAATTAGTCAGACATTGACATTGGTACAAGTAAGAATAATGTTGGGTACTTTAGGATAAGCCGGGTATAAATATCTCTAATTGGAATATATTAGTAACGTTTTATTATTTAAACTTTAAAAATATAGCAAAAATTAAATGAAACTTCTATTTGAGGTATTTTAACATCATAATAAATTGGTGTTTCATTACTGTTATGTATATATTGGACAAAACTTGATGCTTGCAACAGGCTAATCATAAAGTTCTTAATGCTATTTTATGACATTACTTTTCAAACTGAGGAACACAACACTGTCAAAAATAATCTGAATTTCAACAAAATACAATTTCAATTCTGAAATCAAATTAAAATACCTATCATCAGCTTACTGGAGAAATAAAACCTAATCACTTTTAATGAATCCTTTAAAAGCAGTTGAATAGAACCAACGAACGAGGAATACCAAATTGCATTGATTTAATTTTGTAACAGTCATCATATACATAATATATCAAATTCTAGTTGACGTTTAAAAATCATTGACAAAAATTAACTGATATCAAGTTTCCGGACCTGGAAAAAGTGCCTGAACCTATGAACCCGGTTCGGGGGTGGTCCCTGCCAGCTCCATAGGAGCAATACATAAGGTTTGGGGAAATTCTATCTGGCTCGGGGGAAGGTTACAACTTTTTCCATGTCCGCAAGTTTCAGAAGAAAGTTTAACCTTCCTACCCTCTTGAAAAAATAGTCACATATTCCCCTCGTGGGGTCTCTGAGGACCCCATGCGTAAAACATGCCTATGACTCTAATAAAGGTTAAAAATTCCTTAAATGGAGAAGAATTGTCATTTTTTATTTCTAGAAAGATGCTTCAGAATAATTTATCCAATTTTTTTGGTATTTTTCTCATTTTTTTCGTCTTATTACGGCTTAATTGGGTTTCTTTTGATACACGTTTTTTATAACATCTGGACCTTCAAACAAGAATTAAATTACAGAAATGAACTACATTGAAGTTGTTTTACTTAAAATATTTATAATCACACTGTTTAAAGCATACTAGTTGATATACCCGGTCTTGCACGGGTAGAATTTAGTAGTTTATTTTAAACTATTTATGAAGCTGCATAGATTCTCTATTCTGCATTATCAGCTACCTGTCACCCCAGATTAATTTATTTAGTATTATGAAACATGTAAAGTTTGGATTCTTCTTTTTAAAATTGAAATAATACAAAAAAAATGATCGGTTCAGATTTCTTAGTGAAATCAGTATCTCGCTTGCTTATGTAAGTTTTAACATAAAATTGGTTTTTTTCTTGATAATTCTTCGAAATCACATTCTGGACTTCCGTAAACACTCATAAATATTTGAAAGCATTCTTATTTTTCAAAGAAGACTGAATATAAAAACCTATTTACAATCAACCATGAATTTATATTGTTTTTGTAAAGAATGTGTTCAACAGGAAGTAATGGCGACAGTTGTCTGAGTTTTTTTTGCTGCAACTGTTAGATACTCAAAAGATTTCTATAAATAGCATATTTTTCTTAGAATGTGAATAAAAAATTTAAGAAATAGCGAGTGATTCAATGTATTTAGCCGCAATCTTCTTTTTGTAAAAAAAATGACAATTTCTACGAAAATATCTTTCTAATATTTCTCCAAACGTTCTAAACAAACATGCAAACCTTTTTTTATCTATAATACAACAAAAAATAAAATACTAAACTTTATTTGATACTGTTTTACCGCCATTCATGGCTGGGGTCTCAGAAGACCCCAGAGGGGGAATATGTGACTATTTCTCCCAAGACACTTAAAAATGGAATAATAACTCCAAAATTTTTACCCATTGTAAAACTTTGCGTAATTAAGGAATAGTAGCATCGGAAATTGTCAAAACAAAAATGCATGGGAGATATCAAGCGTCAAAGTGCGTCTGGGGTCGAAAAAGACCCCAAAGGGGTAGGAAGGTGAGGACATCAATTGATGTCCTCTTTACGCAATTCTTATTAAGACAATCTGATACATTTTAGATATACTTCTTCAATGCTAAATTATGAAATTCTTATTACGATGTAATCTGATATATTTTCGATATACTTCTTCGATGCTAAATTTTCCATTCTATGAAATTCTTATTACGACGTAATATGATATATTTTTGATATACTTCTTCGATGCTAAATTTCCCTTTCTGCAAAATTCTTATTACGACGTAATCTGATATATTTTCGATAACTTCTTTCGATGCTAAAATTTCCTTTCTACGAAATTCTTTTTACGACGTTATCTGATATATTTTCGATATACTTCTTCCGATGCTAAATTTTCAATTATTGCAAAAATAAGTAAAAATCTTCAAATCTATAATTTACTCAATTATTTCTTGCTAATAATGTCTTAAAACATGTTATTAACTTTCTTTGTCAATAAAAATAAAATACATGATATCATTTTACGTCATTTTAAGTCCATGATTATGATATCCGATGTTCCACGAGATTCAGAACATCGGTTGATGTCGAAAGGATATATATTGATATAGCTGTGCTACCTGGGAAGAGACAAAAATATAATTTAAATTTTTCAGATAAAAAAGCAGATTTATCAACTTTTAACTATGCATATTTTTTGATAATCAACCAGTGCTCAAATGAAAATTATAAATTTCCAGTAAAAGTTTATAAGGGAAAAAATTTTTTACTGAGCCGTATTTACTCTAAACTCTGAATCGACCCCCGCTAGCAAACAAATAGCTTAAACTAGCAAATCAAGGTTCCTAGCTTTCCATGCTATGAAAGTAGCTTGAATAGCTAAAAAGCAAAGAATGCTTGTACAAGCATGTCATGCTAGCAAGCAGGGGCTGATTACTGGAAGGGCATTTAGGGCACCAAAAAATGCTTAAAAGGTAAAAGAATGAAAATAAATTTATCAAATAAATGAATTTTGTAAAAGCAATATAAATATTAAGCTTATAAAGATTTAAAATAATTTTTTTAAAAGTTAAGAAATTTATTAAAGATTTTAAATATATTTAAAAAAAATGATTAATTTAATAGGCTCAAAATAACTAATCTTTGTTTTTAAGACCATGTTGGGAACCCCCAAATGGGTTTTATGCTCCCCTGGGCCCCTAAACTTTGAATCGACCCACACTAGCAAACAAATAGCATAAACTAGCAAATCAAGGTACCTAGCTTTCCATGCTATGAAGTAGCTTGAATTGCTAAAAAGCATAGGATGCTTGTAAATAGCATGGCATGCTAGTAAGGCGTAAGCTAGTATACTAGCATGTCATGCTAGCTAGCATAAAAAAGCATGCACTAGCATAAAAACTAGCATACCTAGCAAAAACTAGCAAGAACTAGCATATCATGCTAGCAAGCAAAAACTAGCATCTCATGCTAGCTAGCAAAAACTAGCATCTCATGCTAGCTAGCAAAAACTAGCAAGAACTAGCTTAAAAACTAGCATACCTAGCAAAAACTAGCAAGAACTAGCATATTTTCTTTGCTTGTACTAGCATAAATTTTAACCTGGGTACAAACACATACATATATACATACACATATATACACTAGGGTGGGTCAAAAAAATTTTTTACATTTTCCCAGGGGCACAGCGACAAAAGGGTGCCAAATTGTCTCAAACTGACTTATGTAAAATATTATTCGATTATAATAACTCTTTTTGCCTCCGGATTGGCCTCGAAGTTTCGATTAATATAGTAATTTCATGTAAAAATGGACGAACGAAAATCAAGCTCTTACCTCGATTTCACGAATCCGTCATGAATGAAAATCCTCATTGAAGACTATAAAATAATTATAAATGAAACCAGAGTTGAAATACTTGAGTTGTAATACCACATATTTTAAAATATCTCAATGGTTAGAACTAGCAATCAAAAATTTCTTGCTGGAATCATAAAAATGTGCAAAACTCTTATTGCCGGTTGATAGTCCAAGAAAGTTAGCTCAAAAAAGGGGTTCAAGTGGAACAAATTGTAAAAGAACGTTTGATGGGTGATTCTTTTAGAAAATTTTCCGTAAAAAACGATGGTGAAACGTATACCAAAATTAACCTTATACTTTAGCCAATATGGCGGATTTTCCAAAATGGCGGTCAATAAGGAAGTAGCATGTGTCAGAATTTCAAAAACAAACAAGTGTTCCGTATGGTTTTATGTATGTTAAAATGAAATATCTAGTCAGTTTTTCAAAAAAATTTACAGGTAATTAAATATTTTAATTTAAAAGTCGAGAAAAAAACACGTGACTGAAAACGTTTATTGTTTAAACTATAAGATGACGTCAACAATAATACCATCAACTCCATTGCTTTACAACAATGTTTAGTATAAGATGACGTCACATCCAAACTCTTGGCGTTTTCGCGCGCTTTTAAAAAGGGGATTTTTGTTAATTTTTTTGACAATCAAAAAATTTCTCGATCGGCCTCAAATTTTGGGTAGTTGCTTATTTTTGCAAGAGGAATCGATTAAAAAAATAAAAAAAAATCATTCAACTTCCTCATTGTTTTTAACTTATTACTTCCTAAAAATTGTTAATAAAATTATATATTTTGCAGTAAATGATTAAAATTTAGTAACAAAAATAATGGGGAACTTTTTTTTCTCTTACGATAAGTCATTTATCCAATATGGCGGATTTTCCAAAATGGCGTCCACTAATGTTTATAATAAGTAAAATTCTGAGGATAAATTCGTAATTTTTTCAGGATATGGTAAGAATTAAGTCATAATAATATTCATATTAATGTCCTCTTCTCAATGTACCAAATATGGCGGATTTTTCAAAATGGCGGACAATCGTGTTTTACTTATTTGCTAAAATTCGTTAATAAAATAAAACTTTTGTTGTAAATTATTAGAATTTAGTTGCAAAAATAATGTGGAACTGTTTTTTTCTCTTACGATAAGTCATTTATCCAATATGGCGGATTTTCCAAAATGGCGTACACTAATGCTTATAATAAGTAAAATTCTCATAATAAATTCGTAATTTTTACAGGATATGGTTAGAATTAAGTCATAATAATATTCATATCAGTTTCCTCTCCTCATTGTATCAAATATGGCGGATTTTTCAAAATGGCGGCCACTTATTTAGATCCTTTTTATTTTTAACGTTTTTGCATATAAATAAATTTTATTTTGGCATAACATAAATAATTATATATTAAATTATCTATAAAATGGTATATTAACCAAGATTTTGCGATATATAGAAATAATTTCTGAAAAGGCGGCCGCATATTTCAAACTAAGTGGTAAGTAGTAATTTTTGAATTTTTACCTACCTTTAACATTATTTACCCGTAAATTTTAGTAAATTATAAGTATTCTGCTTATATTTTACCTAATAACATTTAATATTTCTAATTATTGAGAAAATAAAAATTAAAAATAAAAAGTATCTTAATAAGTGGCCGCCATTTTGGAAAATCCGCCATATTTGATACATTGAAGGGCAGGAAACTGATATGAATTTTATTATGACTAAATTCTTACCATATCATGTAAAAATTACGAATTTATCATCAGAATTTTACTTATTATAAACATTAGTGGACGCCATTTTGCAAAATCCGCCATATTGGATAAATGACTTATCGTAAGAGAAAAAAAACAGTTCAACATTATTTTTTCAACTAAATTATAATAATTTACTGCAAAAGTTTTATTTTATTAACGAATTTTAGCAAATAAGTAAAACACGATTGTCCGCCATTTTGAAAAATCCGCCATATTTGGTACATTAAGGAATGGAAATTGATATGAATATTATTATGACTTAATTCTTACCATATCCTGAAAAAATTACGAATTTATCATCAGATTTTTTTTATTATAAACATTAGGTGGACGCCATTTTGGAAAATCCGCCATATTATATAAATGACTTATCGTACCCATCAAACTTTCTTTTACAATTTGTTCCACTTCAAACCTTATCTTTCTTGGACTATGAGTGGGATTTTAAAAACCTTAAATTTTTAATAAAAATGGATATGTCAGAAGGTGGGTACCTTTTTTGGGTTATATTTCATCCCCAAGGAAAACATATGGATAATAGTTTAAAAGTTGGGATTTTCCTTGAAATTTCTTTGGCATATTAGGAATATTCCATCCCAAGTGACCCCATATGAGTCACTAATGTCCAAAAATAAATTAAAACCATATTTTAAGAGTCAAATTTTGAAACATTTTCTTAAGAAGAGCAGTAGATCCCCGTTTTCAGCATAAAGCTCAGTATTATCCCCTATGTTTTTAAACAAACTAGTTTTTAAATAAGCTACATTACTTTTCAAAACTTAATTGTAAAAATCTTAAACAGTCAAATTTGCGATATTTTAACTTTTGTGAACGCATAAGGGAATGCTAAGGATCCATTTTGAGTCAATCCTCCCTCCAAAGAAGTATAATTTCATGGGCCTTGGTTTCAGTCTATTGTTATAACAAAAAAATAGGTAAATCATGACTGAGGTGAATAATAACTGATATAACGCCTAATGAATAAACTATCCACTCGACAATTGTTTCAACAAATTTTTGCGATCATATTTGGATCCCAAGCCCAGCCAGTGAAATAACTGTCCGCTGAATTTTGAAAGCGCGGCATATTTATGAAAAATATAACTATTTCTACTTTAAAAATTAAAAATACCACTTTGTACTGACCAAACTTGAGGGAAAATGTATCTGAACTACCAATAGTTAAAATATGTACCACTGACAATCCACTGTTGGTTGGCAAAAAAAGAGCCTCCCATTCTACGGCTTTTGTTATTATGATACATTGCCACTTTGGAAGTTGTTTTTGTATTGATAACACATAAAGGTGACTAATGTGATTAAAATTGCTTTTAAAGACCCTTATTTGTGAGCTTAAAGAAGTTAAATTTAAAAAATTTAATTTATATCATTTTAAAAAAATATGAAAAATTACATATTTGTGTTCTATTTGAGGCCAATCCGGAGGCAAAAAGAGTTATTATAATGGAATAATATTTTACACATGTTAGTTTGAGACTATTTGGCACCCTTTTCTTGCTGTGCCCGATAGAATTTGTAAAAAAAATTTTTCGCCATCGTAGGAAAATGACCCACCCTAATATACACATACATATACACACATATACATACACACATACAGGGCTCGATTTCAGCCGGAACGGTCCGGAACCCCTTTTTTCGATTAAAAAATTTACATTTTATTTCAGGGGTCTCCTTTAACTACAGCCCGAGAAACCCTTTCATCAGACCGGCGAAAACCTTTCTATATGTACGAAAAAAGTCTTAAAATGAATTAAAACCCTGTTTTTAGGGTCAAATTTCCAAAATTTTTCTGGGGGAGGACCCCCAGACCCCCCTTTTTGTATTCATAACGCAACTAATCACATTTATCTTCTGATTAAGTTCATAAATGGGGCGAATCTTACTAAAAAAATTTTAAAAAGGAACAGTAAACCTGTAAACATGCGCAAAGAGGGGGGAGAGGGAATTTCGAGTTTCTTCCCCCTGTGAAAAAATTTAACTTGGGGCCTGATAGTGATTTAATTTTCTTAAAGAATATTTTAGGGCCCTCCCGAAATAAATTTCTACACAACGCAAGGTTATTACTTAATTGTGTCCTTTTAAAACATAAATTGAGAACCCCAATTTGAACTACCCACACAATCCGCTCCTGGTGTTGATTCTTTTTTTTATTTGAACCAGATTTGCCAGATTGCTGGGCAAATTTGCCAAGAAAATTCTACGGTTTAAGAACTTTAACTACGCATTATATTCCTTAAACTGGCAAAATATACAACACTATTGATTCATTAATGATAAACCGTCCCGCCTTCTACAAGATGTGCCCTGTTGGAAAAAAAAGTACAACGCACTGTAAAAAAAAAGGTGTATTTTTAAATTTAAATTTAAAAATAAATGCTTTTGTATTAAAAAGTATTCGCTTTTTCTCAGTTTTGAGAGACCAATAATTTTACCGTTCCGGTACCTCTTTTTTTAGAAATCGAGCCCTGCACACATATATATATATATATATATATATATATATATATATATATATATATATATATATATATATATATATATATATATATATATATATATATATATATATATATATATATATATATATATATATATATATATATATATATATATATATATATATATATATATATATATATATATATATATATATATATATATATATATATATATATATATATATATGAAAATAAACAGCATGGTCGATCCAGATATTCATACATGCATATATACATCCATACTCTACTCATGCTTCTAAAAAAAAACTCTCCAGCAGGAACTGGTTCATTTTCTGTGCTCCTTTAATGAAGTATGCTATTAATTTATATTTACCATGAGTGTATGTTAGAAAATTGTAAAAATTATTGCGTCGTGAGTATTATAATTCATAGAGCCATGATCAAAAGCCATCCCCCCACCCCACAGGGCGTATAGTTAAAGCACTACTGGTTGTGGCGGTAACGGAGATGGATATGAGACAATTTTAGTAGTTTTCTCTGATTAAAAGAGATAATTTTTTGAGTTTCAGAGCGAGGGGAATCCCCAAATTATCCCTCCTTGATGGTCACGACCGTGGGGAGTGGAAAACTTAAAAGACTCCCACAATGGTACTTACGTATTATCAGCATGCAGTTTTCCTTCGCAGTTTTTTAAAGATAAAATGAAAACAAAAGAAATTGTAAATAACATAATTAGCTTTAGTAAAATACACTTTAAAAGCACAATAAAATGCGCAAGCATGTGGATAATGCGTATACCTCAACATTTTACAGCCTCACAACAGTTCTATGCTGCATTTTATAATCATCATCGTGACTTGTTGCTATACTAATTGTTTCTTTAAAGAACTTTCCGAAGTAGAAACAACACACAAACCAATCATAAGGGTGTATTTACCATCAGAAGTCCTACAAACAATCGATTTCTGACTAAAAACAAAAAAAAAACTAACCGTCATCTCAATACACACAACATCACAAAACAAAAAACCATCCACATTGAAATACAATGCATATTCAGCACACAAAAAAACTCAACCCTCCCCATAGCACCGATCCATCTGTGGCAGTAGTAATCCATTAGAATCGAAGCCACCACCTATTAGCGACAGGTCTCGGCTTAATTGAGCATATTGACTGACTTTAATATCCCTCCCTCTCTCGCGTGACGGCCGAACAACAAGTGCACTGATTCGATGCCTAAAAGGAACGGGTCGACACGCGCTGATTTCTATACTGCCGCCGCCGATAGCTTCTTTCCGGGCATCAAACCTCACGCGATGGGGGCCGTATGTTCGATGAATGCGAGTGATACCTGTTCAAAACCAGTCCGATTGAACAGGTGTAGTGATATCTTGTAATAAAACAGTAACTTGTAGATGCTTGTTTCTGAAACCCTTTCAGTTTTTATTTGATTGACACACGTCAAGGGACATTTGTTCAAACAGGCACCGGTTTTCAAACAAATGACTTTTATCAATGACATTTTTCACTTTGCCCGTCTTCACTCTGGTCATTATTAATAATACCTAATTAATCACTCTACCCGTAACATATGTAAGAGGTGTGTTTGTTTCAATAAGTTGAACATGTTCTCTTCAGTTGTGGTCACGTTTTAGGCTCATCTTTAAACATAAAAAAAACATTTCCAACTTCCCATTGATTTGAGGTTTGTTGGTTTTTGTCAGAGTTGTTCTCCTGCTTTCGCTAAAAGTGTTCCTTTGTTTTTGCTTTACTATACCATGTATAATTTTCAACAGTCTTTATTTAACTTTTTTCTTCCTTGATATTCAATGGATGAAAAGGAAGACATTCACATATAAGAGTGGAAAGCATCCCGTGATTCGCCTGGGTCTATTTCTTTCCATTTCGTATGGATTGCATGAAACATGAAAGGAGTATATTATGCTCAATATATCTTCCGCGTTATGCCCACATCTCCAACTCAGGTCTTATATCATTTTACATTTTTCAAAAATATCGTTTATGGTAGTGTTTCTGTCCTAAGCCTCCGTTGATTTCACTAATACCATAAGATACGATACAAAAAATAATGGTAGACAATGTATTTTAGAAAAATTAATAAACAAAAATGCCAGTTATTTTTTTCACGTAATTTTTAAGAAACCCCTTACATTCTTAACTCGCCCATTTTGTGTTTAACGGTCGTCACCACATTCCAAACGTTAAGAATAATCTATGTTCTTGTTGCGGTATTTGAGCATTTATTTCTTGCCTTTTGAAAAACAGTGAGCTCGGCACGTTATTACTCCTGATGAACCATAAAACCGAAGAACAAATTCAATGATTGCGTGAGCGAGTTTAAATCCCGGTAAAAAAAACACACAGTTAGTAATGGTGTGAGGCTCTTTTCTATGCACGATGTGTCTAAGGTGTGTCTTTTTATGCCCAGAGAGAAAAAGGAATCTGAAAGCAAATGGAAATAAGTATAGTAGGGTTCCATGGAGAAGAGAAATAATGCAGCACGAAAAATATACACTTCTTCCTAGCATGCAGATCGAAACCATGTGTCAGAATATGGATGCTGCCTTTTACAATACCTTATGCGCACGAGTCGTGTAAATTTATGCGGAATTGTTTGTTTTTGGTTACGGCGATTCAAAATTTGAGGTATTCTTTCATTAGTTTTTACGAGTTACAAGCATTTTTTTCACAAATTGTGCGTTTAATGTTATGCTGACTATTTTTGACCATGAGATTCTCTAATTCATTCATTTTTCATCACTTCTTTGATGTTTACATCTACGCAAAAATGCAACAAACTAAACTTCTTTCATCTCTCTCATTCTTTTATTCCAGTTCTTTCTTTCACTCTCTATTATTCTTTCTCATTATATTCTTTCATTTCTCACTCAGCATATTCTCTCATATTCAGACTCACTATCTTCTCTCATTTCTCTCATTTTCCTATTATTTCTCTTGCTCTTTCATTCCCTTTCTCTAATTATCTCTCTTATTCTGACGCATTTTATTTTCTTCTCGTTTTTCTCACATTCTCATAAACTTGTCCTTAACCTAAAATGCAAATTCATCTCCAAAAAATCATCAACTCTCGCTCCTCCAAAAATCCTCCCTCTAACATCAGCGATTACGCCTCACTATTTCTTTAACTTTCTCTTTTTCTCAATCATTCCCTTCTCTTCTCTTTTCTCTCCACTCATTCTCTTCTCCTTCTCTCTTTCTCACTTTCTTACAATCACTCATACTCTTCTCCTCCCATTCGATTAACCTTTCCCCTTCTCTCTCTCTCATTACACTCATTATCTTCTCTCCTTCTCTATATTTCTCTCTCCCTCCCTCTTTTTCACACACTATCTTCTCTCATCCTATATCTTCCTTTCACTGTCGCTCTCTCTAATTCTCACTCATTATCTTCTCTCTTATTCTCCTATCCCCACTATTTCTTTCCCTTTTTTCTCTTATACTCACTCGTTACCTCCTTCTCGAGCTTTCTATTAGTCTCCAAAAATCACTCCTTGCACTAAAAGGCTGCGTATTTCCTTGATCACTACCATTAAATCATTCCACTTATAAAAGATCTCTAAAAATACACCAACACTACTCTCCATCCTCCAAAAACCATCCCTCCAACACATCAGCGATTCATACCCCTCTCCAATCCGACCGCAACGAGGAACACAGGTTGCGGAACCGATCCGTGAATGCCAATCGGTTCCCCCCGGAGAGATCGGATCCATTTTCAAACAAACTCGGGAGTCGCAGCGATGCAGACATCAGTCCCCGGGGAGTCATCGCGTCAAAGCGAGGGCCCGACAGCTGGGAGGGCCCCCGCCTGTCATTTAGCTCGTAAGCTAGCCCCCATAGATCAACTTCTGGGGGACCCGGAGCAGATTGAGGGGTTGATTTGACTCCACGGAAGGCTTAATTGAAATGTGTGTTCCGCTGATCACTTTGGGCCGCTTTAATTTTGCTGATTGTAGTGGGTTTTTGTGTGATTGCGGAGAGTAGGTCATGGATGTTGAATATTTTTTAAAAACGTGTATTAGATACTATCTCCTCTAGAGTTATGATTAGGAGTGAACTATTATCTGCAGAATGGTTGTAAAGGGGATGCTTACAGAATAATTTCTGAAGGAAAAAGCAGCATGGAATACCAATGATCTCTGTAAGAAATTAGAAACAAGAAAAAGAAGACGAAACAATTCAAGTTCCTGTCTTTCAACAGTAAAAATATTATGTGTGTTGGTAAATTTCTCTAAGGCTAAGCGCGCACTAGAGACTTTTGTCACGGCGACAGAGACAAAATTATCACCCTGGCTATTGCAAGAAGCTAGAGCGCGCGCATTAGGCAACGAGACTTACTTTGGCAGATTGCCAAAAATCTACCATAGAAATGCATTGCTCTGTCGCCGCGACAGAAGTCTCTAGTGCGCGCTTACCCTAAATAATGATGGAGATATTATTATCATAAAATAAAGCATTATTTAACAATCTTTCATAAAGGGTATATTTAATCACATTACCAAAATATCTTACTTTAAAAAAGCAGTTGGGATCAACATAGAAAAAATATACAAAATATAAACTTGTTGTAAATGTTTTTTTCAGTAAAGGAGTAAAAAATTAAATTCTCACAGCCATTAGATAAATATATCTGTTGTAATGACTTGTTAATTTTTTAATCTCTCTATATTAAAAAAAAGTTACTGTCACCGCCGCCGCTGCCGCCGCCGCCGCCGCTGTTTCAGAAAATTTAATTTTTCAACTCTTTGAACTCTCATATCGCAAAAACTACTTGATAGAAATTTATGAAATTTGAAATGTTTGTAAAGGAATATTTGGGGCACATTCTCGAACAAAAAGCTAACTGATGTGATAATTAGTACTGGGGTATTTTTAAGGTCAAAGTTGAAGTTTTTCTTTTTTCGCCGCGTAATCCAGTTCAGCAAAATCTATTAGCAGCAGAACTATGATTTTTTGCAGCCTAATACTCTGAAGTATGAAGATGTGCACTACGTCGCCCTTTTTTCGAATTTCGAATTTGGTTTAGAGTGATTAATTTTTTAATTTTCGAAATTTTTCACACTTTTTCGTTTTTTTCTATCTCAAATGAAAACTAATCACGGTATCAATATGATTTTTTAAACACTTATATTCTTATTTTTTAGAAAGAGATTGGCGTTTAGTTCTTTAAAAAATTCTAATTAGTTTTGGAGTAATTAAGCATCAAATTTTCATTTTTTTCATAGTTTTAGTAGGTCTTTATCAGACGTGTTGAATGTTTTTAAATTTTATATTTGCCTGTTCACTAGATTGTCGCGAGCACGGATATTTAATTTTAAAGTTTTGAGGTGCACATTTTTGCTCTAAGTTTGCTAGCGATATAGTATAGACTTGTTTATTAATCTTTTAAAGATACTTCAATATTTTTTGAAATACTAGAGAAATAAATAATTTAGCTTTTTTGAGTGTTATTTGTGCCGATGAAAGGAAGAGGATTTTCGACAACTTGTCTCTGCCAAACTTTTGACAACTTTTTCTCTGCTAAAGATCGATTGCAGATATTACAGATCGCGAAGCGATCTGTAAAGAGCTGCATAGCAATTACGGGGGTTAGTGAGCGTAAGCGAGCAGGGGGCGGTAGCCCCCTATCCATTAAATTATCGATAATTTAAAAAGGAATATTTCAGTAATATGAAAAGGGAGTATTTTACCACTACCTCTGGTTAGAGGAATATGTGAGAAAACTCCAGCTCTCAAGCGTCGCCTCCAACCGTGGACCGGTTTCGCCCTTGTTAGGGCTCATCAGCACGGTATAGGAAGGTAACGCAAGAGAGCGGAGGGAGGGACCAGTCAATAGTCACCACTTTTTCCGTTATAGTCGGCTAGACTAAAAGCTCTCCCTCCGCTCTCTTGCGTTACCTTCCTATACCGTGCTGATGAGCCCTAACAAGGGCGAAACCGGTCCACGGTTGGAGGCGACGCTTGAGAGCTGGAGTTTTCTCACATTTCAGTAATAGTTTTATTTTGATATTTTCGTGGTAATGATCCGAATTAAGTTATAGAAAAGTTTGAGAGATAAGAAGTGTCGATATTAAATGATCATCAACTACACTATGTTCATTTAGAATTAGCACCTGAGAAGTAATGTATTAGAAGCATTTATTATTCTAATTATCGTCGAAAAAATTTTCTTCTGCAATGACAAGTCAGCCTAAGCAGAAGTAGTTAAAATACTGTAGAAACCATCGGTCCCTGAAGTTGTCTGATGAGCGTTATTAAGCATTGTTGAGCGTTTTTGATCCTGTTTCAGGCGCCTATTCTAAATAAACAGACTATAAGCAGACAAGTTCCAGGTTGTACTGGATAGTTCAGATGAAACAAGCGAGCTCTGCTCGCTAAGATCGCGAAGCGATCTTCAAAGAACTGCGAAGCAGTTCCGGGGGTTGGTGAGCGATAGCGAGCAGGGGGCAGAGCCCCCTAGTCATTAAAAAAACTCTAAAATTTCTGCATTGAAGCTTTAAATTCTAGTCTCTTTGCTTCATTATCATATATTTTTAAGTTATAAAACCTGAAGAAAATATGCTATGCAAAAAAATATACATAAATATAAATAAATAACCGACTAAATCCCACTTTTTTCCGAGCTTTCGGAATTAACATTTCCCTCGGGCTCTTATTAATAATGCTTTGTCCATAGTCAGGGGTGATTTTGAATATCATTCCTAAATATATAAATAAAATTTTAGAGCTTTAATATGTAGCTTTACAAAATTGTCTCATATTCTTGCGAAGATTTTTAACTCCCCAAAATCTGACATATCTGTAGTGTTTTTATTTATCCAACTTACTCAGGTATCTCATTTGAGCCACTCTTACCACAGCCACTTTGATTTATAAAGTGGCGACTGCAATCACTCCAAACAACACAAACGCACAGAAGAATTCCCTCAAACGAGTTAATCCCTCCACCCAACCACCTGTTAATAAACAACCGCCACCCCTCCCCCTTTACTACAAAAACAACACCTGTAAAAGGCACCCCGAAAAATCAAGAGATCTCTCTCTCTCTGCAACAATCCCCATCAAAAGAGCGACCGACAATCTGCCCACGCTAAACAGAGGGCAGGCACTCTTCATTTGCCGGATCGCCAACCCAAGCGTGTCCGGCCTTTGTCCGGCAACGACAAAGCGAGCCACCCCGGCGACAATGAAATAATTAATATCGCCCCCGTTTTTTTCCTCCTATGAATGAAAAAAGGGAGCGTAGGGGGTTGATTTCATCGGATATAAAGCAAAGGCTGGTACGCTAGAGCGGGCCGCGGGGCATCTACAGGCTCGCCATCTGTTGCTGGGGGTTCTGGATGTTACAAGTCATTTTCGTGTTACGGTAAGCGATGGATTGATTTTGACACACCGCCGGTGCCGATGAGTATGCTAATTTTATTTAAAGCCCTCTTTTTTGGGTTTTTTTACTGTAGTGCTGTGAGGGCCATGGCTAAAGAGTTGTTCATCATCGTCGTCGTATGGATTCGGTACGGTTTATGGGGATTTGCGAGTTTTGTTGACGTGCCGTATGCAGATTGAGTTGTAATCCTCGGTGGGAAACTGAAGGGGGTTTGGGTGGTGTTTTAACAGTGTTTAAGGGATATGTGTGTGTGGAGTCAATGGTTTTTGACTTTTATCCCATTCATATCCAGATGAGTATTGATCACAGTTAAATAATTGTATTTGAATCAGGCCCGTAGCTACGGGGGGGCCAGGGGGGGCTGAGCCCCCCCTGGCATCTTCATTTGCCCCCCCTAGAAAATTTTCAGAAGCTATCCACAAGCATAGTCTTGGGGTAGCCAGGGGGACGGAGCAGCTGCCCCCTTCTATAACACGAGTAGTTTACTTCTAGCTAAGTTAAAACCCAGTTTTTTAAGGTCAAATTTTCAAAATTTTTCTGGGAGACGGCCCCCATACCCCCATTTGTATTTAAACCTTTATTATTCCCAATTTTTTTAAAATGAGAAGTTCATCAAAATAAAAATTCTACTTAAAAATGTATGTCCGAATTTTGGTCTTCAAGTATCAAAAGCAGTTTAAAACCCTGTTTTTAGGGTCAAATTTCCAAAAATTTTCTGGGGGAGGACCCCCAAACCCCCTTTTCATACTTGTATCCCCCACTGTTATAGAACAAGTGTTCTTACATTAATTTAAGAACAGATCACACAAATTAATAAAGTTCCCTAGGGCGAAAATTCAACCCAAAAATGTATAACAAACTACATTAAATCTATTAAATATGCATGGGAGGGGGCTGACAAATATTTTTAGGCCCACTACCGAAATAAACTTTTATATACCCTAGCACAGACTGAAAAGGGAAGTTAGGGAAAATTGACATCCTTTATAAAATTATGTTTATTTAAAGATTAACAAGGAGTGATCCACCTTGATTTTCGAATTTTCCTTTTCAATTCTGGAGCTTACATGCACAGTTCCTTCTATACTTTAACCCAGAGGATCTAAAAATGGGCTAAAACAGTAATTTAAGCTTCAAATTTCTAAAATTTAAAAAAGGAAAACTAAAGAAAACAGGAAAGGTAAATCTAGAAAAATTTAGGACTAACTCCTCCCGAATCAAAAGTCTTGAAACAGCGCCTTAGGCCTGAGGGTCTTATGGGTTTTATCCCCTAGTCAAACTTACGCCTGATACTTGCTGAAAACCCCCTTGCCCCCCCTGAGAAAATGGGCGCCCCACCAAAGGGAAATTCCTGGCTACGGGCCTGATTTGAATTGTAGGCTATATGTAAATTGATTTTGTAGTAGTACATTTGACTCGTAATTATTTTAGAGAATAATAGAATCACAAGGTTGAAAAAGGGAATAAGTCAAAAAAATGGAAAATTATATGTCTTTTTGTGTGAACAAGAAAAAAAATTGTGTGTACAAAAATTATATATTTATAACTTATATCTATTTTATTTAAATATTTTTGTTAAAGGGTAAATGGTTAAATAGTTAAAAAGTTGTTCATCATCGTCGTCGTATGGATTTGTATGGTTTATGGGGATTTGGGAGTTTCATTCCCGTGCCGTATGCAAATTGAGTTGTAATCCGCTGTGGGAAACTGAAGGGGGTTTGGGTGGTGTTTTAACAGTGTTTAAGGGATCTGGGGTATGGAGTCAGTGGTTTTGACTTCTATCCCATCCATATCCAGATAAGTAATCGTCAGTTAAGACTTGTGTCTGACTAGCCTTACACAATTGTATGTAAATTGTATGTAAGTTGATAAAAATAGCCTTTATAAGAGATTCGATTTTAATATATTTGTGAAAAATAATAACATACGTTTTAAAAATTATTAGTTACTGTAAAAAGTAATACATAACTAGCTTAAAATAAGTGTATCATTATCTAGTACCATATGTGTACAGAGTATCATTTCTATAAATTAACCGTTTTATTAATATAAAAGATGATATTATACTATCAATCTGCCTGAAGTTGTTATCCATTTGTTGCAAATAGTCAAGTAAGTAATTAAATGCGACTCTTTTGTGGGGAATCCATTTCTAGTATTTTATTTCTTTGAGAAACACTTGAAGGCTACTACGGCTACAGTGAGCAAACGTGGGCGGCTACACCTCTTCTGTTTTACTTGACAAGGGGTCAAAAGTCAAAGTTTCTGAGCTGTCAAGTGTCACGTCGCAGAAGCTAATTATACGTCGGCAAACCAAAAAAGCGTGTGTGTGACGTTTACTAAACATGCCTGGAAGCGCCGAATTCTAAGAGACTCTAAAATTCTGTGCTCATTTGAAAATGTGTGGTTCAGTGAGAAATTTAATAACAGTAAATCAAAGATAATAAAGTGTGTTGTATAATAAATTTTTTTAACCATTTGTGCAATTTTAGTTCGTTTACTTTAACTTTATTTATTTATTACATTTTTTAGTTAAAAACCAACTTAAAAATATTTAAAAGGCATTTATTCTTCATAACTTGGGATAAAATATTATATGGCTTATATTATATGTATAAGATATTTTATATGGCTGTTGATAGCATTAATATTTCTTAATTTTTCTGAGCCATTAAAAAACTTTTAAATAATTGATTATAGCCATATACTTTAGAGTGAGTGTTAAAGTCGAAATTATGTTTCTCTAAAGCTAAACAGAAGAAATTAGATCATTACAACACTGTAATTACAATGTTACCAACGGAGGTTTTTTCACATTTGTTCAATAGTTCAGACTAGGCTTATAAATCACCACTTTTAAATTGCATTTTTTGTGAACATATTTGAGTATTTAATTTCTAAACCTTGAAATAAAAAGCGATTTCGGTATTAATAGATAAAGCATTACCACTAAGTACTATGTGTTCTTGCAAGGTGTTTTATAAAAACGAATTGGGACAACTGCTTACATTTCTCATTGAGGGGTTGTATAATAAACCTTTATCTCCAGCATTATGATTTTCTGTAATATTTTTAGTCAAAAACTGAAAATTGGGGGATATACAATTGTGTGTCCCATGTATGGCAAAAATTTCTTTTTGCGAATTTGAAAACGGATACACCCTTCTTTTTTTATAAATGCCTTAATCTATTTAGATATAAAATTTCACCCCTCTACAATAATAATAACCTGCGAAGATTCACAATTTATTGAAGATGGTGTGACTCTTTTATGACAGAACTTTTTTCTTCTTTTGTGAATTTGTTAAAAAGAAGAAATTAGATCATCATAACACTATTTACAATGTTGCCTAAGGAAGGGTTTCTACTTTTGCAGTATTTCAGACTAGGCTTATAAATCACCACTTTTAAATTGCATTTTTTGAGAACAAATTTGAAAATTAAATTTCTTCCAATCCGATTATTCGGGATTGGAAATGTGGCTTACTCGCATATAGGAAAAGCATTGTATGTGTTTTTGCAATGTGTTTGATAAACGAATTGGGACAACTGCTTTAGTGCTTACATTTCTTAATATTTTTTAATTTGTCAAGCCCTTTTTAAAAATTTAAAAATTGATTACTGCCATATATTTTGGAGTGAACATTAACGTCGGAATTATTTTTCTCTAAAGCTAAACAGAAGAAATTAGATCATCAACACTGTTTACAATATTGCCAATAGAAAGGATTTTTTTTCATATTTGTGCAATATTCACCTTATAAATCAAGTGCTTATAAATTCATACTATTAAATTGCATTTTTTATGAACCACATTAAGAATTTAATTTAGAAGTTCTGGGTCTAAAAATTTAACCCACATAAGTAAACATTAAAACTAAGTAGGGTGAACCGCCCTGTGAATGAACACTTAGCATTTGGATTTGCGATTTCCCCACTTTAAAAAAATTTTTCAGGGCTTTCTTTTCAGTCAATTTTAAAAAATAAGGTATGTTTCCACACAAGCTTTTTCTCAGAAATATGATCGAAGTGTTTCCAAATTTGAAAAATTAATAGTTTTGAAGTAATCTTGATCTTAGTGCAAAAAATGCGATATACCGAGTAAATGAACAAAGTTTGTCTTAAATATGAACACCGTTCTCCCAGTGAATATGAACACTGAATATACTCACCAGTTAAAATATATTTTTAGAAAGTTTTTAAGTAAATTTGGTTATTACATGGTTGGGTGAACTAAACAGGTCTTATAAACTTTTCCAAAAAATTAAAACTGGTGACTAATTTCAGCAAACATTTTTTCGAAATGACTTTTTTGTACTATCTTTTATTTTTTGATTAAATTATTAATTTGACCACTAAGAGCACTTTAAGCCTTCTCAATATATTCCTCATGGTCACTACTATAGGAAAACTGTATTCCCCTGATTCTACGAGGTGTTTTTGTTTAAAACCAAAGCTGTGAAGCAAACTTTCGAAACACCATATAGTATTAACATAGACTTTTGACCAACACCCCTTTCATTTACTGGAAGGACATAATTTAAAGCCTCGGGCATTAAACCTAGTTTAGATCACATCATTATGAATCAAATAAAACTATCATCATGAGATTTTACGAGATATGCATTTTTCTCAGTGAATGAACACCCGTTCATTTACTGGGAAATCTCAGTTTACACTTCCCAGTAAGTGAAAAACCCCTTATCTCCCCCTTTTTCCAAACTGTAGTATTCTACATTACTATTTAGCAAAGAAAAACGTCTGAATAATTGAGTAAAATAAAAAAGCATAATCAGCTCAATTAAAACTCGGGAAAATATGATTGTAAGAATTTTTAACCTTCAGGTCCCTTTTTAGTTCGCTTGAAGCTGGGTTCAAATTGAAAAAATTTTCACAGCTACAATGCATATATTTTACTTGAATAATCTATTGTTCCACATTTATGAGGTCTTCCTGCAACTACACAATTTTATTGGGAGTCTCCAGAACGATTAGGTTGCTTATTATTTGAGTTTATGTGGTCAACTGTTCATTTACTGGGAGTGTTCATTCACTGGGCAACCCACCCTACGTGTTTTTGCAATGTGTTTGATAAACAAATTGGAACAACTGTTTATATTTCTCACTGAGGGGTTGTTTAACCCTTCATCTACTGCATTATGATTTTCTGCAATTTTTTTCGTGCAAACATTTTTTGAGTCAGTTATTTGAAATTTAAGGGATATATACACATAAAAAATAATAATCATCTTTGTGAAATTTAATCTGCTAGAGAGCTAATTAATTAAATAAATACTTTTGAGTACTCTCAGTACACTGAGTGCTAAAATATTATCACAACACTAAGAAAACTAGACGCCCGACACAAAGTCTCGTTACCTAACCTAAACTAAACTAAACCCATCCCACATTCATGGACTGCCCAGTGAGTAATCCCTTATTTAAGCATCCCTATTCGATTACGAACCCTTTTCTGCGCTGACCGGAAGCTGTAGCTGCGGAAGGAAGGACCGGAAGATGAAGAGGAAGGGGTTCATTGATGCAAAGGGGTAGGGGCACGCTCTGTCATTTGGGAAGGGAGGGGGTGGCCGGACGGTTTGACCGGACGAAGACTCTCCTTTGCAAGTCGGCGGGTTTCATGAAGAGATAAAGGGTTTGAGTGATGAGAGACTGAAAAGTGTAGTTACATCAAAGGAACTGATAACTACATACGAAACTGACGAATTCTTGAAACGTCATTTTTATAATTGAGTAAAAAATTTTGTCTGAGTAAGTCAGGTAGTTTAATTAAAATTCTCAAGCTTAATTAAATTTCTCAAATTTGACACATGCGTAAACATATTAGAAAATACATAGTTACTCAAAATTAATTCTTTTTTGGAGTAAAAGCAAGTTTTAGACTTATGGCATTGGTCAGAGTCCTATTGATAGTATCGGCCATCGGAGTGCGACGAGTCCCAAAATGTAAATTGACTAAGTAAGCTTGCTTCGAAAGTTGGGTGTGACCATGTGATGTTGCAACAATGTGACACGTTTTTACACGAATACTATAAAACTATGATGTTTCCATTTCTTTCATGACTTCACAATTTTAAAAACTAAAATAAAAATAAAAGTGGAAGCAGAGTACCGTAATTTCGAGCATATAGTCCGCACCATCGTATAGTCCACAGACACGATTTTATGTAAAATTTTTTTCGAAAATAGTCAGATAGTCCGCACCACCGGATAGTCCGCGGGCTATACGTCCGAAATTACGTTATTTTATAATACGGCAATATTAATGTATTTAAGAAACAAAGAACTAAGTATAAATAGAAAAAGTACTTATACTTACAAATGTACCTTCAGAAATAAAACGCTTAATACAAATAAAAAACAGTTCTTACTAATTAATCATATTTTAATGAATCACAAATTCTACTACATTAACAAAAACCATTACATTAACATTATATTTGATCCATCGGCAGTTCAGGACAACGTGTTTTTTAAATTTCAACGATTTTAACCGTGAAAAACCAGCGTATTATCCGCACTGGTGGATAGTCCGCAGCTTCAAAAATTTGACTTTTAAACACAGATAGTCCGCGGACTATATGCTCGAAATTACGGTATATAGTATATATCTGGTATCTCAAAATTGAAAGGATTGAGTCTTCATATTTGACACAAAAAGTTTCCTTTCGAAATAAAACATCGTTTACTCAGATTTGAATGTGAATTATAGGTAATTTATTTTAATTTAACTATTATAATAATTTATTAAACTTAAAAATATGTCGATAAATTATTTTCCTAAAATTAACTAGTGCAAATATGTTTAGAACATCTAATAAAGATTAAGTAAGTAATTTATCTCTATACAAGCCTTCCACGATACATATCTCACGAAAAGTTTGATAACTTTAGATGATAGAAAATTTGAATTTAAGTGAAAGAATGCTGATTTAAAAAAATTATTATAGTAGAAATTAAGGAGGGAAATTGATTTTATTCAAATAAATTATCCATTTTTCATTTTTATCGGAATTGACTTTAAAATTTGAGACAGTCTGAACCACAGAGTATCGAGCTTAACAAAGATGCCAAACGGCTGTTTTCCTCTTTAGGTAATTAATTTAATTCCAGCACGAAGATTATAATTCAGTTCACTAGCAGCCAATCAGAGAACGCGAAATGTATTTGATTTGATTTTTACTCTGATTATAGGAGATTTGGATTTGATTGACAGCTTCAGTGGGCGAATGACATAATTAGCAGAAATAGCGCGGAATTAAAGGAGGCGGGTTGGTTTGGCCTAAGGTTTTTCAATGGGAAAAGCCCTGTTAAAAAAGTTGCCATTAGCGTCTATGGAGATAAACACTCTGTTAAGCTCTATACTCTGTGGTCCAAACTTATAGTTAGGATTTGAAACATTAAAAATTAAAATATTTGTTATGAAAAGTAAAAAAAATTAAACCGGTGGTTAACTCTGCGATTTCTGACTATAAATAAACACCTTAAATCATTTGAATGACAATTCCTGCCTGCAAATCCGATATATCGTCTTAAAATATTGTGTGTTGCAGTAAAGTACGACTGAAACCTCGGGTTCAAAATCGAATTCTTTGAAATACATACAAAGTCGATCATTTTGTTTTATTCTTCAGTATTCAACATGCAAAAAATCGTAATCCAGCACAAAACTTCACCACATCAAACAAAAACCCACCGAAATCATTAGAATAACGACCAGACCGACTGCGAATCCACTGAAGAGATCTTCAATCACACTAAGAGCCTAGCTAGGCTAACCCAATAACGCCGGCCGCAAAAGCCTTTCGTTTTTACGAGGCACCCTCCTAATACGAATGCGGCCTTTGATTTATAGCATCGGGCACTGAAAGCCCAGATGAAACACACACACAGACCTAATGAAATACAAATCCCCCTCCCTTCCCCTTGTTTATGTCCGGAAACCCTTTATAAAAATCGGCCCCTGTGATTTCGCCTTCTAAATCACTTGACCGGTCAGTCAGAATGGTCAGTGCAGTCGGAAAAAGGAAATTAGATCAAGTCCCACGTGGGGGGCGGACTGATTAACTCCTCTAGAAATTAACAACTCGGGGGAGTTGGGGGGGTTGTCGGTTGAATGCTCTGAAGTGATTGAAGGGGGACTTTGGGTTGTAATTCTTCGCTAAGCGTTCGTGTGGGTGTCGGTTACAAATCTGATCCCTGAATTACTTAATTTTTGCTATTCATAAATTTCATAAATAAGCATGTAGATATCCGATGGAGTATACCACGAATAAAATTATATCATTGCAGGTTTCCAATAATTTTGCAAAACTTGAAAAAAATTTAATTGAAGTAATTTGAATGTGAAAGGACTTGAGTGTTACATAATGTAAATTCCTTAATTTTGAGAACAAATGCGTTTTTTTAAATTATTTAAAAATATAAATCCCATATTTGCTCCACTAAATTTGAACTTATTTGACCAATAGTGTCATTAATTTTTAATACTTTTTACAGTAGAAATTTAGAAGTTTTAATTTTTAAAAGTTGTAAATACATAGTATTCTAATAATTTAAAAATTAGCTCAACGAAAATTGGACCAAAATTACAATAAAAAATTCTGTACATAACTTCCCATGATGGATACGTATCAAATTATGTAAGTAACAAAAGATTTGAAGAGTAATCTGACATGATTAATATATTTTATACCTACTTTGTTTACAACAAATTAAATATTCGCCTGCAATGAAACTCTGATAGTCTTTTAGTAGGCATACATAGGGAAATTCTTTCAGTATTATCCTCTGTAACTATCCATCTACGTATCTTAAGTAAGGCACATTTAATCTATATCAAATTCGATGCTTATCATAAGTGATACTCCCAATTAATCACTCATTCGTGAAGATTATAAGAACTTGAGAAAATTCATTATAAAGAAAACCCTCCATCTTTAAGAACGTAAAAACTTTAAAGGGTAATAAGAAGAAACTTGATTATTTAAGCTACAGTCCTACGAAGCTAGAAGAAAAACACCCAAAACCAACGAAGCTCCACGGGTTGCTGCCCCCTGACCCGCTACACTATTTTGGTTTACGTAACACAAAGGCAAATAATCGCTGTTCCAACGTTTCCTCACCTATAACAAGTCCTCATACGTCTTGGTATAAATCTCTCTCCGTTTGCTACACTTTTCCAAACTCGTTCTTTAGCACCTTCCAGAACGGAAGGAACAAAATGGCCTAATGTTACGGTCTCACTGACAATGAAATGTAAACAGGGGTTGCCTTGAACAGAATGTTCGAACTGAGGAACAGCAGATTTTTTTGCCTTTTGTAAACTTACCTGGCTTTTCTCGTTCGGTGTTGCAAGTTTTCTGCATGTCCTTGTTTTTCCTCAAGATTTTTTTAAGCTGCAACTGAACTTAACTACAATTAGAGGTTGCCAATAAGTATAAGGCGCTATAATTTTATTAAATTTTTAAAAAAATACTAAAAACCACCAATTCAATTACAACTTAATATTTTTCTTTACAAAAACACTCCAATTGAGTGGCTCGTAAAATACAATTTTTCTTTTGAAAAATTATTCTTATTTTCAAAGTCTAAAATATTTAAAAATTATATAAAATGTATAAAAATACATAAACACTGTCTCTCCTTCAGATAATTAAAAAGTTAATAACTTTTTCGGATAAAAGGTTGGAATATTGTTAAGCCTAATAATTATCCCCTATTAAGGATAAGTATATAAGATCACATATTTTACAGTAATTTAAGAAATTATATATCTTCATCCACTGGCGACTTTGCAGAGGGTAAATCTTCAAGTTCCTATTGTTTCATACTACTCTATTAACACTAGAAGCTACGGCAAGTGCCTCATACCGAGAACTCTCAAGGACAGTCATTTTGACCGCTAGGCTTTTCGTAGCAAAAATAACCTTTAAGAAGATTTTCTTTTCCATTGTTCTTGTACCTAAAAAATTAATTATTCTTTATTATTTCAAACCAGGAATTATAAATTAAATTACAAAAGAATAAAAATAACAGATGAATTATAAAAGTACAGCGGAATTTTATTTGCACGATAGTTAAAAATATTAAAATGTATACAATTAATTGTTTCGCGGATACCATTGCACCTTTGTAATATTTTTAACCAACGTGCAAATAAAATTCCGTTTTATTTTAAAATGTTTCATTATCTTTGCACGGAGGATATTACTCTTTAAAAATTACAAATATCGAGTTATTTATAAAGGAAGATGGATTAAATACGACGGTCTATATACCATAAATATCACAGTCCAACTACTTCATTGTATTGTAGTATTGTGCCGATTCCATTGAGATTCAGCACGAGGCATCCAGATTGCGGAAATGACATCTCCGAAGCGCCCCCTGGGACCCTCCCCGTGACGTCACGGGGGACGAAGAAAGTCCGCTGATTGACCCATCGGGCCGGGGACACGTAGTTAATCACTGCGCTCCCGTCCCCCGCCTTTTATGCTCTATTTACCCTTTTGCGACCCTCCGTTCGGATATACTCTCACTCATATCGCAAATGGAGCTTGCTTGTTTCCCAGTAATTGAAATGTTTAGAGTTGTGGTATTGGGATGGTTTCTTTCTTAAGAAATCTTCTGTAGTTACCAGTTGTGCAAATAAATTTTTTGGAGATATTTTTGAATTCACAATAACAGCCAGTTAGGGCCGACGTGGATCCAGGAAAGATAAAGACAGAGGAAATATTGAAAGAAAGAAATAGTGGGATAGAGAAATAGAAAGATAGATAAAAAGAAGACGTGGATCCAGGGAAGGTAAAGACAGAAGGGAGAGAAAAATTGAAAGGAAGAAATACTAGGATAGAGAAATAGAAAGATAAGAGAATACGTGGATCCAGTGAAGATAGAGAGAGAAAGAGAAAAAATGAAATGAGGAAAATTGTGGGATAGAGAAATATAGAAAGAAAGAGAAAAAGAAGACGTGTATCCAGTGAAGATAGAGAGAGAAAGAAAATAAATGAAATGAGGAAAATTGTGGGATAGAGAAATATAGAAAGAAAGAGAGAGAGAAAAAGAAGACGTGGATCCAGTGAAGATAGAGAGAGAAAGAGAAAAAATTAAATGAGGAAAATTGTGTGATAGAAAAATATAGAAAGAAAGAGAGAGAAAGAGAAGATGTGGATCCAGTGAAGAAAGATAGAGAGTAAAAAAGAGTGAGAGAGAATAGATAAAGAAAGAGCGGAGGAGAGAACAAGAGAAAGAAAATAACAAAAAAATTGAAAAACTTGGAACTTGAGATGAGAATTGGAGTTTTTTTATTCAAAATCGAACGCAGTTACGACAACGGTGGATATAGGAATAGGGATAGCATACTATAGAAGCAGGCGAGGATCCAGTAAGGCTCCAGGGGGGGCTTTTCCAGACCATCACCTTTGCCTCTTGACAAAAAATGTCAAAATGTTGGGAATTTTCTAAGAAAAAGCATCACGCAAACTCCCCTTGTAACAGCTGGGGTGTATGAGGTCCCCTCCCAGAAAAATGTTGAAACATATTTGGTATCTCAACAAAAATTACATCCTGCATTCATCATATTTATTTTACAGAAAATCTGACTCTTTTGACCAAAAAATATCCTCAGTGTACCTATACATTCAAAAATTTTGCTTTCTTATCACAACTAAGATAATAAAGATAGTAAAAGTAAGGGTACAGAGAGCAAGTAAAAACCCTAAATTCTATCCTGCCTGTATTACTGGCGGATTCTCCCCATTCCACTTCACATCCAAGTCCGACCTTGGAGCTTTCCTTCGCCACCGCCGCCGCTGCTCTCTCTCTCTACAACAAAGAAAATAAAAGAAAGAAAAGGGAAGAGAAAAAGAGAGAAAAAACTAATGTTTATTTTACCAGAGATTTACTTTTACTCGCCGCCTTCGGAAAAAAGGTGGAGGGGATCTTCTGATAAATCCCAGCCATGAGATCCCGATCTTCGCGATTTCGTTCTACTGACGCCCCGGATTTCCTATGGGATTTATCAGAAATTTCGGGCGGCCTAGGGTTGAGAGAGTTGATGGTGCGGCGGTGTTATTTGGATAAACAGGGTGCGGGGCTAATCCGTTTGTTGGTGATTGTTCTTGGGGGAGATTTTTTACGGCTTATTTTCCCTCTATGAAAAATATAGTGAGGTATATGGAGGTGTATGAGTAAATGAATTTCAGCGGCAATTCGTAGTGTATTTTTTATCGATGGAAGTATGGGTGGTAGAAGGCAAGTTGTAGTTGGAGCTAAAAACCACGAAAAAGGAATGTAGTATGATGTGTATTTTATTAAAATGTTTTTATAGAATTATAATGCAATGTAAAAAAGGGTTGTAAAAATGCGTTTACTTGTGAATAAAAAAATTTAACTTATTATAAGAGAAGACAACTGGAAAATAAAGAGTCTTAAGAAGTAAGAGACTAATCGATTATTTTAAAGACATAATTGGGTTTATTTATAATGATAAATTAAAAATTTTAAACATATCTGAGAAATAAAAAAAATTAAATAATTGGAAACAAATAAAATTATGTTTGATTCCTTTTATTTTCGAAGGAGAAAACCTAAAGAATTAATTTCTCTTTTGTATAACTGATGTATAATATTTTTCTATCTTACTCTATCTACTCCTCTTTTGTTCTTCTCCTCTTCATTTTCTACTATTCATATCTCATCAATTTCTATTTCTTTTACTGATTGTGTTAGTTTCAGAATCTATCCCTCTTGTTACTCCTTATTCCATCTTTCTTTCTTTCTCTCTTTCTCTCCCCTTCTTATTCTTTTTCTCTCCCCCTCTCTCTTTCTTTCACTCTCTTTCTCTTTCATTCTCTAACTCTCAAAAACTAATATCCCTACCTTTTTTTTAATAGGCTCCAAAATAAGGAGCTGAGTGACCTCTGAACCTCCTCACGACCTAGACTAATTCCGTGAAATAATTTATGCTTGCCTAGCTAGTTTATTCTTGCTTCTCTCTGAAAAAACCAATTGAACAACACAAACCTCCTGAATCCCGCCACCATCAATACAAATCTACTACATGGGAGGCATTCCTCAATATGAAATTCCCATCAACTTCGTGAAGGAACTCGGAAGTTTGATAGACAAGTACGTCCCACCGAGGCCCCCCCCCTTTCATGTATGCCGAGGAGGACTGTGAGGCTCGGCAGCCGCTTCGGTGGCACGCGTCTCAGACGACACCTCGGGCGACGTGGGTGGGCAGAGTCTCCGGTTACGTCACGTCTCGTTGACGTTTTCTCACGCTGCTTGCTTTTGTCTTTGCAAAGACTGACACGGTTCCTTCACAGGTAGCGAGTAGAGAGCCTGAATACGAGAGAGAGTCGACAACCCGGTATAGCGCGCTGATTGGTCAACAGCGTTTTCGGTTCACCGCAGGTTTCCCTCCTCTGGATTAGCATTAGAGCGAGACAAGCGGCATGATACAGTTTGGACAGAATTGGAGATTTGGACAGTTTTAACTGCGCACAAGGATGCGTAGAGACGCTTTTAAGTGAGTTGTCTCTCTCTCGTATACAGGCTCTCTAGTAGCGAGTAGCGTTGACTTGTTGGTTCTTCTTCCTTAATTAACCTCTTTGTGGCAACCTTGTCTGTAATAACGATAACGAATATGATATGAATGATATTTTATTGATCTGATATTCATCTGATGAATCAGATATTGTTCATGATTTCTTATTAAAATATATTATAGTAATATATATGTTAGGCTTAAACCCCGAAATCGCTCACTGAGCGAAAAAAAACACTCATATTGCGGAGTGGCATTTGCAAATTGCCTCAACCCGAAATTCGGGTTGTGGTATTTTCAAAAACGGTCACTCCACGTTGTGGTATTTTCAAAATGCCAGAACGCGATGTGGCGGTTTTTCAATAGTGTCACAACCCGAAATAGACTTTTGTAAAGATGGGATGTGCTAATGTGGGACGTTTGGCCAAATGAAACATTCTTGGTTTGGCTGGTTTAGGGTTTTATGATACCAGGCCCATTTAATACGCCGTTGACCGACAGATTCTCCGAAAGGTTTTGCCGAAATTTAATTTATACAGTCTCAATTTGTTCTTTTAAGACTTATGTACTTAATTTAGATTTATTAAAGTTTTTTTTGGAAATTTTCAGTTTTAAATTTGGAATTGTCTTTTAAATTTTCCGTTTAATTTCTATTTAATTAATTAAAATTACATTTTTTATTATTGTTGCATTGTTTTAATAATGTAAAATTAATGAAAGGCTCAATTTTGTGACATGTTTTCATCGTTTTTTTTTCATTTATTATACAAATTAGTCTTTTTAAAAAAGTAAGGTAAAAAGTATAATTAATTGATTGATTGATTAATGATTAATTGCTTGCATAAAAAATGAGGGAATAATTTTTAAACAAGAGTCAACTGGTAATACGTCAACAATTATTGTCAAAAATCGAAGTAATATTAATTAAATAATTATAAAAACAAATTTAATAATTAAATACCACATTTTGAAAATACCACAACCCAAATTTCGTGTTGTGGCCGTTTTGCAAATGCCACTCCGCGAAGTGGTCGTTTTTTTCGCACAGTGAGCGATTTCGGGGTTTGAGTCGTAACATAAATAATGTTCCAGGTTCCATTCTTTTATCACTCCTCTTTCGATAGTAATAGTTTTTAAAATAAAAAGAAATCTTGTAAAGTTGTTTCTATTGCATTTTTAAACAGCTAATAACTCTAGAACTACACCATTTAAAATCTGGTAATCAGTCTCATTTTGTTCATGATTTTATTTTCTTCAATTTTGTGTCCATCATAACCAGCATTTTAAAATTTCTTTTTCAAAATTTCAAAATAATTTCAAAAATAATGAAAATAAAAAAATGTTTTTTGAACAAATTTTTAGAGAAAATTTAAAGCTTTCTAACTCTTCAAATAGCATTTCTACCAAATTTCAAGTTGAAAATAAAATTTAATTGCGTAGAGGAAAAAACAAAAATATTTGAAATTTAGGCAAATCCCTAAAAATTCCTTAAAATTATACCCGAATAGCAATTAACTCTTGGAAAATTCATAAAATCACTTGAGAGTGTTCATATGACCTAACATGCAAAAAATGTCACATAAATTTCAGAAAATGCATCCATTAACAGATTTAGTACAAAATCTTATAGGGATAAATCCCAACTTATAGTTAATTCAATGTGCATGCACTTCACCTGAATATTCTATAGAAATATGTTTATATCTAATGTTTTATATTCTAAAACTTTTAATTTACTTTCATTTGACTTGTTAAAAGTAAAAAAATTCGATATAAACATAATTCTAAGGAATATTTAGATGAAATGCATGCACATTGAATTAACATAAAGTTGGAACTAGCATTTGTAAGATTTTGAAATGAATCTGTTAATTGTCGGATTTTCTGAAATTTAGGTGACATTTTTTACATGTTTTAAGTCATAGGAACACACTCAAGCAATTTTATGAATTCTCCATGAGTGAATCGCTCTTGCTGTATAATTGTAGGGAATGTTTAGGGCATGGGTGTCTAAACTATGACCGTTTGAGGGCCACATTGCAACGAAAAAAAAATTTGCTGGGCCGCACAATCAATATTTTTTCAACAAATTGAAATAAAAATTTAGTTTCTATGTAGTTCTCTATGTAGTTTTATTAAAATAAATTAACTTCTTTTTACCATAATTTTAATTAGATATGTGTAGGTACATATTTAATTTAAATTTGTAAAAGTTTCGTTTCATTTAGTTTGGATTCCTTAAAGATAGAAATAATTCAAATTAATGAGATGGATAAATTTGCTTTTGTTGAACAAGCAAATCGATATAGGGTTCAATAGACCAGGTTGTAATTCTTAATGCATTTTCAAGATGTTTGTTCACAAATATAGGTATGCCAAAAGCTGAAGACTTTATTAAAACATGATGGTGAAAATTAGGATATTTATCGCGGGGTAGGTAATCTTGATAAAACTCCAGTAAAGAAACATTCCCAAAATTTTTCTTTGAATGTCGCTTTGCAGTTCAATGCATTCCATTTGAAGGTAATTTATATACTTCTAGAGAAAATGAGTAAACATATGTTGAAATGATCTTCATTTTTTCGAAAATTTTGAAATCTACTTTCAAACTCTTGGATTAAATCACAAATTAATGCAGCATATATTTTGTGCAATTCACAGGCTTCTGTGCAGCCAAAGTACTACTGAAATGTGTCAAATATTTTACTTTTATTTGATTGTGCCAAAATGTCATCTTTCTTTCAAACGCTGTTATTGTCTGGATTCTGGAATATATCATTAATAAATTGATTTTTTCCCTTGAAGTCTCAAATTTAAACCATTCAAATGTTCTGTTAAGTCTACTAAAATAGCTAAATCTAAAACCCAATTTTCGTCTTTAAATTCAGTCACAGGGGGTTCCCCTTTTGTTTCCCTAAATATTTTTATTTCAGTTGGAATCAATTTATATGAAAAATATTGCAATCATTTATTTTTTAAAAATAAAAATGTGCAAATTTAAATATTTTCATAATTTGCGTTTGGGCCGCACTTTAGACAAGCAAGGTTTAGGGAGACTTGCCTATATTTCAAAGATTTTATTTTTTTCTTTAAATTTGGTACATTTTTAACTTTAAATTTGGTAAAAATGCTTATTTTAAGAGTAAGAAAACTTTAAATTTTCTTTTAATTTTTTTTTAATTTTCAAAAAAAATTTTTGAAAAGGGTGTTTATTAGGGTGGGCCGAAAACACACTTTATTTTTTATTTATGTTCTAATAGCGCGGAAAAGGTGCCACTTGTGTCCAATAAGGAGGGTGTAAAATATTTTTTCGATTGGATAATATCTTAGGCTCCCGCATCGCACTTAAAGTTCGAAAAAATGGATGACTTTTTTACAAAACAACAAAAAAATCAAAGATTAAACTCTCAAATATTGTTCATGATTTTTTATGAGGAACTAATATTGTTATAGACAAAAGGTTTCAGGTTCCATTCTTTTATCACTCTTGCTTCGTTAGATATAATTTTTTAATGTTCAAAGAAATCTTGTAAAGTTGTTTTTCTTGCATTTTTAAAAAGCTAATAACTCTAGAACAAACTTAAAAACCTGAAATTAGTCCTATTCGGTTCGTAATTTTTTTGTCTCTCATTTGATGTGCATCATGACCATCATTTTCAAAAAATTGTTTTCAAAATTTAAAAAAGTGAAAAAAATTTAATAAAAAAATTTTTTTAGAAAAAACATGTAAAAAATGTCACATAAATTTCAGAAAATACGACAACTAACAGATTCGGTGCAAAACCTTGCAGAGCTAATTTTCAGCTTAAAGTTACCAGTTCAACCAATTTGCATGCATTACTCGTGAAAGTTCCTAAGAATTATGTTTATATCTAATTGTTTTTACTTTTAAAAGTCAAATCAAAGTAAATTAAAAGTTTTAGACCATAAAAAATTGGATATAAACACATTTCTTAGGAATATTCAGTTAAAACTCATGCAAATTGAATTAACTTAAAGTGGAAAATTAGCTCTGAAAGGTTTTGTACCGAATCTGTTACTTGTCTTATTTTCAGAAATTTATTTGACATTTTTTACATGTTTTAAGTCATATGAACACCCTCAAACGAGTATATGAATTTTCCATGAGTGAATCGCTCTTGCTTTATAATTTTGGGGATTGTCTAGGGACTTGCCTAAATTTCGAAACTTTTATTTTTTTTATACATGATAATATTTTATTTTCAACTTGAAATTTGGTAGTAATGTTCATTTTATGAGTCAAAAGGCTTTTAAATTTTTTTCAAAAAAATTTTTTTAAATTTTTTTTTCACTTTTTTTAAATTTTGAAAAACATTTTTTGAAAATGATGGCCATGATGCACATCAAATGAAAGACAAAAAATTTACGAATCGAATGGGAGTAATTTCAGGTTTTTAAGTTGTATAGTTCTAGAGTTATTAGCTTTTTAAAAATGCAGAAAAAAAACTTTACGAGATTTCTTCTGACTGTAAATAATTATTACTATCGAAAGAGGGGTGATAGAAGAATGAAACCTGGAACTGTATTAGCTTCTCATAAAAACATGAACAATATATGAGGGTTTAACCTTTGGATTTTTAGTTGTTTTATTATAGAGTCAGCCAATTTTTCAAAGTTAAAGTGCGATTCGGGAGCAGAAGATATTATCCAATCAAAAAATATTTTTCACCAATCTTATTAGACCCAAGTGGCACCCTTTCCACACTATTAGAACAGAAATAAAAATAAAAGTGCTCTTTTGGCCCACCCTAATGTTTCTATAATGGGTTTTTGTGTGTGAAACATGAAACATATACAGAGATGGTAAAAAACCACATTTTAGTAGGGTAATTAAAGCTGGAAACAAAGAATTCAAATTTCAAAGCCATTTTCTACAACACTTCCTTAGGCAAAAGATTTCACAGGCCAGGTGAAGAAGTTCATCCTTTCTCATTCCCACCAAAAACTCCCTGGTCAAGTTACTTAAGGAATCTCCTCTCGCTTTAGTGACTCGCTTCAAGCGTATACCGATGTGGGGCGCACAAAGCAGGGTGTCGGTCGGAAGCCCCTTTTGAAGGGGCACATTGTGTCGACCGGATCGGTAACGGGGCGGATTAAACATACTCGACTGCGCTAATCTGGAGGCCGGCACCGACTGAAGGAATCAAGGGCCTTCTACAATGGACACGAGAGTGACAAAAAGAGTGACCTTTTCGACAAACACAGTTTGACAAACTCGCCGGGTTGAGGTGAAAAAAAGAGAGGCTGGTGATGGGTGTTCTGGAAAATCGTCGGACGGAGTTGTCGTTGGTTTTGTGCCTACAGTGTCGCAAACTCGAAAATCCTTCATATTTAGCAGAGGCGTATATAAGGAGGGAGTCATGCCCCCTCCGATATCCAGACTTGGTACTTTGTGTACCTATCTGTACCTAAATAGCTAAAATCCTATTTTTAGGGTCAAATTTCAAAAAAAATTCTAGGGGAGGACCCCCAGATCCCCTTTTGTACTTGGAACTATATTATTTTCAACTTCTTTTTATATTAAGTTCCCCAAAATGCAAATCATATCTAAAAATATATATAAAAAATTCGGGCTAGGTGTACCAAAGCTAGTTACTAAACCTCAGCATATCTTGAGCTGCCTGGGATTGGACTGGAACGACATCTTCGACAGTCCACTGCTAATGTCAGATTTCATAAGGGTCAACGGTTTCATCGATTTGGTCTGACTCCGTCAGACCAAAGGGAGATTAAAAACAACAACAAATCATGTTACTTATACAGCTTTTTTTTCTTTTCTCAAAACCTGGTTTTTGGACTTATTCCTTTAAATTACGATTCAATTTTGATTGAATGATGATAAAAGAATTACTAATTTTTAAGTATCCAAAGCAAAACAATGTTTTTTAAACATGATAGTAAATTATGATTTAATTTTAGTATCAAATTTGTGACAAAACAATTAAAAAGGAATCGATGAAATGTCACACCTTGTGACATAGGAGGAGTCAGGGGTAGAAACAACCTCTTCCCACGAATTTCAACACTGCTTCTTCATCACCTCATATTATTACACAAACTTCAAAAATCCTTTCATGCAACAATTGCTTTGTCCGTCTCAATTGAGTCGCAATCTCTCCCTTGTTTAGATTACACTTGACAGTTAGTGAGCGGAACAGATCTAAATTTCGGGTCCAGACAGAGCCCCGTAGACGCAGATAAAGAAACAGTCGAAGATATGACCACCCAGTGACAGGTAACACAGCTCTCAGCGTCGGCCAGGCGACCGAAACCTGATAAGGATGGGACCGGAAAAGACACTTTTTTAGTTGTCTGTTCAGAGGTGTTATTATTGTCGCGAGGGAGGGTGTTATTAGTTTTGAGTGGGATATTTATTTAACTTAAAAAGTAACTTTAGATTCAATTTGTTATCTGTATCTTCTGAGTGGTGATGCTTCAGTTTTCTATGGTATTGAAAACACTTGGGAGGTCAAAAAGCCTAAAAATTTAATACATTTTAAACAAAAATGAAAATTGGTTTGAACCACTTCAATTCAAATAAAACTGTGAAATTGAAATTATTACATTGAAAAAAATCAAAATAAATAAATACTAAATTAAATAAAAATAATGGTCTAAAAATATATATATTATACCGGTAGTATAATATGAAATGTGTTTTTTCTTTTCCTGTCAAAGGAGAGAAGCTTTCCGTTTTTTGAAGATCCAGAGGATTTTAGCTCAATAACAGGAGGCAACCTTTAAAACCTTCAGTGTAACTCACATTAGAACAGAATGACTTGGTGTCGTCATCAGCATACATTATCCACCTAGTTAAATGAAGGGTAGTTCGATTTTACTAAAGCTAAATTCTTTTTTGTAAGAGTTCCCGAAAAAAAAACACGTGAAAAATTTCTGTCAAAGACGAATAATTTTTGTACAGGGTAGGGAGTTTACAGGTATCTTCTCCACCTCACATAGACGTCCTTTTTCAAACAGTGCTCTTGAATACTTCCGTAAAAACAACAAACCCCCCAAGCCGGAAAAAGCAAAGAACACAAGAAAAAAACCTTCAAGATTTCTTACACCCCTTCTCTTCTTCACAATAACACGCTCAAGTTCTCCTCCAGAAGGATCTACTAATCCCATCATGCCCGGATGAGAAGCGCCGCAGAATGGTGTATCTTTTTCACTGCCCGACACCCCTCTCTCAGGGGGAGGGGACAGGGTCTTCCTCCGAATTACCTGCCGTCTGTCGGGCCGCATTAGGGCACGGTGCCCTGAGCCCGGGCGTCGGGTGTCGCCTGATCTGTACTCGCGGTGTAATACAATGATACTTACTCGAATTATTTCATTGGATTAGCAGCGGAATCGGAGAGGAATCTGTGTCGGTGTTAAAAAACGGGGGTGTCGGTTTTAACGAGTATCTTGTTATTTGAATGGGGATGGACCTGTCCTTCTGTTGGGGTTGTACGAGAGAGTTCAGTTCATTGAGGGAAACGTTGTTTTTAATGGTTTTGTATCGTGGGTTGACCTCTTTTATGATTGACCTGCTTACATTTCTTTTCTTCTTTCATTCAGTAAAAATCAATCGCTAACATCTAACGTATCATTTCCGGGGAATGTGGAAAGGGGTAAAGGATTGAACCCAACTAACATTCTCGAAAACTGAAGTTACTTACCTAGGCAACAAATGTAGCTGATTTTTTCTTCGACTAATTAATGTAGACAAGTTAGGTTGTGTGAAGTACCGAATACCTTGAATACCTCTGATTGATTTAGTCGCAATATTATGATGGAATAACAGAAAGTAACGCCAGATACTTCCACCAGGTACATGTCTGGGGGTCTCCCCCAGAAAATTTGTGGAAATTTGACCCTAAGAACATGGTTTTAAACTGTTTTTAGTACACATAAACCCAAATTTGGACATACATTTTTAGGTAGAATTTTTATTTTAATGAACTTATTATATAATAAAAGTGTGAATAATAAATGTTTTAATACTAAAGGGGGGCTCTCCCCCAGAAAAACTTTGAAAATTTGTCATTAAAAAACTGGGTTTTAAATTAACTAAAAGTAAAGTAAAAGTAAATTACACAGGACTTAGGGGGTGCAGCTACCCCTCCCTGCCCCACCCTGGCTACGTCCATGAGCGCAATCTAAAATTTTCTTATTTTGGGGATAAAAAGAGTGGCAACAATCCTAACTAAAGTGATTGTTAATTTGAAGACAAAAAGTAGTGTTAACAACACAAACTAAATGTTGTGAATTGTAGGACAAAGAGTGTTAACAACCCAAACTAAATTTTTTTAATTTCAGGACAAAATAGTTTTAACAAAAACTAAACTGTTGTGAATTTGAGGATAAAATAGTTTTAACACAAACTAAGCTGTTGTGAATTTGAGGATAAAATAGTTTTACAAAAACTAAACTGTTGTGAATTTGAGGATAAAATAGTTTTAACACAAACTAAGCTGTTGTGAATTTGAGGATAAAATAGTTTTACAAAAACTAAACTGTTGTGAATTTGAGGATAAAATAGTTTTAACACAAACTAAGCTGTTGTGAATTTGAGGATAAAATAGTTTTACAAAAAACTAAACTGTTGTGAATTTGAGGATAAAATAGTTTTAACACAAACTAAGCTGTTGTGAATTTGAGGATAAAATAGTTTTAACACAAACTAAACTGTTGTGAATTTGAGGATAAAATAGTTTTAACACAAACTAAACTGTTGTGAACTTGAGGATAAAATAGTTTTAACACAAACTAAGCTGTTGTGAATTTGAGGATAAAATAGTTTTACAAAAACTAAACTGTTGTGAATTTGAGGATAAAATAGTTTTAACACAAACTAAGCTGTTGTGAATTTGAGGATAAAATAGTTTTACAAAAAACTAAACTGTTGTGAATTTGAGGATAAAATAGTTTTAACACAAACTAAGCTGTTGTGAATTTGAGGATAAAATAGTTTTAACACAAACTAAACTGTTGTGAACTTGAGGATAAAATAGTTTTAACACAAACTAAGCTGTTGTGAATTTGAGGATAAAATAGTTTTAACACAAACTAAACTGTTGTGAATTTGAGGATAAAATAGTTTTAACACAAACTAAGCTGTTGTGAATTTGAGGATAAAATAGTTTTAACACAAACTAAACTGTTGTGAATTTGAGGATAAAATAGTTTTAACACAAACTAAACTGTTGTGAATTTGAGGACAAAATAGTTTTAACAAAAACTAAACTGTTGTGAATTTGAGGATAAAATAGTTTTAACACAAACTAAGCTGTTGTGAATTTGAGGATAAAATAGTTTTACAAAAACTAAACTGTTGTGAATTTGAGGATAAAATAGTTTTAACACAAACTAAGCTGTTGTGAATTTGAGGATAAAATAGTTTTACAAAAACTAAACTGTTGTGAATTTGAGGATAAAATAGTTTTAACACAAACTAAGCTGTTGTGAATTTGAGGATAAAATAGTTTTACAAAAAACTAAACTGTTGTGAATTTGAGGATAAAATAGTTTTAACACAAACTAAGCTGTTGTGAATTTGAGGATAAAATAGTTTTAACACAAACTAAACTGTTGTGAATTTGAGGATAAAATAGTTTTAACACAAACTAAACTGTTGTGAACTTGAGGACCGCAACACAAGCAGAAGTGTTTTCAATTTGAAGACAAAAAAGTGTTCTTCGCAGTAAGCCTTCCAACACCACACTCAAACCCCTTCCACAAAAAGATAAACGACCCCCCATCAACCAGAAGACGAACAACCCTCTTCCTCCCTGCTATTACAACAACCGCATTGTCTAACGACGGTTTCGGATTCAAGTACTCCTCCCAGTACTTCCCCAACCCCTCATAAACCAAACCTTCCCTCCAGTGTATGAATACTTCAGAAGCCTTGATACGACCATCCGATGGTTCCTCATCGGGTACCTGTGGGCATCGGATTGGAGCACGAACCGAAACTACGTGGAGGTCTAAAGTACGTCTAAATTATGTAGGAGCCTGGTCTTATACGCGTATAGGCCTGGAATGTCTATTCGCCTCAGATTTGATCATCAACTCTGGACAAGCGGTGTTGCCAGGGGTTTTTTTTCGGGATCTTTTTCATTTCTGCGCATGGATGAGTGGACGTGATGTTTCGGATTTGAGGTTTTCTCTCACTACCCTGAGTTTTTTTTCAAAGGTTGATTCGAGTTTTCTTTGAGCCACCTGAGGAGTTTTTGGGTTTTCGAAGTATAGTAGATATTGCTTTGTGGTTTTCGGATGGAGTAGGGTGGTGTTATGAGGTTTTTTTATTTTTGGAAAGATTCAGGTGTTGAGTCAGGAAATTTTAGTTGATTAATGAAAAAGTTCTAACAACATGCACAATCTACACTAATAAATGTATGAATTTAACATAAAAGTACTTCGTATTTCTTACGGTCAAAAAAATTTTTTCTTATTAACCCATTAAGGACGACTTTAAAATAATGAAAATAAATAACTTTTTCTTTCATATTTTGTTCATTTGGACCGAATATAGTTAGAAATGCCCATTTTCAGATTTTTAAAAAAATAATTTTTATGATTTTTTAACTGGCAACTTTTCTTGCCAACCGTCCTTAGTGGGGTCCAAACTCTGACAAATGAAAAGTCGAAAAAACTAATTAGAATGTTTACGATTTTGATAATAAAATGTTTTCATACATAATTTAAAGAAATAATCCATAAATAAAAGTGAATGGGTACTAAATTGTTAATAGGGGGTCCAAGAAAGGGTATTTCACCCCTCCTGAATAGGGCCAGTTCAGTTCAAATATTGATATTCACCTATTTTCAGGCTTTAAGAATAGCCGAACTAGTACTTTTTTTAAGTCGGAATGGTCGGAACCCTTTGATTTTTGTACTTAGCTAGCTTCCAGGTTAAAAAAGGTTTATTTATATCTCCCAGTCTGGAACATAGGGACTTTTTTACCTGCTAGAGTCTTATATATACTCAACTTTCATTTTTTTTGGATACCTTTGGTTATATGTATATAATTTTTTTGCCTTCCGAAGCCTTTTCTCTTATTGGAATTCTACGTTCTTTTTAGTCATTCTCTATCAAAAAGTCATCATAATTACAGTATTCATCTTTATGGCTCCAGATTTCGCATATTCCCCCCAGAAAATGATAAATATTACTCATTAACTCGATAAAAACTAGGTATTAGCCCATTCAAAATGGGTTAAATTACTCCAGTGATATTTTATTTTATTTTTTGACTACTGTAAATTTCCAGAAACCCCTTTCAAGGAAAATAAATGTATCCAGAAATGATTTATTATGTGATTGAACCAATAAATCTGTTAGGAATCGGTAAAAATCTAAAATCTATTAAAAAAAACACTAAAATTGTCAATAACTTAGCAAATAATAATATTGATAGTAAATCCTGTATTTTGCCTTAAATAACTATGATTTAGCTAATCAATTTAACGAGATATTTAATAACTCAAGTCAGATAACTTCCAACATTGATTTTTAAGCTTGTCAACGATATATCATCCCATGTTTATCTTCATTTGTTTTCTTTGAAGTTACTGATATTGATGTTCTTGATACTTTAAAATCCTTTTCAAAAGCAGATTCTTTTGATTATGGTGTGAGTTTGAGATATTTAAGACTGATTGCCGCTAATAACATAGGTTTTTTAACTAATTTTATTAATTTATCTTTCCATTTGTGTGATTTCCCTAGTTCGTTGAAAAGAGCAACCGTTTCTCCTATTTATAAATCTGGTAATAAAAATGATCTTACTAACTACCGCCCTATTTCAATCTTGCCTGCCTTCTCAAAAGTAATCGAAAAAATCATTTCTAAAAGGATGTATAAATTTTTGTTTGCTACTAATTTTTTCGCCCCCAATCAGTACGGGTTCATCGAGGGCCGTTCCACTGAAATGGTTTTATTGGAATTCTCTAAATTTATATATAACAGAATAGATATAATAGTAAAATTACGGTTGCAATTTTTCTTGATATAAGAAAGGCTTTTGATAATGTAAATCATCTTTTATTAATTCATACACTGGAAAATGCAGGTTTTAGAGGCGATGTATTGAAATGGTTTAGCTCGTATCTGACGGATAAAAGTCAGAGGGTAAAGGTTGGTAATAGTTTTAGCGATTATAGAAGAATCAATCGAGGAGTTCCTCAGGGATCAATTTTAGGACCTTTATCTTTCTTAATTTTTATAAACGATTTTTGCAAGTTAAAACTTTTTGGTAATATTTTAACTTATGCGGATGACTCCGTTTTATATTCTTGTTCCAATATTGATGAATTAGTAATGCAAATAGAATCTGATTTGATAGAAATCAAAACTTGGTTCAACACAAATGATTTAGCCTTAAACCTTAACAAAACAAAATATATTCACTTTAAGTTGAGAGTATTGAGTTGAGAGTCTGTTGGTCAATGAACTCTGTTATCCGTAACTGTTCAATTACCTGTCATTGGAAATAAAAAAGTTGAGACAGTCTGAGTAACCTAAATATAAAATATCATGCCTTATCGTGTAATACAAATCCCAACACCTGTCAATGTCACACTCTGCAATCCGTTTTAAGTTTTAAATATTTAGGTTTGCATATTGATGCGAATCTCAAATGGAAAACTCATATCAACGAACAGGGAAAAAGTTACGTTTCGTTTTGGTAAAATTTTACCACCTCAAAAATAAGATTGGTTTATCATTTTTGAAATCTTTATATTTTGCATGGTTTTATTCCTTATTTAATTACGGTGCTATCGTTTGGGGTGGTGAATATAAATCCAATATCCTACCAATTATCTCAATCCAAAACAAAATATTTAAACATCTAAATCCTCAACCCTACCCAAATAATTTTAGAACCCTTAAATTTCTTCCGATTCGACACAATGCATACTTCCGTATAATACTTCACCTTTACCGACATAGATCTTTGTGTAACTTACGGAATAGAAATTTTAACACTAGATCAACTGAAAGTTATCAGATTTCAAAATTTTCAAAAGATATATTTACTAAAAGTTTCTATTATCTTTCACCTAAGCTAAATAACAGTTTACCTCTAAATTTATTTACTATTAACAAATATTCCACTTTTAAAAGAAATTTATTTAACTTTATAATTAACCCATTAATGCCCAACTTTTTATTTTTCTTTAATACTTGGTAAAAACATAGTAAATAGCCCCAAAACAACTGGAAAAATAGTGAAAAAAATTCCAGGTTGAAATTTCAATTTCTACACCATAATTAAAAAACGTCCCTAAAAAGGGACGTCAGGCACGAATGCCCCCGTGTTTTTTCTCTATAGTAAACGCATAGTAGAAAACTGTTTTAAAGCCTTAAAAACATTTTTTACCTTTTTAAGTGCAGCAAAAGTGATCGGAACCATACTGTAACATAAATATGTACAAAAATTATTAATTATTTATCCAATTAACTGTAAAATTAACCTAAATTAACGTAATTTGAGTATTTTTTATGCTCTAAAACTCATTTTTTCCTTCCAAATCTATAATAATTGCAAATAAATTAAGATTTTTAATTGAAAAAAGCATTCTTCGTTTATATGTTACCTAATATTAAGTTATAATTTCTTTTTCACACCTCAAATCCATCAGAATATTTCAATTTGTGAAGTTTAAGTCTTTAAAATGCCCATACTTTTTTCATTTTATTTAATTTTATTGTGCGGAACACAAATTTCTCCCCAAAAATAAAGCATTAGTGGGATTTGCATTAACAAGCCAGATGATATAGATTGATCTGCAGTATAGAACACAATGATTAGCGACATCTAATTAGAAAAAACCCGAAAATTTATCACAAAAGCGACTTTTTTGGCAATTTTAATGACAAAAAGTCATTATAACTAATAATTATTAAAGTTTTAATTAAAATATAACCGGAATATATTTGCATAAGTAATAAATATAGTAAAATAATTATTTCATTCCTTTTAATTTATACAAATTAATTAATTCCTTATAATTTAAGACTTTTTATTCCATTAATTTAGAAGAAACCACAGTATTTTCCCAAAAAAATAAACAAAAATCATAAATTTATTAGCTAATATTAAAGTAATTTCTTAAATATCAGTTATTTAATTCATTTCATAAGAATCGAACGCGTTTTTATGAAACAAATAAGGAAACCCTAGCATTTCACTATGGGGAAAACCACGGGGGCATTCGTGCCTGACATCCCTTTTTAGGGACGCTTTTCGAGGGTCCAAAACAAGGTCAAGATAAAATATTTTGGAAAAATAAAAAAACACTCCAACTGATTTAATGTATAAACAGTAATATATATCGGCGTTGAACATTTTTTAAAATAACAACTAGGATTTTTAAGCTTTTTCTTTTAAATTTTTTTAAAAAGCACTTTTCTGAAAAATTATATCTTCCAACTTCAAAAAAAGTGAAAAATTTTTTAAATTCTGCTTTCTTCTTGTGTTCTTTATGTTCTATGAAGATAAGAGATACATCAGTGCAAATTTTGGTTCAAAGGAACGATTTTTGTAGAAATAGGAGGATTTTTAAAAAACGTCCCTAAAAAGGGACGTCAGGCAGTAATGGGTTATTATCGACGACCCGGATTCCTATTTTTTCTCCCAATTGAAGCAAATCATTTTCTGATCATATTTTTTCCAGCTTATTGCCATTAATTATTTACACATTTCTTTAGTTGTTTTAATTTCTTTTAATTTCTTTTGTATTACATGTATAATTAATTTCGGTCACCTGAACGGGACTTGTCTATTTTCACTTGGTGGCGAATGCATTATTATTATTATTATTATTATTATTATTATTATTATTACTAAAAAAATACCAGTAGATGGAAGCATGACTACCACCTTCTGCATGAATTTCCTAAGTCCTGATCCATTTTGTTGTATACGTACTAGAAATTTGCTAGCGTTAGAAGCAGCAAAGTAAATTTTCTTGTCATTTTGTTGGCGTAAAATATCAATCAAAAATAACTCTCAAGTGGACATTCAGCATTTATTCAGTAGAGGCACTACTAAAGTAAGTTTCTAGAAGGGTTTTATTTCCTTGCTTTAATTATAAATATCTTGTTGGAACGTGGTAAGCTTGAACAGTATGAACAGGTAGATGGGGCATATATTCGTACACCAAAAGATGGGGCAGATTCGGACTGTGCGAATGTTTCTCATTTTTCCCATTTTTGATTATGAAGTGATTTATATGTTTATAAGTGCAGTATATTGAATAACTTGAAGTTTAATTGTTTTTTATTGTAATTGTTTCAAAATTTGGTGATAATAATATCTTAAAGAAAGCTTCAGCTTTAAGGAATTTAGACCCAGATTTAAACATTGAAGAAATAAATATCCCTGATAATTGTTTAATACCAATTGACTTGGACTTAAGTGATTTTATTCTAGTAGAATTTGATACTAAAAAGAAAAATTTGTTATGTTGGTCAAATAGAAAATTTGGAATTGAATGGTGCTTATTTAAAATTAATGATGAAAAACTTTTATTTTCCCAATAAGTAATGATTCACCATTCATACAAAAAGATAATATCGTGTTAAAAGTTCCCCAACCGTCAGCTTCAGGTGTTAATTAGCGAGCTGTTGGTTCACTTTTCTTTTCGAATAAAACCTGACAGTTAAAATAAAAGTTGAACTTTTTCTAACTAATTATATTATGTGAAGTATGTCAATGTGCAATATACTCTTCATTACCCATTACTACAATTGTTTTCCTCATAAAAAACTTAGATGTTCAATATTTTCTGAAGCTGTTTTCTTTTTGTAAAAAAATATTCAATTTAGAGGAAAAATATGTAAAAGTGCCAAATATTTCTTTTAAATATCCTTACTTTAATGTACAATAAACTTTTTAGTTTGTAAAAATAATTATTGTATAATTTTTTGCATGTGTACGAATGTGCCCCACACGTGTGTGAAACTGCCCCACCCATGGGACATATTCGCACGATATTTTTCTTTTTCTAGATTGATGATAAAGGTAAGAAATTCTAGATGAATGCGACCAGTTATCGCTCTAAAATATCGGGAAAGGTCTTAAATTTCATTTGAATCCGAGTTTGTTTAAATATCTCATTCAGATCCAGAGAAATATGCCGAAATGCACTTTTTGTGCGAATGTGCCCCCAATCTCCCCTACCTCACTTTGCCTGTTTCTATGCTCTAAAAGTTCTCTAGTTTCTTTAAAAAGCAAACTCTGATCAAAAACTTATTTTTTCTTTATTGGTTAATAGGGGAAACCAAAATTTCACTGGCAAAAGCCAGACCCAAAAATTGTGTCAACCGGTGTAATTACCCATCTGGAAAAAAATGTCTGTAAATTCTTTTGTTATTTTACTGTTTTTACTGCTATTTATAATCTTAAAAATAAAAGTACTTTTAAAAGAACAAGGGGTCACAATTTCAAATTGAATAAAATCAGATTTAAGACGGATTGTAGAAAGCATTATTTTTTAATAGGGTAGTGGATAGATGGAATGCGTTGCCTGAAACAATTGTAAATTCAAGTGGGGTAAACGAGTTCAAGAGGAAATTGATAGATACTGGGATTCCGGTAGTTAGAGTTAAAAAGACTGGACCAACCTTGCTGGGCTTACGCCTGTAGTTGGTCGACTTAATTTGTATTTTGTAATACTGTCGAACCAACGATAGTAAAAGGGTCACGTGATTTTGACATACACGGAGGAGAGAAAGGAAGAAGCTGAGGGGCAGTTGATTGAAAGAGTAAGATATATACATTTACTCCCTCTAACCTTATAGTTATACCCTCTATATACATATAAAATCAGTATATTATGAATAAAATAAAAAATACTGAAGCAAAAAATCAAGTGACCCTTTTACTATCGTTGGTTCAACGATAACAAAACGTTACTCATAACAAAACGTTAAAACGTGGAGATACCAACGTTCCTCTCCACACAAAATAAAACACACAGAACCAACTTACCAAAACAGCCTTCGGTAGAGAAATGGCGGATTAAAAAAACGCTCAATCCACATCAACAAAAAACGCTCAAAATCTACATCTCAAGAGCGCTCGCTCTCCATCCGGAAAATCCCTGATCGCAACTCCCATTAAACTCAGTTTGTTTTAACACTTCCGGTAAAAAACCACCGACGATAGAGAAGGCAACCTCTAAAACGCGTTTGTGCTTCCATTACCATATTTAACTCCGAATCCGTAATTCGCCGAAGCCGAAATCTAATTTTTTAGCCCCCGTATTTACCGGCAGTAGCCCTCGACAGAAAGCAAATACGAGAGAAAAGAACTTCTAGATTGGATTGCAGGAGTAAGTCAACCCAATTTCCAATTCTCCCTCCTCCTGAAATTCTCCCTTTTCACAAAGCAGTAAATGTCCCTGAAATTGGTATGACAGAAACCACATTAACTTTAGCTATTAAGCCTGGGGGTCTTGGATAAACACTCGTCGGCTGTTTGCGCCGCTGAGAGTTTTCAAAAGCCAGGGATGACTTTTTGAGGTGTTTTTTTTATTATTTCTATGGGTTTCTTTTATACGAGGGAGCCTCGGGCGCTGGGATTTCCCCTTGTGTGGAAGGTCCGTTGTATAAATTTAAATGCTTGCTATTATTTACATCTGTAGAGAAAGGTTTGGGGTGTTCCTTTTTTATGTTAGGGTTTTTTGCCGGTTAGGTCTTGCCTTTTCTTATTTAGATAACAGATACGACTGGATTTGAATTTATATTGGGTTTGGGAGCAACGGAGGTAGTAGCACCAGCACGTGTGTCGGTGTGGTGCACTTGAAAAGGCAGATTCACATTGTAAAAATCTCAGATTCATGGCTACTGTGTATTGTGTCATACTTCTGGGCCGTATCCAAGGGGGTTCAACCCTCTCCTAAACTTCAACATTAATTTGTAAACTGTTTTTTTTTCTAAAAATTCTACAGCTTGCAAGAATCGGTCCTCTTTGATGGTAACTCAAAGGTCTCAAAATGAGTTAAAACACTATACTACTAAGAGCCGAATACGCTTGAGAAAAACCCCGATTCTACTCCTTCAAAACTTTTATATATATTTGTAAACCATTTTTTTTTCTTTAAGATGACTAAAGAGATACGACGATTTTTTGGTTTTAATAATTGAGGTCGCGAAATATTGAATTTTAACGTTTTTATGTTATTAGACAAAACTTCTTATTCCACAAAGGATGGAAAAATATTTCAGGCGATAGACCTAATATTTTTTTGAGTGGGGGAAACCCATTCCCCCTTATTTACGCTTAATATCTTTTAGGTCAATTCCTAAAATTTTTCTGGTGGCGAAGTTTTAATTTTAATAAAAAATATAATTAGAATGTTTCAATTTCAGAAATAAGAATTGTTTTTGCATTAATAAGGAATTCTTTTATTATTTCGGTATTTACTGTGAATTCATTTTTTTTTCTAAAAATATACCAAACCAACAATAACAAACTACTGAAACAGGTTTACGTTTGGAAGAAGTACATGTGTGAGAGCAGAGTATTGAAATAGTCTTTTACTGCAATTGATAAGGAAAAAAACGAAAACAAACAGAAAAACAACTGGAAAAGGTTTTACTCTAAAGAAGATTTTTTTTTCAACGTACATGAAATTATTTTATTGTTTACAGTTTCCCTCAAAACGTAAAGGGACTAATAAATAACATGTTTTCGATAGAATTTTAAGAAACGGAAGAATGCTAGGAAATTTAGGATGAGTACTAATAATAAGCGGATTAGTACTATAACAAGCTTTTTAATACGTTATAGGTGCGTTCGACTGATGTATTCCATTCAATATTAAAGCAATTCTTTAAATCTTAAATATTTTTTCATTTTCATATTTTTTTTACTTTAAAGGAATGTAATTTGAATAAAAGGCATTATTTTACAATTCAATAATTCGGTATACTTCTTAAAAGCTTAAATCCTGGACAAGGTTAATTTCATTAAAATTCCATTTTTATTTCTTTCCACTAATAGAGACGAAAAAATATTATGTAGTATTTTCCACCCAACTTAATTTTGACATATATAGTGGAGTTCATGGAAAAAAGTGTGGTGCTGATGTTTTCATGTATTACTGAATTAAGAGTTTAGAAAAAGTAAGTGTAAAAAAGGACGACCTTTTTTTCACAGTGTACTTCAATATGCATTCATTCACCCAAGGAATAGGAACTAGCTATTTTATTACTCATCGATGAGTAAGCATGTGGTTCGGAATGCCAAAAACAGAACCGGCTATCTAATCTGTCCTTCGTGATTAATGCTGTGGATCATCCCGATGGGTGTACTATCACCAGGTCCCTTGTTTATCGTGGCCTTTTTCGCGTCTGGCGCCTCCCCTCCAGACCTCATGCCTGTTTTTTGTTCGAAATTTAAGTTCTTTGTCGGAGTTGCAAAGCTTGATTTTTTTCCTTTTGTCTACGGCCAATAGGGTGGAGCGAAAAACACGAATTTCGGAAATTGAAAACGCCTATGGTGGTAATAGTTGGGGATTACCATGCCTATTCATAATCCCAAATATGAGCTCAATCTAGTTAAAATCTTCAGGTTCCGCTTTCTTCTTGAAATTTCGAAATTTCATCAAATTTTTCTTAAAAATGACTTTAAAATATCTTAACTCCTTTTAACCTCTATTTTAAAACCATAACTAGGTGGATTCTTAATTAGAGAAGACAAAATAGAAACCTTTTATAGTTAATATCTTCAGATGCATGGAGGAGAACAAGGAGAACATGAGTGATGAATCCGTAAGACATAAAAGCATTTAATTTTACAAAAACACTTATAAATTGAAAACATAATTTGTTTTGAAAAATAAAATTCAAATATTGAAAAAAGAGAACGGCAAGATGTGAACCACGCAGAAAAAAACGCGATCTGAAGGTCTACTATTCAAAAATATACTCGGGAATAATACATTTGTTTCAGTCGGTAGGTATTTAATCCCCAATTTAATATTCTGACTATTTGAGTGGTAAGTATGCTAACCACAAAAGTTTAACCTAATTTTTTTTAGAAATAATGGTCCCCCCCAAAGATACACATAAGGTCTTAATTTTAAAAATAGATTTGAAACTTTTACAGAACTTGTTCTAAGAAGAACAGGGGGAGTTGGGGAAGAGTTAATAAATTTACTAGGAGAGAGTAAGTTACCTTTTTTTTTGACAAAAAGGGATGGGAAAGGCAAAAATCACTCTACCAATCAGATTCAAGAGATCCCTCTCGGTTTCATTTAGTTTCTCCAATAAAGCGGGGAAAATTAAGATTTTAGATTGTAACATAAGGTAGGGTAGACCGGGGCTAGTTGGCCATAGGGGCACGTTAGCCCAGTAGCGATATTTCTTGCGTTTCTCAATAGATGGGGTTGTAAGTCCAGTCAGGTGTGTATTGTGTGTCTATCTGCCTTCCCTGAAAGTTTCATTCAAATCGGAGCACCCATTGAAGAGTTATCGAGAAAAATTGAAATTCTGCTAAGGTGAGTAAATTTCATTGCTTACATATTGTTGTTTTTTATTTATATTTAAAGTGTACTTTGGATTTTGATTAACAGTATTCAGAAATGTAATTGTTTGAAGAAACTTTGGTCATGATTGCTTTTTGAAATTCTTTCAGAATAATTTTGCACACACGTGTAAAGTGAAAATGGCCATGTGGGGCAAGTTGGCCCTTTTTGCACGGGGCAAGTTGGTCCGGTATGGGAACGTGTCCCAGATGAGTTTAACGTTTAATTCTGAGTAATGAATTTAAGTTGTCATGCCATATACCTCTCTAGCCTACTTAAACAATATATTTTTTCTGTGATTTAGAAAATTACTCGGTTTCTTATTTAAAATCGTAAATTATTCACATAATAGACCTACCAAATAAGGTTTTTATTAGGTAATTTAAAAAAAAATTTTGATATCATAAATGCTTGGTTACTAAAAATTTTGTTTTTATTGTAGATCTTAAAATGGTTCGCAACTATGTAAGAAAATCAGACAGAGCAAATTTTTCTGAAGAGACAGTGAAAGCTGCTGTGTTAGAAGTGGTCTTCATTACAAAATCATTTTTAAACCTTATTTTTTATTAAGTTTCTTCTCCTTTTAAATCTTTCAAATAAATATTTTTATGGAAAATAATGTTTTAGAAACAGCTTTCTCACTCATCTACTGTATTAAAAATAAAAAATAAAATATTTTTTTACATAAAAATATTAACCAAAAGAGTGGCTTCAATCTGGTATGTTTTATTAAAAATTTTAAATAATCATTGAGTTTTTGTTCAAATGAAATGAAAGTTAAACATTTAGGTAAGTTTGTTGCATTTCTGTAACTTAAATCCCATAAGAATATTGAATAAGCAAAGTGGGCAAACTTGCCCCACAGTTGGGGCAAGTTGGCCCATTAGACTAGGTGTGAGTTTCAGCCTTAAACAAATAATAAAAAATATATATTTCAGGTTTTTTCTTGGGGGGCTACATTCTGAAAGTTCAAGGATAGTGTTGAGTCAAAAAAATTTAAAAAAGGATGAATTATTTTTAATCTTTTAGGGATCTTTTTAGAAAAAGTGGGCCTACTAGCCCCGTTCTACCCTAAATCATGTGGAAATAGTAAAACTAGTAATGTAAAAAACAACGTTTAATCCACAATTTAAAAGGCAGACAATTTTTTCGGGGATCAGAGGATCCCCTTCATCAGTGCTAAAAGTAACAATTGAAGACAGGCGATCGGTATAAATACAAACAAAAGGCGACCTCTAGACAAGGAACAAGATAATTAAATTCAAGAATAAGTTACAGTTAAATCGAATTACCCAAAAGAAACACAAATAAAAAGGAACAGGGTGTTTCAAAATTGCGTTATTTGGAACCAAAGCCTCCTAGGGTCACGAAAGTAAGGTCTACCCCTAGGTAAACGAGCCTGGAGAATCCATTGAGAGGACTTACAGCGCCCTAGCGGCGAAATTAAAAAGTTAAAAAAATTAATTTAAAAACTAAAGGAGATAGAGCAAAAACCTCAATAAGAGTATTGTTGCCAACGTCATGAAGAACTTAATGAAAAAATTTGATCAAAATATCTTTAATATTCGCGGAGATATCAGCATGTGAAAATAGCACTTTTTCAGGGGTAAAAAAATTAAAAGTTCGTATATTTGCAAATTTCTTTGATTTTTTGATTAAATTTTGTGTTCTTTCAACTAAAAAAACACAAAACTACACAATAACACTGAAAAATTTCGAAATATGCGAACTTTTTCTTTTTTGACCCCTGAAAAAGTGCTATTTTCACATGCTAATATCTCCGCGAATATTCAAGATATTTTGATCAAATTTTTTTCAGTGAGTTCTTCATGACATTGGCAACAATACTCTTACCGAGGTTTTTGCTCTATCTCCTTTAGTTTTTAAATTAATTTTTTAACTTTTTAGTTTTGCCGCTAGGGGCGCTGTAGGTCATCTCAATGGATTCTCCAGGGTCACTTACCTAGGGGTACACCCTACTTCAATGACCCTAAGAGGCGTAGGTTCCGAATAAAAGCCGTGCAACGCAATTTTGAAACACCCTGTATAAATTACGAACATCTAAGATTTCCAAACAGGTGAAAAACAAGGTACACTATTTAAGTCATTAATAAAATATTCAGAATATTTATTTATATAAAATGCCTCAAGAAAATCAAGATCAACAACAGAGTTGCAATTCTTAGCTATAACAGCTGAAGAAAACTTTTTCTCCCAAAGTTAACACTGTTCCTTTTTATTTGTGTTTCTTCTGGGTAATTCGATTTAACTGTAACTTATTCTTGAATTTAATTCTCTTGTTCCTTGTCTAGAGGTCACTTTTTGTTTGTATTTATTCCGATCGCCTGTCTTCAATTGTTACTTTTAGCACTGATGAAGGGGATCCTCTGATCCCCGAAAAATTGTCTGCCTTTTAAATGTTTTTAATTGTGGATCAAACACGTTGTTTTTTACATTACTAGTTTTAGATTCTAGTTTGAATTTTTGAAGATATAAAAGTTGGGGAACAACTTAATGTAATTTATTGCAGTTAAAGATAATTAATTATTTTAAGTTTTCTTTTCTCTGGAAAAAAACTAAGCGAAACAGAGAGACGACCTTTTGGATCTGAAGTGCAGATATTTAAATAGCCCCAATTTGAAGAGTTAACTATTTTCTGCTATCCTCATCAATATCCTAAAATTATCCAGACACTGACACCACCTCATTCCCTACTAAAAACGAGCACCTACTAATCGCCACGCGACAGTTCTATTTCGGAAAACCGCTTCTCACAACCCCCATGAGTGACGGACCCATCATCATCATCCGATAAAAAAACCCCATCCGTATTTACAATCCTCCTCATCCCCAAACCTCCCGATCCTCCCACCAGACGGCGCTACCGGCTCGAAAAAACCCCACAATCCACACGACCCGCCACGCACTCGGGCTCCAACCAATCACGGACGAGAGGGGCGGAGTCAACTCGAAACGGGAACTGCTGGGACTTTCAGTTTACATGTCAGCCGGGTTGGGTCGCAATCGTCTGACCGTCGCCTTTTGACCGTCCGTTTCTACCGCTCCAACAATAATATAAATATCTCGCGCCTCCTGTGAGTGAATGCGGTTGCTGTAGAGAGCAGAATAATCAGGGTGGTGATATATAGATAGAACTCGATAGGATACCTGTCTGTTTGACCGTTCTCCTCCATCAGATTTCCGTCTGATGTAGGCAGGAGCGGCGCATAGAAGGCCGCCAAGATTGCGCTCGTGACTACCCCTTCCGCCATCACCGTGGCTTCTGGACCCGGAGCAGCTAAGGACTCGTACCGCCGCGTGGCCCAGCATCTTCTCGCTCACATCCTGCCTTCGAAGGAGGCCACCGCGTACATCTCTTTTTCTTCTTCGGTGCGGCCAAACGAAACCGTCAAAATTTCGCCCTCCAAGAGCGGAGACAGTGCCGACATGGCGGAGACACAGCCGCAAAGTGAGTATGCCAATTTTTTCCACTTTATCCCAACCAAAAAATGCAAAATTGCTTCAAAAGTGAAGTTTTCCCATCCAAGACGTCATTTTACAGCAGCATTCTAAAAACATTTCAGCGGTCTTGAAAAACACCTGCAGAGTTTCATAAGAAAACTGCATTTCCTTCATTTTTTTGAAGCATCAGTTTTGTAGAATTTTTTAGCTGGGTATGTTTGTGCGTTTGGTCAAGTGTTGTTGAATTTTATAAAAAAAATCCGGAGAAATTGCTTCCAAAAAGTATCAAAAATGCAGTCTTCTGCAGTTATTTTGTAGAAATAGAACTTTCAGCTGGTAATACTACAGTTTTTCTACGACAATTTTGCAACCAATCTAAAGATTTTTCAGTCCTTAATTTCTAGTACTGCAGATTTTCTATAGTAACTGCAGGCGAAGTGTTTCACCTCACTTCTTCAATGTCTTAAATGCAGTTTTCTTAAAGACGTCTGCATTTATTTGGTAGCAATGGAATTTTCAGCATGTAATTCTTCAGATTTTCTATAACTGCAATCTAAAAACCTTTCAGTGGTTTATGTTTCAATTTTGATGCAATTTTGCAGATTTTTTTGGTTTGTTAAGTGCTTCACTCAAAAACCAAACTGATTAACTCTAAAGTCAACATTATGCGACTTTTTTGAGGTTTTGAAAAGAGAGTAAAATGAAAATAAGAGAAAAAAATCCAAGCTTTATACCTCTGCCCCAATTTAAATGAGCGACTTTCAGTTATTATCTGTGACTATAAATATAAAAAGTCTGAAGAAACTGAGAAGATGACAAAGCGAATCTTCGGAGCAAGCAAAAGTATACACACTTGACTTCACTTATTTTCATTGGTTTGCATGTTGAAAACGGCAGGGTGTTCTTAGGACTCTGCCCTTAAGAAACCCATAGTCATATCAGTCTTCGTGATTTCATCTTTTGGTTAGGTGAATTAGTAAAACCGGTAGGAAATCTATAGGGTCCAGAACATTGGTATTATTGTTACATTTAAAATTTTTAAAATTAAAGGCATATACATTTAAAAAAGAAGATTATTCTCCAAATTTCTTTATTTTTTAAAATTTATTTCTAAGCATTTTCTTTACGTTTTTATTGATACCTTTTTGCATGAAAATAAGTACCTACTACTATAGATAAATTAGTGAGGGATTTTTCGTTAAAAGCAGGTGAAGTGTCTGATTTAGAAGGGGGGACTGGAGAAAAGTTTAAGTAGCTATTTAGACTAAATCTTTACTATACTCTGTTCATTTAGAATAGGAGGCTAAGACGTAATGCATTAGAAGCAGTTGCTATCGTAATTATCGTTTAAAAATTTTTCTTGTGCCATGACTGAAACCCTTATCCGAAAACGGTTAAATCAAATAAATAAATGAACAAATATTATGTTCAAAATTGCATTTAAAAAGTTTTCACTAATAGTTCTAAAAAAAGAGTTCTATTGAAAAAGTGTTCACTATTTTCATTTAGAATAGGCGGCTGAGACGTAATGTATTAGAAGCAGTTACTCATGTAATTATCAGCGTAAAATTTTCTTGTGCAATGACAAGGCATCCTAAACAGAAGTAGTTAAAATACTGTAAAATAATCAGTCATTGAAGTTGAATGTTGAGCTTTAATAAGCCGTGAGCGTTTTTGATTCTGTTTCAGCCGTCTATTCTAAATGTTACAAACTATAATACTTTTTTGTGTAAAAAAATATATTTAGTTAAGTCATAGGATTGTAATACGAAGAGAAGATGCCCCGAGTTAAAAGAAAATTTAGTTCCTTCATATTTTGGAAGATTAAAATAATTTATGTCGTTTTCTTTACTAAATCTCTATTAACACTTTTTTTTTCGAAAAGGTTGTTTTGTTTAGCTGGTAGGGCTGTAGTCTCTTTGTATGAAGAAACTGAAGATCTGCATCAATTCATGATTAAATAGAGTGAATTTTTGTTTTTAAAAAAGCTTGACTAAGGTTTCTACGGGTTAGGGAATAAAAGTAAAACCTTGAAATATCGGAGAATTTTAATTTAACTTAAAAAAAACTCTAAGGAATAGTAAGGAAAATTGTGCATAAGCGTGGAATAGTCATGAATCCTAGGAAAATCACAAATTTTTATTGTCTGCGTCATATTTTTCACTTTGGGAAAATAAAATAAATAATATTAATTAAATGTGTTAATTATTTATTGAAACATCAGAAAATTTGCGGAAGATAGCTAATTTTTTGACCAGAAAAACCTCAAAGGCTTTTTCTTACTTTGGTGTCACTTTTTTTATTAAATCTCAATTGATTCTTTTTTAGTATAAAATTACATTCAGGTAGAATATTTTACGAATTTCAAAAATCCCAAAAGTTTTGGCTAAGACTTGGGACTTGGGATGTTGCATTCTCATAGCATCCCGTTAGATTTGTCGCTGCTTGTGTTAACATTTTTCTCTTAAAGTTCTAATATTCGTTAAACAAAAGTTATTGAAATACGTTTCAAAAACTTACTAACACAAACTGAAGCGTTGTAATATTTTTGCAGGGGGAGACGAATATAAGAAAAGGGAAAACCTGAATTTCGTTATATTGGGGCTAACTTATGAAAAGTAAGGGTTGTGCAGAAAACATTTTCTACAAAGATTTGAGATTCAAGTAGCTGGTCTGTTCGTTATTCGTTTTTTAAACGAATATATAGTTCACAAATATTTTAAGCATTGGAATCCAGGAATCAGTGTAATATGCTTGCATGAATGCTAAAAAATCATAAAAAGATGTTCATTTAGCTTTTATGGTCTGTCAACAAATAAACTTCCCTAAAAGAAACTTATTTATTGGTTCGAGAGAAATTAACTCGTGATGTTAGTCTTCTGAATTTCCCTCTCCACCCCCCCCCTAAAAAAACACCTCCCTTTAAAACTATGAAAGTGGGAAATTTTCATCTAAACTTTCCTTAAGATGTTTCTGTAAAGTTTTCTCAGTGCATTTATGAATTCAAACATACCTGTTTAATTACAACAATGGGCAATTCCAGTATTTTTTATATATTTTTTTATTCGAAAGAGGTACCCAAAAGAGGAATATACGAGCAAAAGTTTTTTAATCGCCGTGATTATTCATTTTTTAATTAATTTCAAAATTTCACTTTAAAAAAGGGTGCGAAAACGTCAAATTTCAAAATGTGACGTACTTATTCAATACATTGATTTTAAACAATGGTTCAATTGTTAAAACAATTAACTCATTATAAAATGAAGAAGCATGGGTAAAACATCAAACTGAATCCCCTTTAACTAAGATGTAATAAAACATGTAGCGGATTTGTTTACATCGTAAAACACTTGTTTTAAGCCCATCAGCACTTGTGAAACACATGAGTTGTTCGGAGAGCGAGACAACTTTTTGTTAGATTCCATAACCTTCACTATGCTACGTTGATATTAGGATACCTAACTACCCTTAAGATATAATTTTGTTGAAATAAACGATGCATGCAAAAAGTTTTATGTACTCTAAAACTCTAATTACAAAATTGTGTGCCAGAGAGATTAAATAATGTAGTACCCATACAAATTAGATAACGATATCCTTATTGTGTTAATTCCACAAAATTTCAGAGAAGAATAATCATATGAAAAACGTTTTACTTTTTGTCTTAAGAATGAGGTTCTTTAAAATCTTCATGAGTTTCTTAAAATAAAAATTCATTTTTCAAGAATATTACTGTATTTGTTCAGTAAAGCGCACATTAAGATTTAAATTCAATACTTTTATTGGGATTCATGATATTTACCTAAGTTTTGATCGTTTGTTCATCAGTGTAGTAAAGTAGCACTTATATTATAATATTACTATGGCTTAATTTTAAATAATAGCTTATATTCCTAACTACCTCTTTTGTCTTTGCGAAACAAAGTGCCCCAGTTCGAATTTGGATTACGAAAGGGGTCCTAAAGTGGAAATGTCTTTCTTAAAACACATTTGCACGCTGTTTCCTTGTTTGATTATGGAAAATTAAAAATGAAATGAATAAGCCTAATAGTCCTTTGAAGGGCAGCAGGCTTTATATGATGTTTAGATATAGTAATAAAAGCAAGCTGTGCAAATAAGTTAGAAATATACGAAACACGACGTTTATTTTGCACATTTAATTTAAAACTTTAAAACAGAAAGGATACTTCGATCCCCTCCGTCAGTGTGAAGATGTAAGCATGTAACGATCGGTAAATATCTAATATACAGAAGGAAACAAAGTTACAATGAACCACAGGAAAACATGGGAGTACTGAAAAAGTATACAGGGGGGGAATCAAGGCATCCAAACTTGAGAGGAAAAAGGGGAACTGGATAGATCATTCACGAGGTAATTTGAGAAGTGATTAATATAATAGCTTTCATAAAAATCGAGGTCAAGTGTTGAAATGCAGTTTTTTTAAATAAATAAAAGTATGGCCGGTTTTCCAAACATGCTGGGCTATGGATGTGATTTGTCTTAAGTCTTATTTGTCTAGCTTAAGGGGTTTGGCTCTGAGACACCCCTAAACTCCATTTTGAGCGACTTGTAGATGCAATGAATTATTTTGAGATTTAAGATGTTTAAAGTATTCAATTTCCTTTTTATGTTCGGTATGTCGATGATTGTTTTGTCCTTTTATATTCTAGCCATAATACAGACGAGATTCTTTTTCTAATTAACTCAATTAATACTTGTATACAGTTCACCTGTGAACTTCCTTCTGATCAGTGTTTGGAATTTTTAGATGTCCTTATCATGCGCAAAGAAAGTGTTTCACATTCCTTTTCTTTAAAAACCATATTTAGACTATTTTGTTCAGAACTTCAATATGACATCAGATATATATGATAATCAGATTCAATTATTTTTATAGCAAACAAAAGCATCATTATTTCATAACTTCGGGCTTGTGCATTTTGTATAATATAGGTTTTGTAAAATTTAAACAATTTTATTCTAGTGTCAATTGTACTGGTTAGGAAATAATTGTTAGATTAGAGGATTTTATTGTTTACTTTGTATATTTATTAGTGCAAGAAAATGTCTTCTATTAAATTTATATTGGTGGTTTACAGCAGAAAAAAAGGTTTACATAGCTTTTTTTCACTAAAGATAAATTTTAAACAAATTCTATCTTTAAATTTTTAAATTATTACAAAATACTATTAGTCAGTTATTGAAGTTAAAAATTTTAATTCCATATAAATACCTGTTAATTTTTATTTTATTATTATGTAATACAGTTTTAAAAAATAAGTCTTCAAAAAGTGGTGGTAAAACCCGCATGGGGCAAACCCCCTCACCGTGATTTTTAATTGTGAATATTAGATTCAAAAGTTGATATTCAGATGGCTGGTTTGTTCTTTGACTCAATGTTCCATGAAATTTCTTACCTCTAAGTCACTCAAGAGTTAAAAAAAGCCTGTAAGGATGTAAAAGGCTGTAAAAAAGCTGTTTTTCCTCATTTTGGATTTAGTTTTTCTGATCTTTTACTTTAACATTTTATAAAATAGGGCTTGAGGAGAAGAACCTACAAAAAAACCCATAATAAAATAGCATTTAAACTAAGTTTCGTTTTGAAAGAATTGTCTTAACATGTGACTGAAAATAAAAAGGATTGTTTTTCAAAATAAAGTGAAATGGGGAAAATCCCCGCATATTCAAAATTTTGGGAATTCACCCCAAAAGGACATCTTGGAGACTATTATTCACCTTTTTAGGCATCCTGTTAATACTAAACTTCATTTAGTGGACGGAAGTCCATGGAGATCAACAGGTTGATCACTTTCATTAAAACTGATTATAATGTTGGTTGGCTTGGAAATATTAAAACAATGTTACGAGAATTATTTCTAGTCTTTTCATAATGGATATTATATCAAATTTTTTTTATATTTTCATTTTGTACTATATCAAAACAAATAAAGCAATATACAGTAACAAATAAAGATGTATAAAAAACATTTCGATATTTTTGTAATATTTGATTTAGTTATTATGAGTCCTCTAAAACATATAAAAATTTTAAGAAAACTATATTTTTACCTGTGTAATAATATACAAAACTGTAAATGATAAAATATCAAAAGTAATGTTTCCGTTATAAATTTCAGTCAATAGTAGAATATTAAATGCTTCGTTGGCCAGTTAAAACCATTGTTTACATTCAAACATTTAAACTGGTCTTCCAAACATTTAAACTTTTCTACATCTTAAATAACGTCCTAGCGCTTTTTTATATTGGACCTTGGGCCATTAAACCCAAATATACCAACCAACCATATGCTTGTGAACCTGTTCATTAATAATAACTATTAAAAAGCAACTTATATCAGATTAAAAAATATCTTATTAATTCGAAGGACTTCCGTAACTTTTATCAAAACATTCCATATAAGAAATATACTATTTAGATTTAGTAAGTGAAAGAATGAAAGATAAATTGCCATTGAGAAAGTGCGCTATTCGGTTTTTATCTTTCCCGGTGAACTTTCATCTTACACTTTCAAAATTTATTGTTCATTAACCACTTTAACTTTCCCTAACCCATTTTATACACTTTTTTCAAAGTTTTAAATTATATTCTATGAAGCAATCATCTATATAGCAAATGTATCATATTTCATACCACAATTTCAATAAATTTTAAATAACAATGTATAAAGTGTTAAGCAAGCTTAGTTAAATAAGCCAAGAAAAAATTCGACACAGAAATTCAAATTTACTTTTATTTCACATGACATATGATATAATTTGACATTTATATCAGTTTTTATAACTCAGTTCTTTCATATAATTTAGTTCAAAGATTAATAAGCATTAAATGTGTATTCCACGTAAACCTTTTAGATATTATTTCATTTATGATCTATTTTGAATTAGCAGGGTCCCCGTAAGGATAAAAAAAGGAGTTGCGTATTTAGCTCCAAGTTAAAAACTGTTCTTCTAAGTTGTGTTTATGCCTTTAGCTGAGAATTCCCTTAACAAATGAAACAATTTACATTCCAAATTTTTTTCACTCACACACGCCTCTGCTAAGTGCTAACAACTTTTCTCAAATACAATTGGTTTACTGTCAAGAGCAAAAATGGATTATAAAAGAAAGAGAAGAAAAACGCATTTACCAGTTTCCGTCTTCTTTATATATTACTATGATTGCGTTACCCTTTATTTTTATGCGCGTTGCATTATATTGGTATAATGTAAAAGAGGTCCCTGCGTTTTTTTTCTAAAAACACTAATACCTGGGTTTTTGAACTACGGACTTTTTATCTTTTGCATTCAATTTAGATGTATTACACGAAACAAGGATGATTTAATTTGAAGATTTGAGTCACTTACCGCAAGTTTTTTTTTATGATTTCGATAGAGGGAAAACTGGCATTCTTCTTTAGAGTCAACAATCGTTTATTCGTTTGTTTTTAGGTAGTAATAAAGTTCGAAGCACGGAGGGGCAAAAAACGATGTAAAGTGCTTGTAGTTAATCGTGATATAATTTGCAACGCCGAATCTTCTGCTAAATGCCTCATTATTGTTGATTTATGCGACTCTGGGATATTTGATAAGAATTATTATCTGAACATTCTTATCTGCGAGAATGAAGGCTGTGAAATACATATTAAGATTGTTACTGGATATGGTTGTAGGGTCTCTCTTATGGGAGTTGAATACGTTTTGTCATTGTTTCCCTCTATGTAGTGTATAGAGATGACGAAATGATTCAATTTGTGTACGGTAAAAGTGCAATTGTGTTTCAAATTTAAATTTCTACAGGGTTGAATTGAATTGATAATAAGGAAGTTGCATGTGTCAGATTTTCAAAAAGAAACAAGTGTTCCGTATGGTTTTTTATATGTTAAAATGAAATATCTAGTCAATTTTTCAAAAAATGTACAGGTAATTAAATATTTTAATTTAAAAGTCGCGAAAAAAAAACACGTGATTGAAAACTTTTATTGTTTAAACTGTAAGATGACGTCAACAATAATACCATCAACTCCATTGCTTTTCAACAATGCCTATTGTAAGATGACGTCACATCCAAACTCTTGGCGTTTTCGCGCGCTTTTAAAAAGGGGATTTTTGTTAATTTTTTTTGCAATCAAAAAATTTCTCGATCGGCCTCAAATTTTGGAAAATTGCTTATTTTTGCAAGAAAAATCTATTAAAAAAATAAAAAAAAATCATGCAACTTCCTCATTCAATTTTATCTATTTAAGTACTAGTTTTGTTTACTTAAATATGAATCTTGATGAAAATAAGTTATTGTAGTCTTTGACGATTATTTTTTTTCATACTATTTAAAAAATAATTTCTGCTTTAAATTTAGTGTAATTAAATAGGTCTGTTTATATCAATCTTAAAACCAGAAAATTTAATGTAAAAAATGTTATAACTTAAGTTAGGCTTCAACGAGTATTTTCATGAAAGTCTGACAAATAAAGATTTGCTAAGTTTTTTTTATTGAAGCTGCCTATACTTAAAATTTAGAAACTTGGTGAAAAATATTAATTAGTCATTAAGTTCAAAATTTTACATTTCAACAATTTATGATTTAATATTTACACTTAAAAACTTCGTTAATGTTTTGACCAAACTTTAGTGAGAAATAATAACTTAAAGAATAAGGAAGACAAAACTAAAAATTATAAAGCAGAAGTAAAATTTTACTCTTCTTGTCTTATAAGTTGTATAAGAAGCGTTTTTGTATTTCATTTTGGTTCCCTCAATTTATTTGTATATCAATCTCTATCAATAAATAATAAAACCGAGGGAAATATAATAATTTGTTATCGAATTTTTAACCTTGGGCAGTACTTTTTACTTAATAAGTTTATTATTCAGGTTTTATTTAACACATAAAAATATTTGAGAAATCCTTTTTTGGGGGGATAGGAAATTATTTTTAAATTTTATAGACCCTATAACGTATAAAAATCTCAATATTAAGAAAAACAATGAAGACTATGTTGCATATGTTGAAATTTATTTAAAAAATGAAAGTTAAGGTCAAAATAAAAAATATGAGGGAAAATGACAAAAATACACAAATGAGACACCAAGGAGTCAAATTGACTCTTACAGGTGACCAAAAATCAATGGATTTTCAAGAAAAAGAAAAGTTGTAAAAGTAAACTGTTGAAAAAGTCGTAAAGCTCTACTTTCAACACATTATGAAAGGGCAATTCACCAGGACTCCTTCCCAGTTTGTTTCTCATCAGTTATCAACAGACGAGACGACGCGTAAAGATGGCTCACCTGCAGCCATTGAGACAAAGCTGCACAAATAAGGGTGAATTTTACTATTCGCTGGCGAACTCGTCACGTTATCGCCCCCAAACGTCAAAAATTTCACGACCGAAGATTGATAATATGGTTTGCTTTAATTTATGGTGGCCTTAATTGGAGATCCCATATAGTTTAAACAAATGACGCAATAAGTATTCCCTATAGTGGTTTTTGGACATAGCACTATTTTGGGTATTGAGGATTTATACAGCTCCACATGGAATATCTCGTGCAAAAGGGAACGGTTACTCCATTGTTTAAAGTTAAGTACTAACAGCTGTTGTCTTCATAGTTTTATGATTTTTGAGAGATTAGGTAGTTCAATTTTGCAATATTCTTCTTTCATTTATACTTACGGTAACCATGTTTTCCATAGGTTATAGTACTTGGCCTTTTTGAAATTACTCAAGAAAATATCTTTAAATGTATACAGTATGTGCAAGGATTTTTCTTAACCAGCTCTACTTTTGTCTTTTTATTCATACTGTTAAACTGGCTTTTATGAATAGTGGAAATATATTCCATACATTCTCCATCTTTTTTAGGCACTTTTTATATGCTTCATTCTCACTATGTTGTTTTTTTAATATTTAGACCACCAACTAATTTATAATTTTCTTTGGGGAATTGTGTTGTTGAAATAAGCACAAAATTTATCTTATTTTTATCAGGCAAAAAGTATATCCAATTTTGAAGCGATAATTTGCTACCATAAATAAATTTCTATTGATTTCATTTGTAAGCTTTAACTTTTATGGTATCTTATAATCGTGTGCTTTATTACCAATTAGAGTATTCCCATAAAATTTTGCTTTACAGTTAAAACTTTAATTTAACCATTTAAATGGGTTATTGTACAGTATATAGTCGGTGAATATATTTTGCTTAAAGACTTCTTGGAATACAATGAAAAAAATTGATACAATCATACTATCCATTCACCATCTCAATGGACACCTCGCGATCATCACCCTGCAATATTTTTTATTTACGACGCCTTGTATATTTCGCTGTCAAAATTCGATTAATGTCATGAAGACAAATTACAACGCTGTACGCGATAATCGGACGATAAGGATACACACGGCGCAAAGACTACAATAGACTATTGTGCGGACGTATATCGCCTCTAATCTGCTGCAAGCGTAAATATTTAACGTTTTAATCTCTTATCGTGTTCTTTTCACGCGATCGACAACCAAATCCTTTGATGTTCAGGGGAAGAGGGGACAGGTCCTTTTCCCGAATCAGTCGTCAACTTATTCACGGAAATCAAAACATTTATATTTGCCTCAGGGCTGATTATGCTGAAGCATCTTTTTGAATGGTGTTGGTGTGTGCTTGTTTGTTTAGCGTGTTGTAGGAAGTTAAAAGTGCCGGATCTGTAGGATACCTGACCTTTAATGATCATGCTCTTCAATTTTGCTTGTTTGGAAGTTTATCTGGGTCTTCCCCAACGATGGCTTCAAATATCATGTTTGCCATACGTGTTTTAATCCGATTTTATTATCGATATCATAAAAACACCTTTTAATATTCATTTAACAAAATAATAATTACAGCTCAATCTATCTCATAATAAAGCAATCTGTATACGGGCAAAATAGGTTAATCCCATACTTTGCAGTAACTGATCCAACTTTCCCCCAACAGATCTTAACCTATATTTTATTTTTCTACCTAACAAAATATGTTTTGAGAAAATTATGTGACTGATATTTTAAAAATACATCGCACATATTTTGAAACACACAGAAATATACTGTGGAAAAATGGAAATTCTGTTTTAAAAAAATGCAGATTTTACTGCTACATTTACTATTACTTCAGTAATAATAGAAATTTAAAATTCAGCACCTTGCTGACGGTTATTTTCAGTAAATTTTAAAATTATTCTTACAGTGTACTAATTTTAATATTAGTATATCATAATATTGAAATTAAAGTCAATATGAATGCAATTTATTAAAAAATAACTTCATCCTTAACATTTTTAATTCAAACATAACGTTTTATATTCCACCTCCCTCCCTAATTTTCCCAATCATCAAGCCAATAATGCTACCATTTAAATGCAAAAAAGAATATTACACATTATAAATAATAAAGCAGCATTTTCTTACCTTCGAGCTGTGTCTTTGTTTTAGTATAGATTTAATCATCTGCAAGGTGTTTTATTTTATGGTATATAATTTCCATTCTCAAAAAGACTGGTAATATAATTTTCATGATTATTATAACCGTAATTTATACCTTGATACTCTAATGCAGAGGTTCTCAACTGGCGGGTAATCACATCCTGGGGGTCACAAGACGTGTCCAGTGTTCGCATAATGCAGGAAAAAACTAAAGTGGAAATAAATAAATCGGGTCACAATGCTATATTTAAACTAGATTAATCTAGCTTAAATATAGCATTGTGACTCTGCTATATTTGTGAGCTAGATTAGCTCTTAAACTAGATTATCTTTTCATGTGTGAAGATAGAATAAGCCATCTCAATGGATTTAACATGGTAACTAGGGGTACAGTTGGGGAAATAAAAAACGACTCAGTTGCGATTTCTGGTGAACCACTTGGGTTAGGAAGACAAATGAGGTGTCATTTTTCATTGTTTAAAGTATTCTTTAACTAAAAAAATTTTCGAGTCCTTAGGGGGTCGTCTTCATATTAAACGAAACTCTAACTTTTTTTTTTCAACGGGGACCCCCAATTATTATGATATTTTCTGAAAGGCCATCCCTCAAAACCCTTAAATACCCAGTTTCATCCAGATTGATTCACAATTAAAAAATTTTTGAAAAATTAAAAAAAAAATTAATTTTTAAAATCGTGAAATATTTTGACGGTAATCGATTCAGGTGGTAATTTTATGTATAAAGCCAAAATTTCAATCGATTTCACCGAATAGTTTTTGATAAAAACGATAATAATAAAAATATTTGCGGTATGCATTCGGCAATGGTATACCGCCCCTTAAGATTAAAGTTCGTTTTTATCAAAAACTATTCGGTGAAATCGATTGAAATTTTGGCTTTATACATAAAATTACTACCTGAATCGATTACCGTCAAAATATTTCACGATTTTAAAAATTAATTTTTTTTTTAATTTTTCAAAAATTTTTTAATTGTGAATCAATCTTAATGAAACTGGGTATTTAAGGGTTTTGAGGGATGGCCTTTCAGAAAATCTCATAATAATTGGGGGTCCCCATTGAAAAAAAAAAGTTAGTGTTTCGTTTAATATGAAGACGACCCCCTAAGGACTCGAAAATTTTTTTGGTTAAAGAATACTTTAAACAATGAAAAATGACATCTCATTTGTCTTCCTAACCCAAGTGGTTCGCCAGAAATCGCAACTGAGTCGTTTTTTATTTCCCCAACTGTACAATAGGGTGGGTCAAAAAATTTTTTTTCACATTTTCCCAGGGGCATAGCTACAAAAGGGTGCCAAATGTTCTCAAACTGACGTGTGTAAAATATTATTCGATTATAATAATTCTTTTTGCCTCCGGATTTGTCTCAAAGTTTCGATTAATATAGTAATTTCATGTAAAAATGGACAAACTAAAATCAAGTTTTTACGTCGATTTCACGAATCCTTCATGAATGTAAATGTGCACAATGGTATAAAAATCATCATTGAAGACTATAAAATAATTATAAATAAAACCAGAGTTGAAATACTTGAGTTGTAATACAACATATTTTGAAATATCTCAATGGTTAGAACTGGCAATCAAAAATTTCTTGCTGGAATCATAAAGATGTGTGAAACTCTTATTGCTGGTTGAGTAGGATTTTAAAAACATCAAATTTTAAATAAAAATGGATATGTCAGAAGGTGGGTACCTTTTTGGGTTATATTTCAACCCCAAGGAAAACATTTGGAAAATTGTTAAAAAGTTGGGGTTTCCCTTGAAATTTCTTTGGCATATTAGGAATATTCCATCCCAAGTGACCGTATATGAGTCACTAAAGTCCAAAAATAAATTAAAACCACATTTTAAGAGTCAAATTTTGAAACTTTTTCTTAAGAAGAGCAGTAGATCCCCGTTTTCAGCATAAAGCTCAGTGTTATCCCCTAAGTTTTTAAATAAGCTACATTACTTTTCAAAACTTACTTGTAATTATCTTAAACAGTTAAATTTGCTGTTTTAACTTTTATGAACGCATAAGGGAATGCTAAGGTGCCATTTAGAGTCAATCCTCCCTCCAAAGAAGTATAATTTCATGGGCCTGGGTTTCAGTCTATTGTCATAGCAAAAAAATAAGTAAATCATGACTGAGGTGAATCATAACTGATATATTGCTTAATGAACGAACTATTCATTCGACAATTGTTTCAGCAAGTTTTTGGAATCATATTTGGATCCCAAAACCAGCCAGTGAAATATCTGTCCCCTGAATTTTGAAAGCGTTGCATATTTATGAAAAATATAACTATTTCTACTTTAAAAAATTAAAAATACCGCTTTGTGCTGACCAAACTCGAGGAAAAATGTATCTGAACTACCAATATTTAAAATATGTACCACTGACAATCCACTGTTTGTTGGCAAAACAGAGCCTCTTATTCTACGGCTTTTTTTAATATGATAGCATATTACATTGCCAATTTGGAAGTTGTTTTTGTATTCAAATTGCATTGTGAGCTTTAAAAATTTATCGAAAAAAAATTAATTTATATAATTTTAAAAAAATATGAAAAATTACATATTTTTGTTCTATTTGAGGCCAATCCGGAGGCAAAAAGAGTTATTATAATGGAATAATATTTTACACATGTTAGTTTGAGACCATTTGGCACCCTTTTCTTGCTGTGCCCGATAGAATTTGTGAAATGTTTTTTTCGCCATAGGAAAATGACCCACCCTACTGTACATCTTACTGTCATGACCCTAACTGCCGTATTCACCACTAACCTAACCTAGGATTAACTTGGAACTAAAACTGGTGGAAGACTGAACGAACTTGGTGTTAAAAAGGAAAACACGTTATAAAACAATCAGGGTTGTCGAAATTCCTAGTTAACTTTAGGTCAAGTTAGAAGTGAATACAGCCGTAATACTAGTTCCAAACGAACTTTTAAAACTCCCTGTGTACATCCCCAACCATGAAACGTATCCCCTAATTTGCCTACCCCTAAATTGACGATTTTTGACTTTTTCGTCGAAAATTTGGTTCTTACATTTTCAAGTAGTTTAGACTTATATCTTTCCGAAACTGTTTTCATTTTACTTGTAGGTGAATTAAAAAAGAAATTACAGCATTTTTAAAACAGATAGTCGGGTGCGATTGTAGTATACAAATATAAACTTTAAAGCTAATTTTCTCAGAACTAAATTTTGCATAAAAACCCTCCACTATTTACATGATTACTCAAAAACTATCGAAGATATTCACTCCAAATTTTTCAACAAATTAATCATATTGTTATTAAACAGATGGACTACAGATTTTTATGTAAGTTTGAATTTTTATTTTTATTGACGTTTTTTTGTTAAATGGATGTAGAAATTTTAAAATTTTCCACTTACCTTTACATTTTATGCTGTAAAACAACTACTTTTCAAAATATGTCTTAGAAAATAGTCCATTCTGAAGATAAGTGTTATACGATACTTGTGTCCAAAGGAAATTTATATAGGGGTAATAGCTTTTAGGCAAGAGTGAGAGGGGTTTTATAAAAATTCACTTACATTTTACACTAATTACCCAATATATTAGAAAATAATATAATTAATTTTGTTTTTTTTTAGCATTGATCAATGTTTTGATGTACATTTAAACTAAAAATTAAAAAAAAAATTTGTAAATCGAGTATTTCAAAAAAATGGTCTCAAAAGTAGGCGGATACAGCATCAAGTACATAATTGATTAAAAATATTTTAAGACGTCATTTGAATGAGTGCATGGTTGTATTACTCTTCTGCAGGGAGAATAGGCCAAACTGAATGAAAATCCCTCCTGCTCCAACTAAAAAAAACCTCAACCCCAAATATGACCCAAACAGAGCGCAGACGGATGGATGTAACTACCTCAAAAACACCGGTCCGAGAGACCTCCCGTCACTCATATTTATTTATTTACCACCTCAAGAAGACCCCCTCCTCTATTATTAGAACCCTCTCGCACTTCATCCGTCACCCCATCATATAACGTCCTTCCCGGCCGAGTCATCGAATCCCTTTGTTTACCGTATGGCCCTGCCGAATCCTATGATTACAGCTGGACACAGAGTCAACAAATCAAGCCCTGGCACTGACGGTTGTTCTCTTTTTTTTATTTTAACAAATATAGCGCGTGCGGCCCGACTCGCTGGAGCCGCCTATTGTGTGGTTGCGTATAGCCTCCTCAACATCATCGTTTGTGGGAGTTATCTACTGCTGCAGGTAGCCTTGGAGACGGGATAAGTTTTCTTTCTTTCTTTCTTTTGGTTGGCATTAGCATAGAGGTTTTTTATTGGTCAGTGGATGTTGAAAAAAATGGGTTGTCCGAGATGCGGTTTGGGAGGAGAACCCGGAACTTCTTTTGGGCGGATGCAGAAGAGAATGGACAGGGGTTGGGATGAATCTTTCTCTTGTGATGAAAATGTACTGCAAATAACATTAGTCGTTGTAATTTGACAGAAGTTTTCCGTATGCCTTGAAAGCGTGTTTTTCCCGTGAATTCTTCCTTAAAAAGAATTTATACAAATAAAATCACCACCAAAAATACATTTTAAAACCACCTGTCGAATTGTTTTGCGATCCTAATTTAATAACTAAACCCAAGTTTTTTTGTTGGCTAGGTTCTTATATGTTTGTGACGTCACAATGTCAGTTGGGTTTAATTTATCCGAAGCTGTTGTGTAAGCTGCATATTTGAACAAAAAGAAAGTATGAAGTTTTTCCAAAAAACGGAAAGTTTTTCTCTTTTGACAGAAAAAGAAGAAACGGATACTTCCTCTAGGTATAGAAATTCACCGTCAACAATGCTGCCGGTTTATTTCCGTTATTTGAAGGAAGAATTTCTTATAGTGGGGTAGACACCAGTAAAGGCTATACATTAGGGTTATGATTTTTTTCAGATTTAAAAGCCTGTGGTGGCAAATGATGAGTATTGGTCCATAACTCTCGAAAATAACTTTTATTTTTGAAAATTGTGAAAAAAGCTTGCGCGCTTAGTAAGATTTGCATAAGGCTGAAGCACTAAAAGGCAGTTAATAAAATCTTTTTTGAAGCTGAATATAACAATTCATAAAATTATTTAAATTTGTAAAAGGGCTTTTCCTATTCCTTTTGGTCCCAAAAGATAATGTGTGAAATTTCAGCCCCCTAAGTTGACTCTAGGGTTTGCCTATAGAGCCCCAAAGTTAGAAAAAAGTGGAAAAAATGACCAATTTTCAGAATTAAAAAAAACTATATTTTGATATTTATACTGTTATAAAACTGGTTCAAATATGTTATTTAGGACGTTTTAGATGGTTTACATTTATTTAAGAATACAAACTGTACCTAAAGTGCCTATAATTTAAGAGTAAAAGGTACTAAGGGAGGTTGCGCTCATCAAGGCTTATAATGCACTACAGTGGTAGTTTAAGTAAGGTAAAGTAATTAAATTCCAATTTTCTTCAAAATAACTCTCTCAAATGATGACCTTTGGTGTTTAATTGATGTTTTAAATTATAAAGGCTAGTGTAAAATAACAGTAATTAGGCCTTCTACTGAACTTTTCATGTAAAAAATGCTTTTCTACGAAAGTGCTTGTTTCTTGCTGATCAAATCCAAAATTTATTCTAAAAAAGAGGGTTATTGTACTTTAGTTCAAAAGCTTTTAAATACCATTATAAGCTTCATTTTTACGTAGAACTTAATTTTAAATCAAACAAATCGGAACTTACTTGGGTTATTTCTCTACCAAAAGACAAAACGGGATTTCTTTATTAAAGTTAAGAAAATTGTTTGATGTTTGTAACTTTTTTTTTCATATTTTTATGAAAGAAGATTTCAATTAAACTTTCCTCCTAATACGTTGAAGAGAGGTAATTTTCATAATTTCATAAGAAATGATTTTATTTTATTTTGATGAAATTTATTTTTATTTCTGTTATAGGAAAAATTCATGTCATTTCCAATCTGTACGGTTTAAAGTTAATTTCTACCTTTAAAAAAGAAATCTATAAGGGTTTAAAAAGGTATTTCAAGGTTTTCGATCTTAAATGTACAATAACCCTCTTTTTTAGGGTAAATTTTGGATTTGATCAGCTAGAAACAAGCATTTTCACACAAAAGTACTTTTTACATTAAAAGTTCAGTGGAAGGCCTAATTACTGTTATTTCACTGGCCTTTATCATATAAAACATCAATTTAACAAAAAATGGCATCATATGAGGGAGTTCCTTCGAAGAAATTTGGATTTAATTAATTTCGTCCACCAGTAGTGCGATACAAGCTTTGAGCGCATTGTTCCTAAGTAGCACTTTTTAATCTTAAATTATGGGGCTATAGGTACAGTTAATACACATAAATATATATAATCCATTTAAATATGTTTTAAAGAACACATCTGAAACAGTTAATCCCATCTGATCCAGCAATATAAATATAAAAGTATTTTTTTAAAAATTCTGAAAATAGGTAGTTTTTTCCACTTTTTTCAAATTTCGGGCTCTATAGGCAAACCCTAGAGTTAACTTATGAGGCTGAAACTTCACACACTATCTTTTGGGACCAAAAGGAATGGGAAAAGCCCTAGGGAGCAAGGTTTTTGGAAAAAAAGTTTTTTTTCCGAGACACCCTAGTGATTTGCTATATTAGAAAGTGAAATGATGTTAGGCGCGCAAGGTTTTTTCTCAATACAAAGAAAATAATACCATAAAATTAACATATGGGCAAAAGTTCATCGAATGTAACATCAGGCTTTTAAATATTTTTAAAAAAGTCTCAGAATCATAACCCTACTATACATAGTTTTCAAATAATTATAATGCACTCTTGTTCAGTGCTATAAAAAGGCTGTATTAAGGATAATAAAGAAAAATATGTTTTTTATTTGTCAATATTGTTGTGTCTTTCACTAAGCATAATGGAAAAAATTAAATAATTGGGGATAAATAGTGAGGGTGTATTTGAAGGGGGATATAATTTAAAAATAAATGGCGAGAATGACACTGCTTGCCCAAAGGATAGATGCTTCTAAGTCTCTAGGAGAGATCATTAATATGGGTGATAACTGCACTCTGCAGGCAGTCGATGAGATTGTTTTTTTTCGTTTGGCATTAGCATAGTAGTTTTTTTATTGGCAAGAGCAATGGAAAAAGGAGTTATTCAAGATGGTTTAGGAGGAAAATTATATCCCGAAACTTCTGGGCGAATGCAGAGGATAATGAAGAGTTTTGGATAAATCTGATAAAATTGGCAGATCCGTGCAGCAGTCCTGCTATTGTTTCCATAAGTGCAGAACTACTTCGTTTACAGTGTTGTATTTTTTTAAACTAGAAATATGTTCTTTAATAGTTCATAGTGCATTACATTGATAACGATGATAAAACTTGGAGGATTGTGGTTTCTACTTGATAAGATACTGTATTGGTGCCTCATTGGGGGAACTGATGAATGGAAGAGACCATATATACGATCTGCTGATGCGACTTGATTTTTTGGACTTGGTTTAGGGGTGCCTAAATCAAGGGAATACAACAACTTGATAAAGATGCTTATTGTTAGATAAATTGAGGGAATATCATTTTGATAGATAAATATAATTAAGGAGTGCAAAGAAAGCCTATCTCTAAGGATACTATGTTTCTTAACATCTAGAAATCTAGATAATCTTTGTTGCAATCCAGTTTAAATATTAATTGTAGTAAAATTCAGCGATTTGTTTTCATAAAAAAAATATTTCATAAAAGCCCCTTGTTTAAAGGTTATCTATTATACTTACGTATGGTTGTTTAAATGAGGTATAGATGAATCGGTGACGAAATATCAAAAATTTCTACTGACATCGCTCCCAGTCTATATAAAAATACTGTACAAATATGGATCAATTTTAGAACAAAAACTGTTAGTCGTGGTGGTAGTTTATTTACGTCTAATTCAATTTGCTTTTTTCCATCAATGCAAAAAATAACTGCTTTCATGTAATTTGTTAATTCTGTTACATGGAGAGAAATATACCGATAAAAACATATAAAGTTAACCGAAACAAACTTTGCTGGTTGACAAATGTTTGCTGTAAGTTTTAAAGATTTTTTTTGCAGTGAACATTCATTTGTATTCAAATTATTAGATTGATAGACTGATAGAAGAGATGATGACAGAAATATATCTGTCTACCAACACTGCATAACATGGATGATTTCCCTTACATTTCCCTCAGGGCTACTTGTCATCTCCCCCCCCCGAACCATAGGACCCATCGCGTGACCCGCGCGGCAGATGCACCCCCGCATCAGGGGTGTGGCATGACACCGCAGCCGATAATTTGGAACCTTGTTCCCCATGTAAATAGGTGAGGAACACATAAACGGGCGGACTCGTTAAAATCAGTTGACCCTGTCGCACGACACGTGATTGTTTTGCGCAGTTGAGCAAACAGCCTGTTGAAAACACGCATGTCGATCATGACTCGGTCATTTGGGTCTCTGAGTATTAATTTTTGTGTGTGTATGAAGGTTGATGCTCTTTGTTGCTGTGTTATCCATCTCTTTGTTTTGTGTTCGTGATGAGTGTGATTGTGTTTTGGGTTTTGATGAGAGAGATAGAGAGAAATAGTTACTAATGCATTGAGTGAATTTAGGAATATGTGTTGGAAACTTCATTGCTAGTGTAACGACCTTTAGTTTCTAACTTGAGGATCATTCACTTTTGGTATTCATTTTGGAGCAAACAAAAAAGGGTGGAATGCGGAAGAAAGACTGAATGAAGTACTGAGGGTGGGTTAAAAGAAATGGAGAATTATAGGAAGAATAAGAGTGAGAATGAGAAAATGATAAGAAGGGGGAAACTGAAAGAGAGAATGGTAGGAAGGAGTACTGAGAGGGGATGAAGGGAATAGAAATTTAAAGGAAGAACAAAAGGAGAGAGATAAAGTGATACAAATGATAGGAATAAATAATGAGAGTTGAATGAGGAATGGAGGGGAGAGAAATATGACGGAGAGAAAAAGTACCCAAATACTCCTGTGCCTTATTCCTCTCCCAATTATTCATTTTTTAGGGAGACTCGTCTAGTATTCCAAAACACAAAAACTTTTAAATAACTACAATCTGGTGCAGTATTAATGGCATTAAATCATAAAGCTGGTGTTAGCTAGGAACAATTCCAGCGACGGGATCGGAGTGTTTAGAACTTTAACTCTTCTACACTTCTCTCGAATTCGAACTCAACTTTTGATGGTAACTTACACCCCCCCTAACTTCCTATTTTTGCATTCAAAAATTTATTCATTCATTCAATTTTTTTAAATGAAATAAATTAATCAATTTATGAGTTTAAAATATAAAAACGAAAACGTATGATTAAGAGATAAATAAAAGTCTTAAGGTTTCAAATTTTACAAACTGAAACATCTTTATATTTTTCAGTAGTTGTTGGATAAATAACTATGTTCTGCCAAAAAATACCTCCCTTCAAATCGACCCCCGAATCTACCGAACCTTTAATCTACAGTTTATTATAAATGAATATGCTTCTGTAAAAGAAAAAAATGGCTAAAATGTGTAGTGACGTTGTGGTGCTTGTGTCTTCTAGAAAAGTGGCGTTCCTCTACCTGTGTTGGCTGCGGTGCCGCAATCACCGATCAATACATCTTGCGGGTGTCTCCGGACCTGGAGTGGCACGCGGCCTGCCTCAAGTGTGCCGACTGCAACCAGTACCTGGACGAGACCTGCACCTGCTTCGTCCGGGAAGGAAAGACCTACTGCAAGAGGGACTACTTCAGGTGATTCCTTCTTGCAAAGTGCATTCAAATTGTTATGTCTTAGAAAATGACGTTACTAAATTCAAATCAAATCATATTTATTCAGAACAGAAAGGAAAATGCCACTTCTTCAAAACACCACTCTTAGGATACTTGCTTTAATTTTTCCTTCTTCTCTAGCCCATTCTGCTCTTTAGTATCCATACCCTAATTGCGCTTGTCTAAAGTCAATGGACCTAATATGGGAGTTGAGAGATCCTCCTTGGAAATATATTTATAAACCTACTATACTGCAAGAGGAACTTCTGGTGAAGCAACTTAGCATTCCTTCTTGAAAAGCACATTGATATAATATCCAAAGACAATCCCAAAAAATCGATAATCACTACTTAACAATTAATAAGCTGAGTTTTTTTTCCCATCAGTGTAAGGCAGCTTATATTAGCAGAGTTTAGTGATAATTCAAAACTGGGGCAGATAGTATCAGGGTCGTATCCAAGGGGGTGCATAGGGAGCCCCTACGCCCCAGGAAATTTTTTTATTTATTACGAATTGTTTGTTCTAGAACAGGTGTTTCCAACTTAAAGATCTAACTGAAAGAGGGACTACTTTCGGAGGGAGAGCAGAGCTTGACAAGTGGGAAGGCATTGTGCACTTGCCTATAAGTCCCCCGATTTCAAAGGAGCACCGCAAAAAACTAAGAAAATGGGAAATTGTGTAAAATATATTTATTTATATTTAATGAATTTTAAAAATCTGTATATTAAGCTTTCAAATAAATAGATTTCACGCAGCATTTACTCTTTAATTAAATATGATTGATTTTGAGATATTAAGTCAAATAAATTAAATTTTTATTTTAATACATTTCGGTGGCCCACAAATCGGTCAGTTTCTCTAGGCCCCCTACACTTGCAAGTCGGTCCCTGCTAGGGAATTAATCCTTCCCTTGAATATTATATAAGGCTTTTCCCTCTTTTCTCTTATAAGTAAATATTTATTTTCTAATATAGTTATAAATTCCCTAGTAATCACCAAATTAGTTGCTTTATTACCAATAAATGTTTGAAATTTAAACAACAGATCAGCTCCAAAAAATAATTCCTATTTAGTGAGAGTTAAGTACTTTCGCCAAAGTCAACTCTTTCAGAAGCTCTGATAATCTTGTTTTTATAATAGATTTTACTGTATCACAAACTTCTAGTCAAAATTAAGTTATCCCCTAATTAATGCTAGACCAAACAGGTTATCTCCAAGCGATGTCTCCCTAAATACAATCACTCGGGAGCTTCTAAGTTAGGTATAGTATCAAAAAGTCGAATTTTGTTCACCTTCCAACTTTTCTTTGGAAAGGCGATAAAAACATGATTCGAAACAGCTAGGTCAGGGATGGCGAACATTTTTCAATCAGTGTGCCATTTATATTACGGTTTATGATTTTCAGGTGTCAAGTGTGCCACTTGTTATTTTCTTTTAATAAATTATCTTTAAACCCTTGGAAAATGAAATCCGTCTTTGAAGGTCGATAGTTTAGAACAGGAGTTTCCAACTTACAAGTCCTTTAGGGCCCCAATCGAAGGCACAAGTCTAGTGGTGGGCCGTAAAGTCAGTGGTGTATATAGAAATTTATTTCGGAAGGGTCCCAACAGTTATTCTTCAGTCCCTTCCATGCATATTTAATAGGTTTAAGGCGCCTGCCTACCTAAAAAATGCCATTTTGGACCCAAAATTCAAAAAAAAAAATTATTATCTTATTTCAAAAAGCACATCTTTAGCTTTCCAAATCAGTTTAAATTTTGTCTTTATCTTTCCTAGAACCAAAGTTACAGAAATTTTACTTACAGCTAAATAGGCATTTTATTAAGGAAAAAATTAAGAAATTCGCGTTTTTCTCAGAATCACATTTTTGCTATTTCCCTTCTCCGCAAAACTGCATAACTCAAAGTATTATGAATGAATTTCTATAAAAATTGGGGAAAATACTTGTAATTATATGATTTAGGAGCCCTACTATTTTTTGGTTGTGGGTGTAATATTTTTTATTTTATGAATAGTATAACTTAAAACTTTACTGAATTTTGGTGGTTTTTTTTTCATTTTTCACGTTTGGTTCTGTAACTTTTGATATTAAATAAATTTAGACATAAAAGTAGTATAAGTTCACGAGGATAACAAAGTTTACATAACAAAAATATCTTCATATGAATTTGAGTTATGTTGATTTGCGGAAAGACGTTTTTTTGCGATTTTCATGCATAAATTCTTCAATAATATAAAAATTTTAATCAATATTTTATTTTGTTTATGTTATTCATAGTTTTTAGATGCATTTAATTGTATTAACCACAAATTAGGTCAACATTTTAATTATTATAAAAAAAGCCTCTATAGGTAGGCAGGCACCTTAAAGCAGCTTTTTAATACATTTTTGGTAGAATTTGCATTTTCTAGAATTTAATCTAACAAAAGTTGTCAATAATGAAGTTCCAAGTAAAGGGGGTCAGGAGGTCCTCCCCAGACAAATTTTGAAAATTTGACCCTATAAAAAGGGTTTTGAACTAGTTTTTGGTGCATCTATTTTGAATTTTGGACATACATTTTTAGGTAGGTTTTGATTTTCATGAGTATTATAAAAAAGTGGTTAATAATAAAGTCTCAAGTAGAAAAGGGGGGTTGGGGGCACTTCTCCAGTAAATTTTTGAAAATTTCACCCCAAAAAAATGGGTTTTAACTTGTTCCTTGTAAATACCTTTTCCAAATTTTGGAGGGGGCAGGGCCCTTTCACCCCCTCTTATATACGCGTCAGGCTCCCTTTGCATCCATGATTTTGTTTTCTAACGGCCTAATGTCAATTTCCTTTATAAGGGCGGTTGTGATTTGCTTAAATGACCAAGAAAATATGGTTACATAATACTTAAATTGCCCAACGGCACCTAAGAGATGAGTGGGGAGGTTCGGGCCCCCCCTCCCCCCGAAATATTTTTGAACTTCAGCAAGCTAAAATGTGTTTTGAAGCTGGTTTTGATGAGTTTTCAGTTAGTAGGAAATCTCTGGTCCATAACTTAAGTTTTTTGTGTCATTTTTAGTGAATGTCGCGTGCCACCGAAATACCGGTCGCGTGCCACCCAGTGGTACGCGTGCCATAGGTTCGCCATCCCTGAACTAGGTCATATCTTTATGTAAGTTTTAAAGTATTCTAACAGTTTTTAATGCCCTTATTTTGTTTCACTTCGTTGTTTGACAATGATGAAGTTGCATGATTTTTTTAAATTTTTTAATCGATTCTTCTTGCAAAAATAAGCAACTACCCAAAATTTCAGGCCGATCGAGAAATTTTTTGATTGCCAAAAAAATTAACAAGAATCCACTTTTTAAAAGCGCGCGAAAACGCCAAGAGTTTGGGATCATCGTATGATGACGTCAGCATACGATTAACATTGTTGGAAAGCAATGGAGTTGATGGTATGATTGTTGACATCTTTAAACAATAAGCGTTTTCAGTCACGTGTTTTTTTTCTCAATTTTTAAATTAAAATATTTAATTACCTGTACATTTTTTGAAAAATTGACTAGATATTTCATTTTACCATACAAAAAAACCATACGGAACACTTGTTTGTTTTTGAAACTCTGACACATGCAACTTCCTTATTATTGAACTTTTATTTCGTTGTGGTAACTTTGGCCCACGATTTGGGGTAACTTTGGTTTAACAGTATCTGGTGAAATAAGTGAAGTACTCATTGATTTTAAAGAAGCAGGGGTCTAATATGGATAAGAAATTAATTCTAAACACGTAATATATTCAAATTATAAGATAGAGAGCCTTAAATATAGTATGGTGAAGCTGACATCATTATTGTGAAATCAATGGTGCTCGAAGAAATATCAGTTGTTCAAAAGGGGATTTTTTCCACAATTTAGGCAACCAATTCCTCAAAATATGTATATACCTAGGATGTTAAAATACTGTTTATATTTCATCTATATCTTTCCTTTAAAAATTTATGATAACTCTAAAGTGAAATCAGTGTTGTGTAAGAAAACATGTTTTATTGCTTATTATTGATAGGTAACTTATAGCAACACATCTAAATAGTTTTAGGATTGGCAAAAAGTAGCTCAACTCCTAACTTTTGTGTTTATGAGGTCTGGGTTAAAGTTACCCCATCAGGGAAACATTGGCCCAAATTTTCAAAAACTTTAAAAAAATATTTAAAACTTATATCCGCATTTTGAAAGCGGTTTTTATTACAGTTGAACTCGTTGAAAATAATATAAAAAACTGATTTCGTCAAACTTGTTTTCATTAACTAATTTTATTTGCTTTTAATGTGCACTACATTCGGTATGGTAAAAAACACTACATTCGGTATGATCTTTTAGGATTACAATGGTCCGATCCCATAAGTACCTACCCCCATACAAAAGTCAATGCAATCCCATTAAAGGCAGCGGCACACCAGTCTGCATCTTACCGAGAAAACTCGGCCCATAAGGCTCGTCCGCACCTCCTCCGCGCAAAACTCCCGAAATAATCGCGGCCATAAAGCACCCCATCCAGAGCGATCGATACGCTCGAATCGACAACAAGTAGGCCCCGACGCAGAGAAGAAAGGGGGCCCTAAACCGAGAGACGCACTTCTTCTCGATATGCGAGAAGTCCCCGAGCTAATTTCGTGATTGGTCGGCTGGCATCGTCATTTGCTTCCAAAACATTATGCCGGCGCTTTAATAGGGAACCCGCGCAGAATCAACTGTTGAATAATTCAAGAGAGAGCGAGCGAGCTGCGGTGAGTCGCTGTGACCGTGCCGCGGCGGTATAGCATGCAGAAGGGAACCTGGGGGAGGGTGGAGAGAGAGAAATTTAAATTAGGTTTTTGCCTCGGAAGGTGGATTTTTTTTGTCTTCGTCTTGAGAGTCGCTTTTTGGTGTAATGAGAGGAGGAAGGGGCTTTTTTTTGGGGGGGCGTATGTTTTTTAGAGGGGGAGTGAGGATGGAGGTTGGCGATGATATGGTTGGATTTCGAATGAATTGTAAGGCTTTTTTTGGAATAATGAACAAGAGGAGTTGATTTAAACCGTGGATCATTTCAGAAGAAGGCAAACTCAAAATGCAAAACAAGTGAATATCTTCTAAAGGTTTTGGTTCTCTTCTTCTTCAAGGCACATCCCGAGGTGAACCTTGAACTTCTGTGGAAGTTTTTCACCAGGCCGCTAGTTTTTCACAACTAAACGATCTTTTTCCAAGCAGCAGTCCAGTAATTCCACACTTAGTCTTCCCCTTTTTGAGTACCAGTCTGTCTGAAATTGAATATCGTATTTTTTGTAGTACTGTCTTCATTCGTATAATAATGTTGCTTGTCCATTTCATTATTTGTTTATTAATAAGATTAAATATGCCAGTGTCCTTGTATGAGCAATTACATTTGTTCTTCTTAGCCACATGCCGTTTTTTCTATTATTCCTCCAAAAGTAATCATCAAGATCATTCTTTTGAATATTCCTAACATTTCCTCATCAATGTTCCAAGTGTAATATGTACACACGCGGATCCAGCACGGCTCCAAGGGGGGACACTTTTCCAGACAAGATCCCCTTCTGGTACTATTGGGGGTATGGGGTTCCTCCCAAGAAAAATTTTGAAATTAGACCTGTAAAAGTTGGGATTTTACTCATTTTGAGAACCTTTTTGGATCCACCACTTTATATGTACCGTAAAACGGGGTGAATCGGATCACTTTTGAACTTTGAACTGCTGCCAAAAGTTTAATAATAAGGATTTTGGAATGCTTTGAAAATAATATTTCGAGTCCCAATTAATACTTTAAGAACCCGTTGGAAAAATTAATTCATTGGCCCTGAGGGGAAAATGGGAGACCATAAAAGGCAGAACTCCCCACAAACTTTTTAATTTTTTAACCGCCATTTATGCTTTGATTGAAATTGAAGACAGTGTGTCCCCCTAGGTGTTCCAATAAAAACAACACCCGTTCATTATATTTACATGAAGTTACCTCAAATAATAATTTTTCACAAAAAAATTTTCGGAGAAAATCATTAGCAAACAACTCTAGATATAGTTTTATAAGAAGATAATTATAGAAAAAACCTGGATACTAAAACCATAAAGTTTAGCTGGTGCCAATAGAAATTTTCAAAGCTTTAAATTTACCGTATATTTAGTTTATATTCAGATTCGAGACTTAAAGGTTATCTTGAAGATGAAACATTAGTATTAAGAAGTAGTTGTAAATAAAAGTATTATGTAAGACTAGACAGAATTTAAAAAAATTGGAGTTTTCGAACTCTTGTTAGGTCCTTAGGACTTTTACCCTCTAAATTGTTTACATAATTTGTTTTGGTTGATATACCATAAAAACACAGCTAACCAACTTGTTGATTTCGCAGGTTTTAATTGTAATACGTGGAATAAATTTTGAAACATTAAGCACGTAAAGTAAAAACATTATCAATTCATTTTTTTAAATTAATATGAATAGGATTCTATGTGCCAGATACATGAACTTACTGTAGTTCTATACTTACTTATTGTGAGCTTACTGAATATCATTTACTTACTGGGTTCTGTGAACTTACTATGCATCATTTTTTCAGTACTCTACCTACCTCTTGTGTAATCAATTCATACATTGAATCTTACGTTCTATTTTTAGAAAATTTATGGTGATTAAAATGAAAACTATATACTATCTTTTTACCATACTATATTTGGTTTTCATATAAATAGTATCTTTAGACATTTTGAATTCTTTAACTTCCCTGTATGGTCTCATTTACATTAATAATGTGTTCTTTCCTTAGAGAAATAATTATTAGCTTGTTTACACTTCATGAACCGAAATTAATCTCAAAACTTTTCACATAAGTAATATTTAAAATTACCTGTTTAAAATTCCCTGTTCCCTTAATCGAAAAACTCACATCCATACAAGGTGATTAATTAAAAGTACATTACAGCAAGAATTTCCTATTACGACAGTCAAAATTTAAGTAATTGAGATAGCGAAACTCAAATCAATTTTCTATTTTAAATCAGGAAAAAAAAGTCATCAGAACCGCACAAAATCCAAATCTTCCCTAATGCACTTCAAATATTGATGAGAGTTTAAAACTATCTCATTTCACCTCATATTTCTTAAGCAATTTCTTCCTTGCGCGGTCTCTTGATTAATACACCGCGTTGCACATTTTGGTTCACCATCGGCGCTCGCAAATGAGAGTTAAATTCTCATTAATAACTCTCGGGTTACCCTGGGATAATTAATATTCCCTTTCCTCCGATGGAACAAATTACTGCTGCTAGCGTGAACAGCCGCAAAATATTAAAAGAACATTTTGCTCTGTGTTTTTTTCTTCGCAACCCACTCATAATTAAGCAATGTATTAATGCTGTTTAATGAACCTTCGTTCTCTCTTGTTAATTTTTCTGTCCCAGGAGTTGAGGTTTTCGCTCTCTTTCTCGCTTTTATATTCGTGATTCGTCATCCTCGTGCGAGTATATATCAAAAGAATGTTTTCTTTCGAACGTCTCTCCTCGTGTTGAAATATATTTCTATTAGGGCGATTAAAATTGAAAGACTTTATATTGCTTCGTAAACGGGCACTCATAAATAAAACTTTTAGGATTATTGGCGTGTGCAAAGCTGTTTACTAGTGCTTTTGAGTCTCTTGAAATATTTTATTTTCATGACATTATCGTTGTAGAGTAATTTCACTGAGAATTTAGAGGAATCAAACTAATAATATTTACATTTCCCTAGTTTTCTTTAAGTTCTTCACAAGAAATTTTTCACAAGGCATTTTGAATATTCGGAATCATAAATACGATTTTTTCATAGAAAGTATCTTCAAATAGGTTTTCATGGGTTTTACCTCTTTAAAATTTAAGGCAACAAACTAGTTCATCTATTAATTAGCATTTTTAAAGTATTTAAAGTCAAAAGAAATGTTTTAAGCATGCCCATTAGGGTGGAGCGAAAAAAACGAAATTTGAAAAATCAAAACGTAATAGCGCGGAAAAGTTGCCATTTGTGGTCACAAACAAAGTCCCAAAATTTTAGACCTATAAATTAATATCTTTTACCGCCGCAAGAGGGCTAAAGTTTTGAAAAATCTGAAAAAACACGTATTTTGCAGAAAAAAATTAAAAATACCCAAATTTACCGAAACATTTTCTAATTGTGTACAATATGTTCAGCAATGAGTTATTTTAGTGCCCTTAAAATTCAGTTTCTGTGTAATTAAATCTTAAGCCACAACAAGGGGGTCTAAATATCGAAAAAATGCAAAAATGTCAATTTTGGAATAATTTTTACTCTTTTAGGATTTTTATATTTTTTACATTATTTTTTACCTGCTTCGGATGTAAATACAAAAGGTACCTTCTGAAAATATTTAAGTAGTCCAAATTCATCAATATTTAACCCCAATATCACTACAATTAGGCTTTTATCCTTAACAGTCATCATAAATAAAAATTATCCAGAAAACCGTTACAGATAGATTTAAAATCCAAAAAGGAAAGCATAAAAAGTGTTCAAGGTACTAAAAACAGTTGGCAATTACAAGTTTAGATACCATCTTGATTGTGCAAAATCATGGTGGTAAATTGATTTTAATAATTATTAAAGAACATATTGCGACTTCGGTTGAATCCCTCATTCGTTGAAAGACTAACTGCATGGTGCTAAAATTTTCTGTTTATTTCCTTCATGAAGTTAGGAAACGGTTTTAGTTACAATCTTAACAAACTTTTAAACGTATATCGTTTCATATATAGGACTGACTTAAAATTCCTGAAAACAGAGGATGTTCGCAGAAAGTACTAGTGTTACAGAGTAAAGTGTATAACATGCAACATTAGATGCATAAGAAGGTTTTGTAGGTTTGAATGGTTGTTAGTTTTATGCATTATGTGTTTTATGCACTTCTTATGCTTTCCTTTTTTTTATTTTAAACCTATCTGTAACGGTTTTCTGGATAATTTTCATTTTTGATGCCTGTTTTGGATAAGATCCTAATTGTAGTGATATAAGGTATAAATATTGATTTGGGCTAAATCTTTCAAGCAGTAAAGTGCTTTTTATAGTAATGCCAGAAGCAGGTGAAAAATAATGTGAAAAATATGAAAAGCCAAAAAAAGTAAAAATTACCCCAAAATTTACTTTTTTTTGGAATTTTTCGATATTTTGACCCCTTTGCTGGGGATAAAGATTTAATTTCCCGGAAATTAAATTTTAAAGGCACTTAAATGACTCATTGCTGAACATATTGTGCCCAGTTAGAAAATGTTTCGGTAAATTTGGGTATTTTTAATTTTTTTCTGCAAAATACGTGTTTTCTATGATTTTTCAAAACTTTAGCCCCCTTGCGGCGGTAAAAGATACTAATTTATTGTACTAAAATTTTGGGACTTTGTTTCTGACCACAAATGGCAACTTTTCCGCGCTATTATGTTTTGATTATTCAAATTTCGTTTTTTTCGCTCCACCCTAATGCCCATCTTTATTTGAAAAATTAGGTAAGCGGGGATGACTTGGTAATTATACTTTTAAATAGTGATAATTTTAAAGGGTAAAATGTAGATGGTATTTATTAAACATTGTGCTTAAAATGGGTGAACTAGTACAGGTATATCTTGAGGTAGAAAAGTGCGCTGATACTGTTTATTACCAATTTTTTATAATAAGGAAGTTGCATGTGTCAGATTTTCAAAAACAAACAAGTGTTCCGTATGGTTTTTTGTATGGTAAAATGAAATATCTAGTCAGTTTTTCAAAAAAAATGTACAGGTAATTAAATATTTTAATTTAAAAGTCGAGAAAAAAACACGTGACTGAAAACGTTTATTGTTTAAACTAAAAGATGACGTCAACAATAATACCATCAACTACATTGCTTTACAAAAATGTTTAGTATAAGATGACGTCACATCCAAACTCTTGGCGTTTTCGCGCGCTTTTAAAAAGGGGAGTTTTGTTCCAAAAAATTTCTCGATCGGCCTCAAATTTTGGGTAGTTGCTTATTTTTGCAAGAGGAATCGATTAAACAAATAATAAAAAATCATGCAACTTCCTCATTGAATACGGATAAAAAACGTGTAGGGTGTTCAAGTGATTAAAATTTGAAAAATTTTTAACTATTAAGGTATTTCAAGTTTCTATTACGCCCTCTCAAACTTCACTTAAAACCAAAATCATTAAACCGTGAGTGCATGGAAATTAAATATTTATATACGAATTCTCCAAGCTAAATTTATTTTGAAGTAAATTTTATTGGAAAGTTGATTCAGTTATTTATTGGAGAAACATTGATGTATTGTAAAAAAATTCACTATTTTCTACTTCAAATTAGATACTATAAATTATTATGCATAGAGAGTTTTATATTAAATAATCAAAAATTTATACTATGGGAAACACATCAGTAGCTTCAGACATGATGCAGTGATTTTACATTTGGTATAGTATCTTAAATTCCCCTCTTTTAAATCAAGTATTCATTGCTAGCGTGGTTTTCAAAATCAAGCATACCTTTTTAAGGAAACACCCCAGTTTTTATGCTACTCTTTTAGACTTTCTCTCTTGTAAGTGGAAAAATTTTAATGGGTTCATTTTCCCAATGCACCTTGTAACATGTTTTTCTAATCCCGTGTAAAACTTTATTTTTCTGCTCTGAGTTGGAGATATGTTAGGCTTTTAACGGTTTTTCACTTGAACTTTTTGCTCTTAAACTAACCGTGTCGTGTATTTGTTTTAACTTATTTTTTCTCTTCGTTGTAACGTTATGCTGTAAATTCAAATGCACGCTAAGTACTTTTGTGTATCCGGATCAGAACTCAAGGTTGTAAAGGTTTTTCCAACCACTTTAAATGAGTTAGAGAAATACGAAGGGAACTTTGTGAGCAGAGCCTGAAAGTTTTCTCTAAAAGTGTGTAAAGAAAACGTTTAATGTGAAACTTAAAAAAAAAGTATTTGGAAAAGTGAAAAATGTAACACCAGAATTTAAAAAATTTAATGGTATGTGTGTGACTTTTATTCCCCTTATTCGAAAATATTTACAACTAAGCAAGCAAATTTAAAATATGACGATTATATTATAAATAATAATAAAACATATTTTATATCAATCTGAAATCGATTCCAATGTCGGACAGTATTTTTCACAAATACATTCTAATATGAAATTAAAAGGTACATTTGTTAATGAATTATCTTGGAGAAAATATTTATCTATGAAATTAAATGCGGTGTATTTAATGAACATAAAATCTCGATGGTCTCACTGAACTAATATCTAAATATATTGCTATTAATTTTGCATCACTAAAGAATTTCGAAGTAATTATCTTTATTTGAATAATCAATAAGTTTCCTTTTATTGAAAATACTTAGCTCAATAAATTGTTAAACCTATTTAACTGAGAGACGTTATCAGAAGTGTTTATTTAAATAACGAGTTATTAGGAATATTTAAGTCCAATTTCAATGTGATTTTGGTATTTGAAAAGTAATAGATTTAAATATTATTTTGAAGCTTTGATTACCGAAGTTCTTTTCTTTAATATTTTAAAACACTAAGGAAAAATGTACAGAACACTTAGTTATCGGACTTAAAAGCGGCAGTAAGCTGTTTAAAATGTGTTTCCTTAACTTACGATACAGTTACGAAAATTTCCGCAACACGAAACAATAGAAATACTATTCAAAAACACTTGTTCGGTAAAAATATGTGTATATTACAATTATGTTTTACTCTAATATAAACACACACAAAAAAAATTTTTTCTTGAAATTTTGAGAAACTTATTTGTATTGCACATCAGTTCAAAGGAAATAAAATACTTCATGAATCATGTTTATTTTTTTCTTTAATAAGCGTCAAGGAATTCAGGAAAACAATTTTACAATTTTTTATTAAATACTAGCTGATATGCCCGGCCTTGTACGGGTGAAGAGTATAAATTTATTATTTGAGGCGTTTGCTATCAAAACCAGCTCATTCCATATTTTTCTGAAATCCACTTTTTTGCATATTTTGAAAGTTTAGAGGGTCCTTCATAACCTGGCAAAGGGATATAGCTCAAATCCAGCTCATTCCAACCGAAAATTAGATTAAAGGGTGAAAACTGTGATCTCAACTGTGAAATTTCAGATCATTTGAAAAAGTTAAGTGAATGTCATTTATTTGAAACTCGTAAAGACACAAATATTAACTGCTAAACTGGAAAAAACCAATTTCATACAGCTTAATTGAACAAAACAAAACTGAAAAAAAGCATGAAAAATCGTGGTTTTGCATCAAAATCAGCTTATTCCAACCTAATTAATGTAATTACGCCCAAGGTAATGCAACTGTAATGAAAATGAAAAACTAATCAAATTCTAGGTGGTTATACCTACAATTAAAAATTTAAAAAGCAAATTTAGCTTCAGAACTGTGGACGTGAGAAGTTTTTTTGTCTATCCTGTAAAATTTCCAAAAATGGAATAAGCTGGTTTTGATAGCAAACGCCTCATTTTTAAGTTTTCCCAAATACATTTCTAATTTTATATAATCAACATTTACCAATCATCCCGGTATCCCAGGCGTCTTTTTCATATTCCGGTGTTCCTAGTAATTTTTCTTATCCGGGTGGACTAAAATTACTTCAGTACTCAAGCGCAATACAGAAGAACCCCGATTATCCGCGAGCGGATGATCTGCGGTGCGGATTATCCGCGAGTGCCAGGAAAAAAGTTTTTAATGATGCGAGCAAATTTTAGATGAGATTAGAGACATTTTAGATGTAGAGCAAAGGTTTCTGCTGTACTGCACCTATTTTAAAAGTTTTACATATCATGTTTAAGTACAATAAAACATAGTTTTTATAATGAAATATTTTTTTCGTGTTTTCACATCATTTTTAGTCTTTTTTCGGGTTATCCGCGATTTTCGCTATCCGCGGTACCCTTGCCACCCAATCGCGCGGATAATCGGGGCTCTACTATATCACTTTTGAATGATTTCCACATTTACAGCATGGAAAAAATATTCTAAAATTTATTTAAAATTTCTCAGATTCCTTAATTAATCATTTCTTTAAGAATAAACGTTTTCGGTGAAATTATTCAATAATTAAAGCTTATTCCGTTTTGAAATTTGAGAAAAAAATCGATATTTTCTAGTTGAAAGGGAGTTTTAATGGTTTTTGGTTTGTTAACCAACTTTCTTAAAAGTTAAAATATTATCACTTTTTGATTTTACATCCTCGTTTCCATGGACACTATTTTAACAACAATGATGTTCTATAAAGCTTTTAAAATATAAAAATTAGATAATCTGTCAAATAAAAATATGTTTAACTATACATAACTTTTAAATTTCATTGAAATAGATTTTTAAAATATTAATATAATTTTTAAATAGATTTATACCTAGTGTTCCTATTAAAAATTGTTGTTTAGCATTAAATTTTCTTTGTAACAATGGAGTAAGCAGATCTCTTCTTGAGGGGAAATGAAGCTATTTCAGCAAAATGACCATAAAAAGGGTCGAAAGAGGGTCAAGGGGTCATTAAAAGTTTTCGAAACATAGCCTATGTTTTTTTCTGAGTTTTTTTACGTAGGTATACCAAGTTTGGTGCAGATCGGAAGTAAACTGTGGATTTGTATAAAAGACAAACATATATATATATATACATACATACCCACACTTTGTTTTATTATATTAGATCAAGACCTTTTTACTCCATAAAAGATAGGATATAAAAACATGAAAGCTGGAACTCTATCTGCAATAATATTAGTTGATCATGAATAATATTTTGGTGTTTTTATGTTTCATGTTTTTTTTGCTGTTTCGAAACTTCAAAGCATTTGCGGGAAGAATGATTTTTTTAGTAACTTCAAATCTTTTGTGTACTATGCATAGGTGTAGCTACGGTTTCACTAAGGGTCGACTTTTTTATGTTTGTGGAGACCAATATTAAAACCCCATGACAGAGGGCCGTAACGACAGTATTGTTTCGAGAGGGATTAGAGACCTTTAATGAAATTAATCTAAAAGTTTTGTGGATAGCGGGTAAACAAAGAGGGGTCTGGGGGTTCTCCCCAAAAGGTATTGTAATTTAACCATAAAAAGTAGTTTTGTGTCTCCTTTTTGGACATTAGAAACCCTTTAGGTTACACTCAAGGTGGATCACTCCTTGTAAAATTTTTAGAATTTTCAAGACAAATGGGTGCTCTTACTTTTTAATTTTGAATCAGTGCTGGTGTATATAGAAATTTATTTCTAAAGTGGCCCAAAAATAATCGCCAGCCCCTTACCATGCAGATTTAATAGGTTTAATGTAGCTTTTCAATATAATAATAACATGGGTCAACTCAGCCCTTCATCCTTTTAGGGTTGATAAAATGAAGACCACGCTCGATTGGGGAATCAACTGAGGGCCCAGCATCGGGCTAGCCACTCGGCCTGGACACAAGTTAAGCAATTAGCACCCCAGGCCTAAAAGATTTGAAAGTGGATATGGACACCGCCTGAAAGACCACTAGGCCTGGGCAGAATTGGACCGTGGGGAGTCTAGTGGCTTAGGCATCGGCTTCCGGATCAAAGGGTCCCGGGTTCGATTCCCGACACTGCTGAAGACCCACCGAGTAAATGCGGAGTACGTGCTCGTTAAATCTGTCCGAAAGTCCTTTGGTCGGTTGCGGAGCAGTTTACCACGGGTCCAGGTCGTCTGAAGACTGTTTCCTCCCCTTCAGAGACTTGACAAAATTGTGGAGGTGGCGACAGATGGTGGCGGCATCTATCATCCGAGGCTTAAGTTGGACCCCTGCTCTTCGTGGGCCTCACTTTCTCAGAAGCCGCACCCCCTTTGCCTGTACGCTTTGCGGATGGAGCTTGGATATTTTGAGTGGCATAAGAAACATAATTTGATTTGACTTTGATATACAGGATGTTTCAGACTAAGTTAAGTGCTTCATAACTTCTATAGGAAGGGTAGAAAACACCTAGACGATTCAGAATCACCAAGGAATGGGGGGCACGGAAATCCACCCCTAGTGATCTAGGGGTTTATATAAGCCGGTATAGGAGGTTGAAAAATCCATAGTGGAAATTTTCTGGAGTAGGAGCTGAATTTTCAGCTCTTTAATTGGTTTCATGTGGAATAAATACCTGAATCGATGGTTTTAATTCGATCTTAAAAGGTTACAATTTCCACTGGGAATTTTACAACTTCCCATGCCCGCTTATAAAAACATAGCTCGTCAGGGGTGCATTTCCAACCCCCCCATTTCCTGGGGTATTCTGAGACGTCTAGGTGTGCCCTCCTAGAAGTTATGAAACACTTATCTGAAACAACCTGTAGTGTCATTGCTCACTGCTATAATGGCTACTCCAACTCTAGTTAGGTTCTAGGTTCTAGAAATGTGGACACGTGCCCCGTTACGTACTAAGCGCATTACAGTTAATAACACGCGCCGCTAAAATCCCTAGGTCGAGCGGGCTGCAGCGGATGCTGCAGTCCAAGACAAAAACTGAAAATCAGCGCCCCAGAGCCAACAACCCACAAGGGAATGGCTCGGATCGCCGTTCGTTTACTTTAGTCTGCCCATAGCTTGAATGGCCATATAAGCGCCATTGAATCTACTTCGAGACATTACAACTCTAGTTGTCTCTTGCAGGTTGTTCGGCATCAAGTGCGCGGGGTGCACGGTGAGCTTCGCCAAGAGCGACTTCGTGATGAGGGCGCGCAACAAGGTCTACCACATCGACTGCTTCCGCTGCGTCACCTGTCAGCGGCAGCTCATGCCCGGCGACGAGTTCGCGCTCAGGGAGGACGGGCTCTTCTGCAAGGCGGACGACGGCCGCTTCGACGACAAGAAGCCCCCCAACGGACACGCCAACGGCCACCACAACGGGACCAACGGGACCGCCGCACTACAGATGGCAGGTGAGAAATCCTATTGTGCAGTTCTTTAAAACTCGGGGGATACTTGAAGTACCTAGGTCGTTAGGCCTTCAAACTCCAGTATAACCAGCCTCCCTGGGTGAGGTCATGAGCAGAGCTTTTACAGAATACATAATTGAAAGTCACAGTCAGTGGGGACCCCTTGTTTTCCCCAAGTAAACTTGGTCCTCAGTTTATCGACTCCAGGGGGATAAAAGGCTGAGTCTGCCATGCCCGACCCGCAGGAACAGATCTGTAGATTGTCAGCAAGATGCACTACCAACCACTATGCCACTGGGTTTCTTCGTACTTTCAGTGGGATCCACACTACGCCCGACTTCGGAAGTCAGACATCTGCTTATTCAATAAATGAGTATGGAGGGGTCGTATACGACGTACTGGTAGCTACAAGGAGTGTAGTTTTTTAAAAGAAGGGGAGTGTTCTGGGAACAACCTATTCTTTCCTAAAGTCCTAAATCTGCACACTAGAATGTTTTTCCGCAACTTATTTTTTACACTTACCCAAGAAAGTAACACCTTCGAACTACATGCTTACACAATATCACACTTAAATCTACAAGAGAAAAGTCGCTCTCGCTAGAGAATATCGCCCCTCAAAATTTTCCCTCTCCACTTTTCCCTTTTTCCCTCCCTCTACTAATATCTCCGGTTTTATGAATTACACCGGAAGTTATTAAGGACTTTCAGATCAAAGTAGCGTTTTCTTCCAGTCAAACTCGTATATAAAAACAATTTAAATTAACTTGAGATAGTCATAATCACTGAATGTTTTTTTTCTGTGATCAAGATGGGATATATCCTATCACCCCAATGATCCAACAACAAAAACACACCAAAAATACAACTTATCCAAAATTACCAACAATCCCTATACACAAAAAACATGAGTTCTCCACTCCACGCTACACCTCACACACCGGGTCACAGCAGGAAAGCCAACCCTACAGGGCAACGTCCCACGGCCTCTTTTCCCACCACTCCATATGAAAACGTACTTAATCTTCTTCCCCAAAGCCCCAAATTAGTTACGGCGGGGAGGGAAAAACACTACCTTTAAAGCACATCATCGATTATTAACGGACAATTATTATCCTTTGGCACCTGGGGGGTCGAGGGGGCGTCTTTTGATGGGGGCGTGGCAGGGCGCGTGTGGATGGGGGGCCACTTTGATGCCTGTCGGAAGGGGAGGGGGGTGGTTTCTTTTTCTTTTGGGTGTGAGATGGTTTGAATTGAGCTGAATTTTTGGATGGGGACAATGGTTGATATGAATGGAAAGAGGTGATGGGGAAATGTTGTAGATTACCAAATGAGTGTTTTTATGGTGCAAGGAATCTAAGTTTAAAAAAATATTAGTTGATGATGGGAATTAAAGAGAAATAGTGTGCTTTTATATTTCCGTTTCATTGGTGTTGAATAAGTTATTTTTGAGTGTAATTTCTTTCAAAATTTATTTTAACTTAGGCTATTGATTACTATGAATTCAATATTTTATTATTATTATTTCAACCCAATCAAAGTTATCATGATCAAAGTATAGAAGACACCCTCAGGACATTTATTCTGAAAGATGAATTAAATAATTACATTTAGAAATAAAGGTGCTTATTTTTTAATTTGTTTTTTGAAGGAATCCTAATGCATTTTAATACCATTTAAAATGTAGGGATAACTCAAACAAAATTTTATTTACATATAAATTACATTGAAGAATCACAGTAAGTCGTTTAAATCACTTCACCCTTTAACCATTTTAACTACACCTTTAAAAATTTGTTTAATTTCAGGAAAATGTGATTTAATGAGGATTTTCAAGGTTTAAATAATCTTAAACTTTACATTTTATTCTTAAGTGATAATTATTTTATCATTCTTCAACATTAGGGTGCCTATTTCTACGCATGCAGAATTATACATTTTAATGATAAAAAAATGCATGACGATTCCTACCAAAAACAACTTACAAACACACGTCACCCTAATTTGTAAATGTAATGGAACAGCAGGGTTTTTTATTCAGTTGAACTTATCAGGGAAAAATTATACCGGAGGATGTCTTCTATACTCTGATGCAAAAGCAATCATCACATAAAAATTATGAGATTATTTCTCTACACAAAACAAAATATAAAATAAAAATGTTTCCATATTTGATTGAAGATCTCAAATCCAACACTCCCCATCAAAAACCAAAACCCCCCAAAATAAACACATCAATTTCCGAGAAGGGGTAAAAAACTCACAACAAAACCTTCATTGACAAACTGCGTGCAGAGGAAAACCTCAACGCAGCAATGCATCAAAACCCGATAAATCGCAACAAAGGGAGAGGGCGAAAACGCATTTTATGGAAGCAGCGCACACACATCACAGCGCTATTGAGGCGATTACTTGTATGATTGAACCTCTCCTCCACATACGAGTGAGCCCTTGACTTCAAGGAGAGAAGAGAGAAAAGGGAGAGAAGGGGAGAGTGAGATACCGCATTTTAAGGAAGCTGCGGTCATTATTTCCAGTGGAGGCAGTTCTGTCTGACTGAGGGAAACAAGCAACTCTGCGATGAAGACTATTTCGTCAAGGGTGCTTACGCCGATGGGTTTCAGCGAATAACCTTTTGGATCGATGGGTTTGCCTTTTTATACGAGTCTGGAGAAGGATTGGTTGTTATATGGAGAGATGGTGTTTGGGGTCGTTTGTAATGTTTTGTTTGGAGGGAGAACTGAGTGAGTTTGTTCATTTTAGAGCGATTTTGGAGGTATTAGAATTTTCCTGCGGGCTAGACGAGGGACCATTAGGTTAAGTTTAGGGTTCTGTAACAAATTTCTTGGTAAATTAAGTCTCAATAAACATTTTTATTGAATATTGAATAAAATTTCCCCTGGCCAAGAGAGAATTTAAAGAGTATTTTAAGAAGAGGTTCCCTAATTTTTGACTTAAGGGGTTTTATAGGAGAAAACTCAAATAAAAAAGTTCTTTTGAGAATATACGTATATTAATAATTTGCTGTTATGAGTGTCAAGAGAGAAATTAAAGGAATTAAGGAGCACTTGGAGAGCACAGTGTGGGAACCACTGATTTGAAAATTATGTAAGAGAAGACGTTTTTGATGTTTTCTTGCTGTAAAAAAAATTAACTGCTCGACAATCAAAGTTGACCTATTCGATTGATAAGAATATTTATGGCCATGAAAGTGCAACCAAATGTTCTACATTAATTTCCAAAGTTTATGAGACAGGACTAGTTGAGGGTAAAGTGAGTATGAATAGATGTGGAATTCCTTCCTATGAATCAAAGGTCCTGCCTGCTCTTTGAATTAATATTAAACTTTTTATTGGGGTTTTGTGCCATAAAACTTTTACTAAACCAAACCTTTTATTTCTACTATTATATTTCTGACTGTTAACATCTTCGCCTAATATTTTTCTACTCAAAATCACGTTTCTATGCACGAGTTCAACTGTGTGACGTCACAAAGCGGCAGAAGATTTCCGCCTTTGCATTTGGAACTGGAAATACGATTTATCTTCAATGTTATTCTAAATGCTACAACAAAACATCCAACCAATTAAAACTATGCACTACAAAACTCCAACCACGTCAATCTTAAGACACAGACCCCCAAAACACCACTTCCATCACCTTCCCGAAAGACCCACTCTCAAGGGGGGAGTGAACCCCCTCCCCTCGACACCACCCATTCACAGAGTTAAAGTTACCCCAATATTTAATAAAAATGTTCCATCCACACCCCCCATGGGAAGCTAGCTCTTGCTGACTCGCTTCTTCCACTTGAGTTCGGAGCGCACTATTTGCACACCGGCCGGGTTCTCACGGTTGCACCGGGAACCCGATAGCGCCCTAGGCGCTGCTGCTGGCTTAATTAAAAACCAAAAGGCGCCGTCGTAAGCGCCTTTCCCGTCCCTTTCGACTGGCTAATTGATTGGCTGGAGAAGGGGTGATGTGCATTTGCATTTGAGTGAAGGAGTTGGTTTGTGCGATTTTGTTCGTTTTCTGGTGTAGAGGGATATTGGAATAGTCTCGACATCCGTAGACCTTACTTTTATGCTATCGGGTATAAAGGTGAACCTATTTAAAATCATTAAAAACCTGCACACATTGCGTGGATATTAAAATGGTGGGGAACTGATGATTTTAAAAATTTCATTCAATGTTCCCTCAATTCAAAGATAAGTTGGGGTAGGTTTAAATTAATGTTGGGAGGAGAAGAGGAGGAATTTATGTAACAAAATCGTATGTATTCAGCCTGTCATTTGAAATAACTCTTGTTGTTTGTGAGTTTAGTCACTGCTTCAGAACGTGTTCAAACCAACTAAGCTAAAGTTTGTGTCCGTTAGATTTCTCTTTCAAAAATGAAATCATATGACATAGAGAAATTTAAAGCCTTTGGCAAAATTGAAGGGGGTCGGTATTCATATGGTAGCAGGAATTTTTTTCCAGTCCAAGGCAATGGTGACAATGACAAAGAGCAAATAGTAGTAGGTGGGCTGACTTGCTTAGCAAAATTATTTTGGGCTGGCTCTTACACTGCCCAACACATAGCTTTATACATAGTAACTTATAGCATGTCTCGTATATGCGATACCCTGCATCTTTCCTTTTACCCCCTTGCTTTTCGGCTCATTTAAGAAAATAAATGTAAAACCATCCAACTCGTTAATAATACGCTAGATATCGGGTGTAACGGTTAACACTGAATATTTACTTTCAACAAAACAGATGAATGTTAGGTCAGGCGTTAATACAACGATTTCAACTCCTCGAAAAAACCACCTCCTCCACAAAAGGTACCACATCGAAGAATCCCTCCTACATCCCTTCTACAAGGAAACTGAACTCAAAGACTCGAACCTAAATTTACCGTTCCCAGAAAAAGAAATGTGCCAACTTATCAAAAGAAAGTAATTTCTCGAATCCACGGGGCCCCCACCGTAATCTCTCTCTCTCTCTCTCTCTCTCTCAACAGTTGCCACGCAACAATTACCACTTTTGAAGCCTCCTCCTAAACAGGTCAACAAGGCACTGCCTAATAACAGAGGGCCGCTCTATCCCAAGATTTCTTCTTCTTCATCATATTCTCTTTTGTTGTATTTACGCATCGTTTAAGTAGAGCATTGGTGCGAATCGAACCGCCATGGAAATAATTCGACTGCGAGACGTGGTCTACTTTGGGTCCGCCGAAGTGGCTTCGCTTGCCAAACACTTGCTCCCAGCAGGGGTGCGCGGGTAATAAGGACTTTCCAAGACCCTCACTGTTTGTCTCCGGACTAGTGTTTGCTCGCTCCTTCTTTGTGATGTTCGTCCCGACAGGTTTTTTTGCCTATCACTGCACTGTTTTACCGTGTTGTATCTGATAGACTCATTTGAATCGCTCATCAGGATTGAGTTTGTACCGCCTCAGTCCTCATAACCCGAGAATGAGTCGTTGATGCAATGGACGGGTTGTTAGAGTACGTTAATGGATTGTTATCACTGCAGTTCTGTGCCATTATCATAAAGGCAAAGGTAAGTAGCTAGAGAGCACGTTTGTGGTTCTTTTGGGTGTGGATGTGTGTGATGATGTTGATAAAGCTTCTTTTTCTTTCGAAGACGGCTGAGAATTGCAGAAACCAGCCTTCTACAATACAAAAATTCCACAGTTTTAAGCCGCCTTCCGAAAAAAGAAAAACTCCATCCCCCTACAGATTAGGTTTGATGTAACTGGCTATAGAAGTATAGAATTTGGTTTATATTTAAAATCAAAAGTTATCTGGCGCTTTATATACTTTTAGTTGGATGTTATTTTAAATTATATAAAAGCGTTCCTCGTGTAGAAAAATTTCAGTTTAAATATTTAAAAATCCTTTTCTGCGTACCTGTTCATCTTTTGATGTGCACATAAATGCCTATTGGTGGCATACTGTTTGAAAATTCTGGTTTAAGAAGATGTTGAAACTTTCCCCCATATACCACACTTTTAATTCGGGTCTTGTCGCTTCACCTTCCCTTGATTGAACCTTCAGAAATCTAAAGAGCAGAAATAGGAATCCCTTAACCTAAATTATCTCCGAGTATCCTAAAACTGGTGTAGGTTCCCAAGACAAAAGCGACAAAAACCTAGATATGGAGTTTACAATGTCCAAACAAAGCAAATAAATAACTTACATTTAAACCAGTGTGAGTAACTTATTAGTTAAGACTAAGATTTATGTGGAAGTGAACTTATTCATTTGTTAAGAACGGTCATGGTTTAAGATACTACTCTTAAACCTGTTTTTGTGCGATTTTTTATTTGTGCGACTATTGTTCTACGATTTTTCAACAGTGCGGTCTATTTTACTGCAATTTTTATGTACCGCACAAAAAAATCACAGAAAAAAGACTGCACAAATAAAAAACGCACAAAAAAGGACCGCACAAACGCAGGTTTGAGTGTTATCATTTAAGAAGACAGAGGAGAGGAGTCATAATAGTTGAGGTACTCAGTAGTGAAGATAAGTCATAATATTTGAGTTACTCAAAAGCTAAAATGAGCCATAATATATGAGTTACTCATATCTTAAGATGAGTCATGACTCATGAGTCACTCATCAATGAGTCTACTCTTTCTAAAGTTTCGCTTTTTCTTTTAATGTACGCGATTTCTTTGTTTTTCCTCATTACCTAAGTCTTGCCTTTTGTTGCAGCTAACGCAGAGTCGATGCAGACGACTCCGAGCAGCCGGAGCAGTCGGGGGGAGTCGGTCCGGCCGCAGGTGCACAAGCAGGGCTCCTCGGACCACAAGCCGACGCGCGTTCGGACCGTCCTCAACGAGAAGCAGCTGCACACGTTGCGCACTTGCTATGCGGCCAACCCCCGACCAGACGCCCTCATGAAGGAACAGCTGGTGGAAATGACGGGACTCAGTCCGCGTGTGATCAGGGTGTGGTTTCAGAACAAGAGGTGCAAGGATAAAAAGAAGAGCATCATGATGAAGCAGTTACAACAGCAGGAGAAAGTAAGACCCTTCTCTATATGTGTCGACGAATTCGCAAGTCCATTTGGAGATACATTTCTCTGCTTAACTCTTTCAATCCTAGCCGCTCCAAATTTTCCATAGCAATTCAATGCCCATCTCGGGAGCATATATAGTCATACGGATGTACTTTGATAAAACCCATAAAGAAGAAAATAATTTTTCATCTTCTGCCTTAAAAGAGAATGATTGACAGCCGGTTATCCCGACCAAAACGCTAAAAAATTAACAGGGGCTTTATCAAAGTACAGTATGGCTATACGCATCTCGCCGGTCTAGGACAGAAAGTGTTAACTCCTGAAAGGGTAAAATCCATAGAGTAGAGATAGTGGTACAGTGAGAGCAATGGTAACCGGTAACCCTAAAGGGTTCTTACGTATTATCCCGTCGACCGTACCGCTGAATCCGAAAACGGTAAACAGCCCATTGACTTTTCTATGGCTGTGCCGCTGAATTTGACAGTCACGGAACGGTCGACGGGATAATACGTAAGTACCCCCTAAAGAGCCGCTAAAGGTAGTATCCAGATAGATCGCCAAATACAGCAAGCACGTGGCCGACGTCATGTGACGGTGGTTACTCGAAATTTTTTTCACTGCCGAACTTTTATACTGTGCAGTGTTGCTAATGTATGGATTCTTGGCGTCGCGTTTTGTCGTCAAGCTTTAACGCGCATGCATGTAATAGTTTTGAAATTGCAAAGCAAACGATAACATGCCAATTTATCACTAGAAACCCTGGTGATAATGAATATTCTTTTTCGGAGTCGATTAAATAGGTTTGCTCATTCTAAATACTTCTATTTCTGCTCTATGGTAAAAGCTGATAAATTTTAGAAATAAAATTGCAATATTGCCATTGATGCCTTTATTTAAAGGTATAGTAAAAACTTCATTAAAAAGTCTTTATTTTAAGTAGGTAAATTTTGTTCAGAGATGTAGACTATCCTTTGGAATGTGAACTCGTTTTTTATGTTGTGTTTCATTGGGCTGTGCATTGAAGTTTTAGTATTTCGTATTACTCAAGGATTTTATGTATCAAAGTTGCAGTATAACATAAGTTCAGCAATTTATTCTTCTATTAATTAGTAGATATTTTTCAACATTTCTACTATTTACCCCATAAATTGAAAAACTTTCCATAACATAGTTATTTAAGATTAGCAAGCAGGCTAATTTTTCCTAATTTCATTATTCACTATTTGTATTATTCGAACGCAACTCTTTGAAAGAAAGTGTGCAAATAATAATTATCAACTTTTCATGCTTGTTATTAAAGCGTTTTTTAAACTTCTTCAAAGCCTAGGAGTTTAAATAAAATTTACTGAATTTTTAATCAAATTCTAAAGGGTAACATATTTCATTAGGGCATAATTTGCTATTAGGTTGCCAACGTTATGTCATGGGTTAGAAAGTTCTGAAAATAATTTACTGCTTTATAGAAAAGTGTTCAAACTTTAAAATTTTACATTCTCTCCCAAATAACCAACAAACGTTTATTAATATTAGTATTTTTCTTCTGTATGAGATATTGAAGCAATTAAGATCTCAAAAATAAATAGCTCATTAATTTCCAAAATTCCTAGCAAACGTCCTCTTAAGAAACCTTCTTCTGCCATAAAAAAGTGGTTGAAAAACATTAAACCTCCTAAATGATATAATCTCATTAAACCTCTAATTAATTTCCACTCCCTAAGTACTTAAAAACCCACTCAAAACAAGTCTCCAAACGCTTTTTAAAACAGCAATTTCAACAACCCAACAAAACAAAAACACCCCCTTCTGCCCCCCAAACACATTCTCCCCAATTAAACTCTTCCCTCTCACTCCCCCTCCCCCCAAAAAACCACCCCCTCAATCCCATTATCAGATAAAAGTCACCCTCGCCTCCCGTCCTCATTATCCCATCATCATTTTTTCACCATCATCCCTCCCCCTCAAAAAATTACTCCATCACGTGACCCAGATGTTTGGTAAACCGAGACACGTGCGTCCAGGAAGCCAAAAATTCAGTTTAGCCCCCCGAGGGACGCCCCACCCCTCTGTGGGTTTTTTATTATTATTTTTACACCAGACTGATCCTCCTCTACCCGGTAATACCCGGTAGCTTTTGGCCAGACCAGACAAATTTCACCAGATCTAATCTACTTACGGTCTTCTCGGGAAGCTTCATCCCCTGAGATTTCGGCACGTTAATCATTGGCTTGCGCCGGTGTTTTACGTAGGGGAGGGGGCGCAAGATGACCGTTACCGCCCCCTGGTGCGTGGGTGGAGTCCGCTTTGCGGTTATCTTCTGATCGGTTGTCTATCTGTTATTGGGGGATCAGGGTGGAAAAGCTGGGGATCTCTATCCGATGACCGTATTGGGATTTGGAGCTTAGCTTCATTCACGTTTTGAAGTTCCTGTAGTTTACATTGGTGTTTATTAAACTGAGTTCGAAAAATCTCTAAAAATTTGAGGACTGACGCGTCAATTCACATTTTGTAGTTTCTGTAGTTTTTACGCGTTCATTTAACGTAGATGTTCATGTTTTGACTTAGCTTGACAAATCTCTTAAAGTGTGAGGATTCAGACAGGTTAATTCACATTTTGAAGTTTCTGTAGCATTTTTGCCTTCATACATTAGTGCTTATACTTAGTTTGATAAATATTTCAAAATTTGAGGACTAAGACACGTTTATTCACATTTTGTAGTTTCTGTAGTGTTTAAACCTTTCATATACACATTGGTGTTAATATTTGGAATTCTCTAAAAAAATGTGAGGATTATAAGATACATTAATTCACAGTTTGTAGTTTTTTAAGTGAATTGTGTTTTATCCTTCCTTCACATCGTTTTTTACTCAGTTGGACAAATTTCTATATATTTGACACTTTAATACGCCATGCTGGTTCTAAATCTATTAAACTGTCTTCAGTTTTGTTGAATTACTCTGTTGCGTTTACATATTGTACGATTTCATGTTCGCCAAATTTTTTGAGAACCGCTTTAGGTATTTCCTCTAACACTCGAAAATGGAGAGGAAGCAAGCTTAACTTTTGTAAGACTTAAAAACACATTGATAAATGTAAGTTTTAAACACCTTCGTGTTAAAGTTATGTATTGTTATATTTGTTTTATTTCTTAACTTCAATTACTGATGTGTTTGTAACACATTTGGGATACTTCTATCAAATTTTGAGATTCGCCCACTGCGCGAAAAATAACGATCTACTAACTCTTCATATTTTTCTTAAATTTGAAACATCTTCATATTATAAATGAGTATGGGAGTAAAATGATTTACTTAAGCATGGAAGTTATTCATCTGTGCTATGCGATAAAATTTTCTAACTACTGAATGGACAGAAACATTAATAATATTCTTGGTTGTGGGTAGATACAATTGACTTCACTTTCTTAAGAGGTATTATGAGTATAAAGTATTTAACTTTTACTAAAAAAGCTTTTAAAATAAGCTCGTATGCTACGTTGAAATATTATTTTATGAAACATTTACTCTGTAACATTATTTTCTTTTTTAAAGGAATATCGGGATTATTATCACTATTCTATATTTAAATTTATGGTTTATCTTGCTCAGAGTTTTAGTGCATTGGCGCGTAACAAGGACTAATAGTTTCCAACTATTTTATATAATTATACCAGAAGTAATCTCAATGTTGTGAGATACATAGTAAAGGCATTCAGATTCAAAACCTAAGTCATCAGTGATAGTTCAGGATCTTAGTTAAACTACTTTAATTGACTGTCTGAAGTACAATTAAATCTGGTTAAATGAATGAATGGCTCCAATTCGATTTATACGTCTCGCAACTATATTTAATCTAAGTTGTCTCCAATAGTGAAAAGCTGTATACTATCCTCTCACAAGGAAATTCAATACATAGTTACGAATTCAGACTACTTATAACTAAAGTAGTTAACGGCAAATTGATTTTTGTATCAATGACTCTATTATGGAGCGCTTTACTTCAGAATGAATACCAGTATTGCAATGTAGATTTATTGGAAAGCACTTTTTGCATTAAGTTCAAAATTTGATGGTCTATTAAAATATTGAAAAGGATAAATTTCGAAACCTTGAAAAATTCATTAAAACTATTTTGCAACCCCTATATAAAACCATTCTGAAACGAACTTAACGATATTATTGATAAAACTATTTCTCAACCACTATCATACTAAAAAAACTATTTATAAATTCAAATAACTTCTTCCTATTAATTATTTACCAAGGAATAAACGGTCCCCAACTATTTTCCATTTTTTAATGTAAACAATGTAAATAGGTTCATAACTTGGCCTTAGATAAATTGCTGTACATAATGTATCACAATTTACTCAGAATCCTTCCTTAATATAGAAAAAACTCCAACTTTCTACTTCAAAATCGTGAAATCGTTTCTTTTGACCCCCTGAAATTCCTATTAATAAATAAGTTTAGCTTTTTTTATTCTTAGTTTTGAATGATGTAAACATTTTTGGTGGTCCTTTCAGCTTCAAATCATCCCACCCTCTAGGTATTTTTAGAAAAGAAAAATACAATTAAAATTTCAGATTTGCTGTATTATTCATTGATACTAACCTTTGGATACTAACCATTGGTACTAACCTTTGGAAGTAAGACTATATGTTAGGTATTAAGAAATTATTAATAATACCAAGAATGTATTCTAAATCCGGTAAACTTTGATTTCTCTTATTTGAAATCATGGATAAGATTTATTTTGATCCCTGGAAATTCCTCTTATATTAGTTTTCCTTTTTTAACTCCAAGTTTTAGATAAATCGAACCTTTAGCATAAAATAAGCCAAGCCGCTCAAAATTTTCAATAAAGAAAAAAATATTGTTAATGTAAACTTTACACACCTTATAATGCGTGAAAGACTTTTGCAACACAATATTAACACAGTAGTCGAGATCATTTCTAATCAAAAGCGTTTTGATTGTAGTATTGGAATTGTGTTGTGTGAGGAAAAGGTGTTGCCAAAGTACGATTCAGAATCTAAAGAACACTTTCAGATTCATATATTTTAGTACATATTGATATTAGCTAAACGTATTTTACAGCAACACTATTTTTTGAACACATTTATGAATGTAACACATTTTTAACCATTTTCAAACGTTTCCAGAATCAGAAAACTCTCACAACACAATTTTAACACAGTTGTGATAATTATAATTACTATTAATCAAAAGCGTTTTGATTGTAGTATTGGAATTGTGTTGTGTGAGGAAAATGTGTTGCCAGAGACCAAAAAAAGTGCAATTCACAATCTTAAGAACACTTTCAGATTCATATATTTTAGTGCATATTGATATTAGCTAAACGTATTTTACAGCAACACTATTTTTTGAACACATTTATGAATGTAACACATTTTCAAACGTTTCCAGAATCAGAACACTCTCACAACACAATAAGGGCCGATCGGCCAATAAGGCCAATCTCTCAACCTAACAACACAACATAAGTGTTACTATAATAAGGAAGTTGCATGTGCCATCCGTATGGTTTTTGTATGGTAAAATGAAATATCTAGTCAATTTTTCAAAAAAAAATTACAATTAATTAAATATTTTAATTTAAAAGTCGAGAAAAAAACACGTTTTATTGTTTAAAACGTACGATGACCTCAAAAATCATACCATCAACTCCGTTGCTTTCCAACAATGGTCACCCTACGATGAACTCTTAGCGTTTTCGCGTGCTTTGAAAAAGGGGAATTCTGTTAATTTTTTTTGCAATCAAAAAATTTCTCGATCGGCCTCAAATTTTGTGTAGTTGCTTATTTTTGCATGAAGAATCGATTAAAAAAATTTAAAAAAATCATGCATGAGGGGATAAAAAAGTGTTTACTTTTGTGAAGATAGTTTCGAATATTCAAAACATTGATTCTCCTAGACAGTAACTTGTCTAAGATAAATCTTAATAGTACACAGAATATATCACCATTCCCTCATATACTAGAACCACAGCCAGAACCGTTTCGCATTATCTAAGTAGTGATCGTGGCGCAACAAAGGGCAGATAGATGATCTCATGCGCGGCCTGGACAATAATCATCCCCGGTTTTTATTAGTGGTCCCCATCCTTCCTCCGAGCAGGGCGTGACGCCCTATTGCGTAAGTGCACCAGCTGCCTAGAGCGCCCCTGATGGGCCCTTGGGGCGCATTATCTCGCCGTTACTCATCAGCATAACCTGCCTTATTACTTTATTAATTTTTGAGCGACACCTGTAGGACGGTTGATGGGAGGATGCTTGGTTCGGTATGGTTTGGGTATCGATTTTGGTTGTAATTTTAATCGGAATATATAGGTTTGAGAGATGCATTGATTGTTCAAATTGAATGTGCATAGTAGTAACGTTTTATTATAGGAAAGGATCATTCAAACTTATCACTTACGGTATTTATTTCGGGAGAATCGTCCAAAGTGAAAAGTAGTCGGCTCCTTTCCCTCTTTATTTCTTCACTTTTTTATTCAAACTAGCGATTTACAGATGAACAGTGAAAGGGAAATAGTGTGAATGACCATTAATGCAACAAAAATCGTCATACTGCTGCTAAAAGTCTTTTGGTTCATTCGGGGAGTAAAATTAAATACTTTGAGAATGTCTGGACATTAGTGGAACCTGTTTTTCGTAACTATAAAAAAGTATACCTAATATATATTGTTTGAAACAGCAAATGCAATCTCTTTTCGTAAGTTGGACTACAACTTACAACTACAGCAAAAGTGTACTTCATTTGACACTATTTAGGATTTCTGTTGTGGGTTGAAATTACTAAAGCCCTGGATACTCTACCTTAAGTAGCGACATCACGCTCAATCGGCCGCCATTGTGGTTAGAACTCACTACTAGTGACGATAAGCAAGACTATCCAGACTAGTAGTGAGTTCTCCCGCTTATTCACATATCCCGCAAGGTTTTTATGCTTTGATATAATGCGCATGCGTCACTAAGAAATAACATCCTAATAGCTAATAAGTTTTAAAGTTATTGAATCCCGCTGGAGCAGTGGTAGGATGCCAGCATAGCATGCGGTGGTTCGTAGGTTATATCCCCCGATAATATTTTATTAAAATATCCAAAAAACAGCAAAAATAAAGTCCATACGCATGCGCATTGTTATCAAAGTATAAAAACCTTGCGGGATCTGTGAATATGCAGTTCTCCCCATAATGGCGGCCGATTGAGCGTGATGTCGCTACTTAAGGTAGAGTATCCAGGGCTTTAGTAATTACTTCTTCTGTTTGGTGTTGGGCACTAATAATGAAAAAAATCTAAATATACTATGTTACTCAATTTTGTATAATGCTATAAGAAGTTAGATTATTAGAAACACAAAGGAATATGTTTTTATTTTTCAATAAATAATACACTAACCAACCACATAATATTAAGAATATTTAAACGAAAAAAATAGGGATTTTGAATTAGGTATTTTTGATTTGTTTGAATTGTGTAATGCTTTCTGTATATTAGTTTGTTCTGTGCAAGGTTGTCTGTTATATTTGTTTTAAATATTGAATTTGCACAATTATGTTCAATATATTTCTTTTCTTTAACAAAATGGAATATTCGAGCTAAAATGGAATGTTGCAATATTATGTTTGAGTTCCCCACCCGAATTTCCTTAAAGTAAATTATGTAATTCCTAATTGGTATTTTCATCATTTTTCAAAAAGAAAAATAAATTTGAATAAAATGATCTAAAGAAAGATAGTACCAGATATAGTGTTTGAAACATACTAAGGTTGCTAATGCTTTGAAAAGTTCTATCCAATCCCTTCGATATTTAAATTGCTTTAAGAATATTTCTGTCACCAAAGTAACAAAAGAGGAACAAATTCTTCTATTTAACTTGCAGAATCGAACCTTCAGCCTAATTCTTCACCGAACTTAAATCGCTCTCAAAGAATTCACCGAAATGAAAAAGAGGTAACACAAGAAGTGCCAGAAGAAAGATAGCATAAGTTCCTTTTCCCACCCAAGCAATGGAAGGGGGCTTCAGAGAATGAAAAGTAACTACAAAGTGGTGGAAATCCTTTTATACTTTTTAACCGCCGCCCAATTCCCTCAGCTATAGAGGGAAGAAGAAATAAGTTAAATTCCCCTGTAAATCTATATACGGCACGCAGTAAATAAACAACAAACGACCGTCTTGGAAAATTCATCGGGATGCCCTAGCCTGAGCCTTCCTCTGATTTAATGACGTAGAAACGAAATCGAATTATTGATTCGGTGTTTTGTTCGAGATGCGACGACGACTTTTTGTTCTTCTGTTGGGGGTTTTTATTTAGCTTAACTTTTCCACGTATGCGTTCCTTGTTACCTCTCCCATTCCTTTTTTCGTTCTGTTGTTCTTTTTTCTGATGATGCGAGGAGGGGGCGTTTCGCAGGAACAGTTCGGATCTTTGGTTGGTGCAAGCGATCGATGATGCCACCGCCTCCAAACCGTTGGATGTGGAAACTTTTATGTGGAAGGGTCGATTCCTTCTCTCTCGGGGGTGGGAGGCGGTTGCTGCTGGTGGGTATTCTCTCCTTCTCGTCTTCTTCCGGATTCTTTTTGAAGAGTTGAGTTGTTGTCTGCTGGTATTTTGAGCGGAAGATGCGAGCAGTGAGGAGGAAGAGAGATTAAGGAAGGTCTGCTAAGATTTTTCAGAGGAACTATACAGAGACGAAACGCTGTTTTTCTTCTTCTCTGTTGCTTTTAAAAATATTCTTAAAGGCTCATTTACACTCTGTGATTCGGGATGGTAGTGAGAATATTTCCTCACACTGGTTCTGTTCAGTGGACAAAAGTTTGTAATTTAACATGCAAGAATACGACCTATATACAATACTTGTGTTTCGTTTATTACAGTTTTGATTCAAATTGAAGCTTTCATTATCTTAAAAACTATGTGGGTGATATTGTATTAATTAATATTTATCATGATTAAGCGCATCATTTTACAAAAAAATTCAAATAACCATAAAATTATTCGTAATAAATATAAAACGTACAGTGTAAAATTTAAGAAATAGATGCTCTGAAACTTTTGCACTCAAAAATAAATTCTTAATAACTTCCCCTTCTTTTTTAACCCCCTCCCACACAAATTGAAGAAAATTTTAGCATTTGTTCACTTCTGAATCTCGGATTTTCAACCAACCCCAAATCGAATTTTACATAACCAATGGTATATATTTATTTTTCTATCTATTTCCAAGTAGAGGAAATCAGGCTATAACGGCATACTCGGGTAAAATGACTTTTTCGATTTTCTTGAAATTTAGCAGAAGGGCAGCACGTGTCTGTAGCTCTTTTGATTTATCTTTTTGTTTTACAAGAAATTGAAAGTAAATAAAAATACATCTTTCAAGGTAAAATGACATAAAACTCATTGGTATAAAATGACATAGTGTGTTACCTTATAGACACACATATGTCATTTAACTATGTCTATCCCTATGTCTATCGTGGCTAGTTAAACTTTCTAAAAATGTAACTAGAGTTGAAATCTCATAACAGTCCTTGTTTTTTTTCTAATAATAGCAAACTTTTATTTATAAGCACATTACAGTTTTTTTAAATTTGCTGATTATCTTTCGCACAAAAATTAATTATAGATTATGTCAAAGTGCTTAACTACTAATATAGTTATTGTTTGGAATCAAACAGAATTGTATTTGCTGAAGAAATCACTTTTTTTCTCTTCTTAAAGTTTACTACGTCATTTTATCCTTATATCGGGTAAAATGACATATTTCTTACTTTTTTCGAAAAGTAAGTTTTTGGAAAGGAAAAAAGAAATATTATGATATTACTCAATTAAGGGTGTTAGAGCATTAAATAAACATTTAATTGGTTTTAAAAACTACAGGAAATCTAATCAAATCGTCTCTCACGGTTGCTTTAAAAAAGTGGTATGTCGTATTAGCCGGATCTCCCCTACTAGTAGTATATTTTACATTTAACGTGAAAGAATAGTTATTACCGGGGATAAATTTGAATAAGTGTTTTAAGAAATCCTTAAACCTACATTCAAAGCCAATAAATTAATCTGGGAAATAGAACACGCATTGCTATCCTCGGAAAGAAAAACCATAGTTCCAGTGGCGGCTCTTGGATAGTTCAAATGGGAGTCTACAATTAAATTTTTAAAATTCAATTAAAAGTATCACAATTAGAACAAAAGATGGGTTTGAAGCTCATTCTGAATAAGATAAAAGTTGAAATAGATTTTTAATAGTTTTCCTTTATGTTATTATTGATTTATTTCGACTTATTTTATTTTTATTGAGGGTTCAAGTGCTCATGTGCTGCTGTATACAGAGTGTCCGGAAAAAGACGGACACATTTTAAAAACCAACAACTAATAACTTAAAAACTAAAAAAGATAAAAATTTCGTGGTTTGTTGCATCCTACTCTTAAACTCCCAGGAGTAGGATGTACAAACCGCGTATTTTTAGTTTTTAAGTTATTAGTTGTTGATTTTTAAAATGTGTCCGTCTTTTTTGTGACACCTTGTATATACGAGCCGTCACTGGTTAAACCCCTGTAAATAAATCCTTAAAAATAGTGGTTCTTCCCCTATCAAATATTCGTCCAATATTTACACAAACTCCATCAGAAACAAGTAAAAAAACCCGAACCACACACCCGTTTTATCACTATAAAAAACTCCACTTCTCTTTAACATTTATTTAAAAACGCCAGCCCAAACAGAAACACAAACTTATCTCCAATCCCCCAACTACACTGACCTTTTTAACACTGCGACACCCTTCCTAAAAAAAGCAATGGGCCAGCCATAGCGATCCGGGCGGTGTATCCGGCCACTTTTCCGCCGACAGATGGCCGGGCGATGCTATCTGGCTTATCTGCGTCGCATCTCCGGCTGTGCTGATCGTTTTTGGGCCTCGCTGTGCTCTGATTAGGCGTATTGGACCCAACAGAGGGTGCCTAGTATATGCAAAGCTTGGGAAAGTTTGGTGGGACGTTTCATTGGTTTTTATTTGTAATAAGTGTGATGATTTTAACCAGGATTATGCCTCTTTCTATGGTCCAAACCAGAACAAGTTATTTTCAACTCCTGTTATAGTCTGAGTAATTTAAATCGGCGGCTCCCTACTAGTCATTTCTCATTGCATTTCTATTGCGTTGCCATGGTGACTAACCGCCTATTCTAATTACACGGAGTATAGTTTACTCGAATATTAAGATCTTATTCAGTTGTATTTTTCACTCCTCAATTTCTTTTCGGAAATTTTTTTTTTGATGATCAGAAAAATAAGTAATCATGTGATGTGAAATTAAATTTAAGATTTACAGCTAATGATTATCATCATTATTAAATGTCTAACCCAGGCTCGGATCCAGCATGACTCCAAGGGGGGCACTTTTCCAGACCATCACCTTTACCTTTTAACACAAAATGTAGGGGATTTTCATAAAAGTATCACTCAAGGTCCCCTTGTTGTACCGATGGGGCGTATATGGGTCATCCCCCTGAAAAAGTTTTGAATGTTAAAATTTCCAAATGTATCAAAATTCGCATATTTTTGCAACCGTGGATTGACCAAATATGTATGACAAAAAGTTGAGAAAATATACCTGAAAAAATTGTTTGTAATTAGTAAGTAGATGAAATTCTTGCATTCATTATCTTACGATGAAATTCATTGAACCTAAAACACATGAAAAATTTTCATGCATTTTATTTTAACGGTGAGAGAATGAGTGTAGATTAGGGTGGGCCTAAAACACACTTTATTGTTTATTTCTGTTCTAATCGAGCGGAAAGGGTGGCCCCCATGGGTCCAATAAGGACGGTGTAAAATATTTTTTCGATTGGATAATTAAAGTTTGAAAAAATGGATGACTTTTTTTACAAAACAACTAAAAAACAAAAGATTAAACTCTCAAATATTGACCATGATTTTTTTATCAGGAGCTAATATAGTTATAGACATAATGTTTCAGGTTTCATTCTTCTATCGCCCATGTTTCGTTAGATATAATTTTTTAGTATTCAAAGAAATTTTGTAAAGTTGTTTTTAACGCAGTTTAAAACACTAATAACTCTGAATTCTAGAACTATACAACTTAAAAACCTGAAATCAGTCCTATTTTTTGTCTTTGATTTTTTGTGCATCATGAACATCATTATCAAGAATTTTTTTTCAAAATTTAAAAAAATGAAAAAAAATTCATAAAATTTTTGTTTTGAAAATTATTTTGAAAAAGTATTAAAAGCCTTTAAACTCTTAAAATGAACATTACCACCAAATGTCAAGTTGAAAATAAAATTTAATCATGAATAAAAAAATAAAAATATTCGAAATTTAGGCCCTAAACGAATTTTAAATTTAGGCCCCAAGTCCCTAAACTATCCCTAAAATTATACAGCAAGAGCGATTCACTCATGGAAAATTCATAAACTAGCTTGAGGGTGTTCATATGACTTAAAACATGCAGAAAAAATCCCAAAATTTCAGAAGATACGACGATTAACAGATTCGGTACAAAATCTTTCAGTGCTAGTTCCCAACTTTAAGTTAATTAGTTAATTCAATGTGCATGAATTTTACCTGAATATTCCTTAGAAATATGTTTATATCCAATTATTATATGCTAAAACTTTAATTTACTTTGATTTTACTTGTTAAAAGTCAAAACAATTAGATCTAAACATAAATTTTAGGAATTTTCAGGAAAATCCATGCTAATTGAATTAACTTAAAGTTGGGAACTAGCACTGTAAGATTTAGCACCGAATATGCTAATTGGACATTTTTTGTATGTTTTAAGTTATATAAACACCCTCAAACAAGTTTATGAATTTTCCATGAGTGAATCGCTCTTGCTGTATAATTTTAGGGATAGTTTATGGGGGCATTCTTAACTTTTGAATATTTTTATTTTTTATACATGATTAAATTTTATTTTTAACTTGAAATTTGGTAGTAATGTTCATTTGAAGAGTTAAGAGGCTTTTAATATTTTTCAAAAATAATTTATTATTTTTTTTAACTTTTTTAAATTTTGAAAAAAAACTCTTTGAAAATGATGGTCATGATGGTCAAAGATAAAAAAAACTTACGAACAAAATGGGACTGATTTCAGGTTCTTAGGTTGTATAGATCTAGAGTTATTAGCTGTTTAAAATTGCAGGAAAAAACAACTTTACAAAATTTTTATGGACATTAAAAAATTATATCTAACGAAACATGGATGATAGAAGAATGGAACCTGACACATTATGTCTAACTATATTAGTTCCTCATAAAAAATCATGAACAATATTTGAGTAAAAAAGTCATCCATTTTTTCAAACTTTAAGTGCGATGAGGGAGCTACAGAAATTAGGTATTCAATAATTATTTTACACCGTCCTTATAGGACCCAAGTGGCACCCTTTCCGCGCTATTAGAACAGAAATAAAAAAATAAAGTGTGTTTTCGGCACACACTAGTGTAGAAGTCTAAGTTCGGTGGAGAAGTCTAAGTTCGCTTGCTATGTCGTAAAAAAAACTTTCAAATGTTCTACGAGTGATTTTTGCATGACATCTCTCATACCTGTGGGATTAAATTCAGGAAACGTGATACAAGTTGCTTTCTATATTTTTTTAAAGTCAATTTTGTTTAAGAGAAACAATTTCATCTCTATTTTCATTTGATTTAAAAAAATTGTTTAAGACACACAAAAAAGAAAGTGTTTTATACGGCATTCCGTTTGATAATTTATGAGTAAGACAGTGAATTTTGTTGAAATATTATTTGTTATTCAAATTGTAGTTCAGTTTGAAAAATGTTTCATTAGTTCTTAAATTAAAGTGTCAATACCGAAACTTTTGATGAAGCTCTTTAATTTGACACTTGACTTTTATGATTTTTTTCAACTCTTTCGTCTACCTACACAAATATATCAACAATATAAAATTAATTTTAACATATTCTTTGGTTTATTTAAATTAAACGATATTTAACGTTGTACGTTTTTGATAATGTTAATTTTCAAATTTCTCTACAAAAGCTTAAGGTTGTTTTTTATAATTGAATCGCTTATTTCAGAAACGTGTTAAAAGCAATGTTAATCGTATGGGGTTTAACACGTTTCTGAAATAAGCGATTCAATTACCTCATATTATTTGATACTGAGATCATCCCAGGGTTATCCATGACTTCGAGTTTTCTCTAAATTGCACAATATTTCACAAATGTAAAAAACAAATCCCGACTTTCCTTTTTAAAAATTTTAAAATATCAGCTGCCTTACGAATTAGGTTTTATATCTTTCTTTAAATTCAGTTGATATATTTAATGGTGGTTACAATTAAAAACAATTTTTATAAATCACCCTCTTTTGAATTGAAGGGCAAATATACTATCCTAAAAATACTGAAATATATCTGTGCATGTATCATTATACTAAGCAGTTTAAAGAAAATTATAATTATTTTAAAATAAATTCTTATCATCAAACTTAAATATATTTCCTCAAAATGAGGTTTTAGTGTTTTATCTACATAATAACATTCTACCTCCAGGATGATGCATAAAAAATGCTATATCATCATTTTTCTTTCATTCAAAAGAAAACGACAAAACACAAAATCCCTCACCAAAATTAAACTCAACAAACCTCCAGAGGCAGCAAACTTCATTGTTTCCAACTCATCACCCATCTAAAAAAAATCACACGAAAACATCTCCAGCACATCTTCTCTTATAAGCCTGTCTTCGGGGCTTGTACACCTTCACTTCAATCCTTCGAAAAATAACACCCATCAGCAAAACCGAACAAAAACCGTCTCTCCCCATCGGCGGTCAACTCCGCTTTATCTAATTTAAGCGATTTGTCTAACTCGAGACCAATACTGCCTAAGCGAATTTGAATCAAGAGACATTCTAAATAAACTCAATATTTATTAAGCGCCGGCGTCCCGATGTCTTCGCACTCGCGGAGGGCAAAGGCAAAAATCTCATTACACGGAATTGTAGTACTGTCACTCAGCCCATGCTGACAGCTAAAAATTCAATTTTTGCCCAGCGAGCTCTGTGTCCGTGAAAATGACTTAAGTCCCCGGGAAAGGGTTTTGGTGGTAATATTTTGTCTTTTGTCGTATGTGCCTCGAAGGAGGAGGAAGAACTGAGGTGTAGTAATTCGTTTTGTGCGTCTTTTGGGAGATGCAAGGTGGTTGCAGTGTTGTTGTAGGGATTGTTTGGTGTGTTCTGATTGATACGCTGCGAGCTCTCATTCAACACACAAAAGCAACCTTTAAGAGCATTTTTTGACCATATTGCGTGCATTTAGAGTTTTATGATACCAGCGACGACGATCCTTTGGGGATTCGGGGGAGATTACGGGCATTGATAACAGGGTTGGCAAAAACCCGAATTTTTTTGAAAAAACCCTAGTGGGTTGGGTTTTTTTTGATGTTTTTTTCAATAAAACCCTGAAAAAACCCATATAAAACTGTTTTTTTTTTCAAAATTAAGTGGTTTTCTCCTTCATATTAAGTGGGTTTTTTCAAATTTTAGTGAGTTCTTTCTATGTTAAATGTGTTTTTTCAAAATAATGTCAGTTTTTCCACAATTAAGTGGTTTTTTCAAAGTTTTTATACTTTGAAAAAACCCACTGAAAATGTAAAATCACCCTTTATTTACTGAAACCTAGTTTAAATTTTGAAAAAACCCACTAAAATTTAAAAAATATCCTAAACTTCGAAAAAACCCATTCAATATGGAAAGAAATCTAATCAACTTTGAAAAAACCCACTGAAATTTTTAAAAAATATTCTTTATTTTTTATATCTAGTTTGAACTTTAAACTCCCTGATATAAAAAACTCCCTGAAATTGAAAAAACACCATTTAATTTTAAAAACCTTTTTTAAATTTTGAAAAAAACCCATTAAAATTTTTTAAATATCCCAAACTTTGAAAAAAAATACACATTAAATTTCGAAGGAACTGCTAAAATCTTGATTTTTCTTGAAAAAACCCAAAAATGGGTCCAAAATGTGGGTTTTTTCACATGTTTTTTTTAAACCCAGTGGGTCCAACTCAATTGGGTCCGGTGCTTTAAATATTTAGAGTGCTGCTATTGGGAAACTTTATAGTGCTGTGAAAGTTTTCTGTGTTCTGAATATATTTAAGAATGTATTAAGTATTTTATATAATAAGAATGTGTTCTGAAGTTGGTGAATGTTTTTTAAATTTAGATCAAAACCACTATAAGAACAGATTTTCTGTAATATTTTTAGCTACACTTTTACAACACTATTTTTTTATCACTCAATACAATCGCTATTCATTCAAACGCTAAAATTACACAGAATGACTGCCCATACGAATATACTGGCGATACTTTGCAGGAACACTCTTTCAGTCTTTCTCTTCCATGATAAAATACGGCACGGGTTATTTGATGAGTATTTTAGCTGGAAATGTTTGAATTGAATTGAATTGAAGTTGTGCTTTCAGCTGCTATTTTGATCGTATTCCCATTCATGTCATTTTTATTCCTTCAAAAGTAGTTAGTCAGTCAAAAAGAAAGTGAAATATTTTTTGCAGAAATCATAATGTAGTAGGATAAATTGTTAACTCAAAAGTTTTCATTACTGTGTTTACTTAGCGTTACAAAAGTGTTTTACGATTTGTCCATGTATAGTGCTGTCCTTTAAAAAACACTTTTTCATTTTTCTTCATGAAAAGCTTAAAAAATATGATAATTAAATCGAACAAAATAATAGTGTTGTAACGGCTCACCCTCCACTACATTTTGGTGCTCAGTTTTTTAATTCCAACTTTCCGTTATAAAATGGAAAACAATTAAGTAAGAATAAAAAAAACAATTTTCCTAAAAAAACCCATGTACCCTAAAAAACCCACGCTTGAAAATACTAAAAAAATTAAGAAAAATATGATTAAAAGGTTTATTTTGATAGAAAAGCGAATAACTAATATAATTAAAACCAAATTTATTACAATTTATTTCTAAAATTAAAACTGTGATACGTTTTTCTACTCAAGAATTTTTCCTTCAAAACACAACGACAATAGCGCTTTTATTGTTGGGTTTTGATAAAAACGACCAATTAAATACAAATACTTAATACAACTTTTATAAAAAAGCTTAAAAAAGGGTAATTGGCACTGGTATTTTGTTTTAAACCCCCAACTATAAACTCTCAAAATCCATTTTCGAGTTAAACTCGGAAAATGCTATATTTTCATGGAAAATGGCTGTTTTTGGTACCATTGAGTTTTTATCAAAAAAATCGAAAATTACTGAAACAACTTTTCTATTTGCTTAATTAGTTGTATATCATGAATAATATTAAATATTTTGCATAATTTTTTATTTATTTTGTCATTTATTACAAAAGAAAAAATGGGGGTTTTTTAGGCACACTATGGGTTTTTTACTCCTCATTTCAAAGACTACCGTAATGTCCCTAATTGTCGGACTGAACTGAAATTTATTCTTATAATAACGGGATAACACAAAACCACTTGAAAAATGCTTTAAAGTTTAACATATATTTTTACACATCAAAATCTGCATAACTAAATCATATTTTTAGCCCGAAATCGACATTTTCTATTTATACAAAAAACTAAGTAAATAAACGGTTCTTTGACTTGTTTCCACATTCACTGCCACTCTTAATGGCATAGAAAGACAGGGCACATGATAATTTAAAATTATTTCAATTAATTATTTAAATTATCTAGATGGGTTTTTATTGTACATTTTGGAGTGGGTTTTTTTAAAGGACAGCACTATATAGATTTAATGAAATTTATAAACCTAGATGTTCTTGAAATCTTTCAAATTGTCATACAAAGAACAGTGGGCTTGCTTATAAAATGATTTTAATATATTCCTACGGTAAATGTACACTTATTAAACGAGTGAAATAAGTGATATACAGTGTGTTCTTACTTTTCACTCCGAGTTTGCTCTTAAAGAGATCGAAATTGGGAAACGTATTAAAACAGTCATTAGAGCTTCAACTATTATTAATAGTAAGTAGTAGTTATACACTGTAAAAAAACTGTAGAAAAACAGAAATTTTCAATAACAATGACTTTATGTTTACAGAGATATTCTGTCATGTAACATTCCCACCGCACTTCTATTTATTTTATGTAAAAAAACAGCTTTTTTTTAGTTTTTTAGCTTATCTGTACTTAAACAGAAACTTACTGCATCGAAAACCAATACAGCTATTGGCAACATTATACTGAATCTTCTTTGGAGCATGGTAGCGTGCGCGCTTAGAATGCGGTAGGTCCTGGGTTCTTTCCCCGGATATTAATTGATTAAAATTTAAAAAAAACTCAACTAAAATAAGTCCACACGCATGCGCACAAGCAGAAAATTACTGAGAGGCAACAGAAAAATCTGTAGCTCACTTGACAGAAAGTTCCTTTTTACAGCATTTACCTGTAGGTTACAGCTTTTTTCTGTTTACAGGATTTTTCGACTTACAAATTTTTTCTGGCAACTTTTGCTGCCAGAAATTTTCTGTTTTTTTGCAGGATTATTTTTTACAGTGTATAAGTATTATTTAGGCTAAGTGATGAAGGTTAAAAATGACATCACTAATTTGTTTTCCATATTCAGAACTTTAAGTTTCCCCAAACCAAAAATTTAATCAAAAACCAAGTTTAACCAAAAATATTCATGATGCAAAATTATTTTAAGACTATAGTTGAAAATTATTACTTTGAAAACTACATTCATAGAAAAATAAAAGTACTTTAAAAACAACAATTTTAAAATTGCTGTAAGAACAATTTTGGTCTGATTTTTAATGATAAACAGTTTCAGGGAAATTTCAAAATCAAATTGCTTTTGAAGTTGTACCTTACATAATTACTTTTTTGTACGTACTTGGTTAAATGCACTTATTCATGTTTTAATTACCTGGATTTCATAAAGTAAAAATATGTGTAAATTTTCCTCCTAACATTTTAATACTTATTTTTCCCAAAAACGTCTTGTAGATTTCCATGGCAACCGAACATTTTAATCCTTACAGTAAATTTTTCCTTGATGCTACAAGTTTCTGAGGAGCTGATTTTCTGTACAAATGAAACTATTTTCTCAACTTTCTTCTAAAAGTGCAAAAACAAGTAATAAAACAAATAAAAAAACTCAACAACAAAAAAATTCACTGTTAAGCACCAAAATGAAGTAAATCATAAAAGAGAATCCTTCCTTCTTAGTTCATTTCCTTTTTTCCTCTAAAGAAGCTTCAGACCTCTCATCAAGTCTTAGCCAAGCAGTGAAAACCACGCCAAGTGGTTAAAACACGTCAGTGGTTTTGCGGTAAAATAAAAATGAAACTCATTAAATACACAATCGCATTACATATTGATTAATTATTCACAGTTCTCAACACCCGTCGACGTTCTCTGTCAACCCGAGAGAGAATTCGCTGAAATTATGTGTCTTTCTCCCCTTAAGACGACAAATTTTTCCCTGTTTGCATTAAAAATCATGACAATTTCTTCTCTCTAGACCTGAGAGGAGGAATCTTGAAAATTTAATCCTGATGCGTGGGCACTAAGTTTTTCTTGTATGTGGGAAATCTAGAAAGAAGTGAACGTTTGTGATTTTAGTACGGCCTGTTACACACATTGATGGAAGAAAAGGAATAGTTTTTATGGGGAAGTTTTATGTTAATTTTTAAAAATATTCCACCGTTTATTTATTTATTTAGAAACCCAAACATCACAGACAGAATGTCCAGTTACATGGGTACAATGAAATACATACAATGAAATATAAAGGAAAACACACTTTAAAAGACATTCATATAAGGCACTTACAGAAAAAAGAAAGTCAATACAAGTTTATACGGGATAGCATAATAAAGTAATTTTAAAGAGGATGTTTTGAAATAGGTGATAGAATGGAATTGGCAAATTTAAAATACCGTATTCCAGATATTTTGATAAGGGTGCATGTGAAATATTAAATTGTTATACAAGTCATTTAAAAGTATTCATTTTTGATACCTTAATTGTGAATTTCGATAATCAATTTCCTTAAATACAATTATTGTCAGTAATGCGGTGAGGTATTTCTTTTTGTGTCTACGCAATTATCTTCATGAAATAACTTATTTTCATGTTGAGCTCATGATAAATCAGTGAAGAATACGTTTTTTTATGTTACGTACAAATTTTTTTTTAAATGTTAAAAAAGAACTTAAGCTAAATTTTCAAGTTTTTTAGTTTTTAATTTGAAAACACTATTATCTATGAAAACCAGAAATGCTTAACATCAAGAAGTTTTGTATAGCCTAATACAATTTTCGTATAATAATTTTTCAACCATGATGCATTTTGATAGAAAAATAGAAAAAACAATGAAATCAAAGTAATTTAAGTTTCCACAATTTTTCACTTATTATTGTATCCGTTTTCATCAAATGGTATTGTAAGAATTAATTCAATGTTGGAAAGTTTAATTTACATCTGAAAACTGAAAGACGTGAGTCGTTTCCTTAAAGAACGACAGTGAGACAAAAGTAAAGCTCATCAACATGATGTAAATATTTAAAGTTATGAATATTTACAATGCCTTCGTTATCTATCTTGAATTAAACAGATCTGCGGAATAAATTATCAAGTGTGAACATCATTCGCACGCTTCATTTTTCCCGCGTTGACACCGAAAAACAAGGAAACTCGAGAGATAAAGCTGCGAAATTCCATAACCGGAAGTGTTTAAAATGTATCCGACACCCCCTCCCCTCGGTAATAAAAATCTTGATATCTTATTTACACCGAGGTGTTTTGATAAAGATGCCGTTATGAAAACGTGAAGGATTAGTCGAATCCGAGCTAATGCTTTTACGAGAGGCTTTCGATGCGAAAAATTAAGAGAAGCTCGCGCGCGAACCAAAAACGAAAGCAAAACTTGAAGCGCACCGTGCCGAAACGTGATGCATAATTAAACAACACACCAAAGATGGAAGACGCGATGCGTGTAAAAGCCCGGGCGGCACCGCCGAAAACACCCCGCCTCTCAGCCGGTGCGACCGCCGCGTCCGCACCGCGGACCGGACCGGTGAACCTTCGACGTGCGCCATCGGCGGCGCATCGCCGTACCCCACACCGTAGCCTACCGCCGATTTTTAACCGGAAGGGTAACGGTGCCTCTGCGGCATCACCTTCGTGGGTCTCCCGCGGAGGGCTTTTGTTGTGGTTAGGGGGACGGATTAAGGGAAACGTGCTCGAGTGGACTACTTCGGCGGGGTCGGTGGGTGAGTGGCTTTGCCCCCTCAGAACTGGCCACTTGTTTCGGGGTCGGTGTTCTCACGGTGGGTGGGCCGTTTTTCCCATAGAGGGTGGATAACTTTTTAGAGGGACTTGAGTGGGTGGAAAAATGGAGATGGTAGGTTGCCGCACGTGGCTTTTGAAATTGATTCCTAGTTTTTAAATGAGTATCTCCAGTGGGCCTGAGGGGATATACCTCTTATGGTAAATCCCCCATGAAAGTGTAACGCTTGAATTTTATGAGCAGTCTTTTTGTGTGGGAATGGATAGTATCCCTTTGGGAAAAGGAGAGATTTGGGGAGTCTGATTATTTTAAAGTTTTTGATTTGTAGTCAGTTAGCTGGATGAAGATTTCTGTTTTTAATGTTATAAAATAATTGAGTACTATTAAAACTAATAAACCCTTTAAAACTATAGTAAGACAATTAATTGTATCAGCTTCCAGCAATTAGCTATTCAGTACTAAAGTAATATCTATTTTAAATTATTTTATTCTTCAGTGTATACAACTTAGTTTAAAAAATATATTGAGATTGTCAAAAATAAATCTAAAATGAGGAAATTCGCATATTTTTTGTTGTATGGATGAAAGAATATTTTTTGTTTTTAATCATTTTTAAAGATTGCTTGAAAAATATGAAGCTGCCGTAAGAGTTTTGTTACTATTTACTCTATAGTACAGGGGTCGGCAACTGGCGGACCGCGGTCCGCATCCGGACCATGTGAGGTTATTTCCTGGATCGCCATAACATTTTGAAAATAATTTATATGCATTTTTACGCTACAAAAAGGGTCAAATTTCGAAAAATTTCCTGGGGAAACCCCCAGTCCCCCATTTTTAACGTAAAAACTTTTTATAATATAAAATTTAACAATTTAACTAAGCAGGTAGCTTACTCAAATTACATCTTTGTAAAAATTTATGTATATCAAGCGATAAGAATTTAAAGTAACAATAGTTACCTATATTTTCTCCGGACCTCGATGAAAATTTTCAAAATTATTTGGACCCAAAGTAAAATTACTTGCCGACCCCTGCTATAGTAAGTGCATCCAATCCCTAAAATGTTTTCCTACAAATTTATTCAATTTTTTAAAGAAATGTATTATTTTTATGAAAATTAAGTACTACAGAAGGAAATGTAAACATTAATTTAAATTTTGATTAATTTTTCCAATTATATATTTGTTATTTATTTCAATAATCGTTATTTATGCAAAAATTAGCGTCCGATTAAAAAAGGCATGATGACATAACTTAATTAGTAATATGAACAAAGGACAAACGTGGAGTAAATTTTAAATTCATAATTTTATCGCCTTTTCTTAAGATTTAAATAAATATTTAATTTTCATTTAACTTTTTATATTTTACAGAAATAGAAAAGGAAATAGTTTCCATGCATAATTAACATTTTAAAAATTTAAAATAAATTCCCTGGGAAGGATTACAATTTTCTGGGTTGGAATTTGTATCAATTAAAATATTTTTCTCCAAAGTTAAGTCACATTTGGAAGGGATTCTCTTATTACATTGTTTTGAATCAATGACTGACCGGAAGTTCAGTTTTACGCTATTTTCACTTTAAAGCTATTAAACCTTTGAAAAGTATTACGACACAATTTATTTTGTTTTTAAAAGTTATCGCATCATTACCTTTCTGATTAAAAATAAATTTTACAAAAGCATTAATGAAATTATCAGTCTAACTTCTTTGTAATTATTTGAGAGAAAAATAACTATTGTTCATTCTCTATTTTTCTTGCAATACTAAATGTTATATACAAGTTATCTTTCATAGTATTTAAAAATCCGTTTTATTAAAAGTGTAAACGTAGCTTTTAGTAATAATCAAATTGGATCTCCATTCAGATTAAAATATTTTAAAATAGAAAATGATGTCATACATTAGACTTTCTATTCCCAATTCATTATTTTGAGCAACAAACAATAGAAAGTAAGTGTAAGAATTTGTTTTTTACTTTGGCTCATCTTTCTTTTTTTCTTCTTTTAACTCACAAAAAATATCAAAAGTTTCTCAATAAAACGTTTGAACTAACTTGAACAGTCAAATGATCTTTCAGTGTCAAAATAATAAATTGTTTAACCTAATTACCATAACAATATCCATCCAACAACTACCATTCACATTCGTTCAAAAGGTACCACTATTTAGACACAGTATGAAAACACAAATCCAATTCCAACAATGTGTCCCCTCTCTATCCCTATAGATAAATTAACGAGATTAGTTTATATAATTAGTACACCCAACATGGTCTTCAACGCAAACACAACAAAAGATCCTCATCGATATCCACGAACAACAAAAATCCTCTCTGCGACAGTAAATCTCCACAGTCCAATCAACGCACCAATTACCTAGCGTGTGCACCATAATATTCAACTCAGATGAATACGATTCCACATTCACTTCTCTTCCCCAGTTTTTCCAATAAATTAATAACGCTGCACATTCATAACCATCTAGAGAGAAAGTCCCATGATAATGAAGATAGCCACGTGCGCGTTGAAAGCTCTCTCAGGTAATTTGCTGATTGTCAATCGTTCATACACATTACACAGGCAAAGCGAAGCCATTCATTCATTCATTCAATCAATCGGTTTCGTTTTCAAAGGAGTCAGCGATATCCCAATGGGGTGGTTATGCGGAATAGGAGAATAGGGGGTTTCCCACGCACCCTTTTGGCCGATTGGGGGTCAGAGGTGGGTGTTGTGTGGACCCCGACTTACCTGGATGTGGACAGGTATCGATTTTTTTCGATGGTTGGAATTGGAGTTTCGTCACGGTTCGTGGGCAGCGTTGTGAGACCGGTATTGTAATTACAATGGGAGAAACTATACAGTTTTTGTGTTTTGTCGTTAATGCAAATATGAAGTTAGTGTCTGATTTGTAGACAGAACTGATTGGAAATCGCGTGATGTGATGCCACTAGCGCGAATAACCTATAGGTAGTATTTATTTGAAAATATAGTTAAGGGCCTATCAAAAGTGTCAGGAACAGCAAATTTAGCTAAATACCTTGTTCGTCTGCTTATTTTTAAACTATGTATTGTTTTAATACATTTCAACAAATACTGGTTTGCTGTTACTTATCAACTTTTTAAAGAATATTTTTAAAATAGTTTTTAGAGTTTGAAGAGAAGTTTTCGTCTGGATTTAATGTGCTTATTTTTTCTAATGAAAATTTTAATGCCTTTTTTAATGGAAATTTTGTCAACAGTGCACATTAGTTTGAAAATACTTATTTGAAAACGATTTGATTACCTACTTTTACAGTTAGCAGAAAGTTTTCAAGTAGTTTTTAGTCATTTGAAACTAATTTTACTAGTTAGTTCTTTAACCCTTTATTTACCAAGTTCTTTTCGGCGCAAGTTAGGAACTGCTGATGCTCCAAGTTTTTAGCGATAAAAATCACTATACAGGGTGATTCAGAAATAATCATAAATATTTTGGGGAGAGGTAGAGGGACCCTAGACAAGCATATTTCGAACAGGGATGGTGGGGCGCAGCCTTACCGTTAAAGAGCTAGGACCTAATGTAGTACGAGCGTGTTTCAAAAGGCCGTTTTTAGAAGAACCGTGTGATGAAACAAAACTTAATAAAATGATAAGCATTATTGCATGAGGTAAGAAAGTATCCCTACTACTAAAATTCTCTATCTGATAGAAATTGGACCACTTGCTAAACCGTGGAGTGAGTTTTAAAACGCGCAATATTAACCTATTAGTCAAACAATGGAGTTCCATAAATGGTATTTAGAAAAATAATGATCTGGGAAAGATTTTTCAATGATCAAACAGTTTCAATGATCAATGTTACGATCATTGAAAATTCCTTCCCCGATCATCATTTTTCTAAGTACCATTAAGGGAACTCCATTCTTTGACTAAGAGATTAATATTGCACTTTTGAAACTCACTCCACGGTTTAGAAAGTGGTTCAAATTCTATGGAATTCATGGTGTAAGTAGTAGGGATACTTTTTTACCTAATGCAATAGATTTTTTCATTTTATTATGTTTAGTTTCGTCACACGGTCCTTCTAAAAACGGCCTTTTGAAACGCGCTCGCACTACATTAGGTCCTAGCTCTTTAACGGTAAGGCTGCGCCCCGCCGTCCCTATTCGAAATATGCTTGTCTAGGGCCCCTCTACCTCCCCCCAAAATATTGATGATTATTTCTGAATCACCCTGTATAGTTACCCCAACTAATGTTAAGTGAATTATGCGGCTTCTTAATATGGCGCCAAATAGCCAAAACTCGCCAACCATCAGCCGCTCTAAACTTGCGCCAGTGGTACTTACAAGTACAGTCGTCGGTAAATACAGGATTAAATTACATGCTCTTTCTAAAACAAAATCTTTGAATGATGCATCACACTTTTCTTAATTGTTTTGATACACATTTAATATTTTTGATTGCAAAAGTCAGTATAAGTAAACTTGTACATTAAATTTTACTAAATTAGTACAGTACCAAGTTTTTATTTTTTTACAAAACTGTTTTTTCAACTGTGTTCTAAAGAATTTTATTTTACTATCACAGAGTAGGTACTAAATAATTTTCTAGAAACAGGGATGTAGCAAAAAAGTAATTTCGTAAAAAAACAATAAATAATTAATTCAGCTTCATAGTTTTAATTTTACTTATATCACATACTTATAAATACCTATTCCAACTTTGTTTAAGTTTAAGCATAGATAAAAATAATAAAATAATAAAAATATCTTAATGTGTATGGACTACGTATAACAGCAATTTGGAAAATTACGTACTATGTTAAATTTTCATCTACTAAAATTTCTAACCTTATAGTACTACATCATTCTCAGTAAACAGCGTATAGAATTTCCCGAATTTATTATTAAAATGTCTCTTGTATGAATAATTTGGAGACCTACACGTGATTAATATTTAAATATTCATCACAGTATCGAGGCTACAGTATGATACTTTCTAGACACTTGAACAAAGATATTGCAATACCATACAAATGACATCGAAGGTGACGACATTTGTATCACAATAAGTATCATTCCTTCTAACTTGCCATGACATCAAACGATTCGGTCAATAAAGACAACGGTTTCATCGTCAGGTGTCTCCAAAGGGAATTTATCCACTCACTATAAACCTTAATCTTTAAATTATTCAAATTCAAGATACACAAGTCGCTGATGGCACTTGGTTCTCTAGCCTAACACACAAAACAATGTCTGACTTTTATCGAAAGCCATCCAGCTCTGTTCTATGTTTGGAGAAAAGATTTCTCAACAATATGCCCGTCCAAACAAACTGCTGCCACTTCAATCCGTTAGTTTGTAGTAAAATATCAAAAATGCGGATTTTAAATTCAATCTGCGAAAAGGTAATGGAAGGCCTAATTTGCCGTAATAAAATGATGAGGAGTTTTTGCGTGAAATTTACATGCTCGCTGACTCCGCATCACTTGTTCTCAGTCTTCTGATCCGGCTTCAGGCTCTCTCCAAGCGTAGAGGAAGTATGGATAATAGGGAGCGCTTTGGTACGGTGACCTTGTGTGGCAGTATAGTGAGTGGCAAGAAGCAATTACGTTTGATTTCGGAGTATCTTTCCCACAGAAAAATCATTGATTGCTAGAACACTTATTACTTTATTGTGTTATAAATATGTTTGAAAACTGTTAGTATCCTCTAGACATGTCCTTAAAAATAAAGATGTAAAGTGTGGCTGAAAAATTACACACAAAAAAATGTGTTCTAATAGTGTTTCGACCTCAATTTAAGAGAACACGTTCATATTCCATTTCAAATTTATTAACAAACGAAAATCATAACAAAATACAAATATGAAGGTATTACACAAATGAACATAATAGAAACAAAAAAGGAATGGGAATTGCAAGTGATTTCTCAAAGGAGCCAAAAAGCTCTTCCTTGAGATTATCATAGTTATGAAATATCATAAAGAGAAAAGAATGGATATGTAACTATAAAGAAAAAAATGGGACGGGGCTGGGCTGGCAATGATGTTTTTTTTAATTAAGAGTAATACAGAAGAATTATTCTAAAATCTAAATCAAGGATCAGCCACTAGCGGACCGTAGTCTACCCGGTTTCTTCGTAGTTAATAAATCAAGGTTTTGCAAATCCTTCCCTGAAGGAATCCGAAATTCAACACAAAATCGATATTATCTTGTAGCTTATCAATGCTTTTTTCTAAATACAGTAAAGCACCGTTTATACGTCTCTCATTTATACGTCTTTTACATTTATACGTCGTTTTCGCTAAGTCCCAATTCATTCAAATAATCAAAATTGTTTTCAATTATACGTCTTTTCATTTATACGCCGTTTTACGTCGGTCCCTTGAAAGACGTATAAACGGTGCTTTACTGTATTTTAAAAGTAAATTTGAATTTAAATGGTGTTGATGAAATGTGAAACGGTTTTAACTGCAATTAACAACAGTTTTGTTTTTGCAACAAATACTATGTAAAAAAAATTTTTAACATTTGTGTAAAATTTGTGTATCTGAAGGTAATAATTTAAAAGTAATTAAATACTTTTTCTGGACCTCGATGAAAATTAACCCCAATAAAGAATTTTACCCCACTTAAAATTACATCCCACGACCCCTGTTTTAAATTCTATTTTAAAATATTTTCATCCCAACATATTTTGGCAATTTTTTTACAATACTCATTTTTGGATAGCAACACTTTTCAAACATACTCAGAACATTATTACAACACATGTGAACATTTTAAAGTGTTCTATCTAGTTAAACAAACTAAAGTGCTGTTGATTTGAAGCAAAAAAAATGTTCTTAAATGTGAGCGTTCAATGGAAGATTTCAGCATGAATGAAGTTGAATTGGCAGAAAAGGGCTGCTACAAAATCATGTCGTCAGAACGACTATAACACGTCCCGATTTTGACCATCCCTGGTCTTCTTCAACTAATGGATAATTGCAGTCAAATTTTTTGTTAATCTTAACGTGTTTATGCCTTAATGTGTAATGCCTAAAACCTCCAAAAAATGTTTTCATTTGCTTTTCAAAGCCCTAGCCAAACACTAGTCCCACATTTTGGAGAGGCACATGGGACTTCACTTTGTTAGGAGCTTTCTGTAATAAAAATGTCATAATTACCTTTAAAAAAGTTTGTGGGGAAAGACAAGCGTATTTTTGGAATCAGGAGAGAATTTTTAATAAATTAAAATTGAATATATAAAATTTTAAGATTTGCTGCAATTCTCCATTGAATCGTCAGTTTGAAAAAGGATATGTCCAAAATCCAAGTTTTGAGAAAATCGGAAAAAAACTATAAATAATGTAATTTTTATTTTATTACCACCAAATTTTTACTGGAAGTTCAGGACCCTATTAAGAAAACAAAGCAATCATCAAAACTAATATAAGTACATTCAAAAATATTTTACAGTAAAAAAGTTGATGGACTTATTCCCTTTTTCAACCTTATGGTAAATTTTATTTGAAGAAAAATCTTAAAAAACCATTTTTTGACATTTAAATTTTATTTCTCCTTAGTTTACACCACAAAAAGGATAAATAAGAAGAATAAGACCAATAAAATTAAAAAATTATAATGAAACTGAGTTATTAAAGCAGTAGCAATGGAGTAAGGGAATATGAATGGAGTCAAACATTCCCTGCATAAAAAAAGTTAGAAAAACTTTTAAATTAAAGGAATATATTATTGCCTAGTTTAGAGCACAAGGAATAGGAAAAGAAACACAAATAACTTTAATTCCAAATTAAATACAATGAATGGACATCGATTTCGCAAATTCCAGGAGCTATATCTGCCGATAGGGGGTAGATATTTTCAACCTCTTTCCACTCATGTGTAGAGCAAAGCTTGGAGATGTTTTTAGGGAAAAAAATTTAATTTGTCCTTTTTTTTGGACTTATATTCCCTTTTTCCAACTGGCGACTCAATTATTAGCCACTCTTGCTACGATTGTGGGACTGATGTTGAAAGTTCTCCCTCTACATAGCAACTCTATGCTCTCTCTAACTCCACGAGGATTCTTCTCCTTGGATTGCAATATAGGAGGGTGGGAAAGACGTTGCCATGGAAACCCTTTTCGGAGGAGAAAGATAGAAAGAGGTGGGGACAACTTTTACTGCCTCTGCATAAATCATTCCAGGAGTTGAAAAGCTTCGAGAATGATTCACTGCTGGGCTTGAATCATGATCATTCGTTAAAAGCGTGTTGTTGTACTGTTGTTGTTTCGCGTTGTGTACGCGGGGGGGACTTTTTTCTTGCCCCCCCCCTTCCTCTTAATATTTGTACGCGTTTCAGCTGATCTTTTCAATTTATTTTCCTTCCTTTTGGCCGGGGGGATTGCAATTAGATTGCGAATGTTGGAGGCAGGAGGGATATTCGGATTTTTCATTATCAGAATTTGGATTTTAATGAAGTGGTGTATTTATTACTACGCTAATTGGGAGGTCTTTTGATTTGCTTCTTTTGACTTATGATTTCGAATCTGTGCTGAGAGATGATTGGTTTTTGTAGTGATATTGTTATTTGCTTCATAGCTTAGTAGACAGGTTGGAATTACCATAGTACTTAGGAAATTAAAACTGTTCTAGGAAAGTCAAGTCATTTCAGCAGAAGAGTGGATGACTAATCAATTATCACCACTTTTTACGTTTTAATCGGCTAGACTACTAGTTCCTATCCTCCGCTCTCTTGCGTCACCTTCCTACGCCGTGATGATGAGTCCTAACAAGGACGAGGCCGGTCCATGGCTGGAGGTGACGCATGAGAGTTGGAGTATGCGTCCTATATTGGAAAAGTCATGAAATTTAGAAATTTGGTTTATTAGATAAATTTGTCAAATGTAGACCAAAACTAAATTCAACCGATGTATTTTTAAAGGGTGCACATTTTTTATTCCTAAATTAAATTTTAGTTTTCTTTTTTGTTATTGCACTTAAATTATTTTAATGTAGTGTAGGTAAATAGATAATCCAATGTATTGCATAATATATAAACTAGTATAATCCTGACTTTGAATTACTATTATTTAAAAAAAGTTGACTATCTGGAAGTAATTTCTTTGTTTTGTTTTGAGATTCAATTTAAATAATTGCATCATTATGCTGTCAGGTTTGATTCAATTCGGTGGGTAAGTTGTGTCCGAAAAACAAAATAATCGGTAGTTGGTGAATTGGGTTTGAATGCATGATGGAGGAAAGAAATATAAGAGGGAACATTTCAACACTCGTTAGACCTATATGACCATCTACTGAATTTCGTAGCTTTTATTGTACTTACTCCCAAGGAATATATTGCCAGACTGGTTGAATTCACTGCCTATTAATTGAAAGCCTAGTTTTGTCAAAAAAAAATTAAATTGGTAAAATACTTTGCAGAATGCTTGAAAGTTCGTATTTAAGCTGTGACTAAGTAAAAAACTGAGGTATTTAAGATATGCTACAAAAAATTGTATTTCAACACAGAGAAACAAAGATCACCCACTAGATTCCCCTCCCCCCACAGAACCCATATTCTTTCCACATCAAACCGAGGGTTAACTCTTCCCCCACCCACCCTCAATAACACCAAAGTCCGGCCCGTCCGGCTTCCAGATAATGAGAGAGATCGCGTGCGGGCCGTCCCTTTCTTGTCAGGGGTCACGCAATCGGCCGATTTGTCCCGCTGACTTCCTAACGGCCCTGGGGAAGTAATTATGAGGATTTATAGTTATTTGTCGAACCCCGGACTCAAACACCGGATTCCGTGTCTATAGATCCGGGAAGGAGTGGGAGATGCTTTTGTGTGTTTTTGGATGGGATGGACTGATGGTGTGGGTTTGAGACTATCAAAACTTCTTCAGAAATGAGGTTGAAAAAACGAGTCAATACCGAATAAACGAGGTGTTTTTATGATAGATTTGAGGGCCAAATTCATCTATCCAAATTCTTGGTGAGAAACGAGGCAACCAATGGGGAATAGAACGATTTTTCAAATTTAATTTATTTCGATGGAGCTTCTTTATGAAATATTTTTAATTTTTTTTAATTATTAATTTCTGATCATTAGTTAATTTTTTACAAATTAAAACTACAATGCTCAGAAAGGTTCTTGGTTTGGCACATGACGTCACTTCTGTCTTCGGCACGACAAACTTGTGCGAAAGCGTATTCGGCAATGGTTAATCCTTTCCTTTGGAAGTATTGATTGGTCGAAGATTCAGCGAAAGCCGAAGTGACGTCACGTAGGCCACACCTCCAATTCTAGCGAGCTTTATTTTTGAAAATTAATTTTAAAAAACTAATGATAAAAAAATCAAAAAATTTGAAGAAATGTGTTCTATACCAAGACCCTCTATATAAAGGCCTCCCAACTCGGCCGTGCAACGTCATAATTTTCACTCATCTTTGACGTCACTCCATAGACTTAACATGGCAATTTTCACTCACGTTTGACGTCATCGTCTGGAGTTGGGTGGCCATGTATATAGAGGGTTTTGTCTATACCCTCATCAATGATTTTCAATAGTCAAAATCTTGAATTTCCACAAGTGTTGTATTCCCTATAGAAGGAGGTGTGTTTAGTTTAGGGATCATATTAAACTTTCCATAAACGAGGTGAAAACAAAGCGACCAAATGAACGAAGTGTGTTTACTTCATTTATGCTAATAGCCCTAAACCGAAATAAAAAAAATATTAATTAACCACCCAAATTTGACCTTTCTTTTTGCGTAAAGACATATCTACCTCGGTTATTTGGTTGAACCGTTTTAGATTTGGTTGACTCGTTGACTTGTTTTCCTACTGCTGCATCTGGCCTTATTAGATATACATCACTTGAGCTGGTGAAAAGACGGATGACATTTTTCATTATTCTTTTAAAATTATCATTTTTTAACTCCTAAGTATTTTTTGTACTTCAATTGATTATCAAATTTAACCTGACTCTTGGATGAAAGTTAGAATCCGAAAGGCATATTCAGAGAGCTTTTTTTGTAGGTTTAAAACATAATCCTGATATTTTGTAGAAGATAAATTTACATTTGTTTAGAAAAAAATTGTGCTTTCTTAGCTTGTGTTGTTTAATAAAGAAAGCCGACATCACGAATATGTAAGTTGAAAGCTCCAGCTGCTATTCTTAGTGGTCTCATAAAAAATTAACTTGGTTCTTGAAATAAATAGTTCAAAATACAGTGTTTATAAATTTTTAACTTTCAATATATGTTTTTACTGTTGTAAGGCTAAGCGCGCACTAGAGACTTTTGTCTCGGCGACAGATACAAAATAATCACCCTGGCTATTGCAATGAGCTAGAGCGCGCGCACAGGCGACGAGACACTTGGCCCATTGCCAAGAATCTCACCATTAAAATACATAGCTCTCGGGTGATCTATATTCTATAGTGTTATAGTCACCGGCGACAGAAGTCTCTAGTGCGCGCTTAGCCTAACTCTTTAATTTTGTTTTGTTAGCCGATTGATAATATGTTTGTGTAAAAAATTACGTTCCCTATTGTAATAATATTTTTAAGATTGTTTTCTTTAAGTTGATTTAATACATACTTGCTTCCACACTCAAACAATAAATTCCCATACTCTTATTTTATGAAATATTCATTTCTATGCACATTAATTTATAATAAAGATGAAAAGCATTTCCCCCTTTTAATACCAATGCAAATTTCATTACCACTACTTATCATTTGCTTATATTTTCTAAACCAAGTCAGTTTGCAAATGTTTTTTGTATCGCTTCTCAAAACTCTTTAAGTTCTGATTGATTTTAATTTTGTCCTCCACAGTTTATGATCCTCTCCATGTCCGAATCAGACTCCTCTTCCATGGCCTCCGCGGTAGGGTCCTCATTTTCATTTTTATTTAATTTTTTATATTTTGTTGAGTTTTTGTCATTTGCTCCCCGCATGCTATAACACTATCATATTAATTTCGCACTGACAATTTAGTAAAGCTTTATTTGCAGTTTTTTTGTATGGATATTTTAAAAGTGTATATGTTACAGTTAATGTTCATAATCTGGTAATGTTCGGAATACCTGGGTAAAGTATGAAATATTTTGTACTTTACCTTGGATATTTTAAAAGTGTATATAATAACAGCATTATTGAGTTTAGATATTAGTACTATGCTGATTATAGAGTTTATTAAGCTAATATTTTTATGTAAGTATTTTTTTATATGTGGGGTGAAATGTTCTCTTTTTGATATTATATTATAATATACCTACAACTATAAGTTTAACATTTTCTTGTGGCATTAACGTTTCATGGTTTTGCATTTCATTTGTGTATTTTTACTTAATCACACTTATGGTCATATTCACCACTAACCTAACTCTTGATCATCCTGGAATCAAAACTTGTAATTGGTAGTTGAAAAAGAGAAATACTTCTAAATCAATCAAAATGGTTGAAAAACTTGATTCTAGGTTAATCTTAGGCCAAGTTAGTGGCAAATGCACCGGTTAATAAGAATATTTAAATTCGCATAATATAATAACTCAGTGTACCATTTACATTTAATTCACTTATTTTATTTATCATTAACATAAATATTAACTCAATTTATATCATTAACATAAATATTAACTCAGTTTTTATCATTAGCATAAATATTAACTCAATTTATATCATTAACATAAATATTAACTCAATTTATATAATTAACATTATTTAGTTTACAACATAACAAGCAATTGAAATTTAGCCTTTTTTATAACCTAACTCAAAATGGTAAAAACCTGAGTTAAATCATGAAGATTCTCACGGAGTTATGCTCTATTTTAATGAGACAGTGTTGAAATCATTATAAATTTGGTTTTGGCGTCACCTACAAATGAGTTTTCAGGTGCTAAAACTCACGTTTACACATAGCGTATGGATTGCAGATATTTCAAGCATTCCTATTGGATAGATTGCAATCAGTTTGTGTGTCGTAAAGTAAACACTCGAAGAACCGCGTTCTAATAAAAGTCACCGCCTACTTAAGAAATATATTCCTGCTTATGAATACATATAAATTAGCTTTTACTCGTGATATAGTGTGAATAGCATGGAAATTTTGTTGAATATTTTAATTTATAAAAATCCATTGATTTAATAGATTTTAAAATCATACACATTTCAATGTTTTACTAGTTATTCGTCCTTCTTGTACCAAACAGAACTGTTTTTAATGGAGTGTAAAACCATTAGCGGTTTAAGGAGTTTCCTATAAACTAAACTCATTGGCGTAACACGATGACGCCTACGATGCCCATTCTTCTTTTTCTTGACGGTGGAGAACTGGGGTGCAAGGCATATTTAGGTGGTCAGCTTAACGCAGAACCCCCAGTGTTTATGGAGTTTCCATTGTTTCAAAAATTTAAAATTTCCAAAAAAAAAAAACAAATTTAGTGGTGGTCATTACTAAACTGTCTGAAATTGAGTGTTTATGGTGTACTTCAAAATTAAAGGAATTGTGTCGTCCTATATATTTGAAAAAAAAAACGTTTCATACAAAAATGAAAACTGTTGGTGATCTGTATCAACCAATACCTACATCACACGCAACAACAGATCATCAAACCCCTACCTTATACCCTCATTATTACTACCATCAAGCTGCACAAAAAGCAATCGATGATACCCGCGGTCGGACACTCACAGGGTCATAAACAACGTCCGAAAGGGGCAAATGCCCCACGCGGTTACTTAACAGAAATCAATGCTGCCTTCCATTTGGAGAAATGTTGCCATGGTCGCTGCTTCTGCATTAAGCCCCCTCCATCTATTGATCGCTAATACGCCTATAAGCTTATTTAACGGTGGCTTTGGGGGGCGTGAGGCTTTAATATTGAATCAAGGGAGAGCTGCGCTGACAGAGGGGAGGTATTATAAGCTCCCGCAGACCAGTTGGAATTTTTTTCTCTATGAAGAAGAGAGGGGATGTGTTTTAAAGTATTCAACTGGTTGTGGATGGATGGATTATTATTATGGGAGAAGTGGGATGGATTAGCGATTTGTGGGGTATTATTGTTAAGGATTTCTCCTGTTCTTATATAAATCGGGTGTGGTGAGTTAGAGAGAGGATGAGGTTAGTCTTTCAGATAGGGGTGTTTGTTAGTTTGATAGTTTTTAGAGTAAAGTAATTGAATAATTACGTTTTATTTGTGTAAAATCTTATACACCAAGTGTAGAACATTTAAACATACAAAATTTGTCTTATATTTAATATAAACGTGTTAATTTTATTTATTAGAGTTTCAACAAAAAAGAAAAATCATCAACTAGTAGAACAAAACCGAAGTAGATCACATGAAAGATAATAGTATTTACTGGTCATGTTTTTATCACTGTTAATTTATATAAGGTTGTTAGTACTTGTTAGTTTATTTTATCTATCATATTAACTTTGCAAGCTACATACTATTTTCATTAATCCTCAAACCTCGACGAAAATTAACTGTAATTTTTAAAATAAAATCATAGTAGGTATTATTACAAGATATTTCATGGGATATTTTCTCCCACTCAACTCTTGTATTGCTGTTTCAACTGCTTTTGAAATTAAATGACTGTGAAGCGAGATGATATGTACTTTTTTTTATCAAATAGTAGCATAAAAACATCTTAAATCTCCTAAATAATAAAAGATAATGATATCAGAAAACACATCATGTTCTTTAATTATTGCTTTTCTAAGTTTCAATTTTAATTAGTATACTAGTAGGCATAACAGATCTTTAGACACATTAATAAACCGATTTCCAATTGTAACATAAGTTTAATTTTTAAATACTAAAGCAAAACACAACCGCAAAGACGTTCCTTTAAAATATCAAAATAACCATGCCTCACCAAATATGATTTTAAACTCTTTAATTCATCGTCGTATTAACAGTCATCAAGACTAAACAAACTATTTTCGAAACTTTTTAAAACATTTCCCAAAACCGAAACTTTTCCCCCACCTCATTAGGTTACTTAAAAGAGAGCAACCATACAAGCCCGAAACTTCGTTATACGAACTAATCTTCCCTCCTCTAATCAACCACCAGGCATTAAAAATTTTTCTCTTCCCCCCCACCAAACTTTGAGCCAAAGCGTTTTTAATTCACTTTAAATATAAAAGTGTTCAAAAATCCCTCCCATGCCAGGGAAAAATTAATTAACAAGATAAAGCAAAAGCGCAAATGCACTTATGCGAGGAACCGCCGTAATAATAATAATAAGGTATCCCTTGGGGAAAAAGACACAAAAGTTTATGAACTTGGCGACGAAAAGTAAACCTTGGGAAAAAGAAGGAACTGATTACTTCGGTGAGGCTAAAAGCTCCTCCTGAAAATCCCATTCCTCCAATTAAACAAGTATTGCATATCGCGATTTAATCCGGTACCCCCTCAAAGTATTGTTTTTCCGCAGGAGTAATAATTAACCAAATGGTCTCGCATGGATTCGGAGATTAAGGAGGCGAGATTTTCGGAAACTTTCTTTTTAAGGATTGTTGCTTGCCCTTGTCCTTCTTGTAAGATCCGCGTTAATGTGGTGTTGTAATTACGGGTAAAATTCTGCCATTGTTAAAAATGGATAATTACGGTCAAATTTTTTTTTATCTTAATGTGTTCAGAATGGGTTAAAACCTCCAAAAAACATTTTAATTTACCTTTCAAAACCCTAAATTTTAAGTTAATTTTCAATTAAAAATAGCTTCTTTTCTGTCTGAGCTGAAACAGCTTGTGACGTTAAATGTGCCTTGCTCCTGCTTGTTGTTACATCCCGCTTTTGAAAGACTGGAAATACTGAGCTCTAGTTTTTTTACAGCCTAGTTTCCACATTTCCAAGAGCACGTGTGACGTCACATTGTTAGGAGCTTTCTGTATTAAAATGTTTCATAATTCATGTTATCTTCTTTACTTTGTTTGTAATTTAAAAAAAATATAAAAATTACCTTAAAAAAAGTTTGTGGAAAAAGACAAGGGTATTTTTGGAATGAGGAGAAAATTTTTAATTAATTAAAATTGAATACTTAGATTTTTAAGAGATGCTTCAATTCTCCATCGTCAAATTGGATTTTGGATTTCAAAGATACAAATAACATTTTTATTTCAAACACTGACTGGACTTGACACACTTGACTGGATGTGTTTTGCACACATCCAGTCAAAATTGGTAAAAATATAATTGAAAATATCTTTGATACCTTTATTTTAAATTCCTTAAGATTTTGTTACCTTATTGTGTAAGGATTTATTTAAATTGGTTTAAAACAGTTTCTTCGTTGTTATTGAATTTTAATTATTGTCGTTCAATCCATAAGTATTGTCTTTTAATTAACTGCTACACTGGCTCATATTGTCTGGTGACATTTCTCGAGTATTTAGTTACGATGTAATTTTATATTGGATTATCAGTTTCTTTATATAATGATCTCACGTATAATGTATCACGTATATTTTTATACCATCTTAAGATATAGAAAAAAATTTTAACAATAGATTTAATCAAGCTTTCTTGAATTTAAAAAAAATTAACTTTACAAAACGGAAAATAAAAAATTTAAATTTTTCAAGCTTATAATTTTAATCCCAAATACTCGTATCTCTTCATCTATTAGCATTGTTTGTTGTCTCTATGTTAAATAATCAGTATGTTAATTAACTACTACAGTTTAAGAAAGTAATTCACAAATTAACATTTTTTTGGTGCATGAAACTAATAAACCTCTTAGTGCAACTTCTATCCCTTGGATTTTTTTGGATGAAATTGTATTCCCTTTCTTAGACCTTATGGAAAAAGTATCCCTTTCTTGTGATTAATATTTTTTGTTGCATAAACTAATAAACCTCTTAGTACAACTTGTATCCCTCGGATTATTTTCGATGAAATTGTATTCCCTTTCTTAAACCCCTCTGGAAAAAGTATCCCTTTCTAGTAATTAACATTTTTTGAAGCATAAAACTAATAAATATCTTAATATAACCTGTATCCCTTGGATTATTTTGGATGAAATTATTCTCTTTCTTAAACCCTTCTGGAAAAAGTATCCCCCAGATGAAACAAATCTGTCTGATATCCTCACGAATAACAAAATATAGTCATCATGAGAACACTTAATAATGAAATAACCGCTCTCTTTTATGCCAATACAGAATGTCTATATTTACCTTACCCGTCACTAATCTAGGAGGAATATTCTATTTATATGTTGCTTTTCCTGCTTGCTCTAGTATCAGAGGTAAACTAATAGCACAAGATAAGTCATGGAAAATGTTTTATATACCTTTAAGAATATATTGTCTAATATGAAGTCTAAAACAAGCTTATTTTATCACACATTCATGCTGGTTTCAAACTTTACTATGAGTTAGTATTAAAACTTTTTTTGAAAAATGAATATTGTGAAATTAAATTATATATTATTTTAATCCAAAGAGGAAGAATTTTGAAACATTGGAAAATATTGAAACTTTTGTAATGGTGTTTAGTTTTCATTGAAATCTACGACTTTACAAAATGTAAAAGGATGAAAATTTTAAATTAGTCTTGGGCTTCTTGTGGTATAACTGTAAACACCATTTTCTACATATGGCAATAGCTTTTATAGTATTATTTCATGCCACTCTACTATGTGCAATAATAATAGGAAAATCTTTAAGGGATCAAGTTTGTTCAAAAGCGTTTTATTTCAGAAATTGAAAATTTGTCCAATAACGTCCAGGAATTTGAATTTCTCCGCCTTTTGTAATAACTACTCATAAATATATCATTTTTAACGTGATTGCTTATGTCTTCAAACATGATCTACAACATTTTCCAACCACGTTTTACTCTCTTTAATGTGACCCGAAACCGCAAAAGTTCCTTAATTCGTATAAAAATCGAATATTTAATGGACAAATGATCCATTTACGTTAAAACTTCCACTGAGAGAACTTATTCTCTTTTAACTTTCTCGAAAAATGAAACTTCACTTCTTGCATTATTAGTGCAAAAACGCTAAAAGGGTGAAATTCCACGGGCACACACACTTTTGATCTAAAATGTTTCGTGATCCTTCACTCTGCAGTAGGTAATTAGGTACACTTTTTCTTGTGATCGCTCCGTGACTCCTCTTCTTCCATACCCCTCTCCATTAGAGAAAGGGGGAACTATCGACAAGAATTTCTTTCCGTAGACTAATGTCCATAACTTAATGTATATTCAAAATCAGCAGTAAGTGAAGGTATAATTGAATAGGCTTAGACCAGGAAGAATTTCTTGCCAATATCTTTTATCGACGTTGTTTATTGGATTTATAGAAAATTGGGAAGACTCCTCTCAGTAGGTTGGTGTTTAGAAGAGTGATGGTGCTGAATTTTTAACTTCGTTTTTGGATCTTTTTATGGGAGTTTGCATCAAAGGACATTTCTTCGGGTAATTGAGTTCGCTCGGTCTTTGATTCGATACGAAGCTTGTGAAATTGGCTTTCGTTCTAACATTATTTTTTCGAGGGATGTTCTTGAGATTCTGTTTCGATTCAGTCGATGAGTCATTAAGTTTTTATGCAACTTTCGAAACGCGCTGATAACAGCTTACTAGAATAGAAATGAATCTAATCAATGCTCCATTTGTCATTTAAGTCTGTGTAAAATGTGTGATTTTACAGATTTAAAATCTCAGGGATTGCCGCTTCTTTTAATAATGGAACAACCAATTGCTTTCAAAGATGTATTGTTTACGAAAATGTTTGATGAGAAAGGATTTAGTTAGACAATGGAATATATTTAGGCTTAGGTTCTTAAGTTATAAAGCTGTCAATAAAATATAATGCTTGAAACACTTCGATATGAAAACAGTGATAATTTTAAAAGCGGTTAAAAAGATAGACTTGGTCGAACTTGTGGCTCAAATTGAAAATTGGTTGGGCTTTTTTATGCTTTAAGAATTGAATTTTAAAAAGGGTTGATATACCTTTAAACACGCCTTTTTAAATTATGAATGCATAGTAGATATTTTCATAAAATGAATTTGCTTTCTGTTATTAGAGGGACATTGTTTATGTTACGACCAAGAGCCACAATTATGTCTTCTGTTGCATTAAATAAACTGTGATCTCACAAAATGTATCACTGAGTACTTTTATAACATGGTTATGTTCTTTTTTATTGCAACAAACCTGTGCTGCTAACTTAAATAATATATTGCATTTTAAAAAAGATTTATCTTTTATTAAATCTTCCAATAGAATCATGTAATCCAGATTTAAATTAAGTTCTTGATGAGGTATATGTAACAATTTGGTAATATGTAATATGTGAGTCCCCCAAAACGCTTATTTTTCTCTCAACTACTAAAGGTTTGTTTTATTTTTATAAATATAATGATTAAAAGTAATCATCGTACACAACTACTACTCTTCATCTAAGCTCTAACATAAAACCAAAGTTTCTTCATTTCACGAGTAAGCTTCAACCATTCCCTATATGCTCCAGACAGGACAAACGCTTCTCTACCCCCAATGAAACCCAGATCTTCTCTCCAAAAGGTCCTCCCGTCGTCGCGAAGTTTCGAAATCGAATTCAAAACATCCTCGTTAAAGCTTTCGCTCTGAAACACTTTGATGGCAAAACTTCGTGAATAATTCCCCTATTATTGCGAATACATATTCCACCGATCTATCTGCGAAGTCCATTTGCGCGAGATATTTTTATCGCATCAAAGAGAGATTCTAAACACAGCGACGTGAAAGGGGAGGGAGACTCCTCCTTTCATCTGATGCATTAGTCCTTTGATTCCCGATTTTCGACCAAATGAGTGAGCTGTTTACTATTATACTAGAGAGAAAATTATTATTATTATTGTTATTGTTTGTTGAGAAAAAGTGATCTGCATTATTGAGTGAGTCTCCTTTGATGCTGCAAGGGTAATTGATTGGATAACGGTTGGGAGAAATTAATTTGACGGGTCCTTGTCAGGTAGGTAGCTGCTTCCCCTTTTTTTTGCTGCTGTTCAGAGATGGATTTTTTCTTAGTGAAAAGGTGACGCGACTCGGATCGAGAAAGAAAATTAGCGACAGGATTCTGGTGCGAAATTGTTTTTTTGATGAAGCGTATTGATCTTAAAAATTCGATGTCTGTCTGTTGTTGTTGTGTTCTTTTTTTTCTTGGTGTTCTTAATGGAACTACGTTAGAAAATAACGTAAAAAGTAATCTTTAATGTAATATATATTTTCGAAATGAAAGTGCATGATTGTTTTCAAAGGTATCGAGCTCGAACAATGTCTTAATTTGAAACTACGAGTTTTTTTATGGATGCTATCACGTATCTTGCACCATAAAAAGAATGGAAATCTTTTGATAGAACTCCAGAAGGCAATATAATAATTTAATTGTAATCCCTTTAAAATTACTTTATTATTAGTGTTCTTAAAAATGTTTTGTTCTGTAAATCTGTGTTCCGCCTCTTTCATAGAAACTCAGACAGTGGACCGTAGAGGGTGTAACTGTAATCCCAATACAGTTTCTAACCTACACAGTTTTAATAAAGTTTGAGATTAATCGTTTTAATATTGATCTTTCAAATGTATTAAATCTTAAACTTGATTAAGCTAATACTAATTAAATATCAGGAGAAAAACTTCGACAGATCAATAAATATATTTTTGTCTCTTTTTAAAATGATTTCTAGCAAACTAAGTTTCCATGTAGAAAAAAGTAACTCTTAAAGAGTATTCGTTTGTAACGATTTATTGCTCCACTGTGCTCTTCTTAACTGAGCTCTTCTTAATTTGACATTCAGGGGAACTTTTTCAAAAATATGTATTTACATGCATACTGTTGTTTAAAATGCATACCTTTGAGTTGAAATGATGTGTGACACAATACAGTGCTGCGGGTTGTTTGAGCTTCCCTGCAACAGATGAACCCTCGTTGTAAAATAGGATTTACAGGAATTGTTACAGTGAGTTTCTCCGCAGTGTTTTCAAAACTTTATGTCCCTCATAACCGTTAATAAGGCTCGTAAAATTTTTTCTATCCGGTTTAATACTGATACTCAAATAAATTTAGCTCAATATTGACACTGCTTTTTATTTCTATGTTTCTCGCTTCTTAATACAGACCTCATTCCGAGTCTGTGAATTATACAGATGGGACAAAAAAATTAAGACTTGTAGGGGTGGAAAATTTAAAATTATGTTAGAGAGTATGGACTGAGATCCAATCCTGAGTAGAGAGCCTGTATACGAGAGAAAACGACAACTCGCTTAAAAGCGTCTCTGCGCATCCAATTCTGTCCAAACTGTATAATGCCGCCCCACGCTAATCCTAGGGAGGGAAACCTGTGGCGAACAGAAAACCTGTTTACCGATCTGCGCGCGCTATACTCAGTTGTCGCCTCTCTCTAATACAGGCTCTCTAATCTAAGGTAGATAGTTGGCAGAAGTTATTAAGCTAGGTGATAGCGGGAAGGGCTGGGGGTAGAAATTAAATTGATTCAATTCCTCTAACTGTCCCGTTAAATATTGCCAAGGTGTTTAAGAAGAAAAATATTCTTATATAGACGAATTTGTATGCTTTTCATTGATAAAATTGTTTATTTTAATTGAAAAGTTTGCAATCTTAGGTGATACTTCTGATATTGGAGTCAGTCTATTACAGCTTGGCGATATTTAGGAGGAATGATAAAAAAATTAGGTTGTGAAATTCCACTGCCAATTTCCATGTTTTAACTTGTAATAAAAATCGATGGAACATTGGAAAGAAAATTTTAATATGTGAATTTTGGAAGTTATATTCGGGAACAAGTACCTAATTTTTTGTTCTTTTCAGCCAAGTTCTTTAGATATTCTCTTATGTGAATTTCGTTATGTAAATCATTGAAATGAATTGACTGCCTGTTAACCTTCGGTCAGGTTACTGCCGTATTCACTCCTAACCTGAGCGATGGTTAACCGAGGGTCAAACAACAGATTGGTGAATAATTAATTTTCCTTTTCCAACTTCTAATCAGAGGTTTGACTCCCGGTTAACTTAGGGTCAGGCTGTGCTGTGGTGTTTAAGCACAGTTGCATTTTGTTGTATATTGCTTAGTAGTATATTATAATTCTGACAATAATTGCATACGTATTGTTATTCTGACTTGTTGATAACTAGTTATATTACGTATTCTAACTTATATCTTTTGTTGCAGGACGGGCGTCAGCTGACCCTGGGGTCGATGCGGGGCGTGCCGATGGTAGCGTCGAGCCCCGTGCGTCACGAGAGTCCCATCCAGATGAACCCGATCGAGGTGCAGACCTACCAGCCACCCTGGAAAGCGCTCACCGAGTACGCCGCCCTACAGCCCGACATCGACCCGCAAGCGCCCCACTTCCAACAGATTGTAAGTCAGGTGAGATATAACATGAACGGGCGGATATAACGTCTAATATAGGGGGTGATTATACTGGTGGAGGGTCAGTTGGTTTTTAGACCGATGTGAGCAGTCGGATATCAGTAATATGAGTAAAAGAATAGTTACACGAAATTTTTCTAAAACTGAGGGTTATAGACGCTAGTTATGACCAAAGGGATTCCAAAAAATAACTAATCTTATCATTCTTTTTCATAAAAAAAGTAAATTATAGATACACACTACGGAGTTAAATTTTTACCCACTTTTTATGAAAAAAATTATCAAAAAATGTGGTATTTTGAATAATTGCACGATGTATTTACAATGTTCCCTGATAAAGGTTTTGCAGTATTTGTGTTGAATGTTTAGAACGGAAAATGTGCGCGCATTTTCCCGGGTTAAAACTTTATGGAGATCCAATACAGAAACCCTTGGGGGCTCCATGAAAGTTCTTCTCCAGCTGCCACATTAGAAAATGAGTTAATAATGAGCCAATACTACTCCTGATTAACGAGTCTACCACTAGAAAAATCATTATCCTTTACTACTAATTGTTTTTATTGGTATTTAGTTGCTCATTCATTAAGTCGTCCTATTTTGACTCTAGTACATTCATGACCTAACTTCGCCATGATATTTCAATTATCAGACTTTCTTTTTAACGTGGGACAAATTTCCGAACATATCGAATATTTCTCAACCTCAGAACATTTTCAGTCACACATCGAACCATAGACAGCAGACAGCCACAACAAATCCCAATCTACGCACCTATCGAACTCCACTTTTCTAATGGACCAATTCACGGACCAATTTCGGCATTTCCCTCGATTCCTCGGCGAAAAAAATCTCACGCACACATCAATATATAGCAAAGGTAGAAGGAGGGACGACCTGGGGTAATTGCACAATAAAAGGCCCGCACAGCCGTCCGATAGCCGTGGCGCCGCGGCAGTCGTAGAGATTGCCCCTGCGCTATCTCGGCCGGGCGGCCCCGGTGTGGTAGTTCTCAAGATTATCGGACCACGGCGTCAGTCTGAGCCCGCCAATGCCCCGAAGATTAGCCATGGTTAAGTGCGCGCCAGTTTTTTAAGGGGAGAATGAATGCGAAAAACGTAAATTCGAATTTTTTCGAATGGGAACGATAGTGGGGGGTTTTTGGGGGGAGAGGAAAACCGTGGGTTCAGGAATAAGTTATTTTTTCACAAGTGGATGGTACAGAAAAAAATACCCTATAATATCGATAAAACGAATAACCTTTTACTAGTATGGTTATTAACTACCACCAATTTTAGAAAATATAGAAAAATGTACGAAATAATATTCGTACAAAAACCTAAGCTTAATAAAAAACAAATATAAAAAGTTTTATTCAGAGTACTAACAATACATCTTGAGCAGTTAAAGTTTAAATAACATCTGTTAACAAAATAGACGATATTAGTGTGACGTCACTTGCTTGTTTGGATACGTCGATTCCATCCGTGATTGGTTCCGTACGGAATTACTTCCAATCACAGATGGAATCAACGTATCCAAACAAGCAAGTGACGTCATGACTAATGTCGTCTATAGATTCCATATTTATGCTTATTGCACAAAAAAAAATAATCTGTTATTTCTATAAGTTCAGATTGGTTAAGGTATCAATCAATTTGACTTCAAGTTAGACTTATCACTTTTGGTATTCATTTTCGAGCTATTATCCAAGGTGAAAAGTGTAGATTGCGTGTTACTTCAGTCTTCCGTTGTCCAATTTTTTTATGCAAAGCAGCAATTCACAGGAGTTTATCATTACTTCTTAAACCTTTCTATCCGAACAGTCAATTTTTCCTTGTATCAGAGGAATTTCTCTGCAAACGAATTAAATCATTGTGTGTTTCTTGAAAATATCTTTATCTAAATTTGAAACTTCTCATCACATAAGCTTTTGAAGCGTTATAAGAAAGAAAACGTTTAAAAACAAAACAAGATTTTGTCACCTTCGGTTTATTTATTTCTCACTATAAGCTCTAAATTTATACAATCAAGGTCTTATTAAGGCTTAAGGAAGATTTTTCATCTATAATATTAGGAAATAATATTATTTACAAGAATACGTGAAAGCCTGCGTGAAAAATAAAAGTATTAAAATGTATAGGCTTATAGAACATTTCTAAATGCTACAACAATGTAAACCTAACACAGTTACGATTCTTCGGAGCGTTTTGGGTATTCCAGGAAATTACAGGATTCTCCAACCAAACTTCAAACGGAATTTCCGGATCGGCGATCCTTCTCAAAATAGCCCTGAATCCTTCTCCCCAAACACACACACCTAGGGCCAGCCGAGGGGTTTTAACACCGTTTGATTTCTCAGAATCTCCCACAGATACAGCTCATCAAACCTTTTCCACCCAAAGGAGCTGCGCAGTTGCGTAAATACGAAGAGCCCTTTTTTCTTATAAAAGGGATCTTAAGAGGATTATAGAGAAAGGTGGGGAGGATTGGAATACTTGAGGATTCTCCTCGTCTGATAGCTTGGGTTTGTTTCTGGTTGGGTTTTGGAATGGGCCGGATTCTTAGAGGAGAATAGTTACTCTGTAGTTTTTGTTCTTTATCCTGTCTAGAAAATATATTTAAACAAGTAATTTATAAAATTAATGTTGAGTGTTGGTTAACTTTTACTCTAATATTTTGGGAATCTGTTGAATCATAGTTAATTATATTTAGGATAAGAGTTGAATTTATAAAAAAAGAAAAGTTTTGAATCTAAATTAGGTTTAGATATATTTTGTTTGTTTATTATTAGCAGCGTAATCAGTTGCGTAAAAATAAAAAAAATGAGGTGGCATTTCAAAGGTAATTTGTAAATTTTTATTCTCTAAAAAAGGAAATTTTTTAAAGTCATTTGAAATTGTCAGACTGTAACTATAAGTATACCAGACTGCAACTGTACACCATAACGGTGATGCTCTTGGTACTGAATAATAGGCAAAATAGGATCTCAAAACCAAACTTGTACAAAACACACTGGAAGTTTGAAAACTAGAATTCAAAGAAATATCTTTCATATTTCTGACTACTGCAGGTTTCCCCTAACTTGTCTATGTTTCCTTTGCATTTATAATCTGCAAATCTGCCTAACATCTTGAAAATCCTTTACGATTTACAAAATAAAAGCGTTTCTTAAAGAAAAATCCATCATTCACTATAATTTTTCGAATCATTCAAGACTTATTCAGTCACTAAAAAGGATGGCGCGGAGCATGTCTTGTGAGTTCAATTCAGTCTCTCTATGCCCTAATACCATAAAAACGCATCAAACCAACCAACCAATCACAATTCTGTCATTACCGTTGTCTCTGTAAAAGAGTGGTAGAGCTAATATGCCCATTTCACTTCCTCACTAACTAACCTGCAGCAAACGGAAAAGAAATTAAAACAAGGCACCCTACCGATCCCCACACACAAAAATCGATTCCAATCCACTCGCAGATTAAAAACCCCCATCATCATCATCACAAACCTACCTGCCTTCATGGACCACCTTCCCTGGACGACACCGATCCTAGCTAACACCGTGCTCATCGTACCGTGAACGGCACTGCGAATAGACCGACCGTGCCACGTGCCTCAGAAAAAAAATCGCTGTTTGCAAACGTGACGCAAACAGGCGCGTGCCCCGCGACCGCATGCAGGGGCGGCCCAGGGGCTTTTTAAATCGAGTTTAAATGTGCGCTGTTGCTGCTTTTTTTTGAAGTGGTGTCATGTTTGGAGGCGGGTGTCTTTCGATTGGAGATAATGTTGAGTAAGCGGATCGGAATGGCGTATTTCTTTGTGCCAGTTCCGGTGTTGTATGTTTTGAGTGGAGGTTGCCGGTTGGGTTTAATGGGGATTATGATGTGCAGGGGCTGTTGTGACTCAATGAGATGGGGTGGTGTCCTGTTGCCTCTTGTTTTTGTTATAGGTGATTCGGGGGTTCGATAAAGCGGAGTCATAATCAGTATGTGTGTGTCCGCTCTCGAGATTGAAATGAAAAGTTTTAAGAATTGAAAATGCTCCACGCAAAAAAAAATTGGATTATAAACACATTTAAGAACACTTTTTCTGACGAAATTAAAAATAAAAACACTTAACTCTTTATTGTATTGGGATAGTTTTGTGAATACGTTTAAAATGTGTTACAAATATGTTTTGAATCTGATAGTGTTCAGTGTTCTTAAATTTCGAATACAATTTTTCCCCTGTAATTTAAGCTGTATTACTTTAATACCCGGTAGCTTGATTTGATTTTTAACCTGAGTTACTTTGAGGGTAGAATTATAAGAGATTCGCTATGCTTAGCATATTGATACAGAAGACAACGAAATTTCTCTGAACATTTGACTAGCAAATATACTTTTGAATTTCGAAAACTCCTGACTATTATAAGATTCTATTCGTATGCTGTTATTTAAAACGTATATCCATTTGGGAAGTAAGAAAGCATCAATTTATCCTTTAACATTAATTTTGTCAAAAATAAAAGTAAGAAATAAGTTATATATAACTGTGTTTAAATAATGAGGTTTTTTGATTTATTTTGCTGTACAGTTCTAAATTCTTACGTTATAAGTTCACTTTGAAAAATTTTAAATGTAACACTCCTTTCGATACGAAAGCATGGCCAAAATATTTCAGTTTATCAAAATTTTGAAAAACTTGACTTGTATAGAAGTGTTTTAAAATATTTACTTACATTGAGAGAGATTAAAACTGCAAATACACCCTACAAAAGCTACTGAAGCAAATAACAAAAGATTTTCCAAAATAAAAGCGTCACGGTTGCTTAAAATTCATCTTTGAAACCCCAATCCAGTTCAACAACAAGAGAAAACTTCAAGTTTCAGCAGAAATAACTCTCTCCAGTCGTTTTTCCGAAATATTTCCATTCCACAGCCGAATATAGGTACCCCCGGAAAAAATCAAAAGCAACTCAATACATTTCACCTCAGAACACAGAGACTCGATTGTTCCTCGAAACCGCAAAAACAATAACACATAAAATTCGAGAAAGAAGGGCGCAAACATCTCCACTCGCATTGATCCCGCACACAAACAAAAGCAGCAGCTAGTAGTATAGAAGTAGTAGTAATAATAACCACCAGCACAGGGCGCAATGGGGCGCAAACTTGGACCCGCGCCAGGGCTCCTGATGAAATACGGAGTTCTCCCGGTGACAGATACGCTGATGGAGCCTGCTGAGAGAGACGAAGTGGGGTTTAAAACATCGGGATGCGAATTTATGACTTTGCCCAGGAAGTCATAAATAGACTCGCAGGGAAAACACAAACTATCGTGTTCCGAACAAAAGCCAGCTTTTTCTCCTTTTTTTCTTTTTTAACCGATTAGATATTAAAATTTTTCCATCATCTACCAACGATGATTTTGTTTTCTTCATCCCGCAGCGTCTTTATTTTTGAATTTACTACTGCGGGTCGGGCCTCGTAAAACATCTCCGCAGATAACGTGATGGTAGAGTCCTCTCTTAATTTTCCCGTGACGTAACTTTCTGTTTTTCTGTTGTAAGGTGGGATAGAAATAAAACAGGAAGAGTGAATGTAACAGTGATGCAACTGACAAAAAATTATCTGACGGTGATTTGAGGGAAAAGACGACGTTATTACAAGCTATTAAGATTGATAATTTTTTTAGTGCTCCTCTTAAACGGCGGCATTAGCTGGCGATTTAAATTCGAGAAAGACGTTTTCAAGGTTGAGGGAGTTGAAATGTGGAGTATGGCCCTGTGACATAGAATCAGGGAAAAAAGTCTTTCCGCGTTTTTTATCGGTATGATTTCTTCATTTTTGCATTTTAAGAAATCCTTGATTAGGTCTAATCTCGACGCAATTTAGATTGGGAACCAGAATCGTGTCCTTTAAAAATTGAGAAAGAAAGAGTTAATGGGGAGACATTTGAATTTTTATTTCCCTCTTTTATTATTTTTTTCTCTTTTTCTCACGCTCTATCCTGTTTTCTGCTTCTTCGTTTTGGCAACATAAATAACGGTTAAGCAGTTTTGTATCTGGAAGTGTCCTAAAAGAGAAATCGCTAATATGAAATGTTTTAGATAAGCGTATATTTTTCCGTGCTCGGTGGGCTAATTTTTATTCGAAATTTGTCTCTCCTTAATTACTTCATTAAGGTTTTTGCAATCTTCGGTACATCGCGATAATTTTCGGGATAGCTTAATTTTTTATCACTTTAAATGCGTTTTAGAGTGCTAATTTTTTTCATTTGAAATCCGTTGGGAGATTTAAATTTAGAATATAGAATATGTTTACTAGTACAAGGTTGCGTGATGTCGGAATCACTGTCGTGCGGATCCCTGAAATTTCTAGAATTCTCACCTGAACAGGTGATGCAGATATTCTGGATACAGCTTAATGTTTTATGTGTCTAATTCATTGCTTAAAAATGTGCTTAAATTTGTCCTTGTGATGACCTTTTATGATGTGATTTTTAGAATAGAACCACGAAAAAAAGAAAGATCAAAGTATCCAGTCTTGATAGTATTATTCCAATCTTGGAACTGTATAGAAATCAAGTATTAAAAACGTATGAAACACCGATAGGAAAACTTATAATTTTACAATAAAATATTAATAACCATCATTAGTTATTTTTTGCATTAGCTCATTTCATAAGCTCATTTGTTTAAAAATAATATTTTTAAGTTGTGTAATTCTTAATTAAAATGTGTAATTCTTTCTCAAATATTTATTTAATCTTAAATGAGTATTTAAATAAATCCTCTGACACATTCATCATTTAAACTTTTTTAAATCCTACTACTATTATAATTGTGAATGTTTGTCTGGATGTTTGTTACTCTTTCACGCAAAAACTACTGAATGGATTTTAATGAAATTCTACCATATTGTAGCTGATACATCAGAATAGGACATGGGCTATAATTTATAAAGAGAAAATCAGTCCTTCATTCTTTTTTCCCGTTTTTCCTGCTTTTTTTTCACTTATTTTTCCGTGTTTGAAAACCTGTTTTACCAGTCATACAACGAGTTAAAAATAAAACATTGTTTCAAATGAGACAGATCACTAGACTTTTTCATTTACTAGATCTTTTAGTTTAGTTTTAAACACTGGTTTTAAATTTGTTAATTTGTTCACTAGACTTACTAATTTACCAGACTTTTTACTATGGTTACAAATTGGTTATTTTATAAAGGCACCAAGATATTAAACATTATCAGGAACATCGGGATTGTAAAAAGTGACAAGAACACCGGGATTGGAAAATTAGCGAGAACATCGGGATGGAAAAATTACCGGGTTATAAAAATTACTGAGAACACTGGGATAGGAAATTTACCATAAAGACACCCAGAATACCGGAATATAAAAATTACCGTAAACACTGAGATAGGAAAATTACCGTGACCACCGGGATAAGATTACCGGGAACACACTGGGATAGGAAAGAGGCGCCTGGGATACCGGGATGATTTGTAATATTGCTAATTTACAAAATTATAAATGTATTTTAAGAAATCTCTCTATTCTAAAAAAAAGTTTTTGGTGACCGGTTTCCAGAGAAAGGCTTTTTAATTACTGATCCGTATAACACATGGTATCAAACTGTCCGGATTCTTTTGAGGATGTGCAAAGTGCCTTTAGAATTCCTAAAAAAATTCTCAATTTTAAAATATTTCCATTTTTTTAGATTACGGATAAGGTCGCAGTTACTAAGCAAGCAACTATCAAACAACTTATTATCATCCAATCATAACAACCAACTGACGCCATATTTTATGATGAAACGAATTCCTTTCACGTTTTAAAAATGTACTTTCCAAATTAAATATATTTCAAAAACAGATAAAAGTGTTATAAAAACTTACATACATGCTTTTTCATAGTAGAATATCACACATTTTGTTTTAAATGTAACAATTTTTGTTCTGATAAATGAAATTGTTTGTAAACATTAAGTGTCATGTAGGTTTTTTTTCTATTTATTTCCAATGGTTTAAAAGGTATTGTTTAACAAGTCTGGGTTGAAACAAAAATAATAATTATTAAACACTAGGTGTACTGACGAGTTACTAGGTACAAGATAGGACTTAAAAGATTAATCAGTGTAAGTTTTTTTCAGAATACTAAATAACAATAGTTATATTAATAGACGAGTTAGAAAAAACATTTTGATTAAATTATGAATAAGTTAGAGCTGATAAATATTCTAACTTTTAAGAGAGAGTTATTCATGGAAATGACCTATGACATATATTTAAAAAGTTGGTTGATGTTTCTTCTACTAATAATTGTTTTTATTTTTGTTTTATAAAGTGAGTTAAGTTCAGTTGATCTTGGATCTTGGTATTGTAATATAATTGTGAAGCAATCTAAAAGGTCCTACGTCAGCAGTTAACGGGGGTTGGCTAGCGATAGCGAGCAGGGGGCGGTAGCTCCCTAGTATTTTAAAAAATTAATTTATTCACCCCACCCGTGCAAGGCCGGGTATAACAGCTAGTATAGAAATAAAAATTAAAATACTTGCAGAAGAATAATTAGTCAACTAGGTTGGAATGGAAAAAGCTTTCACAATTATTTTACAATATCAATATTTGTGTCCATTTGCAAATTTATAAGAATTATGTCAAATCTATTGAAATTTAGATGGATATATACATTTTAGAACACTCATTTCTAATTTTCTATGGTAAAAAATAAGGTTTTTGACCCTAGAGAGGAATGACACACATTTAAAAGAATCCTATCAGTCTATTGGAATTATTTCTCTTTAATTTCAATGAGAAGAATAATTGGATGTGCTCTTTATGTAAATGAGCACACATTTTATTTCTTTACATTTCTTTGTTTAAAACGTTTTCCTGAAGTTGCATTCGGCCCCACTGAGTGAGAGAAATATGATAGTTTCGAAATTGAGTAAATCGATGTTTTCATCTTGGTTCGAAACTTTTTGTTTCAAATACGAAGACCCACTGCTTTCAATTTTGTAACAGCAGACATACTCGATTTCAAACAATTCAATAGTCACCACTCAAATTACACTTATTTTTATTTTAAATATGGAAAGGAAAACAAACATTTACATTGGATCCTTTTAAACATGTGGCCACGTAAAAAGTCATTCATGATTTTGATTTGAGTGATTGAACATGAAAATTATCATAAAATTTAATACAATTCTGTTAAAGTTATTGGATTTTTGAAGGATGTTGCTCCCCTATTTATTCTATGGTCAAAAAAGAAAATTTTAAACTCAAGAGAGTCTAAGACAATTAATTTTTCTCTGATTACAATGTGAAAGCGGATGATTGTGAATGCACCTTATTTGTTTAGCTCGTTGTCCTGAAGCTGCATTCGGCCTTAAATATCAATCCCTTCTATAGTGTGTTTAATTAGAATAGGCGGTTGAAAAGTCACGTGATTTCCCCTGTCTCCACACCTTTCCCCTGTGCGTTGCCATGGTTTCCACCCGTCTAATTTTTCCCCACATCACGCCAAGCCCACAACCGCCCGAGATGGTCAACTCGAATCGCAGCAGCCAATGAAATAATCGGAACACTTTTTTTTCGTTATAAAAGAAAAACTTTTGAAAAATTAGAATAATTTAGAATAAACTTTAGAAATTAGTTTAATAATTATTAAGATTCTAAGTTTCAATTTAATTTCACGCCCTGTCCTAAATGTTGTTCAAAAATAAAGCAGAACCGCTTACGTTTTTTCCTTCGTTACCAAGACGACGAACTTCAACTGATGACGTCCAACCGCCTATTTTAATTACACAGACTTTAGTTTTGTACTTCATTTAAGAGTTCGACCATCTCTCAGAATTCCTCCCATGAAATGTCTCCCCATTCGTCTCTGCTCCCAAGTCGTAACCCTATCCCTTATTCTCCAATCAGGTCCACTCAAGAGATACACCCACAACTCCCAACAAAAGGGTTTGGCCCATCGGCACAATAAACCTCCTCCTCCCGTTACAACACCCGGGCCAAAAGTCAAAACCGCACTCAGGGCTGATTTTCATGGCATTGTATAGCCACGCGATCGTATACTATAAATCTTGTTAAAAAAGTTCCTATCGTTCTTCTCAACTGTGATGTGAGATGTGAGTAAATAAAGTATCTACTTCCGACTTGCATCATCATTCGGCTTTTGGTCCGGACGTGAGTTACCAACATATATTTTTATCCCGCCCGACAAGTCTTGAATTATTCTAAAATTTTTAAATTGACGCATCAAAAAAATATTTATTTGTTGATTTATGTTTGAAAAGATGTTTTCCAAAAGAAAATGTCGAAAATTTTGTTTTACTGAATTACTATAGAACAGAGATATATTTCAAGAATATTTTGAAAAACTCTAAATCATTAAAGAAAAAAATGACCTTATCTGACCCTTGTCCCATAAAAGTCCAACAAACCAGCCATAGATCTTTTTTTTGGCCTGAGGTATATCGGCATATTTTGCCTTGTAAAAGTTGTACTGGCCACCTGATCTAGGCCTTCCATTTGTTCTCGTGATCCAACAGGAAATTTTCTACAAGTTGCTATGGTCTCGTCGCGTTTTCGGACCCATACAAACCCGCCCTCAGCCGAAAAAAAGGAAGATCCATCCTCTCTCTATCACCTCACGGCACTCAGTCTTGAAGAAGTCATCGGAGCAATTTTTCAAGCCGGGGGGGAGGTAGTTATCGGTCCCTTGTCACGTGACATATCAGGTGACCATTGGCTTGATTTATAGTTGTCTGGCTTCGCTGGAGACTCCTTTGACCGGCTCCTGAGCTCTTGGGCGGGCCGGAGATAAAACAGGTGATTTTTCTCGCTCCTTCGGTTCGGAGTTTCGTTTTTTCCTACCGAACGGATTACGGGGACCTCTTGAATCTACGGGACCGATAATACGTGTGATGTTCGTCGTGGTTTCGGGGTTTTATCACTGGCTCGAAAGGTCTGGGGGATATTCATGTATTGGATCTATTTTGTTTTGGTTTGATTTGGATGATGATTTCTGATTTGTTTCTTAATGTATCTTAAGGGTATTTTGGATGGAATGCGTTTCTAAATTAAGGGACGTATATAATATAAGGTCCACAGAGAAATTCGAACAAGGTGTACCAAAAAAAGTTAAACTCCTATTAAATTTACAAAATTTTTCTTTGGAGGACCCCCAGACCCCCTATTTTGTATTTGAAACTCTATTATTTATTTTTTCTTACATTTTTTTCATTAAGATGAAAATTCCCCCCAATAAATGTATTAAAAAGCTACATTGAACTTATTAAATGTGCATGGTAGAGGACTTGTGCTGGAACCGTTAGTAAAACACTGTTTTTCAAAATGTCTCAAGTTTATAAACAAGCTTTTTTTAAAGGATTGAGATGTTCTGATTTGATTTTAATTATATATTTTTAGTTACATTATCATTTAAGCATGAAAATGATGCATCGAAAGAATACAATTCGAAAAATGTTTTAAGGATTCGACAATAGACCAAATTTATTATCCCAAATTTCCTTTAAGAAATTTAGTTTTGAAATCTTGAAGTGATTTATTCTTGGAATTTTGAAATCATTTTTAATAAACGTCAACAATTTCTTGCGCTCCTTATATTTCAGACACCTTATCAATCTGTTACTCTGACCCTAACAAAACTTTTCCATCTTCCTAATGCTCAAAATTGGCTCAAAATATCAATTTAACTTTTTCCAGTTAAAATTTATGATATTAAAAAAAACGTCGACTTAATGTCAAGGGCATTCTTTTAAAAAGCAAAACTAAACTCGAACAACACGACCCTTTTAACAAGAACGCTACATAACCAAGTTATCGTCACCCATACACCCCCGACAGAAATAAAACTCGAAAGAAAGCACTCATCACTGCCTCAGATCTCTTTAAAAATCAGCACGCCCCTAAAAACAAGAGAAACAACACCCATCCTTGCAGCAATAAGCCACACACACACACGCACATAAGCAAACATCAACAAACAACAAGCAATAACAAAAAGGTCGTACGCAAAAGTGAGGCAATAAAGACGTCCTTCTGATGCATTTTCATTGCAGACAACATGGCAGGCTATGCTAAGAAGATGAGTATCCAGAGAGGCTTTTCAAAAAAAACCCTCCGAAAAAAGCACAAAAAAAGAAGGGAGGAAGGAATTGCCTGGAATATGTCAAATTCGAATCGATGAAGGTGGAATGCCACGTTCTGCTCCCGATGCCAAAAAGCTCCCGGTCTAGCCAGCGAAGCTTTTTTCCCCCATCCCCTTCGGTTTATACATGTTTTCCTTTTTTTCCTCTTCTCCGGAATTTTTTTCCTCTTTTCCTCGGGCGTGGCGCTGGGGGGAATTTTTCTTTCTTAAATCAGATGAAGGAACGGAAAGCGCTTCCATTCTTTTTCCCTACATATAGGTATCTTTTCTTATAGTTAATTTTTTTTGTTCCAGAAAAAAAATTTTTTTTGTTCTTCTCCACCCCGAAGAGAGAGCGTTTTTTGTCTCTTTCGCTTCAGTTTAGGCGGGGGAGGTTGGGAAAAAAGGAACGTATGGGAAAGAGATAGGAGGGGTGCCGAAAAGAAGCGTTTTTTATTCTTTGTCGGGGGAAAAAATCGTCCTTTTTTGTATATTCGAACTTTCACCGCACCGTTCTACTTTATATTTGGAAAAAATCAATTTTTTTTTCTGAATAAAATATATCCGCCTATCGTCGCTTCTAACTAACGATTATTTCATTTTCAGTTGGGTTTTTCCCCTATGGTTTCAAATTTTTTTATCTCTATTATTTTCAGTTCTTGGAAATGAATAGCGATGGGAGAATCCATTTTTTCTCGAAAGTTGAATGCAAATTTAACTAACGGGGGTGAGGATGACAAATGCACTAAGCGGAATGCATAGTGCCATTTTGTAACTCGTTTTATATTTTTGGGAATGAAAAGCAAAAATCCATTTATAATATCACTTTTCACAGTTTTTAGGGTTTAGCTCTTTTAAAAAAAATCATCGTTTTTAACTCACTACTATATTGTTTCAAGAGATGAGTTTCATTCAAGTAAAAAACTCTGAACCTATTTCTTTACGGGTCATTTTCATGGAGTTAGTAAATTTTATAAGCAAGAAGAAAGATGTTTTTAATCAGAATCATGCATACGCAAAAACTCTAAATAATTATTAGAGTTAAATATGTGAACTTCATTAGAAGATTTGGCATTTGAAGCCCGTCTAAATGTTTTTAAAAATGCAACATTATAATCTAAAGCTGGAGAGTTCAATAAAAAACTTCCAATTTAAAAGATTAAAATTATACTATTAACCAAAATTCACGGAAGGTTAGTGACTTTTTTTATTCATCTAGCATAAATTCCTGCTCTAAACTTTTACTCAAACAAACTTTGTAAAAAGATCCAAGCACTTACCTTGGAAAAACTAGACACCCGTCCGTGGATTACCCATTTTTTCCAAGTATACTAAGATGAAAACAGGAAAATAGCAGATGAAAACTCAAAAAAATTTTTGAAAAATAAAATTGATAGTTATTTCTGAGGGAGCGTTTTGAAAATTTTTTACCGTAACGTTCGTGTTGTTTTTCTTGGAAAAAATGGTCAACCCAGTTAGTTGCCCAGATTTTTCCAGGAAAATGCATGGAGTTTTTTTTCATAGAATTGATCTCTATCAAATTCCAACTAACTGAACTGACAACTAAATAAACTGTCACCACGAGAGAGGTGGTAGCCGTCAAAGGAATTTATACATCTTATCTACATCTTGTGTTTGAGACCACCTATCGAGATCTTGACTCCTCGATGGGTTCCATGAAAAAATGTTGAAGCAAATAGCTGCAATAGCCTGGTTAAGTAGTTTACGGTAGCGGCAGATTGCTTTTCATACGTTTTGGATAACGGGAGGCTGGACTGTTGTCGTACCAAAAAAATGACTGGACCCCTTCTGGAAAAATCTGTACGATTTGGTCTCAAATTAATTGTTTGAAAACAAAAGAATTTTTTCTTTGTAAAAATTCGCAGGGACAGCCATTATATACACTGATAGAAAGGAAACTTTCAAATTTTAGTTAAGCGATGTTTTTATTTTGGTTATGGAACTTTTTATTTCAAATATGACGATCCAATGATTTTAATTTTGAAATACAAGAAATACTCAGTTTCAAACAATTTAAAACTTACCACTCGAATTAACTGATTTTTATAAGTTATCTTTGAAAACTTCATCTCAATTTGGGTTCAACACGTTGCGATGACGGACGTCACACCTAATTTACTAGTTGACTCGCCATATGGACACTAGTATCACTCCGACCTATGTGAATTATATGCTCTCATTGGGAAAATTAGCACTGGATGTTTAATTTTTAAGTACCTTCATATTATCAGACATGAGTACATTCATGCTTCAAATTTAATAAAAATATTTTCACAGCCAGTTTTACTTATTATTCAGATTTGAGTAATTTTAACTCAATTTTAAAAATGTCGTTATTAGAATGAAATAAAAACATGAGAAAAAGAGATTAATTAAATTTTAGTATGCGATTCTATTTAACATTAGTGAATTCATAAAACATTAAATCTAAATAATATATTTAATGCAAAATATAAAATTCCTATTTACTTTTTAGGTTAAAAAAACTACGGGTAAATTCTTTGCAAAAATCTCTTGACTCCACTGTCCATTACTGAGGAATATCCATGCAATATTTCCTACACAAGCATCAACATTTCTCCGCCCAAAAACGCCAGAATTGTTGACACTTCCAAATCCCCTTCGAACAATTCCTTTTATTCAGACATCAATGTCCATGACTACCCAGTTCCCGGGAACAGAAGTCAGATCCCAGAACAAAGACGACGCTGCAATGGGGGGCAGAGCCGATCTACAAATCCGGAGTGAAAATATTTTCGTAAAATGCCCCCCCGCACACGCTGAAGTGGAATCATAGAGGTGGTATAACAGGGGAGAGCTTCGAACTTCTGATCCCATATTGCACTGACCGGGTCCTTTTACTGTCTGGCTCATGGAATTCATCAATGCAGGCGTGGATCCAAGGGGGGCACTCTCGACAGTGTCCCCCTTGGCCCCAAAAAGGTTCCCAAAATGAGTTAGCTCACTACTTTTACAAGAAGTTTCAAAATTTTTCCTGGAGAGGATCCCTTTACCCCCCTTCGGTACCATAAGGGGATCTGCATAATACTTTTTTTAGAAAATGCTCAAAATTTTGACATTTTTTGTCAAAAGGTAAATGAGACGACGGTCTGTAAATGTGCCCCTTTGGAGAATAATTACGTAAGAAACTGCCGGACCCCCCCCCCCGAAATTTTGACATCCCTATTAGTAAGTACTGTTTTTTTCTCCTTGAAATTTAGGTGACTTACACAAGGAGCTGTCCTTTTTGGGTGTAACCCTAATGGTTCAAAAATGAGTCAAAACACTACCTTTTCGGGGTTAAAATTTCAAAATGTCTGGGGGGTCCATCCCCAGAAAAAGTGCTTACGTCAAATTTCCTAATTCAGTTTTTTGTTAAATTTAATTTTGGTTGAGTATTGAAATAATTTATGCAAGAAGCAAGATATTTTCGAAAAATGCAGTATCGTAAGTAATCATCACTCATACCCCCTCCCCTCTTGTCAGGAAAAATAAGCAAAGAGCAAACCCCCTCCCCCCCTTAGGTGCTTACGCAATATTTGAACGGCCCCTCTCCAGTCTTTTTTTACTTTGATCTCCAAGATATATTGTCTTAACTAACCAGAAGAGCTCAAATAGAATTATAAGTGCTATTTACCCTAGTAGGCACAGCGCATACTAAATATGTAAAGTTTACGTAACTGATCGAAAAAGGAAACGAAATTTGGCCATTGATGACAAAATCTGGAAGGATCTGGATCATTTTTGCTGCATAGGTAGGGTATATTGCATAATGTAATACATTCTTTTTGATTTTTCCCTTTGTAACAAACAATGATAGTTCAATTCCGTTATCTGCCCTGGTAAATATCACTGAGCTGTTTTGGACATCGGAGTTTTGAAACATCACCAGAAATTGCAAATCAACCAATTTAAAATAAACTGTATAATATTGATGGCAAGAATAAAAATTTGGTTTGTACTTGAATATTTAGCCACCAACATATTTTGTTGATTTTTAAAAGAGATAAAGGACTATATCGTCAATCGTCCTACAATCTGTAGTTGAAATCGTCCTCTTAAATCCATTATGTGCTAATAACATTTACCATTCATCATGTTTTAAAATGAATTAACACTAATAATTAACAACAATTTGGGTAAGGAAATTATTTCAAGAGATTCTTCAATGTTTCTCTGAGGCAGAAAATTGTTTCCCCTCATGTAGAGAAATGTTTCCCCTCATGAAGAAAATGTTTTCTCATGTAGAAAATTGTTTCCCCTCATGTAGAGAAATGTTTCCTCTGATGTAGAAAATTTTTTCCCATCATGTAGAAAAATGTTTCCCATCATGTAGAAAATGGTTTCCCCTTTCCCCATCATTTTTCTGGGAGAGTAAGAGAAATATTCTCGGAAATCTACCAGCCTTATGTGTCCTCAAATATTACGCATTTTTTTACCACCAACTGCTTTTAACCACGGGGTTACCACACCAAAACTTCACTTTTCACATATTACCTCTACGAATAAAATCCCTTTTCTCTGTTGTGCAGTCAGCCCCAGGCACGACTCGAAACCCAAAGTCGCAGTAAAAACAGGCGGGAAGGGCATTTAACGCATAACCTCACAAAGAAAACCCGGACCGCTATTTATTTATTCCCCATACTAAGCTCTCTGGAAAGTCCCTTTTGACATATTGACATGCCGACTTTTTCGAGCGTCAAAGGACCTCCCCACACTTAGCCGGCTCTTCGAGGGTGGGAAGTAATAACACGGTGCGAGGCAAGATTATTGTTATTGTTATTATCATTATTAATTTTTTTTTGTGTGTGGCGGAAATCTCGGTACATCCGGATGAGTTTTTTCGTTGTTGGCTTGCGCACGTATAGTGAATTACTACTACTAAAGCCAAATTGAAGGGGATGGCAATAATTGCTACGGTCGTAAGTGGTGCATTCAAGAGTTAAACTCATGTCAGTGGCAACTGGAGAGACAACCCTTTTGCGGTCTTTGAACTGGTGGGGGAAATTTGAGACGTTGAATTGGGATAATTGGAGTTTGGAGTAAGGTGTGCTTGATGGAGTAAGAACTAGCAGGGATTGAAAAAATGTTCAGGCTGATTTTTAAACTTGCGTGTAAAATGTTTTTTCTGTATGAGAACATTTATTATTTAGTATGTATGTTAAACAGCAGAGTCTGTACTGTATAAGAGATCTACGTTGGGAAACGTATAAAGATTTTTAACTCTTGATAATAAATTTCTATTTCCTTTGAATTGTAAAAGTAATGCAGCAGCAATGATTTCGTCAGGGCGCCCATTTAAGGTGAAACACAAAGAATTATTACTTTTTAATAAATCAATAATTTACCAGAATTTTGTTTTAAGTAATTTTAAGTACCAATTTTTTAGCTTTAGAAGTTCGTCTTTTGGGGGCCGTACAAATATTATACAAGTATCTGTACTATTATCTACTTGGAAAAACTGTGCAGCTGGGTGTTGCCCATTTTTTCCAACATTCCAACAATACGGCAAAATTTTAAACGTTCCTCTGACCTACAATTAGTATTTTTCAAGAACGTTTAAAAAAATTTTACCCTAAAACGTTTCTGCTATTTTCTATAATTTATCTCGAATTTTTTTCTCGTGTCAATTCGGATTCGAGCATGGACGGATTTAGGTAGTGGACCCTGGGGACTAAGTGAAAACCTTGGGGAGGGGCAAGCTGTCCCTAATGGCATTGGAATCATGATTTTCCCTCATGAAAACGGATTTTTCTCAAAAATCCCCCCAAATCCGCCCATGAATTTCAGATATCCATATTACTCTGTATTTCCATTATTTAAAGTATCTAGTCACCATTACGAGTATTCTAACCCTTTCCTGTCTCTTTCAGATGCACGGCTACGGTGACCCCGACCACCACGTCCTACCGCACGGTCCCCCCCACCCACTACCCCCCTACCTATCGGATGACCACTCTCTGCACCAGCCCCCAAGCAATCTCTCCTCCCACATCCCGGGGACGCCCTCCGAGCTGTCCAGCCCCACGAGTGAATGATGACGCCCTTCCAGGGGCGCTTATGACCTCTTGTTGTGCAACGTGGCAACGATGCCGTGAGAGCTGACGACGAAGAAAGCTGTTCCACCGCTGTTAAGTACAGCTGGGCTGGAAGACGGCGGATACAGCGTAGTATGTGATATTTTGAGGGAGAAGATTGATGATGATGATGATCATGATGATGTGGTGTTGAGGTTGAGTCCCGTATCGGTGTACTTCTTTGAATACTTGCGTTGTTGGTTTAGAATTTTAATTTTTTTGGGGTTGTTTCAAAATTGGCCGGTAGATGGCGCTAGGCTGGTCAAAACCCGTTCAGACCGAGCTAAAAACAGGCAAGGGAGTTAGTTATGTTGATCAAGCTCTTGCCTGTTTTTGGGTCGGTCTGAAGGGGTTTTGACAGCGCAATCTATTAGTCAGTTTTGTTATTTTTTCCACAAAAAAAATCTTGGATATCGGAATCGGAATACCTTATTAGGATGTCGGATCTATATGAATTTAATTTGGTAATAGAGTGTAAAAATTTTATCATTAAATTGTATGGTGTAAAAGTTTTTAATGCTTGCAGTCTCAAAAAACCTTGTTGATTTAACAATGAAATCTTGTAATATTTATCTCAGATAAAGAAAAAGTCTTACTTTCTGAGAGGATATATCCTTATACAACCTCTTTAAAATGTCTCTAATTCATTTAGAATTTATTTTTGAAGCCGATGAGAAGAAGTTACATCACTCATCACTTTACCATAATGATACTTCTAAAAAAATTATATTGATTTAACAAAGAAGTCTGTCGGTTATGCTACAAGAAAATCTCTGTAACAGAGAAATCGTAACCTTACAGGTTAAGGTCTCTGTTCGTAACGCAGTTTCTATGTATGAACATTACAGTAGGTTTCCCAGTACAAATTACAAAGGTTTTCTATAGCCTTCCAGCAGGGGCGCCCTCTATACTTCCACGAAAGAGCGCGCGTATCTCCAAGATACACAATTGTAAAATGCAAATTTTCAAACATGTATAATTTAAAAACAAAGTTGTAATAAGTATTTGGTTAGTTAGTATATTATTTCAAAAAGAGCTGAACAAAAGTAATTATAATACACAAAAACAAACTAACATAGAAATATGAAGTAACCTGAAAGATGTGAAGATTTCAATTGCTGGTATTTTGGCTGAACTATTACTGAAGCTTCATTATATGAAAATAACTGAAAGACTGAACTGAAACAAACACAAAAAAATTTCTAAAAAATCAAAAATACTAAAAACTTCCTTGAACAGTCGTGCGTATCTCTGAAATGCGAACAGTAGATTTGCAGAGACCTATTAACTTTTAGAACTTCAGACGAAGACTGGAAGTAGCTGAGATGAAGTGTATAGAATAGCTAAGGGCATGAGTTCGTATCGCCATCTAAACGTAATTTATACAACCAAATCCAAATCTCGAGTGTATTTCTCAAATACGCGCGCCCGCTGGAAGGATAGCATAGATGTCGGGATTTCTTAGTAAAGGATTTTTACAGTGTACCTGAAGCCACGGACGTCAATCGACATTAGTAATGTATTCCTCATCAAATGAAGCGCTTGTAGCAACAACGAGCTAACTGTTAGAAGTTTACAGTGGAGTTAGCTCATTGTTCCTCCACGCGCATCGAATTTTTAATTTACAAAAAAAAGTTTTTAGGAAACCTATAGATTTTTGTATAATACCTGTTACGTTCGCATTTTTTCCAATTCTACTTCGTAAGATGTGACCGACAGTTCAGATTGGTTTGTCAGATAATTGTCATTCCAAATATGGAATTGCTAGTCGCCCTGCAAACACTCTAATTGGTCCTTTAATGGAAGTAGAAATATTACGAAGTGGAATTAGGAAATATGTATTTGGCACAGCAAATTTCTAGAGAGTGAAATACCCTTTTTTTATTTCGAAAACGTCAGTGGCTGCAGCTCACTATTAAAAAGATAAAAACAGTAAAAGATGAGGAAATTATATAAAACTAGAGTCAAATATCATAATCTCATTTTACATTTTATCACTAAAAACACCAATTTAAGACTGCATCCAACCTCGCAGTGTTCAAGGTATATCTGATACGGAGATAAGAACCAGTGATGAGAGAATGCAGCGAGTACGACGTTTATGCAATCGAATCAACACGAAAAAAAGAATCGACAGAAAATATCGTCACATTTTATATACAACCTTCGAACTTGTACATAGCGGACATTTTGTATCATATTACTTCACACACTACTACTTTTGGAGGGTCGAGTGAAGTTTCAGTCAAAATACTGGAGCTTATGGTCATGAACTTTTATCCCCAACTATTCTAAGTCATCAACAAAGAGCGCTTTATATATAAATGTTTCAGATCTCATTTTCAGACCAGTTCTTGTCATCTGATACGACATTGTGAATAAGTATAACTACAGGAATTCCTAGAGTTGAATGTAAAAAAATTATGAGAAAGTTTCATGGACTTTTACTTCTGGAGTTTATGTAGATTGCAGGTCGATAAGTGTGTATAAATGTAAATCTGCAAACTGGTTCTGCAGTTTATATATGTTATGAGAATAAATGTGTAAATAATTAAATTAAATACTTTGTTTTCATTATTTTCGGAGTCATGTATACACTTGCATTTATACACTTACATTCATGAAGAATTGATATAAAAAATTTTATAAACATTTTTATCACAAAATTTCAAAACTGAAGTAGTAATTTTATTTAACGCTAAAAAAGTATCGTCAGTTTGAAAGAGGGAATATAATACCAAAAAATAAATTTTTGAGAATATCGAAAAAACATTTAAAGACAGGAACTTTCATTGTAATATCCACCAAATGTTTACTGGAATTTCAGGAACTATTAGAATGTAGAGGAATCATAAAAAAAGATTTAAGTACATACAAAGAAATTATTCTGTTTTTTTACTTTTACTTAAGCGTGAAAAAAATCTTTAAAACCTCTTCAATTAACAAGTAAATTATATTTCTTCTTAGTTAACAGCACATACAATGAGTCCACTGTAAGATTATAGAAAGACAAATAAATTCAAAAGTATTATTAAACTAAATCATTAAAGCAATTAAATGAATATCAATCAGGAGTCCAACATTTACTGGATAAAAAAAGGTTAAAGCATTTTATAAATTTAAAAACAAATTTTGTGTTGGCTTAGTTTACATCAAAAATAATAAGATAAGACAAATTAACTTAAATTTCAAATTATAAATAAAAACTACAAGGAATGGGCACATCGAGTTTGCCAAATTCGAGGGGCTGTATCTTCCTTATAGGTTAGTTATTTTTTCCCACTAGTGTTTTGAATGAAGCTTGTAGATTTTTTAAGTTATAAAAAGGATGAAGATAGCTTTAAACAGATAAATGAAAATCGTAAATTAACTCTTAGCATACTGCACAGAACCAACGAAGAATCTATTTTTACAATACCTTAGTTGGTTAATGAAGCGAATCCAGCCCGTAGATTTTCAACACCAAATTTGGCGATTACAATTTAATGCTCGGATTCCATCGGTTTTCCACTTGGCAACAAAAAAAAATCGCCAAATTCAGCTTGCGGACCGGATTTGTTTCATTTACCCCTTAGTTTCTTATTGATAAGAAAATGTTACACTACTCTTAGGTATAGTGCTGCCCTTTAAAAAAAACCACTCCAAATTGTACCCTAAAAAACCCATCGAGATATTTTAAATAAATAATTGAAATAATTTTAAATTCTCATGTGCCCTGTCTTTGTATGCCATTAAGAGGGACAGGAACGTAAAAGCAAGTCAAAGAACCGTTTATTTAGTTAGTTTTTCGAATAAATAGAAAATGTCGATTTTGGGCTAAAAATATGATTTAGTTATGCAGATTTTGATGCTGTAAAAATATATGTTATAAAGACTTTAAAGCATTTTTTACGTGGTTTTGTGTTTATTATGAGAATAAAATACTAAAATTTCAGCTCAGCCCGCCAATTAGGGACAGGGACATTATGGTATAATCTTTGAAATAAGGAGTGAAAAAAACCCATAGGGTGCCTAAAAAAACCATTTTTCCTTTTGTAATAAATAAAAATAAATAAAAATTTTTCAAAATATTTAATATTATTCATGATATACAACTAATTATGAGAATAGAATGGTATTTTCAGTAATTCTCGATTTTTTTTCAGTATTTTTGATCAAAACTCAATGATACCAAAAGCAGCCATTTTTCATGAAAATATAGCATTTTTCCGAGTTTTACTCTAAAATGTGTTTTGAGAGTTAATAGTTGGGGGTTTAAAACAAAATTTCAGTGCCAATTACCGTTTTTTAAGCTTTTTTATAAAAATTGTATTTAATAGGTCGTTTTTATCAAAATCCAACAATAAAAACGCTATTGTCGTTGTGTTTTGAAGGCAAAATTCTTGAGTAGAAAAACTTATCACAGTTTTAGTTTCAGAAATAAATTGTAATAAACTTGGTTTAATTACCTTAATTATTCTCTCTTCTATCAAAATAAACCTTTCAATCATATTTTTTCTTAATTTTTTGAGTATTTTCAAATGTGGGTTTTTTAGGGTACATGAGTTTTTTTAGGAAAATTGTTTTTTTTTATTCTTACTTAATTGTTTGCCAATTTGTAACGGAGAGTTGGAATTAAAAATACTAAGCACTAAAATGTAGTGGAGGGTGAGCCGTTACAACACAATTTTGTTCGATTTAATTATCAAATTTCTTAAGCTTTTAATGAAAGAAATATGAAAAAGTTTTTTTTTTAAAGGACAGCATTATATATAACTTTCCACTCCCAGGATTTTCATCCTCCAAATTCCATTTTTCCTAGCATTTATTGAATATATTTATTAAGTATTAAGGACCTTTTTTTAATCTTTGAAGTTTTATTTATGATTCACATGTCATTCATTTAATAACATCTTGGAATATCAATAATTTTTCTTCGTTCATTTTATTGTTTTTTTATGGTTTTTACAAATACAATTACAAATCAAGTCGACTAACTACAGGAATAAAGACTGTTATGATATTATTTTTAAAATTAAACCATAAATTTTCTTTTTCCTTGAACTACCAGCTCTGACCAACAAAAACAACTACAAAACTGACCAAGCCCGCCCGCACCGAATCGCTGAACACACACATTGCATCAATCGACCTGCCCAGCTGCCATTTTCTCACTGACCGCCACAATCGCCAGATGGCCGAATGCGCAGGGGAGCACCACCAACTGTTCCGCTCGGCATAAAAACAAAACGCACCAAAAAATAAAAGAAAAAACACACAAAATGGAAAATTTCGGACAGGTGTGGCCGCTGCCACGGTAGTCATGGTAGCGTGGTCAGAAACACACTGGGCAACGTTCGATCGTCACTGTCACATCCATTTCACAGAAAGGTGCCAACCGTCCGCACGATGTCAATTAGATGCACTGGGCGTGAGGCAATCGGACGCTTTTCAGGCTTTGACACTTCTCACCAAAGTCATACACGCAGACGTCAAGAACATAGAGTTAGAAGAAATAGAGGGGGATATGATAATATTCCTTTATTCAGAGTCAGTCTAAAAAGGATTTTGTTTTAATGGTGACCAAAGCTCATACTTCGTATAATTCCTTCATTGGAGTGTATTACAATTTAGAAAACTAATTGGTTCTTTTGGTAGTAAGGATAACCATTTTTATTCAGCTATTATCATGAAAAATGCTCGAAAGATAGTTTTCCCCATTTATACTTATTTAAAGCTCTCTCAGAAAGTTTATTTAATATGAATATCTCTAAGATGTTAATTTCTGTCTTCGAAAATCCCCTTTGGGCACTCAAAGTTGGGTTAACTCTAGACTACTATTCAAAAAAGACTAAAACAGTTAAATTTATAAAGCTTTCCACTATAAATCAATGTAATAAAGAAGATAAGACAGATGATTATAGGTATGAAAAGTAGAAAAACTCTCCAACTAAAATAAATTATGGATAATTTTCTAAAATTTGATATATTCTATAAATAACTGGTAAAAAATTATTAACGAATTAGATTATATAATAGATATTATTTTTAAATAGCTGTCTGACAAGAAATGAAAACATCCCTTAGGATTTTATCTCAATAATGTTTTTAATTGAAAAACACCCTATTTAAAAACGACCTTACCCCCAAATCCTACATTTTACAGGATTCCCTACTGTTGCCCGTACATTTCTACCACCTTCTGCACTAGCCACCTAGGATCAGCTTAAACGGTAGCTCTAGTTCTACCACCTCTACGGTCAAGCAAGACACCTCCTTTTGACAATGGATCGTTTTCGAACAATGCCTGGATCGTTTCTGAATGGAACGGTGGGTGTTTCGTGCCTTATGCCAACCGACCTTGGCCATCGGAAATGTTCGATTTTTGCGTCGCTTGTCCTGCCGGCAATCATCAGTGCCCTCTCTCGCCTCTATTGCTGGCTTTCCCACGTTCGCCGCTCAGCCAGGTGCTGGTGTTTCTGTGGAAAGCGAACACATGGTGCACAATAGGCGAATTCCTTAGCTTGATTTACGGAATTTAACGAAGGAATGTAGAGAAAAGTCCATTTTTAAGGTATTTCAGGTGTGTTAAACGTTTTTTTAACAAAATTTTGACAGATATTTTTGGAGGAAAATTATAATTTCCTTCGTAGTTTTAAACGAAATTTTTAGTAAGGGGGGTAAGTCGTCACCTTAGTATCAAAAACTACTATCTCCATTCGGCAACCTTCGGGAATCCCGATCCTTGGCGATCAGATCGGTGGAGAAGCTCGTTTTTTGGTTTGTAAGAGCTGACATGATCGAGTAGAAAAGATCAAAACCAATCAAATTATTTTCTCCAACGATCTAAACTCCAAGAATCGGGTTTCCCGAAGTTTGCCGAATGGAGATAATAGTTTTTGATACTAAGGTGACGAAGTAAGTTCCTCAGAATGATTATCAACCTAGAAAGTTAACCGAACTTAAATTTCGAGCTAACTAAAGGTTCATTTCTGCAACTATTACGCCTTTGTTAATCCTATGAAGATGGCAATGTAATGAGCACTTTCTGCTTAACGTATGACCGAGGAAGTTACCACTTTAAATAAAATATCTAAAAAGAAATTTAAAACCATGCTTGTTTCAAATTTTATAAATTTGAACGCATACAGTTTTTTTTTTCATTTTGAGTAACTCCATTATAAATATAGGTAATCAGAATAAAAAATATTAGTGCAGACATCAGCCTCAAATTAGGGCACTGTTGAGAGGGGATAGCTTACCCCCAAAATATTCGGACAGACCCCCCTCAACGCAGAGTTTTTGACACAAAAAAAGAGGGAAAATGAAATACTAATAACTAAAGGGAGTCCAACCAAATAATTTTCTTAAACTTGAGCATTTCAAGTTTAAGAAAATTATTTAGTTGGACTCCCTTTAGTTAGTAGTATTTCATTTTCCCTCTTTTTTTCATTTAAATTTCATTAGTAGCTGGTCAGGTTTCAAGATTCAGATTAAAAGACATTTTTGTTTGCTATGTGTTTTGGAAAACAACAGGTCAATTTTTAAATAAAATCAGTGGGATAAAACTCAACTTTCCAACCTTTACTTTTTGACACAATATGCCAAAAATTTGAGGATTTTTTAAAAATACCCCATAAGATCTCCTTGTGGTACCACGGGGGGTATAGGGGTCCTCCCCAGAAAAAATTTTAAAAGTAGGGTTATAACTATAACTCATACTGAGAACTTTCGGGTTCAAAGGGAGCACTGTCCAGATCCTGAGTACCCCTCTTTGGATCCACAGCTTTCCTAACGCCCTCTAGGGAGTTTAACGGGGGCTTAGACTTTTAAAACTTTCATAAAAAGCCTCGTGTGTGGTAGAGTTACGAGTAGAAAATTCCGAAAAATTTGAAGGAAAGAGTTTAACAAAGAACCCCTGCAAGCGCCAATTAATTCTCGCTTGAACCGTCTCCACAACAACAGGATGTTCTTTGACGGCATTGGACAATTTGCTAAGGGGTTCATACCAGACACAATCCTCTTACAATTTCACAGATACCTGCAAATAAGACGTCCTACAAAAGCTTGTCGGCACCAGAACAGAACGTTCTTAGAAGGCGACCCTACGGTTAGCTTAAGGGGTTTAACATGACACAATCCGCTTACTACTATTTCACAGCCTTCAGCAACCAATTGTTCCTTTTGCCACACGCCACACCTTTGATCACATGACTTAACAGATAACCATCAGTACCCCGTAAATATTCCTTTTCTGTCACCACACGGCAATTTCATGACCGACTTCTCGCGACCCCCCCCTCTTGACCACCCCTCAGGTGAGCATTCTCGACCCTTCGCACGTGCGGTCCATTCTTGGGGGTAAATAGAGGAAATCGTAGCTATACCTGGGGGCTGCATGCATAGGAATGCTTGGCGTATTTCTTCATCTTGAGGAATAACTGTCAACTCGAGTGTATATGTGGGTGTGACAGGTGTGGGGGAATGTCAGTCAAGGTGTTTAGGGGTGGAGAAAATATGATTCCGAGAACGGGGGGTTTCAGGTATGGAGTGTGTGGGTCGGACAATACAACCTGTGTGAGTTGCTAGGATTTACTTGATGTGTGGAGTTAGCTGTGGTAAATGTTGAAGTTAGTTTATCTTTTTTTTGCCGGACACGGTAAAAAATGTACTTTAAAATGTACTGTTTGAAAAACCCTAATGATGAAATTCAGGAAATCTGAACACATATTTCCATGAATAATTTTATAACAGAAAGCAGTAGGTATTAGAGAGTAAAACTTAAAATTGATGTTTTTTGTGCAGAAAGAAATTATAAAAAATAATTCAGAAAATATTACAGTAAAACATTAAAACGATGAATTTTTTTCGTTCCCTCCGCTGTTTTTTAAAAGTATTTTTTCAAAATACTATTAAAATATCAATGCTTTAATCAGAAAACATTTCTTGTTTGCAAGAGAATTAATAAATAAAAATATTATTTAATATCTCCCATCAAAATATTGCCCTTTTTTATCTATATTTTTTGAGAACCTTGTGCATGTGCACCAAGTAATAAAAAGTACGCAAATATATTTTTCCAAAAATCTTCAAAAGAAGTGGAGGGAGTGTATTTAGTGTCAACAAATTTAAGGCCCTATTTTTAAAAATAAAATTCCCCCCCGAAAAAAAATGTTTGGAACTTTATTACCCGACAATTTTTTTTGTCGTAATTCTAGATGCCAAAGCTAAAAATGCTCCAAAAATACATGTTTAAACCTAATAATAATGGAACATAACCTCGAGGTGGTAACCCCTCTGGAGCTAAATCTATAAGCTTTATGTGAATGTACTAAATTTCTTTAAAAATATATAGTAATATGATTTCCCTCTCAACAAAAATTTCCACACTATCTTCTTTCTGCAAAATAATTTATGTTTACATTACCAGGTTCCAGGACTAGTTCCAGGAATAGGCCTAGATTCAGATAGATAAAGGATTGAAAAAAAGTTTGACAGCTTATAAATACTTGTCTACTCTAGACAAATTCTATCCATTTCTAACACCTGGACAATTCTCTTCCTTATGAACTCTTCTCCCTCAAGGGCAGTCAATTGAGATGTTCCCTTCTCCTCCACCACCCCCACAACTACAAACCCCTTTCCTTTCACAAAATCCCTTCCTCAAGCCTTGCCCACCCCCAGTCCATTGTACGACTATCTCCACACCCCATTGTATCCCTCTGACCCCTACTACTTTACTGTTCGGACTCCTGCAGGTTTCAGTACGCCTTTCTTCTGATGCCCCTGACACGGCCACAAAACATCTCCCCGGGTTCCTATGGAAATACAAATTGCCCTTTAAATTTAATGGACTTCAACTCACACAAATGATGGTCTGCAATGTTTAATTTCCTCTCTCATTCTTTGCGCAGCTTTAGATGGTCCATCGTTTGTTTTGTGTTCCATCTGAGGTTAAGCTAAGAGAGTCGGTGTGAGATCTGTGCTATTTTTTTGTAGTGGTAAACGGTGTAGTTTGTGCCAGGATAATGGGGATAATTTGAATCATCATTTTTTCGGAATGACAATGGATCTGTTGTGCAGCTTTAGCGTTATAAGTACCTAATAGGATCATTTAAGTTTGTAATGTTCTGCTCACGCATAATGACCTCAAAACTGCTCGGAAATAAATTAATACCTACCTCTTTTTAAGTGCAGAAAAATAATAACAGCGACTAGTGGTAAGTTTTATTATATTATAGTTTTTTTTTCAAAATTTTCTAATTATATTTCGTGGGATTAGACATAGTACTATGCAATTGGAATAAAGATAAATATGCATCTCTTTAATTTCTCACATTGGAGATTAAGACAGGAGCTGTAAAAGTTCTGCAAACAAGAGCATATCCAGTAAACAAACCCCCCAATAAAGTAAATTCCTAAATAATAAAATTTTCAATTCAAAATTTTTTATGTATTATTTGCATTTTTAATAAAAGTATAACTTAAGCATGTATGAAAGGTTATTTCAGGTAAACTTTCTATTTTTAATTGGTATAAAATACGAAATATACAGTCAAAATTATCTGATATTTCTTCTGAGTAGATTTTTAATTAAGGCGATAAGATTTTCTATTGGAAAAATGAATAATTGTCCAAAACTTGACCAATAGATGGCAATGCATGGAAAACCCTAACCCCATCCCCCCATCAATTTAGTTATGACGGTCTGCTATTTTTTCGGCGCGAGAAATAAAATGAAAGTAAAGAATTTCCCTTAATCATTTATCCAAAAACTATGAAAAATTTATTTTTGCTATTTATGGGAACAGCGCCACCTATTAGTCGATTTTGAAAATGTTTTATTTTTTTAAGGTTTCATCCCTCCAGGAATAGGTCAGTTGAAAAAGGGCATTTCAACCAATAGCCTTTTAAAATAGATAGCCTTTCATTGTATAATCAAATCTCCCTGTACAATACATCACACCATAGAACATCAATTTTCACAGGTCAGTTCCAAGCAGCGGGATTCAAACAGAACGTAGAAACAAATGGTCGATCATCTTCTCAATCATCGCTCCCTGGCCGTAAACCGAAAGCCAGAGAGCTCCCAGAGAGAGATCCTAAATTTATCACACATCTCTCTTCGACTGTACATTTCACTCCTGTCGGCACCTTCTTTATTTCTCACAGCTTCCTCAAGAAATCAAATAAAAACCTTAAAAAAAAGATTGGTTTCCTTTCTTATTGTTGATGCTTTTGGTTCGAAGATGGTGGAAGACTCGCAACGCGTAAAGCTGTGGAGCGTTTTTCTCTTCCCTTATTTCGCTTGGATTAGCATCGTCTTCTTTTAGCCGCGAGGGATTTTATTTATCATATTATCCCTGAGCGTGAAACTTCTTTGTTTACATGCGAGGAAATAAGGAGATGAAGTAGTTTTTTTTGTTTGTAGATAGAGATTGAGATGAGTTCAATAATTTTTTTCTTCTATTAATGGTCCAATTGATCGGAACGTTTTATAGAGTTTAACCTATACTTTATTATTGTTTAATTTTTTCCTAAATTTCAGTATTAGTAAATTTAGCTATCTAAATTTGGGTCTGCGTCATTTACAGAGTAAAAGCTGTGTTAGCAAGACATACGCCAATTTCTTTTACAGAAACAACTTTCCGAACTTTAACAATATATTTCTGTTGATGATACAGAATTTAATTTTTTTGTAACAGCTTTATTTAGATATTTCACAGAAAAAACTTGTTTATTTAGCACTCGGCTTGATTCTGCAATACAAAAACTTAAGCACAATCAGTATCCCACGCAAAGAGATTTTACGATTTAAATATATTTTACTTCATTTGTCAAACAATCATCTAATTTATAAATGACAATGCAAACAAAGGTATGAAATAATAATATAATCAGGGAGGAAAGAGTAAAGAGGAGGCGAAATATGCATGCGCAGTAGCGCGCATTTGAAGCAAGCTGTTTTCTTTTATAGGCTTCACAATCCCAGAACCCCTTGCGCGACCGGTCCAATGAATAGTTCAAATTCCGTGACCGAGTGGGAGGAGGGAGGTGACGAAATATACGTCACTTTGCCATGGAGCGAATGACGTTCCTTCTTCGCATCTCCTTGCAAAGTCTATTTCTCCTCGCGCAGTGCATCATGGGAACGAAGAGCCTGAGCTACATTGCGCAGAACTGGCCAAACGGTGTCGTCAGTACTTCATTCGCTCAGTGGATTTGATTTTAGGTTTTTCAAATTAGGTTTTAAGTGAGGTTTTTATTTAAATTCAAGTGGATGTTAATCTTATTTAGTTTTTAAGTATAATAGGTTTTTCTGTTTATTTCAAATTAATAAACTTTAATTAGTACTAAGACTTAGTAGATGAAAAGTAGTAGGTACTAGTGCGTTACAATTATTGCAGGAAAGATCATAATTTCGTACATGTGTATTTTTAAGTAATAAATATAATACAATACTAAAGTTAATATAACTAAATATAATACATACTTCAAGTTGATGTAGTTTGTTCGTATTTAAATTGATAACTTTAGTCAGTGTGATTGAGAATTTTACCTCAACATTAGGTACTTCACTTTCTGTCTTCAAAATGTAGAAATTTTTTAAAACTATTTTAAGTATTGCACACATTAAAAACGCAAACTCCATGATCAACATCAAAAATTTTTTTTATATTTAAAAATTTTAAAAGATAAAGGTGATATATCACCTTTATCTTTTAAAATTTTTAAATATAAAAAAATGCGTATCACTCTTCCTCCACTTCAGCTCAGTTGTTATTTTTGTTGGTGAAAACAAAATTAAAACTTCTCTCTATTATCTGAATAGGTCCTGAGAGAAGGCATTGCCATGACAACCGCCCATGATCCAATCATACGCTTCAGTTTGGTTCCCTTCGGTGATTTTTATTGGAAATGATCGAACCATTCTGCCTCTATCGATCCTTTAAGACAAGGGGGAGTTATTTATTTTAGAGAAAAACTAATAATTTTTTTTATTGATTATGGTGTCTTATTTTATTTTATTGACCTCTTTATATACAACGCATTTTTTTATTTTACTTCTGGTTTTTATGCATATTATTCTTCTTTAAAGACTGGGTTTTCATAAAAGATACTATACACTCGAACCTGTGTTTGTGCGGTCCTTTCTTGTGGGACTATATTTGTGCAATTTTTCCTTTTTGCGGACTTTTTTACCGCGATTTTTATACATAACGCACAAAAAAACGCAGAAGAAACGACGGCACAAATAAAAAAATCGCACAAAAACAGGTTTGAGTACCTACTTTATGCAGTTGTGTGGTGTGGGGGGGAGTTAGTAGGCATATGATATTATTATTTTAAGCGGATGTCATGATTTTGCTTGGTCTCTTTCAGTGTTCTATTAAAAACAAAAATTTTATTTTACTAGTAAACTATATCAGCAAGGGTCGTGGGGAGCCTACTTACTAAAAAATGAGCATATGATGTATTAGTTTTGAGTAGTAGGTATCTGCTTATTTTCAAAACATAGGGTGTATCGAAAAAAACTTTTTTTCGATTTTGATGACGCATTAGTGCGGAAAAGTTGTCTAAGGTGCCAGAGAGTACCTGTGATTTTTTTCAGAATTTTTGGATAATTTCTTAAGGTGCCACATTGGCCTTGACGTTCCCCATGTTAATCCTATGAGGCGCGCACAGCCAAAAAGGCCGAAAATCGGTTTTTCGCCCCTCATTTCTACCCTAATCACACGACGAATGTCTTGTCTCGAGTTATGGACTCTATATGATGTATGCTATCCGACAAAACTTGAATAATAACTTAAATCTTTATATTATGTTGATTGTGGGCTCTGATTTGAACGAGGAAATACGCGATTTCAAATATCATATACGTAGAGTCCATAACTCGAGAAAAGACATTCCTCGGTTGATTAGGGCAGAAATGAGGGGCGAAAATGGACTCCACATGATGTATGCTACCCGATACAACTTGAATAATAGCCTAAATCTCTATATTACGTTTTTTTGTATGCTCAAATTTCGTCGAAAATCGCGTATTCCCTCGTTCTAATCAAATCCGACAATCAACATATTATAGAGATTTAAGTTATTATTCAAATTTTGTCTGGTAGCATACATCATATACATATAGAGTCCATAACTCGAGGGAAGACATTCCTCGTGTGATTAGGGCAGAAATGAGTGGCGAAAAACAAATTGTCGGCCTTTTTGGCTGCGCGCTTCATAGGATTAACATGGGGAACTTCAGGGGTGAGGCGGAGGTTTAAGATATTATCCGAAAATTCTGAAAAAATCACGTACTCTCTGCCACCTTAGACAACTTTTCTGCACTATCGGATCATCAAAATCGAAAAAAAAATTTCGATACACTCTATATACTACATGTGTTTACAAATGGGTCAAACTTGAGTACTATTTGGTTCGGAGTTAATTTGAGTATGTGGCATCTCTTTTTTTACTCGGGTTTGTAATCGTCCTTTTAAAGGCCTTATGCACTGCCTCTTAACCATCTACCAATCAATCTTTAGTTACAAGTGTAATATTTTCTTCTTTAAAAATGTAAAATTGTAATAAATGTAAAGAAGATTTATTTACTGATGTAAAAAAGGTATAAAATGAATACAAAAAATATGTGATACGCCAATAGGGGGAATAAAAGAATTTTATCGTCCAAGCGTAATAAAGAAATTATACATTAATTATGTAACGAAAATAACAGAAAAACTACAAAAAACCACAAAAAACCTATACAAAAAAATCATCACACAAAAAATAGGCGGGCAAAAAGATGGGCAACGTTAAATATAAAACATGCTTCAAAGGAGTGAGAAATACACAGATCCAGGTTTTCGATGTATTTAAAAATTGAAAAATATTTCTTTTGAAGACAGAGTAACTATTAGTGTTATCCATCAGCTAAAGAAAGAAAATGAGCTTATCGCGGACTCTGATTGGTGGAATCCTCCTATGACCGATTGTTAACCGCTGAGTAGCAGTGAATAAAAAGTCATAAGAGTGTTAGATTGCTATTTACGTATAGTTCAAATATTGTTAAAGCGAAATACTATCTTTAGGAAATGGGTGATAAAATCGAAGCATCTACTAGGAGAAAAACAGATTGTTTAAGAGCCTACGCTTGAAGTCTAAATATATATGCCTACTTCAAACAGCACTTTCGCCTCCTATCTGTTCAGGAAAGAGACCCTATAAGTCTTCTTATGTCGCTTCGTCACAGCAGTAAATTAAGCAGCAAGCGCTCACGCTGAAAGTTTTACATATACATTACTTTAAAAATAAACAGCAGAAAATATCACCTTTTTCTGCTTGAAAATATTTTGAAACTGAAATATACTCATAAAAACTAAAGATATATTTTTCTTTAGAGATATTTTTGAGGGTTTTGTATTCAGTAATTTTATTGGGTACTTTTTCGTTAACCGGACGCACGTGTCGCCAATTGTGAACCAAATGCGAGCCAAGTCCCCAAGCGAAGGGAATGACAAAACAGTCAACGGTCGCCAATTCTACATTATTTGGCGATTTTTCGCTTGCGCCTTGCTAACGGAAAAGTACCTTCTATTGTTTGGCATGTTTCATTTGGTGTGATGGCAAGTTCAAAGTGATGTTGTGGGGTTTAAGGCCTCATCCCCAGAGCTAAAACAAAATCCTAAAAAATTAAAATGGTTTGTTTCTATTCCTCTTTCTTAAGATAAAGTTGAAGATATTACTCTTGGATTGTAGAGACCTGAGGATTTTGTTTGTCTTATGGAGATTTCACTCGTATTTGCGTAGCGTTGTTGTGGTCAAAATTATTTTGACTTTCAATTTCACTGGTCTTTTTGTTATATAGTGAATTGGTAAAATTTACATTTATGCAAAACAAGTAGAGAGAAAAAGTGTATTTTTTGTGAAAATAGGGTGCTGATGAATTTTTGTAATTAGTAATAGTGTAAGTGCCCTGTGTTAGATACATCAGTTGAACTGATACCTTAAAACTTGCGGAAAAATAGCCCTCTTAGTTCAGATAAGAAAAAATTATTACCTCTTATTTCTATCTCCATTTAGTAATGTCTTAGGGGACATCCATAAATAACGTGTGGTCAAAAAGGGGGGGAGGGGTTTGGAAAAATCTCACCAAATCTCTCCAAGGGGGGAGGGGGGTTGATTTAAATCTCACGTCAACTTTTTTAGTTAGAAATTAAACGGTTTTTTTAAGTTTGAGAAAGAAATAATACCCACAGATAAGATACTGTGGTGATTTTTAGGCGGAATAATGTCCCCTTCCCCCACATCATTAATAATGGAAAAGTTTTAGGTACTGTGAAGCACAAAATGCAAACGAATTGGATAGAAAATTATTTTTAAAGGTTGTAGGTAAATCTCACTTGGGGGGAGGGGGTCCAGCAAAATCTCACTAAATCTCACCAAGGGGGGAGGGAGGGGGGTGGTCCAGATTTTGGAAAAAACACCTCACGTAATTTATGGATGTCCCCTTATGCATGAATAGAATAAATATGATCTTATGAACGGTTTTTCTGACCGATTTTTGCATTGACCGGAATTTTCGTATATCCGATTTAGAAATGAAAACCAGAATTTTCCAGGAAAGTGTTACACTGCTGTAAAAACTCACAAAAAAAGCAAGAACGTTTCTGGAATTTATGCGGAACGTTACAATCATTCACTTTTTGTGTTCGTTTCGGAGGAATCCCCCAAAGAGTGTGATTTGGCGTTTCACATTCAGGATGAACAGTGAAAGCGAAACTGTGAATGATCCTTTAGTAGTTACTAAATATTCCGAAGAAAAATGATGTTTTTTACCTTAAAATTCCCGGATAATTTTTCCTTAAAAAGCAAATAAAAAAGGAAACAGTCTTGCTAAGCATTAGATTCAGTGCTTCAAAACTTCTACAACACCCATGTGAAAAAGAAACCAAAAAGCAGCAATAATTGGCCCAGGCCCAACATTCCCCCCAACCCCAAACAGGCCAACTAATGAACTAGTGCTCCTCTCCGAAGCTGCCTCATGATCAAACTGCTTCTCCCCAGCATAATCTCCCCCACCGCAGCGGTGGCGCCCTCTGTCCGCCTCCACGGCTCCCATCTGACCAATCGGAAGCGTCCATTCCCTCGCATTGGGTGTGGCACGGTAGCTGGAAGGTGTCTGCCCCACCCCTCCTCGGGAAATGAAGGCGGCCCCAAGCAAGCTCGAGGAGAATATTTCCCCCTTTGGAGAAGGGAAGACCTTGTTGCCCGCTCTATTGGGAAAGATAACGGACACATTTATTTCGAGGCTGCCTGAAGACACTGGCTTTTTTTATTTTGCCCGCTGCTGTCTTTTTTTTTTTCGATATTATTATTGTCATTTTCTACGGCCGCCGCGCCGTACGGTTTTATTCAGAAAGTGATTTGGTTGGTACGACGACGTCGGTCTTTTTTTCCTAACCGTCGTTAAAGTTTTTATTATAGCGCGGTAGTTAACGGTGCGGTTTATCGGAGATGATCGATTTTTCGGACCGGATAATAGAGGCGGTCGGCTGATAAGGGTAAATACTACTACTGGAATGGGATGGTATTCGCCCTCTGTGTCGTTTTTGTTTTCTTTGGGTACTTACTATAAAGCTGAATGACAAGAATTTGGTAGATTTTTCGGATTCCTAAGTCGGCGTTGAGGGTAATATGAAAGGAAATGGTTTTCTGTATCAAATAATTATGGGCCATAGCTCAGGTTTCTGATAAGGGACTTCTTTCAAGGTTATAAAGTCATGATGACTCACTATGGCTAATAATAGGTAAGAAGTTTTCCAATGCAGGTATTCTTTTAAGCTATTTCCAGAAGAACGATTTTGGGACTGGTTAGTGTAATAATACGTGAGGCATAGAGGAGTTGAGAAGAGTGTTAGAAAAAGAAAGATTATTACTTCATCTTTGTAAGCATTCAAACCTGAAAAAATGCTTTTTTATAATAATAATTTTGCAAAATAGTATTCAGAATAGGTAACAGTATTAAAACAAAATGGAAAGAAACACTAAGTTTGTTCCATTTGATGGGGTTATGCGTTCAATTTATTTAATTGTTATGAAAAACAAATAAGAGATAGGTCGAAAACAATGCTAAATTAAATTTCCTTGAAAATAATGCAAGACCTAAGCGTTGGAATCGAATGAAAAAACTGGCGATAGTTCCACTTGAACTTTATAGTGGTGATTGTGGTTTTGCAACAGAAATTTGGCATAAGAGTCAACAATTGAACAAACACTATTGGGCGGTTATGAGTTGTTTGATCATTTGGGGAATTGACATTAGAGAAACATGAGATCACACAAGAATCATGATGCGTTTGTCAGGGCAACTTGGCGTTATTTTTTGTTCCTAGATATTTTTCAGTAACTGGGACATGTTGTCCCAGCCGTAATTTCAAAAATTTTCCGGCCTGCATATACGTCCCGTCCGGTGCAAAAGGGTTAAATAGAAAAAAATATCTACACAGCTTGTATTTTATTCTCATGAATTATTTTACCGAAGAATTTAGATGTGATAAAATCACCTCTAAAGGAATAAATTAAACAGGTAACTACAAGTCAAAATGTTTCTGGATCGTCTAGTTAATAGAAAATTTAGGTTTATGGGCGTCTTTCTACAGTAACTGAATTAAAAAAATTGTATATTAAGTGTCTGCAAGTAACCGAAAGTTTCTACCCGTTGATATAAGAGAAGAAGAAACCTTGATGATGATGATGATGATGATGTCGTGTCTATGATTGTGCAACCATATGGCCCCGAAGCTGTCGAAGACAGCTTTTGCAACCTCGACTGCCCTATCTCCACAAGAGGGGGTGGCCAGAGCCTCAAGAGGTTGGACTTCTACGTGTTGGTCCGCGGGAGGTATTTTATTTCCCTCCTACTACCCAAAGGAAAATAGAAGAAAAACCTTACTTCCTTAAAATACAGAAATTAGCAGACCACAATGCTGCCGGTTTATTTAAGTTTCGTTCGAATAAGGAATTTTTTAGAGTGTATTCTCTCTATCATGCATTCTTTATTATATTTTTAACTTTATTCACTAACTTTCTTCTAGACTTTAAAAGTAATAGTTAAAAGGTAAGGTTAAAGTTAACTATCGTCTAATTTAAAATGTTGGTTTAGGTTAGCTAAAAAAGATTCAAGCTATTAGTTAAAACCAAACTTCTTAGCAAGTTCCTTGTATGAGTGCATCGGGAGCAATCTTCTTTTAAATTATCAGAGATATAATAAAACAATAAGGTTCTGTTTAAAATGTCAAAATGATAGACCAAGTTTATTTCCATAACGATTTTTATTTCTCCCACTTTTGATGGCATAATTACATACTGTCACTTGTTCGAGCATCAAAAACCTGCACGTTTTCCTTTGTAATCTAAAGCTCAAAACCATCGGCGTTTGAAAGTAATTTTAGACTGACACTTTTCTCTTCTGAACAAATGACAAGAAGTCATTTTCTATGACAGGATGTCACTCCGGTGAAGAAACAGGGCTACCTACCTGAAACAAATGTGGGATTACGAGCATTTATTTTCATTGTGAGTAGACAAAAGATAAAAAAGTGTCACTTGTTAAGGCATTTGCAAACAAATAATCTGCTGGTACTGGGTAAATTTTTAAGGCGACTCGGGTTTTTTTTTACATTGAATAAAATTATCAGCAAGGTTATTGTTATTTCTTATCAACTAAGATGTTTTAAATTATTTTATGTTTTATTCCTGTTCAACTTCATTATTTATTTAAAATTATTTCGTCTTGATTAATTTAATGTATGAGGAACTTATCCCTATTTTATATTTTTGTCGAGTGAAACTTATTTGATGCGTCTTATAATTGTTATTACCGTCTATTTGATGAAAAGGGGAAAAAAGAATGACAGGCACCAGAGAAAGGCATTTTCCAATGAAAGATATAACTAAAAATTAATATCTTTCTGTTGAATATGTCTGCGTTGAATTTTGTTTCATAATTAAGGATTTAGCTTTACTGCCTACATTTAATAAAAAATTATAGGTATAACAAAGTAAAACTAAATTTAAACTTACACTTTCATAACTCCGTGAAGAGATAGAGTATTGTATTTAAAAAATAAATTTCACTGTATTTGAAGTTACTAGTTTAACTTAATAGATAAACTAAACTGATTAACTAATGATATATTGACTACTTAATTATACGCACACTAAATAGTAGTAATAATTAAAATTGATATTTTAAAACCATTTAAAAATATTTTTTCTGAACTGCTTTCATTTTAATGAATGACAATATTAGTCTTAAATATTCCATTTTTTTTTCTAGAATTTTTAAAAGTTGAACGCACCAATCTTTAAAGTAAAAAACTTTGACTTGGGTATTGAAATCCCCAATACTTTTTAACTTGGAAAATTTTTTTAATGGGAAATTTTATTAATGTAGTACACTGTAAAAAAAACTGTAGAAAAACAGAAATTTTCAATAACAATGACTTTATGTTTACAGAGATATTCTGTCATGTAACATTCCCACCACACTTCTATTTATTTTATGTAAAATAACAGCTTTTATCTAGTTTTTTAGCTTATCTGTACTTAAACAGAAACTTACTGCATCGAAAACGAATACAGCTATTGGCAACATTATACTGAATCCTCGTTGGTTCAGTGGTAGCGTGCGTGCTTAGCATGCGGTAGGTCGTGGGTTCTATCCCCGGATATTAATTAATTAAAATTAAATAAAACTCTACTAAAATAAGTGCATGCGCTCAAGCAGAAAATTACTGAGAAGCAACAGAAAAATCTGTAGCTCACTTGACAGAAAGTTTCTTTTTACAGCATTTACCTGTAGGTAACAGCTTTTTTCTGTTTACAGGATTTTTCGGCCTACAGAAATTTTCTGGTCACTTTTGCTGCCAGAAATTTTCTGTTTTTTTGCAGGATTATTTTTTACAGTGTAGGGGAGAGGGGCACATTCGCACAAAAAGTTCATTTCGGCAGACTTCTCTGGATCTAGATGAGATATTGAAACAAACTCGGATTCACATGAAAGTTAAGACCTTTCCCGATATTTTAAAACGATAATTGGTCGCATTCTTCTAGAATTTCTAACCTATATAATCAATCTAAAAAACTAGAAATTTCGTGCGAATGTGCCCCATGGGTGGGGCAGTTTCGTACACATGCAAAAACTTATACAATAATTATTTTAACAAACTAAAAAGTTTATTTAACTTTAAAGTAAGGATAATTAAACAAAACATTTGGCACTTTTATATATTTTTCCTCCACATTAATTTTTTTTACAAAATTGTATTATTTCTTCTTTTTTTGTGTATACAGGGTGTTTCAAAATTGCGTTGCACGGCTTTTATTCGGAACCAGCTCCTCCTAGGGTCATGGAAGTAAGGTCTACCCCTAGGTAAGTGACCCTGGAGAATCCATTGAGATGACTTACAGTGCCCCTACCGGCGAAATTTAAAAGTTAAAAAAATTAATTTAAAAACTAAAGGAGATAGAGCAAAAACCTCAATAAGAGTATTGTTGCCAACGTCAAGAAGAACTCATTGAAAAAAAATCGATCAAAATATCTTGAATATTCGCGGAGATATTAGCATGTGAAAATAGCACTTTTTCAGGGGTCAAAAAGTAAAAATGTCGCATATTTGCAAATTTTTCAGTGTTTTTGTGTAGTTTTGTGTTTTTTTAGTTGAAAGAACACAAAATTTAATCAAAAAATCAAAAAAATTTGCAAATATGTGAACTTTTTACTTTTTGACCCCGGAAAAAGTGCTATTTTCACATGCTAATATCTCCGCGAATATTCAAGATATTTTGATAAAATTTTTTTCAATGAGTTTTTCTTGACGTTGGCAACAATACTCTCATTGAGGTTTTTGCTCTATCTCTTTTAGTTTTAAAATTAATTTTTTTAACTTTTTAATTTCGCCGGTAGGGGCGCTGTAAGTCATCTCAATAGATCCTTCAGGGTCACTTACCTAGGGGTACACCTTACTTTCAGGACCCTAGGAGGGGCTGGTTCCGAATAAAAGCCGTGCAACGCAATTTTGAAACACCCTGTATATACAGGGTGTCCCATAAATAGTGGGCCACACTTCTAGAGGGGATAGTAGACACCTAGACGAGTCAGAATCACATAGGAATCGGGGGTCCCAGACCAAATCCCAGGGAGTTAAAAATGGAGCGACACCACAAAACAATTATTGAAAAATTCAATCTGTAGAAGAACTACTATTGGTAAAAACTTAATCATGGTCTCAAATTTTGTGGTTTAACATGATCTTTAAAATCATTGTAAAAGTTTTCATTTTAAAAAAATTTTTACTACGAAATAAAGTCAAAAACCACAAAAATATGTGAAAAATCTGCCAAAACTTTATTTTGTATTTAGAAATCCTTTCTTTTGATTTGATAATCTGAAAGATCATAGTTGAAAACCCTTAAGTCCAAAGTTTCACGTAAATACCATCAATATTAAACAATTGAGATCTAATTAAAGTTTGATTTTTGCTTGCGAAAACAGATCCAGAAAAGAAACGTTGAGGGAAAATCTACGAATTACGGATTGATGCTCGCTAAATTTCTCGCCATTATTTGCGATACGAGATTCCTCGCCAACTTTCGCCAACAACAAATCGCCCAAGCTGTCTTGGCGATCTGTAGGAGCTTGGTATGTTTCGCCAAACTGGGAGAGAAAAGAAAGTTAGCGATTCTATCCGTAACTCGTAGATTCTCCCTGAACGTTCGTTTTCTGGAGCTGTTTTCGCACTCAAAAAACAAACTTTAACAGGATCTCAAGCGTTTAATATTGATGGTATTTACGTGAAACTTTGGACTTGAGGGTTTTAAAATATGATCTTTCAGATAATCAAATCAAAAAAAAGGATTTCCAAATACAAAATAAAGTTTTGGCATATTTTTCACATTTTTTTGTGGTTTTTTGACTTTTTTTCGTAGAAAAAATTTTTAAAGTGAAAACTTTCAGCATAATTTTAAAAATCATATTAAACCACAAAATTTGAGACCATGATTAAATTTTTACCAATAGTAGTTCTTCTACAAATTGAATTTTTCAGTAATTGTTTTAGGGTGTCGCTCCATTTTTAACTCCTTGGGATTTGGTCTGCGACCCCCAAACCCTATGTGATTCTGACTCGTCTAGGTGTCTACTATCCACCCTAGAAGTGTGACCCATTATTTATGGGACACCCTGTATATATTATTTGTATCATTTATGTTTAAGATACTTTTTATTTTATTTCTCATCGGTACTACTTTGTTTATAATCATGTTTTTGTCAGCTAAATGGGCATATGCCCCAGTCTGACTAATATGTTTTTCTCCAATTTTTATTTGTATCGCATTGCACACAAATAAAGTTATTATTATTAAAAAAACAGCTTCAGAAAATATTGAACATCTAAGTTTTTGATGAGGAAAACAATTGTAGTAATGAAGAGTATATTGCTCATTGACATACTTCACATAATATAATTAGTTAGAAAAAGTTCAACCAATATTTTAACTGTCAGGTTTTATTCGAAAAGAAAAGTGAACCAATAGCTCGCTTATTAACACCTGAAATTGACGGTTGGGGAACTTTTAATACGATATCATCTTTTTGTATGAATGTTGAATCATTAGTTACTGGGAAAATAAAAGTTTCGTCATTAATTTTAAATAAGCACCAATCAATTCCAAATTTTCTATTTGACCAACATAACAAAATTTTCTTTTTAGTAGCAAATTCTACTAGAATAAAAGGCACTGTATATTTGGACGGCTTTTTTTCAACTAAACTCTACTCTAATTTTCACGGCTTGGCGTTCCATTGGTTCCATCACTAAGCGCCGAGACTGCTACGTAATCACGAGACCTACAGCGCATGCGCCACGGGCCGTTTTGGCCGTCCAAATATACACTTTGAGAATAAAATTACTTAAGTCGAAGTCAATTGGTATTAAACAATTATCAGGGACATTTATTTCTTCAATGTTAAAATATGGGTCTAAATGTTTTTAAACTGAAGCTTTCTTTAGCATGTTATTTTCTATTTTCACCAAATTTTGAAACAATTACAATAAAAAACAATTTAACTTCCAAGTTATTAAATATACCGCACTTATAAACATATAAATCACTTTCATAATCAAAAATGTGAAAGATGAGGCACATTCGCACTGTCCGAATCTGCCCCATCTTTTGGTGTACGAATGTGCCCCATCTACCAGTTCAAGCTTACCACGTCCCAACAAGATATTTATAATTAAAGCAGGGAAATAAAACCTTTCTAGAAACTTACTTTAGTAGTGCCTCTACTGAATAAAATGCTGAATGTCCACTTGAGTGTTATTTTTGATTAATATTTTACGCCATCAAAATGACAAGAAAATTTACTTTGCTGCTTCTAACGATAGCAAATTTCTAGTACGTATACAAAAAATTGGCTCAGGGCTTTGAAAATTCATGCAGGAGGTGGTAGTCATGCTTCCCTCAACTAGTATTTTTTTCAGATTTTTAAATTAATAATTACTAGGGAAATGTCGTCTGTCCGAATGTGCCCCATGTGCTAAATAGCCCCACTCTCCCCTATATGTACTAATTGATATTAAAAAGGTATTAATTCCGAATAAGACCAATAAATAACATCACTTCTTTGAAAAGAAGCAACATCAATTACTAAAGAAGCAACATCGGAGTAAAATAACAACAACAGCCGTAATCTAGGAACAGACCAAACTCGCAACAAAACCAGACCATTTCTTCATCACCTCTATCGAACAAGTCCCAGGAAATCTTAATCACCTCATTTCCACCACAACTCCCGAACTTGCCTCAACCCTAAATATATCCCAGGCACCAAAAGTACCTCCTGAAAAACTACACACCCGGATTAATCCATAAAAACGGAGCAGAAAAAATTCCTGATCCACCCTCAGGCTAATGCTCATCTTTCCAGAGGAAACAAATTATCCGTTCGCTGACTGCGGAACTTCAATTTTTAATGAAGTTCCTCAATTCCGGTAGTTGCGAAGCGTTCTCCGATTAACCCTCTGCTGCTGCAGTATTCTGTGCCCAGTCTTGAGTGATGATCTCCCTGGGATCGGCATCAGGTCGTATGACTGTTGAGCTGGGTAACGTAGGGGTAGTGAGAGAAGAGGGAGTTTTTGGTGGGAAAACCCCCGTGGTCAGATGCAATGAGTCGTGCCAATAAATCCAGTTACTGAAAATTTCCTAGTGGCATCCTCTCTCGCTCGCCTCCCATTTTTCTTCTCTCCTTTTTTGGTCCAGATCTCTTCCTCTCCTTATTTATTGTACATTTTTCTTCGTTTCCTTTTTTCGGTTCTATTTTTCTCTTTAATTCTTTCTCATTTTTCCCTATTTTCTCTCGCTCTCTTTCACTCTCTCTTTCTGTATTACTTTATCTTGTCTTTTTTCTTTCCTTTTATTTTTCTTTACCTCTTTCTCCTTTCTTCTTTTCCTCTACTTATTTCTCTTTTTCTATCTCGCTATTTTCCTCTCCTTATTTCTCTCTCTTTTTCTATCTCGCTATTTTCCTCTCCTTATTTTTCCCTGTTTTTCTATCTCGCTCTTTTCCTCTCCTTCTTTCTCTTTTTCTCTATCTTACTCTTTCATTTCTCTATTTTTCTCCTTTCTTCTTTCTCTTTTCTTCTTATTATCCCATTTTTTCTCTCTTTTCTCTTCCTCTCTCTTTTCTCCTCTCTACTTATCTCTATTTATTTTCCTCCTTTCTTCTATCTCTTTTTCTTTTTCCCTCTCCTCTACTCGAGAGAGAGCAATGGAAAATCATTCAGCGAATAAAGTAATCCCTAATCCATCAAGTTGGTTTTTTATAATTATCAAATTATGATTTGAAAACTCCCCCATTTTGTAGGAGGAAATAACTATTCTAGTTCCATGTTATGAGGGATTTTTTCCAAGATTTTTGTTACATTCGTACAAATCTCGAATTCGTTCGAAAATTAATTCTTTTACCTTTCATCACAGAGAAAAATCCTAACAGAGGGTCCAAAACGATATATTCAAAAGTTTGATGGTTATGAGGGTGCCACGATGAACTAAATGATTGACAGAGAGATCAAACCTGTGATTGGCTGTCACTCAATCTTCTATTTTCGAAGGAGAAGGAAAAAGTTTTTCTCAACCAATCAGGCTTTTCCCTCTCGCCTCTCGTGACGTTGATGCGATCGCAGCGCCAAAATAGCCCCACAACCATCCAACTTTTCGATTTCCATTAGCGCCTATGGCGACGGACTCTCTGTTCAAGTACTCTGTGCCTTTCATTAGGTAAACTACCATCAAATCCTTCCTGATTGATTTAAACCGGTATTTACTGTAGAAAATTGCTTTTTTAGTGAACTTGGATCTTTCTTGGTAGATGGTTCTTGGTGGCATTCCTTTTCCTGAACAATTTTGGATACGCTAGGAGGATATGAAAATTCCAAAACGCTAACAAAAATAATTTTGTTGCCAAACCTGCAACCTAAATTTAATACAATGCAAATACAAGGTAAATGCACCTAGGTTGTTAAACCTTCAAACTTCATCATAACCAACCCATGTTAACTCGGTGCTCATTTTATAGATCCCGCATAGATAAAGGCTAAGTTCGGGCTCTCGGGTCTGCTGCGGCAGTGAGATACATTACCACTACGCCACTGGGCTTCAATTTCGTATGAGGAACACGCAGTGGAAGCAGATGTTCAAAGCTCACCCTTCGTGTATTAACTCTACTGCTGTGAGAGAGTTCTCTCTGGGAATGGTCTCGTTGACTTTATGCCGGCGGAGAGAAAGGAGAATACTTTGGTGAGAGTTCCTCTCCCTTTTTTCCTATCCCGGGGATGCAATCTTGGTAGATTTATGGCAGGGCGTTTCCCGGATTCGGGAATGGGGTGTGCGGTTCTCTCCCTCTTGTGTTTGCCTAAGTGAGATTTCATTTGGGTTACGTGGACAAAAGATTGTGTGTTTGAGGAGAATATTACCTTCTTCATGGTGGGGAGCTTTCGTTTTGATGGTAGTTTTCGAGAGAGGCCTTGGTTTGATAGGCCTAAGAGATAAAATGCTAAAAAAGTTTCAGATGTAATCATGTAGTTCTGTGATTTCAAGGTGTGATATATGGAGGAAAACAGCAAAAGGGTACAATCTGGAATTGAAATAGACTGTAAAAATAATCGTCCGAAACTGCAGCAAAAGATGCAAAAGAATATCTCTACCTTTAGGGATTTTTTTGTCGACTCGAACATTTCTGTATACAGGAATCTTCCGGCAACTTTTTCTCTGCCAAAGGATTTTGGAATATAACCCAACAATATTTCCTAAGTTGGGGAAAAATGAAAAGTCATCTGTTGAAAGATAATAAGTACTAGTTAAATAAATATAATTTTTCTTTTGGAAAAGTTCCTAAAAATTGCAAGAAGATCGTGGTATACAGGAAAGTTCATCACTTATAAGATAAATATTTTTAAAAGGTTCACAATTAGGATTGAGTAAAATTTGTTTCACCTGGGAACATTTTAAAAATCTTGTAATTTGTTTTAAAATTTTTTATTTCTTATTAAACTACAAATTTTTTTCTACTCTTCAAGTTTACATTTTACATTAGTACTTTGCATTAAACACGAACACAAAATTTTCAGTATGCGGCTAAAATTATCCCGAAAAATACTTTTTAGGGATTTTATAGTACTTTTATAGCTTTAATTACATAAAAATCTAGAATTTTCATTCTTTCATTTCACAACACTTTGTCATATAACACTTAATAAGAGATAAAATCATCTCCAGTCATCATCATCTCATTTCCTGATGACGATTTCAAAGCAACGAAAGACACTCTCATCACCAAAAACACCCCAAGACCCTTTCAATCAGCGCCGATTACCTCACGAAATCGAAGACCACCCTCGGAGCTTCCCGCAAACTTCTCGATGCAAAAAAAATCCCTTTCCAGAAATAACAAACACATCACAGAGATACCACAATCACTTGAACGGCGGCATCGAAGCCTCTCTTTTCATCGGCTGCTCGAGAGCCAAAATAAACCGAAAGGATTCCCTACTAACGTAAATCAAGAGCTGCCGGATGTGCACCGAAGGGTCCGGCGTCGCGACGGCCACACCTCGCCGACACCGACGGCGTTATCACCCGTGCTGCGGCTTTTCGGTCCCAGACGATTTTTTATGGGAGTTGTATTGGGGTAAATGATGTGAAACTAATGGTGGTTGCTGTGTGGGGGGTTTGTTGAAAAGCGAATGTTTGTAATACAAGGTAGTTGGGGTGTTTTTCCCCTAAGGTGTGAATTTTATGTCATTGATGTTTCCCCCGAGTCTGAATGATCAAAAATAACACATGCCAAATAGTAACGAGATAGGAATGCTGAACGTGACAGTAGGTTGGGGAAAAAGTGTGAAATCCCTAAATATAGTATCATCTTACTTCAATCTCCAGAGAACATTTTCCATATATAGAACCGTAATTGGTTAGATTGGACCCATTGGGTTAAAAAACATGTGAAAAAAACCTCATTTTGGACCCATTTTTGTTTTTTTTTCAAGAAAAATCAAAATATCAGCAGTTTTAATATTGAAGAAACACATTTAACGAAATAACATACCAAGAACTGCAGTTGAGTGGGTTTTTTCAAAATTTTATCTAGGTTTCAATAATTAAAGGCTTGTTTTCATTATTGAATGTTTTTTTCAAAATTTAGGACGTTTAAAGTTCAAAGTTTAAACATAAAAAAAATAAAGAGGATTTAAAAAAAATTCTATGTGTTTTTATCAATGTTAAAAAGATTTCTTTCAATATTGAATAGGTTTTTTTTTTCAAAGCTTTGGATATTTTTAAAATTTGAGTGAGTTTTTTCAAAAATTAAACCAGATTTCAATAATTAAAAGAGTGTTTTTAAAATTTCAGTGGGTTTTTTTCATTATTGAAACTCACCTGAAAACCCACTTACCAATGAAAAACTGACATTATTTTGACAGAACACATTTAACATAAAAAGAACTCACTAAAATTTGAAAAAACCCACTTACTATTTTAAGGTAGGAAATTTTGCGCCTTTCAAATGACTAACATTACTGAGGTAAGTTTTTTGCAATATATGTTTTCTTCTACTAAACTACACACTAACTAACTAACTAACTAACTAACTAACTAAGGAAACACTAGATTTCCTGGTATAGCTAAATTAAAATCCCTTTTATTTGAAATCTCCACTTATTACCGGTTTTTCAGAAAACATTTTCAAGCACAAAACTTTGTAAAAACCATCAGTTATTTCCGGACGACCTTATATAAAAACAAAGGCATTATTTTAAAGACGCAAAAAAAATTTATTTTACAAATGAATGAAATAGCAGACTAAATATTCTTTCCTTCATAGCAGACATAAACAACCGCAACAAAATGGTCACGCGCTTTCAAAAATTTGAAAACTCCCTCCTCAACTTCTCTTCTTTATGATTAATGCCTGCACTATACCAAACTTCCTAAAATCGTGCGTTGCTCCTCAAATTCCTCTCAGGCTAAAACAAGAAAGTTTGAGCCACCAAAACATAATGAAGAACTAAGCACAGCAGGATTTTTTTTTGCTTTGAAAATTTAAAAGCATCAAACTTTTTCAAAAGTTAGCCCTTGAAGTGTCATTATTTTTATAAGGGACTATTCCTTCGGGCGCTCGGGATATTTATTCGGCAATGAATCATTAGATGAACCCAAAAATCTTGCTAAGAAGGCTTCCCTGCATCATCTCGGTAGCTGGCAGGGCTGCCGGATTCCGTGAGAGGAATGATTTTAATCAAGGGCGCCAAGTCGTTTGCTCAGACGCCAAGAGTTGGCGAGAGGAGATTACCGTCATCTGGTGTAGAGTTTCACTGTTTTCCATGTCATGTGTCAATGCTCTTAAATGTATTGGAATTTCGAGGAGTATTCTATATTTCTAAAGACTATGTGTTTAATGAAAATAAAATGAAAGACATCGAATGATAATTTTCAAACATAATATTTGTTTTGAATGGAAACAAACGAAATTTTATTAATAAATGTTTAAAAATAAGCAAACTGGCAATAACTGACTACAGTAGAGACCCCGATTATCCGCGCAATTGGGTGGCAAGGGTTCCACGGATAACGAAAATCGCGGATAACCCGAAAAAAAGACTAAAAATGAGGTGAGAACACGAAAAAAATATTTCAGCATAAAAACTATGTTTTATTGTACAAAAAACATGATATGTAAAACTTTTAAAATATGTACAGTACAGCAGAAACCTTTGCTCTCGACTAAAATGTCTAATCTCATCTAAAATTTGCTCTCATCGTGAAAAATTACTATATTTGAATTTTAAAAAGCATTTTATGAAGAATCATGACAAGTGAAATAAAATATGAGTTGTTTTATTTGTAGACTAAAGATTTTTTAAATACCTTTAGTAAACTTCAGAATGAATTTATAAAATTTTATAAGGTTTTGTGGCCCAGTACTGTCAATATGTTGAAAATTCAAGTTTGAAGCAAAAGTATTTTAGAAATCAAAGAACATATAAGTATATTCAGTTAAATTCTGTTGCATTGTTACAGAAACGTACTGTTGAAAACTAAACGTCTGAAAAAAATGCAGAGAAATTCTGAAAACTTAAATAAACTGGCGTACATTTATTAGATGCCTTTTTTTCTGAAGATTTTACCCGTTTTTGTATTAAATTTCTGAATTTATTAATTTTGAAGCAAAACAACGTGCTATTATCAACACATAAAATTTTTCTCATTTCTCTATAATACTTAAATTTTTAACAGCATCACGATTTCTATAGGTACATGATAACGTTTTAGAAACCTGGCTCAAAAATGAAAACCGCCAAACCTGGCGAACTCTCCTCGTCTCTCGCTAAAGGTGACATCCCCGCCTTGAGATCACGTCATTTTAAACGATGATAAATGACGAAGAGATATTGACTTGTTCCCTCGCGCGAGCCAAATAATTATAATGTCTTTGTTATTACCGGGCGGGAGAGAAAAAGACATTTTCTTTTCCCTCCCCCTTTTTTTCGTCACCACCGGCGATAAGGGACATACATCACGTAATAAGGAACAAAAGTAATATCTGCCAATGTACTTTACAAATCTCTAAAATGAAGGACGTGAAAACTTTTAGGAGGAGGACACATTGCTATTTAGGGAGGGGGAATGTAGATGAGCTTTCGTTCTCTGACGTTGGTAGGGTTTTTTCTGTCGTCGTCGCTGGGATTTTTAACGCAATTCTTTTAATGGAGTTGAATTTTCGGGTCTTTAGGAGGTATTATGGTTTGCGTTTGGTACTGGAGAATGGCAAGGAATATGAATTTATGAAATCTATCCCCATCATTATTTTATTTTTATACATTAAGTTCATCTTGTGATTTTATTATTCAATTGCAAATTTAATAAAAAGGTTGTTTGTAGAAATTTGACTTGTGTGATAACCCAGGGGCTTAGCAAAGGAATGGGAGATTTAGGACATATGCCCCTAAATTCAGAAATATTATTTACCCCCTTTCTCTTCCCATCATTCAAATATACCCCGCCGAAGTTCTTTCAGGGTATTAATACAACACCCTGATTAATAACTCAGCCAGAGTTTAAATAATTTCTTACAATTTAGAAACATAACGAATGATCAAAAGGTTTTAAAAACTAAAAATTTGAAATGGTCGAAATATTGAGTGGAAAAAGTAATCCCTGAAATATTGGTGTATTCATATTTACATTTTCTCCTTGAAATTTCCAAAGATTATAGGAGCAATCCTCTTTGGGTGTCACAAAAAGGGGGTCCAAAATGACCAACCAAGAGTTTACATTTCAAAGTAATTTTCTAGCAGACTACCCTGAAACTCCCCTTTTTGTTTGGGGTTAAGTATCATCCGCAAAAAAAACCAAATCTGCCCAGGCCTAGTGGCCTATCAGGAGGTGCCCATCTCCGTTTCATTTGCCTTTGGGCCTGGGGTGCTAATTACTTAGCTTGTGTCCAGGCCGAGTGGCTAAGCCCGACGCTGAACCCCCAGTTGATTCACCAAGCAATAGGGTGGGCCGAAAACACACTTTATTTTTTATTCATTTATTGTTCTAAGCGCGGAAAGGGTGCCACTTGGGTCCAATAAGGAGGGTGTAAAATATTTTTTCGATTGGATAATAAGGAAGGCTCCCGCATTGCACTTAAAGTTCGAAAAAATGGATGACTTTTTTACAAAACAACAAAACAATCAAAGACTAAACTCTCAAATATTGTTCATGATTTTTTATGAGGAACTAATATAGTTATAGACATAATGTTTCAGGTTCCATTCTTTTATCACTCTTGCTTCGTTAGATATAATTTTTTAATGTTCAAAGAAATCTTGTAAAGTTGTTTTTTCTGCATTTTTAAAAAGCCAATAACTCTAGAACTATACAACTTAAAAACCTGAAATTAGTCCTATTCGGTTCGTAAATTTTTTATCTTTCATCTGATGTGCATCATGAACATCATTTTCAAATTAGTTTTTTTCAAAATTAAAAAAATGAAAAAACAAAAATAATAAAATTTTTTTTTGAAAAATTTTAAAAGCCTTTTGACTCATAAAATGAACATTACTACCAAATTTCAAGTAGAAAATAAAATTTAATCATGTATAAAAAATAAAAAAATTCGAAATTTAGGCAAGTCCTTAAACAATCCCCAAAATTATACAGCAAGAGCGATTCACTCATAAAAAATTCATAAACTAGCTTGAGGGTGTTCATATGACTTAAAACATGTTAAAAATGTCACATAAATTTCAGAAAATACGACAATTAACAGATTCGGTTTTCAACTTTAATTAATTCAATTTGCATGCATTACTCCTGAAAATTCCTAAGAATTATGTTTTATCTAATTGTTTTTACTTTTAAAAGTCAAATCAAAGTAAATTAAAAGTTTTAGACCATAAAATTGGATATAAACACATTTCTTAGGAATATTCAGTTAAAATTCATGCAAATTGAATTAACTTAAAGTTGAAAATTAGCTCTGAAAGGTTTTGTACCGAATCTGTTACTTGTATTTTCAGAAATTTGACATTTTTTACATGTTTTAAGTCATATGAACACCCTCAAGCGATGTAACGACCGCCTGGTTCCGTTATACTGAGGTAGGGGTAGTGAAGTGATCGGATCGGGCGGCGGGAAAAAAACGAGAAGGACGAGACTGTTCGGCGGGAGAGGGAAGAGAAAAAGGTTGTTCTGAGATATGATGTGTTCTGGAGTAAATAAAATGGAATTATTTTAATCAACCAACAGTGTTTTACTCCTTTTTGATTACAAGCGAGTTTATGAATTTTCCATGAGTGAATCGCTCTTGTTTTATAATTTTGGGGATTGTTTAGGGACTTGCTTAAATTTCGAAACTTTTATTTTTTTATACATGATAATATTTTATTTTCAACTTGAAATCTGGTAGTAATGTTCATTTTATGAGTCAAAAGGCTTTTAAATTGTTTTTAAAAAAAAAATTATTATATTTTTTTTCACTTTTTTTTTAAATTTTGAAAAACATTTTTTGAAAATGATGGTCATGATGCACATCAAATGAAAGACAAAACATTTTAGAACCGAATGGGACTAATTTCAGATTTTTAAGCTGTATAGTTCTAGAGTTATTAGCTTTTTAAAAATGCAAGAAAAAACAACTTTACAAGATTTCTTTGAACATTAAAAAATTATATCTAACGAAGCAAAAGTGATCAAGGATTGGAACCTGAAACATTATGTCTATAACTATACAGGGTGGTCCTTAATTCATGGTACAAACTTCTAGGGGTGTTAGAGTACAAGAATTGGTATAGGAAGACGAACAAGACGACGAGACGGTATAGACGAACAAGAATTGGTATAGGAAGGGGGGTCGCAGTTACACCGTTAAAGAGCTAGGTCCTAATGTAGTGCGAGAGCGTTACAAAAGGACGTTTTGCCAAGGCCCGTATAACGAAAAAAAAACATAATGAAATGAAAAAATTTATTGCATGAGGTACAGCAGTATCCGTACTACTTACGTCATAAATTTGATAGAAATTGAACCACTTTCTAAACCGCGGAGTTAGTTTCAAAAGTGCAATATTAATCTTTTAGTCGAAGAATCACATTCCTTAATGGTATTTAGAAAAATGATGATCGGGGAAGGAATTTTCAATGATCGTAACATGGATCATTGAAACTGTTTGATCATTGAAAATTCCTTCCCCGATCATCATTTTTCTAAATACCATTAATGGAACTCCATTGTTTGACTAAGAGCACGTTTTAAAACTCACCCCACGGTTTAGAAAGTGGTCCAATTTCTATCAAATTTATAATGTAAGTAATACGGATACTGCTGTACCTCATGCAATAAATTTTTTCATTTCATTATGTTTTTTTTCGTTAAACGGGCCTTGGCAAAACGTCCTTTTGTAACGCTCTCGCACTACATTAAGACCTAGCTCTTTAACGGTGTAACTGCGACCCCCCTTCCTATACCAATTCTTGTTCGTCTAGGTGTACTCTAACACCCCTAGAAGTTTGTACCATGAATTAAGGACCACCCTGTATTTGACCCATGGCCAGCTAACCAAGCAGGAGCCGCGAGGCATCGAACCTGCGTCGGTAATGCTCGTAGCCAGACACGCTAACTACTGCACTACCACGGCCACGATCATCCGCAAAACTTTGACATTAAAGGCACGAGGAATCCCCATCGGCCAGAAAAAGATTAGGTTCGAAAACCCCTCCAAAATTAAAGGTCTGCTTGTGGCCATGATTAAAGACTATTAAAAGATAAAATGGTTCAGGTAAGAATGTTGAACTGTTTTTAAAATTTAAAAAGCATCATCATTTAATCTTTTCAAATCTTCCCACAAAGAGCGAATTTCTTCCTTTCTTCTCATCGAATTTTTCACAAACAAGATACTAATATAAGAGTTCGTTAAACAGGAACCGCCAACTCCCAAAATAAAGTTTCCAAGAACAATCACATACTTTGTCAAACTTGTTAACTCGGGAATCCGCCGCGCGCGACAACGAGCGTAATTACCCGGACACAAAGAAAGTCGACTAATGAATATGTCCCGAAAGCAAAGCAAAACGCGCACTCTCCCCCATAATGGCAAATAAAGAACCTCTAAAAGCATCGGAGTAGGCTATTGATTATTACCGAGGCCTCCCAAACACAAAAGATTACCGCCGCGTTCCGAAAAGAAATATGCTTATTGCGAATTTTGATAAAGGAAATACGCAGTTCCTTCCCCATTTTCGGGGAAATCGAATAAAAACCTCCGTCATTTGCCTCTCTCTCTAGAAGACAAAGCCTATGCGTTCGGCAAGAAGTCCTATTTAAAAGAATATAACGAGATAACCCTGGTGACGGGGCTCTTTCTGTAAACAAAATGTTTTTAGTCTCTTTCTAACTGGATTCAGTACATTTAAGGATTTCCCGCGCTATTCGCAACTTTCTCCAGCGGATCTAAGCGATTTTATTCCGGCAGGTGCGGCTCCTATCTGATGGGGAAAAAGGACTTTTCGCTAAGGGAAGTAACTCGCTAAAAGGTGAACGACGAGGTCTTCAAATTTAACTTTCGGCTGGGATTTCGTTTTTAAATTCCTCCGACTGTGAATTCGGGTTCCCTGGGAAAATATTTACTGAAAACCAATTTGACACTTAGCAGGGAATACTATAAGCCCTTCCTTTCTCCTCGTTGTTTCATTGTTTGCTCTTTCGATGTATTATGCAGAAACTAAAAATTTTTAGCGCTAATACCGATATTTTTAGGCCTCTCTGAGAGCGTTCTTAAGCTCGCGAGCTCCTTTTAGATGGTGTAATCGCGCAAAGACGAGCGCAGGTTTTAGTAAGACGCATCAGATTGTTAGAGTGTATAGGATTTCTGAGTTGCTCAGGGTTTAGATAGTTTGGGAGGCTTAAAGATTTAATACGGCTTATGCCTCTGGATTACTTGATCTGGGTAAAGTGCTCTTTTGAACTTTACTCATATTATGCAAATCCTTTGTTTTAAAACATGGGATTTTTAGCGCTGATCGAAGAAACTGAAGAACATCTATATCACTAAAGAGTAAAAAAATATTATCTTATGAGTATTTGGACTGATTTTCTTTGTATTCAAAAAATCATGCCCATGCGAAGAAATGCGCTTCAAACTCCAATAGCTGTCTTAAAAAACATAATGTAGCAACTTATTTGTTACATTTGTAATTAATTATGACCTGAAATAAGCAAAATAATACATTAAATTTTTTTGCAATTTTAAGGTATCCGCCTACCCCTAAAAAGACGAGTTTCGACTTTTTCGTCGAAAATTTGGTTCTTACATTTTCAAGTTGTTTAGACTTTTATCTTTCCAAAACTCTTTTCATTTTACTTGTAGGTGAATTAAAAAAGAAATTACAGTATTATTAAAACAGATAGTCGTGTGCGATCGTATACAAATATAAACTTTAAAGCTGATTTTCTCAGAACTAAGTTTTGCATAAAAACTCTCCACTATTTACATGATTACTCAAAAACTATCCAAGATATTCACTCCAAATTTTAACAGTATATTAATAATACTGTTATTTACCAGATGGACCACAGATTTTTATGTAAGTTTATTATTTTAGTTTTTATTGATGTTTTTTTGATAAAGGGTTGTAGAAATTTTGAAATTTTTCACTTACCTTTACATTTTATGCTGTAAAACAATTACTTTTCAAAATAGGTCTCAGAAAATGGTCCAATCTGAAGATAAGTGTTATACGATACTTGTGTCCAAAGGAAATTTATATAGGGGTAATAGTGTTTGGGCAAGAGTGAGAGGGGTTTTATAAAAATTCACTTAAATTTTACACTAATTACCCCATATTTTAGAAAATAATATAATTAATTTTGTTTTTTTAGCATTGATCAATGTTTTGATGTACACTTAAACTAAAAATTAAAAACTAATTTTTGTAAATCAAGTGTTTCAAAAAAAAATGGTCTCAAAGGTAGGCGGATACCTTAAGTAGTACAGATACCAAAATTTTAAATATTCTGAAAATTCTGTGTTTACAATTTCGTTACTTATTTTATACACTTTTGTTTGCAGATAAATTTGACAACACATGGTTTTGATAAAAGCATTGAAAGCTAGAAAATATAGAACCGCCATGAAGTTATCTTCATTCAAATTTAGAAGTTGAATATCAATAAAAAACTTGCAATGTAAAACATTGCAGGGTTTGAGGGGTATGGCATATGATTTGATACTAATATTTTTAAGGAAGTTATACGTCAATTGCTTTCATATTTTTCATGAACCCCTTAAAATGGGGAAGAATCCAGTAATATGCGTATAATGGGTGGGTTAAAATAGTATGGGTGAGAAAAATAATAAAATCTTTCTCCATTAAACTGATTTGTAAAACAGGGAATTAAAATTCAATTTTATTAAAATTATACTATAAGCTTCGCTTACAAGTAAAATAAAATCCCCTTTATAAGGTGTACACAGTTTTATTGCTGATGTAATTGGATATGCACTCCCACTGTTTTAAAAGCTTCCAATACCATTAAATATGACTTAAAACTGTCAATATTGAAGCGTTTTGGACTCGAACACTATCCAACTGAAAGACTTTTTTTTATTATTGAAGGACTTTATTATTTTTGTTACAGGTCAAGAAGACTTCTAGTTATGTTAATTTCATTTTTTGTATATATAAGCTATGCGATCCCGAGGGGGGAGAATTTTCAATTTAGTGAAATCTACGTGACAATATTATTTTAGTCAACTTTCTTTTGAGTTTAATCACAACTAACTTTTCCATACTAAAACTTTTAAAATTTGTATGAAGTCCTTATAAATGGATGGACCCTGTTTCAAGCCTCAATAAATGCACTTCGTAAACTTACATAGAAGATACTTTTTTTATCAACATTATCATCCAGAATAGCTATCTATAGAGAATCATCCCACAATATCATAACAGTATGATCACAATGCCATCCCGTATTGGAAAAAATGTTGCAGGAAACGCTTTTAAATCTGTTATTGTTCCCACACCTGAAAAAAACCCTATAATACCTGTATTTCCCTCGATATCTGCCGAGCGTTCCATCAGTGCGTTATTAGACACCGCAGACAACGAAAACTTTTAAAAGCATCCCTCTCAAATGAAGAAAAAACCTATAAAGCATCTCTCTCAGCTGTCCCGAAAATGCTTTTAAACGAGAGAGAGGAGAGATAACGCGTTTTTGAAAAACTTCCATATTTAATGGAGATCGCTCACAAAAAAAAGTTTTCTATAAGAGGACTTCTTGGGTAATAGAGAGGCTATGTGTAATGGAGCGTAGTGCAAGGTGAAAAAGGTGCCTCTAATGACAACAATGCGAGTTCTCGCGCGGCTCCTGTTTTCTAAGCGACCGCTCTCGGAGTTTAGCAAGCATGAAATCCCTGCCGACAGTTCACCGCGAAGAATGGCAATCATAATAATATGGGGAAAAAACCTCCACGGGTATATATGTCTTAATGCGCACCTATTTTTGGAGGCACTCCCTTTGAGGGGCCGCCGCGAGTGCTTCTTCGAGTGGGTGAAAGGTGCCGGTCCCCTATTGTTGGATCATATTTTCGTCGTTTCTCGCTTTGTCAGCTTTGTCTTTTTTGGAGGTGCTAAATTTACCGTTCGGTGATCGGTATTCTTTTTATTCGATGGATGGTGTTGTGTGTCTTTTTTTAAAGGGATTTTGCGACACCTGTGACAGTTGGATGGCATGCGGGAAATGTTTGAGTGGATGTTGCTGCTACTTGAAATGCACACTCGTTTAGAGTTGTTACTTAGAGGTTAATGGATGGTGGTGTGCTTCACTTTTTGAGAGATTTTCTCTCGTTTAATGTAAGTGAGGTATTTTAACACGAAAATAATCGATGAAAAAATTATCCGTAGAAAAGATGCTTTTAATGGAAGATTGGAGATAAATTTTTTTCTGGGTGTTATGCAAAGGTTTTTGATGGTTCAGAAAGTTCACTTACTGTTTTTTAATTCTATTTGCAGCTAATAAAATTGGAGATGAATTACTCAATTAAATGAATATGCATGGTGCCCATAAAATAAGTAACCCGATTTAAGGCCCTCTAGCAACCAAACCGTTCATCAGAATTGAATTAAATTTTGGTGGAAGACGTTTTGAGGGATGGGGAGCAGAATGGTATGGGGTGGGACAGTTAAACTTTATCAGTTACGGTTACAGTGAAAAATGTTTTGAAAATTCCCAATCAGGGTTTCAAAAAAATTTCACTTTAACCGTAACTGATAAAGTTTAACTGTCGCACCCCCACCATTCTACTCCCCATCCCTCAAAACGTCTTCCACCAAAATTTCATTCAATTCTGATCAACGGTTTGGTTGCTAGAGGGCCTTAAATCGGGTTACTTATTTTATGGAACTACCTTTCACAGGAGCTCTTCCCTCCGTCTTCATGCACAGATAGTATGTATGACTTATACCATAGTATAAATTTAAATGCTTGTAATCAAAAGTTGAACTTCATAGAAATGGATTCAAATATCTTAAAATTTTTGACTTACCTACTACAGGCAAGTAATTATTGATTTTCTGTTACAATAGTTGTAACGTTTTATTAAATTGAGTTTTGAATTTCAGAACTTTTTCATACAAATATATTTACCTCCAATAAAATTTTGGAAATAATAATTAAAATCAAAGAACTTCAATTTGCCAACCGAATTTGAAGAAATAAACTTGTTTTCAATCAACAGGTTTTTATATGTAAACATTTCTTAAACAAAGAATTAAAAAAAATATGCTCGCCATCTAAAGCTAAACGAATTAGTAATATAGTAATCAGACCAGTATTGATGTATAAAAAGAAAAAAAATAGTTAAAGAAACACAAATTTCTATAGAAGTATGAATATAATCCTAAAAAGAAAAAAAAACACATTTCTCAAAACTCACAATCCAACAAGTTTCCCAACACACTCTCTCACCCCTTCCCATCTAAAAAATGCATGAATCCAATAACATTTTATAGCGGCTTCTTTGAAGTGCACCGAGAATAGAACGACACCAACCCCTTTTCTGCATTGTAAAAACGCCATTTTTTTCCAGCACGAACAAAAAAACCCCTCGGAATACCGAATCTTGCATCAAGCCATATCGTAAACAAGGCCCCTCCTTTCATTCACCCTGTGTGATCAATGTGAGCAATTCCTTCCTTTCGGTATCATCATCTGAAACTAATATGTTATTTTTTCCCTTCAAAATCTTGTCCGTCGTATCGGTTACAAAAGTTGGGAGCTTGTTTTCTCCTTGAATGGAGCTCAATTGGATTCCACGAAATCCCGTTCTCTCTTTTTCTGATGGTTGGGCCCCTCAGGACTATTTTGCTATCATTGCGCGACCAGATTACCCCGGGAGTCAAGCGTTGTTGGTTTGAGGATTTTTTTTGTTGTGTGTGGGAAAATGGGATTTGCTTTAAGGAGCTATAGCTATTTGGATTAGTATCAGTTTGTTATGGGAGAGATGTCTGATTTGGTTTGGCAGTGTTTTCAGGGGGATTTAGTGCCAGAATGGCGGGAAACGTGAGATAAGTGTGTATACAGCAGTGTTGGAAAAAATCTATACTTTTAGATATCGAATACTTTGGTATCGATACTTTTAGGAAGGGCTCGATTTCAGTCGGAACGGTCCGGAACGGCGTTCCGGAACCTCTTTTTCGGGAAAATATTAGTATTCTATTTTATCTTCGCATTTTTTGTACATACTCTTTAAGAATTTCACTTTCGTTTTAAAACGTCAAAAAAGAACTATAATTCAGACTATTTTGTCCCGGGTAAATTACGTGGACTCTTTGCATTTTACATCAAATTTTCCAAAATATGTTGTAGCTCGCGGCATCTTAAATTCTACCATTTAAGGACTTTAACTACGCATTCTATTCCTTAAATTTGACAAAATATACAACACTCATGATTCATTGATGATAAGCCGTCCCCCCTCCTACAAGAGGCACCCGTTGAAAAAAAAAATACGACCCTCTGTACAAAAAAGGTGTTATAAAAATTGTATCTATCATCTTCTAGTACAATAATTAAGATTAGTATAATTTACTATTAATATTTAAGTTAGAACACTTAACACTCTTCCTAATCTAGTACAACATATTTGAATTTATTTTGTAAATTTAAATTTAAAAATAAATGCTTACATTTTTGCATTAAAAATTATTCACTTTTTTAGTTTTTAGACCAATAATTTTACCGTTCAGGTTCCTCTTCTTTTAGAAATCGATCCCTGCTTTTAGGAATCGAGTATTTTCAGGTATCGAATACTTTTTAACACTCTTTTGAAATTACCTACAGATATGGTTTAATAAATTCCGTAATTTTATTTGCGAACTGAAAGTACCTACAATTCTCAAAGGATACACATGAATCGATCACCCTTGTGCTAGAGGCAATCTATAAAAAAAATAAAAAATTAATGAAGGGAGGAATTTAAAAATACAGCTACGAAAAGTGCTGGTATCGAAAAAAGCATCGATGCCATATGAGAGATATCTCTGGCGATACTTTGATACTCGATAAGATTCGATACTTTGGATGAAGGGGGACATACTTGACTCAATACAGAAAAAGAATTTTTGAGCTGCAAAATGAGAACAGGCTGCTTTAAATCAAAGGCAGATATAATTAAGATAATTTCATTGAGGAATTTTTAAAGAATTTGTAAATAAAGTATCGATACTCTTAGGTATCGAGTACTTGGGTATTCGGTATCGATACTTGCCCATCACTTATACCGCAGAAATGGTTATTTCTAGGCTAGGTTATTTCTGGAAGTTTTACCAAACTTACACATAAATATTTAAAAAAAAGTATGATATTTATTTATAAAAAAATTACAGAGAACTGTACCTGTACGATGAATATTTTTGGAGAATCAGAGACTTTTTCTCCTCATTTCATACCGTTAACAACCATTTGAGGGGAAAATGTAGGTAAAAGAGTTGAAAGCCAGACTCACCAATGTAGAACTGAGTAATATTTAGATTTAGTAAACAAATATCCTTTGAAAAAATAAATTATCTAATATATAAATTAAATTATCCAATTAATAAACATAATGTAGCATTTTTTATAAAGAAATATTTTGGAACACCAAGGTTCCTCCTGAAATCAAGCCATATAGTATACAACAGAAATTCAATAGATTCTTTATTAAATGGGTAGCCTGTTTTTCCCAAATAAAGGTATTAATGCAAGTATAGAATAAATTTTTAAGAGGATAAAAAATACATAAATATTACCATGATATTGGCAATTATTTTAAATTAGAATAGAATAGAATAGAACAAGAACATTTAGTTGTTTTCAATTATTACAAAGAACAAAGAACACAAAAACAAAAGCAAAAATGTACATTACAAAAAACACATATACTATAATGAAAAAAAATGAGAAAAATATTATTAAAGTTGTTTGGGCTACTCAGGGGTCAACGCGTAATTATTTATCTGTTTTTAAAAAAAGAATGTATTGCATAATTTTGAATAAGTTCTAATGTTATTTAGAATTGTAGTAAAATAAAAGTAAAAAAGAAACGTTGTTATACTCACTTTTTTGAGAAAAAAATTCTTGACAGAAACCTGTTTTTGTTTTCATTTACTTCAAAACGAGTATTACTTTAGTTTCTTAACGTAAAGATGCATCGACTCATAGAATTTTCGAATAGTTTAGTGCAACCAACTCAAGTCTATAAATAATTTTTAGGTAAACTAAAATGAAGTTTCATTTTAAAGCATAATAAATAAATACATTTTTAAATCACTTACAAGTGTCAGATAAATTGTCATAACTAATAAAGGTAGATAGTGTTTAAAACATACCAAAATACTTATAATTCCCTGTTCTTTAGTTACCCAGTGGAGATTTATTCAAATTACAAAAGGGAGATAACACAAGTGCCACGTAAGTGCATTTAGATGTAAAACTAAAGGATCACCTGTTAACTTTTAAACGCTGCCTTTTTAAAGTATAAGATAGTCTAGGTGTAATAACTAGGTGTAATTATCTCGTTCTTTTCTCCTTTTGAATCTCTATTCCTTTTCTCTTTTTTAGACTTTACTCATTGCGTGGGTACCAAAGACACACCCGAAGTGGTCGATAGATGGTAAAAGAGAATTATTGCATATTGCTTTTTAATGTCTGTGGGGAGAAGTAAGTTATTACAAAGAGTTAAGGTAAGTTTAAAAATGTATTCCTCTCAGTATGATTTTATTTTATTACCGCGTCTTTATTAGCTCGCTTTCTTTTAGGTCAGTTCGGGATGTGAAAGTAACTAACTTTCCGATGAACTCTAGACTCTTGAACTCTTTGACATTTAGTTCAAATCTGGATGAGGACAATAAAATATTATTTACTCTATTTGTTTTTTCTGAGCCCCAAGAGGGTTTTTAAAGATTTCTCACGTTTAGAACCTGCGGAAGTCGAAAAGGTTAGATATTATTTTAAATTTCATATGAACCTGCTATATAGTATCTGGAAAAATACTTCACAAGTTTTAGATATTCGAATTTTAAGTGCGTGAAAATCATGTTTTTGAAATTAATTTCTCTTGACTATACCATGTTTACCAATAAAATAATTAGCAGCGGTAATCTCTCTATTCTAAAAAAAAGTTTTTGGTGAACGGTTTCCAGGGAAAGGCTTTTTAATTACTGATCCGTATAACACATATTTGGTATCAAACTGTCCGGATTCTTTTGAGGTGTGCATAGTGCCTTTAGAATTTCTAAAAAAAATCTCAATTTTAAAATATTTCCATTTTTTTAGATTACGGATAAGGTTGCAGTTATAAAGCAAGAAACTATGAATTTCAAAAAAAATTGAAAACATATTTCACTGGTATTTAATATTCAAATAAATTAAATAATCATCTTTATAACACGAATTTAAAAAATATATTTTGGGTTATTTTTAACAATACCGTAAAACGGGGTGAATCGGATCAGCGGGGTGAATCGGATCACTTTTGAAAAAAGTTTTTTAAACCATCATAGCTCCGGTTGTGTTAGAGTTAGAAAATCAGGATAAATTCTGACTTATTTTACGCATTGTTAAGAAGTTGTTTCATCCATCAAAAATTATTTTGTGATAATATCTTAGGTCTACCACGGCTTTGACGTTGTATACAAAAAAGGTCACAAAAACGTGGCTGTCAAAACTTTGCTTATTGAACCAAAAAATAACTTTTTTTCTCAATTTTTGGTATCCCCCGTGTGGTCCCAAATCTTCCAAAGGTTTCTTTGCAGTCAAATTTTAAATAAATTGTAATCCCGATTTTTGCTGAATTTTCTAGTAAAACAAGTCCATTCCGACTACTGATGCGGGGTGAATCGGATCAGTCATAAAAATGCGTGTTTGAATATTATTTTTGAAAAACTGGTGATAGTTGGAGATTTCAAACAAAAGGGATTTGGGTTTATGTGTATTTAAGAATATAATGTATGGTTTTGGTAGTTGTGGTGGTATTATTTCTTTTCAAAATGGAGCTTAGAAAAGAAGACATCAAATGACGATTTTTGTTAAATTTTTTTGGCCGCTTCAAAAACCGGAAAGAATGCATGATTCATGGCTAATAACAGTTTTGCTGTATGTTTACATTAATGTGTCAAAGGTTTAAGGTTAACCGATAAGTTTTAGATGGGAAATTTTGATCTCAAACATAAAATCTATTGTTAAAAACCTCTCTCAGTATTTGTTGGTCATTCGAAAGAAATTTTCACTAAAACGACATCAAAATCAACAAGAAAACGTACATACAGACCCAGCTGTTTATTAATATGCCGTATTTTAAATTATCTTTAAATATAGGTGCAGAAATCAGTGCGATATTTAAGAGCGCATTATTTTTTAGCTTCTGAGAATTGCACTACTCGCTAAACTTACGGTAAAGCGAAAGAAGCGATTGTTTTCTACAATTAAAAACACTAAAAAAAGCAACACTTATTGTTCGAAACTGGAAACAGATAAAACAATAATGTTATGAAAAACTTTCAATGCTTTAATAATTAATTTATTTCTAAAAACATCTGTCTTGATTTTATTTCATACACCAGCTGCTCAACGGAGCGAGTGAAGTGTTAAAGAACAATGGAAAATTACCAGTTATATGCAGTTTTACAGCCAAAATTTGCTATCTTAAACTTATCAAATCATCTCAAATCTTTGACATCTTAATTTAAACATTGTAAATATACAGCAAAACTTTATTTAGCCATGAATAATGCATTCTTCACAGTTTTTAAAGCGGCCGAAAAAAATTACGAAAATCGTCGTTTGCGGTCTTCTTTTCCAACCACCATTTTGAAAAGAAATAATACCATCAGAGCTTCCAAAACCATACATTATACTCTTAGATATACATAAACCAAAATAACCTTCGTTTGAAATCTCCACCTATTACCAATTTTTCAAAACAAATTTTCAAACATGAAACTTTGGTAAAAAGTATCATAACTTTTCTGAAAACCTTATATTTTATTTTTTTAAAATGTTCATTATTTAGTAAAATGTATTCATTTTACCTTATTAGACTATTTGAAGGCTAATTTAAGGATCCTGTATCACTTTATGACTTAAAAATTGCGTTTTTTCCACAAAAACTGGCAGTGATCCGATTCACCCCGCATTGAGGGTGAATCGGATCACGGCACTTAAAAATTTATATAAAATAAACCATTCAAGGTAATTGATTTTTTTTAACGGGTTCTTAAAGTATTAATTGGGACTCGAAATATTGTTTTCAAAGCATTCAAAAATATTTTTTATTAAACTTTTGGCAGCAGTTCAAACTTCAAAATTGATCCGATTCACCCCGTTTTACGGTATTTATATTTCTGTTGTTTAAACGGTTTTAATTATATTTAAAACTTATGTATAAATAATTTATCTTTTATTTTTTAAATAACAAATTAATATTTTTACATTTATCTTTGTCGTTGTGGCAACCTAATCATTACCATATTTACAACAAAATATAAACTCGCTTTCGGAAATTTTGAACTTTTGCATTTATTTTTTACAATTATTATTATTTTTATATTCTTTTGCAAGTATGTTTTTTAAGGTAGTAAAATGTGACACCTTATTTCATAATGCCAAAACGCAAACAACTAGATAACACGGGGGACTGTTTTAGAAATTAAGATAAAAATCGAAAATGTTTGAAGTCTAAACATTCGTGTCATTGCTATGAAACTGACACAACTTCGACGTTTGTTTGTTCTCATGAAGTTAAAATTCTAAATTTTCGTGATGTTTACGGTAATTACTACATTTTTCACAGCCAATCGATGAAAATAGTTACAAATTTTAAGAACGTTAAATTTATTCCTGAGATGTTTTCTGCTTCTTAATGGATCTGTGAAAAAACATTACCTTGGGGAAATGGTAAAGGAATGTTACATTGCTCTGTTATTAATTTTCTTGGAATTATAAGGCAGCCCTCCAATTAATGTTTCCAAAAAAGAACTGTTAAATTTCCGCTACTGAATGTTTTTTTTTATTTCCAATGCAGCAGGCTTACATAGACATACATCATATAGCCATAACAGAGACCCAAACAAAAAAGGAACAGGAAAATACACTAAAGAAGTTGGTACAATAAGTCCCTCGCCTCCCAATACCGGGAAAGCAGGCCTGTGGATCGTAGGGCTGAACAGGAGGGAAGGTGGTCGGCATTCATCACCGCACCACTACTGCAGAGGGGGCAGGTAGGGTCATTCACAATTTTGATCTTGTGTAGGTGTTCATAGAGGCAATCATGTCCAGTCGTCAAGCGAAAAGCATCCACGGCACTCCGCCTAGGATGGTCAGGGAGTGATTTAAGAGAGTTAGCCCATGGCTTGTCCCTTGTGCGATCTTTAATTAGGGATGCATGAGTCTTGATCAAAAGATAATTTATTTTTGCTGCTGCTGACTTGTAGGGTTGAATCTCAGGCTGCAGCACTGTTACTCATTTAGCACCACCCGGGGAGCACGTGTAGCTTCTGAATGTGTAGCTACTGAATGGATATCCACCATTTTCGAAAGAATACCCCGGAGAAGTACTAACCCTGTTTTAAGAATGTTTTATAAAGTGAGTAAGTGCAGTGAGCAGGGTTTTGTGAGGAATTGCGAAGCGGTTCAAACGTGTCTGCGTCAGCAGTTAACGGGGGTTGGCGAGCGATAGCGAGCAGGGGGCGGTAGCTCCCTAGTATTTAAAATAACTGAAAAAAGAAACTATATACGAATTGAACAGGATACAAATTGAGCATGAACATGATACAAAAATGCTTATCATCTGCGTTTATTACAAGTCGAGCATACATTTTCCATTAACATTAATCTCAGGACCACAGATATAGTCATTTGCATAGGTGTCCAAAAAATAACTAAGTACCAATATAAATAAAATTATATAAATCGATTAATTAAAGTATGTGGTTAGAAGCTGAAATAAACTACTGCAATGGTCTGCTTAAGTATTTGAAAACTAAATCTGTCATAAAGCTACATTTGTACGACATTTTACGGAGCTATTATGCGAAATATTTTCCCCGTGTTTCCCTAAAATCAAGTTTTCAGCATCTCTCAGTACATAAAAGGTAAAGGAAAAGGGAAAACTACCCCAATCTTCTTTCTCTAACGTAACCACAATACAAATATTATTACCACCTCTCTTAATTACGCTCTAAGCAAAATTTATAAAAAAAAATCCTACTCATTCAATCTTTTCCCCAAAACACATTTACGCAAACTACAACTCCTCTAAACTCCTCCATCCATTAAAATAACGAACCGAGTGGATGAACGAACCCTACCGTTCACCTCAAACAGACCACTCTCGAAGCTAATAAATTAATTTGCGCAAAAGTTTCTTCTAATCAAAACGCAGAGCGGAAAAGCCCTTTCAAGTCCTCCGCTTTTGTGTCCCGTTCGGTTTCTTCGTCTCTCTCTAACCCTATCGAATGGTTTTATTTGCACACTCAGCCGCCGCTTTGTGCATGTGTATGTGGGGGAGGTAATCAAATCGCGGGGTTTGTTTTTCCCTTTTTGAGGGAAGGGGGAGGGAGGGATCGGATGACGGAGGATGGAGATTCAGGACGTGTTTGAGGGTAGTTTTTCGGGGGTGTTGTGGAAGAGAGGGATCTGTTGTGATAGGGTGTGTCAGATGGGTATCGCGTTCTGACGCCGAAAAGGCGAACTTTATACCGTGGGCCGTGTAACATTGGCTAGTTTTTGTACATAGCAGATGGTTGTGATCTCTCAGAGCCATATTCACAGCCGTCGGTGTTAAATTCTGGGTCAAAGAAGGATTCTTTCAATTAAAACCAGCGAAATTTTTTTTGTTTCTATAGCTGTTACACTGTATGTACTATAAAAATATTATATTGGTATAACTTTCAGAAATGATCTATTGATTGTTTTTGCTGGAAAAATATCATCTGAAGAAAAAACAGTTTTTTTCTGTTTTATTTTATATGTGATGTAGTTGGTAGTTCCCAAACTGGTTTTAATGCCCAAACTCACCACAGTCAAACAATAAGGAAATTGCATGTGTCAGATTTTCATAAACATTCAAGTGTTCCCTATGGTTTTTTGTATCGTTAAATGAAATATCTAGTCATTTTTTCAAAAAAAATGTACAGGTAATTAAATGTTTTAATTAAAAAGTCGAGAGAAAAACACATGACTGAAAACGTTTATGGTTTAAATCGTACGATGACATCAACAATCATTACCATCAACTCCGTTGCTTTCTAACAATGGTTATCGTACGATGACGTCACATCCCAAACTCTTAGTGTTTTTGCGGGCTTTGAAAAAGGGGATTTTTGTTAATTTTTTTTGCAAACAAAAAATGTCTCGATCAGTCTCCAATTTTGGGTAGTTGCTTATTTTTGCATGAAGAATCGATTAAAAAAATCAAAAAAATCATGCAACTTCCTCATTAACAGCATATGCATAATAAAGCAACTGATTTACCTCTTGAATAGTTTTTTTCTAACGTTTTCTTCGTCAACCAACCCTAACCCTTCTTTCTTTTTCTTCCAAATAATTTTTGCAAGCACGCCAGTTTTTGAATTTGGAATAAACTGAGCGAATAAAAACATGAAATGGTACATTATACAACATTTCATTAAAAAGCCCCAGTGTGAGAAACATTTTCCTCTACTTAGGCTAACAATTTCATTTTAATATCATAACCTGTGTCAACAACAACAACAACATAAAACCGCCACTGAGTACTCCTTCCTTACAAAAATCCCCCAACCTTACAAACCAAACCTTCCTTCCAATTCAATCCCACACAATCACTGTATTTCCCTCCGCACATCCAAGGCCCAGCCATTCCCCGGCGACCACACAGTGACGTCACGCTTTACGTCGTCGCCAGGGACCGACGGCTACACGGAACTCGCATCAATCGGTGCTGTAGCGCCCTCTCAAGGGGGCAGAGGCCCCTCTGGGGGACCTTTCTAGAGGGGAGGACAAACCGCGCGAGGGATGCGAGAACGTTCCCCTGATGAAGGAAGAAGGGATGAGGAGGAAGAAGAGGAGATGTTTTGTTTTTGGGATGCGAGGATTAATTGCTGTGGGTCAAGTTGGAGTTTTGGGATGATGGATATGAGAGGTTGGATGAAGTGGTTGTGTTTTGGATGAATTAAGATGGTATTGGGGTAGTAGGTTGTGGGATGCGTTGGGTTTTAGAAATTCTGCATGTGCTTCTTGTCATTAAATAAGATGCAAACACATTGCTAGCATGATTATGGAACATTTAATAAAACTAATAAAATGTTCAAGGTTTATATTCGTAATAGTAAGTAGTATTATATCCCTCAATATTATTATTATTTTTAACAATTCATTTTGTAATAATGTGGTTACGTTTCCTTTCATAGTTCTTATGCATGTAAAAAATTTAAAGTCGATAAAAAAACTAATTTTTTTCCTGAAAACGTCTTTCTTTTTCTCTTTGTTTCGTTATAACTCTTACTTTCTTCCTTCCTTTACCTTTCTCTTATTTCCCTCGTTATTTTCTCTTCTTTTTTCTTTGAACTATCTCTCTCTTTTCTCAAAGTTATTTTAGGTTTAATTGAGAAATCGGTGGGTTTGAAGGCAAATCTTCAAAAGAGAGATAAACAGTGAGAGAGAAAAACAGATGAAGAACGAATGACATAGGAAGGAAAGAGGAAAGAAATAAATCTCTCATATGACCAATGACTTTTCCCTCACCATTTTTTATTCTTTCCATATTTGGAACACAAAAAAATCTTTAAAAAAACCCATGGGAATATTTTTCAATTTTTATCTCTTTTAGTTTTTGATTTATGGGGTTTCAAAGTTCCAAAAACCTTGAATTTTCGGTCAAACTAGCTTTCCTCAAGCTTCAAGCTTCTTTCCTCTTCAAGCTATGTCTTAGCTTCTTTCCTCATAGTTCAGCAAAATATCACTTATCAGGAAAAAAAATATACCATTTCAAAGACAATTAAACAAGCTTTAAAGTTATGTAAATTACAATATGGTTATTTTAAATTTTGATTAAAACATTAACTTTTAAATTTCAAAATTTAATTACAAGAAAAGTATGTATAACAAACTTTTCCTAAGCAACTCAAATGTTTCCATTTTTTTCATATTTATGTCACATTTATTCCCTTTATGGAGATCAAATATTCAGAATGATCGTCATCAATAGAATCCCAATGTTTCCACTATCAGTAAACAGATAGAAACACGTTGAGGAAAAATAATATTTATTTAAAATTGAACAGGTTAATGATTTCGAATGGAAATAAAAAAAATATGAACGCTGGTAATACAATGCTGGCTATACATAATCATTATCTTCTTGGTTCAGAAGCTTCAAAAAGGAACATCTTAGTTCTTATCTCACTCCTGCCACTGCGGCACTTTTAAATCCCAGTGGCAAGAGCGGGACTCGAACCATTCTCCACACCTCTTATGTTCCTTGTTTTTTTTATGTATAAATAATTGTAATGTGTGTAACAATAAATGTTCTTCTCTTTATAAAATAGAAAAGAAAAAGAGAATACAATAAAACCACGAGTAACTCGTGATTTTAGTAACTGTACACATAATTAAGTCAGTCTTTGGTGACTTGGGAAGTGTAAGTTAGTCTTTACTGCATACTGCCCAACTAGCACTGAAACACGTGTTTTAATTGAACTAAAACTATACCAAAAACTTATCTAAAAAAAATTTTACTAAAAATAACTAGAGATCACAACTTTTTATTAAAAGATAAATACTTAAAGAAAGCAAAGAATGTGAAAAATTTGCAGACAAAGAGAAGTGAAAATAATTTATTTTCAACAAAACGTCTAATCAAATATACAGAATTGTTTCGCGGAAACTTAAAAAAATCAAACGATAAGCCAGTAATTAAATTTTAGTGCAATTTTTCAATATAAAACAATTCAACTAAGTAGACAAAAAATGATTACCAATAGTTTTAAAAAGAACGCATATGATATATTACTTTTACAGGAAATGCATCCTTAAGTAGTTCAATAGCAGGAAAAGGTAAATCAAGTTATACTGAAGAGAATAAAAACATATCAGAAATAAATATATCAGATTCATATGGAATAAGATTATAATTATCTTATAACTTTCTCGAGTAAAATAACCTAATATCGTCTTTTTGAATACCTTTTATAAATCCTCTTTTGATACAGCATTATGGAAAACAGCTAAAAGGTAAAGAATCAAAGCATCTTCTAGGAATGTGAAAGACATCAAACGAAACAAAAAAATCCTATAAAACATCTCCTTATTTCACTCAGAAAGCACAAATCACATCCAGGATCAGAGAGTACCCCAAACATTTGATACTACCCCAGCATCACTCATTTAGAGAAAGACAAAAAGAAGAGAAAAAAAAATAAAGTACAAAGAAAAATAAAACAAAGAGAGTTCAAGTGCAAGCTTAGTTTTTCTGTATACTACCTACTAGAAAGGAAGAGCTCGTTATACAGAAACAAAACCTATCAAACAAAAATCACTAAATCTTTAAAACGGTTATCTTTCGTTAAAAAAGCCAGTGTAAAAAATAAGTCTGGTTAAACTAAAACTTTAAAAAATATAAATATTCAAATAAGATGTATGATAAAAGATATATACAGGGTGTTTCAAAATTGCGTTGCACGGCTTTTATTCGGAACCAACGCCTCCGAGGTCATGGAAGTAAGGTCTACCCCTAGGTAAGTGAGCCTGGAGAATCCATTGAGATGACTTACAAAGCCCCTAGCGGTAAAAATTAAAAATATTAATTCAAAAACTAAAGGAGATAGATCAAAAACCTCAATAAGTGTATTGTTGCCAACGTCATGAAGAACTCACTGAAAAAAATTCATGAAAATATCTTGAATATTTGCGGAGATATTAGCATGTAAAAATAGCACTTTTTCAGGGGTCAGAAAAGAAAAAGTTCACATATTGGCAAATTTTTTTGATTTTTTGATTAAATTTTGTGCTCATTTAATTAGAAAAACACAAAACTACACAATAACACCGAAAATTTTGCCAATATGTGAACTTTTTCTTTTCTGACCCCTGAAAAAGTGCTATTTTTACATGCTAATATCTCCGCGAATATTCAAGATATTTTCATGAATTTTTTTTCAGTGAGTTCTTCATGACGTTGGCAACTATACTCTCACTGAGGTTTTTGCTCTATCTCCTTTGGTTTTTAAATTAATTTTTTTATATTTTTTAATTTTACCGCTAGGGGAGCTGCGAGTCATATCAATGGATTCTCCAGGCTTACTTACCTAGGGGTAGACCTTACTTCCATGACCCTAGGAGGCGTTGGTTCCGAATAAAAGCCGTGCAACGCAATTTTGGAACACCTTGTATATAAGATGCACTATAAAATATTAATCCATACGAGTTGAAATAAATTCCTTTTGAGGATGAAAAAAATACTCGAAATTGCAATGAAGTTATGTTTTTAATCAGTATTTTTTAGTTTAAAAAATTAAAAAGAATTGAATAAAAAGGAATAGTTGTATGGGTATTAAACTATTTGAAAAAAGAAAACATTTTAAAGAAACATTTAAAATTCCCGAGTAAAGAAAATAATATCTTTATGAGATTGGAGCCTTCTTTCTGTATTTTGCTTGTGTAAGAACTAAGAATTATTACACGAGAAAAACAAATTTTAAACAATTCTTTAGCTTATCTATTTTTTGTGCATTGTAAATGGTAAAGCCTAAAATTATTTATTCTAGTTTTCATGATACTAATGGAATAATATCCGTTTCGTTGAAAATTAGATCAGTTGTAGAAAAAAAACTGCAAAAAAATTGTACTGAAGTGGTTCAGAAAACATGGATGTTAAAATTTTAGGTTCATGTGGAATTAGAAAATTATTGTGAACATAAAATATTCCATTATCAACTTTTTTAAAATACTTCAGTGACGTAAACACAAAAACAAGGCAGAAAAATAAAGTTAGGTCAGAACTACGAGGTTCAATTGCTAGTTTGGTTTTTCTGCATACTGACTGCTAGCAAGGAAAAATTCGTTTTACAGGAACTGGAGCCCATTGTTGTTAAATCATAGGTTTCTTTATAACAGTTAAATTTAAATAAAAATTATCCAAAATAAATAAGCTTTTCATCTAATTAAACTATACAATTTTCAAACATAAATATTCAAAGTTACATTAGATTATGAAGTATGAATGCAATCAACACAAATAGAGCTGATACCATTGTAAAAATGGTAAAAAAATCTACCTCAAGATTGAATTAAAAATTAGCTATGTTTTCTATCTCTATTTGAAGAATAAAATCGAATTTCAGTAAAAAGTAAAAACAGTAACTTTTATCTAAGAGATAGAACATCGCATATTTTGTGTTATTAATTATTTCACAAGAAAACACAATTTTAAATAATTTTTAATGCAACGGAAAAACTAAAACGTTGATGATAGATAATGAAATTATACTGGAAGAACACAGATTTGAAGAGGGTAAAATTTAAGAATCATGTGCAATTTAATAATTATCGTATAACTCTCAGAATATAAAAGCATCCATTATCAGCTTTTTTTCAAAACTTTTCAGTTCACCTTTGCAGATGTCTTCATTTGAGAAAACAGCTGGAACGAAAAAAAAATATCCCAATCTCTTCTTCCAAAAGGGAAAGAAGACATCAAAAGAAAAATAAATAAATCCTAAAGCCCTTACTCCACCCAGAAGACACAAAGACAAAAAAAGACAACAACAAGGAGCAAAGACGACGCAGTCCCCAAAAATCCAAATATTACCCCAGCAGACATTAACCGAAAGAAGAAGAAAAAAAAAGAGTAAGGAAAAAATGTGGAACAAAGAAAAACAGAGAGACCTTAAACACCATCTACAAGCGCACAAGGGGGAAATGCAACGTGGTTGCAAATCCCCTATTCCAGGCCCTACGCGTGTACATGAAGATCCCTGATTACCGTAATGGATTTAGGCTAGACAAGACACAACATAGCTGCACACGTGCGAACAATAAAGTCCTGGTCTCACGTTTAAAGCACGTTCCCGAATTTGCCCTTTTTGCTGCCTTGTCCCTTGTTCTTCTTGGTCTTTTTTTTGTGCTGAGTGTGTCTCTCCGTGAGTGGACTTAGGAGAGGGGATATATGTCTCTGTAAAACAACGACATGGATTTTTGGGGGTTGAGGGTCGAAAGATAATACTTCTATATGTGTGCCCCTTTTTTGCTGTCGGAAATTAAATCTTGAGGAGTGTCGGGGATGGAAATTCTTAACCGTGGCAGGTGGTGGAGCGGTGTGCGAAATGTTGATGCGGGATTCGGTTGCGAAACGCATGTTTTAGGCTGTGTTTTCCTGGCATTGCGATTTGGAATTTTAGATATGCTTACCGGGAATGGGATATTTGTAGCTGTTGTTCAAAAATTGTTAGGAAAATCTTAAAGAAATTGTGTTTTAGGATGAAAACCACAGCAATGTATGAAAATAATGGAATATGTGGGAGATTTCAATAAACCCAAATAGTGTGAAGAATTCGAAGGCCTATAAATAATATATCTATTTAGATTACATTTTCTCTGCAAATCTTTGTTTTTGTAAACCTATTTATATTCCTGAAGAAATAAAGTATAGAAGGCTTACACCAATGACTTTAAAATAATGACGAAAATTACATAACCCATAACAATAAAACCTTTTTTCTAAAAGCATTCTAAAAATGTTTTTTAATATATGTTCCATTATTGATGTTGTTTTGTGTGGCATGTTTTACATCTCTCACCAAGAGTCCTGTTTTATTAAGTTAATTTAAAAACATTTCTTATATATTTTTAAAGGTTTATTTGAATTTTAACTTGCTGATGAATAATTTTTACTGCCCTTCAAAACATTTTAAATTTCCTCGAAATGGAAAAATCCTTTTGGGATATTACTGTTATGACGTTAATATTATTTTTGGTGGCAACGTAAGACATGTTATTTTATAAAATAAACAATTAAATATAAAAATCTTTATAGTTTTTTATGTTGTCCTACTTATATCTGAATCAAAACAAATCTTCACCTAATAAAGTATTCTATAATGATAATTACTATGAAAGTGATAAGGATATTGCTAATGCGTTCGCTGATAATTTTAGCACTGTGTACAAATCTAGCACAAGCTTGTAAGGGGATCTGGCAACTCAGGCTATATGTGTAATATGGTTGGGATCGAATGTGTTACTTGTGATTAAGTTTCGGAAGCTATTAAAAAAATATAATCCTCCTTAACAATAATTGGAGTTGATAATGTACCGTCATTTATTGCAAAAGGATACACTGAACATTTGATTTATCCTTTTCTTATTTTGTTCAATTTGTCTTTGAAAACTAGCACCTTTCCTGAATTGTGGAAAAGGACGAAAGTTATTCCTGTATTTAAAAAAAGGAAATCCCGAGGATTGTTCGAATTATAGACCCATTGCAATTCTGAGTCCTTTTTCAAAGGTTTTTGAAATCATTATATACAAAAAACTATTTTTCCAGGTCAAGGATCTAATTACATCTGCTCAACATGGGTTTATAAAGGTCGACACTTTCTAATCTGTTTTGTTTGACAAAAAATATCATCTCTGCATTTGAAAGTGGGAAGCAGGTGGATGTTATCTTTTCTGATTTTTCCCAGGCCTTTGACACAATTGACTTTGGCATCCCTCTAAGAAAATTTCATAATATGGCTTTAATACCAATTTAATCGATTGGTTTGCCTGTTATTTAAATGACCGGTTGCTCTATAATTTCTTCAATAGTGCTGTTTCTACTGAGTTTACAAATAATACTGGTGTGTCCCAGGGATCGAATTTGGTTCCCCTTCTTTTCATTCTATTTAGTAACGATCTTTGTGAAAAATTAGGATTAAGTGACTATTTATTGTTTGTTGATGATTAAAAATTATTTAAAGAGATTCAAACAAGAGGAGATGCGTCCTCCACATACATACATACCTACAAACGTTTTTAGTAATATAGAGATGTTTAATATTTTCTACTTATATTAACAGATGCTATAATTGTTAAAAACTAAAATAGCATCCTCATTTTTTTATTTCAGTTTGTTCATTAAAAAAGCATTTTTATAAAAAAAATTGTCTCTTTATATATAGTTTATGCTATTTCCGGTTTTTCCCTCCTCATAAATGAATTTCACGCCTCCTAAAAAAGTCAAGGAGTATTTTTACTCCTCCAAAAAAATCCTAAGAATAACACTGATTATATTGATAATTTCTGTCCATTTAAATTTTATAAAATCTACAATTTTATTGGTTTTAACTTGGATATTTTTAATATGTCTCTTCTTACTTTTAAAAAGGAATGATGTGTTATTTTAAATTGTTAGTGTACCTTTCTTTTTTTAGTACTTTGAAGTGTGTGTTTTTTTCTCCCCACACTGCAATTGGGTCGCTGACCTGTTGTGTGTTCTTCTTAAATAAATAAATAAAAATAAATCCATCATTGCATAAAATGTAGCAAAAGATGTCAAGGATGAAATCATGAAAATATTCTTTGGGAATAGTAATATTAATTTTTAAATAAAAAAAAGTTCATCCAAATATTTCCCTTTCCCCATGATGGCTTTTGGTATCGATTAAACGACAATATTCCCAGTTCCCCCTTGACAGCCTGATTAATACATTTGACAGGAAAAACACAGCGTTTATCAAGCCACACACACGAGAGAAAAAAATAAGTTAGACCTCAATTGAATTTTTTCCTCCACCCCTCTCCCACGAGAAACGTCAAAACCACTCTGCCCAAAAATTACTGGTGACAAAGAAAAAAAGACAACTTTTGTATCAGGAGTCGGGAGACAGAAGCTCTGGAACTGTCGATAGAGATTTGACCCCTTCCTAGAAATGACGAGAAAATTACTAGTATCCTGTCGGAAGCAGTGGCCGATTTGGCTGTCAAACGCCGTTCTTATCCTGTGAGTATAGAACGAAAACTGAAAAAAAAATGTAATTACAGCTACTGTGCACTTTTGAGGGTAGAGGTTAGTTGTAAAAAGGTCAAATGAGCGATACTTGGCTTGGGAAAAAGTGATGGAAAAAATTTGTTTAAAAGTTTGAGGGTTCTCCCTCTGATATGATATGTCTGTGGTATGCCGTTTTTTTTGTTAGGGAGGGAATATTAGTATCGGAGAACGCTTGGTAAGATGGGATGTGAAAAAATAAATGATGGTTTTCAATTTTTTTTCTGCTCTTATAATTGTGACTGCATTGTTTGGGAGCAATGAATTATTTGTGAAGGAAATGGGATATGTTGAATGTTTCGCATTTTTCATGTATCGTAAATATGAAGAGTAATGGTATTAAAATGGTGTTTACTTTTTATTTAATTTCCATTATGATGAAAAACATTCACAAATTCTACATATGCTCTTTATTAGTCTTAGAAGTAATTAAAGAAGTAAAGAAATATAAGTAAATATTTATTATTATTCAATTATGTAAGTACCTAAAAGTATTTTCTTAATACTTTTGAAAATAAAATAAGAAATAAGTTCTTCAGCAAATCGTTTTTTACCATGAGCCAGTCAAAAAGATGGCATATAAAGTAACGGAAATTTACGTGAAGATTAAATTATTATGAAGATCCTACATTGTAATTGAAATATTGATTTAATACAGTAAAATTTTTATTTGAATTCGTTCGTTTTTATTTGAATTATTCGAAATACCGTTACAATGAAGAAATTTTACTGGCCCGTGAAGTTCGTTATGGCGGGATTTTGCTATATCATAATTTAAATGCACCTATCTTAAAGACAACAACCTTAAACTTAAATAGCTTTTTAACGGAATTTTTAATGTAAAAACATTGGTTATAATTCTGGATGATTAGAAAACAATATTATATTAGTTAGATTCCTCCTCATTTCAATAATTACAATTTTAAAAGAAATTGTTCCAAACTTAGTAACACTTAAGGAAGTGTTCTTTTTATTCTTGAGTTCTTCCTTGACCTGAGTTTGCATAGGGGTCAATACAGGAACGGTTAAACTATTTATATTGGTTATCTCAAGGACACTATATTTTCCTTTTTCGATTAATACGTTAAATGAAAGAAAACTTAAATAACCTGTTCATGAAAGCAACCCTAGTTCCCACCCTTACAACTGATCCCATCACATTATTCTCCCATCAGAAAATTACCCTCGGAACCTAATTACTCCCCTCACAAAAACCAACACCAAAACAGTTAACGAAAAAAAAAAGACTCACCCCAGACCCCCAGAATCGGAATTCCCCCCGCTTTTGACACTTCCCTCCGCCCTATAATAGCGGCCTGACGTAAGACAAAGGAACCGAGGGGCGGAAAAGTAACTATATGATTGAATCAAGCGCAGAGATCTTTGAAAAGAGGGGGTCCTTCTCTCTCTCTCCCTAAACTCTGCGGAACACCTGACGTTTTTTCCACACTCGGTGCCACTTTACGGCGGGTCCTCCACACCCACTTATGGGACATCGGCTGTCACTCATCGGATCGACCCGGTCTTTGCTTTTTGTCTCTTCTTTTGATTGTGGGGATTTTATTCCCTTTTTTTCTCTGTATTTTCGGTTCTAGTTTGTGTGGTGGTGGGGATATTTCTTTTGTTTCGGTGGTAGTGATGTAGTGAGAGTTTCGAGGGTAATTGTTGGAGTTATAAATTGTGGGTTGCAGAGTCTAATTATCTGGTTTTGATGAGAAATTGAACGTTGTATGATTAATTGTATAGTAAGAGATGAATGAAATATGTAAGATGATGGATAACAGTCAAATATATTTAGAAATGCACTTATTATTCATTTGCTAAAGTTCTGTAGTAGTTGTAAGGAACAATTGTAGAGTAAGGTGACCCTTGTTTTGACGTTTTTTCCTTAATTGGGGAAGATTTTTCCGATACCAACTATTTTTTTCCTTTTGGTACCCTAAGAATATGTGCAAAATCTTAAACCGATTAGAAAATATTAACACGTGCCTCAAACGGCCTAAAGTTGGCAACTTTCGACTTTTTTTACCATTTTTCCTAGACTTTTTAAAAATATGTTAAAACATTCAGTTGCCGAATAATAGTAGGGATCTAAAACATCTAACCATTCTTATTTGACCTATTTTTTATAACTAGCAACCTTGAAATGCCCAGTAGGGTGGAGCGAAAAAAACGAAATTTGAATATTCAAAACGTAATAGCGCGGAAAAGTTGCCATTTGTGGTCAGAAACTAAGTCCTAAAATTTTAGACCGATCAATTAATGTCTTTTACCGCCGCAAGAGGGCTAAAGTTTTGAAAAATCGTAAAAAACACGTATTTTACAGAAAAAAATTAAAAATGCCTTAATTTACCAAAATATTTTCGAATTGGGCACAATATGTTCATCAATGAGTCATTCAAGTGCCCTTAAAAATTAATTTCCGTGAAATGAAATCTTTAGCCACAGCAAGGGGGTCAAAATATCGAGAAAATGCAAAAAATGACAATTTGGGTGTAATTTTAACTCATTTAGTTTTCATATTTTTTGCATTATTTTTTACCTGCTTCGGACGTAATTGTAAAAGGCACTTTACTGCTTAAAATATTTAGCCCAAATTTATCAATATTTATCCCCTATGTCACAAAAAATAGGATCTTACACTAAACAGTCATCTTAAATGAAAATTATCCAGAAAACAATTACAGATAGGTTTAAAATTCAAAAAGGAAATCATAAAAAGTTCTTTCAAGTACGAAAAATAGTTGGCAATCGCAAGTTTAGATATCATATTGATTTTGCAAATTATGGTGGTAAATTAACTTGAATAATTATTAAAAAATATATTGCGACTCGGGTTGAATCCTCATTCGTTGAAAGACTAACTGCATGGTGCTACAATTTTCTGCACATTTCCTCCATAAACTTAGGTAACAGTTTTGGTTACTACCTTAACATATTTTCAAACATATTTCATTTCATAGATAGGGCTGACTTAAAATTCCTGAAAACAGGATGTTCGCAGAAAGTACTAGTGTTCCATAAAATAAAGTGTAGAACATACACAACACATATTCGCATGAAGGTTCTGTAGGTTGGAATGATTCTTAGTTTTATGCTTTATGTGTTTTATGCACTTTTTATGGTTTCCTTTTTAGATTTTAAATCTATCTGTAACGGTTTTCTGGATAATTTTCGTCGTTTAAGATGACTGTTAAGTATAAGATCCTATTTGTTGTGAATGAGGGATAAATATTGATAAATTTGGGCTAAATATTTCAAGCAGTAAAGTGCCTTTTATAATTACGTCTGAAGCAGGTAAAAAATAATGTAAAAAGTATGAAAATCCTAAAAGAGTAAAAATTACACCCATATTGTCATTTTTTGCATTTTCTCGATATTTTGAACCCCTTGCTGTGGCTAAAGATTTCATTTCACGGAAATTAATTTTTAAGGGCACTTGAATGACTCATTGATGAACATATTGTGCCCAATTAGAAAATATTTTGGTAAATTTGGGTATTTTTAATTTTTTTCTGAAAAATACGTGTTTTTTACGATTTTTCAAAACTTTAGCCCTCTTGCGGCGGTAAAAGATATTAATTGATCGGTCTAAAATTTTAGGACTTAGTTTCTGACCACAAATGGCAACTTTTCCGAGCTATTACGTTTTGATTATTCAAAATTCGTTTTTTTCGCTCCACCCTAATGCCCAGTTTTCAGCCTAGTTATCAATCGGAAAATCTTCAAATTTGTCCATTTTTTACTGAGAATAGAAGAAACAAAAGGTAGTAGTAAATTATTTATATCCACAAAGTTCCTTAACTAAATACCATATACGTTAGCGATATTGATGTGTTGATAAATTGCCTGAAGCTCAAATTAATTATGAATTTTTAATTACAGAGTACAGACGCGATATTTAACCGAAGTTTCACCGACCTTCGATTTTAAGGGACACCCAATTGTGGAGGTTTTTACATTTTACTCCTTTTTTATTATTTGAAAATTTTCCTAGACCTTTTTCCCTGTTTCCCATTTTCCCTATATCAATCTTTCTATTTTCCTTCTCATTTAAAATTCTCACTACTGTTAACTACTGTCTTAACCAGTGGCGTAGCCAGAAATTATTTTCGGGGGGTGCATGATGATATCGAAATGAAAAAAAAAATTAAGGTTTTGAATTACACTAATTTTTTCTCACTTAATGAATAACTTAATATTAAAATAAATTAATGGTGTATTTTAATTAGTGCTAATTACTTAGATATAGGTATAGTCATAAAAAATAATTCTGTTCTTACGCATATTTATGACAAAAGAAAAGATTTCAATTTCGAAGTAAGAGTCTTAACCAATTTTTATAGCAATCTGAGCCCCAAAATCTTCTACAATATTTATTTTGGACAGTTGAATAGAATAAAAAAGATCTGCAATAATATAGAGGATACAACCAACGCCTTGGGAAAGTTGAATAATGATCTTACGGGTTGTGATTTTCCTGTTAACTTCTGTAACAGATATGAACAAACAGGGGTTAAAAAATGATGTTTTTTTGCTGGTTTCGAACACTTGATGCAGTGGAGTAGTGGGTTTTTGATTGTGGTTCTTGTCTTTGCTGGTACTTGCTGTTTAACTGTAATCTTAACGTATAGTTAATGGTATATAATGTTGATCCTTTTTGATAAACAGGGTCTAATTGAGAGTAAGGTAATCGGTTTTTGATGTGTTTTTTTCTTGGTATTTTCTTGGTAATTTGAAATTTGATGTGCTAGTTTATTGTATTTAGACTCTATTTTCGCGTGGGAGGACTTAGGGGTACGGGGTCCCATTTCTTTACGATATGGGGCCTCTCAGAAAAGTCCTCTATGTACCGGGAGATCCGTGCCCCCTGATGAGAGGGTCTTCCGGTGCATATTCTTTTTAATTTCATTTTGCTTTATTTCGGAATCAACTTTAAATCAACTTTGTATAATACCTTTATGGGACGATGCTGCTATTAGCGCACGATCCTAAAGCTTATTAGATCATTTAAATTTGTAGTGTTTTTGGATTAAAAAATTTTTATGCCAGTACTATTATTTACTTTAAATCATAAATATAAGCTGGGGTTCATTTTTTTATGTGGGGCTAAGAATTTTCATAATCCAATTGATGATCTTAATATGGAAAAGGTAGGGAATAAACATGCTCCAACATATTTAAAGGGGGGTCTTGGGGTCCTCCCCTAGAAAATTTTTAGAAATTCAAGCAAAAAAAAAAAACAAATTTTTTTCAACTCGTTTTGGTACGCCTCATCCAAATTTCAGATACAGGTTTTATGGTAGAATTTTTACATTTTGACAAATTTAACATAAAATAGAGTTGTAATAATAAAGTTACAAGTACCGAACGGTTCTGGGGTTCTCCCCCATAAAATTTTTGAAAAATTGAACCTAAAAAACTGGTTTTTAACTTGTTCTGTGGTGTACCTAATCCGGATTTCGGGATTAGGGAACAAAAGAAATTCTGAAATATTTAATTTCACGAAGAAAAAAGTTTGGGGCTTGGGGGGGTGCAAAAGACTCGTTGCACCCCCTCTGTCTACGCCACTGGTCTTAACGATTCTTTCTTATTCAATAAATTTCTTTCTCACATTCCTTCATTTACTTTTAACACATTCCTTCATTTACTTTTAACACATTCCTTCATTTACTTTTAACACATTCCTTCATTTACTTTTAACGCATTCCTTCATTTACTTTTAACACATTCCTTCATTTATCTTTAACACATTCATTCATTTACTTTTAAGTAACCTCGGAGGAAAGTTTTTGAAATAGGAAAGAAACATAAGAATTAACAAATATCTGGATATGATCCAACGTTATGCAGACTCTTAATTCAGAAAAACACAAAACTATAAAGTTTTCTAAGCTTTTAGGTCACTGGGTTACTTATTTTAACAGTTAGAATAAAAAAAAAAAATACATACATCACATACATATCCCAAATTATTTATATGTAGACATTTCCCAAAGGGGCAATCGCCCGTCCATGGGGTCACGGAATATCTAAAAAAAATATAAAATGGGACAAAAAACAAAAATAAAACAAAAAAATAAGATAGTGGATGAGAAAAAAGAAACAAGAACCATAAATAAATAAGAAATATAAAAATAAAATAAATAATAACGGCTTGACTGGCAAATAATTACTCGTTTAGGATAGAAAATGTTAAACCTGACAAATTAAAATAGATACTCGATGTTGTTAATATCTAAGATAAATGAAATGTAGAGCTTTTTAAAATAGTTAATGTTAGTTTCCGATTGTATTTCATTAGGCAGGTTGTTAAAAAAAGTAACGGAGAGATACTGAAAGTGTTTTTTAAAGATTTATTTGTGAGGGATAGGCACGTGATAATATTTATGAATACGAAGATTGTATGAAATATTTTCGTTTTTCGTGGCCCAGTCAGGGAATTTCTTCAAAAACATGAGATTATTAATCATAAATAACTGGCGCACATTTAAAAATTTGTTGGGAGGAAGGTAACGTAAATTTTTTTTGTAGAGTTAACAAGGGTTTGACGTTTGAAATATAGTCCCCACCCCAAACCAATATACCATATTGTATTCGAGCTTGTACCCAAGCATAGTATAATTTTAGAAGTAAGTCGGAGTTAATGTATTTTTTTAAGTGATAGAACATCAATAAAATGTATCTTAATTTGCTAGAAATTGAATTAATGTGATCTTTGAATTTCCAGTTTTTATTGAATAAAATGCCTAAATATTTTAATGATGAGGAGTAATTTATTAAATGATTTTCACAAGATTTTATTTTACAATTGCAAAATTTTAATTTAAGATTTTCGAAAGAGTTTGAACACAAAGAGAATATAATATAACTGGTTTTATTTACATTTACCTTTAATTCATTGCTTGCAAACCAATTAAATATTAATTCTAAATCTTGATTTATCATGCTTTCTAACTGGTTATAAGAGCGAGCTGAATATATGATAATCGTATCGTTCGCAAAGGTTATCACTTTTCCCTATAGGTTCAGTTTTCAAAAATCATTATATAGATATTAAATAATAGAGGACCCAACCGAGAACCCTGAGGTACTCCTTTCTTTGAGGAAATAAACGGACTAAAAAGGGTATTTACACTAACTCTTTGTTTGCGATTTAAAATAAAAGAACGGAACCAATCCAAACAAACACCACGGATGCCCGCTGCATTTAATTTATAAAGAAGAATTTCAAAATTAACACTGTCAAATGCCTTGCTAATGTCTAAAGAAATCGCCGCAGTTTTTAGGTTATTGTTAAGATTACTAGTAATGGAAGTTGAAAATTCAATAAGGGCATTAGTAGTATACTTAGTTTGTCTCGGAAGCCAAATTGATTGTTAGCAAAGAAATTATTTGTGTTTAGGAATTTTTTAACTCTAGTTAAAACGACTTCTTCCACTATCTTAGAAAATACGGGTAACAATGATATTGGTCGATAATTTGAGAAAATATCGGGACTTCCAGACTTAAAAATTGGTACATACTATTGTTGAATATTTAAGCGCTGAAAAAAATTTCCCTTCTTTAAGTGATTGATTTAGAAGGGATTGTATGAAATGACAGTGGTGTATTTACAGACTAATTTAAAAACTTTGGTATTTATGTTGTCATAGCCACACGTATTAGTATTTTTTAATCTTAAAATTATTCCTCTAGTTTCAGATTCCGATACATCATCTACAAAAGCCATAGAGTTTATAGAGTGTGCAATGAAATCCCGATATTTGTCATCCTTCTTAACGATATTACAACCAATATCAGAGAAAAAGACATTCATATAATTTATATCAATCTGTGAGAAGTATACAGGAGAAGTTTTCTTTTCTCGACCCAATATATTATTTACCATATTCACTTAGCTCACAAAGTTATCCTTTAATCAGCAATTGAAAGAAACATCCTTTCCTTACATTACATTAAATTCTAGAAGGATACATCCTCACAAATTCTTAAACCACCTCCTCATACTACTTACTCCAGCTCTCTCAAACAGCATCATCATCCCCTCAGTTGATCACCTCAACACCGAAACTTTCCTCACATCCATTTTATTCAAACCCCCTCCCAGATCCAAACAAGCAATCTCCCCCCAAGGAAAAAAATAAAGACGCCAAGTCCCCTATAAAAACCTCCACCCCCCCGAGCATATGCGGGGGCGATCTGCCCTAAAAGACGGGGCCTGATCGCGTAAAAGCAGGGGGCCGCCCCACTCAGCCGGAGCCCCCTAGGCCCCCTAACAGCGGACCTAATGGACGTAATCAAGGGCACCGGGGCTTTTAAGGGACCCCCTTCTCTACGTCCCCCTTTTTTACGGGGGAGTGAGGGGAGTTTCCGCTGCTGCTGCTGTATATTCTTAAAGTTCCGGGTTAATTTCATAATGTAGTTGAAAGTCCTTTAATATCGCCGAGGGAGCGGATCAGAGCTCGTTTGGGCTGTGTAGGGGATTAGCTGGGTTTTTGGGGGGATTGATGGTCTGGGGGGTGTAGTGTGTTGGGGGTTTGTGTGTGTGTGTGGATTTCGCGTTCATTAGTCGGATTGGTGCGATTAGTTTTGATGTGAATTTGTTCGGAGATTAAAAAGTGTTCGTGCTGATATAGTTTCTTCAGTTCAATTCCGTTACCCGTTCCGTTAAGTATCACAAAGCTGTTTTGAACGCCAAAACGATTAAAATATACAGTTGTATCAACAATAAAAATATGGTAATAGTACTTGAATATGATGTCTAAAAATGTTTTGGCCATTTTTTCCTTGAGGGTTATGTTAAGTCAACACAAGGTTGAGAATTCAATGTCTCAGATTTCCATAATTATTGGTTTATAGGTAGTGCCCATAAAATTCCTAAAAAAACACACCCTTCGATTTTTTTGAAAAAAAAATTAATCTTTGACTAAATAGCTACAAGTAGGCAAAATTTCAAGATGGAGTTTGGAGCTACGAATTTTTGAATAAGTGTAAGGCATAAGAATTCTCAAAAATAATGTGGAAAATAATGCGGTTCAAACCTCAAAAATAATGCGGTTTTCAAAAATCGCTTAAAAATTATTTTTCTGAAGGTGCATAGTTTTATTTATAATAAAATGTAGCCCTTTACTGGATATTAACTTATTTTGGTAGTTTGAAAGAAGATTTGCTTGAAGAATTTGGCATTGAAGATCTTTGAGGAAGAGTAGCTCTTATAAACCCATCTCTGGCATTCATGCCGACGACTTTTTGTGATGCCTCTGTTACCAGTTTCACACAACGTTCAACTGTTTGTGTGTGATATTTGAATCCGTCAAAGTTCCAGTCAGCTGCTGTTCCACCAGATTTTAATATAGAAGATAATAAGTTTTTTTTTCGGCGAGAGATATTGATGAGGTTTTGTTGTCCTACTAGCGAGCTCCGATCGAGAAGCGAACTGTAAAAACGGTTTAACTGTTAAGGGGGATCATGAGCAAGGTAGTATATTAATAAAACATTGTTTTTCACAATTATTTTATTTCATACAATATAATGCGGATTTCTGGTAAAAACGTGTATTTTTAGATGCTTATATATACTACCAACAAATTGTAAAATACCACTTTTTTCAATTAAATATATACTTTCTCCATATTTTTCTTCTAATATTTGGCTTTAGATACTTTTTATGGAAGTATTTTTTTTTGAAAGTTATGAAAATAGCCTAATTTTTTCAAACTTAAGGTCCAATTCGCTTAGGTAATTTTTAACCGATTTAGAAAAATTTTTTTGGTTGCATTTTACTTCTTTACCCCAGAGGCAAGTTTTCCGTAGTATAGCGTTTCAAAATAAAATAAAAAGGTTTTTTTTCGGCCCACCCTAGTGGTTACACTGAAGCTTCGCAACTTTTCTTTTCCGCAAAGCATTGGATCCAACGATTTCCTGTACATGGTGTTTCACTGATAGAAGAGGCTGCTTGCAGTGAAGCTACATAATTCTTCTCTTCACATACAATGTGATGCAAACATTTTCTGTGAATTCTAATTAATGAATATAAATGCCATTGATGCTCTAAAAGTAACATATTTAATCCTAAACAAAGTAAAGTATCCATTAATTTAAGTTTTATCCGTCCGAAAGAAAAGCCTACGACGCAGACTGGCAGCGATATCTTATTAAATAGAAACAGTAATTGAAACAAATTATTTTAGCGTGAGTTTTCCTTCTTTTTTTCCTAAACTGAATTGAATATTTCGATTTAAAGCATCACATTAATTATTCATTTGAGTTATAAAGTTGAGTTTTTTGACGGTTTTGACCAAGACGTTTTGGAGGTTGAAAATATGTATATATATATGTTGAAAGTGTGCTCTTGTATTTTTCAAACTCCTATATCCAGTGAATGTTTAAGTGTAGTAACTTTGAATAAAAACGGAAATAAGAACAACATTCAGTAAGCTTCTTTTACACCTGTCAGTGTTAGGGATATTTATTAATAAATATTTTAGCGGAAAAGATATCTAATCCATACGAGTAAAGAACAGAACAAACGTGAAATACTCAGAATCTAATACGCCTAGACACCTGCATTAAAAGTCCAATCAAATTAATAAATCGCGCCATAAAAAACCTCCTTTCTCTTAAAGAAATCCAGATCGCTTTATGCATCTTAATCCTCATCATTTCCGATTGGCTTTCGATACAAGTAGGGTTCAAGCACGAACTTAACAATCGCAATAAAAAAACACATAGGGACACGTAAAAAATAATCGAAAAAGAGAAAAAAACACCCTCTCCAGAAATCAAATAAACAACTTCCCTCTACGAAAAAGAAACTCTTCAAAAAGAATCTCCCTTCCTAGAAGTAGAAGAGGAGAAAAAAAAATCTGAGACAAGAGAACGCTTATGAAAAAAAAACTTCGCCGGGGCAATGAGTTAGAGTAAATGGGACTGGTTGAGAAGGCAAAGGATTAGAAACAAAACCAGAAAAAATAATAATAGACAGACCAAGGCACAGGAGGAGATAGAGAGAACGAACGACCAAAAGAGAGATGGAGGGAGGGAAAAAAGGCAAGAAAAATCTCTGATCTCAGAGGCGACCGCTCTCTATAATAAATCTTGGTTAATTCGGTTAGGAAGCAATTTTTGGGATTGCATTCGCGTATCTCGCGCCCCCTCCTCGGGACTTGTAATTTTCTCGGCGGCGGCGGCTCCAATATCTGCTGTGGACCGGCGGAGACGTTCCGTATGCCCGGTGCGTTATTACGGGAGAAAGGATTGACTGCGATGCGTTCATTCATGGAAATACGCGGGAGGAATTTTTTTATGGGTGGTGTTTTTTCCCTGATGCCGCGATTGGTTTCGGTCGTATTCCGCTGGTGGTTTTTGGTGTCGGTTTGTCCCGGGTGGAAGTTTTTTTTGTTGTGAATTTGAAATTTTATGGTAAGAAATCTGCGCAAGATTTGAATAGGTGATGTCACTCCAGCGAAAAGAAATTGAATATGATTCTTAGGTATTTGGAAATAAATATTTAAAACCCTTGCGATACAAACCCAATTCCACCATAATTTAGAGTTAGTATAGGTGGAAGTGAGTTTGAGCGAATTTTGTGTTCATTAGTAAAATATGCGCAGTTAGCAATTTTAGATAGTTAAGTATAGAGGGTTTTAATAGTATTAGGAATCATAAACTCAAACCCAAGATTATTCACAAATTTTTCTTACAATATTTTGAGAGTTTATTGGTACCAACGTTTTTTGGAGGTTTAAGTAAAACTTAAAACACGAATTTTCAACTTTTCACAACGAAATGAAGTGATTTTCAAGTTAATTTGACCTCTTCCTATGAAAAAGTTAGATCTTAACCATCTTTCGGCACCAGAACATCAAAAATGTGAAAAAACTTTTTTCTTCCTCTCAATACATCAAAAATGCCCCTATAATTTGTCTGTAAAAATTTTTTTTCTTGTGTGCACTCTTTCCTAGTTATTTTTATGAGCCTCAAATGAGCCATATGAGGACATATTTTTCTCATTTTAACAGAAAATACTTGGTTTAGAACTTATTAAAAGACATGGTCATAATATTAGAAGGTTACGAAATAAGAAAATATCTACCAACCTATAAAATATGTTCTACAGAAGCTAGTATCTAGCTAGTATTTTCTCTTCACAAGCATCACAGCTTAAAATGTAAACATGGAGGTATAAATCATCTTGCTGCCATTTAGAAACGAATTCAGAAACCATGTAGAAGTCTCGTATGTGATCTACATGAATCAGTGAAGTGACGGATGAAAAGAAAATAAATTTGCGTGTTTACATCATACAAAAATGGAGCTCATAAGTAGGAGCCTCATATGAGGCCCAGGGTGGCGAGAGGGTTAACTAAGTAAACCTTGGTACCCCAGGTTAAACCTAAGTACCTTTGGAAAATTTATTAAGTAAGGTCTACCCCAAGGTAAGTGACCCTGAAGAATCCAATGAAATAACTTACAGCAACCCCGGCGGCGAAATAAAAAAGTTACAAATTTATTTTAAAACTAAAGGAGAGATAGAGCAAAAACCTCCGTAAGAATATTGTTACCAACGTTACGAAGAACTCACTGAAAAAATTTCATGAAAATATCGTGAATATTCGCGAAGACATTAGCATGTGAAAATAGCCCTTTTTAAGACCTAAAAAAGAGAAAGTTTGTACATTTGTAATTTTTTTCAGTGTTATTTTGTAGTTGGGTTTTTAGTTGAATGAAGGCCACATTTAATCAAAAGAACTAGGACACATTTGTTCCAAATTAAAGACACCAACTGGGCTTTTGAAACACCCTGTATATATAAGCCAACTTTTTTCCCCAAGTCGACGGATCGTAGAAGAACCCTCTCCCAGCAGGGATCTGTGATTGACGTATCATGTGTAGGGTATGTTTACCCAGGGTTAGCGGGGCGTCAGGATCCGGAAGTTAGCCTACTTGGTCCAGCGGCCCGAGATTAAAGGGGGCATCTCCACCACCCAAGGGCGTTTCAATTGGGGCGCAAATCCCTCTCGTGTGTTGCGTCACGCATGGGGCTAGGGTTAGAATGTGACCGTGTACGTTGCGTAAGGATTATTATGGGTCTTGTTTGAGTTGTATTGATTTGGGATCGATGAATTATTTTTTTTTGGGGTATGTGATGTATTTTTATATAGGAGTGAGAAAGTTACCACTTATTTAGTTAATGAAGATAGCCTTCGGGATTGTTTGATAAGTAGTACCTTTGTAGGAGTTTTGAGTTTTTATCATGTTTTATTCACATTGATTTTGTTGTGACAGTGGGTCATCAGAAGAAGTAATGGTTACAGAAATTATATGATTATTTTTTAGGTTGAATTGATTAAGGATCAACGAAAAATTGGGATTTTTGTTATTGATGTATTGAAAAGGGAGTAACAGTTACCACTCAATTAATGATGATTTTTGGCAAGTAATTATGAGTTTTAATTTTATTGGATTCGGGTTTGATAAAGGATTGTAATGTTCAATGTGTTATGCAGAGAAGTAGTAACAATTAATGTAATTACTCAGGAGTTATGAGTTCTTAAGGTTATTTTGACCTTTGGCTTGATAAAAAGTAGATTTTTTTAAAAAGGTGTGTAGTTTTCTCTATCAATAATATAATGATGATTATTTCGTTATAGATATATCTCTTCAATTACCATGTAGTATATTCATTTTTCAATATGAAAAACAGCAAATGACAACTCAAGGTGAACTAAAAATCTTTGTATTGTGTTTTCTCTTAAATAACTTAAACTATATTAAAGTGGCAAGTTTTCTAAACTATCTGGTTCTTGATTTTCTTTCAATTCTTACTGATGCTAATTAACTTCTAGTTATTTTTCGCGATTTTATTATAATGTTAAGATAGTGTTAAGTAAGAGGTTTCATACAAATCTTTGACTTAAATTTAATTTAGAAAAATTTTAAATCATTATTTTCTCTGGTGCCGATTTTGGTGCATTTAAATGTTATGTAATATCACTTATTTTGAGTGTTAAGCAATATCATTTAACTAACCTACTTTTTAAAAATTAGTATGTTAATGTCTCAATTTAATTCAATTTATTTGAATGCTTATTTAAATTTGGTTTCAATAACTTTTTAATGATTTTTCTTACAAATTAAAATTGGTTTGGAAAACCTTTTAAAAAATCGTAATGAAAAAAAATATATAGTAGCTATTGAAAACTTTTAAACAAAAATAAACCCCATTGTATTAATTTGATGTAGAAGATAATTTGATGTATAGATTAATTTGATGTATTGTAAAACGCTGTTACATATTCCATAAAAACTTTATATTGCATTTTGGATACATCATGTAGTACAAAGTAAAATCAATATCAAAGCCATTACAAAAATTTAACATTTGAAATCTGTTAAAATTGATTACGTTAAAAAAAATAAGAATTCATCTCACTGTATTCCCATATAGAAAAGTAGTACACCAACATAAATTCATTCATCAAAAAATATTCCATAGAAAAAAATATAAAAATTCCACTTTCCAAAAATCGAGAAAAGAATTCTCCATGGATGCAACCCGATGTGAAAATATTCAACTGCGCTTTTCTTTCTATTCTTTTATGCAACCGAATCCCCACCACATGCTCCCCCTCCACCCCCTAAAAACCCTGGAAACGGACCCCCGAAGCAAACTTTCCCTCCAAAACTCACAGCATAGGGGGAGGATAGATAGAAAGGAAGGTGAAAGTGCAGCCTTCGAACACAGTCTATTGATTCGTTAATCATACTGTTCCTGCTAATGCTCTTAGGGTCCGGTCTCCCTCTCCCACCCCCGCTGGAAGGGGGGTTGAAAGCCCCGGACTCGCTGGGGGGAAGAGAGAGAGATCCAGATTTACATTTAATGAGGATTTGAGGTGTTCAGGCCTCAAAGGAAGGCAAACAGTAAAATCCGCTAGTTTACGTGACTGCCACTCACAGCGCTGGCGACTTATGCGGAGTGATTGGCATATTCTGTGAATAACAATGGAGGAGGTTTTTTTTCTTTTGACGTGTTTGGTACCTTTTTTGGATGACTTTTGGAGCAGTTTTATTGTTTTTTTGGGTGATTTTTTTTTCTTTCAGGGGGCGAGGGACTCGTTTTTCTTCGGTCGTTAGGGGGTGACGAGTGAGAGGGGGGATGGGATCTTGGAGAGCGATCTGTTAAGAATCGAGCTGTGATTGGTGAGAGGTGATGGAGTTTTGGAGAGTAGCAAGATTTTTTTCTCCTTGGAGTGATGATTTAGTGATTTAGAGTCGGAGATATATGTTCCACGATAATACGTTATGAAGTGATACATTTTAGAGAACAATTGGAAGCCATGTCTTTATGAAACTGGGGATAAGACGAGTCAATATCTACTATGAATATAAAATTGTGAACCTTACTAGTATAAAGCAAACCATCACATTCTTAATATTATAAGACACATATCATTTAAAGAATTGTCTTGCATTTGACGTATTATTCTCATTTTATCAATACCTTCATATGTAATGAATTTATATTCAAATGATATGAAAATCCTTTTTAATAATTGATAAATTTTCCGCTTTTCTGTTAGATAATTAAAAAACTGTTTTTCAATGAGGGGTGTATTGATTGATCTTGGGTTGGTCTTCCGGGTAAAATAAATGAAAGATGATAGTTACTATAAGAAAATATTTCTGGCAAAGCCCATAGAAATAGACCTCTATCAGCCGTATCGACCAACGCGAGTTTCCTAGAGTTAACTCACAGTCCTCGCATACTATAGTTAATGTTATAACATTAAAGTATGAGTAAATAAAATAGGCGACTCGCTACTAATCATTTCCCATTGCATTTCGATTGCTTTGCCTCGGCGACGAGCCGCCGATCTTAATTACACAGACTATAACAGCCATAACGATCATAGCGGGTTAAACCGAAAGTAGGAGTAAAGCCACGGATGCTAGAGTTAACGTTATCGACCAGTCGAAAAATTCGTTAACTTCCGAATAAAACAGTAGTTTCTTGACACCTCGATTTTCCCGAGTTAATCCCGAGTACAAAATGGCTGCCAGCTAGTATGGTTAGTAGAGAAGAAAAATGATAATGTGCAAAAATATAGACATTTTAAGCTATATTTAGGTGATTAATTTTATTTGTATTCATGTACATTTGATTAAGTTTAAAAATAAAGACAATTAAACAATTACAACAGAATAAAGAAATGCTCAAACTAATCCCAATTTAAGTTTTGAGTTCGTATTCAAATTGATAGATGGCACCCCGCAAATTTAATTTTTTAAAAATCTACCTCTTAATTCGTTAATCCATTTAAATTACTTAGAAAATTTCTGAATTTTAGAGAGGTGTTTTAAAATTTTTAAATTACTGTAAGTATTTTTAAAGTGAGATTGAAATAACATTACAGAGAAAGTGGGAAGCCAAGGTTTGATCGCGTGAACTGCCTTGTGTCTTTGCTGTCCAATCAGAAATGAACCTACATTTAACTACAGTATTCGAGGTCTGACTCCGGCTTTGGGTTTAACCCATGATGGTCGATACGGCTGTATGAGGTACACTGTTGAATGGGCTGATTTGCATTGTAATGAAGTCTCTACTGAAGTTTAGCCCTTTATTTACCAAATTATTTTCGGAGCAAGTTTATTACTGCTGATGCACCAAGTTTTTAGAGATAAAAATCACTATATAGTTACCCCAACTAATGTTAAGTGAATTATGTGGCTTCTAAATATGCGCAAAGAGCCAAAACTAGCTAACCATCAGCAGTTCGAAACTTGAGCCAGTGGTACTTACAAGTACCGTCGGTAAATAAAGGGTTAAGAACTGTCAATGAAGAATTTCCCGGAGACGAGGTCAATGGCATGATCAATATAAGGTTTGATTGTATTATATTGAAAAGACCGGAGCACATAAAATGTTAAAAATTGAAAATAAGTCTCCAAAAGCAGAGTTGTTTAGAAGAAGATTTTGGGAGAAGGCCAGGGCCCACTCGAGGACGTCGAGAAAATGAGAAGATAATTCAAATGATACTTGGCATCAACTATCCATCACTTGCAATTAAAATGATGCATAGTTCTTAAGGCACCGCCCAAATAAGAACCACCATTCTATTAGTACCACAACACTATCATTTTATCCAGAACACAAAGGATTGCTACAATCTCTATCCATTCGTCAATCTGCCACAAAGAAAGAAACACAGAAAAGCCAAAATTAACTGCCCGAGTCCGAAACAATCCATCCCTACTCGGGCATTCCAACCAACAACAACAACAAAAAAATATCCTCATCCGCAATCCCTGCCGCATGCGATGTCCATCGGCTCCTAATTTAATTTATAACCCAAGGTTCAAGCCCGGCAGAAGCCGCTCGATTACGACGTACTTATCCGAAATGTTGCGCCGTACGTCTTCATAACTTCTCGGGGAAGAGAGTGACCATTAGGTTTAATGCTCCGCCTAAGACACAATTTGTTAGTTTGAACATTTATTGGGAAGATGCGCGCCACACACTGAACGGGATAAAATTAAGCTCCGGGTTTCGAAGTAATGGATATTGCTAATGCTGGGCAATGAGTTTAGGAAGAGAAAGCTTTTCTTGTAGGAGGTATAATGCACTGGGATGGGTTTCGCTGTGGGACTCCCTGAGAGTTTTTTTCTTCTGAATTTTGCTTTTTTATGTAAAAAAGGAACATAAAGGGAGTGTTTAGTTATTTATTTCACCGTTTAGCGGAGTTTGGGAGAAATGTTCTCTTTTATTGCCTGAAGCATGTGTTATTGCAACTCATTTTAGGATACATACTTTATAACGGGACAATTAAGTTGAATTAATAGTTTGTAATATGCAGGCATAATTTTCCATAACACGTAAGAATCAAATGTTGGTATGTTAGTCATTCAATATTTTTTATGCTTATGGTATTAGCTGAGAAATATAAACACATCTGGATAGTGAATCTAAATGTATTGTTCCTGAAAAATTGTTGATTAAAATTTCCTGGATTTTATTCTTATAAAAAAGGAACAGGAGCGAAGTGTTCAGTTATTTATTTCAGGAGTTTTTGGGAGAAATATTCTTTTTTATTGCCTGCAGCGTTTGTTATAGAAACTTATTTTAGAATACATACTTTATAGCAGGTTAATTAATTTGAATTCGTAGTTTGTAATATGCATGCATAATTTTGAATATCTTGTAAGAATCAAGTTTTTGTACACTTGATCTTAACTTTATTTATGTTTTCGATATAAGGTAAAAAATAAATCATGTCATAATTATGTCATCTTCAAAATAAATCGAAAAAAAGTGTTAAAATACGTTCTTAATTTTAAATCTTTAAAGTGACTTGTTTAAAAACTGAAATAAAGGGGTTTTAGTAACTTATATTTTGTCGTTTGTTTCCTGTTGTTTTATAAGTCAAATGAAATGTATTCAAAACTGATTGAAAAAACTCAAAACTTAGTGAAACATATTAACATATTAAAAAAACAGCAGAAGTAAATGCTTTATATTAAAAAAAAGAAGTATGATTTCATGAAATAGCAATTACGCTTTTAAAAGCAACTAAAAACAAGAAATGTTTACCAGCAAAAACTAGCAAACTAAATTTAAGTGCTTCAATATTGAAAAATCTCTTGATAAATTTTGCCTTTGGTCTTTTATTTCTTAGGGAATTAATGGAATTTTAACTGAATTTGAATCTTTGATGAAATGTCAATTTCGCTTATGTTTTGGATGGTCAACACAAATCCTCGTATCTTAATGTATTGTTTCAAAACAATCCTAATTTTATATATTAAACTTAACTTATTAAAACATTGAAACAAATTGTTTTAGTCACATATTTTGTGGACGGGTTCTTATTTCTCCATTGATCAAAGCATTTATGGTCGGAACTGATAGAATAACACATATCTGACACAAATCTTAAAAAAAACCTACCCCCTCATAACAAAAACCACCAGTTACTCCCACATAAAACCTTCATTACTCCCATCATCCTATCCATATCCTCCCCCCACCGACCCAACGACTTCAGATCCGGCAACATTTACGACCATCAAAAAGTCCCAAGTTTTCCTCCAAACAAAAACCGCACCCCGGCAAAAACGCATCCGGCCCTCCACAACCGGACCCTAATGAATAGTCCGGCCCTCTCCGTGCGGTCGGATAATTAGGGGGCCCCGCTGCCTTCGGACCCATTAAGGGCACGTGCCCGGTGCCCTTTCACGGAGCATCCTCACGGAAGTCAGTTTGGGTGACACACTAGAGTTTCCGTGAGGAAGGCTGATTCATTTGAGAGAGGGACAATACTGGCGAAAGCCTTCCGGTTTGATGGGAGCTTCCATTCGCTATTACCTGGAGCTGAACCAATGGGGGCGGAATTTGAAACGATGGGGAATATTGTATTGTGTAGGATGGTTCCTTTAAACTTTTTGAGTTGGGGGTCTTAATGGAAGAAATGCTTTTATGTTCTGCTTTATCCCACCAATAATTTTTTTATTTACCGATAGTTTAATGCAAATAATAAATAATCACTGCAATACAGCGTTAGAGATTGGACAAATCTTACTGGTTGTCAATCACAATGAATGGTCCGTCAAAAGGGCAGGTTTTACTTTTCATTAAAGTAACTGCTGCACTTAAAGTGAATACCAATAATTTTTTAAAAAATTAATTCAATAAATTATTAAAAGAGTAAACAGCTCTTGCATCTCCGAAATGTTCGGAGCAAAAGAAAGTGTCTAGAATTTGAGAGGGGTTATTTTTTCTTCACTGGGGTTCAGCGGACCAGTGATTTTTCTGACCGTTGTGGTCCAAGCCGTTTTTCAGTGGTCTCGGATCAGCGGACCAGCGCCAATTTATAACCCTGTTGTTAAAAACCTATCTTAAAAAGCGTATTTTACATTATGCACGTATAACTCAAATAATTTTATGTTACAGTTTGTTTAGGATATTATAAAACAATTGGATTTATGAAATTTTCCTAAAATGGATTTAAAATATATAGTGGCTTTTACAAATAGTTTATTTTGTTTTAAATTTTTTTAATTGAATTAAGCTCATTTTCTAGCCCACCATCCAATAAACCAAAAGCTGACTGATACTTCTATTTATTTTAACTTTAGTTACCACTAAATCAAATATTTTAATATATTGAAAGTTTTGATGCATTGTACAAGGGAATTATTTCTTTTACCGGGATTATTTTAAAAAACATCATCTAAATGAGATGATGTAAGTTAATCTTGAGAGTCTTTCGCAATTTGGTTGTTCCTGTTTAAAAATACCTGAGGTTAGAAATTAAATTTCAAAAGTTGATAAATATCTTCTCAATGTACAGATTTCGATGATTTTATGCTATTGAATTTTAAATTTAATCAACATTAAGCCCAGGGCTCTATTTCTAAAAAAGAGGTACCGGAACGGTAAAATTATATTGGTCTAAAAACTAAAAAAGCAAATACTTTTTAATACAAAAACTTAAGCCTTTATTTTCAAATTTAAATTTACAAAATAAACTCAAATGTGTTGTACTAGATTAGGAAGAGTGTTCTAACTTAATTTTTGTAAAAGATGAACTTTTTATAAAATTTTTTTTGTAAAACACCTTTTTTGTACAGAGGGTTGTATTTTTTTCAACCGTGTGCCTCTTGTAAGAGGTGGGACGGCTCAATCAACCATTAGTGTTGTTGTTTTTGTCAAATTTAAGGAATAGAATGCGCAGTTTAAGTTCTTTAAGGGTAGAATTTAAGTTTAATAGAATGGTAGAATTTAAATTTAGACGGAATTCTAATTTTATTAGAGGTTTTAAAACAAAAGTGAAATAAATTCTAAAAGCTTAGGTATGTACAAAAATGCAATGATAAAATAGAATATTCATTTTTTTCCGAAAAAGAGGTTACGGATTCCGGACCTTTCCGGCTAAAATCGAGCCCTGATTAATCCTATGAGTCCTTTTAACCCATTAATGCCCAACTTTTTATTTTTCTTAAATATTTGGTAAAAACATAGTAAATAGCCCCAAAACAACTGGAAAAATAGTGAAAAAAATTCCAGGTTAAAATTTTAATTTCTACACCAAAATTAAAAAACGTCCCTAAAAAGGGACGTCAGGCACGAATGCCCCCGTTGTTTTTCCCTATAGTAAACGCATGGTAGAAAACTTTTTTAAAGCCTCAAAAACATCTTCTACCTTTTTAAGTGCAGCAAAAGTGATCGGAACCATACTGTAACATGAATATGAACAAAAAATATTAATTATATATCCAATTAACTGTAAAATTAACCCTAATTAACGTAATTTGAGCATTTTTTATGCTCTAAAACACGCGATTTGCCCTCCCAAATCTATGTTAATTGCAAATTAATTAAGGTTTTCAATTGAAAAAGGCATTCTTTGTTTATATGTTACCTAATATTAAGTATTTATTACTTTTACACACCTCAAATCCATCAGAATATCTCAATTTGTGAAGTTTAAGTCTTTCAAATGCCCATACTTTTTTCATTTTATTTAATTTAATTGTGCGGAACACGAATTTCTCCCCCAAAATCAAGCATTAGGGGGATGTGCATTAGCAAGCCAGATGATATAGATTGATCTGCAGTATAGAACAAAATGATTAGCGACATCTAATTAGAAAAAAAGCCGAAAATTTATCACAAAAGCGACTTTTTTGGCAATTTTAATGACAAAGTCATTATAACTAATAATTATTAAACTTTTAATTAAAATATAACCGGAATATATTTGCATAAGTAATAAATATAGTAAAATAATTAATGTATTCCTTTTAATTAATATAAATTAATTAATTCCTTATAATTTAAGACTTTTTATTCCATTAATTTGGCAGAAATAACAGTATTTTCCAAAAAAATAAACAAAAATAATAAATTTATTAGTTAAAATTAAAGTAATTTTATAAATCTCAGTTATTTAATACATTTCGTAAGAATCAAACGCGTTTTATGAAAAAAATAAAGGAAACACTAGCATTTCACTATGGGGAAAACCACGGGGGCATTCGTGCCTGACGTCCCTTTTTAGGGACGCTTTTCGAGGGTCCAAAATAAGGTCGAGATAAAATATTTTGAAAAAATAAAAAAACACCCCAACTGATTTAATGTATAAACAGTAATATATATCAGCATTGAAATTTTTTTTAAATAACAACTAGGATTTTTAAGCTTTTTCTTTTAAAATTTTTAAAAAAGCACTTTTCTGAAAAATTCTATCTTCCAACTTTAAAAAAAGTGAAATTTTTTTAAAATTATGCTTTCTTCTTGTGTTCTGTATGTTCTATGAAGAGCAGAGATACATCAGTGCAAATTTTGATTCAAAGGAACAATTTTTGTAGAAATAGGAGGATTTTTAAAAAACGTCCCTAAAAAGGGACGTCAGGCAGTAATGGGTAATTCAAATAAAATGATTGAAATAGGTTTCTACACAATAATTAGGAATATTTTAATGATAGTGGACTGTTTTTTTATTTTTATTATTCATATTTATCACAGAAGAAACTGCCTAAAAATGTCAAAATAGAAAGATTCTTAACGAACTAGACGGTACATTTTTCTATGCAATGAAAGCAACAGAATTAAAAGAAAACATAGAAAGCTATTCCTACAGCTAATTAATAAAAAATTCGGAACTTTCCAAATCAATTTTTTAAAAGAAAGTATCTTGAAAAAGCATAACCTAAAAAACAATTACTGATATAAAAAACGCAAAAAAAGTAATGCAATCATCCTCTTTCCCCAATCCACTCCACATGTTTCAATTTTTCTTAAAATTAAAGCCATGTTTTTGCATTACCACAATTAAAAAATTACCCACCCCACAAGCTTCTTACGTTCCATATTATAGCTACTTTAACCTTCGTGTACAAAACCCACGAATGGCCAGAAACACTAAAAACAAAGAATATTAGCCAGAAGATTAGTCTCCGGGCTACCGATAATCACAAGGCTTTAGATGCGATAATTTATTCCGTGAAATTCCTGAATAGATCCTGTCGCTTCGAAGGCGATTATGAGCTTAAATTCAAAGAAACCCCCTTCTATACGTGACTGGTGCAGAAGGATTAGTTTTCAATTTGTTAAATGATACGCGTTTATCCTTAAATAAATTTTTAACGTCTTTTTCGTGTAGTAGAGGCGAAATTTTCGTTGAATTATCGGTAGTTTATTATTAAAGTTGAGTTTTCGGTTGAGGTAAGAAATTAGTAGCATTCGGATGTATTTTTGTGGACTTTTGGGTGTAACAGAATAATATGACGTTATAGTTAAATATACAGATTTCCTTTTTTTAATACATATATGTTGATTGAATTTAATGGATTTAAAGGTTTCTTAATTCATTCAAACTTTAAACGTCGTCTCCTAAGCTTTTTATAAGAAGCTTGGGAACTTAACTCTGTAGGTTAACATGTTTTCGAAGAAATATTACCATTGAGATTGAGTATTTGTTGATAAATGATAGCTTGAAAATAAAAATTAATTGAAATTTATGAATTTCGAAACTTCCCAAAAAATACTTCATTTACAAAAGCAAGAAAGTTAATAATAAATACGCTTTCTTGCATATATTTTGAGCGTCTTTCATCCTTATCGGTAGCTTATAGACCGAAGTAAAAATTAGTATTCTATCGGAAAAACTTAAGAAATACTAATGTGGATTATAAATACTTGCTCAAAAGCTAAAAAACTGTATTCTATAGTCGTGTGTATAAATCAAACAACCTAAAATTTAAAAAATAATTATAAAATTTAGTTCAATTTTAAGGTGAAATTCACTGCTAATTGCATTTGTTAATCTTTTTTAGAAACAATTTGCTAAATTTTATTTTGCAGTTTGAAAGTGTTATTTTGGGGCTTTTAATCAATAGCTCGATATAAGATAGCTGGATACCATAGTATAATCATCATCGAATTCAAAACTGGGGAATGAATTTGAAAAGCTCAAAGAAAATTAAAAACACAAATCCATCTCATAGCAGAACAGTTGATTTACTTAGATGGTTTAATTCAAAAGTCGTTGCTTGAGAGTAAATAGCTTTCGAAACCAGTTCTTTTACTCTTGCCGAAACTTAGAAGCTCTCCATGAGCAAAAAAAGGATCTTGAAATGAAACCAGATACGATAGTTCTCTCTGTACTTTTTTTCGCGTCTTCATTACTTTTTTTTGTTCGAAATAGAAAAAAAAAGTCTGAGCTCCAAGAATGTTTTGATATGGCTATGAGTTGGCCTTCCGCCAGATTTTAGATAGAAAGCTTAAATTAAGAAGAGAAAAAAGAACAATTGTTGTCTCGTTGTTATAGTAACGTCGATTGACACCATTTGCAGTTTTATTATATCATCTCTTGTTTGCATCATCTTTTTTAGATTTGTTTTTGAATGTCCATTCTGACTTGGGAACTCAATTTGTTTCTTACTTCTTTTTCAATTTAGAACGCATTTTGTTAGTAGTTGTTGATTTCTTCTTAGACTTCTTTCTTCTTTGAAGTCTCTTAAAACTCTAGCATAAAAGAAAATTATTGGATATAATTTTCAGGTTATATTTTCAAATAATGTGGAATTCAAAGCAATTCAAGGAATCGATTTTGAATATGTCTTACAGGTCTGGTTATTCCAATCTAAATTAAATACATAAAAGAGGATAAACTTGATGCTCTACTCATAAATAAAACTTCAGCATCTTATTTTAAATTCTCAGCCATGCAAAATACGCTAATTTTACAATATTTCGAGACCCGAAATTATATAGTAAATGTTATTCAAATACAATAAAAATTGGTTGTGTTAACTAACAGTCTTTTGTCATCCTAAAATGACAAAAACTAATTATATATTATCATATTATTTTTAAAATAGGAAGTCGAAAAAGTATATTATCATACGAGTCTTCCGATGGATGGGTTTAGAAAGGTTAGCATATAGAAAATTCTATGTTGTTTTTTTGCAAAATAAATAAGTTTCCATGTAGAGAAATGTATATTCAATTTAGTGAACTAATTTTTAAAACAATTTAATGAATACTTTTTTAAAAAAAATGCTGAACTTAAAATTTTAAAACGCAGCAAAAAACAGCAGATTTTTCTCGTATTTTTGCTTAATTAAAAAATTATTGCAACATAAACTGTATAAAATGATATTCACTGAATGTACTTATATAAAACGAATATTTGTACCAAGTTTCATGTAATTTCATTGATTAGAATTTTGTAAGAGCTAACCTAAAGTTCAAAAAAACAGGTTTTGAGAAATATGCAAAAGAACTTAAAATGGAACATTAGTGGTGGTGATTGTTTACATCTTGTACCCCCCCTTTTCTGGGGGATCTCGGTCCCAAAGGTATATGCATTATACATTTTTGGAATCGTCATGAAACCTACTATTTCATCAAATAAAAATTAAAAAATCGAATTTTTGAAGGTTTAGGACGTCCTGGTTCCCTTACATAGTTTACATAAGTTAAATTATATTTCATCACATAAATTTTAACTGACGCCAGATAGATAATTGAAGGAATATTAACTGAAATGTTAGTATTGAACTGTTACCTTGTGGAGCATGAGGAGTTATAGAATTTAATTATTTAAAAAATATTGAAAGGAATATTAACTGATCTGTAATACGAAATTTAAGGAGTAAATCGGGAAATAATGAAAAATATCAAAATGGGGGTTAGGGGCCATTCATTAATTACGTAAGGATGATTTTGGCAATTTTTGACCCCCCCTCCCCCCCTGTAAGGATACGTAAGATTTTTCAAACCCCTCCCCCCTATTCTTACATAAGATTCCATTATGTTTTTCAAAACAATAAAATGTTATAAAACTCTCCGTTTGACGTAAATTAAAGATTTTTATTTTTCAACAGATAAGTAATATTCTTGCTGTCAACTACATATTACTGTTATATTATTATCTCTTGATAAGAATAATTGGAATTTGTTTATATTAACTAGGAAATTTTTTTTTTAATTTTTTATATAAGAGTTTCACAAATTCACCTGAAGATCAGACAATCCGTATAGGTGAATCCATCACATACACACAAGAACAGTTACACTAACATCCATGCCAAACGGGGATTCGAACCCCAGACGTACGGCTTCGCTGTCAAGTGCTCTAACCAATAGGCCAGTACGTCGGCAATAGGGTTATGATTCTGAGACTTTTTTAAAAATATTTAAAAGCCTGATGTTGCATTCGATGAACTTTTGCCCATATGTTAATTTTAAAGCATTATTTTCTTTATATTGAGAAAAAACCTTGCGCGCCTAACCTCATTTCACTTTCAAATATAGGAATCACTAGTGTGCCTCGGGGAAAAAAACTTTTTTACAAAAAACTTCACTACCCAGGAATTTTCCTATTCCTTTTGGTCCCAAAAGATAGTGTGTGAAGTTTCAGCCCCATAAGTTAACTCTAGGGTGTGCCTATAGAGCCCCAAATTTGAAAAAAAGGCAAAACAAACTAGCAATTTTCAGAATTAAAAAAATATTTTGATATTTATATTGTTATAAAACTGGTTTAAATAAACCATACAGATTGGAAACGACATGAATTTCTCCTATACCAGATATAAAAATAAATTTTATCGTATGAAATTATGAAAATTACCTCTTTTTAACGTATTAGGGGGAAAGTTTAATGGAAATCTTCTTTCATCAAAATACGAACAAAAATTTACAACTATTAAACAATTTTCTTTACTTTAATAAAGTTGGATTTGATCAGCTAGAAACAAGCATTTTCGAAGAAAAGCATTTTTTACATTAAAAGTTCAGTAGAAGGCCTAATTACTGTTACTTTACTGGCCTTTATATTTTAAACATCAATGTAACACCAAATGGCATCATTTGAGGGAGTTCTTTGGAAGAAAATTGGAATTTAATTACTTTCGACCACTGTAGTGCATTATAAGCTTTGATGAGCGCAACGTCCCTTAGTAGTACCTTTTACTCTTAAATTATAGACACTATAGGTACAGTTAATAACCTTAAATAAATATAAACCCATCTAAAATGTCCTAAATAACACATTTGAACCAGTTTTATATCAATTTAAATATCAAAATATACTTTTTAAAAAATTCAGAAAATTGGTAATTTTTCCAATTTTTTCTTAATTTGGGGCTCTGTAGGCAAACCCTAGAATCAACTTAGGGGGCTAAAACTTCCTACACTATCTTTTGGGACCAAAAGGAATAGGAAAAGCTCTTTTACAAAACTATGATTTATGTAACAATCAGCTTCAAAAAAGATTATATTAACTGCCTTTTAGTGTTTCAGCCATATAAAAATCTTATTAGGCGCGCAAGCTTTTTCACAGTTTTCAAAAATAAAAGTTATTTTCGAGAGTTATGGACCAATACTCATCATTTACCACCACAGGCTTTTAAATCTGAAAAAAAATCATAACCCTAGTCGGCAATCTTACGTAAGAATTGGTTTGACCCCCCCACCCCCAAGTAAGGGTATGTAGAGATTTTTCCAACCCCCCTCCCCCTCGGGACCCTTACGTAATTAATGAATGGCCCCTTATGCATTGGTACAAAGAATAGGTTAATGAAATCTGAAAAGGTGAGATGGTGATAAGTGGATTTCATTCCTCCAGAATCTTGGATTTCTTTAACTGCTGATTAACCGCTGGTCAGGTAGCACCGAATATGATCATATTTCTTAAAATGTACTCATTTTTGAAAATGTGCAGATACTCAAAAATAAAGCATCATGTACTCATTTTTCAATTCTTACATGACATTCTCATAAAAGAGGGTGCAATGTGTTACAGTTATGATGACCATATAGCCACGTTTCTATGATGTGTGAAGTAGACCAGTAACTTGAGTGTTACACGTCATCACACCAACTTAACGCTACTTTCACTGTATTGCATTAAATTCAATTTTCAAATATAAACTAAAAATAAGCATAAGTTGAGTGTTGACTATTAAATTGTTTGAAACTGAGTATGTCTGGTGTTTCAAAATTGAAAGCATTGGGTCGTCATATTTGAACCAAAAAGTTTCATACCAAATGAGAACATCGATTTACTTAAATTTGAAACTGTCATTTCTCTCAGTGTAAGTCTTTCTGGACCAAATTTCTTCCTTCATTTTCAAAGCATACCGAAAATTCAAACACACAACCCTCTCTACATATATTTACTGTATCCTCGCTCTGCCTTTTTATGATGAATGGTCCCAAATAGACACGCACACCGAAACCTTCCCAACCCCCCAATTCTAATCTTCCCTCTCAACAAAAAAGGTATAACTTACAAAAAACCAACATTCCCCCCACAGAATATCTGGCATCTAAAATTACCCCTCCTTCCAAGAGTCTTCTTCGCTTTCTTTGCTCGGTTTCCTCCCGTCATCCGACACTCTCTCTGCTGTGATTGGTTCTTTATAGGCGTCGTCGCTGGGAACCCGTCCTGCTGTCGGGCTTCTCCTAAGCGCACGGCAAACATGCGGAGAAGCCAACTTCCGGGGCTATGGCCACGGGAGGAATTATCTTTCGGTTTGGAAAGGGGGTTCATTGTGATTTTTTACTGTCTTAGTTATGGCTCATGGTAGTTTTTTTTTCATTGTTAATGCTTGGAGAGGGTATTCTTAGGGTGATTAATAATGTGCTGTTGAGGTTTTGATAGTTCCTAAAAAGTAGTTTCAATTGAATTTCATAATTATAAATAATTATCAATAAGGTATAAACATTGATTATTTTTAATATAAAACACTTTCCATGTACTCTGGCTAAGTCAATCACTTGAAGTGGAGATGATCTTAGGTAATAAGTAGTAACTTAGGTAATAGACAGGCACCTTAAATTTTCAAAACATTTATTATCTGTATTAGTTTTTATAAACTACATTATATATATCCAAGTGGCACACGACAACAACAACAACATTATATATTTTTTTAACTTTTACGCATAATATCATTTATATAGTATAGATGAGTAAATTTTTGAACACTTATTGTGATTCAGCCTTATTAAATAGTTTTAAGGTGTCCAGGAGATTGATCATTTATAAAACTGCCATTACAAACTTATTCGAATGATAAGCGAAAAAGCTTCTTTTAGAGATTTATACACTGATACTATATTAAGCACTATCTATAAATTAGTTTCTTCTGAAAAATGATTCATTTACCGTTAGATGACATAACGCTTACGTTATAGAATTTATAATGACTGTAAGATATTGATAATACTTCCTTTTTCGATACGATAAGAAAATATTAGTTCATTATGTATCTTTGTTCTTTTTTTCATACAAAAAATACATTTTAAACTGATCAGAATCACAAAATCTTTGAATGGGTAGATCTGAATGGTTGACCCAGAACTCCCTATTGTTCCTAAACACCAAAACATTTTAAACTGGTTATTGAACACAAAATCCTTAAATAAGTGAATCGGTGCACCTCAAAACCAATTTTTCCTAACACAAATTTGGTTGGCCAGCAACATCCCAATACTCATAAAAAACATATTAAACTGATCTTTAAACCTGGAGAAAAATGCTTTCCGACAAGAAATTCAAAAGATAAATATGAAATGTCCTCCAAAATTCAGCTTTCTTATTTCCCATAAAATGGCATTTTATTAACTCCTTATGTTCAGCAATAATTAAGCCTGTTACCTTCTCAAAATTTAAACTTTATTTATTTATTTATTATTATTTTTAGTTACCTTCTCAAAATTTCAAAATTTAAACTTTCTATCCTTATTTATTTATTATTTTTAGATATCATCTCAAAATTTCAAAACTTAAACTTTATTTATTTATTATTATTTTTAGTTTTGTTTTGTTTTATTTCATGTGTATTGTAGTGTTTTTCTTGTTAAATTTTAATTACTTACTCCTGTAAGCCCCGTGCTATACATTGTGGTGCACGGGGAGCTTTTTGTTTGTTTAAAAAAACTGATCAATGACCACAAAATCCTTAAATGTGTAAAGCTGTACACCTCAAAACCCAATTTCCCAAGCACACATTACCCACAACTCCCTAACATTAAAAAACCCCTCCAACAAAGACACCATCTTTTCATCAGTGGGTAATAATACACCACACCGTCCAATCGTCCCCGTGTTTACCGTAATCTCGAAAAGTGTAGACGAGGTTTGTTGGTTCAAGTGCGGCACAGCTGTAGAGGGAAAAAAGTGTATTGAACACACACGGACATCGATTTTGTGATGGAGGAGGGGAGATCGCAGCAGCAGCAGCTTTACCTAGTCCTTCAGAGACTATTACGTTATCGTTATCACAATTTCAACGTGTTTCACATGTCGTTGTGCAGAAGAGATTGCGGAAGGAAGGTGGGAGATAAACTGATGCGTGTGGGCAGAATGGAAGAGTATGATGTTGGAGTGTAGTGTTTATTTTTTTGAACGAGTTGAAGCGTGTAAAAAAATTGATAAATTAGGTTTCACTGTTGTTTGAGATTGGTTATTTGAATGTGATGTTTGAGAGAAATTAAAAGCGATCGTACACGTGTAGAATAAAATGTTTCTTTATCATGCAGAAAAAAATCAACTATATATTTTTGTAGTTTTCCTCATAAATTTTTTAAGTTATAGATATCATTTTTCATCAATGTCCAAGAGACGGTTCTGACCTTTCTGTTATTATTTATAGAAGTTTAAAGCATTAATTAATTTTGGTTTCTCTTTGACTTCTTTTGATTAGTTTAATAGTTTTTGAAATCAACGGTGGGAGGATGAGCCAATCGGAGCACCCTCCCTAAGAAAATATTTTGTAAAAGGGGAAAACACCCGCATTGTATTACAGAAAACCTAATTCCTTAAAACTAAACTGTTACTCCATTTTTGTTCAAACCATTCACTTTTAATTTTCTTTTTCAATCTGAAATCAAATTACTTTAGTAGTAAGATATTAAACTTCTTTCTTTTTGAATGAAGTAATTAAAAAACTCCGGTTGAACTCAAAAACATTGTTCTAATTTCAAATTCCCACTGTTCGAATTTTTTCAATACATGCTTGTTATCCAAATGTAAGCAGGCGCAGATTCATGGGGTAGCACTCTGGACAGTGCCCCCTCTTGGGCCCATAAATATTCTCAAAATAAGTTGAAACCCTCCTTTTACAAGTCAAATTTCGAAATTATTTCTGGGGGAGAACCCTCTTACCCTACATCCCAGAGGTACCACAAGGGAATATTGCTTGATACTTTTTAGAAAATCTCCAACATTTTGACATTTTGTGTCAAAACATAAAGGCGATGATCCAGAAAAGTTCCTCCCAAACTTTCAAAAAAGGTCCAAAATGAGTTAAAACTTTCTTTTACAAGTCAAATTTCAAAATTTTTCTGGGGGAGGACCCCATACTCCTCAACGGTACCACAAGGGAATGTTACACAATACTTTTTGGAAAATACCCATTATTTTGATATTTTTTAGTCAAAAGGTAAAGGTGGTGGTCTGGAAAAATGCCCCCACCTTGGATCAGTGCCGGATCCGCGCCTGAATGCTAGTTAAAAACGCTACACAGTAGGTGTGTTAAGCTAAACGGTTTATCCCAATGAATCACATCCCTCCAACAGCTGGCTCCCAGAACGCATTCAGAGCGGCGCCAATTAAGAAAGCCCACCAATTAAAATGCCCACACACCGAATAATTGGGTTTGAAACAATCTCTGTGTGCGATCTACTCCGCCAACAACATCTACTCATCACTTTGTTCATTTGACTAAAGGAGTCCATTATTAACTACATCAGTGGTTTCCAACGGGTCCACGGACCACTTAGCAGAAATTGAATCATCCACATACATCCGTAAAAACTGCATCATCTTAAATATTTCAGCATGCCTGAATTTAAAAATGATACGTTTTTTTCCATTTGAAACTTCGATTATGATGTAAAATAGTTTCATAACTAATTATAGGCCTAAAGTGCATTTTAATTGTTACTTTTTATTTATTGAAGTCAAATATACTTCAACAATAGGGCGGAGCGAAAAAACGATATTTTTTATTTTGATTATGGCCTAGTGCGGAAAAGTTGTGTACTGGTGAGTTAACCACGTGTGCAAAATTTCGGGGAAAACAAAAAATATCTTCCGTCTTTAAAATGGCCTTGAAGTTTCAAAAAAGTGGTGATTTTTTTACAAAACAACTAAAAACCCAAAGATTAACTTTCAAATATTGTTCATGATTTTTTTATGAAGAACTAATATAGTTATAGACATAATCTTTCAGGTTCCATTCTTCTATCACTCTTTTTTCGTTAGCTATAATTTTTTAATGTTCAAAGAAATCTTGCTAAGTTGTTTTTCCTGCATTTTAAAAAAGCTAATAACTCTAGAACTATACAACTTAAAAACCTGAAATTAGTCCCATTCAGTTCATAAATTTTTTGTCTTTGATTTGATGTGCATCATGACCATAATTTTCTAAAAAATGTTTTTCAAAATTTTAAAAAAGTGAAAAAAAATTAATGAAACAAAAATTTTTTTGGAAAATTTTTTTGAAAAAAATTTAAAAGCCTTTTGATTCATAAATGAACAGTACTACCAAATTTCAAGTTGAAAAAAAATTTAATCATGTATAAAAAAATTAAAATATTCGAAATTTAGGCAAGTCCCTAAACAATACCCAAAATTATACAGCAAGAGCAATTCACTCATAGTAAATTCATAAACTCGCTTGAGGGTGTTCATATGACTTAAAACATGAAAAAATGTCACAAAATGTTCTGGAAATACGACAATTAACAAATTCGGTACATAACCTTACAGAGCTAATTTTCAACTTTAAGTTAATTCAATTTGCATGAATTTTAACTCAATATTCCTAAGAAATGTGTTTATATCCAATTTTTTATGTTATAAAATTTTTAATTTACTTTGATTTGATTTGTTAAAAGTAAAAACAATTAGATATAAACATAATTCTTAGGAATTTTCAGGAGTAAAGCATGCAAATTGAATCAACTTAAAGTTGAAAATTAGCTCTGTAAGGTTTTGTACCGAATTTGTTAATTGTCGTATTTTCAGAACATTTTGTGACATTTTTACATGTTTTAAGTCATATGAACACCCTCAAGCGAGTTTATGAATTTTCCATGTGTGAATTGCTCTTGCTGTATAATTATTTAAAATATTTTAATTTTTTTATACATGATTAAATTTTATTTTCAACTTGAAATTTGGTAGTACTGTTCATTTATGAATCAAAAGGCTTTTAAATTTTTTTCAAAAAAATTAAAAAAAAAATTTTTTTTCATTAATTTTTTTCACTTTTTTTAAATTTTGAAAAACATTTTTTAGAAAATTATGGTCATGATGCACATCAAATCAAAGACAAAAAATTTATAAACTGAATGGGACTAATTTCAGGTTTTTAAGTTGTATAGTTCTACAGTTATTAGCTTTTTAAAAATGCAGGAAAAACAACTTTACAAGATTTCTTTGAACATTAAAAATTATAGCTAACGAAAAAAGAGTGATAGAAGAATGGAACCTGAAAGATTATGTCTATAACTATATTAGTTCTTCATAAAAAAATCATGAACAATATTTGAGAGTTTATTCTTTGGGTTTTTAGTTGTTTTGTAAAAAAATCATCACTTTTTTTAAAATTCAAGGCCATTTTAAAGACGGAAGATATTTTTTGTTTTTCCCGAAATTTTGCACACGTGGTTAACTCACCAGTACACAACTTTTCCGCACTAGGCCATAATCAAAATAAAAAATATCGTTTTTTCGCTCCGCCCTATTCAACAATCTCGATTCTTTATATATATCGCTCCACACAAAAAAAATCACATTATAACAGGCGCGGATCCAGCACGGCTCCAAGAGGGGGCACATTTCCAGACAAGATCCCTTCGTGGTACCATTGGGGGTATGGGGGTCCTCCCCCAGAAAAAATAATTGAAATTTGATATGTAAAAGCAGGGTTTTAACTCATTTTTAGAAACGTTATGAGTCTAAGGGGGGCACTTTTCAACACTATTACCTTCACTTTTTAACCCAAATGTCAAAATTTTAGTGATTTCCTAAAAACAAACACTAATGGGGGTCCTCCCCCCAAAAAATTTTGAAACTAGACCTATAAAAGTTGGGTTTTTACTCATTTTGAGAACCTTTTGGGGTCTCCAAGGGGGGCACTTTCCAGAGTGCCACCCCCTGTATTCGCCACTGCATTATAAACACATTTAAGAACCCTTTTTTTGCTCTCAAATTAGCAGCTCTTTTGTTGTTGGGTAGTTAAGAAATCTGGCTCTATTTCAGACGGTTCGATTTTGTATATTTTCATCTATTGGAAAAAAAATTAAAATACAAATCCTACCTCCCTACATTACCGACATGCTAAAAATATTGAGACATCAATTGTTAGCGATGCATACTATTTATGTATACTTTAATATTCATCTATTAGATTAATTATTATTATTATTAAACCCCTTCAGATTGAATGGCTAATGGTTCGGGTGACTAGTAATCGTAAGAGAACATTTATCTTACGTGGTGTTTAAGTGAAAAAGGTTTGAATAATTTCATAGAAATAGTTTTTTACATTCTTAATGAAGCTGTTTTTGATGAGAATTTTTATAAAATTTGTTAAAAAAACCCAAAAATGATTTTTGTAACAGTAAAAATAGAAAATTTTATGCTTGATCGATTGTAATGAAGTGTATACAGGGTGATTCTAAATTACGTGGACAAACATCGCATGGAGGTAGAGGGGACCTAGACAAGCATATTTCGCATAGGAAAGGGGGGGGCGCATCCTTACCGTTTAAGAGCTAGGACCTAATGTAGTGCGAGTGCGTTTCAAGAGGCCGTTTTTAGAAGGCCCGTGTGACGAAACAAAACATTATAAAATGAAAAACATTATTGCATGAGGTACAGGAGTATCCGTACAACTTAAATCCTCAATCTGATAGAAATTGGACCACTTGCTAAACCGTGGGGTTAGTATTAAAACGTGCAATATTAATCTCTCAGTCAAACAATGGAGTTCCCTTAATGGTATTTAGAAAAATGATGATCGGGGAAGGAATTTTTAATGATCAAACAGTTTCAATGATCAATGTTACGATCATTGAAAATTCCTTCCCCAAACGTCATTTTTCTAAATACCATTAAATGATGTCCATTCTTTGACTAAAAGATTAATATTGCACTTTTGAAACTCACTCCACGGTTCAGAAAGTGGTTCAAATTGTATCGAGTTCTTGGTTTCAGTAGTAGGAATACTTCCTTACCTTATGCAATAATGTTTTTCATTTTATTATGTTTTGTTTAGTCACACGGGCCTCCTAAAAACGGCCTCTTGAAACGCGCTCGCACTACATTAGATCCTAGCTCTTAAACGTTAAGGATGCGCCCCCCATTCCTATGCGAAATATGCTTGTCTAGGTCCCCTCTACCCCCATGTGAAGTTTGTCCACGTAATTTAGAATCCCCCTGTATAAACGCTAAAATTATTACTCATTAGGGTGGACCGAAAACACCCTTTGTTTCTTATATATGTTCGAATAGCGCGGAAAGGTAACACTTTGATGCAGACAAAACAACTTTACAAAATTTCTTAGAACGTGAAAAAATTATATCTAACGCAACAAGAGTGATAGAAGAATAGAACCTGAAACATTATGTCTATAACTATATTAGTTCCTCATAACAAATCACGAACAATATTTGAGAGTTTAATCTTTGGTTTTTTAGTTGTTTTGTACAAAAGTCATCCATTTTTTCAAACTTTTAGTGTTATGCGGGAGCCTAAGATATCATCCAATCGAAAAAATATTTTACACAGTCCTTATTGGACCCGAGTGACACCCTTTCCTCGCTATTAGAACATAAATAAAAATTAAGTGTGTTTTTGGCCCACCCTATTACTCATATTTCTCTCTTCAGTATGGGCTACTCTGATATACACCTTATCAAGTACTGTAGAAGTCGCTAAAAATAATTTAAATAAGAACCAAAAGGAAATGTTATAGGATCATTTTAAACACAATGGTGAATACATTTGTTTAAATTCAAAGAATCTAAACTTTTATTTTCTTTCTGACCTTTTTATAATCACTATTAGTTTTCTTTTTAAGATGAAAAGAATATTTATTACATCTAACCGTAATCATAAAAAGCATAAATTTTATACCAAGCTATAAGTATTTGTTAACCGAGAAAAGTATAAAGATGGTCAAGTTTCATTTTTGGTCATTGGGGACACACACCTCTCAGAGTGTCCCCGAGGGATTTTAAATTTAAGAAGGGGTTTCTTAAACCGCACACACTAAGAAAAAAAATTATCGTAAATATCAGAAAAGCTCTCACAGCCTAAGTTTCCAAAGCTTTCCTTTTCACAGGATTTCTCTGTTGACAGAACTTTTTTTTGCCACGATTTTTTTTTACAATTTTTGGCAACTTGGCCAACGGAAATATTCTATTTTATTTAACTACATGTGGTTATTCGTGGTCGAACCAATCACCCTCCCAGCGATGCTCCTTTTGAGATGATCCGGTAACCAGCTACTGGACTAATCCTTTAGATACGGACGCGCCGGAAGTGAAGAAAGAATAGAATAGGGTTCGACTATAAAAGAGCTTGAAGGTGGCAACGACGGTTGGAAAGGGAGCGACTCCGCGGGATTCGTCAGATTGTTCCGGCTAATTTTGATGTTTAGAATTTGAACTAATGTTTTGAAATTTTAATCTTTTACTGTTATGCTAATAAACCTTTTAACGTTTACCCGTGCAGTTTCTCCTTTTCCAACATACATATTACCTATCTACAGACTGGTGTTTCATTTTCCCCAACTTTTAGTGGGTTATGTCCCTCAATACTTTCGCACACAAAGTTGTCAGAATAGTTCTGTGAACAGAAATGTTTTAGTCAACAGAGAAATCCCTAGGTATACAGAAACCACTGGCATCATTTTTGCCATTTTTGACGGTTATTTTTTAACAGTGTAGTATATCCAGATCCATACAGAGGTTATCGTTACCATGCTTAACAGTTACGAAATATCAGCTACTAGTTGGCACCTAGGAATCCCGGCAGGCTCAACACCCGGAACTGTCACACCGCATGTCTCCGGGTCGTCAGTGTCTCTCTCTCTGGGAAATTGATGCATCGTTTGCTTCAAGGGCCAGCCCCATCCATCAACTAACTAAAACGTGCTGTCAGCGAGTGCTTTCCCGACGGTGCACAAGCGGGGGTGACATATTTATGTATGAGACTAATCACCGAGTCTTTTGGGGGGAAGGAAGATGGAAATTGCCCGATGACGACACCTCCTCGGGAGGAAGATGAAGAAGTTAGGATGAGGATTGAGGAGTGGAAGAGTTTTAGAGACGTGTGTTAATTTGGGCTGAGCGTATGTCACGGGAAAAACTGCATGTGGTCTAATGCTTTACTTTCACCAATGCTTTACTAGGAGATTGACTGCATACCGAAAATGCTACACTCAAAAAGGAATGCATTAAATAACACTTTTTGTCCTCAAGTTAACACTTTTGTTGGGTTTTTAGGTAGAACACTTAAAAGTTTACATAGTTGTGATATTGTTAGTATGTTTGAAAAGTGTTAGAAGTGTCATCTATCCAGTAATGTGATCTAAAAATACTGTTGTAAAATATGTTTATAATGTGAAAGTGTTCTTGAATTTTAGAAACACTTTTAACACACTACTACTTTTTTCCTTACACTACACAATCACGATACAATTGCAATACAATCGAAAGGCTTGTGTTTAGAAGTTGTTATTGTGTTCATAGCGTTGGAAAAGTTTTTCACGAATTTGCAGAGTATTTTTAACATAAATTGTGGTAAGTTACAAGAAACTTTTTCTTTCTTCCCTTACTTTTCTACGTATTTTTTTATCACTCACTTACCCCTTTTCATTGCATACGTTCCCTTTTTTTCTCATCTTCCCAATGTCTTTTTTTATTTCTTCTCTACTTTTGTAATTGCATTGTAACATATTTTATCGAACGTGTTTAGAAACGTTTTTTTAAATGTGTTTTTAAAGTGTTTCGATCTAAATTTTGTCATTTCTAAACATACTTTAAAACACTGTTTTAGAAAACACTTTTAACACTCCAAATATATTCAGAACACTACCACAGCGGAATAAAGTGTTCTACCTGACAACAAAACCATCGTTCGTTTTTTATGGAGTGTTTTTATTGAATGGATTGCCTATTATTACGCCAGAAAAACATACAACCTTGACATTCACTTTACCACCACCAACCCACAACGCGGTTACCAAAAATCCCTATCTATACAACCACAATAAACCCCGCATAACCCAGCTTAACGAGAAATAAACATCAGCTTATATAAACGCCTCACCACCAACCCCCGTAAAAACACAAAACCCCCGGGTTACACTTACGCGATTCAAATCCGGCGAGCTTAACCCACTGATCCCTCCATTGAACACCGCCCATTGAAATATTCATATAGCGGGGCCCATTTAATTGCAGGCAGTTTGTTCACAATGGGCGTGGCGGGGACTTAACTGATGAGCTGCAGATGAGCAACTGCGGCCGGCACCTGCGGCCTCATCATCAGCTGCTGTTGCAGCTGTTGCTGCTCATATCATCACGCCGCCGCAATCAGTTGATTGTTAATTTCGGTATATCGCTCTTTTTTTTGCGGGGGTGGTCAGGGGATGGGCTTTGATGGGGTGGAGGGATAGGTTTTGGAGGTGGACAGTTATATATAGTGTATTTTTATTTAGCATCTATACTGTAAACTGTTTACCATCTACTGTTTACTACCTACTGTTATTAGCATCTAAACTGTAATTTGTTTTCTTAAAATAACGGAAGTTGACCGGCAACACTGCTACCGGTGAATTTCTGTACTATTTTAAAGAAAAATATCTGTTTTTCCTTTTTTTCTGTAACGGAGAGAAATTTTCTGCTATTTGAAGGAACCGCAAATATTTTTTTGTTATTAAAAGGGGACAGTTATTAAAATAAAGTATACCGTAAAACGGGGTGAATCGGATCACTTTTGAAAAAGTTTTTTTAAACCATCGTAGCTCCGGTTGTGTTAGAGTTATAAAATCAGGATAAATTCTGACTTATTCTACGCATTGTTCAGAAGCTGTTTCAGCCATAAAAATTATTTTGCGATAATATCTTAGGTCTACCATGGCTTTGAAGTTGAATACAAAAAAGTCACAAAAACGTGGCTGTCATAACTTTGCTTATTGAACCAAAAAATAACCTTCTTTTCTCAATTTTCGGTATCCCCCGTGTGGTCCAGAATCTTCCAAAGATTTCATTGCAGTCAAATTTTAAATAAATGGTAATTCCGATTTTTGCTGAATTTTTTAGTAAAACAAGTCCATTCCGACTTCTGATGTGGGGTGAATCGGATGAGTCATAAAAAAGCGTGTTTTAAATTTTTTTTGAAAAACTGGTTATAGAGTGAGATTTCAAACAAAGGGGATTTTGGTTTATGTATATTTTAGAATATAATGTATGATTTTGGTAGTTCTGGTGGTATTATTTCTTTTCAAAATGGTGGTTAGAAAAGAACACCGCAAATGAAGATTTTAGTTAAATTTTTTTGGCCGCTTCAAAAACTGAAAAGAATGCATGATTCATGGCTAATAAAAGTTTTGCCGAATGTTTCCATTAATTTGTCAAAGATTTAAGGTAAACCAATAAGATTTAGATGGGAAATTTTTATCTCAAACATAACATCTATAGCGAAAAACATCTCTCAGTATTTGTTGGCCATTCGAAAGAAATTTTTACTAAAACGACATCAAAATCAACAAGAAAACTTACATATAGACCCAGCTGTTTAGTAATAGGCCGTATATTAAATTATCTTTGAATATAGGAGATGAAATCAGTTCGATATTTAAGAGCGCATTAATTTTTAGCTTCTGAGAATTGCACTCGCTAAAAGCGAACGAAGTGATTCTTTTCTTCGTATGACACTTCGTAAAACACTATAAAAAGCAACACTTATTGTTCGAAACTGGAAACAGATAAAACAATAATGTTATGAAAAGACTTTCAATGCTTTAATAATTTATTTATTTCTGAAAAACATCTGCAAAACATGTCTTGAGTTCATTTCATACACCAGCTGTTAGACGGAGCGAGTGAAGTGCTAAAGAACTATGGAAAATTACCAGTTACATGCAGTTTTAAAGCTAAAATTTACTATCTTAAACTTATCAAATCCTCTCACATCTTTACCTTTTTAATTTAAACATTGCAAATATACAGCAAAACTTTTATTAGCCATGAATAACGCATTATTCACAGTTTTAAAAGCGGCCGAAAAAAATTACGAAAATCGTCCTTAGCGGTTTTCTTTTCTAATCGCTATTTTGAAAAGAAATAATACCACCAAAACTTCCAAAACCATACATCATACTCTTAAATATGCATAAACCAAAATAACCTTCGTTTGAAATCTCCACCTATTACCAGTTTTTCAAAAAAAAATTCAAACATTTAACTTTGGTAAAAAGTATCATAATTTTTCTGAAAACCTTATATTTTATTTTTAAAACTGTTCATTATTTAAGTAAAATGTATTCATTTTACCTTATTAGACTATTTGGAAGGCTAATTTCAGGATCCTGTATCACTTTAAGACATAAAAATTGTGTTTTTTCCACAAAAAATGGCAGTGATCCGATTCACCCCGCATTGAGGGTGAATCGGATCACGGCACTTAAAAATTTATATAAAATAAACCGTTCAAGATAATTGAAATTTTTCAACGGGTTCTTAAAGAGTTAATTAGGAATCGAAATAGTCTTTTCAAATCATTCCAAAATCTTTATTATTAAACTTTTGACAGCAGTTCAAAGTTCAAAAGTGATCCGATTCACCCCGTTTTACGGTAATTTTATAGTCCCGAAAGCAAATAGGTTGTCATATGGTTAGCTAATGAAAGGTAAAATTTCAACTTATACATATTTGTTTTTAAAATTCATTCTCTTAGTGGTGCTTTATTAGATCTAAATTATCGAGTTCAAGAGGAAAATTGACAGATACTAGGATTCCGGTAGTTTGGGTTAAAAATACTGGACAAACCTTGCAGCCTTACGCCTGTAGTTGGTCGACTTAATTTCTATTTGTATTTGTATAGAAGACTTCTCGGTAAAAACACGTTTTCTAGGCATACGAAAAATTTTCGACAAAATGCACTGAAGATTTTCGTGTAGAAGGGTGATTTTTTACAGTGAAAGGATAGTTTTAATTAGTTTCAAAATGAATGAATTTTTTATAAGGGAAAAATATTTTTAAATCACATTTTTAAATTTTCACTAGGATCTAAAATATAATTTTTCAGGTTTCTTAGCCTTTAGGGGAAATAAATTCCTTTTCTTGCATAATACAGTTTTAAAATGTTTTTTAACTATTTAAAATATTTCAATGTCTATAAGTCAAGAGGGAATAAAAATATATAGTAGGACAAAATTTAGAATAGATTTTCTCAAATTTAGATTAAGAAAATTTAAGGAGCTTAAAACTATTTTTTCTTTGATTTCACATTATATTTTGACTTGTAACAAGTTTTAACCATCTCGCTAATTGAAAATCTAATTTTTTTCAAGTTTTAAGGGTACAATGGACGTTTAAAATCCCTTTAAATATTTTTCTTTAATTTTGAAGCTATTGCTCTGAAATTTTTACAGAATTCTTGATTGATTTCCTAAACAACATAAAAAAATTTCAGAAAAATCCATTGATAAATTTTTAATTTTTTTCAAAAAATTTAAAATATTTTTACAAATTTTAAAATGTTCCAGGTGTCATAAATTTTATTATAACTAAATTTTTCTTGATGTTTCAAATAGGTATTTTAGTGCCATTTAATAGTTTGTATAATTTAAACATTTGTGACTGTTAGATTTTAATATAGATCAAATTAAAGAAATTTTTTCATTATTTTGTTATTAAAAATCTAGTATTTTTAGATTTTTTAGCAAAAATAATTAGCATATGATAATCAAACATACAAAATATTAAATGGCACTGAAATACCTATTTGAAACACCAAGAAAAATTTAGTTGTAATAAAATTTATGACGCCTGGAACAAATTAAAACTTTAAAATTTTTAAAAAAATTTTACATTTTTTGAAAAAAAATTAAAAATTTATCAATGGATTTTTCTGAAAATTTTTTTATGTTGTTTGGGATATCAATCAAGAATTCTGTAAAAATTTCAGAGCAATAGCTTCAAAATTAAAGAAAAATCTTTAAAGGGATTTTAAACGTCCATTGTACCCTTAAAAAGAACGAATGTTTTCTTATTTGATTTTATGAAATTCATCATAATGTGTGTATCAGGATTATGATAACAATTTACTCTTATTTATTTCATATATATAAGTAATATAAACCGTTATTTAGTCCACTGAAAATAGCGAAAAAAAGGGCCGAACCTCGGACAAATTGCAATAAAAGGTTTCTCAACGGTTTTCACTTAGGAATGACCTCAATAATAACATACTAAAAATCGGCAAAAATCGGCCTGGGGGAAGTTTAATTTTTTTAAAATTTTTAAAAAATGGCCGAAAAAAAATTAAAAAAAACCCAAAACAATAATATAGACATGTGATACATGTTCATAGGTTACTTTTGAGTTTTGAAACCGAATATTGCCTTTAGTTTTGAAAAAAAATTGAAATTTTAATTTTTAAAATTAATTTGAAAAATGAGCTATATGAAAAAATTAAAACCCCCTTAAAAACCTAACAAAAACATCAAAAGAAATAAATCCAACGGTTTTCATTTAGAAATGACCTAAATATTAACATAATAAAATTTAAAAATTTTACGAGTTAAAGAAGTTGAATTTTTTTTCAAATTTCCATTTTTTTTTTTGCGAAAAATGCATTTTTTTTTATTATTTTTAGTATGTTATTATTGAGGTCATTCCTAAGTGAAAACCGTTGAGAAACCTTTTATTGCAATTTGTCCGAGGTTCAACTCTTTTTTCAGTGGACTATATTTTACATTACCTCACGAAAAATTTCCCATAAAATATCCAATTTTTATGAATTAAAAGAAGCTTTTACTCATTACATGAAGCTAAGTTTCTGTCAGTTAACATAAGGAGTTCTGTCGTAATAAATGAACAAAAAAACTTTACACTTAAGAATAATTTATTCACTTAAACCGAATTAAACATTTTATTAATTGAACTATAGAAACTAAGTAAAAACTATCAAACTACAGCCTAATCCAACATCCTTTAACTAAATTACAGATCAAGTTTCTCAAACCAGTTCAATTCATTAATAGTTTTAACGTTTCTCCGAAAACATTATAAATTTGCGTATTTTGTATCTACAACGCACTTTGCATATAAAAAAACAAATCGAAGGCGCAAGACACTCAGATGACAATAATTGTTATTTACAATCTCTTAGTGAGTAACGAGTGAGCATTAATTCAACAAACAGAGTGTGTTTGCCCTCGTATAATGAGTCGACGACAGATCCAGAAATTCACTTTAAATGCATTTTTATTCCACGGGCGAAAGATAAAAACGAGAGCATCTCTTAAGTGTTTTAACTTAGCCGGATAGAAGATCCCTCGCTGGGGGTCTCCTTAAGTGGTTGTTATTATGATTTTTCCTCCAAGAGCCGGGAACAAATCTCCCCGTCTTTCTAGTTCATTAATTTCGCGAAAACGCTTTCTGTTTCTGTAAGCGGAAATTAATTGCTAAAACATAAAGCGCAGCGAGAATCCGAACACAAATTGCATCGCTCCCCCATTTTTATTCCGTTGCTTGATTCTCTTTCTAACCCTGATGCGAATGTTTTAAAAACTTTTAGTCCCCCTTTAAACATATCCATCCGTCTGTTTCTCCAACGAAATCGTAAACTTAGTTAATATCCATTTTTCGAAGGAAAAGTTTCTGTTCTCTCTGTGTTTCGATCGCACAGTCCCGGTTTGTCATTAGTACTTATGATTCACTTACGCTTCGCTGCTGCTTAAAATCTGAGAACGAGGCTAATGCCTGAGTCACGTGACGGTGAGGGAGCGCGCGTAAAATCTTAATGGAAGACGTAATTGATTATTTTTTTCTCTACATCTCCTTCTCCGCTGTGTTTCGTATTTAAATTTTCTGTTCCTCGTAATTTTTTCGCAATGTTTCGACGGGCATTAGAAATTAACGTTGCATTAAAGTCTGGTATTATGCATGCATAGATGAATATTAATGGAAGTCTTTTAGAAAAGTATTTCTCGAGTTATAAAATGACATTTAAAACAAACTGGATGTACCGCTGTACATTAACGAAGTATTCGCGGACCGAGCGTTCTTTTCGGGCAGTTGGTTTTTGGTTTTCTTTCTTTAGAATCTGTTGTTAACTCAGTTCGAAGATTTTGGGAGGGCTCTTAATGCGCAAATACTACCGTATCTTGGTCTTAATTGTGTCTGTGATTCCGATGTTTGGTTTGCTTTTAAGTTTTTTCTCTACTCGACGTTGTTGACGTACGAGGAAATTTTATAATTTTTTTTCTAAGTCGATCAATTAATGGTACATAAAGAAGTTAATGCAAATGACGATTTTTGAAGGACTAATGCATAATGCATTGCCAAAGAATCTGCATTTGCAGTGAGTCCTTTTCAGCAGAGATTATCCGATTCAGCACATGAGAAGTACTAATTAATACATTCATTTTATCAGGAAAGTATACTTTTAGTAAGATTTTTCTCATTTTGAGATGTTATTCTTAGCTACTTAAGCTTTTTTTTCTGCAGATTTAAGTAGTAATATCTTTTCTAAATGCATTTATATGGGAATTTGGGTATCAGGAGAAAGATTGAAAGGAAAGTGAAGTTTCATCGTGCATTAATACTTGGTTTGTTAGTTTAGCAGTGTTATTCCTGTTAATATGTTTCCTTCCAGTCTTGTTTTATTAAAAGCTTCAATATTTGGATTGTGAGATTGGTGCATTAGATTAAAATGAAGAATTTCAAAATATTCGTTATTTTTAGAATTTTTATGATAAACGAACTCCATAACATTTGTTGATTTGTGGAGTGATGAAAATAAAATTTTACCGAGAAATATAATTTTGAAAAGTAGCACATAAATTTTGTTTAAAATTAGGCTTTTACCAGATAATTACACTTTATAGAAGTTTAAAACAAGGTAACAGGTGCTTTTACCTTCTCTGCATTGATAATAATAAAAAACATTTATAATTTTTTAGATGTTAAAATATTTTCAAATTTCAACCTTTTCTTTAGTTTTTTTTTTTTAGAAAAATGTTATTTTGAATCAGGTTATTTGAAATGGTAAAATTTCTAAGAATAGGAAGCAAAAGTTAAAGTGAAGTGAAAATTAAAAAAGTAATGCATGACAACATATAATATTACTATTTTAAAAAGAGTAGACAGTTGTCATCTGATATAGTATTATTTTTCTTTATCCAAACATCCCTATCTAAGTAAATAACATCTTCAATCCAATCATAATTTTATTACATTGCCAACTTAATATTCTTAAAATGAAACTGATAAAAATTGCGTAGAAATTTAAGTTCTTTCTAAAGTTGGTCTACCATTTTACTTTTATACCATGAGATTAACTGCCTTTTAACAAAGTTGGTCCTCTTTTCTTAAGTTACGAATTCTATTGAAAGTTCTATAACTTTCTACTAATGGACTTTTAAGAAGAAGAATCAATACTATAAAATATATAAAAACACTGTTTCAGATATTCACATAATTTATTCCAAACATTGATAACATGATTGTTATTCAGTAACCGGAAATAAAATGTAAATATTATCAGTGTTAATAAATAAATATTTTACTTTAGCGTGTGACATCATTTTAGCACTTGTTTGAAAAATAAATCTAAGCTATCATTCTTAGAAACCATTACTAATGGATATTATTTGACCATTTTAAGTTCATTTAAATTCATGAATGAACTGCGGTTGTAAATTAAATGTTATAACATTTAATTTGATATAAAGTCTCACTTTTTAAAAATTATCATTGTATCATCTTCCTCATCATAACATTGTACTTTCTGATGCTATTATTATTACATTGTCTTTTACTTAACAGAGAAAAAGAATTAACAAAATATGCATGTTAATGTAAAATCGGTTACTCTTTAGCTCTTTGCAGTATTTATTCATTAAGGGAGCATCATAATTTTATCTTAATTAACATTATCAGAAATTTTTAAAAAGAGAAATTAGTCTTTTTGTGTTAAATATTAAATCTATTAAATGTTTATAGTACAACTATAAAATTAATATTAATGATTTACCAATATAGGGTCACTTGGGGTACCCCTTTTTGGCCTAGTACATTTTTTGAGCGTTATAGAAAAAATTTGAAAGCTTATTTTTTACTTGTTGACTAATTTCGTTAAAGAGCATATCGATAAACAAAAATGTATCAGTAGTTTCTAAAATAAAACTTTACATTTTCTTAACTGATCTTTTTATTAAAAATGAGATGGGTGACCCACTTACCCCAAGAGATGGGGTAAGTGGGTCACCCCGTCTTTATTTATATTTAAAGCAAGCAAAACTGAAAAAGAAGAAAGTGAGTCTTACTTGATAAAGTACTGTAAATTTCAATATAAAATATTTTATTGTAACTGTATCCATGAGTGAGAAATATACTCACATCAAAATCAATATGACAAGGTAAGAATAGAATGAAAAGAAAAATAAGTATTTTAAGGAATGTTTTGAAAAGCCTAAGGGATATGTTTTACTTTAGCATATAAAATAGTGTTGAAAAAACATAATAAGTGTGATTAAGATTTATTTTGGCACTTTAATACACATTGTAAGATAAAAAAAGAAATGGGGCACACTAAATGAGAAAGAACACTATTTATGAGATATTTCACTTTACTTACCATAACTTAAATTAAAACGCATATTTGCTATAAAATGTTGACCAAACTATTTATAAATTTTAATGAATTCTGAAGTGGTGAGTATAAAATGTCTTGCTACTATAAATCGAAATTTTCTGAAAATATTGGGGGAAATTGTCCCTATAACCCCCTGAAATCCGCCCATGTCTTCAGTAATAGTTCCTATATCATATGGGACCCTCTTGAACCAGTTTTACCATAATAAGAGGTATCACTTACTAAATAAAGAGGGGTCTCAAATTGCCGTATGTATTTTTGGTCAAACTCTGCAAAACAGTTCAATAAACATTAAAATGTAATGAAAACTTGCCTGGAAATATTTCTTTGAAAAATACGTCCTGAACTCTCCAAAAAATCCATTCTAGGAATCTATTTTAAATTAGTTCTATAATCTTAAAAATAAATCAAACAAATCTTAAATATATGCAAAAGTCATCGGTGTGACAAGCTGGAACATAATCAATGCGAGTAAGTGTGAAATTTCCTGTACATTTTATAGTTTTAGGGGGTGACCGACTTAACCCAGTGACCCACTTACCCCAAGTAACCCTATTATACGTTTCTTCATAAATCTATTTATAAAAAATTGAGAAACTTGATATTATTAAAAATATTAGAAAATATTGAAAATATAGATAGAAGAATACCAGTTGTACTATAGCTGCAAATTAGAAAAAAATCTACGTTATCTCTCTATTCTAAAAAAGTTTTGGTGAATGGTTTCCAGAGAAAGGCTTTTTATTTACGGATCCGTATATCAAGTTTTTGGTATCAAACTGTTTGGATTATTTTGAGGATGTGCAATAAGCCTTTAGAATTATCTAAAAAATTATTAGAACTAAAAAATTATCAATTCTAAAATATTTCCATTTTTCTGGATTACGGATAAGGTTGCAGTTAATAGCAAGAAACTGTCTTACAATTTATTATCACTCCAATCAAAACGACCAATTTATGCCATATTTTATAATGAAAATAATTCCGGTCACAATTTAAAAATGCGCTTCAAAATATTTCATAAATCAAATATCTTTAAAAGATTGATAATAGTTTTCCAGAAACTTACAGGTATACTAATAAAGAATTTCACACAAAAAATAAATTGTTTGTAAACATTGAGTGTAATATAGGTTTTTTCTCTTATTGTTTTCAATAGCTTAAAAAGTAATGTTTAAAAAGTCTCTGTTTAAACAAAAACATGAATGATAACACACACTAGGTGTTATGACGATATACTAGGTAGCATATTAAATTTTACAGATTTATTGGTGAACTTTTTTTATAGAAAGATGTTAACGCCCGAATTAATTCTACCGAAAATATTTGTATGATTATTTCAAATTGGTGTAATTATGACCCAATTAAGACGAGATATCCGAAATTTAAAAATTTTGTTAATTAGTATGGAAGTTACAGCCCGTCCTCGTTTGAGGACGCTGGGCGTTCCGGTGTAAAAAAATCAAGAGATTCAGAACAGTCAGCGAATAGGAAAATAACGTATATAGGTATGCAAAACTACTAACAATGGACTAATTATAGTATTTTATAAGACTTTAGATGAAATCAATTATAAACTACACTTTTTAGCATTAATTTAATGAATTTATCTCCTATTGAGTAAATCCAATGGTACAGATTTTAGTGTTGCATGAAGTGTGATTGTAGATAGTAAGGGAAAACTTTTATTAGGAGATCAGGAGGAACATGTGAAATACATGAAAACTAAATACATATGATACATGAACAAAATGCGAGTTAATTTTGAATAAATTCTAGCATTTTTGGTATGATATTTGGTAAAACAAGGTCCTCAAAATGTTATTTGCTAAATATGAAGTATTACAATTTTATTCCCCTTATTAAATTTATGTTCACAAATTCTCTTTATTTTCTTTCTCTATTATTTCCAAGATTTCAGAGGACATCGATCCATTTTATTGCCTTTTATGGTCTTACAATTTATTGGGAAAACAAATATTCATGAGATTCTGCAATCGGTAAGAACCTATGAGCCATTCTAACTACTAAAAACCCTTTTAAAACAAAAATAATTATTATTAACTACCTTATAATAGTTGAAGAACAGCTTTAGCACGATAGTAGATAGAAAATATCTAAAAACTGTAATAAGTAGAAATCTGAAAAAAGTTGGCTGGAACACCCAGCGTCCTCAAACGAGGACAGTAAACTTGGACGTCATTTTTGAAAACGAAATTTTTTTAAAGTTGCTAATTTTCTTTTCTATGTATACATATGACTTTAATTTAAAATACTAGGGGGCTCTGCCCCCTGCTCGCTATCGCTCACCAACCCCCGGAACTGCTCCGCAGTTCTTTGAAGATCGCTTCGCGATCTTAGCGAGCAGAGCTCGCTTGTTTCATCTCAACTATCCAGTAAAACCTGGAACTTGTCTGTTTAGTAAATGATCATTTAAAATCGACACTTTTTATTTCTCTATCTTATCAATAACTTAATGCGGACCATTACTACAAAAATATCAAAAGAAAACTGTTACTAAAATATTCCTTTTTAGTTTACCAATAATTTTACCGAAATGTTTTCAAAAATATCCAGCAAGTCTACTAATCATCATCAACCATCTTAGAGAAAAAAAATGCAATTAAAAAAATTTTAAAGTTATGAAATGCACGTGTGTATCTAGTGAATCATTGGGAATAAGAAATCAGACTCATAAAAATAATCGCCTGTTTCTCTAGTGAACGACCAGAAAGAGAAGAAAAAATTGAAACTTGGTATCTTAATAATTCTAAAACTGATTCGAATTTTTTGAAAAACGAAACGCCAATCTTTCTATAAAAAATAATTGTATGCGTGTTTAAAATATCATAGTTCTACTGTGATTAGTTTTTCTATTATAACGAAAAAACCGAAAAAGGGTAAAAATTTTCGAAACTTTAGAATTTAATAACTCCAAAAATAATTCGAAATTCGAAAAAAGGGCGACGAGGTGCAAAACTTCATACCTAAGAGTATGTGTCTGCACAAAAAATCATGTTTCTGCTGTTGATAGATTTTGCTGGGGGCGAACTCGCAGCCGAAAAAAATAATTTTCGACTTTGACATTAAATAATTCCAGAACTATTTATCTAATTAATTAGGTTTGGGAACTAAAATGATCATCATGCATTTGTCTACCAATGGTCAAAATTTCATAATATTCCTTCAAATAGTTTTTGCGTAGTGGGAGTTTATAGTGGTCAAAAATAAAATTTTCAAAATCAGCGGCGGTGACGGCGCACAGAGGCGGAAATCGCGAATTTCCTGGCCAAAACCCAAAAAATGAAAATGAATCTGTACAATTAAAAAATCGTTTGCACGAATCTTAATTGTATGAAGAATCTTACTCCAATTTTGTTTTTATTTTAATTCATTATTATTGTTTGTTTTAAAAGCTCAAAATTCACGTTTTCAAACAATGGAGTAAAATTTTTGTTGAGAGAAAATTTTGCCGTCTATTTAAAACTGAATTCCTAGTTCTTAAAATATTTTTTATCAAGTTTTTCATTATGTATTCTGTTACAGGAGGTAATTACAAACCCATACACATCTTTTTTTTAATTATTATTATAGTGATTTGATAGATTTATAAGAATTAAACCAGAACACGCTTTTCTATTGTTCAATATTTAATATCAGAATTTTTAATGAACAAAAAAGTATCAGATTCCAATATATCCCGCGGTGATTTCAAAAATTTTTTATGTATTCACATGTTAACTTAAAGTTTTGATGAAAATTAGCTGCAAATATTTGCAATTCTTGAAATCTAAGCTAATAAACCAAATGTTGGTAATTACTCGATTTAGTGACTAGTTTATTTTAGTTTCGTGTTCTGATGGTATAAAAATATAAAGAAGGGAATTAATTAAGTTTTATAATGAAACTTAAGCATCCAATTGGCGGAAAAAATTTAATATTATTAATTAAGTCCACTTTTTGACTGGGAAAAACGATTTATCTGCGGAGTCAAAACATGTGTTGATCCAGTTTGTTTGGTCAGGAAATAAAACGCACCGTAAAGGCTTTTAATAAAGAAACATTCAGTAACCACATAATTTTCTCTAAAAGGACACTTTTCTTAAATGATATTTTAGAAGACTATTAAAAATATTGATATATTAAGCATTTGTAATATTTCAAATAATTTTCGTTTGTTATTTATGAAGTTTTATGCAAGAGGTTTTGGCCAGGAATTTTACAATTCCCGCCTGTGTGCGGCGGCGGCGGTCACTGTTACTTTTTTTTAATATAGAGAGACTAGAGAAAATAAAATTATTACCTTGACTTCAGCCGATGTAGCGAGACAGAAAATAGACGCAAGTGTAATACATGAAAAAAGCGCAAAATTGCGAGCCGAATCAAGGAGCTTAAAACATACCCAGACAATTTGTTGATAATTTGATAATTTGATTGACAATTGATAATTTGTGGCCCTTTTATACACTGTCCTCAAACGAGGACGCTGGGCGTTAACGGGTTAAGGTACAAGGTTTCAATTTTTCCAACTCTTTCTGGTCGTTCACTAGAGGAACAGGCGATGATTTTTAATATTCTGATTTCTTTTATTTCCGACGATTCACTAAATACACACGTGCATTTTATAAATTTATAAGTTTTTAATGGCATGTTTTTTCTCTATAAGATGGTTGGTTGATGATTATTAGTAGACTTGCCAGATATTTTTTGAAAACATTTCGATTAAAGTATTGATAAGTTAAAACAAGGATGTTTCAGTAGCAGTTTGATTTTTATGTTTTCAAAGTAGTCATCCGAATTAAATTATTGATAAGCTAAAGAGATAAGTAGTTTCGGTATTAAAGGAGCATTAACTAAGCCGACGAGCCCGAGATTGTGCTTGACTCTTGTGATTAAATAAGAGAATTCTGCTCGCTAAGATCGTGAAGCGATCTGAAATGAATTGCGAAGCAGTTCTGGGGGTTGGTGAGCGATAGCGAGCAGGTGGCAGAGACCCTAGTATTATAAAAGAGTTTTTTTTAAATAAAATAATGCTTAATTTTCGAATGTTCTAGTCCATAATAAATGTTCTAATGCCTAGACCGGACAATTTGTAAATATAATTGCCAAAAGAAAAAAAATTCTCAAATTTTATAAAGTTTTATATATTATTGCTGCAATGTTCTTGTGTCTAATAACAATGTTCTTAGGTCAAATAATCTATTATTGTATTAGAGTTTGAAAATAATGCTTTATCGTATAATTTTTTCACGTTTCTCTAATTTAGCAGAATACCAAAACAACTTCCTGAAATGCCCCTTTTCTTCTCTAAAATTTTATGAATCATAGCAATCACAAGGCACAAGAAAGACCCCCACCATATAGATATCAGTGACGAAATTTAATTGTTTCTTTAATTTTATAATGTTTCGGATGTCTAAATATTATTGTTCTAAAATCTTTTGTTCTAGTGTCTAATCTTCTTTTATATAATGTTCTCATCTTCTAGTGTCTGATGTTCTTATCTTCTAGTGTTCTAGTGTCTGATGTTCGCATCTTCTAGTGTCTAATGTTCTAGTGTCTGATGTTCTCATCTTCTAGTGTCTAATGTTCTAGTGTCTGATGTTCTCATCTTCTAGTGTCTAATGTTCTAGTGTCCGATGTTCTCATCTTCTAGTGTCTAATTTTCTAGTGTCTGATGTTCTCATCTTCTAGTGTCTAATGTTCTAGTGTCTGATGTTCTCATCTTCTAGTCCTAGTGTCTGATGTTCTAATGTTCCAATGATCTAGTGTCTAATGTGCTGGTATATAATGTTCAAGTGGCTTATATTTAAATATTTAAGTAAATTTAATGTCTAATATTTTAGGATGTCAAATGTTTCTCTAATTTAGCAGAACACAAGAATAATATCCTAGAATATCCCTTCACTTCTCCTCCAGACTTTCCGGATCATAGCGATCACAAGGAAGAGCCGACAATAGATATCAGTGCCGAAAGGAAAATGTGTCCCGAGACCTGATGCTGAGGAAATCAATGGCGGACAAATGACGGAAAGCTTTTAGGGCGATGAATTTCCAGAGCATCCCCCCTCTCCCTTCGTCGTATCAAAATACATTCTGAGCGACAACAGTGGAAGTCCTCCTCCCCCTCTCTTTTTTTCTTCTTCTGTGCGATGGGTGCTTTGACTTTTCTATGGACGCTTTAAATTCTAGGAGAGTTGTCAATATTCTATGGATTGTTTTCTGAGTTTCAGACGTGTTGTTTTTTATAGGGGAAGTGGAGCGAGTTGTGTTGTTTGTGGCTGGATGTGGGGTATTCATTGATGGAAATTTTTCTTTCTGTTATTGTGTTATTTACGGTGGTAGAAATTTATAAGGATTAGTGCAGTTTAGTTTGAAACACTTGAACTTATTAAATTCGAAGATGTCTTTCGGTCTCTTAATATTCATATTAATTTAATTGTGTACTTTTTGTTTTCATATTTTTGGATGATTAGAACCTCTTTTTGGTATTGTCTTCAGTTTTGAATTTTCAAATTTTCATTGTATGTATTTGGAATTAAAAAGGAGAAGTAATTAATAGTTACTTACAGCACACTGTTAATCGATATTTCTTGACATTTTGACTATAAGTAATTTACGATATAATATCGATTGATATTTCAGTTAACATCGTGGGCAACTATGGTTACAAACGAAAATTGTTAAACTATTTTCAAAATAATTTTGATTCTACATTTTCCACACTAAATTTAAAAGAGACGTGTAGTATTGAAGTAAGAATATTGATATTATTCAGGAAAATAAAAGATTACTGAAAGGATTACTGAAGGAGTAATGTTACTACTTTAAATACTTTTGGTATAAAGAGATATTTTTATAAAAATCGTGAACAATTGACCAGTAAATTTTCAATTCTATAAATGTTTCTTCAGTTCGAAAATGTGCATATAACTAATAGGATGTCTCGGTTTAAAAAAATCAAATAAGTAACCCATTCTTCATAAAGGAATAATGTAAAAAGTTTTGTTTTTACATTTTTTTAAAAACAAAATTCAATTTTTAAAGGAAAAAACGTTTTGTATTTTGAAAACCGGTAGGTAACTCTGTACATTAAAGGATTATTTTTGTTAATTACCCAGATTAACCAAATTTTTCAATTATCCAGTTTGCCTTTGGTCTCAACCAGTGCGGATAAACGAGATAGTACTGTATTAAGTCCAACTTTTAACCTTAATTATACATATGAAACAAATCTCACTCACTCACTCACGTCTTCTAAAGGAACAACAGAAGAAAAGAGCAAAATAGGAAAACTTTCTCGACTGACAACTATTTTTCATACACCATCAACCCCAAAAAGCGCGATTTATGTAGCTGCCCGCAATTTTCGGCTTTAATGATAGCGCGGAGCATTTATCTTGCCCGGAATGGCAACACCGAGAGAAAAGTTGATAAAGTGACCCTCGCTCTGACCCTCCACCGAAAAGGGAGGGGAGAAAGGGAGAAAAAAAAGTGATGGGGCATATCTAGGGAAAAGGGTAGGAGGAGGGTGTAGGGAGAGTTAATGGCCAAGTGCTTTTAGTCTTGGGATGAGCGCCATATATATTAAACCTACAGCAACATAATATCATCAGTCAAAGTTCAGAGGAGTGGGGCAACAATGCCGATAACTTCAAATTGGTCCGGGAGGGTCGGTCCTGATGGACGGATTTTTCGGAGGGAGGTGTTCGAAAATCGAAGGGACATTTTTTGATGGATTGGGAATCGATTAGGGTAGGCATTTAGTGAGGGGAGTTATGTGGAAGTGGTTGGGAAGGGTGGGTTTTCGGAGAATTGTCTTAAGAATTTTGTAGAGCAAGTTTTCAGTGCACTCTTAAAACTACAGTCTCAAAAACGAGTAAAAATTACTCAAATATGAGTATAAAATGCACTCAAACAGGCTCCGATCCAAATTTACTCAAATTTGAAAACATGCATGTACTCATTTTTGAAAATGTACAGATACTCAAAAATAAGGCATTATATACCTTCTCATTTTTTAATTCGTCCATGACATTCTTAAAAAGAGCGCGCAATGTGTTAATGGGTTTTAGGTAATTAAATTTCATCTGTTAGTCTGATTCGCAAAAAATATATCTTTCATGCTAAGTAAATAAGATTAATTTAAAATATTTTTCTTAATGGTAGGAAAATTGCACGTTAGAATATTCACAATTTTTGTGTGTTACGAAATTATTTCGAATTGAAATAGCTCTAAACCAGTGTTTACCAACCTTTTTTCGCCCATGCCCCCACCGAAGCCTTTCTAAATTTTCTATGCCCTCATGTCTTTTATTTTTCCGAAACCCCTTCTTGGAAAGTAAATTAAACCTGGTGGTCCATGCTCCACCTGGGGGTCAATTTGGTTACAAATATTCAAATTGCCCCCTATAAAATCATATTGCGCCCCACGTTGGGAAACACTGGCTTAGACCTTTCGCTGTGGTAAGGATTTTATCTCCCTTTTAGGGATTCACCACATATTTTATCTAGTTCTGTGATCTTTCAGTGTAGTTAGTTGTTTGAATCAAATAAATACTTGGTTGTCCTGATAACAGCCATGGTTTCGTTGTGGAGAATCTTCAATTAGTACTGAAAATTTAGCTCCGCAGATTGTAATACTTAAGTCAATGTTATTCTGAGCATATCACGTGACATCAAAGTATTACGACTTAATATATTTAGTTATGATAGTAGGCATGTAAGATGCACCCCAAACCTAATTTAAAGTGCCAAGATTCTGTCGTCACCTTGAACTTAACGCTTTTAGTTATTAATCTTAGGACAAATATTTATCACATGAACCTTAAAAAATCTATGTGACAAGCAAAATATCATATCCTTATTTTTTAACTCGCACATACCCAAAAAAGGAATATGCTCTAGTTAAAGTTTTAAGAGGTTAATAAAGAATTAATTATTCCTTAAGAATTTGTATTCAGAAACAAAAGTTACATGTTTTTAAACTGGTGATAACTAAATAGGGACTATTTCTACTAATAAAATTCATTACATTCATCTAGAAAATTTCGCTAATTCGACTACAACCTTTTAAAACCTGAACAAACTAGCAAGCCAAGTTACAAGTAAAGAGCTTACAATTATAACAGGCTAACTCCAATGCAATAAATAAAGCTTTGGAATTAGCTCGTTATTAATTAAATCACTTAACTCTGAACCGTGTCAAACGACACATTTTTTCAAAAATAAGTTATTTGTGTCATGGGAGTAGGAGTAAAAGCACATTTTAGTGTAAGAATAATAAAAATAACGTGATTTTCAAATAATTTTCCAGCATATTTAATTTCAACTCAAGTGCAGAAACGTCAAGCCACGTAGCTTGACTGGTTTCTGCACTTAAACTGCGGGAAATTTTGTTCATGCCGTCTCATCTGGAGCTTGTTTGGGACTACTGTTTTTTATTTAATCGCATACTAACACTAAAAGCCATAAGCACTATATTGGTAAAGTCCTTCTTTAGAGGTTAGGTCCATCAAGCCATAATAAAAACCATATTTTTGAAGATTTTTGTACGAATATCAAGACTAAGGACGTTTTGGTAGCATTACATTTGAAATTTCCATACCTGTGGCCCTTTATTACATTCATGTGATTGAGATTCATGGGATCTATAAATCACTTTATCAAAAGGGGACATGAAATCTATACCCCAGATCATAATATTGAACTAATTAACTGATTGTGTAAGCTTTTTAAAAGCAAGATCGTTTTATTGTTCACAAAGTTACATCTAAACAACTATCTAATAGACTACATTAGTGTGACGTCAGTTTCTGGTTTGGATACGTTGATTCCATCCTTGATTATTCCATTCGGAATAACTTCCAATCACGAAAAAAAACGGATGGAATCAACTTATCCAAACAAGCAAGTGACGTCATGACTAATATCGTCTATTGACTTCGAAGTTGTCTATATTAACATTTTGAATTAGCTGACAACTATTTTTGAGTCTAGAGTTGAAATCAGTTATCAAAAACGGTATTTTTACATCTACTAACCAAAAGAAAAAAATAAGAATTATATTATAATTTTATGGGTTAGTATTTAATAAGGAAATGTTATTTTCAACTAATATTCCAACTTCTATTTCCAAATCCTTAAATAAATTTGAGTTAAGTTACGAAAATTGGCCAGGATGCTCTATTGCAGAAACCTGTCGAATGCAAATAATTCAATATTTTTTTGAAAAGTATAAAAACATTAAAAAAAATTATTTTTATCTGTAAAATTTCCAAATAAGGTCTACTTTAAGAACAAATTACAAGAAAATTTGACGTACGACTGAAAATGTATTTTATTTAATGACACCCTGTTTGCCACTATTGTATTTTTTCCACCCATTTATATGGTCACCTACATGGTCCAAGAGGTCCCAGGCAACTATGTTAATTCTATTTGTATTTGTGCTTATGTTCAAATAAATAAATAAGTAAATAAATAAATAAATAAAAAAATATTAAACATCTTCATAAAAATGTAGTGAGTTACAGTTTGAGAGTGAAGTTGAGAGCGAAAATACAGTTGAAAGTGAAGATACAGTTTTTCTCGTTTATCTCAAAACAAAATAGTGGCGTATGACATTTTTCGGAAATAAGCGATTCAATAGCTGAAATCCTTTCAATTGCTCCGATCATCTTAAATGCACGATTGTTCATTGTTTTGAGAAAGTTGGGGGTAGCAACATTCAGGTTGTATGTTTCGAAAAAGTGTTAAATTTGTGGAGATTCAATAAACGGTTTACATAAGTGATAATACCTCAGGTTAAGTATACTGTTAAATATGCTAACCAGTAACTGAATTGAGGAATTTAATTTTGTTCACCAGGATATACTTGATTAACTTTAACCTTAACCTTTTAATTGTTTACTTCATGTTGTACCTTTATGTTCTATATTACTCTACAACTCGACGGAATAAAATTGGTTTATATTTTACCCGCTTGGCCATATATTCTTCACTGGCGAATGGTTTATTTTGGAATTGAAGGTGAGTTTTGCAAAACTCAACATCTCCACTTTCAGAAATTTTTCAGGAGAGCCCAAAAACGTGATACAGAGTCGCGTTAGCTTTGAAAACCAAACCAACGCCATCAAAGAGTTTCTCCCACCACCCTTTAAGTTGACCCTTAATTATAATTTAATATCTTGAAACCAGACGCAATGACAGGGGGAAATGTTTTGGAGATGTTAAGTTTTGATGCAATCACATGGAGATGTTCAGTTTTGAAAAAATCACAAAAAACTTTAACATTTTTAGCAACAGAAAAATAATTTAAACAAGTAAGAACAACATATTTATTTTAAACATGTTCTATGAAAACAGTTACAGATTTCAATAATATACTCCGTTTTGTTTAGGAGATGTGGATGCCAGGCGAATGACGCGCCAGAAGAATTTGGCTAGGAAACGTTTCCTTAAAAACATGAAATGTTTCGCGTTAAACACAGAAATGCGTGCCGCAAAGTAAAACTGGGTGACGTAATGCAATGAAACACACCTTAGTGTGTGGACAATAAACCAATGTACTGTATTGTCAAATTTTACAACAGTTCCCTGTTGTAGAATTTCAAAAATAAAATAACAAAAAAGCGTTTTTCCAAAAAGTGTGGAGATGTTGAGTTTTGGAAAAATCAGTGCATATAGCTATGCAAAACTGAAAGGAGATGTTAAGTTTTGATCAATTCAAACGTGCTTCTAACAATGATTTTTGGGAGTGTGGAGATGTTAAGTTTTGATGAAATCACTCATTTTCACCCCGCTTTTTTGAGGGGAAATACCCACTTTTGGAAGAAGATATTTTTACCTCTTGTGTAAACCTGGAACCTCAGTTCAAAACAGTAATAAAACCTATTTTGGTCGGGGGTGGAGATGTTGAGTTTTGCTAAACCCACCTTCAATTATGGCCGAAGCGAAAATGATGAAGGAGTTACGCGAAATGCTGAAAGCAACGTTGCAGAGTGAAAGCTCAGGGCCAGTTCTACAATTTGAAAACTTCAATGAGGAAGCAGAGGCATTTAGTATTTACGTCAAGAGACTTAAAAATTATTTTGGACTGCAGGGTCTGACCGAAATCAATGAAGATAGCAAGAAGCAACGTGAGCTTCTGTTGCATACACTGGGTACAAAAACCCTACAGTTTCTATAGAACCTCACAAGTCCCAAAGAACCCAAAGAAATGCCATATGATGAACTGATCAAGGTTTTAACGGATCACCTTTCACCGAGGCCAAGTGCAATTGCGGAGCCGCGATTAGTATATTGGATCTCAGTTGAGGGGAAAATGTGGAAGAGGCACATAAATCAGCTTCAAAGGTGTGGAAATATCACAGAATCCGAGGGAACTCATTTTCCATCTGAATTTATTGAAACTTTGAAAGCTCCAGACCCTAGTGAAGGAAAAGTTATGTACAGCAGACCACCAGACCGAGGAGAAGGAAAGACGAATCTACCGAACACAGAGGGAAGAGAACCAAACTTTGAAAATGGACAGAAGAAAGATCCTGGGAAAGCAGATCAAGACCTAAAAGATGCCGAGACCCCTGATCTACATCACCAAAAAACGGAGGCAGCTGAGACCCCTGACCTTCAGAACCGAGGTTTAGAGACTGTCACTATACAACCTCAGGGTTCTAGGATTGTTGATGTTCAACCGAGGAGGAGCACCAAAAAAAGGAAGCCAGTACAACGATTTGGTTAATCTTAGGGGAATTAATTTAAGAAGGGGGGACTGTTAAATATTCTAACCAGTAACTGAATTAAGGAATTTAATTTTGTTCACCAGGATATACTTGATTGTTGATTAACTTTAACCTTAACCTTTTAATTGTTTACTTCGTGTTGTACCTTTATGTTCTGTATTACTCTACAACTCGACGGAATAAAATTGGTTTATATTTTACCCGCTTGGCCATATATTCTTCACTGGCGAATGGTTTATTTTGGAATTATGGCCGAAACGAAAATGATGAAGGAGTTACGCGAAATGCCTGAAAGCAACGTTGCAGAGTGAAAGCTCAGGGCCAGTTCTCCAATTTGAAAACTTCAATGAGGAAGCAGAGGCATTTAGTATTTACGTCAAGAGACTTAAAAATTATTTTGGACTGCAGGGTCTGACCGAAATCAATGAAGATAGCAAGAAGCAACGTAAGCTTCTGTTGCATACACTGGGTACAAAAACCCTACAGCTTCTATGTAACCTCACAAGTCCCAAAGAACCCAAAGAAATGCCATATGATGATCTGATCAAGGTTTTAACTGATCACCTTTCACCGAGGCCAAGCGCAATTGCGGAGCCGCGATTAGTATATTGGATCTCAGTCGAGGGGAAAATGTGGAAGAGGCACATAAATCAGCTTCAAAGGTGTGGAAACATCACAGAATCCGAGGGAACTCATTTTCCATCTGAATTTATTGAAACTTTGAAAGCTAGAGACCCTAGTGAAAGAAAAGTTATGTACAGCAGACCACCAGACCGAGGAGAAGGAAAGACGGATCTACCGAACACATAGGGAAGAGAACCAAACTTTGAAAATGGACAGAAGAAAGATCCTGGGAAAGCAGATCAAGACCTAAAAGATGCCGAGACCCCTGATCTACATCACCAAAGTACGGAGGCAGCTGAGACCCCTGACCTTCAGAACCGAGGTTTAGAGACAGTCACTATACAACCTCAGGGTTCTAGGATTGTTGATGTTCAACCGAGGAGGAGCACCAAAAAAAGGAAGCCAGTACAACGATTTGGTTAATCTTAGGGGAATTAATTTAAGAAGGGGGGACTGTTAAATATTCTAACCAGTAACTGAATTAAGGAATTTAATTTTGTTCACCAGGATATACTTGATTGTTGATTAACTTTAACCTTAACCTTTTAATTGTTTACTTCGTGTTGTACCTTTATGTTCTGTATTACTCTACAACTCGACGGAATAAAATTGGTTTATATTTTACCCGCTTGGCCATATATTCTTCATATACTATTATAGTAGTTATTACGCTTCAAGCATCCTTGATATTTGACAACTGACTGGGGGTTGCGACAATTCCCCAGAGGCTTTAGACCAGTGTTTCCTAACCTTTTTCTACCCATGCCCCACCAAAGCCTTTTTTAATTTATATGCCCCCAATGTCTTTTATTTTTATTGAAACCCCTTCTTGGAAAGTACTAAATAAAACCTGGTGGTCCGTGCTCCGCCTGGGAGGAAATTTGGTTACAAAAAATTTTCAAATTGCCCCCATAGAAAATCATAATGCCATCCGGTGTGGGATGCGCCCCACGTTCGTGAACACTGCTCTAAACACAAATTATTATTTAAATATCAACTATTTTATGCAAATGCTAATTTAAGACCTTTTTTAGGAAACTCAGTTGAACTACTTATTTAACACTCATAAAATATATTTCTATTAATTAGTTTCCATGTACAGATTGTTTATTCGAACACATCGCATAATTTCTATAGCTACATCTAAAAACTATATTTTCAATCAAAGTTGATGGTCTTCAAATGATGATAAGGAAGTTGCATGTGTCAGATTTTCAAAAACAAACAAGTGTTCCGTATGGTTTTTTGTATGGTAAAATGAAATATCTAGTCAATTTTTCAAAAAAATGAACAGGTAATTAAATATTTTAATTTAAAAGTCGAGTAAAAAGCACGCGACTGAAAACGTTTATTGTTTAAAGATGTCAATAATCATACCATCAACTAACTCCATTGCTTTCCAAGAATGTTTATCGTATGATCGTCGACATACGATGATCCCAAAATCTTGGCGTTTTCACGCGCTTGTTAATTTTTTTGGCAATCAAAAAATTTTTCGATGGGCCTCAAATTTTGGGAAGTTGCTTATTTATGTAAGAAGAATCAATTAAAAAAATAATGCAACTTCCTCATTTAATTAGTTTCCATCCATCAGAAACATATAAAATATCTTAAACTCCTTTTAAAAAGAACACAGAGGAATAAATTGAATAGTAAATTTAATCTATATCCTTAAAGTGAATACCTTATGTCAATATTACAAATTGATATTATCTTATTTGTCTGAAAGATTTCAAAAAGGATGAAGTTTCGGAAGACAGTTTGTTCAATATCTGTCATTCTTTTTACAAATGTTTATTCGTTTCGAAACCAATTGGGAATATTTGAACAGCATTTTCAAAATGTTAGGCAAATTCGAGACGCAAAGGCAGTCAAATTTACTTGAAATAAATGTGATTGTCGAACATATTAAGTAAACCAAATATGCTGATCATAATAAAACGGATTTAATTTTAACTACTACTGGAAATATTGTTGTATTTAGTTATTGGATGAAATGTAAATATACAGGGTTTTTCAAAAGTCCGTTTCGCGGCTTTTATTTCGAACCAACGTGTCCTAGGGTCACGGAGGTAAGACCTACCCCTAGGTAAGTGACCCTGGAGAATCCATTGAGATGACTTACAGCGCCCTTACTGCGAAATAAAAAGTTAAAAAAATAATTTAAAAACTGTAGGAGATACAGCAATAACATCAGTGAGATTATTGTTGTCAAAATTATGAAGAATTCACAGAACAAATTTCATGAAAGTACCGTTAATATTCGCTGGGATATTAGCATGTGAAAATAGCACTTTTTCAAGCTTCAAAAAAGAAAAAGTTCGTAAATATGCCAATATTTCAGTGTTATTGTCTAGTTTTGTGTTTTTTAGTTGAAAGAAGGCAAAAAATAATAAAAATATCAAAAAAAAACTTGCAAATTTGTGAACTTTTTCTTCTTTTAAGGGCTGAAAAAGTGCATTTTCACGTGCTAATATCTCGAAGAATATTCAAAATATTTTCATGAAATTTTTTATCTGTGAAAATTTCTTCATAACTTCGGCAACAATATTCCCACTGAGGTTTTTTCTATATGTCTTTTAGTTTTTAAATTAATATTTTTAACCTTTTTATTTTGCCGCTAGGGGCGCTATAAGTCATCTCCATGGATTTTCCAGGGTCACTTACCAAGGGTTAGGTCTTATTTCCGTGACTCTAGGACACGTTGGTTCCAAATAAAAGCCGCGAAACTGACTTTTGAAACACCCTGTATAGTGTCTACATCCAGGTTTGAAGATAAGTAGGGTGGGTGGGGGCAAAGCCCCGCAGTTTTCAGTATTTTTAACATTGTGATCGATAGGGGGTAGATAATCCCGAAATTTCAATTGGAGGTGTTAGATTGAGATGTTACCTACAAAACCAATCCAAATTTATACTCTTATCGATAGTATTTCAAGAGAAATTTACAATTTAGTAGAAAAAAAATTGCGGGTCTTTGCCTCGCAAAAATGGGGCAAAGACACGCACTTTTGAATTTTTGTGTCCAAATGAAATAAACATGGATAAACAAAGTGTTTCATCATAAAAACACTGGAGATAATCATCTTAATACAGTAGAGCCCCTATTATCCGCGGAATTGGGTGCCAAGGGTACCGCGGATAGCTAAAATCGCGAATAACCCGAAAAAAGGCCAAAAATGAGGTGAAAACACGAAAAAAAATATTTCAGCATAAAAACTATGTTTCATTGTACAAAAAAATATGATATGCAAAACTTTTAAAATGTGTACAGTACAGTAGAAACCTTTCCTCTACATCTAAAATCTCTCTAATGTCGTCTAAAATTTACCCTCATCAATAAAAATTTTTTTCGTAGCAATCGTGGATCATCCGCTCGCAGATAAAGGATTTCTAATATATTGTTTTACTATTTTTAAGTTAACCAACAATATTAAACATAGATATAATCCGTTTTAATGAAAATTGTCAATCTGTTGTAGCAATTAATTTCAAATTGACCAGATATCTTTCAAAAGGGAGAAAGGATGGTTTCAGGTAGGGGGGTTGGCATCTCGGACACCTTTATTAACCTCATTAGAGATCAAGTAGTCCCATTTCCCTTTTGGGACGAATTCCTGAGCTTTTTAAGCTGCGTAGATTTGCCCCAAAACACCTGCGTGAATTTGCCCCATTTTACTTTGTTTTGAAAAACAAGCCTTATTATTTTTAGAGACATGTTGAGGCAGTTTTTTCAAAAGGAAACTGAAGTTAAATTGCTATCTTATCATTGGGCTATTTGTTTGTATTTCTCCTCAAGCCTTATTTTATGTAATTTTTAAGTAAAAGATCAGAAAAATTACATCAAAATGATGAAAAACAAACTTACAGCATTTTTTAAACTCATGAGTGACTTAGGGGTACGAACTTTCGCAGAACAATAGGTCACAATAAGACAAACCAACAACCTGGTTTTCAATTTTTGAATCGATCATTAACAATAAAAAATCGCGGTGCGTGGTTTTGCCTCGTGCGGGTTTTTACCCCCACCTACCCTATGTATCCTCTAAAAAGACAAAGGAGGTAAATATGTAATTAAAAGGGTATGATCAGATTAGGATATCTAGGAAAGAGGCAAAAGTTACACTGCTAAGATGTATTCCCTGTTTTATGTTAGATGGGAACCATTGCGTAAAATCCATTTTAAATTTATTTTTATTGAATATTAATACTCTGATGATAATTTACATCATTTGAAGTATTAAAAACAGTTCAAATTTATTTTCCTTGTTATACCTTTGTTTCAATAATAAGTAAAAATTTGAAAGATATATACCTAACCAGACAAAGTTATTGAAAAGAAATCGTCATAAAATCTTGAAACATTCAAATAATACCTTTTAGTTCTTAACTCTTCTTAGTGCTTAATATCGTATAATGCTATACTCTATTCATTTAGAATTGGCGCTTCAGAAATAATGCTTTCCCCCACGCTAGAAGCGTAACCATATAGTTACGCTCTTCGAGCAGCCAATAGTAAGCCTTCTTCATCACTTTGACGTAGATAGTTGCTGTGGTTACCGATCGGTGGTGGGGGAAGGAAATATTTTCAAGCGCCAGTTCAAAATGAACAGAGTATAAATCCAATTGAGAGTTATTATAAGCTTTTATTATATCTGAAAGATTAACTCTAGATCTTCTTCAAACCCACTAATATCTATTAATTCTGAACTTTTTTAATATTAAATCTAAACTGTAATAACTTTAATATAATTAAAAACTATAATTATATCAGAAACACTAACTTAGGTCTCCTTAAAATCATCCAACTAAATACCTTTTAGGCCGTAACTCTTCCTAACTTTTAATACTGGTAATATTAAATCTAATTTGGAGTTATTTTTATATAAAAATTTCATATTACATCCAAAATACTACCACTCTAGATGATTTTAATAAAAAAATTGATACGCACACATGAAAATATCAAAAAAATCATTACCAGTGGAGGAAAAGATGCTGTAAAACCTCCTCAAAAACACCTTTCCTCGAAGCGACCCTTGAGTAAAAAAGTATCTCCCCAACACCCCCTCAAAAGAAAAGAAGGGTTCCGAGGCTTTCAGACTGATTAAAGCGCTGGCATTAGCATGGAGTGCCATTAAGCAGGAGGCTGCCCTCTCGTCCGGCGGCTCGTATCAGTCTTTCATCAAAATTTATGAGCGCATTGTGGAGCGGCAGGCATGCAAAGGCGCATATGGCTACAGTGGGCTATGGTAATGCCGGAATTTCATCCGGGAGTTCCGGGAAAAGCCGGAATGGTAATGAGGGAGTGGGAGCGATGACAACAGGGTTGTTTTTTGTGAACACGTGGGAATGAGGCGGTAGGTTTATGGGATTAAAATTAATTTCAAGCATGCTCTTTAAACGCTCGCAACACGTTTTGGAACACTTTTTTTAAACTTGCCACTTTTGTTTATGTTGTTTGTTAGAACACTTTATATTTTATTGTGTGATAGTGTTTTGGTTGTGAGTATGTGTGAAAGTGTTGCTATCCAGAATGGGTTATAAGACAAGAATAGTTTTGTTAAATATGTTTAAAATCTAAAATCTTATATTTAGATCCAAACATTATAAAAACGCATTTTCTGTGTCTGTAAATTTTAGAAACCCTTTATAAGCACGATTTTTTAAATTTTGAGGACACATTAAAATGTAATTTTGATAGAAGCATTAAATCAAATGGAATAGATTCCATTCTTCTCAAAAATTTTAAAACGCAAAAAATCTTAATAGGAACTACATATGTGTGAAATAAACTTTGCCCCAATTAATTTTCTGCTTAAGAATTATTTATATCCAGCATCAAGAAAAAAATGCACGTACCTTTTTCAATTAGAACAGATAGTTTAATTTTATATGTCTCTTTGTTTTTGCAGTGCATTAAAATATAACTCCCATAGATAACAGCTCTGCATTTTAAGTTAACCCATCACATCACTGCAATAAGGACATTTCGACAGACTCCATACGCTGAACATTCACGCGTCAAATATTTAAACTCCAAACACAGACCAAAATAATAAGATCATCTCTCGCGGATTACACACCATCAATAAATTTTTCAACAGCCCTTTTCAACGGCCCTCCAACCAAAAAAAAACGAACAACGAAACCGCCAAACACACCCTTTTCTCCATAAAACACCACCCCGTGTGTACGCTCGACAAAGTTCAAAACCGCGTAAAAGGGGTATCTCCCTTTGAAGCTTACAAAACATAAAGGATTTTAAAGGGGTTGAAAACGATAACTACTACTACGATTTTCGAAAATTATTTACTTTCCTCGAAGGAAGAAGGCAAACAAAGGAGGGAAAGGCAAATTTGCGGAGTCAGTGCCTCCATTGTCACCGCTCTAATCCGCGCCGTAAACAGATCAGAGCGGAGATGAAAGGCGGTCGTGAAAAAAGGGGAGGCATGGGCTAATTTATTCATTAAATGCTCTAAGGCCGATGCTAAGCCTGAAATATAATTCCGCTAATGGCCGGCATTAAAAGTGGGCTCCCGGAACGCCCCTGGATCAGCCCCCGGGTGATGGGTGTAGCCGGGGCGATTGTGTCGTTTTCCCTCTTTTGAATGGCGAGTGAGCCGATCTGTGTGTGAGTGTAAGGGTCAATATGTTGGGTATGTGGGAGTCGATGGATTGGATTGTTTGGTTAGGTTCGTCAGGATCAATAATGGTGGATGGGAGTGTGCCATAGAGAAGATATAGTTGTTTTGGAGGGAGCAATGGTAACTCTAAAGTGTAAGATGGTTTCTAGAAAGACCACCAAAGTCTCGTGATGGCATTTTTATTGGAAATTGTTTTCTCTGCCGAACTGTTGATCTGTGAGTGTAAGGATCAATATGTTGGATGTGGGAGCCAAATGGATCGGAGTCGATGGATCGGATTGTTTAGTTAGGTTCGTCAGGTTCAATAATGGTGAATAAGACTGTTTTATCCGTAGAGGAGAGATAGTGAGGGATCAAGTAATGGAAACTAGAGAGGGACAAATGTAATTTTCAGAAGAAAGACCACCAATGACCACAGTCGAGTTACAGAGGTCTTACTGGAAACTGTTTTCTCTGCCAAACGTTCTCCGATAACTCTTTTGAATGGTGAGTAGGGCGTATCACAAAAAACTTTTTTTCGAAATTCAAAAAGGCATACTGAAAAAAAGTTGCCTTAGGGGTCACATATTCACCATGAAAAATTTCAGCCCGATCAAAAAATGTTTAGGTCCCCCGGAATTGGGTCAAAGTTTTGGAAATTGCCTTATTTTTCAATAAATTGACCAAAACCTCAAAGATAAAATTTTTATACAAAGTTCATAATTTTTCTAGGATAATCTACTACCATACCTTATAGTTTGCCGTTGGTTTCATATTTTTACTACTCTTCGTTTAGGGGTAATAATTTTTTTAACAATACGTGATATTAGTGAAGTTGTTTTTCCTGCATTACTAAAGTTACCATAAATAAAGTTCTATCTACCCTAGAAAGTTGTGGTTTGTGTCATTTTGATTAGTATTTTATTTTATAACATATTTTAGGCCCTGTACAAATGATTTTGGTTTTGTTTTACCCGAAACACCCTGTATAATTATAAAATAGTACTAATTTTGTTGTTTACCTACACTAATATTTTTTTAACTCCTATGATATGTATTTATTAAAAGAAATTTATCCATAATAATGCTAAAGATCCTCAGATAACAGTACATAATAATTGAACTTTAATATGTTTACTAATAATTCTAGATATTCTAATTAAATGGAAATTATTTGATTTATCCTTTTTTAAGACAATTTTTTTGGTACAGAGTGAAAATTCTAACTACAAAGTACAAGTAGAACTAACAAAAAAAGGACAATATTAAAAATTACAAATAAAATAGCATTTATTTTACAAAATTACCAAGTATTGCTATATTAAGTAGTAAGGGATACATACACTTACTCATATTAACACATAAATTTTTATTACTTTGTTTATGAAGAAGCACCTGAGAAATCCTATTTGTTTCGAACTTGGGAAGGAATTTCCTGTCCAATAACCTGGATTTAATTAACTAGGGAGCTACCGCCCCCTGCTCGCTATCGCTCGCCAACCCCCGTTAACTGCTGACGCAGGGCCTTTCGGATCGCTTCGCAATCCCCACAAAACCCTGCTCACTAAAATTATTTATTTATAAAACCTTCGTTATAACAATTAGTAGAAAAAACCAACTTTCAACCAACTTTCTTGAAGCACACTCTCTTAAAAGTTAGAATATTTATTGGTTAAATTATCAATAATTTAATCAACACGTTTTCCTTGAAAATATCCATCAAGTCTGCTCGTGCTATTGTTATTCAATATTTACAAAAACGTTCAGCAATGAATCTGTTAAATTTAATATAGTACCTAGTAACTCGTCAAAATATCTAGTGTTTTATCATTCAAGTTTTAGTTTTAAAACAGACTTTTTAAACAATACTATTTAAGCTATTAAAAATGATAAGCGACAAAATCTACATTGCACTCAATGTTTACAAACAATTAATTTTGGTGTGTGAAATTCTATAATTGAATAGTAGATCTGTGAGTTTCTGGAAAACTCTTATCAGTCTTTTAAAAATATTTTATTTAGAAAGTACATATTTTGAAGCGCATTTTCAAAGCGTGAAAGGAATTATTTTCATCGTTAATGAGTAGCGTCGGTTGGTCATTGTGATTGAAGGTATAATAAATTGTACGACAGTTTCTTGCTGTTAACTGCAACCTTATCCGTAATCCAGAAAAATGGAAATATCTTAGAATTGAGAATTTTTTTAGAAATTCTAAAGGCACTTTGCACATCCTCAAAAGAATCCGAACAGTTTGATACCAAAAACATGTTATACGGATCAGTAATTAAAAAGCCTTTCTCTGGAAACCATTTACAAAAACTTTTTTTTAGAATAGAGAGATACATCACGATTTTTTAACCCACAAACATGAAGGGAAGCTTCAGTATGACTTCCTTCACAATTATTTCAACTGTTTGGGTATGCAAAAGAATTTTAATCTTCTTTCTATCACTCAATCCAGTTTCAATGACTAGCTCAATTTCTTTTTTTACTTAAGTTATTTAGAAGTGGTGGTTCAGTTACAGTCATAAACTTCCAGTTCATATGTCAACGATATCATCCGCCTAGAAATTTACTTCAGGGAGTTGGAAAACCCTTTTTCCTAAGGAATATCTTTCTCGAGCTTCCTGTATTTTTTTATTTTCCATATATAGAACTAATATTTTTTTGAGGGTCAAAATAACATTTTTTAAAGAAGATGATCTGGATGCACCATAAAGGTATTTCTTTGTAAGGTAGATTTAAACACATCGATTAGATCATATCCTCAGTATCTTATGCTAATTTCGGGATTTTCATTCCCCCTCAAGTAAATTTCGAGGCGGATGATATCGTAGGCATTATAAACTGGGAGTTTATGACTGTAATAGAACCACCACTTCTAAATAACTTAAGTAAAAAGAAGACATCGAGCTAATCGTTGATACTGAATTTAGTGATAGAATGGAGTTTAAAATTCCTTCGCACACCCAAGCAGTTTAAATAATTGTGAAGGAAGTCATAATGAAGCTTCCCTTCGTGTTTGTGGGTTCAAAAATCGAGATGTATTAATCAAATCCAGGTTATTGAAGGAAATTCTTTCCCAAGTTCGAAACAAATGGGATTTATCCAGGTGCTTCTTCATAAACAAAGTAATAAAAATGTATATATGTAATATGAGTAAGTGGTAAGTATCACTTAATACTTATAAAGCAATACAAGTGGTATGTATCCTTTAATACTTAATAAAGCAATACTTGGTATTTATGTAAAATAAATGTTATTTTATTTTTAATTTGTAATATTGCCCTTTTTTTAGTTTTACTTGTCCTTTGTAGTTAGAATTTTTATTCTGTACCAAAAATTAGTCTTAAAAAAGGATAAATCAAATACTTTCCATTTAATTAGAATAGCTAGAGTTATTAGTGAACATATGAAAGTTAAATTATTATGTTCTGTTATCTGAGGATCTTGAGATCATTTTTATGAATAAATTTCTTTTTATAACTTCATATCATAGGAGTTTAAAAATATTAGTGTAAAGGACAAAATTAGTACTATTTTTATAATTATAATGGGTGTTTCGGGTAAAACAAAACCAAAATCATTTGAACAGGGCCTAAAACATGTTATAAAATAAAATAATAATCAAAATGACACAAACTACAACTTTCTAGGGTAGATAGAACATTATTTATGGTAACTTTAGTAATGCAGGAAAAACAACTTCACGAATATCGCGTATTGTTAAAAAAATTATTACTCCTTAACGAAGAGTAGTAAAAATATGAAACCAACTGCAAACTATAAGGTATGGTAGTAGATTATCCTAGAAAAATTATGAACTTTATATAAAAATTTTATCTTTGAGGTTTTGGTCAATTTATTGAAAAATAAGGCAATTTCCAAAACTTTGACCCAATTCCGGGGGACCTAAACATTTTTTGATCGGGCTGAAATTTTTCATGGTGAATATGTGACCCCTAAGGCAACTCTTTTTCAGTATGCCTTTTTGAATTTCGAAAAAAAGTTTTTCGTGATACGCCCTAATGGTGAGCCGATCTGTGTGTGAGTGTAAGGGTCAATATGTTGGATGTGGGAGTCGATGGTTCGGATTGTTTAGCTAGAATCAATAACGGTGAATGAGATTGTTCTATACGTAGAGGAGAGATGGTGGTGGAGTGAGTAAGGGTAACCTTTTTAAGGGTAAGTTTTTAAATATGCATAAAGAGTGAAAAAGATAATTCTAAGAAAGAATGCCAAAACTAGTCATTGTTAGAGCGGTCTTACTGGAAGTTGTTTTCTTTGCCGAACTAGGGTTGGTAAGTCTTTTGAGTTGTGAATTGATCCGTTAGTGTAAGGGTCAATAAGTTGGATGTTGGAGTTATGATGGATCGGATTGTTTAGCTTAGCAGCACAGCACATATACAATAAGATATTTTCTAAATTGTTTGTTTATTAAGTTAGAGTTTCTTGTTTATACTCAGTTGCAACTTAACTTGAGCCTGTAGAAATATGCTGAGAGCAACCAAAGAAAGTAGTTCCCCGCGAGGTGTCTGAATTTTGAGTTAAATTTAGAGCTTCAATATTGAATAATGATTAGTTTTTAAATCCACGTATAAAAAGCATCTTTTCATCCCGATATGCATAACATGTTCAGTATTATTATTTTTTAAAGTGGCGTAAAGCGTACTAGCACAACTCGCTCCCAAACTCGCCAGCCAATAATAGATTCTAGCAACCCAGCAGGCTTTCTATTTACTCAGATTTTCTTCCACGTGGCTATGACGTCAGGCTCAACTTAAGTTGCATTCGAGTATAGTTTACTTGCTTATTTTTAATTGCTGGTATTGACTTTAAATTCAAAAGTTACTTTACAAAAATTCAAATATGCCTTTTTTAATTTGGTGGACCAGTAATGTTTACAAAACAGTGGTCCACAGGACCAGTAGTTTTCCCCCAGATTTCTAACGCTGGTTTAGCTAGAATCAATAATGGTGAATAGGACTGTTCTATCCGTAGAGGAGAGTGGAGAGTGAAATACCACAGTCGCATTATAGCGGTCTACCTGGAAACTGTTTTCTCTGCCAAACGTTTACCGATAACCCTTTTGAATGGTGAGTCGATCTGTGAGGGTCAATATGTTGGATGTAGGAGTCGATGGATCGGATTGTTTACTCTGGTTCGACAGGATCAATATGGTGGATGGGTTTTTTCGATACTTTCGAATTGACTGGAAGGAAAGTGTTTAATTTTTGAAATGATATTTTTCTTATTTCAGCTAAACTGTAAACAAAATTCATATTTTTACTCTAAATTTGCCGTTCTGATAATAATGCTCGATATTTTACGAAGATTTTCCGTATTTCTAGAGAAACCTGTTTTTTTCACGAATTCTTCTACAAAAGAATTTAGATTTATAAGATCACCAATACAGACAAAGTTTACAACAAATTTGTACAAGTCAAAACTTTTCATGATGTAGCCCAAACTTTTCCAATCTTCCACTTATTCGGTGCATAACTTGTATCATGGGGAAGTCTCAATGTCATTCCATACTTTTAAATCAGTTGAATGTAATATTAAAAAACCCTGAAACTTCTTCATATTACGGAAACTTTATTTCCTTTTTCAGTAAGAGAAACTTCGGAAATTCACCGGCAACAGTGCAGTCACTTACTCCCTTTGATATTATGGCCTTGATGGGTACGTGATCTTGTATTTTTAGGTTTGAAGCCATCAGAGAGAGGAATGTGCTTTGTTTATTATTTCAATAAATTGAATCGTCGAATTCTTTTAGTTTACTAACCGAACTGTAACCTTCTTTGTCTTCAAAATGGATCATGAAATAAATATATTATAGAGTGTTTGATTTTTATGTGTGAAACCTGGAATGAGATTTTGACATAAAACCAGCCTTTTATGAATGAAATGGAGAATTGCAGCATCTCTTAAAATTCTGAATACTCAATTTAAAATTTCTAAAAACTATCTCCTGATTCCAAAAATATGCTTGTCTTTTCCCACATTTTTTTAGTTAATTATGAGATATTTTATTACAGAAAGAGCCTATCAGTGTGACATCACATGTGCCTCTTGAAAATGTGGGAAACACAGTTTTCATCGAAACACTAGGCTATAAAAAAATAGAGCTCAGTATTTCAAAGTAGAAAGATAGTAAACAAGGCAGATTTGACATCACAAGGTGTTTCAGCTCAGACAGAAAATAAGCTATTTTAATTAAAAATAATTTCAAATTTAGGACTTTGAAAGGTAAATTAAAACGTTTTTTGGAGGTTGTAAGCCATACTGAATACATTAAGATTAAAAAAATTGACTGCAATTGTCCATTCCGTAGGCTGGCTTTTAAACATTTTAATTTCAATCCACTTTAAAAAAGTATTTAGTGTAAAATCTAATGAAAGTTTTATGTACATAACATCATCATTTCAGAAATGATTATTCTTATTTATCACTTTTTTTTACAAACCCCATGAAATCCGGGTAGATTCGGCCTTTAAATTTATCTAAGGGCATTTCCGACATAAAATGGATCAATGGAGCAGATCATAAGAGGTCTAGGACTGGTAGGAAAAAAGTAATAGGCTATTATTATGTCATTCATTATATTTATGTTGTTATTAATAATTCATTATATTTGCCTTGGTCTTTTCTCTTATACTATTCAAGAGGTGTATCATAGTTTTCATTATTTTTTCCTTTTTCTTACACTGTAAGAAAAAGGAAATATATGAAACACTTTGTTGGCAACATTTTTGGAGCAATAAAACTCCATCAACAAACAAAACATCAATGTAAGAATACTTCTTGCAAAAGCTTATGTGCAACAAGCCCTGCTCGGCCTTTTTGGATTGAGGGTGTGTTATTACGCTAAAAATGTTGGCAGTATAGTTTCCAATTTCTTCCAGTGTAACTTTGACATTATTATCGCAAGATCACACTTAGGAATTTAAACAACAAAAAATATTTAAAAAGGTACAATAAGTCTTATTTTTTTAACCCTTGATCTATACTGACGGTACTTACAAGTCTCGCCAACTTTAAAACCACACATAATAACCATTCTTACGAATATAAAGACGACACTTTACAGGAACACTTTTTTAGTTTTCTTCTTCCAGGATAAAAGGCACCACGGGTTCTGTGATGAGTAATTTGGTTGTGAATAAATTTAAAACTGAAGTGGTGATTTCAGCTGCCATTCCCATGATTGTCAATTTTGTTCCCTGAAAAGTAGTTAATGTCAAAAGGAAAGTGTATCATTTTTTAAGACTTAAAACTGCGATAAAAAGTAATTTTTTTTGTTTTGTGAGATAATTTTAACCCTTAGTGTACTGATGGTACTCAAAAGTATCAATTTAATTAACAGGCTCTAGTGGATTAAATTTCCCAAAGTTGATTATTTTATTTATGCATATATCCCTCAATTTTCCCTTTAGTGACTCAAAAAATATATTTGCACGAAAACAATTTCAGAAAATCATAACGCAGGAGATAAAGGGTTAAATAACCAATTCGTCATCAACTTTTGAGCATCATCTCTCCTACACTCTACAAAAGCATAAACTTTAAACCCCCCAAAAAAACCGATCCACACACTCAAACCCACCATGAAAAATTCACGACCCCCCTAAAAAACAAAAAAACCCGAGTACAAAACCCGTAAAAATGGATCAACAGAGTAGATCGGAAAGGACACATATTTATCTTCCAACGCGCGGGGCATCACCCACCGGCCACTAAAAGGGGTATTTAAATTTTTAAACCCCTCTCCTGCTTCGCCCGTCCACCCACAATTGTGACAGATCATATGTTTCCAGAGCATCCGTCGTCATCATATTTTCAAGAGTGGATCCACTCATAACCCGGAGCCTTGCGTCAATATTTAGCCTTTCCCTCAGTGTTTGTACTTGATATGTGCACCAGCGTCCTTAAGAGCGTTCCAATTCTCTTGGGGGGTGTGGAGGTTGGTTGGAGGTACCTTTCGAATGTGACTCTTTTTCCGAACGCTTTCATTTTTTTTCTGGAGGTTGTGGTTGTGGTTGTTGTTTATTAGGGCGTATCACGAAAAACTTTTTTTCGAAATTCAAAAAGGCATACTGAAAACAAGTTGCCTTAGGGGTCACATATTCACCATGAAAAATTTCAGCCCGATCAAAAAATGTTTAGGTCCCCCGGAATTGGGCCAAAGTTTTGGAAATTACCTCATTTTTCAATAAATTGACCGAAACCTCCAAGATAAAATTTTTATATAAAGTTCATAATTTTTCTAGGATAATCTACAGTTTTACCTTATAGTTGGCAGTTGGTTTCATATTTTTACTACTCTTCGTTTAGGAGCAATAATTTTTTTTAACATTACAAGTTATTAGTGAAGTTGTTTTTCCTGCATTACTAAAGTTACCGTAAATCAAGTTCTATCTACCCTAGAAAGTTGTAGTTTGTGTCATTTTGATTAGAATTCTATTTTCTAACATATTTTATGTTCTGTACAATTTATTTTGGTTTTGTTTTACCTGAAACACCGTGTGTAATTATAAAAATAGTACTAATTTTGTCGTTTACAGTAATATTTTTAAAACTCCTATGATATGAATTCGCTAAAAGAAATTTATCCATAAAAATGCACATGAACTCAGATAACAGTATATAATAATTTAACTTTCATATATTTACTAATAATTCTAGCGACTCTAATTAAATGGAAAGTATTTGATTTATCCTTTTTTAAGACTAATTTTTTGGTAAAAGGTAAAAATTCTAACTACAAATAAAACTAACAAAAAAGCCAATGTTACAAATTACAAGTAAAATAAGATTTATAAGAAATAAGATAATCACTAAGTATTACAGTAGGTATAAAGGAATACAAACACTTATACACATTAGGGTGTTTTTTTTTAAACGAAAGTTCGAATTTTTTTCGGGGCACCCCCTCAAAAGGTGCCATTTGATATAAAACTAATATTCTGAGAGTTACAGCTCAAACAAATAATATTTAGACCCCGCCCCCGAGCGTCAAAGTTTCAAAAAAACTCTCAATTTTGCACGTTTTTAGCTATAAAATCCAAACTAATGGTTGTAAAAATACAAAGGGGGGTCTCATTTTGTAGATAATTTACTAAGCTTCAACTTTTACAATTAGAACTTATTTGTGAAGCTTACAGATCATAAGATACGAGGGGTTTCATTAACTCCCCACGCAATATCTATTTTTTAAGAAGTGCCAGGAAATTTCTTTAAATTTATCAGCTACCGTAAAATGGTCCAATAACATATAAATAATAGTTTTAGACAACATAGGTACAAAATTTAATATATTAAAGAGCAAAAAAAAATTTCCGTACATACCTGTAATTTTTTTCACAATCGTAAAACAATTCAAATAAAATATATAAAATATTTTTTCAACTACTTATTAAATGAATAATGTGTAAAAGTTCATAAACAAGCAAAAAAAATACAAATTAATATTATTTTTACTTTTTTTCTGAAATATAGAAATTTTATTTTCATCGCTTTGACAGTATTTTTCATAAGATCTCCCTAATTTAGAAGTAGTTTTGAGAGCAGTATTCGACACGACCCTTATCCGAAGTTTATAAATTTAAATTGAACTGATGTAAATAAATTAGTATAAAGTTCGAGTTAATGATAAAGAAATCAATTAAAAACTTATTATCATTAAAAATATTGGAAGTTTCATTTCTATGCAGTAGGAAAATTCAATATATCTTCAAAGAAAGGAATCTTGCTAGCTAGTGCTTGGTATTTATAAGGCTTGATATATCAAACCATCTCTAGGTACCATTGTATCATGCTAGATGTAATGCAAAAGTTCAATGTTGTTTGAAAATTCTCCTTTTTAAATACAACTTTATCTAGCCCTTAAAAAAAGGTAGCTGTTAATCAGAAGTATCTGTGGTATTCTACTACACACCTTCATTACAGTTTGGTTTTCTGAGCTAGATGCAACATTAGTTGCATATCAAGAACTTAAATTTGTAAAAACTGTAGTTAGTTTAAAAAATGCAGAAATGTCAAAAATAGCATTATTATTTTTTTAATAGTTTGTGGTACTTAAACCCCGAGACTTTTGAATTCTCAGAAAGCTTTAAAAATAAATTAAAAGTAACATGCTTTTGTGTTATGAGGAGGAACTATAAAACTAGCTGAAGACTATGTGAAAGTAGAATAATAATAGTGAGAGTTAATTTAAGTGTCTAATTATCTTTTCAGCGACGAAATCGACAGTTTTATCCCTTCATTTTCATTTACAATGAACTTTTTCAAAATATTTAATATTTCTATTCTACTTTTAAAGGTCTGATAAAGCTATTTGAAATACTGACTGGAATTTTCATACAACAGAGGGCTTTTGTATTACATCTAGCATGTAGCATGATTGTTTTGGACACCTGGTCTAATTTTTTTGGGGGAAGGTGGTTGGTGGGTCCCCTACCAACCCCCTTGATATATCAGTAGAATACCACAGATACTTCTGATTACAGCTACCTTTTTTAAGGGCAAGACACAATTGTATTTAAAAAGGAAAATTTTTCACGCAATATTGGAGTTTTGCATTACATCTAGCATGATACAATGGTACCTAGGGATGTTTGATGTATCAAGCCTTATAAATACCAAGCACTTGCAAGATTCCTTTCTTAGACTATATTCTGAATTTTCCTACTGCATAGAAATGAAACTGCCAATATTTTTAATGATATTAGTTTTAAATTGACTTCTTTATCATCAACTCGAACTTTATACTATTTTATTACATCAGTTCAATTTAAATTTAAGAATTTCAGATAAGGGTCGTGTCGAATACTGCTCTCAAAACTACTTCTAAAATAGGGAGGGAGATCTTATGAAAAATACTGTCAAAGCGATGAAAATAAAATTTCTATTTTTTAGAAAAAACTAAAAAATAATATTAATTTGTATTTTTTTGCCTGTTTATCAACTTTTACACATTTTATTCATTTAATAAGTAGTTGAAAAAATATTTTATATTTTTTATTTGAATTATTTTACAATTGTGAAAAAAGTAACAGGTATGTGCGAAAATTTTTTTTTGCTTTTTAATATTTTAAATTTTGTACCTATGTTGTCTAAAACTATTATTTATATGTTATTGATTCATTTTACGGTAGCTGATGAATTTAAAGAAATTTCCTGGCACTTCTTAAAAAATAGATATTGCGTGGGGAGTTAATGAAACCCCTCGTATCTTATGATCTGTAAGCTTCACAAATAAGTTTCAATTATAAAAGTTGAAGCTAAATAAATTATCTACAAAATGAGACCCACTTCGTATTTTTACAACCATTAGTTTGGATTTTATAGCTAAAAACGTGCAAAATTGAGAGTTTTTTTGAAACTTTGACGCTCGGGGGCGGGGTCTAAATATTATTTTTTTGAGCTGTAACTCTCAGAATATTAGTTTTATATCAAATTGCACCTTTTGAGAGGGTGCCCCGAAAAAAATTCGAACTTTCGTTTAAAAAAAACCACCCTAATACACATAGTACATGCAAACATTTTTATTCCTTTGTTTCTGGAGAAGCATCTAAGAAATCCCGTTTAGTTTTGAACTTGGAAAGGAATTTCCTGTCCAATAACCTGGATTTAATTAACACATTACAATTTTTGAACCCACAAATACGAAGGGAAGCTTCAGTGACTTCTTTCACAATACTTTCAACTGTTTGGGTGTGCGAAGGAATTCTGTCACTCATTCCAGTTTCAACGATTAGTTCAATTTTTTCTTTATTTAAGTTATTTAGAAGTGGTGGTTCAGTTACGGTCAAGTAGACTGCCAGTTTATGATGTCTACTATATCATCCGCCTTGAAATTTACTTGAGGTAATAAACTTGAGGTATCAGTGTATGTGGTTTGAAAACCCTTTTTCCTAGAGAATCAGCATAAGGTACTTAGACAATGATCTAAAGAATGTGGTTAAATCTACCATACAAAGGTATGCCTTTAGGGTGAACCCACATCAATTTCTTTTGAGAAATGTTATTTTATCCTCGAAAAAACATTGGAGCTATGGCAAATAATATAAAATACAGGAAGCTCGCAAAATCCCTCAAATTTATTTTGAGGTGGATGATATCGTTGACCTCGTAAACTGGGAGTCAATGATTGTAGCTGAACCACCACTTCTAAATAATTTAAATGAAGAAAAAATCGAACTAATCATTGAACATGGAATGAGTGACAGAATTCCTTCGCACACCCAAACAGTTGAAAGTATTGTGAAAGAAGTCACTGAAGCTTCCCTTCGTATTTGTGGGTTCAAAAATTGTAATGTGTTAATTAAATCCAGGTTATTGGACAGGAAATTCCTTTCCAAGTTTAAAACTAAACGGGATTTCTTAGATGCTTCTCCAGAAACAAAGGAAATGTTTGCATGTACTATGTGTATAAGTGTTTGGATTCCTTTATACCTACTGTAATACTTAGTGATTATCTTATTTCTTATAAATCTTATTTTACTTGTAATTTGTAACATTGGCTTTTTTGAAAAGGGAGTATTTTACCACTACCTCTGGTTAGAGGAATATGTGAATATGTGAGCTGGAGTTTTCTCACATTGGCTTTTTTGTTAGTTTTATTTGTAGTTAGAATTTTTACCCTTTACCAAAAAATTAGTCTTAAAAAAGGATAAATCAAATACTTTCCATTTAATTAGAGCGGCTAGAATTATTAGTAAATATATGAAAGTTAAATTTTTATATACTGTTATCTAAGTTCATGTGCATTATTATGGATAAATTTCTTTTAGCGAATTCATCATAGGAGTTTTAAAAATATTACTGTAAACGACAAAATTAGTACTATTTTTATAATTACACACGGTGTTTCAGGAAAAACAAAACCAAAATAAATTGTACAGAACATAAAATATGTTAGAAAATAGAATTCTAATCAAAATGACACAAACTACAACTTTCTAGGGTAGATAGAACTTGATTTTTGGTAACTTTAGTAATGCAGGAAAAACAACTTCACTAATAACTTGTAATGTTAAAAAAATTATTGCTCCTAAACGAAGAGTAGTAAAAATATGAAACCAACTGCCAACTATAAGGTAAAATAGTAGATTATCCTAGAAAAATTATGAACTGTATATAAAAATTTTATCTTGGAGGTTTCGGTCAATTTATTGAAAAATGAGGTAATTTCCAAAACTTTGGCCCAATTCCGGGGGACCTAAACCTTTTTTGATCGGGCTGAAATTTTTTATGGTGAATATGTGACCCCTAAGGCAACTTTTTTTCAGTATGCCTGTTTGAATTTCGAAAAAAAGTTTTTCGTGATACGCCCTATTGTTTATGCTTTTGGCAGAGTTTCTTGTTCTTTTAAATATTTGAAAGGACACGCTGTGTGAAGAAGTGCACAGCGTGAAGGGTCTGCATTAGTTATTGGATGGTATGATGAGGGGTGTAGGGAATTTAATTTTTTTTTTCTTGGTGGGATGTGGTTTGGAGGCAAGAGTTTTTTTTTTGGAAATAAGCCAGGTGTTTTTTTCGTTTGTGGGAGTGGGAGCTTATCACCATCTGAAACATTAGAAGTAGAAAATAAAGATTCCTAATTTTTTTATTCAAATTGGCATATTTATTGGCTAATTAGAAGACTGTAGAGTATTTTTTTTAAGTTTTTAAATATATTTATAGCTTAATTATAATATTTTAATAAACATACAAATTTGAAAATATCAAAGCAAAATTATTAATTATAATCATTACTTTTTTTATAATTATTAATATTTTTTATCGGTGTGACAAGCTGTAACTTAATTAATGAGAGTAAGTGTGAAATTTCCTGTATATATTATCAAATATCACCCATTTCTAATTATTCAACATAAAAATGCTTGGTAATTTTGAACTACATAGGAATAGGTAATAAAAAAATACCATTTTTGTTGTTTTGTAGCAGTTTTTAAATAATAAAACATGACAAATTAGTAGAATAATTCATAAAAAATTATGACTTTTTTAACTGTTATTTTTATATGCTAATAATCTTTTAAATTGTAACTTGAATATCCAGTGTGTTTCATTACAAATATAAGGATTGCATTACTGTACTCAGGTAAATGAAAAATATAGAACTGTCTCTGAAACGTAAGTATAACATTGCTGGAAAGAAACGATACAGTGTGAACATTCCAATACGATTTATTTTGTACAAATGACAGAGGTACCGTTGTTAAACGCATTTCCTAATTTTTCCGTCCGACTCCGTTAATAAAATATTGCATGCATACAGATATTCGTGTCTAGACGGAAATATATATACTATGCCACTATATCCTAACTGGAAGGTTGGGACATGCGATAATGTAGCGATTTTATGTCACTGTACACAGGGATGCCATTATTTAAAAGTAATTTCATGACTTAAAATAACTTCCTTCTTCATTTATAAAAATCGTATTTATAAAACTTGAACATTTAAAAAGTTAGGTAAAATCTGAACAGTATTTTAACGGCTGAGAGAGTGAGCGAGCTCTGATGCTGAATGGAGTGTATCTTTTATAGCACAAGTGACGTAAGCTTATTACGTAGTCGCCTAGCATTACCAAACCACGACACCAGTAATAGACTAAGTTCAACATAGAACGAATATGATTAAGAACAGTACAATAAGTTATAAAGAGTGCTCATTTTCTGATACAAGGTATTGAAGAGTTTTTTTATTAACAAAGAAAATGAAGTAAAATTTACAAAAATGGGTACAAATGTATTTGTTAGAAAGCTGGACCACCATAAAGATGACAAAAGTCATTTCAAAACAAATTACTTCTAATTATTTTTGAACGACCGTCATCTTTGCTAATGAACAAGAAATATCTCGTCGGAGACATTCACAAATTTACATAATCAAATTCCTTTCAGTAGACCGCGATCTCTCACATTCACACCAGATGACTAAAAAAAGATCCACATCTTCTTTCCTCATGACCTCAAAAATTTAATCACATTTCACACTCGAAAACAAAGCAAATCACCTTCTCTATACCACCCTCCCTAATGTATATAGACAGGAAGCTGTGCTACGATTGATATGCCAAACCTTGCCTCAAAAATAATTGCACTCCCTAAATATTTCTTAAACGACCGTCACACACATCTTGGCTAAAGACAAGTAAATTTCTCATTGAAAGCTTTCAAAAACACATTCATAAGTCCACATAATCACATTCCTTTCAGTAAATCGAGCACTTACATTCACAACAGATTACTTTAAAACCCTACATCTTCTCTCCCCATGACCCCCAAAATCTTTAAAAACACAAATCACATCTCACTTTAAAGTGGTAAGCAACACCATGGCATAATATATAAATAGGAAGCTGGACTACGAAAGATAAGCCAAAACTTGCCTCAAAAAATAATTGCCTTATTTTAATATTTCTTAAACTACTTTCATATTCGCTAATGGCAAATAAATCCCTCGTCTAAGACTTTAAATAACATGTTCACTAGATTTTCATAATCACATTCCTTCCAGAAGACCGATCCCTCACATTCACACCAGATGACTCAAAAAAAGCCTTCATGACCCCCGAAATCTTTAAAAACACATCCCTCACCCCGAAATCACATCTCACACTCGAACGACAGGAAGCAACACCACCCTCTCTGGCTCAAACGAACCATACAGGTCCATCCACCCCATCACTTCCGTCTGGTCCAAAAAACGTCTCATCGGGGCCTTTGTAGCGTAATTAGAAAAATATGACCCGTCCCGGAATCTAATTTACGGCCTCTCCTCCCTCAGTAATGATATTTATATGTTTCCGTTCACCTCTTTAATCGAATTGGGACTTCCCGCTGCGGGGGCCGCATGGCTGTCCGCAGGGGTCCGAGGCAGCATTAGATCCACTCATGCCATGGCTGTAAAAGCCCCTGGTTTTAAAGCGGAGTGCTGTATCGCAGAGCGGTGGGTTGTAAAGGATGGAGGAGGGTTTAGGGGGTTCGTGGAGAAGCACTTTTAGGGGTTATTGGAACGTTTATGTCGGTTCTGCTGCGCTTTGATCTGGTGGATTGGTCGTGAATCGAGAAATGAAGATCGGGTGTTTTAATAGTGAGCTTTAAATCTGATAAATTCTCTTAGAGGGGGTTTATAGTAGAAGAATGGAATTGATGAATGTGAAATGCATTTTTATTTGAAAAATGATATGTTTGGTAGAATTGTAATGTTAAAAAGTATGTCTGCTGCACGGCTTTGTTATGTGGAATAAGTTATAAACTATAGGTATGTTGAAGTTGTAATTTGGAATTAAAATTTGTTTAATTTCAAAGTTTATGTTTGCGTATTTATGCCAATTCAGTAAAGTACAGTTGTGAGACTAAGAAATTAAAATCGAGGAATAATATAATGACAAATGTTAAAACGGCATCATACACACAACCACTTTTCCATGCAATGAATGTAATGAAGCGAAAGTTTAACATTGTTTTCCTGCTAATTAAAATAGTTGAAATGAGGGGGAAATTTTGTGTTGAAAGAACAGTTAAGTCAAATATATTATTAAATCACACATTTATTACTATTTACAAAATTTGAAAAAATGTATTTAAGAAACTTTTAAATTTAAATTATGCACAGGTGTATCTAGTGAATGGTTGAAAATAAATCATTTTAAATAGTCATCAGAAAACAGTTTTTTGGAAATTTAACCCCGTAATACAGGGTTTTAACACTCATTTTAGTACCCCTAGTCCGAAATTCAAGATGATTTTGGATATTTAATTTGTCATATCCATTTTTTTTCGTCGATAGATACCGCTGGCCGTAGTTTTTAGACCCCTGCTTTACACGTATGTATGGGATATGGCCAACTACACTCATAGGTCAGATAAGCTCGGGATTGTGATGCGTAATGGAATAGTACCTAACGTCATTTTTTATCTCTGTTTTCCAATAACTTAAATTCAATTTGAATTAAATTATTAAAACCCATATTAATAAAACTTCTGTGGCAAAACAATATTAGCAGGGTGATTTTCAATTATATTGGGGGTACGAAGTAAGCAATTACAATTATTGAAATAGAGCTTATTTAAGATTTTTTAACTTAATATCACCCCGCTAATATTAATCTCAATAGTTTCATTAAATAAATTTAACATTTTGATTTGATTCAGATTGAAAACGAATTTTCAGCAAAGAGATATCATGAGCGACGGCAGGTTTTCTATCACTTCAAAATTTAAAGCTTTTCTGGTCTTATGAGTATCAGTGTCAATTACGACCCTTTCAAAACTGCCAGTTAAAACTTCAAAAATCCTCTTATATACCCGAAATATTGACCCATATAATTCTCAAACACACCACCCACGGAGCTCAAAACATCCCTTCCTCCACACTCCAATCATCACCATCGTTATCCATAACCGAATCACCCACGCAACCGGAAAAGGCTAGTTACAGTTACAGCGACACCAAAAAAACTCAAAAGAGGGGAAAAAATTCCCATATAAATTGATATTGACATGCAGCCCGCTTCGTTTGGGCCCGCTTCAGCGTATGAATTCATTAGCGGGCATTTGGAGGCGTCGGAGCATTAAGGGATAATTGATTCGTCGTCCTAGGGAAATCCATGGATTTTCGGACTGGGGGTTCATGGGGGCACGTGCCAGTTGGAAGGTGGGCGATGAGAGTGGTAATCGAGGGGTCATGGGGTGGTCCTTCAAGGGATGAAGTGTCGTCGTTGAAGGATGGGGTGAATTATTTGTTTGTTTCAGCTTTTTTTTTATGCAGAGTGTTTCAACGATTCCACTCAAACTTTGCGCAAAAAGATTCACTGAGTGAAGGACATGAAAAATGGGTACTTTTCCCTTTAGCCGGGCGCAAGCGAAAAATCGCCAAATAATGAAGAATTGGCGACCGTTGACTGTTTTGTGATTCGCTTAGCTTGGCGACATGGCTCTCGTTTGGTTACAATTGTGACATTTGGGCCCGGCTAACGTAAAAGTACCGAAAATGCCTGGAGAACTATACCTGTACGATGAATAGTTTCAGAAAAAATTGGGGCAGATACTTTGTATGACGTCATACCTGGTTTACACTAAAAAAAAGCTAATGTAAACGTGTACATGGTTATTTGTATATGCGCTTGCATACAAAGATGTTAAAGATATGCACATCGGATATATATCTGATATGACTTAAAATTTTCCAAAAAAATAGGTATTTTGTCACATTTTTGTACTTAAGACAAGAAATCGGGCTGTGCATAGCTTTGGTGGACATGATGAAATACCCTAAATGTTGATGACGAGAAAGGGTTTGTGTATTTTAGAGGAAGTGAAAGTATTCTGTGAATGTAGAAGTGTATAATTCGTGAATGTATTTGAAGCAGTGATGTATTGAACGAGCTTACTCAAATTTTTAGGAACGCCTTAGAGTATTTCTTAGTTTTTCCTTTATAAGATGATATACTGACATAAATTAGGAAACACTATATTTTTTTAGAGGCAAAATGCAAAAGGAACGGATTTGAGCAAATTCTTCATTTCGTAAAACTTCTTTTGTTTTTTGCTAATAAATTATAATCAGAGATTATTTTAGCTTCAAGACCAGAAAACATGTCGATCGTATAATTTCTTAGAAAAGTAATTAAAAGGTTATCAAAAAATTTCAACAATTGTATGTTTATTTATTTATTCTACAGTCAAACAGATAAAAATCCAATTACATGACTGGTAATACAAAGTAAAAGACACACAAAAAACACTATAAAAGACACACAAAAACCCTATAAAAGACACATATTAAACAACAAGAACAAACAATGAATAAGAAAAATTTAAAAGTCGAATTTCATAACCTAATTACCCTGACAAGATCACTGCAAGAATTAAAGAAAATATCAGAATCAATTGGCAAGTTGTTTACCAATTTGCAGAATTGAAATATTGACTGTTTTAATAAATAATTTTTGTTACAGGAGGGAATTTCAAAAACAGTTTTATTTCTTGTCATATATTGCGGAACGTGAAAATTTAAGAGATTAAGTAGGTCAGAACAATCCATCTCATTATTTAGAAGCCTAAAGAAAAACTTAAAAACACAAGTATTACGTCTAGTTTCAAGAGTAACAATGTTAGGTAATACGTTGAGTGAATTATTCGATTTAAAGGAAAGAAAACGAAGAAACATATTTTGAATTTTCTCAAGAGATTTAATGTGAGATTTATTATATGGATTCCATACTGTACAATTATATTCAAGAATAGAACGAACCAAAGAAATAAAAAGATTATATAAAACAAAATTGTTGGTGAAATCGTAAGTGGTTCTCTTTAAAATTCCTAAAGTCTTAATTGCTTTGAGTCTGATGTCTTTAATATGCATGTTAAAACCAAAATTGGATTCATAAATTATACCCAGGTCCTTGATATGCGATATTCTAGTGATAGGAAGATTGTCAATTAAGTAATTTTTAAGAGGAGGGTTAAGTCTACGCTTAAAAGTTAAAACAAAACATTTATCTATATTTAAGTATAATTTATTTGAATTGCACCAATTGCTCAAATCATTAAGTTCGTACTGCAAAACTTCCAGATCATTATGAGAAGATATTTGTTTGAAAATCTTTAAATCATCAGCGAAAAGAAGACAAGATTGAAAAAGTGAAGTGATATCATTGATAAATAAAATAAAAAGTAAGGGCCCAAGGATCGATCCCTGAGGAACACCAGTAGTGCCAGAAAAACCACTAGAAAAAACTGAATTGTATTTAACAAAAAGAGACCTTTGAGACAGGTAAGAACTAAACCAAACAAGTAGATTGCGATCAAAACCTATATTAGATAGTTTGTGTAATAATATTTTATGATCAACAGTATCAAAAGCTTTTGCAAAATCGGTGTAAACAACGTCTAATTGTTGATTAACCTCTAAAGCATCAGAAATTTTCTTATTTAGACAAAGAAGATTAGTCGCAGTGGAACGTTTTTTCACAAATCCATGCTGGTTAAGGGAAATAATTTGATGGGTCTGTAAGGAGATTTTGCTATGAATGATTGATTCAAAAATTTTAGCAAAACAAGAAAGAATAGCTATTGGTCTATAGTTTTTAACATCAGATTTGTTTAAACATTCAATAAAAAGCATTCAACATTCAAATTCTTATACATTCAATTGAAAGAACTAAAGGCTTAAAAAATCTAAATTTGAAATTATTAAAAAATTCAACGCGTTTATGTTTCGAAATACATATTGAAATTGAATCGTCAGTTTGAAGAAGGGAATAAGTCCAAAAAATGACAAATTGACTTTTTGTGCTCAAAACAATCTCCAAGCTTTGCCCTACACATGGGTGAAAAGAGGGAGAAAATAACTAACCCCTATAGAGAGATATCGCCCCTTGAAGTTGTGAAATCGATGTCCATACAATGAAAATTCCATTACTTTTTTTCGATTTTCTCAAAACTTGATTTTTGGACTTATTCCCTTTTTCAAACTGACGATTCAATTCAGATAAGCCAGTCGGGATAGGGAGAAGAAGATAATTGTGTTGGTTTTGCTGCAACAAAACGACCCTTGCGGTGTAAACAGTTCTACAGGCGTTCCACTCGGGCTCCCGGTAAACACAGTAAAACGAGAAGGCATGTTAATTATTTCAATATACTGCATGATTATGTTTTGATTTAAAAAGCTTGTAAATAATAACTGCTGGTAAGAGCACATATTTTATCCGAATAAACTTGACCTAGAGTTTTATTTCTCGGAAAAGAAAATACCACTGTGCAAAGCATAACTCTTTGAAACGAATTTAAAAAACATCGAAGACCTGTCTTTTGGGTTATCATATTTGAGCTAGAGCAAGGAGTTCAATAAACGATGCGTACTGTAATAGATGGACTCTTGTTAAACTTCTGCAAAAAAGCTTTTACTTATTGATATAAATTTATACCTTAAGTAATGCGTTGTATACATAATACATGCCTATGGATTATAATGCGTCGTACGATTTTTCAAAATTTACTATCAGGAAAATGTTAAAACTACAAAATGCCGCTCTTAAATACACTTCTCCTTTTTATATGAGTACGGTTATAGTAACATTCAACTATATTCGTTATATTCCATAAAGAGACAGAAGTTAAACTCTAAGATACAGTATCCCTTTCCCATAATACAGCCCCATACAACCCACTAATCCAGATCCCCAAAAGCTTCGATTTCAACTTTTACCCCTTAAACACACATCAGCAGTTCATCCTCCCCGAACCCAGGGGGGTCACTCGCCCACCAGCAGATGTCGTCCGATCGGCTAATCTCATCCGCCGACCCTCTCCCTCCCCAAAACAACGACAGCAGACATTGGAATGACGTTAGTACCTGTCAGGCGATCCACCCCCCTGGGGTAGATGCAGCCCCCAGATTAGTCTGAACTGGTGGTTAGGAGCGCGCGTCTATTTACTAGATTAAATAGGTTTCGGATTCGTAGAGCATTAGGATAATTCGTAAGGTGGCTTTATACGTGATTGCGGCCGCGCTATCCCGTTTCAACCGGCAACGAAAGATCGGGTAATCCGCCGAGTAGGTTTTCGATCGGGATGCATGGGGGGGAGGTTGAAATACGGATCTTGTTGGGGGAAAAATTTAGTTTTGAGTAAGTATGTGCATGGAACAGTGGCGGATCCAGGGGGTGGCACTCTGGAAAGTGCCCCCCCCCTTGGAGATCCCAAAATGTTCTAAAAATGAGTTAAAACCCTACTTTAACAAGTCAAATTTCAATTGTTTTCTGGGAAAGGACCCCCATACCCCCAATGGTACCACAAGGGGATCTTGTCTGGAAAAGTGCCCCCCCTTGGAACCGTGCTGGATCCGCGCCTGGCATGGAAAGTAGGCTTTGAAGGTGATACTAGATGATACATTCTTTCAACTTTAAGAAATTAACGAACCGATTAGCCTTAAGCGTTACCTTCCGTCCCTCTACTTTTTATCACTCTCATGCTCTTGTGCCTCTTTTTCCTTTTCAGCATCTTATTTTTTATTTTCATTTATTTATTTATTTATCCCAAACAGGACGGTATGTCCAGTAACATGGGTACAATTAAAATACATACAATGAAATATAAAAGGAAAACACACTTAAAGACATTCATAAAAGGCACTTCAGAAAGAAGAACATCAATAGACATATTCATACAAAATGACAATGCTGATGACAAATTAAAGTGAACTATTAATTACATCTCTCCTGAACTTAACAAGACTGTCATAAAATATCATTATGGGGTAAATTATTATTATTATTTTTATTATTATTGATCATCTCTACTATTTAGCAGCTCTTTGCTCCTTTTTGCTTCTGAACCTCTATTCTGGTTCAATAAGCATCCTTTTTCTACACGACATTGCTCTTCGCTCTTGAGTCCATTTGCACTTAAACTTCTCTCTGCATCCTTTTTTTTCTTATCAGCTCTTTGCTCTTCACCCTTCTTTCGATATACAACATTCATTTGCTCTCGAGTCCATTTGCTTCTTCGCGTCCTTTTGCTCTTGAGTCTCTGTTTTGTTAAATAAACATCCTTTTTATCGATAACAAAGCTCTTCGCTCTTGAGTCTCTTTCTGAGTGTGCACTTACTATTGAGCTTCTCTCTGCATCTTCTATTCCATAAGAATCCCTTTTCTCCATAGCAGCTCTTTGGTCTTAAACCTCCTTTTACTATTCACCTACCATTTGCTTTTGAGTCTACTTCCTTCACTGTTAAAAAAAAAAGTTAAACATTTCACGTGGTTGATAAAAAGCTGCAACCTAGGGTTCAGTAACTGGTTTCACTAGTATAAGCACCGAAAACTTAGTGAAACCTCATACCGAACCTTAGGTTGCAGCTTTTTTTTAGCCCCTTTTGTGGGGAAAGGTTGAAATTTTTTTAAACAGTGTTCTGACCATGTCTATGCTCTTGAGCATCGTTGTCTTATTCGTATCCCCTTTTCTTTATCATTATACATGAGTGCTATTGTGTCTCTCCCTGGTACTATTCTGGAACCGTATTGTCCTCAGCATACTGTTAACCGGTTTTATTTAAATCTTAAGATGATAAAAAAAGAAGCATCCTCATACTAATTTTCCGAGTATCCCATTCTTTCTTGCATTGTTTGTTACACTTCCCCAAAAAATAATATTTATAGTAAAAATATTAGAATATTGCTTACACTTAAAACTGGTTGAGAGCATAGATTCTATATTAATTTAACAACAATTACCTTTAAAATGAGTAAAAAGGCAACGTTTATACTATGCACATATTTATTTGAATTTAAAAACTTTAAAATTTTTAAAATTTTTTTGTGTTTTGAAATGTTTACATGTCGTGGTCATTGTTGCATGTGTCATCTTTCACTGACGAGGGGGATCCATGCATCCCCGAAACGATCGTATGAATCATTTTTAAATTCAAATAAATATGTGCATAGTATAAACGTTGCCTTTTTACTCATTTTAACCTTTTTGCACAGTTAATTTTTAATCAACAATTACCTTTGCAGTATTGAAAGCTCATTTGATTAATATTTCACCCAGTTTAAACTAGAAGTACCGTATGCACAATTTTCATACAAAATATATATGTTTTAGTGTCTCTATAATTAACAAATAATAGTTTGTCTTCAACAGAAAAATTTCTCTTCATTTTTAAACTTTAAACTTCATAGACTTTCTAAACTTTTCAAAACTACTCATTTTCCTTCTATAACCATCACTCCATCTCCTAACCGAGCCCCAGCAACCTGTTTCCGATTCCGGGGCTGTCACGGATAATTTGGGGGAGGCTCAGCCCCCTTGTCGACGCCCATTAATGTACACTCTACCCAGGGCGGGGCCCATAGATTTGGTTAGGCTTAGGGGCTCACATAAAATGGGATTACGCCGGGGCTGAGATGGTTTGGTCCTGATGCTAAGGTGACTTGATGGGGTTTCCCTTGGTGTCAACTACAGACGGTCGTTTAGTATGCACTAGTGTATTTTGGGTACATACGGTGTTTTTCGAGAGAGGTTTTTGATGCTTGAGTAGTTTGGTCAGTAGATAGTATCCAACTGCTTAAAAAAATAATTGTTATAGTTAAAAAATGATAAGAAATTATCATTCTTTATCGAAATTCGAAGCTATTTTGATAAGATTTCCAAATGAAGGTCTTAATTTATCGTAGGGGAGATAGAAAAAGAGTTAAAGAATTAATTTTAGCTTCCGAAAAGCGATTCCATATTGAAGCCGGAAGTCGTTATTTTACACGCGTTTTGTGAGGATTGTCATTTTTAAGTAAAAGGGGCTCAAACCTAACTTTGATTTCTCCTGTAATATGTCAAGCATCAATACAAAACTTTTTGTGTTAGATCTTCATTTAATGATGGTTAATGATTTTAAATTTTAAATAATCAATAAAGATATTTAAAAACTATCAAATAAACATTTCACGTTACTTCAGAACAAAAAAATGGTGCACTATCTTTTATTTTAAACAAGTCAGGCATCTAAAAATTTTCTAATTCAACCACATTTATTACAGAAATACAAAAGGCATAAATACAAATTATTATTGCAAGTCGGATAGGTAAAATCCAAAGATGCGATACAACCACGGCCGGATATAAGGATTGATGAACTTTTTAATTAGATGAGCTAGCTATAAGCAGATAATACCGGCATACACTAAATGTGTGATTTCATTAAATATTTCTACTGTATAAAAAGGTTGGTTTTAAAAACATTTTTAACCCATTAATGCCCAACTTTTTATTTTTCTTAAATACTTGGTAAAAACATAGTAAATAGGCCCAAAATAACTGGAAAAATGGTGAAAAAAATTCCAGGTTAAAATTTTAATTTCTACACCAAAATTAAAAAACGTCCCTAAAAAGGGACGTCAGGCACGAATGCCCCCGTGTTTTTTCCCTATAGTAAACACATGGTAGAAAACTGTTTTAAAGCCTCAAAAACATCTTTTACCTTTTTAAGTGCAGCAAAAGTGATCGTAACAATACTGTAACATGAATATAAACAAAAAATATTAATTATTTATCTAATTAACTGTAAAATTAACCTTAATTAGCGTAATTTGGTCATTTTTTATGCTCTAAAACATGTTTTTGCCTCACAAATCTATGTTAATTTCAAATTAATTAAGATTTTTGATTGAAAAAGGCATTCTTTGTTTATATGCTACATAATAATAAGTAATAATTACTTTTACACACCTCAAATCCATCAAAATATCTCAATTTGTGAAGTTTAAGTCTTACAAACGCCCATACTATTTTCATTTTATTTAATTTTATTGTGCAGAACACAAATTTCTCCCCAAAAATCAAGCATTAGTGGGATGTGCATTAGCAAGCCAGATGATATAGATTGATCTGCAGTATTGAACACAGTGATTAGCGACACTTAATTAGCAAAAAAGCCGAAAATTTATCACAAAAGCGCCTTTTTTGGCAAGTTTAATGACAAAAAGTCATTATAACTAACAATTATTAAACTTTTAATTTAAAATATAACCGGAATATATTTGTATAAGTGATAAATGTAGTAAAATAATTAATTTATTCCTTTTAATTAAAACAAATTAATTAATTCCTTATAATTTAAGACTTTTTATTCCATTAATTTAGCAGAAATAACAGTATTTTATAAAAAAAATAAACAAAAATAATAAATTTATTAGCTTAAACTAAAGAAATTTTATAAACATCAGTTATTTAATTAATTTCATAAGAATCAAACGCACTTTTATGAAAAAAAAAAGGAAATACTAGCATTTCACTACGGGGAAAACCACGGGGGCATTCGTGCCTGACGTCCCTTTTTAGGGACGCTTTTCGAGGGTCCAAAACAAGGTCAAGATAAAATATTTTGGAAAAATAAAAAAACACCCCAACTGATTTAATGTATAAACAGTAATATATATCGGCATTGAAAATTTTTTAAAATAAAAACTAGGATTTCTAAGCTTTTTCTTTTAAAATTTTTAAAAAAGCACTTTTCTGAAAAATTCTATCTTCCAACTTTAAAAAACGTGAATAAATTTTTAAATTCTGCTTTCTTTTTGTGTTCTTTATGTTCTATGAAAATCAGAGATACATCAGTGCAAATTTTGATTCAAAGGAACAATTTTCGTAGAAATAGGAGGATTTTTAAAAAACGTCCCTAAAAAGGGACGTCAGGCAGTAATGGGTTAATTTTGTTTAATATGTTATTAGAAAGAATAAATTATGAGACCTGCATTAAATTGTGCTTTATATCATCGAATAAAAGGGAATTAAAAACAATTGTAACTATAGAATCTAAATGCATATGAAATGACGAATTATTGCGGAGTCTTCTAAAAATTTATAAAAGTGAAAGTTAACAATGTTTTCAACAGGCAACCTAATAAACTATGTGATTAAGTTTATTTTCAAAAATAATTTTATTGATTTTTTAGTGGTTAAAAAAGTTACTTAAGTTTAAAAAAGAAAGTTCACTCAGTTCAATTTAGTATAAATATCAGTTTTGAAAAACAGACCAGTAATTTTTTATAAAAATGTATCATAAATTATTCCTTAAGACAAAAAATAAATATTTACTATTGATCACACTTTATTCAAGATATATAGTGTGACTATTTTTTATCTACTTTATTTTTTTTAAATCCAATGGTTTATTTTATTGTATGGTATAAAATCATAATGTTAAAATTTCATAAATTTATATGAATTCATTGGAATTTAGTATAGAAACTGAAGTTTTATCGATTTTATTAAAAAAAGAGTGTACAATCAAAATCTGTTAATTAGTAAGAAAAAAAAACAACTCATATCGAATTAAAGTATTTCTTGTTTCGGTTAAAATATCTCATCCCATCTTTGCTTCGTTTTTGACCTCGAGTAATTTGTGGCGCCATCTAAAATCATGTTGAAATATGAACTGTAGCATTGAGAAAAAGGTTTAAAATTTATTGTAGGCAAATAAAAGCAGTAATTGTAAGATATTATCAGAGAAATCTATAAAACGTTTACTTAAAAATTTTGTATTATTCAATTAAAGGAAAAAGCTAACTTTATATGCATTGTAAAAACTTAAAAAGTAGCAGTTGCCTGCCTTTAACTTATCTAATTTTCTAGTTGGAAAATAAATTATTCTTTTGTAAATATACTTTTTTTAAATCTAGTTTTTATTAATTCACATAAACAATACACAACTCCTTTACTTATTAAAATATCCGCTCACATTTTTATTTCAATATCTTAAGGACTTAAATACCTCTCCTAAATCCTAAATAATAGCAATGAATTACTTCATAACATTATTAATGACGCAATTAAATACAATCTAAAATACAGAAACAGAAAATTTCTAAACGATACACTAAGTTAAGAAAACAATTTCCTTTAAACTAATTAACAAGTTCACTTATCGTTAAACACACATATCTTTTTTCATTCCACATACACACTCATAACTCACCCACACGTGACTTGTTAAAAAGTATCCCCCTTCCCCAGACCTAACGAAAACAAATTCACGCTACAAACGATTAGATAACTTTCATCTTCATACGCAAAGACGTCACAATTCCGGTTATATACTAACAACACACACAACTCCAAGAGAAAATTAAAAAAAAAACATCTCGGTGTAATCTTCTTCGTTAACAATTTATATCCTTCGCACGCGGGCTCATTTGAGAAATGAACTTGTCCGTCCCAATTAGAATCTGGTAATGAAACGGCTTCAGCGGGCGCCAAAACATTCATTCATTTCTAGGGGCGCTCTTGTTGACGAACTCCAGATGGGTTAAATCCGACTTAACAAGCCCCGGCCTAATGAAAATGAATGGGCGGCTAGGGAAGATTGGCTTTTGTGTGTGCGAATATCTACTGCTTGTGGTGGGATTCTTCAGCCATTTTTGCCGCAAATGAGTGAATGAATGGAGATGAATTGGGTGGATTGTGGGTTGATTGCATGAATCGCAACATAGTGGGTGGGGATTGGTGTAGTAGTGCTACACTGCAAACGGCCACTGCCCATTTAAAAGCTTAATATATTGATCCTAAAATTAGCATATCTTTAGTTTGTTTTATTAACTCTTTCTACATTATTTTGTATATAGGGGAGAGTGCTGTACCTCAGGACGGTTGTACCTTCAGCCACCCAGTTTTAAAATTCGGGAAATAATGGAAATTTGAATTTGTGGTTGAATTTGAATGCAAAAAGATGCTATCTACTTGCTAATGTATAAATTTACTGTTTTTAGGTGAAATTTGAATGCAAAAAGATGCTATCTACTTGCTAATGTATAAATTTACTGTTTTTAGGTGCTCGAAGTTTTTTAGTGCATCACCACATTAATATTTTTCTTCCCATTTAATTATAATACGATAAAATGAGATATAGGGGCAAATCCCCGAGGTTTTGACTTTTTATTTTTGATATTCGAAATCTTCAGATCTCAATTCTTTAATTTTTCATAGAATTTTAAATGCAAAAGCACCTGGTGTTGTACCTTCGGACACCATAAGTGTTGTACCTACGGACACGTTCTTGTGGTTGTCTGTATAGCTAATCGGCGTTTTTGAATCAGGTTTCATTAAAGTGTATATGTTACAGTTAAAGTCCGGAAATCAGTTAATTTACAGATATCCTAGGTAATTTGCAGATTAACGAGGGTGATCCGTTAAAGAGCGAACTTTTTTTCAATTTCTAAGATTACCTAGGTAATCTTGCAATTACCTAGGTATTCTGCATCCTACCGACTAGACACTCGTTAATCTGCATACTACCTGTAATCAGTTATTTTACATATTAACGAGGGTGATCCGTTAAAGTACAAAATTTTATTTTATTTTATAAAAAGTTTAAGGAGGTTGAGGGGGCTGCCGCACCCCCAAACCCCCCTGCCCTAACTATAACCAAACTCGTTTTGGTGGTAAACAGTAACAATGACGAATCAAAAAAGGGGGATCGGTACTTTTTTCATATTACACAAAACACGCAAATCCCACAAAAATAGTAATGAAATAGCAATTTTAAAACTAGAATATAAAAACAATAATAATAGAATATTAAAGTACCAACTGAGATTTGTATCAATTGTGGTTTTCGATCTCGATTTGACAGCGTATTTCAATGAGCACTTAAACTAGCAAATCTTAATGAAAGCGCGGTGTAATCGGCTGGCAGCCTGCACTGAACTATTGCTAGGATTCGCGATCGATTACATATGTTAAACCCTTGCCCAGGTTCCAGCGATTGTTGAATTAACGTTTGTTGAAAAGATATTTCAACAGCTGGGACATTTGCTTTCAATCAATCAAATCAAAGTCTGCCCGGGCCTAGTGGCCCATCAGGCGGTGCCCATCTCCGTTTCTGTAGCCTTTGGGCCTGGGGTGCTAATTACTAGCGTGTGTCCAGGCCGAGTGGCTAGCCCGACGCTGGACCCCCAGTTGATTCCCCAAGCGAGCTTGGTCCTCATTTATCGACCCCGGAGGGATGAAGGGCTGAGTTGACCCATGACCAGCTACCCAAGGAGAAGCCGCAAGGCATCGAACCTGGGTCGGTAATGCTCGTAGCCAGACACGCTGACCACTACACTACCGCGGCCACGGGACATTTGCTTTGGTTAAAAGAAATCTCTGTCACTCTGAAGTCGGAGCTTCAACACAATTGTTTCAAAATACCCGTTTTAGTAGTAATATACTGTACTTAATCATGTAAATTTACAGTACTTACTTGTATTATTTTGTTTTAACATTCAACATGACAACTACCAGTGCTACGCTCTAAATTTGAAATCAAAACACCAAATATGACAACAAACTACGTATTGAAACCCAACTGCGCAGGGGTAAGCGCATTTTAACAGAAAGTATTGAACGAAACAAACTATTTTGAACTTTAACTATCAAGAGGCCGTTATAGTGTAGATTCCCTAGGTAAAATGTGAAAAACTCAAAAATCCGCACATTAACGACAGAAATCAGTTAATCTTAAGGGGACGCAGTACCTTTCTGGTAAAAATCTTTAAATTCATTGTTATTTTATAATTTTCGATGGTAAAATATGTAATTGCCTTAAATTAAACATAATATAAATTTGAAATTTATAAAAATTCAAATTTTATGAGTTTTTTAAAAGAAAATTTAAAATTTAAGAGGTGTTTTTAAAATGCTACTCCTCCTACAATTACTGACTTACACTCACAAAATTTGGTGTTCAAATACATTGAACTATGTACAATAAAAATTTGCATCGGTTTAGGGTTTGTAGTACTTTAAGTACTGAAAATATTTATTTTCTTGAATCCCTTCTTAAAAAAGCTCTAAAAATGCTAAAATTCACAACTCAGTAATTTTTTAAAAAACATCTACCATGGATATCCAAAAACCCATGCAAATTTTCGTTATACACACTTCCAACAATAGTCAGAAAAAAATTCAAGAGATTTGGTCCAATAGATAAAAAGCCTTAGCATTTTAAACAATGAAAAAGTGGTTCTGAGTAAAAGCACTTTGAAATTTCCATAACCCATAGAAACCTTAATACTTTCACACATAAAATTAACTACAGCTTGGATATTTTTGAACGAAAAGTTTTGAAAATTTGTAGGATGATAAACAAATGCAAATAGATTAGTTTGGATTAAAAAAATATTTTTCTCAATTTTGTCGAAAAAGAGGTACCGCGTCCCCTTAAGTTTACCTAGTCAGATTAACTAATTATCAACTTTAGCGGTAACATATACATTATAATGTATATTAAACTAATTCTAAATGGTTATCTATTTCCCGGTGATTATCTTCAAGTGATTTTAGATGAAAAATCAAATATTTTGTGATCTAAACTACTTTTTTGAATTTTTGATTTTACTTTGCATTTAATGTGAAATATGGTATAAAATCTTAAACACACTATCGCGTTTAAGTATGTTGATTACAAAAAACTTAAAATTTCCACCGAAGAAGATTTGCGAAAGTTATTGCCTCCAAATGCTTGCACAACTAAGTGTCGATCGAATTGTTTTTTCAGTCAGTGAAGTGATCAGATCAATCAGCATGATTGATGGAACTATTACCTCAAATTTCGATCTGAAAATCCCATGGGATTTATGTGTTTTTGGTAAAAAATCAAGACTTTTATCAATCAACTTCGTTTCAATGATCATTTACGATCAAAACTACATTACTTTAAAAAATAAATTTCCAATTTTAAAAATGCTTGAAATAGTTTATAAAAAGGTAATACACCAATAGAAATGTTCATTTTAAGCTTTTTTCAACTAAAACTTTCCTTTTTAAGGTTGTCCACAGGTACTACATGGTCTGTCCATAGGGAGAGCACGTTGTTGTACCTATGGACACTAATTTCGTCAAGTTATTAAAATGAATTAAAAATCCAATTTTGAAGATTTTAGCTAATAAAAAATATTACCCTCTTTGTTAAGGTTAGGACTATAGGTTGGGCACTTTAAATGGTAAAAATGTGATTTTACCTGTCTTGAAAAATCCAAACGTGATTTTTGTCCAAAGGTACAACACTCTCCCCTATAGTATGTTTCAAAGGTTCGTTTCACGGTTTTTATTCGGAACCAACGCGTCCTAGTATCATAGAAGTAAAGGTCTACCCAAAGGAAAGTGAACCTTGGTTTACAGTGATCCTAGTAGGAAAGTTAACAAAAGAAATTAAAAACCTTTAGGAGATAGAATAAAAATTCAATGTGGAAATCGTCGGGAATACCCTAATAAAACGCGAGCAGAAAAAATTTCATGAAAACGCCATCAATATCCGATGAAATATTCGCAAGTGAATAATTTTATCAGGCCTCAAAAAAGATTCAGGCCTCAAATTTAGAGTTTCTTTGATTTTTTGGTTATAATTTGTCTTCATTTAGCTAACAAATAAAAGGGAAAACTACATTAAAAAACTAAAAAAACTTTAAAATTTGAGATAAATTTCTTTAGATCGGATTTTAATTATTTAATAACTTCATAATAGTTAGAGTCGTAATTTAAAAAGTTTTTATAGTTATAACGCGGATTTTCCGAAATGTCTTTGCCAAAAATTGTCAAAAAATTACACTGTGTTTGCAACATCCATAGGCTAACAGACCACAAAAGGGTATGTTGTTAGCTAGAACGTTTTAAACTTCATTTTGCTTTGATAGCGTTCTGAATAGTATTTGAAACTGGTTGCTGTGTCCATAATTTTTTTTAAAAATAATGATGTAAAGTAGTGTTGCAAAAAAATTACAGATGTAGAAAATGTGTTCTTATAGTGCTCCCGATCTTAATTTAAGACTAAATACGTATTCCAAAGACACAATTTCACAACACTACTTTTCAGAATACTGTGTAGCAACACTTTTTAGCCATATTTAGAACACTAGAACAATATAACACATGTGTTGCAATTTCCTTTAGGTAATAAAACAGTGCTGTTGTGATGTAAGCGTTTTCAGGGTAGTAACTGTGAAATGAGAGAACAATTCTTATTTTAGTGATTTATAAAAAAAGAAATTCACATAAAAGCATATAAAACGAATATATTAATTAAGGAATAACAAGAGAAAGAAACAAAAAAGAAGCCTTTTTAAATCCTAAAAGACAGTTAATTTATGTGAGTCATATAGTATTTCCTTGATTCATAATAAGAAAAGAAAGTAAGAAAAAATAAGAATAGATAGGAAAAAATATTTGTATGGATCTAAAAGAAAATATTTATTTAACATCCCGTAGTATAGAAGGAAAGATAATTAGATAATTATTCATTTACCTGACTTATTCAAATATTTCAGCAATGTTAAAACTAATATTAAAAGTGAAAAAAATCAATTATTTGTTTTACTTTGAAAGGATTAACAAGACTAAGGTGATTTAAAAAATGAAGCAAACGGATACTTTAAGATAAGGATAATGGGATGGAAAAATGTCCATTTTTACATCACATTATCCCTATCTTCTTGTAACAGAGATATAAAAAGATACATTTCAATGAGAAAGAACAGGAAAAACACTATTATTTTCGATAAGTTAAATGTATGATTTTGAAACCCCAGTCTTATTAAATTACATTTGTTTTGTAAACCGACATGATAGTTTTTGTAGGAGAAACAAATTTCCTTTAATAGATGATAATTTCAAGGTAAAGAGTTTCAAGAGTTTTTTTCAAGAAGATAGAATTTCATATTCATTTCATCGAATAGTTTTAGTTGTTTTCTTTAGACAGAAAAAATGTTTCAAAAATTGTTTACGCAAAAAATGTTCGTTTCAAAGATTATTATAGCTAATCCATTGAATATGCCGTTGAATAATAATTGAATATACATATTCAAAGTAACATTACTAAAAAAAAGAGCAATTATATCAACTTTTCTGTAACTAGCATAGTTTTTGGAACGTCAGAACCATGTTAACAAAGCAGTTGTTGAAATAACATTATTCCCAAATCAGTGGCAAATCCAGAATTTTTGTCTGGGGGGCTGAGTTTCACAAATAACTTAATTACTATTATATGGGCTGTTCAAATATTAGTGTAACTGAAAGGGGGAGGGGAGTTGCCAGTGCTGTAGCCAGATTTTTGTTAAGGGGGTTACTCAACATCTTTTCTCAGGTCTAATCTTAGGAATACTACGTTTTAGGTGAGATGACTTTTTAAGGTTTTAATTTTGTTGCACTAAGTTTCAAAATTGTGTAAAAATGGAAACTCTAAAAAGGGGGGTCTGGGGGGTCATCCCCCAGAAAATTTTTGAAAACTTGCCCCTCAAAATAGTGATTTAGCACATTTTGAAGCCTTTTAGATTCCATCCAAAGAGACTCATTGAAAGCTGCAGAATTTTCAAGGAAAAAAGTTTATAGTATTATGAATTGGAAAATTTCTATGGGGTTTAGAGGTTCCTATTCCAGAAAATTTTTTGAATTTTGCCCCTAAAAGTGGTATTTTAACTCATGTTGAGACTCTTAAGGTTACATCAAAGATAATCACTTCTTGAAAATCCCTAAAGTTTGAAGGAAAAACCGTACTTATTAGATTCCAAATTTCGAGGAGGTTTGGGGGTCTTCCCCCAGAAAAATTTTGGAATTTTTACCCTTAAAAGTAGGGTTCCGATTCATTTTGAGACCCTTTGGGTAACAAACCGAATGTCCCCAATGTGTTGAAATTTCTTTTTTGGCTTTTTTGCTATTACCAAAACTTGAATGTCTTATTCCTGGAGGGGCTGCAGCTCCACATCCCCCTACTGGATTCGCCACTGTCCCAAATAAAAGTTTAGGTTGGAAAAAATGCTAAATTTCTTTTTCATAACTTTCCTTACAAAATTGGGAAAGAAAAGAAAGTATATTAAAACTTTATCCTGAATCGTATTTTAATCTAGTACACTGCCCAGCAATCTGATCACTGGCAGCGAAAAAAAAATCATTACAACATAATAAATAGATCAGTTAAAAAGTGATGTGCAACTATTAGATTTAAGAAGAAGAATGTCCTTATTAAAGTAAATACTACAAAATATTACTCATCCTAAAGTTTTCTAAAATTTTTAACGTCTTCTCCTGCATCCTTTCTAAAAGTTGCTTTAAAAAATTTATTCGAAGATTCCCTCCATCTTCATCTAATTTAAAACTCGTAGGCCACACATTATGCGGATCTTATCTAGCTCTTCTGCATTCTTATTGATTTTTATTCTTATTGATTATTCTGCATCCTTTATAGATATTGTGGTATTGTGGATAGCATTTCATTCAGATGCTCATCTTGCTCGTCCAGGAAAGTATCTTAAAGCAATCACTTTTTAAACCCTTAAATCTTAAAGCAACCACCCTTTATCCTATGGGTGGATCTTGTGCATCCTTTATAGATATTGTGGTATTGTGGATAGCATTTCATTCAGAGGCTCATCTTGCTCGTCTAGGAAAGTATCTTAAAGCAATCACTTTTTAAACCCTTAAAGCAACCACCCTTTATCCTATGGGTGGATCTTGTGCATCCTTTATGGATATTGTGGTATTGTGGATAGCATTTCATTCAGAGGCTCATCTTGCTCGTCTAGGAAAGTATCTTAAAGCAATCACTTTTTAAATCCTTAAAGCAACCACCCTTTATCCTATGGGTGGATCTTGTGCATCTTTTATAGAAGCTATTGAGATTTTTTTTTCAGAAGATCACCTTTCTCTTCTTCATCTTATCTGTATGAATACCTTCATTCTGTGGGGTATCTTGATCTTCTACATCCTTTATATACAAGCTGTTGGGATCATTTTATTCAAAGGATCATCTTTTTTCGTCTTCATCTTATCCAGGGGCGTCATTTAGGGGGGGCCGGGGAGGGGCAACCGCCCCCCAAGGTTTCAACTGTTATGTGAAAAATAGCTGCAAGTCCCTTGGAAAATCTTTAACTTCCACAAAGAGCTTTGAGTGCAACTCAAAAAGTCTCAAAAGGAGTTAAAACACTACTTTTGAGGGTTAAATTTAAAAAAAATTTCTGGGGGAGGACCCCCAGCCCCCCAATAAAATTATCACCTCTGTTTTTCAGGGTTTATCCCCTTGAAAATTTTGCCTTTTACAGGAAGCTTTTCCTTTTTAGTTCTCCCCAGAGTTTGAAAAAGAGAAAACACTAGTTTAAAGTATTTATTTCAAAAAAAAAATTCTGGGGGAGGATCCCCAGACCCCTCTAAAATTTTTGCGTCGGTTATACAGATTCCCCCCTTAGAATTCTGCCATTCACAAGAAGCTTTTCCCTCTAGGAGCTACACAAAGAGTTTGAAAGAGATAAAACTCAAGTTTAAAGGAAAAATTTCTAGGGAATACCCACAGCCCCCCTCTATAATTTTGACCTCTATTAAACAATGTTTTTCTCCTTGAAAATTCTGCCTTTCAATAAGCTTTTCCTTTTTAGTGCTCCCCAAGGAGTGCGAAAAAGAGGTATATAACACTAGTTTAAAGTGGTAATTTCAAGGAAATATTCCGGGGGAGGACCCCCAGCCCCCTCTAAAATTTTTTCGTTGGTTTATACAGTTTTCCCTTTAGAATTCTGCCACTAACAAGTAGATTTCCCTTCAGGAGCTCCCCAAAGAGTTTGAAAAAGAGATAAAACACTAGTTTAAAGGGGATTTAAAATAATTTCTGGGGTAGGACCCCGCCGCCCTTGAAACTTGGACGTTTATTTACAACTCTTTTCCCTAGAAAATTCTCTGGTTTAAAAGAAACTGTTCTCTTTGGATGCAGCCCAAAGGGTCTTAAAATGAGCTAAAACACTTCTTTAAGAGGCAAATTTTAAAAATTTTCCTTGGGGTGAACTTCAGACCCCCTTTTTTCGGCGCAAGTTCAGACTTGCGTATGCGCCAAGTTTTTAGCGACAAAGATGACTAATATGGTAACCCTAACTCATGTTAAGTGAATTATTTGGCTTCCAAATGTGCCGCTAAACAGCCAAAATTCGCCAAGCATACGCAACTCTGAACTTGCGCTCTTTTTTCTTGGACTTAACGTTGTCAAATTTTAACATTATATGTAATATCCTTCACATACTACTTTTCAGTGTTCTAACACTAACACTTCACCTACTATAAATGTGCTCGTTTGGGGATAAATTAAAAATGAAGTTGAACCCTCCCAAAAAAGTCTAGTTATAGCGTGGTCCAGACCCTTTTAAAAAATCCTTGCCCTCCAACCTCCGACCAAAAACTGAAATGATGCCCCTGATCTTATCCGTAGCCGTCGTAGGAATACCTACTTTCATTCTGTGGGGTATCATGAACTTGTGAGTCCTTTATAGAAGCTATTGGAATCTTTTTATTCAGAGGATCATCTTTCTCGTCTTTTTCTTATGGCGATGCGTCAGCAAACTATTTTGCGCCTTTTCCTACTAGATGGCACTGTAACTCGCACGGTCCCGCGATCGAAAGTCAGCCAAGAACAGTCAAAAGAATCGAGGGAAGCGATATCCGCTAAATACTGGCGCGACTCTCTCAAACAGAGGCGGGAGCGAATTCTAAGAAAAAAACAGGGGGAGAGATATGTCCGAGGTGAGAGCGTTGACACCCCGGGGGTTTCGTTGACGATAAACTGTCGCATTTCCATTTAGGGCGCGTTTACGAAGATGATTTCTCAAGAACTCTCTTTTTCTAATGCTTATTTGCCTTAAAAGAAGTCAAATTTTTAGATACTTTTAAAGCGAATATTGTTTCTATAGAAAATAAATACAGAAAAATTTTTCAAAAAGAATAATTTTTAAAACCTTTAAGAATTTACATCATCTGTTGATTAAAAAGTCTTATTTTAGAGACTTGCTCAATCGTTTGGCACTTTTTGCTACTTAGCTTTTTTCTGATCAGAAGAAAAAACATTCCCTTGCTTTTGTGAAACTTATCTTATGATAATAAGGACTAATCAGTGCTAGAAGTGCGGGGTGACGCGTCCCCCCGCACTTAGGGGTTCAATCTCCCCTAAAATTCGGCTTTTTATAAAATATGTATTGTTCCCTCTTGAAAATTCTGGAGGGTACAAGGAGTGGTTCTCTATGTGTGTAAAAAAGGGTCCAAAATGTCCAAAAATGAGTTGAAACACTCCTTTTTAATATCAAATTTTCAAAAATTTTCTGGGGGAGGACCCCCATACCCTCTCTATTTTTGGTGGTGAGGGGTGTAAACAAACATGGTATGAAGTACGCGAAGGAGAGACATTTTGTGTGGTTATGTAAATTCATGAAGTAATGAAACACGGGAAACTGTGTTAATTATGCTGAGTTATAATTGAAGTGTTTTATGTATAATAATGATAGCATTTGAAAATTATATGCATGATATTTATTCACTCAGGGGGTATTTGATATATTTGTGTTTAACAGCGGTTAATCTAAAATCCAATAATTAAATAAAGGTTCACAAACGAAATTTCTTTATTCTTCTTTAAAAAATAATTAGAAAGAAGTAACAACAGCATAAGTAAAACTTAGGCATCATTAATCAATCAAAATTCAGAAAAAAAATGCTCAAAATATATATTGAACTATTTACGGTTAGACCTCATATTCGATTTTGGTGAAAATCGGTTGGTAATTTAGGCAGTAATTGGAATTTGAAAAAAGTTCAGAATTCGATGAAAAAACATGAGTCCAAAGAAAGCTTATAAATCCGAAAATTTAGTTATTAATTTAATTTTTTTTATCGTAACTAATTGTTATGGCAAAGTTTTTCCAGAATTACGGGTTTTCATGGTGATATTTGGGTCATTTTCTGTAAAACACTTGGGGGTTTCAAAACTGAAACCAAAGGGCGTATCTGTTACATTTACAGTACTTTTCAATAGATATCCCCATCCCCATGCATTCAAGGAGGATTGAAAGAACCGGTTTGGGGTAAGCTCTCAACCACCCACGCAACGATGCCCTCCGTTAAAAACAGCATAGAAGTTTAGGTACTATCTAGAAGCGCCCATCCGAAGGGGGGGGTGATGGGGCCCTGCCCTCCCCCGAAATTCGGACTCGGTGTACCAAAACAAGTTAAATACCTGGGGGTTTTTTTGGTCCAAACTTCCAAACGTTTTCTGGTGAAGGACCCCCACAGACCCTCCATAGGTACTTGTAATTTTATTACTGACAGCTTTTTATATATTAACTTTTTAGGGCCTAAATTATCACTAAAAACTTCATTGGACCTGTTAAATATGTGTGGGAGGGGCTGGGGAGTGAGTGAATTTGTGCTCCTCCCGAAATAAATTTCTATTTACGCCACTGCGCCAATCTCACAGAAATTAACTTCGATACACACATTTTGCTCCCTGGCAACTAAACTGGTAGCTTTTGAATTTTTCTGAAATATAATATAGTCAAATAAGCAAAGAATTAGAAGTCTTAAGATGTTGGGAAAATGTTTATTTACATTGATTTGTGAAAAAACTTCCTCCCTCTTTTTTTGGGAAAAAAAGTTTTAAATATATATTTCCAATAAAATCCAATATTTCACAAGTAACAGCTGATTTAAAAGATGATATATATTTACATGGGAACTATTGGTAGAGTAAAATATTTAGACAAATTAACACTTAGCAGTATAACTAGAGAAGCCAGTAAGAAATATTCATTACATGAAATAAAAAAAGGCATAGATTCAAAATTCAATTCATAGAAAAGTTTAGCGACTTCAGAGAATACACTCATAGCCGAGCAAAATTACCCAGTATTTTTCCGTTTTTGTCGATGTTTATTGAAATTGTTTTTGGAGATAAAATCCATCTATTTTTTTTTGGCAAAAAATAATTATAAATTTATATTTGCAGTAAAATCAAATACTCCACAAATATGACAGTTCATTTAAAAGAGGATATTTACATGATATGTGGGAACTATTGGTCGAGTAAAATATTTACACAAAATAACAAATAGCAGTATAACTGGAAGCCAGTAAGAAACATTCATCACATGAAGTAAAAAAGGCAATTATTCAAAATTTAATTGATGGAAAAGTTTAGCGACTTCAGAAAATACACTCATAGCCGAGAAAAATCACCCTGTATTTTTCTCATTTTGTCTATGTTTATTTACATTGATTTGTGAAGAAAAAACTTCCTCCCTCTTTTTTTGGAAAAAAAAAAGAGTTTTAAATATATATTTCCAATAAAATCCAATATTTCACAAGTAACACCTGATTTAAAAGATGATATTTACATGGGAACTATTGGTAGAGTACAATATTTAGACAAATTAACAATTAGTAGTATTACTACAGAAGCCAGTAAGAAATATTCATTACATGAAGTAAAAAAAGGCATAGATTCAAAATTCAATTCATTGAAAAGTTTAGCGACTTCAGAGAAGAGCCGAGCGAAATTACCCAGTATTTTTCTCTTTTTGTCGATGTTTATTCACATTGTTTTTGGAGATAAAACTCCATCTCTTTTTTTTTGGCAAAAAAGAATTCTAAATTTATGTTTGCAATAAAATCAAATACTCCACAAACATAACAGTTCATTTCAAAGAGGATATTTACATGATATGGGGGAACTATTGGTAGAACAAAATATTTACTCAAAATAACAAATAGCAGCATAACTAGAAGCCAGTAAGAAATATTCATTACATGAAGTGAAAAAGGCAATAATTCAAATTTTATGGATTCGCAGATTAACAATTTTATATAATACACTGACTGGTCGACGAAAATTACAAAGTATATTTTCTCTTTTTTATGGCAAAAGATAATTATAAATATATATTTTCAGTAAAATCAAATATTCCACATATAACAGTAGATTCAAAAGAGGGTATTTCCACTATGTGTAGTAAAGAGTGAGGTAGAGTAAAATATTTGAAAAATTACATAAGTTTGTAGTATAACTAGAAGCCGGTAAGAAATATTTACTACATGAAGTAAAAAGAGGAAACAATTCAAAATTATATTATATTGATATCTAGATTAGCAATTTCAGAGGATACACGATACACTCATATATCGAGAAACTATTTCTTACACATTATTTTTCACCACCCCCAAATGCTTATATACACTATATAAAACAAATATTTATATATTCCATTACTCAAATGATAAAATTTATCGTAATACATAGATTTGATATAAGGTAAAATATTTTTAAAAAATTAACTTAACATACTAGCAGCAATGGAAGGGGGCTCATGGGGTTTGATAACCAAGTATACTGAGGATGCAGACATGGCAGCAGATGATGAGGAAAGAGAGATAGATGGGGGATGGATTGGCCAGCTGACAGGAAGCTCGAGTGATGGCAACCAAAGGATGAGACTTGTCTTCTTAGACTAAATTAATTTCATTCTTTTCTAAAGAAAATTTTGCTCTCTTGAAATGATAGCATGAAGAAAATATTAGGAGATGGAGTTCTGATGATCAAGTTGTGAGGATGAACAAAGATGAAATTTCTACAGGTGTCCTTGTGAAGGGATCTTAGATGCAGCGTGAAAGCATAGGAAGATATCGTTCCAAGTTAAAATGGCAGCAGATGATGGAAAACAACTGAAGGATATCTTCTGGAAAAATTTTTCACCCCCTGAAAAAATGCATCCTCCCATCGGTCCCTTGACTTGGGAGGTGGGGTGGTAAAACAAGAAACTGCGAACAATTATTGGTCATAAAACGGTGCTATCGGATATTCCATCTCCTGCAATTCGACCTGCGACCACCCAGAGAAAAGAGTAGCGCCAACTCTTGGACCTAACACCCCAAATAACAAGATAAGAAACAAAAGGAGAGAGGCATTTCCAACTCAGGGGACTATAAATATTCTTACAGACGACTGTCCGGATACGGTATTGAGTTACCATGATTGCAAGCAAGGATTAGGGCCAACGCAAAGTTTTATTACAGCCAGGCACTGGCTGTAATAAAACGATTACTGCCAGGCGTCCAGCACTAGCGGTTTAGGGGGAGATATCCCGATATCTCCCCCTAAACCGCAAGTGCTGGAGCCTAGCAGTAATCGTTTTATTACAGCCAGTGGAAAAGTCTACGCTGCACCTTACCCTTGTCGCTCTGGTCAAGAGGACTCGCCCCCCACCGCCGTCCGTGAGCCGCCGAGGCGCAACTCGGGCTACGCGGAAGCCGCAAGAAATTTGTTGTTCCCCTTCAAGCCTTATGGAGAATTTCCAATTCGTCCCCTTTTTCTCTTCAGTTGAAAAATATTTTAAGATTTGAATTTTTAAAATTGTTTTGTTGTTGGGAAGAAAACGCTACAAAAGAACCCTTGAAAAATCATTGAAAGTTGAAAAATATATATTTCGTGGCGTATTCCTTATAAAAGCACTTGGCGAACCCCCGGTTGAAAATCACTGTTATAGAAGAATATTATTTCATATAATTTTTTTATTTTCTAGAGGGTGCAGCTTCCCCAACTGCACCCTTATTCCTCTTGAAAAATACATGCTGCCTCACTTATAGTGAATCAAGGATTGTATTCTAAACAGTAGAACAACCAAGTATGACATATTTTCACTTGTACACCTACGCGTCCAGCCTATTTAAAAATTTACTCCCAAAGCAATTATATACCTCTTAGTTTTTCAAAAGTTAAATCAGAATGTATATCATTTTCATATTTTAGTTTTTAGAGTATATCCATAGAAACATTAGAGTCGTTGGAAACAGTTAAGGACTACAATGCTCATTCGTAATCCAAAATATAAGCTCCATCAATCAATTAAAATCCTCTGTCGCCTGTTTCACTTTAAAATTTCGAAATTTCATTAAATTTTTCCTATTAAAATGACTAAAAAATATTCTTACAACAATTTAACCGTGTTTTTTAACCGTGTCAATATGCACTTCCTGAATACAATTTTTCACTCTACCCTAATAAAAATTAATTTATTTCTCAATTACATACTATGTATAACTATTATTAAAAAATATTGCTTTTGCCAACTCAATTCAGAAATGCGAAACTGCTCCAGTCTGACCTGAGTTTTTTAGTTTTGTATTTGTAAATCCGTTTGCTCCTCCGAATTCCAAAACACTCCGCTTTTTATTGATTTTTAAGAATCGTGTTCTATTTTATACCTTTCTTTACCAAAACATTGTATGTACAATTCCGAACGGTCTCAAAATGCTAAACTAGGGAATAGAAAATGTAAGTAATGCAAAGGGAAAGGAGTATATTAATGGTCAGCATTGAAAGAAATGAAGCCTGTTTTAATGTAATCATTAGGGCTGTGATTTATTGTAATTGAAAATCCAAAATATGTACATATAATAGGTGTTTATTTTAGCAAAAGATGTGTTAAATATGCCAAATATGTAATAATAAAAAGAAAATGTTAAGTAATATTTTTATAGGGGCTCTTCAATTATTGCTTCAAATATTGGAAGGGTGGTTTTGCTATTTGCCGACAGAGAGAGGCTTATTAAAACTAGAAGGATGCTTATTAAAACTCTGTTTTGGAAAAATTATAGTAACTTTCCAAAATCATTAATGAACTGTAAAATTTTCTCAAAGTTGACTGAAAGAATAAAAGAAGTGCGAAAACAAGAAAAACAAACCATTAAATGGTCATAAAAGGGGTTGAGAGAGTGCACTATATATCCGATATTCTATTTCCTGCATTTTATTGCTTTATTGCCCCCACCCAGACTCCCCACCATCAAGAAGATCCACTGGCCATCCCCAAGGGGGGTGAAAAAAAAACAAACAGAAGCATGCACATTTCGTAATGGGCTTAAGTTTTTTGTTGCTGTCTTGTCGCTGGAAAAAAACTTCTCTTCTCGGCGTTTCATCTGACAATCCCGACTTCACAACCTTTTAAAAGTTAAATTCAGCATTGGGTGCACTAATTTTAACTACAATTTGAATGTGTTATTTCATTTTATGGGTTACTTAAATTTGAAATCGGTCAAACGTGTGATTATATTTGAAAATAAACTTGAAAATGGATAAATCTTATAAATAAAATTCAATGTGTGTTATGTATATAGTGTGTTGGTTTGTTTGTTAGTCTTTTATACAAATCCACAGTTTTCTTCCGATCTGCACAAACTTGGTATAGAACCTACGTTAAAAAAACTCGAGAAAAAACATACACATGTTTGGGAAACTTTAATTGATCCTCTTTTGTCCCTTTTTACGGTGATTTTACTGAAATAGCGTTATTTCTTCAACAAAGATCATCCCATTGTTAAAAAACGTAATGCAAAGTAACAAGTTTTTAAAAGAAAAACTGGATATAAAAGTATAAGGTACTTGTACCCATTATGGACAGGGCTCTCAATATGGACACCCCTAATATCTTTAAAAGTAAGAAACTTGATAGAGAGTTGGTGCTACCTGTCCGTGAAGAAAAGCAGTTGAAAAGATAATTTAGCCTGGAAAGTGCAAAATAGCGCGCGGTTCGCCATTTTGAAGGAAATTTGTTTTTTATGGTGTGCTGATCGTAATTACAGGTTAAGTTTAAATTCTTATTAGATATGGTAAAATTACTTTAAACATTAAAAAGTGGAGTGTTTTAGAAAGCGGATAAAACATATTTTCGTTTTCTATTGCGTATATTGCTTATAAATGTTTTCTTTGTTTATTTATTACAAGATTTAGTTAAACTACGCCCTGTTCCCATTATGGACACCGTATGTCCACATTGGAAGTACAGCAAGTGATTCTTCATATTCACATATTTCTGAAATAATTATATCTATAATGTTATTGTATTTAGCTTATTCAAAATAAATTAAGGTTTATATGTATTTTTAATCTTAATTAAAGTATCCGTGCATTACATTACAAAGTGCATGTTCTGAAGATATTTACTATGCCCCTCCCTCCCCCGCAATACTCTAAGACAGGGGTTCCGAACCTTTTTGCACCTGCGTACCACTTGACTTTTTGAGAAATTTTGGCGTACCACCAGACCTAAATATTTTAATAAATTTATAATATATTTACTCTTCTAAAAGTGTTCAAGAATTCGGCGGTTTTATTATTAAGGATAGCATTTAACGAAATAACATACCAAGAAAGGCAGTTGAGTGGGTTTTTTCAAAATTTTAACCAGGTTTCATAAATTAGGATTTTTTTCATTATTTTCTGAGTTTTTACAAAATTTAGGAAGTTTAAATTTTTTGAAAAGTTTCAGTGATTTTTTTCAGTATTGTGAATGGGTTTTTTCAAAGCTTATTTTCACATTCTATCTCATAGCATTGATAAATGAACACTTTAAAATAAGAATAAAAACATCAATTTAAAAAAAATTACTTACTTTGAAAAAAACCCACTTAACTATATGAAACAACTGACATTATTTTGATACAACACATTTAGTAGTGCATAAATGCACATACAATGCAAGGGGAAAAGACAAATGCACATTTTTACACACAATTTTTTTATTTACATAGTATCTCCCATGGAAGTTTAGACTAAAACATTCTCTTGAGGTGACGAGATAGATCAGACGATATATGGGGCATAGACGATAGATGTACAATGTAGCAAATCAACCCCGTCAGTTGATGTTAGTTATCACAACTGCTAACATCTATTTGCCCTCTCCTATTGGTAGGTTTATAACTGAACTATTAGGGTAAAAGATATCATGATTAGAGATAAACCAAAAAACATTTATAATTGATGCCAGAAAAAGTGTCCAACAAAAATAAATATCATTTAGTTTTTAATCAAAAGTACATTTAACAGCACATCTAAAAGATATTCTTCAAGCTGGAACTTGCCTAGTGTGCAATGATTCTATGAAAGAAATAATTAGTTTCATAATAATACACACACATATAATAATAAAAGGTACTTTAAAAACTTATTTGGAAATGCTTTAAAACTGACATATTAATTTGTAGTAAGATTAATTTGTAAGAACAACGTAAAAAAGTGCGAAGATTATACTTTTTTTTATTTCCAATGGGCGAGTACCACTGGATATTAATCCATCTACCACTAAACTGCCCTAAGATAATACTTACTGCGAAGATAATACTATTAATTTCTAATGTTATTTAGAAATATAATACAGGGTGTTTCAAAAATCTGTTTCACAGCTTTTATTTGGAAGCAACGTCTCCTAGGGAAGTGAGATCTCTACCTACCCCTAGATGAGTGACTATGGTATTGAAAGAGCTTAAAGCGTCCATTGTAGAGGAAATTTAAAAAATTAATTAAAAACTAAAGGATCAAAAATCTCAATGAAAGTATTGTTGTCACCGCTGTAAGTAACTCGATGAAAAAAGTTCATGAAAATATCGTGAATATTCAAGGAGTTATTAGCATTTGAAAATAGCACTTTTTCAGGCATGGGGCCGTTCAAATATTACCTAACCTCTTTTTTGGTCATTTATAACCCTCTCATTAAGATAAGCAAACCTCAAACCCCCACCATAATTACGTAAGAAACTGCAGGATCCCCCCCCGAAATTTTAACATCACTTTTTTTAGCTACTGTTTTTTTCACCTTGAAGAGTAGGTGACTTTTTATACAAGGAATTGTCCTTTTTTTGGTTAAATTTGGAAATTATTTAGGCAAGAAACAAGAGATTTTAGAAAATACAGTATCTAACGTAAGCATCACTCATATCCCCCCTCCCCCCTCGTCAGGAAAAATAAGCAAAGAGCAAACCCCCTTAGGTGCTTATGCAATATTTGAACGTCCCATATCAAAAAAGAAAAAGTACAAAAATTTGCAAGTTGTTTTTGATTTTCTGATTAACTTTTTTCATTTAATTAAAATTATTCAAAACTACATATACCAACTGTGAGGAACTTGCAAATTTTGCTGGTGAAAAAAGAATAAAAGCCGTGTGTGTGAAACGGACTTGTTGGTTTCTAGTACAACCTTTGCTGCGGTGAGTGGTTTAGTTTAGTGATAAACTTTTACTAAGAGCAACTTTTAAAATGGTTTATAAAACCATGTTTTACATTTTTATTGGGAGCGAGGGCGTCGTCGATATTGCTCTAGCTAGCTGAATCCCAACCTAGAGAGCCTATATCCCAACCAAGCTCATCTGCTCCAAAAACAAAAATAACCCGAGAGAAGAAGTGCCCGGATGAGACTCCCTCACCTCCACGCCGGGGGGAAGCAAACCCCCAAATGGGCCGACACGGAGAGCGAAGGAGACCGTCGCGAACAGGACTTTGGAGAAATACCCTGTTCACCACTCAAATATGTCTGCGGACCACTTCACTTAAATTTGAACCTTGGGGGACCACCCCAACTTTATCTTCAAAATTTTAACCTTTTTTCCAGTGTATTTATTCCTCACAGAAGGTTAAATTCCTCTGAAATTTTAATTTTTTTCTGAAGTAAGGGAAACCGAGTCTTACAATGTTTCTAAATGGAATGAAAGTATATAAGGTAAAACGGGGCAATTTGATACAAGGGGGCACATACACTTTCAATATCTCAAAAACTATCAAGGTTATTTTTGGTCGTGTTTTTACGAAAAGTTGTGTTTATATGCCTAAGCATAACATATGAAAACAATAAGCTCTGTAATAAGTCTATAAAATTTGGTGAAAGAAACTAAAATTTTTTCATCAAAAATTTCCAAAAGTAAATTTCTAAGTAAAATGTAAAATCTTCCTGAAGCTATTCTACTTGGAACACAGAGATCTGTAAATTTGAAAAGCAAGTTCATTCTTGTTGTCAATAGGGGAAATGCTTAGTATAAGATAAAAAAGTAAACTAGATATGTACTGACGGTGACGCGAAAAAACCGTTCAGACAAAAACCGTTCAAAAAACAAAAAATTGTTTTGAAACAGAAAATTATTATCGAAATTTTATAGATTATTGTTTAAAATTGCCTTTCCACCAATTTGTCGAATTTTTGTTCGTCCTTATTGGGGTCATTTGCATGATGAGTAACCTTGCATAGCAATGTATTCCAAATTTCTCCTTTTTTTAGTAATTTATTGTATGACTATATTGTAAAAAAGGCGTCGTGAGGGCTTTTTTTCGCTCGTCCTACGATCGAAGCTAGTCGAGATACATTCCTTCCTAATACCAACTGATAAGTAAGAAGTTCCCTCCCGGCTTTAGTTCTCTCCTCCTCCCATTCCCTTTCTGGGCGCAGGATTATAGGGTTGCTAACATTCACATCACTTGGCAGCTAAAATTTTGTTCGCCAGAGATATCGCCAAAGTTAGCGTTTACATTAGCACCTATAGAATAAAATTACAGCTCACAAGATGGTAGTTGAAGTAGGCGGAACCTTTCCCAACCTTCTGAAATAGATTTTAAATCCAAAATAAAGCATTAATTATTTTGAAAACCCATAAAAATTAACAGAACTTGAAAAGAAGGTGTAGATGGCGCTACCTCCTAGAGGTGTAGAAAAATGGGTTTCGATTTTCATGCTTTCAGCTTACGGAATTACTAAGAGGAGGTTTTATAAATGTTACACAAAGTGTGCCACTCTTTCTTGAATTCCAGAGGGACCTATGGCACTTTTTCATTTGATTTTAAGAAGAATAAGGGTTCTAGGAACTATCTATTAGTTACGACTACGTGCGTAAAAACTAACATTGTGGCCATACGAAAATGATTTCTAGAATAGGCCGCTTGGACTGACATCTAGTGGTAGAGTCGGAAAGCTCGGAGCTGACGCATCGCCTTATCTGTAGGAATACTATCATCCTTAATGTAAAATTTAAAACTGCATGGCGGTGTTATTAACATTTGCTTTTTATAGATGGCGCCAAAGCATATGGAAATAATTGGATGTTATTTCTGGTTTGTATACACAGATTATTCTACAATTCCAATGTAATTTTATTCTGGTAAAATTTTTCTTTCCTTTGGGATTTAATAAATTAATTTAAATTTAAAAAAGAATATTTATAATTAACGCTAGTATTTAATGAAATTACTCTTTATTACATGTTGTTAGAAAGTTTAGGTAAAATTTAAAAACAAAATCGGAATAATAATTTTAAACATAGTTTTACGAATTTCATGAAAATTTTCTCTTTCAAAATTGTGATATACATAACTTCGATAAAGCTTTTATATTATTTTTAAAAAAATCATCAGACATCTTAAAAATGAAGCGTTATACATGAAATTTTAGCTACTGCATTAAAATGTCTTTTTATTCAACCAATGCATGTGAATTTCATACATATTATTATTTACCAATTAATGTTTATCTAATCTTCAAATATCCAAAAGTCTTTTGTAATATAAAAACTATTAAATTCAGATGTACGAATTGTAATTGCTGTAGAAAATTGTGTAATTGTGTTTTGAGATTATATAATTGGAGAATTTTTGTAATGATAACAGGCTTGTTATGACTTATGATAGTATTATTTTTAAAATACTAATACTGCAGGACTCGATTTCAGCCGGAACGGTTCGGAACCTCTTTTTTGGAAAAATAAATTAACATTCTATTTCAAGGGTCTCCTAACTACGGGCCGCGAGACCCTTTCCTTTAGGCTCGAGGATGCCTATCTATGTACGAAAAAAAAGTCCTAAAATGAATTAAAATTTTGTTTAAAGGGTCAAATTTCCAAATATTTTCTGGGGGAGGACCCCCAGATCCCCTTTTTGTACTTGGAATGCAACTAATCACGTTTATTTTCAGATTAAGTTCTTGAACGGGAGAATCCTACCAAAAAAAAATTAAAAAGGGGGACCAATATTCTTACCGTTCCGTTACCACTTTTTTAAGAAATCGAGCCCTACTAATACTATAAACTGGGGATAATGAAGCGAAACCTACACTGGCAATAGTGCTGCCATCTCTAAGATTTTTATATAACTTTTAGGTTCGTTTTACCTTTATATCTTTAAAAGGGCAATTCCACGGGTAACTGACTGACATTTTTTAAGAAAAACGCTTAGTATTTTGTTATTTTCTTCCCAAAAATAAATGATAAAAAAATACGTTCCACCCAGTTTATTGCTTTCTTGTTAGCTTAATCTAATGGCACAATTAAATTTTCAAAATATGTTTTTATTGATTTTCTAAAAATTTCAAACAACAAGGTAACTGACTGACATAAATGTTTCACAAATGTCAGTCAGTTACCATATCGTTTAAAATTTTTAAAAAATCAATAAAAACATATTTTGAAAATTTAATTATGCAGAAATATATTTCAATTCTTTCGGTTTTTGCAGCAATACATTTAACAGAAATATATTTCTGTAAAATATATTGCTGTTATATATCCAGTAATCAATTTAAATCCATTAAATAAATTATGCATTAAGAAACCACCGGATTTAGCATCCACAAAACAAATAAATTTACAATTGATTACTAAATATTATACCAGGGACAGAAAAATAGTTATTTGCTAATTTTAAAACGTTACCCTCTACTTTTTTTATAAATGAGTTGACCTATTCAAATATAAAATTTCATCCCTCTACGATCATATTATCATATTAACCCGTGCCGAATCTCCATTCAAGATGGTCAAGAAAGTTAAATTACGGGCACGCGCCCGCTAATACTCACCACTTTTTTTTCTTTTTGCTTACTTTTTTTACATTTAAAAAATTTGTTTTCCAGAGAAATAGCCATTAGTCTGAAAGGTCGTCTAACGATAGTGAAAGAAGTCAGCGAAGTGAAGGTAATCCAATTTACTTACAAGGAAACATTCTCAGGGTGAACTCACAGAATTGGACGAAAATTTTACAGGGGTTAGTATATGACTTAACCTTCCTACCCTCTTGAAAAAATAGTCACATATTCCCCTCGTGGGGTCTCTGAGGACCCCATGCGTAAAACATGCCTATGACTCTAATAAAGGTTAAAAATTCCTTAAATGGAGAAGAATTGTCATTTTTTATTTCTAGAAAGATGCTTCAGAATAATTTATCCAATTTTTTTGGTATTTTTCTCATTTTTTTCGTCTTAATACGGCTGAATTGGGTTTCTTTTGATACACGTTTTTTATAACATCTGGACCTTCAAACAAGAATTAAATTACAGAAATGAACTACAGTAGAACTCCAATTATCCGAATCAATTGGGACCGAACCCCATTCGGATAATCAAAAATTCGGATAATTGGATTTTTTCTGAAAAAAAGGGGTTTACTATAATTAATTGCTGTATGCAAGTTTAAAAATAGGAGGAAAAAAATTATATTTAAAGAAAAAGAGCTGTTTATTAATTAAATGAAAAGGAATTTCACATACTTCGTTACAGAACGTAGCTGCATTCGGCCCTGAATAACTTATGAATAAGAACACGAAAAAAGAACAAAGCGAACATAGAAATGTCAAATAGAACACGATAAAGAACATTAAAAACGGCAAAATTCGCGGCGGAATTTTTTTTATAAATTCTGAAATCGATTCGGATAATCGGCGATTCGGATAGTTGGAGTTCGGATAATTGGAGTTCTACTGTACATTGAAGTTGTTTTACTTAAAATATTTATAATCACACTGTTTAAAGCATACTAGTTGATATACCCGGTCTTGCACGGGTAGAATTTAGTAGTTTATTTTAAACGATTTATGAAGCTGCATATATTCTCTATTCTGCATTATCAGCTACCTGTCACCCCAGATTAATTTATTTAGTATTATGAAACATGTAAAGTTTGGATTCTTCTTTTTAAAATTGAGATAATACAAAAAAAAATGATCGGTTCAGATTTTTTAGTGAAATCAGTATCTCGCTTGCTTATGTAAGTTTTAACATAAAATTGTTTTTTTTCTTGATAATTCTTCGAAATCACATTCTGGACTTCCGTAAACTTTCATAAATATTTGAAAGCATTCTTATTTTTCAAAGAAGACTGAATATAAAAACATATTTACAATCAACCATGAATTTATATTGTTTTTGTAAAGAATGTGTTCAACAGGAAGTAATGGCGACAGTTGTCTGAGTTTTTTTTGCTGCAACTGTTAGATACTCAAAAGATTTCTATAAATAGCATATTTTTCTTAGAATGTGAATAAAAAATTTAAGAAATAGCGAGTGATTCAATGTATTTAGCCGCAATCTTCTTTTTGTAAAAAAAATGACAATTTCTACGAAAATATATTTCTAATATTTCTCCAAACGTTCTAAACAAACATGCAAACCTTTTTTTATCTATAATACAACAAAAAATAAAATACTAAACTTTATTTGATACTGTTTTACCGCCATTCATGGCTGGGGTCTCAGAAGACCCCAGAGGGGGAATATGTGACTATTTCTCCCAAGACACTTAAAAATGGAATAATAACTCCAAAATTTTTACCCATTGTAAAACTTTGCGTAATTAAGGAATAGTAGCATCGGAAATTGTCAAAACAAAAATGCATGGGAGATATCAAGCGTCAAAGTGCGTCTGGGGTCGAAAAAGACCCCAAAGGGGTAGGAAGGTTAAAACACCTTCTGTAAAAAAATTAGCTGCTGAATTACAGTAGAAAAGCTGTAAAAAATTATTGAAAATTGTCATATTTAACGCCAAATGTAACCCTACAAGGCGAGAAACGCAGAGAGATCGCCAAATGGTAGAATGAACTGGCCACGTTTTCTCTGTTGCCACTTATAAATGAGCGAATAAAAAAAAGTTCATCAAATGCAAAACAGGAATAAAAATTAATTAAAGAAGGAAAATTAAAATAAATAACGCATGAAGCAATACAAAATTATATGCAAATTAAAAAGAATCCAACATCTATTTAGCATTTAATTTTTAGGAGTTATCTGTTTGCCGCATATTTTTTAAAAATGCATTGGAAACTATATATTTTATGGCACTGTCTAAATCCACGAAAGTAACAACTCAACTCTAACAAATTTCGCTAATACTTTAGCACGGGCCAACTTTCGTGGATTTAGACACTTCGAATCAAATTTCTCATTCCATCCGATTGTAAAGTCGCCAAGTGGTGCTAAATGAATGTGTTTGGCAACTCAGAACCCAAATTTCAAATTAAAATAACTACTCTCCTATTGAAATTCAGCAGCTAATTTTTTCACAGTAAGTGTTTTGAGTCATCTTCTTATGCCTGTAAAATTTTCGTGCATTTCTGTGAGTTCACCCTAAGAATGTTTCCTTGTTAGTTGTCGATTATTCTAGTAACCAGTTTACTGGATCTAAGTCACCAAGTAATCGAAAAATTTTTGCGGTGCGGTTTTTTTAACATTCGTGAAGTTAAAATTGAGCGGTAGACGACAATGAGGTATTCTCACGTTTTGAGATTACATTTTATTAAAATAGTAGATAAAAAACCATGAAGAATGACGTTTACATCAACTATTTCCGTGGCCTAGTTTCTGAGATATAAATTTTTGAAATTTCGATTTTTGTTTTGGCGGGAAAACACTTTTGAATCACAAATCATGCGCTGTGAGGTCACATCCAATAGAAGCCCGTTTTCTGATCACGTGACAACAGAAAACACAATGGTTTTCATGCGCTGTGACGTCACATCCAATAGAAACCCGTTTTCTGACAGCGTGACTTTTCTGACGTTTTGGCAAAAATAAAATTGAATTTTATATTATTTAAAACACATTTTTGAACTAAAAATCAGAAATTTGGGAGTTTTAGACCATAATGTATCGAAAAAGTATAAAATCAAGCAAATCCCTCACTTGTGCAAATACCTCATTCAGACTGATTAATACTACATTTCTACATTTCTTACACTTTATTATTTTTCTGACTACACAGAATTCAGAGCACTCTACTATCACTGCTATTATTTTACTTAAAATACTCACGCCAATATAAGTGACAAAGTGATGTGTTGTTCAAATTTGCAGAAAACAGAGAAATTTAAAACCCAATTTATATCACACTGTAACTACTAAATTATTTACAGTTACTAAGTTTAAACATTTTATTTAAGTAGGTTGGTAAAATCATTATCATATTAAATGTTCTAAACGCACATTGTTAAAGGTCAAAGCAACGCATCGTGGCTCCATCCTCTATCAACTTGAAAGGTGCCCCTAATCTTTAATGATAAAGCCCTGTCGACTGTTTTAATTTCATTACATCATTAACGAAATTAAAAGCTTGTGCTACCGAAAATTTTGAAATATTAGATGAGATTAAACTTCACGAAATTGATTTTGCTTGTTTCATTTTATTCAAGCATCTACCCATAAGGCACAACGAGGATAGCTATTTGAAGGAAAATATTTTTGGACTGTTTTTTGAAAGGTTAAACTTTTGTAAACAAACGTTTAGGTTGCTATGAAGAGTAGAAAAGTACAAAAATACTCATCGAAGTAGCTTAACATTACTTTTTTTCTACCTTCAGTATTTTAATAATAATTAAAATTGTGCGACTGAGGTTCAATTTTGAGATTAAATACTACGAAACACAAATAAAAATTAAAAATACGCAAGAGCCCCACGCTTTATTGCGATTTATTCATTGTTTTATATTTAAATTGATATCATTTTTCGTCTTTTGTGTTAAATTTTTAAAAAATTAACAATTGAATTGAGTAAAATAATGTAATTTTTTAATTTTGAAAATGAAAATGTATTTATTTAACTAAAAATTGCAAAACAACATTATTACAAAAAACCCCTTTATTTTTGATGCCTGTAAAAGGGCTATTTTTCTCCCACAATGAGGAAGTTGCATGATTTTTATATTTTTTTAATCGATTCTTCATGCAAAAACAAGCAACTACCCAAAAATTAGACGCAGATCGAAAAATTTTTTTTGATTGCAAAAAAAACTAACAAAAATCCCCTTTTTCAAAGCCCGCGAAAACACTAAGAGTTTGGGATGTGACGTCATCGTACGATGACCATTGTTGGAAAGCAACGGAGTTGATGGAATGATTGTTGATGTCATTGTACGATTTAAACAATAAACGTTTTCAGTCACGTGTTTTTTCTCGATTTTTAAATTAAAATATTTTATTATTGAAAAATTGACTAGATATATAATTTTACCATACAGAACACTTGGATGTTTATGAAAATCTGACACATGCAACTTCCTTATTATCTTTTCGGTTATTTAAAATTTTTTCATGCATTTTTCTAAGTATTTCTTTTTATTACTTATCCACCTAATGTGATTTTCATAATACACTTAATCAATCAATTTTGTGATCATTTTCCCATTATAACTTTCAGTCAAATTCATAATTTTATATGCGAGTTCTATCTATGAAGGTTGATGTTAAAAAAACCAGTCAACATCCAAACTCTTCTATCAAACTAGTCAAGAAAGAATTCAGATAGTTGTTTATTTATTAAACATTTTCAAGTTTTAAACCAATCAATCATTTAAACTCAAATATTTATCAAAGAATTTTAAATTTTTTCGCGATAAATTGTTGGAAATCTTTTAACAATAGCTTTCCCGAGTTGAAAAAAGTTGTATTCTGGAAAACTGTAAAAATATATCTTGAAAACATATCTTTTATAAATTTGCTTGAAATGCCTGCAGACATGTGTTCTATGCATTCAGTGCATTGGCTCCAAGAAACAAACTTTTTCAAAAACTTAAGTGTGAACTTTTTCTGATAGACACGTTACAGAAAATACGAAAAATCTACACTAAATCAATCTTCTCACAGTAAAACTTCAGATTCATAAAACAAGATCTGAGTACATGTCAAATTTTTTAGTGCGACAAGTTGTCTTTTGTTTACATTTCCCCCTTTTGTGAAATTCAACGATAGATTGATAGCTTTAAATTATTTTCAAAGCAATTTTCTCTAAAGCATTTTTTATTTGGCAACAGAAAATAATTCGTGTAGTGCCTAAATTAAAACATCATGTTTATTGAACCTACATGGATTGTCCAGTTAAAGTGATATTCTTTCCTGTTATAGATAAGAGTAATAATTATCTTGTTCTAGATCTAGAGTATTATAGAAAAAAATTGATGATGCTTAAAAATGTTATGTTTAACAATCATTTCTTTGTGATTTCGATTTTAGAAACGCTACACCTTTAACTCATTTTGGCCCTTTTGCTGTGTTTTTTATAATCTCTCTATTCTAAAAAAAAGTTTTTGGTGAACGGTTTCCAGAGAAAGGCTTTTTAAATACTGAACCAAATGATATACATATATGGTATCATAATGCCCGGATTCTTTCCGGATTTCCGAGTAGGCCCTTCGATTTTTCAAAAAAAATTCTCAATTTTAAAATATTTCCATTTCTTTAGATAGCGGATAAGGTTGCAGTTATTAAGCAAGTAACTATTAATTTTAAACAATTGAAAACATATTTCACTGTTTTTTAATATTCAAATAGATTACGCGAGTAAATAATAATCTTTCTCTTTATAACACGAATTTAAAAAATATATTTTGGGTTATTTTTTACAATATTTATATTTCTGATGTTTAAACGGTTTTAATTATATTTAAAACTTATGTATAATTGATTTATCTTTTATTTTTTTAAATAACAAATTAATATTTTATATTTATAATTGCCGTTGTGGCAACCTAATCATTACTATATTTACAACAAAATATAAACTCGCTTTCGGCAATTTTGAACTTTTGCATTTATTTTTTACTATAATTATTATTTTTATATCCTTTTGAAAGTATGTTTTTTAAGGTATTGAAATGTGACACTTCATTTCATAATGCCAAAACGCAAACAACTAGATAACACGAGGGACTGTTTTAGAAATGAAGATAAAAATTGAAAATGTTGGAAGTCTAAACATTCGTGTCATTGCTATGAAACTAACACAACTTCGACGTTTGTTTGTTTTCATGAAGATAAAATTCTAAATTTTCGTAATGTTTACGGTAATTACTACATTTTTCACAGCCAATCGATGAAAATCATTACAAATTTTAAGAAAGTTAAATTTATTCCTGAGATGTTTCAGTGCTTCTTAATGGATCTGTGAAAAAAACATTACCTGGTAATGGTAATGGTAAAGGAATGTTTACATTGCTCTGTAGTTAATTTTCTTGGAATTATAAGGTGATCCGCCAATTCATGTTACCATAAAGGAACTGTTAAAATTCCGCCACTGAATAAATATCCGCCATTTTCGGAAGAATACCCCGGAGAAGTACTACCCCTGTTTTAAGAATGTTTTATAAAGTGAGTATGCAGTGAGCTGGGTTTTGTGAGGAATTGCGAAGCGGTCCAAAAGTGTCTGCGTCAGCAGTTAATGGGGGTTGGTGAGGGATAGCGAGCAGGGGGCGGTAGCTCCCTAGTGTATTAAAACAAAATTCTTCCATTAAAAGTTCCAGTTTCTCGTACCAATCTCAAACTTTAAAATCCGATTAAAATCCGATATTTGATTTGGACTCGGTCGAGGACACGACATCATCATCATCATCATCATCATCAACCTCTATTTTTTATTAAGATAAATTATTGAACAAAAAAAAGGAAACACAATACAGTTTCAGTTAAACTAAAATTTTATTTTGTTTCCTTTAATATTAAATTACACGTGGTGCCTAATAATTCGTTGTATAACTAATGTGCGCATTTTCCTAAACTTGTGTAAAAAATATAAAAAAGGTAATTTTCTCTTAATTAAAGGTTGGCATGATATTTTAATTGACTCTCCCTTGGAGAGATTTGATGAGCTTTCACTGGACCCATTCCCCTCATTTTGTCCTTAGGGGACACCCATAAATTACGTGAGGTCAAAAAGGGGGGGAGGGGTTTGGAAAAATCTCACCAAATCTCACCAAGGGGGGAGGGGGTTTTTAAGTTAGAAATTATACGATTTTCTTATGTATGAAAAAGGAATAATACCCACAGATAAGATACTGTGGTGATTTTTAGGCGGACTACTGTCCTTTTCCCCAACATCATTTATAATGGAAAAGTTTTTGATGCTGTGAAGCACAAAATGCAAACGAATAGGATAGAAAGTTATATTTAAAGGTTTTAGGTTAATCTCACGTGGGGGGGAGGGGGGTCCAGCAAAATCTCACTAAATCTCACCAAGGGGGAGGGGGTCCAAATTTTGGAAAAAACACCTCACGTAATTTATGGATGTCCCCTTACGAGGTTGATCCCATTTTAAAAATTTTAGACAGAAGTATTGTTAGAATTTATTTTCCAAAGATGGCGCCATAATGTTATACATTTCTTCTAATCCCATTTAAGAAAACTCTTTTATACGTTTGTAAAAAAAGAGCGGATTTCCTTGATGATATAGACGAGTTATTGCAAGTCGTATCTATTTTTATTGGAAGATCTCGGTAGAAACGATGAAATCGTGAAACAGGGCCTTTTTTGCTAGATCTTGAGTCGGAAGGTTTCCAATATCATGGATTTTACATCTTTTTATATTTATAGTAGTTCTTCTCCATCATACTTATTAACACAAGAATCTGTTGTCCTCATCAGGTCAATTATCATATATCTTCTCATTGGTCGAACGAATTAATTAAATGTGACGCTCTTTGTACTTTCTTTTCTTTCTTTCTTTTTTTGAGAAAATCATAATCAACCGAATCACCTTACAGATGAGGATTAAATTGAAGAGGACTAAAAATTTTTCAACTACTCTTTGGAACGTTTGGTTCCAAATTGCTGTTGAAATGCAAATTAACAAGTGATTGAACGGAAAAAAATAATGGTTTAAGAATTAATTTCGCATATACTATTTGAATTTGGTTTTTGTTTATAAGCTCGAAAAACTTTTTATTGCCAAAAGTTTTTCTTATGTATGAACGTTCATTAGACGCAAAGCTGGTGGAGATTCTCGAAATACATTACGAAATTTTGATGGGGTCGCTAAATAAATAAAATCAGACAGGTGGGACAGCGGCCTAGCCACAATTTTTTTACTCTTAGTTTTTTTTATATCGTTAAAGAGATAGAGTATCGGGAAACATATCCTATAATCCTTCCTTTTACCAGACTGTTCAGAACTTACAACCTGTAATATTTAAGTTCAACATGCTAAGCTTGTTTATAAAATTCAGGCTTCCTTCAAAAAACGGGAAACATAGTTTCGTTTTGGTTTACTTTCTATGGCAAATATTTCTTTATACCAAAACTTGTCTAGACGATATTACTTCGCTTATCATTTATGGTAATGGTGCGTTAGAGTTTACCTTTATTTTTAAATTTTTTTTATATACCAGTAGAAATCGTTATAAAAATGTGAATTTTAAGCGATTGAAAATATTTTACTTACCTAAACGAGATTATCTCTATTCTAAAAAAAAGTTTTTGTAAATGGTTTCCAGAGAAAGGCTTTTTAATTACTGATCCGTATAACATGTTTTTGGTATCAAACTGTTCGGATTCTTTTGAGGATGTGCAAAGTGCCTTTAGAATTTCTAAAAAAATTCTCAATTCTAAGATATTTCCATTTTTCTGGATTACGGATAAGGTTGCAGTTAACAACAAGAAACTGTCGTACAATTTATTATACCTCCAATCACAATGACCAACCGACGCTATTCATTAATGATGAAAATAATTCCTTTCACGCTTTAAAAATGTGCTTCAAAATATGTACTTTCTAAATAAAATATTTTTAAAAGACTGAAAAGAGTTTTCCAGAAACTCGCAGATCTACTATTCAAGTATAGAATTTCACACACCAAAATTAATTGTTTGTAAACATAGAGTGCAATGTAGATTTTGTCTCTTATAATTTTTAATAGCTTAAATCGTATTGTTTAAAAAGTCTATTTTAAAACTAAAACTTGAATGATAAAACACTAGATATTTTGAAGAGTTACTAGGTACTATATTAAATTTAACAGATTCATTGCTGAACGTTTTTGTAAATATTGAATAACAATAGCACGAGCAGATTTGATGGATATTTTCAAGGAAAACATGTTGATTAAATTATTGATAATTTAACCAATAAAAATTCTAACTTTTAAGAGAGTGTGCTTCTTGAAAGTTGGTTGACGTTTTTTCTACTAATTGTTATAACGAATGTTTTATAAATAAACAATTTTAGTGAGCAGGATTTTGTTTGTGGGGATTGCGAAGCGATCCGAAAGGCCCTGCGTCAGCAGTTAACGGGGGTTGGCGAGCGATAGCGAGCAGGGGGCGGTAGCTCCCTAGTGTATAAAAATTTCAATTTTTATCTAGACTTCATAAATCTATGTAATGTAAAGCCCAGCAATTTGGATCAAACATTAAAACTAGTTTTGGAATGATAAAGTTTCCTGCTGCTTACTTTTTAGTACTGATATTAAGGTATAATAAACTGTAACTGTAAACTGCATTAAAAAACTGTTTCTTCAAGGTCTTTCCCGGAATATTATACTCCTGTTCATAAAAAATGCAACACCAAGAAGGAATTGTCCGATCAACTTGAAAATTTCAGGGTGTGTTCATTATGGTTATATTATCAAATGATATCAAATTCAGAGCTATAGCTCATGCACGAGATGAGCAGTGTCTTCTGAACAACTGATTTAGTCGTATATTTGGGGGGCTGTAACGGGACGTTAAGGGCTTGTAAGAAAGTTGTCTACCGTTGATTATCTTGTCATTTGATGTTATTATACCCCTTAGACCTTAACGGATGTTATATGAACATTTAACAGAGTTTCAATGAGGATTAATGTTAGGCCTCCCGGAGAGATGTTTTTCACACTGTTTTACCGCTGGTCAGATGAAGGGAAACTGGACAATATTGATATGGGTTTGAAAGCATAGGTCCAAAAAGGATAAGGCGAGTTGAAAGTTGGGGTCTGGACCCCTTATAGTCACGTCGGCACGGGATGAAAGAGGCTTCATTCGCATGGCAGTGCCGGATCATTGAGTGACTTTTCGACATGTTTCAAATTGTTAGAATACTGTTACAGGTCTATCATTGTCTGCTCCATCAGTAAATCGGTCGTCATTGCACAAAAATTCACCAAGTATCGTTTTTTACAGCGCTCCATCGATGGAATTCCATCGGTGCATAAAGCTACCATGGGATATACAAAAAATATTTTCGCATGATTACTGATAACAAATGGTCCCCTTTTAAAGAAATTCCCCATCAATTTTGGTTAACATGACACCTAAATCGTGTTTGGACGCTATGCCGAAAATCGCAATTTTTGGAGTGTTTTATCTTGAGTCTGTGGTGAAGAAGAGAAGTGTTTTGACCTGGAACACTATTGGGTACCATGGGTAACCTCATTAGATAAAAAATGAGGGCTATCTCATTTCTTAAAAAATTTTTGGAGCCAAAAGTTATACCCTACCTTTGAAGCACTCCTGAAGCTGTAATTCATCAGAACAAATCCCGTATACATGTTTTTTGGAATGTTCCAAACTTACTTTACATCCAATAAAGACAGTTTTTTTCTTGACAAATTTCTTCATCCAAAATTTCACCTATGGAGCTGGACTGAAATTTCGTTGGTTTGTCCTCATGCTTAAAATGATTGCCAATATGGCACTATGTTGCCAATTTTGGCAAACTTTGGGTTTGGGATGAATCTTAGATGAAAATCACCGCCTCAGTCAAAATTTCAATCTGTTTGATTCGATTACCTGTCGCATAGAGGCTCTCATTGCAGCGCGTATGGAAGACATTAAACACCGATTTTCGATATTAAATTGTGTGTATTCCTTTGTTCTGAAAATTGTATCATTCATTTGTATCTACAAAGATCACTTGCTGTGTAAATTTCATCAAAATCTAACAAGTCTTTCATGGTGTTGCATTTTTTATGAACAGTATTAGTATACATTGCCATTATATAGGGGATTGGTGAGGCCTCCTCTAGAATACGCTGTTCAATTTTGGTCTCCATACTTGAAAAAATATATTGATTCAATTGAAGGGGTTCAGCATAGGGCGACCAAAATGGTCAAGGGTATATCCAGTTTAAGTTATGAGGAATGATAAGTAAGTTAAATATGTTCACTCTAGAGCAGTGGTTCCCAAGCTATTTTGGTCGTGGAACCCCCAAATTCGCGAACCAATGATCGGAACCAAATTCGGAACCAATGATCGCGGAACCCTGAATAGTTTTTAATCAACGACTTTTTAAAATTTAATATATGATAATAAATGGAACCAGGCGCGGATCCAGCACGGGTCCAGAGGGGCACTTTTCCAGACAATCACCTTTACTTTTGGTAAAAATGTCAAATTCTTGGGGATTTTCTAAAAGTATCACGCAAGATCCCCTTCTGGTACCGCTGGGGGTATGGGGGTCCTCCCACACAAAAATTTTGAGTTGTAAGAGTAGAGTTTTAACTCATTTGGGAGCTTTTGGGGCCAAGAGGAAAATTTTTCAGAACATAACCTTTATCGTTTGACAAAAAATGTCAAAATGTTGGTGATTTTCCAAAAAGTATCGTGCAAGATTCTGGGAGGGAGTCTGGGGGTCCCCCCCAGAAAAAATTTTGAAATTCGACTGGTAAAAGTAAGGTTTTAACTCATTTTGAGAACATTTTTGGATCCAAGGGGGGCGGCGCTTTCCATTCTTATTTTTTTACACCATTCTATTTTTTTTAATGAAATAAAGTTTGTCCCATGGGGAACCCCTAAATTTTTTCGTGGAACCCACTTTGGGAACCACTGCTCTAGAGGAAAGAAGGATTAGAGGGGATTTAACCCTCCGTCGGTCGCAACTGTACTTTTTCGAACACCTCATACATTTTCGTTCGCATTTCCGTTATTTTGGGGGGTTAGTAGTCTGAAATTTTTGCTAGTCTCCTATCTTTACAAGATGTATGGCGCCAACCAATTCATTAAATTCGCGCGCTTTGTTTAGCTTGGTTTTCATCATAATTTTACCATTTGACACATTGCGCTCGATCGTGTAACTCATCTTTAAGGTACGTATACGTAATATTATTTTTTGTAATCTTTGATGCTTTTTTATTAATTTTATGAGTGCTTACGCATCAATATTATTAAATTTTTCTCAATATGTATGTAATTTTTCCAATTATTTTTGGTTTATTGCGGTTGAACATACACATACAAAATCGTACCTTATACACTTACCTCGCCAAAAACAATGTTGTGCAGTTTGCAAATCTACGTTTACTACATGTAAGTTGACAGTTTAAAGCTAAAATAATATATTTTGGAGTTATTTTACAACAGCTGCAGGGGCTGTCAGCGGTCAATTTGCCAAGCCTAGTATTACCTGTTAAATTTTGGTTTGAGAATGGTTATCTGGACATATGAGTTCAAAAACAATAATTTAGAATTAATATCCCTCAGGTTTCACATGATTAAGTATATTTTTTGACTAAGATATTGAATTATTTATCCCGCTGAAATAATCTTAATTTTATGCTATTTTTAATTTTTATTCTTAATTATTTACAACAAATATCAAATAATTTTTTATGACTGAATAATACTATGAATATCCTTTATTCTTTTTAAGACATTATCAATGAAATTAAAAAGTAGAAAATAGCGATTCTTTCGATTGTGCGTTTTGGCAAATTACGACCGAACATGTCAGTTTAATATTGCGACCGACGGAGGGTTAATTCAACTTTTCAAAATGATAAAACAAGGAGACACAGAAGGACTAGATTTCAATACGGGTAAATAGAACGAGGGGTCACATATTTAAATTGAACAAGGCAAATTTTAATCGGGATTGTAGGAAGTATTTTTTTAACAGAATAGTGGACATATGGGTTACCTGAAACCAGTGGCGGATCTACAGGGGGGCTTTCGGGCTGAAGCCCCTCAAAACGTATAATATTTTACTAAGTTTGTCAAAACGCAAAAAATCTATATCCGAAATTGGATGAGGCATACCAAAACGAGTTGAAAAAGTGGGGTTTTTGACTTAAATTTCCAAAAATTTGAGAAGGAAATTTCACTACCTTTTCCGTATTACCATCAATAAGAAAATTCAATTGGATTAGGAAAATTCTTAGCCCCCCCAAAACCAAATCCTGTATCCGCCACTGCCTGAAACGATTATCAACTCAAGTGGGGTAAACGAATTCAAGAATGAAATTGACAAATACTGGGAAACGGGTGGTTTGTGTTAAATGGACCGGACCTACCTTGTTGGGCGCTGCCTGTAGTTGGTCGACTTAATTTGTATTTGTATTTGTATAAAACTTTTTTTCAAGTGAAGATATGCCGTGAAATTGCTTTTTCTCTATTACTTAAAAAATATCAAACTTGAAAGAGAAATATCAAATATATGGAAAATATCTAACTTGTCTTATTTTCTCACATTCATTAAGTCCATTTACGCTGGGGAACATTACTCTTTTAAAAACTTGAACTGCTTTATTGAATTATTAGCCACTTTTTTATTTTTTCAGTTTTAAAAATAATTCAGATTTTTAATGAATAATATTTTTAGAAACCATGTAGAGAAATGAACAAATCCTTGTTGAACAAAAAAAATTTTATTATATTTATTTACTAAAAATTTGAAATAACAAAAAAAAGAATAAAATGTATTGACCTGTGATACTCATCCCCGTGTATCCTTCCCCTAATGTTTCTTAGGAGGAAATTTTACACACTGCAAATACGTTAAACACGTTTGAAACCCTAAATAAACACAAAAATGGACTATTGAAATCGAAAGCGTTTTTGAGTATGAGAAAAATATGGTAAAAGTGTTGCTATAAAATTACAGACATAGAAAATGTTTTATGTTTCAATCCAAATTGAAGTACATTTTCAGATTCTCAACACATTCTACAACACTATTTTTAGAACGCATTTTAAACACTTTTAAACATAGCAACAAAACAACATAGAACACTATAACAACACAATAAGGTGTTAAAATGTAAGGACAAACATAATTCTTTAGTGTATTAAATTGTGTATTGCAATTCTGTTTTTTGCATTTCTGATGGCAATAGAAAATATAACATCTCGATTTCCAACGTTATATTTATAAATAAAAATAGTTCTGTAAATATAACGTTATTACACAGAAGATGGAAATTTCGTTGAGATGAGACATATCCTAGACATCGAGCCAACATTGAATTTAAATTAATTGAAATTTGAATTCCAATAAAGAATCTAACGAAGTGTAACACACCGAGAAGATGAGTTTAACTACTTACTTTCTTTAAACTATCTTATTATTTATCTATCAGACATAGAAACCTTCAGAAAACGAATATCCAAATAAAATAAATGCCGAAAAGAAGATACTCCAAAATTAGTAAAGAAGGACAGACTTTGATAGACAAACAACTTCGAAAAGCAAACATGGAAGTTCATCTTCATGAAAAAGTCTAATTTAAAATGCATATCCGACTCCCACTAGTCTCGAATACATAGAGAGCCATCAGAGTTATTCGAGATCTTCCAATGTATTCAGGCCCATCTTGTTTGCCCGTTTCTTTTCTTCACAGTATTGAGATTTATTTCCCCTTTCCTCTGATAGGTGAGGGGGGATAAAAAATGCATTGCAGATGAAAGCTATAAAAAAATGTAACGGAGTTTTAAAAAGGCAGTGAAACAATTTCCCGTAGAGAGTTCTTGTAAAAAGTAGTATGGAAAAATAGCTCCGAGAAGATAAGAGTAAAATGCCGAAGATTCAACATCAGCCCGATTTTTGGGTTCGAGAGTATTGAGTTTTTAAATCTCCACGGTCTTGCTTGTAGACGATTGGTCACTGCCTCGTCTGGGATTTGGCTATAAATATTTTAGAATAGGGATGTGGAGGTTTTATGCTTTTTTTTGTAGCTGGTCAAAGCCGATAGTGTTTTGAGCCCTGTTTCATTTTTATAATGTTTTTGTCCGGAATATAAATTCTTAGGTATTGCTTTATCAATAGTTTCTTGCTGATAGCACCGATCCCGGTCAGTCATATTTAAAAATTAATGGTAAAATTGCAGGTAACAGTAGTAAATATTGTAGTATGTGGTGAATTAGTGGACTAAAATTTTGATGAATTTGCTATGATATGTTTTTACCAATTTGGATGCAAGTTGCAGCGATTTTTGCTTCTTTACGTGAGCGCCCTTTGACATTGTAGTGAACCTCCACCAAAACAATAAATGAACAGAGATGACAGAATTGTCATCTGTGACCATGGCACAATCTATGGATCCTCAATGCATCATCGTCAATAAGTATAACTTACGTAGTATTATTTAATAATAATGTATAATTAATTTCATGAGTGAAACATGTAGTTTTTTAAAGTGTACAATAGGATGTAAAAAGAAAGTAGGTATGCTCTATTACTATTTATATTTCGGAAAGGATCAAAACGTAGCCTAATAGTAGTAGTCCAGATAACACACGTGCAAAATTTTTAATTTGTTAAAACTTCTTCAGGACTCAACAAGGACGTTCGTTTATGTTTTCATTTGTTAGCCTATAGATTCTAAGTTCTTACAATAAATTATACATTTACTGCGAAGGGTTATCTCAAGCGGAATTTCAAATAAAAAATAGTATTTTATAAGTTTTGAAATTATAAACGCCCTTAGAAGAGCACTGAAGGAGTAATGTATTCAAAATCTATAAAATTTCACTCTTTTATTGTTGCTACTGAAAGGCAATTTTCTACTCTAATCCGAAATCAAAACACCTTACTATCCTTTTATTCACTTAACAGAATATTAAATATTGAAACGTAACCATTGTACAACTTATGTCAGAATTAATAATAGGAGAGAGTGGGGTACCTTGGGACATGGCCCACCTTGGGACACCCAAAACATCTTACGAAAAACAAAAATTGTTGTTATGAAAAGAAAATTAAGTAATTTAAGAATAGAGATGACTATTATTTAGAAATTCATTCAAACAAATTTCTAGAAGTAACAGAAAAAATCAGTGATTTTTGTCATGACAGAAAGGATAAAATTAGTGAAAATGCCTGAAAGTATGTTTGATGTCTAATTTATAATCATTAAACATAGCTCTTTCATTATTTGTGTTATTTTTATATTTTTAAAAATAAAATTAATAATTTTTGTACTAGTATTGAAAGTGTCCCTAGTGGGCACCTCGGGACAATGATTTAATTTGTTATTATGAATTCACTAAAATAGATAATAGATTTGAATTTTTTTATTAGCTACACAAAGGACTAAACTTAATATATTAGCTGAGTTTGAATAAATATCATTGTATAAGAAAATAGTAAAACTAATTTAATAAAAAGTGTCCCAAGGTGCCCCACTCTACCCTAATATCAGAATTAAAGTACAGGGGTGAATACGCAAATACACATGCATCACAGAATCGTTAATGCTGTAACCTAGCATAGTAATACCCCACGTAACTACTCAAAAGCCGATTTTATTCATCTGTTGATATACATGTTTAGTAGCTTATTCCTTGAAGTTCAGATAACAGAGGAAAAATAAAATTATTTGCTTATAAAGCGTACGTTAGAATTATATTTCCTATTTTACCAATGGATTTATTTAAAAAAAACACTATTTAATGCCTTTTACAAGAAAATTTCTAAGCACTTCTTATTTTGGGAAAAACCTTGAAATCAAGCATCGGATCAGGATTTTATTTTCAAGTTTCGGTAACAAAACAAGACTTATTTCTAAAGTTGAAAGCAAACATTAGTCAAGATACCTAGGCTGACTTGAGATTTATATGGTTTCCGGAATACTTCAGAAGAAATTTATTTTTGCGTTGGATAAGCACTGAATTCTTGTAACTTATGTACAGATACTTGGTGCTTTGCCAGTTTTTAGATTAGATTTCCTGGTAGAACTATATTTCTTCATGGGGCTATGTGTTTGATATTTGAAAATTACAATCTTTTTATTAAGTTAAAACATGAAATGTTTCGGGTCTTTTCAGAGTTGCAAAGTACTATTCAATATCAATGTCCATCGAATTATGGGTAGGAAAAAATAAGAAAAAATAAGAATTTTAAAATGTTTTTGGAAGCGTTTCAAATTGTTAAAGCGAAATAATTTAAGTATAGTAAAATTGTATACTTTTTCTCAAAATGTAATAACCTACTAGATGTTTACTTTTTTGTTCGTTGTATGTTTTATAAAGACGCGATAAAAGAAATAAATTTAGAAAGAAAGTCATTTCTTAAAAAATGATTATAAGAATATTTCAGTTCATCTATTATCTCCCTCTAAACTCCAGTCCGTTTACCGTATCCAGTAGCAATATTTTTTTTCAGCCTTAAGAATTTAAAACAGCACAGTTTCGCAAAATTTCGTTATTACTTATAAATGTTTGGTCCTATTTAAACGAAATATACCTTTGGGTGCATTGTTATTACATAGAAGAATAAGCTGTAATTTCACACAACTATAGTGCTGTCCTTTAAAAAACCCACTTTTTCACTTTTCCTTCATTAAAAGCTTAAAAAATATGATAATTAAATCAAACAAAATAGTGTTGTAACGGCTTACCCTCCACTACATTTTAGTGCTTAGTATTTTTAATTCCAACTCTCCGTTACAAATTGGCAAACAATTAAGTAAGAATCCAAAAAAAAAACAATTTTCCAAAAAAAAAACCATGCACCCTAAAAAAACCCAAGCTTGAAAATACTCAAAAAATTAAGAAAAAGTATGATTGAAAGGTTTATTTTAATATAAAAGAGAATAATTTAGATAATAAAAACCAAATTTATAACAAATTATTTCTAAAATTAAAATTGTGAAAAGTTTTTCTACTCAATAATTTTGCCTTCAAAATACGACAATAGCATTTTTATTGTTGCATTTTGATGAAAACGACCTACTAAATACAAAGACTTAATACAATTTTTATAAAAAAGCTTAAAAAGGTTATTGGAACTGATATTTTATTTTAAACCCTCAACTATTAACTCTCTAAACCCATTTTCGTGAAATACTCGGTATAATGCTATATTTTCATGGAAAAAAGCTGTTTTTGGTATCATTGAACTTTTATCAAAAATACTGAAAAAAAACCATCGAGAATTACTGAAAAAACTATTATATTTGAGTAATTAGTTGTATATCATGAATAATATTAAATATTATGCATAATTTTTTATTTATTTCATCATTTATTATAAAAGGAAAAGTGGGTTTTTCAGGCACTTTATGGATTTTTTTCACCCCTCATTTCAAAGACTACCGTACTGTCCCTAATTGGCGGACTGAGCTGAAATTTTAGTATTTTATTCTCATAATAACGGGATAACACAAAAACACGTGAAAGATGCTTTAAAATACTTATAACATACATTTACAGCATCAAAATCTGCATAACTAAATCATATTTTTAGCCCAAAATCGACATTTTCTATTTATTCAAAAAACTAAGTAAATAATCGGTTCTTTGACTTGTTTTAACGTGTCCTGCCACTCTTAAGGCATAGAAAAACAGGGCATATGATAATTTAAAATTATATCAATTATTTATTTAAAATATCTCGATGGGTTTTTTTAGGGTACATTTTGAAGTGGGTTTTTTTAAAGGACATCACTATACTTCTTTCATCTCGATAGGAAATGCCACACACACACACACACACAAAAAATAAATATTATTCTGTAAGAATAATATTAGATGGATTTCATACTTATTTACTTTTGCAGTTTTTAAAAATCACAAAGTGTTTCTATTTAGAGCATTGAATAGGTGTTTGGTTATCTTAAAGATATTTCTGTTCGGTGATGATTATAAATGCAAAAGTTTTTAACGAAAGTCAAAATACGCGAGTCACGAACGAAAGTCACATTTTATTTGAAAGTAGACACCCCAATCATATTCGAGATAGTATTTCAAAGAAAAATTAGATAAATAGGAATCCCAAAACATGGTTTTTAAATTTCATTCAGTTTTATTTTACTTACAGAACATCAATGATGCCTAATAGTCCAAGAAAGTTAGCTCAAAAAAGAGGTTGAGGTGGAACAAATTGTAAAAGAAAGTTTGATGGGTGATTCTTATAGGAAATTTTCCGTAGAAAACGATGGTGAAACGTAAACCAAAATTAACCTCGTCCTTTAGCCAATATGGCGGATTTTCCAAAATGGCGGACAATCTTTTTTAACTTATAACTTCCTAAAAAATGTTAATAAAATTATGATTTCTGCAGTAAATGATTAGAATTTAGTAGGAAAAACAATGGGGAGCTGTTTTTTTCTCTTACGATTTGTCATTTATCCAATATGGCGGATTTTCCAAAATGGCGTCCACTAATGTTTATAATAAAAAAAATTATGATTATAAACTCGTAATTTTCTCAGGATGTGGTAAGGATTAAGTCATAATAATATTCATATCAATTTCCTTTCCTCAATGTATCAAATATGGCGGATTTTTCAAAATGGCGGACAATCGTGTTTTACTAATATGCTAAAATTCGTTAATAAAATAAAACTTTTGCTGTAAATTATTAGAATTTAGTAGCAAAAATAATGTGGAACTGTTTTTTGTCTCTTACGGTAAGCCATATATCCAATATGGCGGATTTTCCAAAATGGCGTCAACTAATGTTTATAATACATAAATTCTGATGATCAATTCATAATTCTTACAGGATATGGTTAGAATTAAGTTATAATAATATTGATAAAAGTTTCCTCCCCCTCAATGTATCAAATGTGGCGGATTTTCCAAAATGGCGGCCACATATTTAGAGCCTTTTTATTTTTATCGTTTTTACATATAAATAAATTTTATTTTGGCATAACATAAATATTTATATATTAAATTACCTATAAAATAGTATATTAACCAAGATTTTGCGATACATAGAAATAATTTCCAAAAAGGCGGCCCCATATTTCAAACTTAGTGGTAAATGGTAATTTTTGAATTTCTACCTACCTTTAACATTATTTACCAGTAAACTTTAGTAAAATAGAAGTATTCTGCTTATATTTTACATAATAACATTTAATATTTATAATTATTAAGAAAAAAAATTAAAATTAAAAAGGCTCTTAATAAGTGGCCGCCATTTTGGAAAATCCGCCATATTTGATACATTGAGGGGGAGGAAACTTTTATCAATATTATTATGACTTAATTCTAACCGTATCCTGTAAAAATTACGAATTAATTATCATAATTTATTTATTTTGAACATTAGGTGGACGCCATTTTGGAAAATTCGCCATATTGGATAAATGGCTTATCGTAAGAGACAAAAAACAGTTCCAAATTATTTTTGCTACTAAATTCTAATAATTTACAGCAAAAGTTTTATTTTATTAACGAATTTTAGCATATTAGTAAAACACGATTGTCCGCCATTTTGAAAAATCCGCCATATTTGATACATTGAGGAAAGGAAATTGATATGAATATTATTATGACTTAATCCTTACCACATCCTGAGAAAATTACGAGTTTATAATCATAATTTTTTTTATTATAACATTAGTGGACGCCATTTTGGAAAATCCGCCATATTGGATAAATGACAAATCGTAAGAGAAAAAAACAGCTCCCCATTGTTTTTCCTACTAAATTCTAATCATTTACTGCAGAAATCATAATTTTATTAACATTTTTTAGGAAGTTATAAGTTAAAAAAGATTGTCCGCCATTTTGGAAAATCCGCCATATTGGCTAAAGGACGAGGTTAATTTTGGTTTACGTTTCACCATCGTTTTCTACGGAAAATTTCCTATAAGAATCACTCTTCAAACTTTCTTTTACAATTTGTTCCACCTCAACCCTTAACTTTCTTGGACTATAAAAGACACCGCAATACGCGAATAAAAAATTCAGAAACGTATTTTCAACGAACTTTTTACGAGATTTTTCCGTACAAACTACATTCACAATGTCTAGATAACACCAGTGTTCCCACACGCTGGAACTTCCCGGTTTTCTCAACGTAATTGGATTGATACGCAGGCTTACATCTCATTTTGCTATCGGATCTGAAGCTTTTATTGAAGGTATAATCCTTATAAAAAACAACAGCGGGTTTATCAACCAATAGGGGATTTCTTTTGAAAGTAAAAAGGTTCCGATAAGTTCTTGGGAGAATCAAAGATGGAAATGATCTTGTATTACAATATGCTGTTCAACTTTTTTTCTCATTCCTTCAAACTCCCGAATGTGGTCATTATCTTATTTCTAATCAGAGTGAAGCAAGACTGCCAATATTTTTTTCCCTTTGCGCATAGAAAACATCCAAATTGCTTAAGCGATAAATAAAGCTTTGGAAAAGGAAAGAAAATTTGATGCGATTTGAATTCGTTTCCTCATGGAGTGTTCCCATCGCTTTAATAACCGTGCAAAAGTTAAAGCCGTTAGATAGGAATACATTTTAATGATGGTAAAGGTTGATTTAAATGCACACCATCTTTTTTTTTTTTAAAGAAAAATCCTTTTCGTTTGGTCGACGGATTCCATTCCAACTCATGCATGAAGTTGAACAAGTTCGAATCCAAAGAAAAACATCTGATTTAAAATGAAAACTAGTGAATTTGTTGTTATCGTGTTATTATTACGTACTACATTTTCACAAAAACACATTTAATTAATTTCAAATGTTTACAAGCAAAATTTATTTTCTTCCTTTTTATTTATTTGCATATTCTTATGTTTTTATAGTTCAATGTAACTCACTTAAGCCTGCTGCATTGGAAATAAAAAAATGTAACTCACTTATCTGAAAAACCACCAACAGAATTTTAATGTGCGGTTAGTTTAACTTTTTTTTGAAGGGTTTTGCTTTTAAGTATTTTTAAAAGTATTTTAACTCCAGAATAGGTTAAATTTAATTAAATAACATATTTAATTCTTTTTAGTTAAATTACTTCTGTATGTTGTTGAGTAAACATTAAATGAAATTAATCCAAATTTATTCCGTGATTAAATTCAATTTCTTATTTTTATTATTTTGAAGGTGGTCTCGATGGTATGATTTTTTAAACTTTCCTTATAATCTAAAATGTATGATATTTTAATAAAAAAAACTGTGTTCTACCTCTAGATTATCTGAAAGCTTGAGGGGTTCCTCCAGGAACAGGTACTTCCTTTATTCTAAACATTTTATTTAAAGAACTTCCTTTTCCGGAATGGCACAATTATACTACTAAAAGGACTTGGTACCTACTGGAATGTGTTTTTACAATTTATACAACTCAGAAAATCAGTTCCAAAGATCTAAGTCCGCAAAAAAAGAGGAAGATGTGATAAAAGAATGCAATTAAACCAGAATGAATTAATGGGCAGTTCCAGTAATTTTATTTAGATTTTTTATTCGATTGAGGTATCCAAGAGTTTGAATATGCGTGCACCATTTTTTTTAAATTACAATGATTATTTATTTTTTATTTTAATATCAAAGTTTGTCTTTATAAAAAGGGCGCAAAATGTCAAGTGTCAAATCATGACGTAATTTAATCTGAAACATTTGTTTTTAACCTTGACGATCTTTGATTTTAACTTTAAAGTAAGGCTGAAACCGATCTGACGAATCCGAAAAAATGCAAAGATATTATCGATTTTTATTTTATAATACAGTCGAATCCGCTTAATATGATCACGGTTAATGTTATCGAAATCGTCAGGTCCCGATCATTCCTATTTAATTTAATGTAAAATACATCGTTTAATGTGATCAACTATGAATCAACTCCCCGCTTAATGTTATCAATATTTGTCCATATCCCCTAAAAACGTCTCATTTCGAGTCATTTTGAAGGTCAATTTGTACAAGGTATCTGGTGTTTCTTTTTTCTGAAACTCACTAGGAGTAAGAAAAAATAAAACATTCCGCATATATTGAAAGAAAACTGTTAAAGAGGGCGGGGGGTCCAAATCCATACTTGTGGTTAGTTTAAGAAACCATCGGCACCTTGCAGATGTTTCTGATAAGATATTTTGATTTTCCCTTTTTTACTGAACTCTATGGTTCACTGAAATTCAGATTGTTTATTGGAGTGGAAGGCTATAATGGAGTGAAAAAAGAAAGACCTTTCGATACAAATAAAATTACTAAGTAAGCGATTAATTTTAATTTTATAATTTTAACTGCTCGTATATTTTCCCCTAAAATTTTAAGTTGGCAAGTGCCTACTGCCTAGTGTAAAAATAGTGTTTTAAATACATTAATTACGATTACATGATTTTGATTTTGAAGCAAACAATCTTGAAACACTCTTTCCTGCTTTTTGATATGGGATCGCTTACACTGTTCTACAAATTTGACCTTCAAAATTTTTTCCTTGATGAAAATAGTCAATTCTTATAGATTTTGGGTCGCTGAATACGAAAATCACCATTAAAATTCTCAATTGACTCAGGATTTTCGGGGAACAGCCCCTTCCCCTTTTTACGTTTTTCGACGACCTTATAACTTTAAACTCGATTTTCAGGGTCAAAAAGCATTATTTTTGTCTTCAAATTGCTCCCCAGTTAACAAGTAATGTTTAAATTAATAAAATATGATAAATTTATAACAAATGGATAGGGTTAAGGGGTAATTACCCCCTAAAAATACAAAAAAATAGCTAAAAATTAAAGAGGTTTCTATACGCTATTTTTCCTCTTATTTTTTACGCAAATCCCGTTTGAAGGATCCTAAACCTTCCCCAAGGACCCAAATTTGATGACAATATGAAGCAATAATTTTTACTAAAAGCGGTTGAGGTGTTAGCCTCCCAGAAGTCCCCGCGGAAGAGTTCGGAAGACTTCCAGAATCGCGAAGGCGCTCGCGAGTTCAGGAATTAATATCGATGATTTTGAAAAGATTACAAATGGCGTTTTTCTTATATTTTGGGTCTATCCTAAGTAGAAACTCTTCAGTTCTTTAAAATTTGACCGGTTTTCGGGAGTGAGGATTCCATGTTTCAAGATGATAATAGATGCACGGCTGTGGATAACAATTAGGGGGCATCCCCTTAAAAACTGAGGGTGATGGAGGAAAATGGGTGTCATATTTGAATTCAGCAGATCATTTTACACAAGAATCAGCTGAAATTCACTAAGTGGCTTCAAATTTTTTTTTGTACAGCACACAGTTAAACTCTAAGTGCGGCATTGAACCCTTCCGTGGGTGCTCTGGGGGTGCTCTCACCTCAACCGCTTTTAGCAAAAATCATTGCTGCATATTGCCAACAAATTTGGGTCCTTGGGGAAGGGTTAGGACCCTTCAAACGTGAATTGCGTATAAAATAAGAGGAAAAATAGCGTATAAAAACCTCTATAATTTTTAGCTAATTTTTTGCATTCTTAGGGGGTTAACTACCCCTTAAACCTATCCATTTGTTATAAATTTATCATATTTTATTAATTTGAACATTTTTTGTCCCCTGGGGGTCAATTTGAAGATTAAAGTAACGCTTTTTGACCCTGAAAATCGAGTTCAAAGTTATAAAGTCGTTAAAAAACGTGAAAAGGGGGAGGGGCTGTTCCCTGAAAATCCTGAGTCAATTGAGAATTTTAATGGTGATTTTCGTATTCAGCGACCCAAAATCTATAAGAAATGACTATTTTCATCAAGGAAATTTTTTCAGTGTAGAACAGTGTTATTGTTATCGATCGGATAATGTTATCAGTTTAATCTCGGACAATTGCGATCACATTAAGCGGATTCGACTGTATTTAATTAAATAATTTTTTGAAACGTTTCATGTCGATTTTTAAAGTTAAATCTATTTTTTACTGGAAAAATACATGTTTTCGGTTTAAAAAAATTCTGGTATTTCCCATGCCTATTATTATAAAATACATTTTTCTCTCATTTTCAAAGCACTTAAAATTAAAAGCACTCATTAATATTACTTTAATTTTTTTAAAAACAGGTTATCTCTATTTTTTCTAAATTTTCCGAGCTTTTTGAAGATACTTTCCGAAATCTTTATTCCTTGTAGAGAAACATTTAAAGATTCTACTGCACTTCTTTAGTTATAATTCTGTGATTGTGATAAAACTATGATTGAACTGATGAAATCCCCGAGATAAGAGATTAAACATATGTTGTTATAAGTTTAATGTTAAAATGAGTAAACTTATATCACTGTTTTCCCCAGTTCAGCATAAAAATGAACTGAAATGTTCAATTTTTACCAAGCGTTTAGAATTCCATTGAATATTTCTTTTACAGTTAATTATTATAACTTTAGGCAACTTTAAAAAATCCTTTAAAAGTTAATTGATGGAATATGCTTTATTGCCTTAAAATTTTGGTTAATTGCAAAGTAAAAGAATGCATGCATTTCTGAAACAATTTCATTAAAAATTTTAAAAAGTACTACTACTCATTTTGTAGTTTGTTTTTTAACATCCATTTACACAAAAAATATTTTCTTTCTAATAACATGACAATAATTATAATATAAATAACTTTTTCAGATAGATGCTTGGCAAAATTTGAAATAAATTATAGTGTATCACTCACAAGTAATTGAATGGTGGATTCATTTCTCCCTCACTTTATTATTATTACTATTATCATTAGTGTGTGTGTGTGTGTGTGTGTGTGTGTGTGTGTGTGTGTGTGTGTGTGTGTGTGTGTGTGTGTGTGTGTGTGTGTGTGTGTGTGTGTGTGTGTGTGTGTGTGTGTGTGTGTGTGTGTGTGTGTGTGTGTGTGTGTGTGTGTGTGTGTGTGTGTGTGTGTGTGTGTGTGTGTGTGTGTGTGTGTGTGCGTGCGTGCGTGCGTGCGTGTGTGTGTGTGTGTGTGATCATTCCAGTTGATCTAGTTACAGCTAGATCAACTCTCCACGAGTCCAAAAACTTCAATAAAATCTAAAAACAATAGAGGTTTTAATAAAACCTCGTCTAGTTTAAAATTTAAGCAGGTTAAAATGTGCTCAGGAAAGGCCTGAGCACATCTACACTTTATTATTATTATTGTTATTGTTATTGTTATTGTAATTGTAATTGTAATTGTAATTGTAATTGTAATTGTAATTGTAATCGTTAGCGTTAGTGTTACCGTTACCATTGTTATTATTCTTGGGCAGCAAATGTCCCTACCGTAAACATTTGGAGTACTATTTTAATAAAATTCAATGAATTTTAACAATCCTATTTAGATTCCTTAATTTTTATCCTTAAGGATTCTCTTATGTGATTAAACAGAACATTATTACTTGTTCTGGTTAAGTAAGGGTCTAGAGCAGTGTTTCCCAACTTGGGGCACACGCCCCACAGGGGGGCAATATGATTTCCTAGGGGGGCAATTTGAAAAAATTTTAATTGAATTGCCCCACAGGTGGGAATAGACCACCAGGTTTAATTTTTTTCCAAGAAGGATTTTCAAAAAAAAAAGAAAAAGACCTGGAGGAAATGAAAAATTTAAAAACACTTTGGTGGGGCAAGGATCGAAGAAGGTTGGGAAACACTGGTCTAGAGATAGAATAGTTCTAATTGCATAATTTTCATAATTTTCTTTTCGTTTTGAAATAAACCTAAAACAGAATTTGTCTTGTTATATGTGTAAATTAATCTGAATAATAAAGGGTATAACCCTCTTGGAAATCCGCACGTTTCAGCACTCTTAGAGGGATAGAAAAAAATATTTAGTTTTTTTTACCTTCAAATTTTGAATTACCTTCCATTTAAATATTTTTTTAATCCGAGAGCAGAAAAAAATAAGAGTGGTGAAACTGCCATCAATCATCATTAAGGATAATTACTTTTTCTTGCGTATGCTTCGATTGAGACGTTTCTCTAATGAAGAAGAAAAAATAACCATAACATGGTTCTAAATCATGTTTTGAGTAGTTAATTTATAAAATAAACTAAGAAAATTTGATGAATTTATTCAATATTAAATTTGATTAACTAATTATTATTAGCGTTAATATAATGTTTTTTCTTTCTTATGTGTATAAGATGATAGAAAAAAAGTTCTTTACAAAATCTTTCAACTAGTTATAGAAGATTGGGAGATATCCCCAAAAAATATAAATAAAGTTCTAATACCTATTAAAAGTTTGTTTGACTACTAAAAGAACTGTGAATACTTTTTTTAAGGGAATAATTTACAGTTTTTCGAATAAAACTGCAAAATAAGTTGAAACACGTTATATTTTCTTTTTCTGATGTTTTTATATTTACAGGATTTTTCTCTAAGATTTGAATTAAAATTTTTTTTATTCCTATTTTTTTGCAAGAATAATGTTTTCCTGATTGTCAGAGGCTTAAAATTTTATACTACATCAGGTTTCTTTTTAAAATTATTTCAGGAACATAAAAGCCATATAGGAATGTATAACACATACAAAGCTTAAAAGGAAACTTTTCTATAAACACCGGCGTACGTATTCACTTGAAATCACGAAAATCAGGTAAAATATCCAAACATTTTTTGTGGATTATAAGTATTGTACAATTATCTGGCTTTAAAATGATACCAAGATCAAGAAAACGCGCCTGCAATACTTATTTTATGAATGTTTAAAAAATACGCTTATCAAAGAAACTGCATGTTAACATCTTTAGAGTCAATTTCAGAAGAATCCCGTTTTTGTCACATAGTGTGTCATTAAACAATGGCTGCTCTTTGGGAAATTAGTATTTTTCATATATTTTTCACCATTAAAATCTGTACAAAATAGCGGATGTTTTGACTGTTTTTTATGTTTTGCATTTAATTTCTAAATATATTTTTTATATATTTTTAAATACAAATTTCATGAAAATATGGTGAATTTTTATGCTTTTAACCCATTAAGGACGGTTGGTAAGAAAAGTTGCCAAGGGACATTTCATTTTTTACTGACTCTAATAGAGGACATTAAAAGTTTAAATGCATGATAACAGCTTTTGAAGAATGTATTTATTCAGATAAAAATAGAAATTTATTCCTTCCATGCCGTTTTGGTGGTAAAATCGCTGTTAGAATGAGAGCGTTTCACTACATTTTGGAGATAGCTGGGAGATCATTTGGAAAACGCCAAAATAATCTAATGTTTTGGTTATTTTTGTGACTTGTTTCCATTGCAGCATATTCACAAGATCCCATTCTAAATATTATTACCAATTACAGTTGGAATGAGGGTATTTAAATTGCCAATAGCAAGAGTTTTCTTCTACTGGCAACTTTTGTTGCCAATCGTCCGATGTGTGGTCTAAACTTTTACGAGTTACTCATAAGAAGCTTTTGCAAATTAATTATTTTTAATGCTTTTTTTTAGTTCTTATCGTAAATGTAGATCTTATTTATACTTTAGCATGATGAAATGTTTCCCTTGGATCTTAATTTTAGTAGGTCTCTTTAAAGATTTTAGATTTTTACCGATTCCTAACACATTTATTGGTTCAATCTCATACTAAATCATTTCTGGATACATTTATTTTCCTTGAAAGGGTTTTATGGAAACTTACAGTAGTCAAAAAATAAAATAAAATATCACTGGAGTTATTTAGCCTATTTTGAATGGGCCAATACCTAGTTTTTATCTAGTTGATGAGTAATCTTCAACATTTTCTGTGGGGAATATGCAAAATCTGGAGCCATGAAGATGAATATTGTAATTATGATGACTTTTTGATAGAGAATGACCAACAAGAAAGAATTCCAATAAGAAAAAAAGCTTTGGAAGGCAAAAAAAAGTTGAGAAAATATAAGACTGGCAGGTAAAAAAGTCCCTATGTCCCAGACTGGGAGATATAAATAAAACTATTTTAACCTGAAAGTTAGCTAAAGAGCTGAAATCAAAGGGTTCCAACCGTTCCGACTTAAAAAGTGCTAGTTCGGCTATTTTTAAAGCCTGAAATTAGGTGAATGTCAATATTTCGGACTGAACAGGCCCTATTCATTAGGCGTAAAATACCCTTTCTTGGACCCCCTATCAGCAATATAGTCCCCATTCACTTTTATTTTTGTGTTATTTCTTTAAATTATGTATAAAAACATATTATTATCATCAAAATCGTAAACATTCTAATTAGTTTTTTCGACTTTTCGTTTGTCAGAGTTTGGACCCCACTAAGGACGGTCGGCAAGAAAAGTTGCCAGTTAAAAAATCATAAAAATTATTTTTTGAAAAATCTGAAAATGGGCATTTCTTACTATATTCGGTCCAAATGAACAAAATATGAAAGAAAAAGTTACTTGTTTTCATTATTTTAAAGTCGTCCTTAATGGGTTAAGATTAAAAATATAGTAGGAAAGAAACTATTGGTTCTTTCAAAAATATAAACAGACAAACACGAAGAATAACATAAAGATTAATATCCAATAGAACTTTTCCTTTTTTAATTACTTGATTTATTATCATTGTTCGAAAATCATGCTAATTAGCTCATTAAACCCTAATTAGTCAATTACAGAATGGCTAAATATGATTTTATAGTGAAATGACTTAATTTATCTACCCTACATGTTTTGTGAAAAATCTAGATTTTTAAAGTCAATAATAAAACATTTTTGTCAAGTGTATACGTACCTCTTAAAACTCTCAAACGCAGATGTTCCCAAATTATTATAGTATTAAATTATTAAATGTAGAATATTTTTTTCCTAATAGAGACAATAATGAGTTCACTACTGATGTGGAGCAAATCATTCGAACAAAAAATAACTTACTTTTTAAAAGGTTAAACAGGAAGATAAATTAGTTTTGAATGACATTTAAGTATTGAAAAAAATATTTTCATTTCATAACCATAAATAAATTTAAGGAAATTATATATATTATGAGATTAAAGAGCTGTGATAAACCAGCAATAATATAAATTACACTGAATTTGTTTAAATATAAGAACTTTCTTTTAATAATGGAAAAAGTAACTTTATAAAATAAAACTTATGGAAAAATTTAAACTAATTTTTGTTTAGAGATAAAGATTGTGAATTTCTTTTAATCCATATAATAATCCAGTATACATACTACCATTAAACGTTTTTCAAGAAACAGTTAATAATATTGAAAAATTAGTTATATTTATTTTTGAATAGTTCCACTATGTATTTGATTATTAATTTAAGATTACAAATTTCTTTAGCCTGTTTTATGAGGGTAAATCAAATTCAAATCAAGGTATCACGAATCACGGAATTAAAAAGGAATCACTAATTCAAAGCTCAATGAATTCCTGTAAATCCTCTAATATCCATGAATTCTGTACTCTGCTGAAAGAAAATGTAAGATATTTTTATTTTTTTTTCATATAAAATAATGCATCACTCTTGTATTACACCTACAAATTTCGTAAATAAACAGCAACAGTAATACATTTACCTGCAAAAGATACAACAAGCTAGTTTGTGAAGATTACCAATCCGAGCTAAAATTATCACACATAAAAAAAACTAAACAATTTCCAAGTAGAAAATAGTCCGACTAGATATATAGTAGCAGTTCTTTCGGAAAACGGGGATCCGTTTGAAAAATTCATTCACTAAGGCAATAACTTGGAAGATTGGGCACTTACTGAGCAATAGTCGTGAGCCTTTGGAGAAGTCTCCCGAGACTTCACTAACCAAGTCCAGTAATTTATCTCACATAAAAAGTTATTTGGAAATCTCTTTCTTAAAAGCAACATTTCCCCCCTACTTTTTCGAGGGACTTTAAAAATATCCTACTGCCAGAGATTTAATTTTGAGAGGAGCGTAACAGCTACGTTTCGTTAACTTTGGGAATAAAGATGCCCCTTTAGAAAGAGTGCCTTCTTTATGGAATCTGACGGATTTTTTTTCTTAGTTTCAACTCCACTGCCAATTTGGGTTGCTTTGGTTTGTATGCTGTGCTGATTATTGGAAATAATGAGAAGGTTTAGTATTGATTAATTCTAAATGACAGCTAGGAGCGGGATTTTTTATGAAAAAAGAAATAGGGGAGAGTTTTGTACCTTGGACAAAAATCACGTTTGGATTTTTCTAAGACAGGTAAAAGCACATTTTTACAATTTTAAGTGCCCAACCTATATTCCAAACCTTAGCAAAGAGGGTAATAAGAATAAACATCCACCGTGCAAGATTAATAAATTAAAAAAGACAACGGTTTTATTTTTGCACGTTAAAAATTATAAAAAAATTTGTACAATTGTTTCGGAGGTAACTAGATCTCCTTCGTCACCAATAATTCCAACCATCTGACAAAAAAATTATATAGGAACCATGGGGTTACAGGTATGGATACAGTTAACACAACAGAGCACTAACATAAATACAAAAGAAGGCATGATTAAATTTTCCAAAACTCCGAAAGAGGAGGTACCCTTGAGAAATCATAATTATTTCAAAAATAAAACATTTGTCTTTTTAAATTTAAAGAGGGTAATATTTTTTTATTAGCTAAATTCTTCCAAATTAGATTTTTAATTCATTTTTAATAACTTGACGAAATTTGTGTCCATAGGTACGTACAACAACGTGCTCTCCCTATGGACAGACCCAGTTGTACCTGTGGACACTAGGGTGTATCTAAAAAAACTTTTTTTTATTTTGATGACGCATTAGTGTGGAAAAGTTGTCAAAGGTGGCAGAGAGTAAATGTGAATTTTTTCAGAATTTTCGGATAATATCTTAAGTTGCCACATTAGTCCTGAAGGTTCCTCTGTTAATCCTATGGAGCAAGCATACAAAAAGGTCCAAAATTAGTTTTTCGCCCCTCATAACTTGAGTCATAACTTAACTCCTATAGAGTCCATAACTTGAGGGAAGACAAATGTCTTCCCTCAAGTTATGGACTCTATAGGATGTATCTCTATTCTACTCGAAAAAATTTGAATTACAGCTTAAAGCGTTATATTACGTTTTTTTGTGGGCTCAAATTTCATCGAAAATAGCTTATTTTCTTGTTCAAAATAGAGCTCACAATCAACATAATATAGATATTTAGACTGTTCTTCAAGTTTTGTCGGGTAGCATACACCATAGAGGACGCATAACTCGAGGGAAGACATTTGTCGTGTGATTAGAATAGGAGCGAGGGGCGAAAAACCAATTTTCGGCCTTTTTGGCTGCACGCTCCATAGGATTAACGTGGGAACCTTCAGGGCCAATGTGGCACCTTAAGATATTATCCGAAAATTCTGAAAAAATTCACATTTATTCTCTGCCACCTTAGACAACTTTTCCACACTAATGCGTCATCAAAATCGAAAAAAGTTTTTTTCGATACACCCTAGTGGACACCCTTAAAAAGGAAAGTTTTATATGAAAAAAGCTTAAAATGAACATTTTATTGATGTATTACCTGTTAATAAACTGTTTCAAGCAGTTTTAAAATTGTAAATATATATTTTTAAAGTAATGTAGTTTAAGATCGTAAATGATCATTAAAATGAAGTTGATTGATAAAAGTCTTGATTTTTTACCAATAATACATAAATCACATGGGATTTTCAGATCGAAATTTGAGGCAATAGTTTCATCAATCATGCTGATGGATATGATCACTTTACTGATCCAAAAAAGCAATAAGAATTTATATAACCATAAAGAATTAATTTCATATCCATTAAAATGTATTCACTTTAATGAAACCTGATTCAAAAACGCCGATTAGCTACAAACACCCACAAGACCGTGTCCGTAGGTACAACAATTAGGGTGTCCGAAAGTACAACACCAGGCGTTTTCAAGTCTGGGTTTAAAAAAATATGAATGATTAGTACAGGAAAACGGTAGTTTTTTCAAAAATTTTCATATAGAAGTTTTTTTTTCGACGGTTTTATATGTTTTCGAGGGCGCTGATTACGAATATGAAGTTTGCTCCCACGTGGGGGGTCGGCTTCATATTGAAAATCGCAAAAAATCGATAATTTTTAGCTCTTTTTTCGATTCTTCGCTTATATTTCAAAAACTATAAATTTCTCGAAGATAATTTCAATTACAAAGTTGAAGTAAACAAAATTTCCTACAAAATTCACTACTCAACTTTGATTTTCTGAAGAGTGGTTTTTCCGCTAGAGCGCGCTGAAAAACATCGATTTTTTTGCCTTTGCACAAAAATAAGGAAAACGCGCGTTTCTATCCTCTATAAAATGAAAACTACTCCCGTTATCAACAAAAATTTTATACCACGTGAAAGAGCATTTAATTTTCTATAAATAACTGGCTTTCCATTATCATTTTTTGAGAAGGGGGGAGGGAGTGAAGCAAAGATCGATAATAAAACTGTTGCTGCTCTCGGACCAAACGGACTTTAGCGGTTGTTAATCTGCTCTCTGCGCTTTATTTCCGGTATATTACCAATAAAATAAGTTGTTTTGGATTAATTGATGACTAAGCATGCTTAATAAAATAAAATTTTAAATTTATTTATGAAATATTGGGTGTTTTAGGCGGAATTTTAATCAATTTTTTAAATTCATATATTAAATTATGGGAGTGTTTTAATGAACGAATTTATATGTTTTTTGCATCGCTTAATCCGAATTTCAAGTTTATTTTAATTTTGAAAGTCATCTTCACATCAAAAATTTCAAAAAATATAAAAATTTTGCTCTTTTGTTCGGTTTTTCATCGATTTTCTAAAATAATATTCTTTTTAGGAAAAATAGCATGACACCAAATTAATGTACGTAAAATTTCCTATAAGATGCACTGGTTAATTTTTATTTTGCAAGGAACGATGTACGTTTTATAGCGTTTTGAAGAAAAGCAATTTTCATGTTTTTCTACAAAAAAAGTGATGAATGCTCGACTTCTCCCACTACAGCTCTAAATAAATTCAAGTTACCGACAAATAGTTTATACCAAATGAAAGTACATTTAATTTCCTACAAAATGCACTATTTAACTTTAATTTTATAATCAGAGGTGTTTACGCTAGAACGCGCTGAATTACAGCTGTTTCCTGACTTTACACAAAAACATGAAAATTGCTTTTCTTTTGAAAAAAAATTTCAAGGAAATGAAAACACGTAATTCTTCTTTAAATTCCAATTTTTGGAGGATTTCAGGTATATAAACCTATAATTTTATGCAATTTGCGATGGGAAATACACAATTTCTTGTTGAAGAAAAATATATTTTATTTAATTTCAAATACCACCATGAATCTCTAAAGAATACCATTTGAAGTTTCTTCAGAGTTGTTTACCCCCATTTTTGTTCTCAAAACTTTTCTATTTGTGTTAAGAACACGCCAAAGTTTGAGAATAAGAAACTCAAACTTCTTATTTTCTAAGTATGTTTTATCATTTTTTTGTATATTTATGTTATATAGAACACCCCAGTTTCCTTTATCATTAAGATAGTACAGAATCTGTGTAAGACTAGGAAACTGGGACAACTAGTTTTCAATACTTGAAAAAGATTCTGATTTCACCTAGATTTCATTTTTTATGGTAGACATTGATAACAGGAAACTTTTATTGTCATTTAACCGTAATGCAGTATACAAGAAACTTGAGGCATGTCACCTAAAGTGTATACGGAATTTCATATAGTAGGTATTAAGTAACTGAAAAAAAAGCGTTTTTAGGTAAGCTATTTCTTTAAGAATTTTCATTATTATTCCTAAAAATAGGTTGTAAATGCATCGATAAAAAAGAGGTTAAGAACTTTAATGGTTTCTACCCTAAGACGCTATTAAAATGATTTTGCAATAAGGATTAAATTGATAGTCATCGATTAATATCAAGAGTTTAAGCAACATAATACTTCTCATACTTTTTAACGTTAAAAGATAAGTGCTTTTGCGTTTGAGTTGGTTTAATTTGATATTTAATGGTCCATTTGCAGTCTGGCAATAAATTTCGCTCCCTCGATATAAACACTAAAAAAGCTTGTTTTTAAAATTGGCGGTAAAAGCAATAAAAGTTTCTAAAAATCTCCTATCTCACTGATAAATTTATACGGAGACATAATATGAAATTACTATAAAAACATTCATTGTGAAAATATTCATACTTGTCTTGAATTTTTTACCTTTCCAACAATCCTATTAAATGTAAATGACTCGTTTTTTTATTTCACGGGAAATTCTTTTTATAAAAGGATGCGGTAAAGTGATAGGAAACATTTTTAAAACAAAAAAAATCATATGTCTGGAGATGTTCTTTTTCTTTTTTTGTAGAAAAGGATATAAAATATATTTTTACGTCAGAAATCCTTTAGAAAAGCAAAATAAAAAAAATTGAAAAAGTAAAAAAATATATGTACCCAAACAAATGCAAGCAAAAGTTTTTTTTTTCTAATGGGCGGGTACAACTGGACAGTATCCATTTACCGCTGATATGCCCTAAGAAGTACCTACTAACGTTACCCAGCGAGCACCTGTAGACCGAAGCCACGGAGGTGAGGTACTGTTGCCCGCGCCACACACCCATTCCCTTGCACAACCCCTTTATGAAAAGTAAAATGAATATTTTACACTTGCACAGCTTTGAACAAGCTGTTAGCAATCTCCAAGTTGTTATTGTTTTCCTGCTGAGATCCACTGGTTGTAGAAGTGTATAATTTAAATTATTTCATTTGTGTGCTTAAATCCTAATAAAAAATGAAAGAAAACACAGGTTACAGTCAAACCTGTTTTTGTGTGAGGAATGGAGACCGCATAAAAAATCCCATAGAAACATTAGCACAAAACGTCGCTATAAAAATAGTTATAGCAGTATAATTAAAAAATTATTTTTTATGCGGTGAATAGGGACAGCATGAAAAGCCTCACGTACGACCGTAGCGAAAATACCTCAGCATGGCTGAATTGAAAACTCATTATATTCGTACCGTAACACAATCACCACCCTACAGCTGAATTGAGCAACCGTTTCTATACTTACCATAGACTAACTACTTTTTCAGTTACCATGTAGTCGGAGAAGACTTGTTTCACTAGACCCCCTTGTATATGTCTCGGTAGCCATATATACAAGATTTTTGTTCTATGTCCCCATTTGATTGAGTTTTTCATACACCGCACAAAAGAAAATCTCACAAAAACAGGTTGGAGTGTATTGTTAAGCGATAAATTAAAAGTTCTTTAAAATAAATAGCAAATTGCATGTTTTATAGATGCTACTCTAAGGCTAAGCGCGCACTAGAGACTTTTCTCACGGTGACAAAGACAAAATTATCACACTGGCTATTGCAAGAAGCTAGAGCGAGCGCACAGGCGACGAGATACTTGGCCGATTGCCAAGAATCTCTCCACAGAAATGCATTGCTCTCGAGTGACAAGTGTTTTAAGTCGCCGTGACGGAAGTCTCTAGTGCGCGCTTAGCCTAAGAGTTCCTGTCATATCCTGCTTATAGTTCATCCTTCTAAAATAACGCTTAAAGACAGTTAGTACACGACAGACTTGAAAATAATAAGACTCAGAGAAATGATGTTTTAAAATATGAGTTTTAATCGATGTTTCTAATTTATATGAAGCTTTTTGTTTTGAATTATGACGATTTAATTCTTAAAATTTTGAAATTTAGAAGTTATATGCTCTGATTCAAACAACTAAAAATTCAATACTACTATACTATTATAATTGTGAAAGTTACTGAGTATGTGCAAGACCATCTATAAAACTGGATATAGAGTGTGTGTGTGTGTGTGTGTGTGTGTGTGTGTGTGTGTGTGTGTGTGTGTGTGTGTGTGTGTGTGTGTGTGTGTGTGTGTGTGTGTGTGTGTGTGTGTGTGTGTGTGTGTGTGTGTGTGTGTGTGTGTGTGTGTGTGTGTGTGTGTGTGTGTGTGTGTGTGTGTGTGTGTGTGTGTGTGTGTGTGTGTGTGTGTGTGTGTGTGTGTGTGTGTGTGTGTGTGTGTGTGTGTGTGTGTGTGTGTGTGTGTGTGTGTGTGTGTGTGTGTGTGTGTGTGTGTGTGTGTGTGTGTGTGTGTGTGTGTGTGTGTGTGTGTGTGTGTGTGTGTGTGTGTGTGTGTGTGTGTGTGTGTGTGTGTGTGTGTGTGTGTGTGCGTGCGTGCGTGTGTGTGTGTTTGTGTTTGTTACTCTTTCACGCAAAAACTACTGAATGGATTTAAATGAAATTTTACAATAATGTAGCTTATACATCAGAATAACACATAGGCCTTTCCGTGATTCCTAGATCCTTTCCATGGTGTGATGCGGTTTCAGCACGCTCACTAGTCCCTCCAGTTTGTGTTATAGCTCAGTGATTATAGTTTCAAATTTGTCATTGTTTAAAGGCACCAAGATATTAAACATTATCAGGAACATCAGTATTGTAAAAAGTAACAAGAACACCGGGATTGGAAAAATAACCGGGTTATAAAAATTACCGAGAACACCGGGATTAAAAAATTTATAAAGATAAAATCAGTCCTTCATTCTTTTTTTCCCCATTTTCCTGCCTTTTTCACTTATTTTTCGTGTTTGAGAACCTGTCTTACCAGTCATGCAAGCCAATAATAGGAAACTTTAGTACCAGTGTTGTAGTTACTAGGAAATTTTATTAATCTCTATATAAATAAAAACGTTTGTGGCTGTGTGTATGTGTGTATGTATGTGTGTTCCGCATCTCCTTTTAGACCACGCCGAAGGCGTGGACATTTCCTCCATTTCATTATTTTTTCCTTTAGAAATAAATATATTTACTGAAAAATATAATTTTTTTTCAAGGAAAACGAGTTAAAAATAAAACATTGCTTCAAACACTGAGCTATAAAACAAACATTAGTGTTTGATTTATAGTTTGTTGATTTTTGCCACTGAGGATGCTCTCCGAAGCAGAGAGCGAAACGTTTGGAAATTCCATTCATCAAACACGGCCATCTATCCCGGAAAATGAAATAAATTACTCTCAGGTCGTGGAAGTTTTCATCAATTTATATAAACATTAGTGTTGTTTTATAGCTCAGTGGTTTCAAATGAGACAGATCACTAGACTTTTTCATTTACTAGATCTTTTATTTTAGTTTTAAACACTGAGCTATAAAACAAACTGGAGTGACTAGTGAGCGTGCTGAAACCGCATCACACCACGGAAAGGATTTTCATCTTCTTTTAAATTTCCCCATCTGTTAGCCCAGTAGTATACACAGAATAAAACAACCATTCTAAATTTTGCTCATGATATTTTAAAAAACAGGCACGGGCGGATTAAAAGGGGGTCATGCGGGGATTGTCCCGATTGCTTCTAGCAGCGAATGCCCCGATTGCTGCGAGCAATCGGGGCAGTTTAACCTTCCGCGCCGGCACGTTTGGTCGCTTGTTATAGTATCGGAGGTTGTCACTCCAGTTTATTTTATAGCTCAGTCGTTTTAAATTTGTTAATTTGTTCACTAGACTTATTAATTCACTACACTTCTTATTATAGTCACTGAGCTATAAAAAAAACTGGAGAGACAACCTCCGATACTATAACAAGCTACCAAATGTGCCGGCGCGGAAGGTTGAATTGCCCCGATTGCTCGCAGCAATCGGGGCATTCGGGGCTAGAAGCAATCGGGGCAGTCCCCGCATGACCATCTTTTAATCCGCCCATGCCTGTTTTTAAAAATATTATGAGCAAAATTTAGAATGGTCGTTTCATTCTGTGTATACAACTGGGCTAACAGATGGGGAAAATTAATAGAAGATGGAAATCAATTCCGTGGTGTGATGCGATTTAAGCACGCTCACTAGTCACTCCAGTTTGTTTTATAGCCCAGTGATTATAGTTTCGAATTTGTTGTTTTATAAAGGCACCAAGATATTAAACATTATCAGGAACATTAGGATTGTAAAAAGTAACAAGAACACCGGGATTGGAAAATTTACCGGGTTATAAAAATTACCGAGAACACCGGGATAGGAAATTTACCATAAAGACACCGGGAATACCGGAATATAAAAATTACCGGAAACACCGAGATAGGAAAATTACCCAGAACACCGGGATTAAAAAATTACCGAGAACACCGGGATTAGAAAATTACCTGGAACACTGGGATAGGAAAGAGGCGCCTGGGATGCCGGGATTATTTCTAATATATTGCTAATTTACAAAATTATGAATGTATTTTAAGAAAACTTTAAAAAAATAAATTTATACACCCTACACGTGCAAGGCCGGGTATAACAGCTAGTATGTATATATTTATTTGATTGTTGGATATCTACAACTGTTGATTAACTAACGAAAATAGTTACAGCATTTGTTGAAACGCATGTCGCCTCGTTGCGACGCGACGTCCTGTTGTCGTTATAGTTAAAGGGAATTTCGGACGTGTCACATACCAGTTGATTGCAGGGGTATGTTTGGAAAAGGCTAATATTGTCGTAACAATGTCCATAAGGACAATGTTGTTTGTCTGAAGCATTCTATTGCCACTCAAAAAAGGGCCCCAAACCAGTACTGATTTTGAATACCTGCATATTTTAATTAAATGAGATTATGTATGTTTCAAACTTGAGTATTTTATTCGGTGTCAGTTTTACATTCTTAATGTTCATGTGGTAAACACCCTCTAGAGCTAATTAGTTAAATTGATACTTTTGTGCATCGTCAGCACACTAAGGGCTAAAATATTCTCACAATACAAAACTATAGGCTTGTTGTCATAATTTTAAGTTATAAAAAATCTTTCCTTATGACTTTAATTACTTTTTTGGGAACACAAATGACAATCATGGGAATCCGATCAAAATGGCAGCTGAAAGCACAACTTCAGTTTTAATCTATTCGAATTTACCTCTAAAAGAATCATCATAGAACCCATGCTGCCAATCCTGGAAGAGTAAAACTGAAAAAGTGTTCCTGCCAAGTATCATCAATATATTCGTAAGGAACTGTTATTCTATGTATAATTTTAAAGTTGGTACTTGTAAGTACAGTTGGGGAAATAAAAAACGACTCAGTTGCGATTTCTGGCGAACCACTTGGGTTAGGAAGACAAATGAGGTGTCATTTTTCATTGTTTAAAGTATTCTTTAACCAAAAAAATTTTCGAGTCCTTAGCGGGTCGTCTTCATATTAAACGAAACACTAACTTTTTGTTTTCAATGGGGACCCCCAATTATTATGATATTTTCTGAAAGGTCATCCCTTAAAACCCTTAAATACCCAGTTTCATCCAGATTGATTCACAATTTAAAAAATTTTGAAAAAATTAAAATAAAATAATTTTTAAAATCGTGAAATATTTTGATGGTAATCGATTCAGGTAGTAATTTTATGTATAAAGCCAAAATTTCAATCGATTTCACCGAACAGTTTTTGATAAAAATGAACTTTAATCTTAAGGGGCGGTATACCGTTGCCGAATGCATACCGCGAATATTCTTTCTCGTTCGTTTTTATCAAAAACTATTCGGTGAAAACGATTGAAATTTTGGCTTTATACATAAAATTACTATCTGAATCGATTACAATCAAAATATTTCACGATTTTAAAAATTAATTTTTTTTTAATTTTTTCAAAATTTTTTTAATTGTGAATCAATTTGGATGAAACTGGGTATTTAGGGATTTTGAGGGATGGTCTTTCAGAAAATATCATAATAATTGGGGGTCCCCATTGAAAAAAAAAGTTAGTGTTTCGTTTAATATGAAGACGACCGAAGAATACTTTAAACAATGAAAAATGACACCTCATTTGTCTTCCTAACCCAAGTGGTTCGCCAGAAATCGCAACTGAGTCGTTTTTTATTTCCCCAACTGTACAGTCAGAAGATAAAGGGATGAAGTAATGGTAGAAAAAGTCGTTACCTGTAAAACTACATATATTAGCACATCTAAAAATACTCTCTAATATACATACGGAACCAAAAAATGAAATTTTAAGATTAAAGGGAGACTATATTTGTATTCAATATTAATGTTTTTTCTGTTTATTTTTTATTTATTTGATAATTATAGGCTACAATTGTAAAGAAAAGGCAGAAAAGTTTTTAAATATGAAATTAAGTTTAGGATTAAATAAGCTATGACAGTGACCAACCTATTTATATATCATTAATATTATAATTAAAATTGAAAAAGTGATTTTTTACAAATGCATATAAAAGATAGAATCTGTATTTAAGGTTGATGTAAAGTTAGCTATGTCTGTGAACAACTTATTAAATATGTATCTTTAACATTTTAAACTTTGAAGGACATTTTTATTTAAATGCCATTTCCTTACTGTCTAGAACCCCCACCCCGCATCACATACTTAGAATCTGAAATTAAGGTTTTTAGTAAGAAAAACTAAAACGTGCTACCTTCAACCCCGTAAAAAATATGCAACATTTGTAAAAATGTTTTCGTGGCCTGCAATATGAAGACTTACTTCAAAACCAATATCCTTTTTACTTTTTGGGCACATCTAATAAAAATTTCGCTCAAAAGCCTTAGCTATATGCGAACACTCCGGAGAATAAATAGTGCGTAGCCTCTCGAAAAGAATTGATTGGTTGGAGGTCTCTGGAAAAAAGAATTCCCAGCCTACCAACACCTTCCTTGAGTTGAAAGAAAAATAACTTTAGCTAAATAAATATTCACATGCGGAAAATAAAGAAACTTAGGGTGAACCAATCTAAAAACGTGGAATCAAAAATTGTGTAAAAGAAAATTAAAATTTATCTTTATAAGCATGTCGGGGGTTTATTCAAAAGTCGAAGTAAAATCTATGGAGATGGACTGGAGTTAAGTGTTCAGAGTTATTCAAATATGACTTTTTTTTTGAAGATATACTTTGTGAATAGTTTTTATTGAGTTTTAAAACACCGTTTGTGGAGGATGAAATTATGTATAATCCTATAAAAAACTTATACTTGTTCTTTTTCTGAACATTTATTGAGCAATGCATATGATGTTAATTACAAGAAATAGAGGTTGAAAAGACAAATGGAAAAAAGAGTAATTTTAAATTACACTCACTGTAACTAAGAAGCAATTAAATATAACAATAAAAATTTCAAAGGTATCATTTATTTATTTATTTGAGATACTGCAGCCTACTTAAAGGCCAAGCAGGGGGTTACAGACAAGCGACACAAAATAATAACAATAGAAAGAACTAATACATAGATACATACATGAACACAGAAACTGTAAAATAACTATAAATATAATTTCAATTCATCTACAAATGTGGATACTGATTCAGCTAAGACATTGTTAGGAAATGCGTTCCATTCACTAATTGTACCTGAAAAAAAAGAATATTTCAAAATATTGGTCCGGCAGAAATAAGGTACTATCCGGGAGTCATTATTTTGTCTCAAATTAGATTGATCTCGAAACTGAAAATAACTTGAATCTATATGATAAAAACCCTTAATTAATTGGTGAAGAAATTTTAAACGGATTATTTTACGCTGAGCACCAAGGGGAATCCACCGGACCTCCTGAAGCATTTCAGTGGGAGATGATGGCCAACGCCAGTTGTTATTGATGAATCTAACCGCTTTACGATGAATATTTTGTAATTTAATAGTCCACAGAGCAGTATGAGGATCACAAATAGGGACAGAATATTCAAGGAGGGGTTTAATATACGTATTAAAGACCAAAATTTGAATGTATTTTTCTACAAATTTTAAGTTACGGGACAGAAAAAATAATTTAGAGGTTGCTTACGCTTTGGATATGCAAATTAAAACTAAAATCTCTAGTAAATGGGACAATAAGATATTTTATGAGATATTTTTATATATTAGATAGATATATAAATAGATATTTTATCAGATACCAGATATTTTACCAGATATTTTTATCATTGTTCTCCATGAGTTAAAGGATTTCCATATAACTAGATAAAATATTAAAATAGTGAAAGAATAAAAGAAAAAAGTCAATATTAAAGACTTTTTTGGAAAAATTTCCTTTCAAAAGATTGAAAATTCTTTCATTCCAACATATCTAGTAATGATCTAGTAAATTTTAACTCTGTTACAAATCCAAGTTCTGATTCTCACTTTGGTTGGTTTAACTTTAACTGATTCTATAAAGCCTGGTTATTAAGTTACATACTATACCGTTATTATTGGTTATGAAGTTTTGTTATGGAGTTATATGGTTATGAAGTTATATAAAAGTGTTGTGTTACTTTTGATTTTATATTTATTTTTAAGTTGAGAAATGACATCGTCCTTTTACCCTCGCACTAAAATTGTCTTAAAAATTAAACTATATTATAAAAATATAACAAGCAGATTAGATTTCTAAGAATGCAATTTTCGAGAAATTGCAAAGCAACTTCTATCTAAACTTCCAGATGTTCTTCAGCACTTCTCCAAAAATGTTCTTCAAGTGTTGCAAGTTAAATCCGTCAAATCGATTTCCAGTCACTTAACAAGTCCTTTCATTCCTTACAAAAGCTCCAAATATCTGTCAGAAACAGACTTCGTAAGCTAAGGAGAAAAAAACTATACGGCTCTTAAAGTGAACAGTTTCTAATGTCACTCTAATATTCAAATACATGAAGATGGTTCCCCCCTGCAGCATATTACTTTTTCCTAGTTTTGATGTAACTTCCAGCTATGACAGACACTGTTCTTTTTCCCCTTCGCCAATTTGAAGAGATGTCTTGAGGGGGATACCTAAAAATTGGATTATTTCTAAAAAAAATATCGAGCATTTTACTTAAGCAAAGAGGAAGGAAAAAATATTCCTGTCATACAATGCGCACGAGTGAAGTTATTTTTCGTTACCTTTTAAATTCGTCATTTTATTATATGAATGATGACACAATGGATAAAAATGGTTTTATACTTTGTAGCATGAAGGAAATTATTGCAATACTTAGTGATTCTTAAGTTTTAAGGAGGAAAAGTGTCTAAAGAGATAAGTGTAATAATTTTGTAGTACGCGCCAAATTAGATTGGAATTCTTTCTAAATTACAAACAACAATTAGGCTTATGAACGTATATTTTTTATTAGGCTATGGGGAGCCTAGTGGTTAAAGCATCGGCTTTGGGATCGGAGGGTCCCGCGTTCGATTCCCGACACCGCTAAAGTACTCGGAGTACTCGTTAAATCTGTGGGTCTGAAAGTCCTGTGGTCCGTCATGGCGCAGTTTACCACGTGTCCAGGTGTCTGGAGACTATGTCCCTCCCCTTCAGATACATGGAAAAATTGTGGAGGTGGCGATAGATAGTGGCAGCATCCATCACATATCATGAGGCAGAAGTCGGACTCCTGCCATTTATGGGCCTCACTTTCTCAGGAGCCGCACCCCCTTTGCCTTGAATCCTTATGGAGCTTGGATATTCCAAGTGGCACACGACAACAACAACGTAAATTTTAACTCATTCTGCCCTTATAGTTCAAAGGGACAAATATTCTACTTGGATGGGTATTTTTTATTTTTATTGCTATTGGTATTTATATCAAAAATTCTTTATTTTTACTTATAAATCAAATATGTTTTTATTGTTTATTTGTTATAAAAAAAATGTTTTTAGTAAAATACAATCAGCTCAGATTGTATGAAATATAATATGAGTGTGAAAGTATTATTCTAGAATCCAGTACAGTATCATCAAACACTGAAATTATGTAATTGTGTAAAATGAAATATCGGTGCTTCATTACGACCTGGTTCTACTCTTCTTGGCGACTTTTTTGGTTCTACGACTATTGTCACCATAATCCACTATAGCTTGTCTGACTTCAGAAGGTAGATGTTATCGCGAAATCTTGTATTGTTGAAGGCACTTTTAGTGTTGCACTAACAGCCTAGCGAGAATAGACAGCATATATCCAGTATATCCGCCGGGTTGAAAGAAAATGATTTATCGCCCTAGTTGGCAACGCCAAAAAAACAAGTGACACCCTGTTGTAGTATGAAAAACCGAAATATCTATTTCAAAACAATCCTCTTTCTAAACTTTGGTGTCCTTTCTCAGTTTTTAGGTACATACGCGTTTAAATATTTTTACTTTAATCAAAAAGTTATTAATATATCAATCTAAAACTACGATAGATAAATTTTATAGAGAATAATGGATTCCTATTTTTTGTTTATGATGCAATCCTTAAACTTTTAAACAAATATATTTAATTAAACCGATTTATCAAGTGACAATTTTTTACGTTTTTAAGGGAACATTATCTCTAATGATAATGATGAAAGTGATATTTGCTTTACTTTTGAAGCTTGAAAATTAAAAAATTATAGCTGAAATGTTTTTAAGAAAAACCAGATATCATTCAACGTTAAGACTTAACACCCCGTATAAAGCATTCTACAAATATCTCGTATTATTCGAAGCCAATTTAGACAGCAGACAATCTTTTTTTAGTTCCCTCGAACCTAGCAACATGAAATGGCACTTGAAAAAACGCTAAAATATTCTCCAGGCACCTATTAATGTAATGCACCACTGAATTGCAGGCTTCTAGAATGTTAAGAACCCCTAATGGCCCTCGTTTCACCCTGAGAGCTAGAACAAAGAATAATCGCAGAAAGAATTCTAGACAGTTCAGAAATAAGAGCTTACTGCTTTTCGATTACCTCGTGCAATTTTCATCACATGTTGCGGAGTAATACATTTAAATAATTAAGCTTTCAGACGTCTAAAGAAATGAATGCAAGTTGTTGTTGGTTTTTCCACTCAGTGTGTGTCTGTTGTAAGAAATGGGAGGCTTTTGTCAGTATTGGTAATTTCCCATTTAATGCATTTAAGTAATTGAGCTTTTGAACTGAGCGTTCAGCTTACAATCATACTTTATTCCATATTAATGTGTCTTAGCCTGATTTAGATTGGGCTTTGATTGGTAAAGGAAATAAGTTTAATAAAAACTCGGCATTTGTTTGAAATTTTTAAATACTTTTTTCAATTTAAGGAGATTATAAAAAGCTCATTATAAAATGTCGATGATATTTTTTATGAACAAGTACGCTAGGGAAAAGAAAAAAAAGATTTGAGGAGAAAATAATCTTTTTCGCTAATCTTATATTATAACATGAAAAAAAAAGAATTGTGACAAGCTTCTTTAAAAAAATTAAATTATTTTACGTAAATATTAATTTATTAATAATCATACTCAATATTTACTTGAATATGAATCGTGGAATTGTGAAAATAGTTTTGAACATTTTACGGTCCAAGAAGAATAGCTTGTAAAACCTGAAAAAGTAAATTAATCAATAAAATGTTTTATTTAAGAAGTAACAATAAATTCATAATTAAAACATATGTAATTATAAGCTGCAAAATAAATTTTAAAATCAAATTGTGTGTGATCTAAATTTCTTTTTTAATTCAAAAGCCACTCTAAATTGATAAAATGTTGTATTTCCTACCATATTTAAAAACATTATAAAATATTCCTTTTATTTCATGAAATTTTCAAGGGAATTTTCTCGGTAAACATTAGGTACTTTAAAATAAAAAAAGTTTCTTGTAAATTTATACAGCAGTAATAGTTACTGTTAAAGTAACGCATATTAAATACAAAACATAAGGATTTGATTTATGAACTAAATCGCTTTCTGTCACAAAAAGATAGAATCTCATAACTAAAACACATTATTCTCATGGCCTTCCCATGTAATTTAAAGACGAATCGATAGCTTTGTATAGTATAAATATTCTTAAATAGAAATGCATCAGTTGAAGATATTTATGAAGAAATATTTCTACTCGTAACTGATTTCCAGTTTCTTTATGTGATGCGAAATGACAAATTGATTCAGTTTCCCCTTGTGTGTTTTCTCTTCATTCACATACTTTAGAAAATAAAGTACATTTTGTGGAAAACAGATTTCAAATCTGTTTTTAGATGTACTTTCTGTACAATAAAGCGCAAACTTTAATGTATTCATGAATGATCCTTCTCTTCCAACTCACTAACATTTTTGAAAAAGAAAACGATTTTTCTTACTATAAAGGTATTTGGGAGTATATACATAGGAAATCAGTTTATTGATCAAGACCTTTACTGTTTAATTTTATTCTTCACCTTTATTTGATAGGATCTATAAAAGGTATTGAATTATAGCTCAAAATCGCATAGGAAATATAATTTTCAATACATTACGAGATATTCGACATGGACCAGAAAAAAAGTTATATAGGTTTTGAATTTAGTGTGGAGACTGATAAATTTTTATAATTTGTTAAGTATGTGTCCAAAAATACGTGTTTATTTCATACGTAAGACATATAAATAATTGTCCGCTTTTGGACTTCCGTTTTTGCCTGAATAAAGTAAATTTTATCATGGCCATCATTCATTTTACACCAGAAACATAACATCCCACGAAGTTGTAATCAAAGACATACAATAACCGTTTTTGTACATTTCCCGGGCCTTAGCTGACTTGATTCTGTTCTTTCAAAGTCATGAAGCTAACCTAGAAACTTGTGTCGGATTATGCCAGTCCACACGAAGCAGTTTCTCCTCCAAAAACGGGGCTGATCATCGAAAAAGGTGACAGGATAGATTCTGATCCATTTAACCCACGAGATAAATTTATTTCTTTTCAGTTGGAAATTTCCAACGAGAAAAGTATGCTGATTTACATAGCTCGTATATCATCAGAATGGGTATCCCACTCTTTTAGCGTGCGAAAAAAAAATTTCTTTGTAAACTCTGCAGTCAATGGCTCACTTTAGGAACTTCCCTAACCATAAATCAAGTGGAATGTATTAGGGCCGGGGAATCTCTTTTCCCGCCTGGCTTCGGGATAGTGGGGTAAAAATCTACATAAGTCGTGCAATCGACGAAAATGAAGTTATGAGGAAGGTTTGGAGGATGATTTTGAAATATTGTAGCGAATCTGTGCGTTACGGGGGTTGATTTTTCAATGGTTTCTTCTTTGCGTTTATTACCTTTGAGGAAAGGTCTTGATAGAAAGATTGGCCGATGGATATTATCTCAAAGTAGACTTAAAATAAGAATGTTAATGGGTTTTTAAGAAAAATGTTGTGTAAATATTCATTGCCTTTTAATTTTAATAGCAAATTGAAGCTGTCAAAAAACGCTTATTAGATAGAGTAGTTTGTATAGTTGAGAAATTTTTTGACCATTTTTAAAAGTAGATGAGATAATAAATCAAGTATAACATATGTTATTGTTCCAAGCCTTCAGTTTATATTTAGTTGAATTCCGGTGGTAAAATCAGACAGTTAATTAATTTGAATTTGTATAACATGCGTATAGAAAACGATAGAATAGCATATACAATAAAGATTTTTGTTCACATGAAAGTTATAATTAGAAAGCTTTGTGATTCAGAATTTTAAGTAAGCGCACAAATACGTACAGTTATTTTCTAAACACTTAGCTCTTTTCTATTTTATTAAAATTATAAAAACATTTATATGATAATAGTATTTATATTTTTTTTATTTCAGTATATGCGAAAAACTTTCTGACTACCTTAAGGACACTGGTACATAAAGATAATTTGCCTCAGAGCTGCTTTGAGGTCGATATATTAAATAATATTTTGTAAGTCATTTCTACTTTAATTTTTCGTTTAAATCTAACACTTTAAAGAGTAATAAATTCAATAAATTACTATTGATGAGATATTTCACTTTACTCACCATCGCTTAAATTAAAACTCAAATTTGTTATAAAATGCCGATTAATTTATTTATAAATGCTAATGAATTTTGAAGTGGTGAAAAAAAGATCTTGCTACTATAAATCGAAATTTTCTGAAAATATTGGGGGAAATTGTATCTATAACCCCCCTTAAGTCCGCCTATGGCTTCAGAAATAGTTTCTTTATCATTTGGGACCCTCTAGAACCACTTACATCATAATAAGGAATTCCACTTGCCCCATACTGAGGGGACCTCAAAATTAATAATTTTGAAAAATTTCAAATTGCTGTATGTATTTAAGGTCAAACTCTGCAAAACAGTTCAATAAACATTAAAATGTAATGAAAACTTACCTGGAAATATTTCTTTGAAAAATGCATCTTGAACTCTCCAAAAAATCGATTCTGGGAATCTATTTTAAATTAGTTCTATAACCTTAAAATAAATGAAACAAATCTGAAATATATACAAAACTCATCGGTGTGACAAGCTGTAACATAATCAATGCAAGTAAGTGTGAAATTTCCTGTACATATTATAGTTTTAGGGGGATGTCCCACTTACCCCAGTGTCCCACTTACCCCAAGTAACCCTAATTGGTAAGTTCAATTAATTTATAGCAGTATTTAAGTAAAGCGTGTGTATCAAGGAATTAAATCCGATTTACACTGTGATGCAAATGACACTTCAAATATAACCGCTAACTATTAAAAATTAATTACGTCACAGGTACCCGATTTTAGAGCTAAATTATCCATTAAATGGGTCTTAAGGAACAAATGTGAATAAATTTTAAAATTTTGTATAATTCCCTTAAATTTTCTCCGACATTTGCTACGTATTTTATTAACGTGTGCGAAAGGAATTATAGGATGGATTTCAAAGTTAAGAGTATTGAACTTTATTACTCGGAAACTAATTATAATATAACACATAGTTGAAAATTCTTTTTTTTTCAGAAGCAATGCCTTCTAACATTCAAATCAAGTCAATTCCTTGCATAAATATCCTCTAAAGATTTCTCTACTCCATTAAAATGTGCGATGTTTTCAAATAACCCCATAAACAATACTGCATTTTGAACTATATTAAGCATGAAATCCTCAGTGTCGGAAATAAAAATAAATTTAAAACTAGTTCTTTATAAATTTATTCGAGAAATAAAAATACTCGGCAGTGTGTACAGTATTTATTGGACCATACAGGGGTTTAAAAAATTGATGCTTCGTTAGTTGGTCCATGTTTACTCTGGGATAAATGTTTCAGAAAACTTTTTCCTGGGTTTTTTTCACCCTCAAAAAGTCTGATGGATAACTCTTGACTTAAGGGATTCAGAACAACATTTTTATAAGTCTTTGATAAGGATTTACTTTAGATTAGAAAGTTAGTCAGAGTAAAGCTATTTTTCATTAAGGAGTAGATCTAACGAAGGAGGGTAGATTTAAAATGTCTCGTAAATTTAGGTTCATGAAAAATATTTTCTTTTATCCCCAGTGATATTTCTCTTTAAAATATTGAACCTTAACCGGATTTCTTCGTAACATTTTTAAGCATGTCTTAGACTCACGTTAATTATGAAAGAACTGAAAGGATGCTTAATACTAGTTTAGTCACCGGCTATTTGTTCCGAATTTTTGTTTATTTTTTATTTACTGAAATAGTAAGTAAAAGGAAAGAGAGTTTTTAACTGGAAGGTGTGGACAAGGTATAAGTACATTTACTTCTACTAAGTTTATAGCTTGTATTGATACAATGGAAGAAGTAACAGTTTTAAATACTATGAGAAAAGAAATGATTTCACTTTAATCTGAAACTTTTTTTCAGATAGGTATGACGATCTGATATTTTCAATTTTGATGTACCAGACATACTCAGTTTTAAAAAAGTTCAATAGTCCCTACTTGAATCACATTTATTTATAATTTATTATTGTTGTTAAATGTATTAAAATTAAATGTATTTAATTTGAAGTCTGTAAAATATTAGAAACACCTTAATTTGCGTTATGGTGACACTCGTCTCAAATCCGATCCCGTGTGAATGCTATGCACTTCCTTGAATATAAGTATACATGATGCTTCATGTTTGTGAGTAAGAGCATATTTTCAGAAATGAAATCATGTTTCAATTTAAGTAAATTTTTTTGGAGTCAAGTTTGACTGTGTGGAATACTCAGATTTAAGTAATTTTTACTCAATTTTGAAAATTTCAATTTTTAAAAAGCCATTTAATTTAAAAAAATTAACTACTTGCCTATCATAATGAGGCATACAGAAGTAGTAAAATAGAATGTAACACACTGAAAGAAAGCATTGAGTAAAAGAATACCTGAACTTTAAATTAGACAAAATTTTAAATTATATAAAAAATAATAATAAATATCTTAAAAAGCACAATAAGTTTATTATAATTCAAAATGCAAAAAATTTAAAATCAAACTAAAAAGATAATACTTTTGTAAACTTTAAAAAAATTTAACCTGTCAGAAATTCATAAACAAATTATCTTTACAATGCTTTCTAGAGCCTTTATAAGAGCTTTTCAAGATTAGGGGCCATTCATTAATTACGTATAGATCCTGAGGGGGAGGGGGGTTGGAAAAATCTCTACATACCCTTACTTGGGGGTGGGGGTTTAAACCCATTCTTAAGTAATATTTCCAAGTTAATGTAAACAAATTCCAATGAGGTTTTCTCCCGTTTTGAGATTCAATTTTATTAAAATAGTAGATAAAAAACCATGAAGAATGTCGGATAAATCAAGTATTTTCGTTGCCTAGTTTTTGAGTTATAAATTTTTGAAATTTCATTTTTTGTTTGGGCTCGAAAACACTTTCGAATCACAAATCATGCGCTGTAACGTCACATCCAATAGAAACCCGTTTTCTGATCACGCGAAAACAGCTAACACAATGGTTTTCATGCGCTGTGATTTCATATCCAATAGAAGCCCGTTTTATGATAAAGTGAAGTTTTGGCAAAAATAAAATTGAATTTTAAATTACATAAAACACATTTTTGTACTTTAAAATCAGAAATTTGGGAATTTTAAGCCATAATGTATCAAAAAAGTATAAAATCAAGCAAATCCCTCACTCATGCAAATACCTCATTATTCTAATCAAATTACTGTTGAATAAGCCCAGAAAAAATTAAAAATGCTGACGATCTCAGTATATTATCCAAGCTTTATTTTTATTTAAATGAAGATATACCATGTATTTTTTTATTGGAGTAGCAATAAGTTAAGATAAAAAATAAAACTGTTGAATCCATCTCCAGTTGTCAAAAGTCGAAACAAAATTATTATTATTATTTTGAAAAACGAAATGGAATCTTACGTAAAAATAGGGGGAGGGGTTTGAAAAATCTTACGTACCCATACATGGGGGTAGGGGGTCAAAAACTGCCAAAATCATCCTTACGTAATTAATTAATGGCCGCTTACATATTTTAAACCATATACCTAGACCAGGGGTCGGCAACCTGCGGCTCTTTCGATGTAAAGTTGCGGCTCTCCAGTTCCATACGAAAAAATTAGTAATTTAATAACCAAAACTTTTAAAAAATCGGAAAATATATTTTTAAGTTCTCAAGATGAGTCAAAATCAAAACTCTACTTTTAAGGATAAGAATATATAATTTCTGGGTGAGAACTCCTTAACACTCCTAAAAATTTTGGAATGTGTGCTGACTTTCCTTGAAAATTCTGTGACTTATAAGGAGTGATCCTTATTTGGTCGTTATAGAAGTTTTAAAAATTAAAACACTATTTTCGCCTGCAAGCATGGCCCTGTTTTGGGTGTAAGTTCCAGCATCACTGAGATCAGAGATAAACCAGCTACCTCCGACTCTTCAAAGCACCAGGATCTAATGGCTTACATCAAGGAGGAAAACAGAAGCCTGAAGGATTACATCAAATCTAAATTTTTGGAATATGAAAAAAACTTGGAGTTCAGCAGCGGTCTCATCAAGGAACTATCAACAAAGTTTACTGTCTTGTCTTCAGAGGTTAAGGATTTGAAAGATCGAAACGATGAATTAAAAAGAGAGAACGGCCAAATCAAAGACGAACTAAAACAGGCTCTAATCGAAATTGCCGATCTGCAACAATACTCTCGGCGTGCAAACCTAGAAATAACTAATCTCCCGGAATCCGAAAGTGAAAACATTAACGATGTCTTAACGAGTGTTTTCTCCTGCCTGGAGGTTAACCTGATGGATCAAGTGTCTATTGCCCACAGAGTCCCTACTTCGAAAAAAGACAAACCAAAGCCAGTCATAGTTCAATTTACTAACAAACAGTACCGAGACACGTGTTTAAAGGCTGCGAGGGCGAAAAGAATCAATGCATCGCAAGTGAATGTAAGACATAAGAACGATCCGATCTATTTCAACGAACATCTTACTCCGAGGCTAAAAGAATTATTCTTCCACTGTCGTAAATTTAAAGAGGCTAACAACTTTAAGTTTGCTTGGGTTAAAGATGGCAAGATTTTTATTAGGGAAAACGAAAACTCTAAGGTTATCCGTATCGTAAGTACAGACGAACTTATAAATCTAAATGCATCCAGATAATGAAGTATCTGTTCTTGGTTTTCTTGCTGATAAAGAATGTAACTTTATTTATGTTGATAACCTAAACGATTTTAATAATTTCCTTTCCCAACCAAACACTTATAATTCTTGCTACTTAAAAATTGTTCACTTTAATATTAGAAGCATTCGCTCAAACTTCGATGAACTTCAAGCATTATTAAGTTCCTCTCTTGATTTTATTGATATACTTGTTTTGTCTGAGATTTGGATTTTTAATTATGAAACCTCTCTCTATAATTTAAATAATTATGATTCGTATTTCTATTGTAGAGATTCTAACAAATCTGGAGGTATAGGTGTTTATGTAAAAAAACATTTAGATATTCTTAGTGATTGTTTGTTTTCTATGAATACTGCTGAGTCAATATTGCTGTATAATAATTTTCTTGATTTGACTATTATTTGTTTATATCGTTCCTTAAGCTTCAGCATTGATAGTTTTAATTTTGAATTATCGAGTAAGCTAAAAAATCTAAAATCTAAAAACATGCTCTTAATCGGCGATCTAAACATAGATATATTAACATGTTCAAATCCTATAGAAGAGTATAAAAACCTTCTTAGTTCAGAAGGCTTTACTTTCCTTATTGATGGTGTTACTCGATCTCTCTCTAATTCCTGTATTGATCATTTGATACTACGGAGTTCTGATATCAGTGCTGAATCTGTAATTTTCAACAATAACTTAACGGACCATAATCCGATCGCCTGTAAATTAAAGTATACATGCAGTGTAAATCCTAGCATGGATGAGATTTCAAAGGTAAAGATTTCAAGAGTAAAATATGATAAGATTAACAATTTTCTATTAAATTATACCTTTCCTTTAAATCAAAATTCTGAGAATGTGAATTATTTATATGACGGATTTGCAGATGTTTTAAAAAATGTTATAATCAATTTTACCCACTGCTTTGAGCTACCAAATCGTAAAATAACAAAAAACTGGATAGACGAGGAAATCTTAAAATTGATCAAAACTAAAGAAAAACTATATAAAAAACATAAAAAATATCCCTTTGATATAATTCACGAACATAATTATAAATCTTTACAAAAAGAGCTGAAAATAAAAATAAAAAACGCAAAACATAATTATTTCTTGTCTGAATTCTTAAAGTGTAAAAATGTAAAAAGGCAATGGGAATTTGTGAATAAAATCACAAACTCTAATGCAAAAGACAAAATACCTTTATCTGAAAATAATGATTTGCTAGTGGAGAATATCAACCAATTTTTTATAAATATGGGATCAAACACTGTATACACTAATGATAGTAACCATGGAAAATATCTAACAAGTCAATCAAATTCTTTTTTTCTCGCCGAAACAAATGATCTAGAAACTGAAAAAATTATCAGATCATTGGACGACAGAAAATCCCCTGGTTATGATAGCATAACATCTCAAGCCCTTAAAATTGCTGCAAACCACCATATCTCTATCATCACAAAAATCATAAACCTATCCCTTTCAAGTGGTACTTTCCCTGCTTCCCTAAAAACAGCGTTAGTGGTACCTATCCATAAATCTGGTGACACAAATGATTTTGCTAATTACCGACCAATCTCTATTTTGCCGATTTTCTCCAAAGTTCTTGAAAAAATTGTACACGCCAGACTTTATGATTATTTAAAGACTTTCAATATAATATCTGATAATCAATTTGGGTTCTTGCCGGGTCTCAGTACTGAAAACGCGCTAATAGAATTTACTAGATATACATATAACAGTATAGATAAAAACAACAAAACAGCTGCAATTTTCCTAGACATCTCAAAAGCATTCGACAGTGTGAATCATGAAATTTTAATTAAAAAACTATCTTCAATCGGGGTTCGAGGCGGTGAACTAGATTGGTTCATTTCCTACCTAGCAAACCGAAAACAGTTCGTAAAATTGGGAAATTCTAAAAGTAGTCTATTAAACATAAAGTCTGGTGTACCACAAGGTTCAATCCTTGGACCTTTGCTTTTTATAATCTATATAAATGACTTCTGTAAACTAAAATTAAATGGTAAAATCATAACCTATGCAGATGATACTGTAATTCTATACTCATGTTCTAACTATAGTATACTACAAAATAACATAAATAAGGATCTTCTGACCATTAAACACTGGTTTATATCTAATAAATTAGCAATAAATGTAAATAAAACAAAATTTATCAATTTCAGTATCTACGGGCCTCCTGAGCATCTTCGTCTTTATTATCATGTAAATGACTGTATAGGTCTTAATTGTAATTGCCCCCCTCTTGAACAAGTATCTTCAATAAAATACCTTGGTTTAAATGTAGACTCAAACCTAAAATGGAAATCCCACGTTAATTGCCTAACAAATAAACTACGCTATATTTTACACAAACTTTACTTCATAAAAAAGATAATAAATAAGATCTTCTTGCTTCAACTTTACCACTCTTGGGTTAATTCAATAATAAGCTATGGTATTCTGGCCTGGGGTGGGGATTACTTACAAAATATAAATCCAGTAATTAAAATTCAAAATAAAATCATTAAATTTCTAAGCAGTAGCAATCAGTTCCCTTTAATTGATCTTTACAAAAAACTTAACGTTTTACCAGTTCGTCACCTTTTTTTCTTTAAAACAATAGTTTATTTCACTAAGCAAGCAAACGAATCTGACCTACGAAATTTAACTTATAATTTACGTTCAAGAAACTTATATTTTGTACCTAAAGCAAAAAAAGAAATTCTTCATAAAAATTATGTTTATTTATCACCTAAGTTTTACAATATTTTACCCAATGACATAAAAACAGAAAAATCCCCTATTAAGTTTAAAAAATTACTAAAGCTTTTTATTTTTACAATAGAAAATATTGAAGAACTTTTTTAAAAAAAAGAACAAACGCTCTCTAATTTCCAATCTAGTCATTCTGAAGCTTGCCTTGCGATGCCACTATTATCCATTTTCTATGTGTAATATCTATATGTGTAATGTCTGTATGTATTGTATATTTGTATGTTCAATCTATTTTTTTTTTAAATACAACTCCTTTAGGTTGCCCTTATGGGTTTCTGACCCCTGGGCAACTCATATGTCTTCCTGTTTTTTTTTTTTTTCGTGTATGTGTTTGTTCCAACTGTAAAATGTTCATGTTGTGTACGTAACAAATAAAGAATTTGAATTGAATTGAATTGAATTTTAGAGGCAAATTTCAAAAACTTTTCTGAAGTGGGATCCACACCCCTTCGAAAGTTTGCTTTTTATTATAACTACTTTATTTTTCCTTGAAAATGCTGCCACTTTAATAATGAGAGGTGCTCTTAGGGTGCAATCGAAAAAGGCAAAAATGAGCTAAAACGCTATTTTGAAGAGGAAATATCCAAATTTTCTCTGGGGAAGGACCCCCAGACCCTCTTTTCCAGGAATTCACATCGTTTATACAAAAGTTACTAAAGTTACTAGTTAAGTTCACTAAAATGTGTACGTTAGTCATCTAAAACTTGATGTAAAAAAGTAACCTACCCGAAAGGAGGAAATAGTGATTTTAGTTCATGAGCATTTTTACCCAACAGAAAAAAATGTTGGGTTAAAATGCTCCCCAACTAAAATCACCCCTCCCTTACTAAAATGAAATTTATACTAAGCATATACTATTACATTGAAGCAAAAAAAATTAGTGGCTCCTTAAAAACTGGGAAATTTCGTAAACTCTCCTTTCAAACTTTTTTTTGGCTCTTCCTTTTCAAAAGGTTGCCGACCCCTGACCTAGACACTATAGAATGACTTACAATGTGTCCCAAAAAAGAGTGACACATTTTAAAAATCAATAACTAATAACTCGAAAACTGAAAAAGAAAAAATTTCGCGGTTTGTTACATCTTACTCCTGGGAGTCTTAGGAGAAGGATGCAACATCCTTTTCAGTTTTAGAGTTATTAGTTATTGATTTTTAAAATGTGTCAGTCTTTTTTGGGACACCATGTATTTTTTATAATATAATTACATTTTATAAGAAAAACCTTTCTTAGAAAAAAAACCTCTGTTTAACCTACTCAAATACTATGCATACCATCCATATACACTAGCGGAAATAAAAATCCCAACACCAAGAAGGAAAGGAGATAACAAAGTCAAATTTATTTCTATGATTGCACATAGTATCAATGTGAATTGCTTAAAAAATCAGCCTTCCTGGATATTAGGGGGTCGAGAAAATCGGTGAGGAGTGTTGTCTCCATAGGTGTCCATTACCGCCGTCACACGTCATGGTATTGAGTGACAGTGGCTCTAAATGACTTTTGAGGGATTGGAGGACCATGTTGCCTCCTCAGGTAGTCCAAATTCATATGGTGCACCAGCGGACGTTGCATACCGGGCTAGGTGATTTCTCCTCTTTCTCCGGACATGTTTTGTGGGTGTTGGTTCTTACGAACGGATAGGCCAGGGTAAAAATGCAACATAGGGGGTTAAGAAGAAAGCTTGGACATTGCACACAACATGTGGTTGTGCATGTTTCTCTTGAAATTTGTCCCCAGGACAGGTCTGAAGGTAAGGACGAACAACCGGCTAAAAAACCTCAATGAAGCAGCTTTGGTTGGCCAAAATACCGGTAGATCATACTGAGGACAAGCGGCAGTGGAATGGATGTCGTTTGCAGTACTGCGGATCGTCCGTTCGGTCCGCATAGCTTCTTACATCTTTGTCTATAAACAAGGGGCTGAAAATGGGCATTTCTGTTTCCAATAGTGCACGAAATAAGGAAATAAAGTTCCCAATTTCATGACATTGTGTTAATGAGAGAATCCTGATTCGGTTTGGAGTACCACGACGGTTGGGTATGAGTTTGAAGACACAATGGAGAGAGCGCACTCAGCGGATGATTTTCTAATCGTTCCTCTGAGTGGTGATGCAGGGTAACGGAGTGGGGATGCATTGGATTCCATTTCTGCAACTCCTGAGTATGATTCACCAGTACTTTTTCCAACTAGAGCTGCGTCATTGAGATTTTGCAGCCGGTAGACCGTCCTTACCTTCAGACCTGTCCTGGGGACAAATTTCAAGAGAAACATGCACAACCACATGTTGTGTGCAATGTCCAAGCTTTCTTCTTAACCCCCTAGTTTGCATTTTTACCCCATCTTTCCCGTTCTCTAGAACCAACACCCACAAAACAAGTCCGGTCAATGAGGAGAAATCACCTAGCCCGGTATGCAACGTCCGCTGGTGCACCATATGAATTTGGACTACCTGAGGAGGCAACATGGTCCTCCAATCCCTCAAAAGTCATTTAGATCCCCTGTCACTCAATACCATGACGTGTGACGGCGGTAATGGACACCTATGGAGACAACACTCCTCACCGATTTTCTCGGCCCCCTAACATCCAGGAAGGCTGATTTTTTAATCAATTCACATTAATACTATGTGCAATCATAGAAATAAATTTTACTTTGATATCTCCTTTCCTTCTTGGTGTTGGGATTTTTATTTCCGCTAGTGTAATACGAATAGCTAGGAATCCCAGTTTAACCCATTACTGCCTGACGTCCCTTTTTAGGGACGTTTTTTAAAAATCCTCCTATTTCTACAAAAATTTTTCATTTGAATCAAAATTTGCAATGATGTATCTCTGATCATCATAGAACATAAAGAACACAAGAAGAAAGCAGAATTTTAAAAAATTTTCTATTTTTTTAAAGTTGGAAGATAGAATTTTTCAGAAAAGTGCTTTTTTAAAAATTTTAAAAGAAAAAGCTTAAAAATCCTAGTTGTTATTTTTTAAAAATGTCAATGCCGATATATATTACTGTTTATACATTAAATCAGTTGGGGTGTTTTTTTATTTTTCCAAAATATTTTATCTTGACCTTATTTCAGACCCTCGAAAAGCGTCCCTAAAAAGGGACGTCAGGCACGAATGCCCCCGTGGTTTTCCCCATAGTGAAATGCTAGTGTTTCCTTTATTTTTTCATAAAAACGCGTTCTATTCTTATGAAATGAATTAAATAACTGATATTTATAAAATTACTTTAATTTTAGCTAATAAATTTATTATTTTTGTTTATTTTTTTTGGAAAATACTGTTATTTCTGCTAAATTAATGGAATAAAAAGTCTTAAATTATAAGGAATTAATTAATTTGTATTAATTAAACGGAATAAATAAATTATTTTACTATATTTATCACTTATGCAAATATACTCCGGTTATATTTTAATTAAAAGTTTAATAAGTATTAGTTATCATGACTTTTTGTCATGAAAATTGCCAAAAAAGTCGCTTTTGTGATAAATTTTCGTCTTTTATTCTTATTAGATGTCGCTAATCATTGTGTTCTTTACTGCAGATCAATCTATATCATCTGGCTTGCTAATGCACATCCCACTAATGCTTGATTTTTGGGGAGAAATTCGTGTTCCGCACAATAAAATTAAATAAAATGAAAAAAGTATGGGCATTTGAAAGACTTAAACTTCACAAATTGAGATATTTGATGGATTTGAGGTGTGTAAAAGTAATTATTACTTAATATTAGGTAACATATAAACAAAGAATGCCTTTTTCAATTAAAAACCTTAATTAATTTGCAATTAACATAGATTTGGGAGGAAAAAACGTGTTTTAGAGAATAAAAAATGCTCAAATTACGTTAATTATGGTTAATTTTACAGTTAATTGGATAAATAATTTATATTTTTTGTTCATATTCATGTTACAGTATGGTTCCGATCACTTTTGCTGCATTTAAAAAGGTAGAAGATGTTTTTGAGGCTTTAAAAAGTTTTCTACCATGCGTTTAATATAGGGAAAAACAACGGGGGCATTCGTGCCTGACGTCCCTTTTTAGGGACGTTTTTTAATTTTGGTGTAGAAATTAAAATTTCAACCTGAAATTTTTTTCACCATTTTTCCAGTTGTTTTGGGGCTATTTACTATGTTTTTACCAAATATTTAAGAAAAATAAAAAGTTGGGCATTAATGGGTTAATGCAAAATTATGCACGCGTTAATAAATATCATTTAAACAAGAGCTACTCGAAGACAATGCTTCGAAACCAAAAGACGGACGTTAATATCCCAAAAGCCAGATATATCAGAGCGAAACTTGTTCAACCAATGAGGAGTGAGAGCCAGATATTGCCAACACACGGGAGATAATAATTTCAATTTCGAGAGAGGGGGGATGCTCGTTAACATTGTTTTGATTTAGGATACAATTGCGTTGCGTTAATCTTTCAAGTGAACTGAGGGTATATCATCAGTTCGTTTGCATCCAACATCCAAAACGCTGCGTTTAATGGAAGTTGTGAATGCGTAATTTGGTTAATCTAGTTATTCTCCATCGTTCACAGGAGAGCAAGTGGCCGGCTTCATTTGAGAGGGTTAGTGATGCGCTTTTACGCATCACCTTAATGAAATTAATAAAATCGCAACAGGAAGATGATACTAAATGGGGTGATAATGATTTCGGGGCTATAATGGTGAATACATTTAAGACTTTAGTTATTTTCGGTAATATAATGTATGAATTGGTGGTGTTAAGAGACAAGCAGACCGTGATGTTACGCTTGATTTATAACCTTGAGTTAATATTCAATTTTTCGAAAACAAATCCAGTCGTTTAATAAGTTTATGTTACGTAAACACATAGAGGCGAGGTTTAATAATAATTGAAAATTATTCAACATCAAGCGGTTTAAATGTCAGATATTTAAAAAAAGATCAAATAATTCAGTTGTGCTTTACACATAGTTATTATTTACAACTATTAAACTATTTAATCTATTACTATCTAACTAAACTATTACATCTGTTTACAACAAGCAAATCTCAAAACACAAAACTAATAATAATCCCAATTTTATTCTATCCAAAAGAATAGAAATATTTATAATGGCTGGATTTTATCAGTTAAAAAACAAGTGTTATCCTTTTTTATGAGTTCATACTACTTTGGTAAAAATTGAAAGATGTAATAAAGGTTTTCACCAATTTGTACAAAAAAAGTTACAAAAAGTAACTTGAAAAGTATAACTTATTTTGCGAGTTGTCATCTTTTCAAACTAACGACAACCTTTTGACAGAAATAGTTAAATCTTCTCCATTCAGAGTTGAAAACATCTCAGAAAACAAATCACTCCTCCTCATAAGAAAAAAAAAACAAATCTCACGGATCTTCCAGTTTGGACAAACCCCTCAAACAATCGCCCTCCCCCCAAACAAAAAATAAAAACAAAACAACGGAGCCCTCGATTTCCCGAAAGAGAAAATGATCGCTCCGGGGCAGAGCATCCAACTATCCAGAAGAAGACACAGTAGAGCCCAAGAGTTTGGTCATTACTCCCATAAATTCCGTAAATACGTCTGCGGCTCCCATGGAAAAGACGAGGGGCTTAAATATTTCCCTACCGAAGAAATTCGGATATTTGACTGGTGTATTTTATTCCGGGACATTCGGACGGGGCTTTTAGGGAGGGGGAATGTCCATTGATATGCGACTACATTGTTAAAAAGACATATTTGGCTGGCTTTTTCCTGGAGGAGGGGAAAGGGGGTTATAGACGTCTAATCTCATTTACAGAAAGCTGGATTCCGCGATATTTGTTTGTTCTCGGCACTTTTCCCTAGAGGGTTTGCGTGTGTGAAAAGTGAAAGGTTTCGTATTTTTTTATCTCGTATGGGGAAGGCATATTGGCGTGGATGTTTTGAGTTATTTTAGACCGGTGATATGTATGTAGCTCGTTCTCAGCTTGGAGATTAAGTTTGTTATTTACATTGTAGTGAGTGAAACACTAATGTGTAATGCTTAGTAAACATTTAACATTTATAATCAAAATCGTTTTTGATTGTATTGCAATTACGTTGTGTGAGATAAAGATAGTGCCACGAAAGTGTTGCTAATTTTACTAAGACAGAAGGGGATCCGAATTTAACAATTTCAGATTAAAAACATATTATACAACACATTTCTTACACTTTTCATACGTATTCAGATCATATTATCAAAACAGAATAAAGTGTTCTCTACCTTTAACCCAACTAAAGTGTTGTCAATTTGAGGATAAAAAGTGCATAAAATGTGCGTATTTTAGTGTGTAACGTGTTTGGGCACAGTTAGGGTGTAAAATGTGTAGTTATAAGCATATTTTAGTGAACGTAACCCTTTATGTCCCAAATTATTTTCCTCAACCTCATCCAAAATATGTCAAGTTTACGTAACTGCAACTATGAGTAAACTAAATTTGGCCTTACATGACGAAAATTGGACGATTTTGGAACATTGGAAAGTGAGACAAGTCCCGTCGGGACATAAAGGGTTAAACAGTATACAGTCAAACCTGATTTTGCACGAGGAATAGGGACCGCATAAAAGAAAACGCATAAAAAGTCGTTCAAAACTTCCCGAGTAGCCATAAAAATAGTTTTCGTAACACAATTAAAAATGAATTTTATGCGGTGAATAGGGACCGCATAAAAAATCTCACGTAGGACCATTGCGAAAATCCATCAGCATAGCTGAATTGAAAAACTCTTTATATTCGGACTGTAACGCAATCCGCACCCTACAACTGAATTCAGGAACCGATTCTATACTTACAATAGACTTCTTTTCAGTTACCATTGTCTGCGAAGAGTTTCAGTAGACCCTTGTAAAGGGTGTCCCAAAAAAGACTGACACATTTAAAAAAATCAATAACTGATAGCTCAAAAACTAAAAAAGATTAAAATACGCAGTTTGTTGCACCCTACTTCTAAGACTCCCGGAAATGGGGTGTAACCGTGTATTTTTATCATTTTCAGTTTTAGAGTTATTTTATTTATCAAAACTATTTAGTATATTTATTGAACATCTATTGCATAGATTTGAAGCTAAAATTATGAAAAAAAGTAACATCAGTTTTTGTTTTTACAAATGTGGTTTCGAGCGTAGTTTGCAACTTAAGACGAAATACATTTAATTGAAATTAAATTACAAATTCGAATAATAATTACTAATCTTAAATCTTATACCCAAAATCTTGACATATCATTTTAAATGGAAGAAAAACCCTGAAAACAAATAAAAGATGTCGAAAAATAAAACTTTCAGAAAATTTATAGGTTTAATAGAGGAGTAATTTAAAGGTTTTATTATATTATATGTTGGAAAATTTATAGGTTTACTCAAACAATTTTCACTTTTGCTTGGATGAAGAAAATATCTAAAAGTTTATATTAGAAAAACCTATAGGATTATATAAATAAATTGGGATAAATAAGAACTTAAAACAGAGTTAATATTTGAAGTATTTTACTTAGTAAGATTATCTCTAAAATTTTAGAATGGGGAACTATTAATTTTTATAGAAGGAACTCCAACGTGGATTATATAGGTTTATCCTTTCTAATATGTTTAAGCACTTATGCAGTATATCATAAATATGTCAAATATGAATATATATTTAAATAAATTATACTATTTTCATCATAGTTTTGAATTATCAATGAGTTTTCATTGAAAAATGTTTATTTCTGTCGAAACCAATGATGGTAATAAATATGATATCCTTTTTTAGGATTCTATCATCTTTGTGAATTTTCTAAGAGCGGAATAAAGTTATAAAAGTAAAATTTAAATAATATAATCTCATATTTTACGTTAGTTTATTTTATCGGTATGAGAAATTTTATCTTTCTAATTCTATATTGCATATATCAAATATTTTTATTGAATGTCGATGTATTTAAAAACGAACAAGTGTTTAACTATAGATTCAACTGGGATAGTTTACTTTGTTTACTGAATAAAAAAATCTCTACAGATATCATCTCATTTTGCCTAACTTGGAACTCATAATCACCGAACTGTTTACCACTTAATGTGTAATTCACATATTATTATATTCACTGAAACTCAATAACTTAAAGGACACCATAATGCGCTACTAAACTCAAAACAAACGACCAGGTTAATTTAATAGCTCACTAAAAGATTACAGATGGAAACTTAAACAGATAACGACCTCGCCTCTGCGTCCTTTTCACCCGACGCACCCAATCAGTTCCCATCCCTCCCCCTCTCATTTTTCTTCCACCTGCCAGGGCATTCTCATTACCATTTCTACCCTGACACCGAACAAATAGCACTCTACCCCATTGTGCCCTGCAAAATCTTTTCCTGGGCAGAACCATTGCGTATAATAAACCCAGGGGTGCCAAAAGGTGTATTGGTATCTGTCACACCCAACTAGTAATGAGCCCGGCACGGGATATTGAGTATAAAGACGACCTGGTTCCTAGCTACCTTAATTAGAACCTCATATATCCACGAGATCTCATTTTCCAGCAATACTCATCAGGGAAGTCACTGGGAAAGATGGGAGGAAAATTGGTTCAGAGTAGTTGGTTTGAATTTGGGTATTGGGTGTTTTTGGCGTTTGTGTGTGGTTTAGAATTGCATTGAGATGACGGCTTTGTTATTAAGAGTTAGTCGTCAATGTGATGAGATATTTTCATTTAAATAACGAAGGGTGCTTAAGGATATTTGCAATTATAGTTTAAAGTCTAAGTTTATTTCATTCCCCCGTTTTGTTTATAAAAATAATAACAAGAATTACTTTCATTGGTAACATAAGAGTTTGCTTTGTATTTCTAATCATTACAAAATTTAATCCTACAAGAAGAGCAGCATTTTCTCACTTTCATTTTTTATTTTAAGTTTTAACACTTATTTAGCATTTTTTATTTGTTTGCTCATTACCAAATTTATATTTCTATGTTTAAAAGTTATTGATAGTGTAATGCAGAACTGCATTACATATGAGTTAATTAATATATACCACCCCTACACTGTAAAAAACTAGAAAAACAGAAAGTTTCAATAAAAATGGCTTTATGTTTAAAGGGATATTCTGTCATGTAACACTCCCACCGCACTTCTATTTATTTTATGTAAAAAAACAGCTTTTTTCTAGTTTTTTAGCTTATCTGTACTTAAACAGACACTTTCTGCAGCGAAAACGAATACAGCTATTGGCAACCTCAACAAGCTTTGGAGCCAAATACAAGTTTCAGTTCGTGGAGAAAGAAACATCTTCGGATAATTTCTTCTCTTTCTGAATCCTCGTTGGAGTAGTGGTAGCGTGCGTGCTTAGCATGCGGTAGGTCGTGGGTTCTATCCAAAGTTATTTTTTTATTGAAATTAAAAAAACAGCTCACAGAAAGTTTCTGTTTACAGCATTTACCTGTAGGTTACAGCTTCTTTCTGTTTACAGGATTTTTCTGCTTACAAAACTTTTCTGGCAACTTTTTCTGCCAGAAATTTTCTGTTTTTTTACAGGATTATTTTGTACAGTGCATTTACTTCCAAGTCAAAATTCCCGAAATTCATAAGACCACCCGTAAGCTTTTCAGATATCGGTTCCCATGAATTCGTAGTGACCTGGCACACAACTTTTCCAAGTATTTCATGAACCCAGACGCTCCTAATCCCTAAGTCCCAGACATTGCTGACAACTTTCTAGTTTTTTCACCTTCACCCCTAAAAAAAACTGGCCAACGGAAAGCCAACTCAGACAAGTTTACTAGGAAAAATCACACCCTCTTCTATCAGACACTATTCGTCAACACCCTGCTCCAACGGCAAAATTCAACGACACCCCACCACACTTCAAGTCCAAGGTCAAATTTTAAGATTCCATACCATCAAGAGACCCCCAGAAATATTACCGACTAAGACGAGAAATTCCCGACTCACCCTCTTATATGTGTCAACCGGACCCCACAACGATACCAATAAACTACAGTCGTCCCTCCTCGTATAACCCAGCCAAAACGGTGGCAAGCTTTTTTGGCTCCCGAGAATCAGATTTGAATCTGACTTCTGAGGTGTGAAGAATTTAGCATTTGGTGGTAATAAAAGAGGTTTTCTGGCATATAACCCCCCCAGTCAGCAATGTAAGGTTTTTTTAAGGTTTTTTCAACCCTGAAGTGCAACCCAAAAAAGATGTTTTTAAGGTTTTACTAGAAAACCTTGCAACCCAAGGATTATCTCAACAAAACCTTAGGCGTAGGTGCACTAGTTGACGCTTGAAACCTTTTGCGTAACCTTGGAGAAAAACCTTAGGAAAAGGTTAAAAACGTAGGTTTTTGAAAGGTTAGACTAAAAAATCCTGTTTTAATGCTTTTGAGCAAGGTTGTTTAAGGTTGGTTTAACCTTAAGTTAACATCACCACAATATTTTTTCGTGTACACTGCAGCAACCAATGCAAAAAAAACCTTACCGCAATATAGCTTAAATAGGTTTATTTAAGGTTTCCAAAAAACCTTAATTCGCGATATTGCTTATATAGGTTTTGCTTTTTTTAGGTTTTTGTTGGGTTTACAAAATTTTTTTCAGAGTTCTAGGTTTAGAATCGTTTTATATATATTTTTTTCGAAAGTTCTTGGTTGAACTATACGACGTAAAAAAATTATTCCTGAAATTATGCGCTACACTTAGTACATATTTTCAGGAATATTTTTACTTCATATAATTCAACAAAGAAATTATGAAAAATAAAAAGTGCGATACTTAACTTATAACTGACAAAAATAACACTAATTTATCCCTACTTTTTATTAAACCCAATCTTTAACAAAAATTAACTAGAATTTATTCACAGTATAATTACAGAACAGTGTCTATATAAAATTAAGATTTATAGGTACAGTAATAAAATTTTAATTTAAATAATAAATTTAAATTATTTAAAAAATATTTTTTTTTTAAATTTCTACACTAACTTTAATTTAGGCTCTTGAAGCACTGATAAAAAACTTACCTTTTTTACTTTACCTTTTTTTTAAAAAAACTTACCTTTTAAGGGAACAGGCCAAATTTTCATTCCAAAAAATTATTTTAAAACATTGAATGCAAGAAAAATCCTTTAGTTTATTGAAACACACTTTTTTTTCAATTTCTACAATAACTTGGTTTAATTTAGGCTCTTAAAGCACTGATAAAAAACTTACCTTTTTAATTTTTTAATCTAGAAAGGAGGAACAGGCAAATTTTCATTCCAAAAAATTATTCAAGACATTGAATGCAAGAAAAATCCTTAAGTTTATTGGACTGATTAATTTACAAAGAGTTACAAAGATTATTTTACAAACAGCCTTCAAGCACTACAGGACTCAAGGTAAAAAAGAGTCATACAAAAAAATTATATAGATAAAATATAAATGTAATCAATTCCCTAAATTCATCAAAAATGAAGGGAAATATACTATGAAACTTATTTAATTTACATATTTATGGAAAATTAGTCTACAAAAAGTGCTTCAAAGAAAATTTTACAGGGTACATCGTAACCAGACTTGACAGCTCCTGCAAAAAAATATAAACAATTTATTTAACTATTTAAAAAAGTAATTATGCAATAAATGAAAGGAGAATTTCACTGTTGTGAGTTTACACCTAATTATGCAATACCCTGTTAAACGTGCCACTTCATAATAAAATATCTCAAGAGATAAGAAAATACTTGAAAGTGCCAACAACAAATGTTTAAATTAACAGTAGGGGAGAGTGGGGCACCTTGGGACATTGAAAAGTGGTGTGTCCCATGGTGGGCAGACTCAATTTTATAATTATGAACTTGTGCTAAAATCTATTCATCAACATTTACATGTTATCTGGTTTTGTGCAATGCAAAGTTACAATCACATTTAGTTTCGAAAACATTTTTTTAAATATATGATGAAGTGTATTTATGTTATTACAATTAAAATGAAATTAAAATATGTGTATTCACAAATATTTTAGAAAATAACGAGAAAGCTTTTGTAAATCTAAAAGAGTAATTAAGCTTAACATTCAAAGTGTTAAGTGGGGCACCAAGGGAGTCAGGTGTGGGACATCAAGTTAAAAGACACATTAAACTCTCAGGTGAGCAAAAAATGTTTTTATAAAGAATTAAATAATTTAGTATGTAGATATTTATAATTTGATGCAAAAAATCACTGGAAGTATTTTGGGAGGGGATACGAGTGAATTTTAGTGGTTTTCTATGGTCAAAAAAGGATATTTTCCGAGTTTCGGAGGGGATCAATCCCAAAATCTGGCTATGCCCCTGTGCATCTCTTATGTTAGGTGCCATTGGTAAATTGGCACCATGCTTTATGATTGAAGGTTGGAAAAACACATTCAGAAAATTTTAGGTCCTTCCTCTAAAGTTAAAAATAAAGTTGTTCTAAACAATGTTCCTAATTCTAAACATCGTTCCCCCTGGGAACGATGCCCGTGCTGGCATGGGCTGGGAAGCTAATGACTAGCCCTCAGAATTGAACTCAAAGCTGAAGGAATTATAAAAAAAATTAAATTTTAACCTTCAAATTATAAAATATCGAATTTATCCCATTATTTGATTTCTCAAACATTACTTTCCAACTAATACAAGCGAAATCCCATCCAAATAATTTACACGCGTTTAGTAGTGACTAAACATGGCGGGTGGCGAGATTGAGCCACGATTACAAGCCTGTCAGCCATGAGACAGTGGCAAATTGGCGACTTTTCTTTCTAAAGCTGTACGGTTTTACTGATTACTGGGTCATATGACAGTATAGAATAGGTAATTCTAAAAACAGAAACTTACAATGGAATTGGATGCAAGCGGTGAGCAGATTCAGAGGTGGCACAAGGTCTCGGCATTGGTCAGGGTACATTGGAGAAATTACTGGAACTGCGGCGGCGGCAGCTCTTGCTGCTGAAAAAAAAAAGATGAGTTAAAGCCTGATGCTACTCTGTTCCCAGACACCCTTTTTATTCATAAAGCAGCGACAAAAATATTTAATTAGAGTATCTAAAAATTGGGTTCAATTCCTTTAACATTCACACTAAATAACGCAAATCTGTTTTGTATGCCATACATTCTAATATCAACAACAATTTTTTTTATTTTTAATGATAAACTGAACATTGATCTTATCTAAATAAAAATTTAAACAGTGAGTTGGAAGTATTTTAGAAATATTTCTACTTATTGGTGTCTATAACAGCATGCCGATATTTAATGGGAACATTAACTGAATTGAATTGCACAAATTGCTTTAAAATTTTGGTTCAATTCCATTAATGTTCCTACTAAATACTGCCATGATCTCAAGAACACCAAACAGTGGAAATATTTCAAAATAAATTCAAACTCGTAAATTTAAAATTTTAGATCAATAACTGTTTAGTTTATCAATAAAAATCAGAAAAATTTGTCAATTTAATACACATGATGGGTGTTCAAAAAAGCTTGGCATTATTTAGCGGGAACGTTAACAGAATTGAACTAAAATATTAAACAAACTTAGTGCTATGTAAGTTGTTGAAAACTCTAATAATTATATTATTTGAGTGACAAACTGGAATAGATTTCACTGTTAGTAGGGAGATGGCCAAAAGATCTGTACAGCAGTCAAATTGGTGCTGCTGTAGAGCAGTCATCACGTTTATGGTTACTGTACATAGGGTAAGACCTGTTTCAAATCCAGTGGCGTGCGGTGACATTTTTCCTAGGTCATGCAATCGGGTATATATTTCTAGTAAAATTGAATTTTTTTCGCATGATTGTTGGCGTTACCCGAGAAACACCAAGAGGAGGTCAGTTCCAAGTTCCAACTGACATGGGAAATATCGAATGACATTTTAATAGTTTTGAAAAACTAATGAATGGAAATTAGCAGGGTTGGCAAAAAACCGGGTTTTTTTAAAAAAACCAAAAAAACCGGGTTTATTTGGTTTTTTTGGTTTAAACCAAGTTTTTTTAGATTTTTTTTTATCAGAATAAGTTATTTTAGCATTGATGTTTGAAATTGAGTTGTAAATGAGACATTTATTTCAGGGGTTGTTTATAATTGATAAATGATTTGTATATTTCAATTAATTAATTAAAATTAAATTAATTTGTTTTAAAAATAATTTTTGTTTCTAAAATATTCCAATTTGAATATCTAATATTATTGTAGTGAATAAAAATCAGTGTTAATTTATCTTGGATAAATGGTTGAAATAATCAAATTATTTATCTTAATTATATATGGATTAATTTATGAACTTAAGAAATTTCTTTACAAAGAGAAAATTTTATTTTTTAAATGAGAAGTAAAAGTGAAATGTATTGGGTTGTCCCATAAGTTCTGTTACTTTTTACGAAGTTTTGTCTTTGAAAATTTTTTATGAAAAACTGGTAATAGGTGGAGATTTCAAATAAAAGGGATTTTGATATATGTATATTTATGAACATAATGTGTGATTTTGGTAGTTCTCGGGATATTATTTCTTTTCAAAATCGCGGTTTGAAAAAAAGACCAAAAACGACGATTTTCGCGTAATTTTTTTCTTTTGTTTAAAAAACTAGGAAGAACGCATAATTCATGGCTAAAAAAAGTTTTACTGTATATTTGAAATGTTTAGATAACGATGTCATAGTTTCAAGATGATTCGATAAGTTTAAGGTTGGAAATTTTGGCTTTAAACTTCATATATTGGCAATTTCACGTGTTTTTTAAAGCACGCCTATTGTTTTTCTAAACAGCTGGTATGAAGTAATTAAAGGCAGGTGTTTTTTGAACCATAATGCTTGTTAATGCATTGAATTGATGCCATTAATGCATTGAAAGTACCTTTTCATAATATCATTCAATTGATTTATTTCTAATTGCCAAGGAGTTGTTTTTATTGTAATCTTTTCGTATGAAGCGAAGAAAATTGCTTTGTTCGCTGAGCGTAAGTTCAGCGAGTGTAATTGTGATAAGCTAAAACGTTGCGCGCTTGCATTGTGCGCACTATTTTCTGAGCTTAAGTTCAGATATAATTAAATATACAGCATATTTTGAATACTTGGGTCTTTCTTAAGCTTTTTTATTGATTTTGATGCTTTTTTTCGTAAAAATTTCTTTGAAATGACTAATATTATTGAGGTAAGTTTTTGCAATAGATGTTATGTTTGGGACCAAAATTTCCTAAGTTAAACTTATCGAATTATCTTGAAACTATGACATCTTAAACTAAACATTTCAAATATATAGTAAAACTTTTTTTAGCCCTGAATTATACGTTCTTCCTAGTTTTTTAAACAAAAGAAAAAAATTACGCGAAAATCGTCGTTTGTGGTCTTTTTTTCAAACCACCATTTTGAAAAGAAATAATATCATGAGAACTACCAAAATCCCACATTATGTTCATAAGTATACATATATCAAAATCCCTTTTGTTTGAAATCTCTACCTATTACCAGTTTTTCATAAAAAATTTTCAAAGACAAAACTTCGTAAAAAGTAACAGAACTTATGGGACAACCCAATAAAAAACTAATGTTAATTGAAATTGGATAATTGATAAAGATAATTAATTTGATTAATTATTAAATGGTAAAATAATCAAATTAATTATATGGATTATTTATGAACCTAAGAAATTTCTTTAGAAAGAGAAGATTTAACTTTTTTAATAAATAAAAGGGAAATCTAAGCAACTAATGTTAATTGAAATTGGATAAATGATTGAGATAATTAACCCGATTAAGGAAATTAACGGTTTTTATTAATTTAGTAAAAAAAACCCAACTGGTTTTTATCTGTTTATAAACAAACCAACTGGTTTTTAGTTTTTATCATTAAAGAAATCAACGGTTTTCATTAATTTACTAAAAAAAACCAACTGGTTTTTATGACTGACAAATAAGACAAATTGGTTTTATAATTAAAATCTAAGCCATATTTTATCAGTGAAAAACAGATAACTTTTGTGTATGTTTAGTTACTCTTTGAAATAATGCTTCATTTTAAAGGAAATTAATAAATGAACTATCTCTTGCAAAATATAATAAGTTTAACTTAAGCATTTAAGGTTAAGTTGAGAGAATTCAATAATTAAAACCATTAAATTAAAAGATTTCTGATTTTTAATCACCTTAAAATATCAATTTTTTTATAAATCTGACCTTTTAATTTTGTGCAAAAGATTATACTTAATAAAACTTTCTTTAAAAAATCCTGAAAATATTTTATAATTTCTAAAAAAAACAAAAAAACCATGGTTTAAACCAAATGGTTTAAACCGGCCAACCCTGGAAATTAGTATTTAACTGAAGGACACTTTTTTTAAGAATCTAAAATGCAGCAAGACATCGTTTCACGTTAACTTGGTCAGCCAATACGCTGATAGATGGCTCTGCAAATCATGGAAAGCAAAATCCGGATTGCTTACAAGTGAAAAATTTAAATGACCACATTTTCCCTTAAACGCTCATTTAAAAACGAAATAAAGATGAATTGCGAGTTTAAACTACAAGTACTAACAAATTCTGCCAAAAGTTTTCTCCAATTCACACTTTAAGAGCTACGAAAAAAAAGTAGTCTACCGAGATCTGAAATACAGTGTAAACCATGCTAGGGCAGAAGCAATTCTCGAAATGCTTACAATGTAAGGGGAGATGAGGGTACTGTTTCTCCCCCATGCCGGAAAAGACTGACCTCACGATGGAATTCTCCTCGAGGCAGCCCGGCACCGTATGGTTAAAGAAAGAGAGAAGAGGATATAAAAATAAAATGTTGCAAAATTAAATTTATATTTTTGGTGTGTAATTTTAAAGAAAATCTAAATATTTTTAGGCAAGCAATGCTTACATTGCTTATATGGACGGCACGTCACTGTTAAAATCTATTACAACAAACTTTCTTAGTACAATACACAAAATAAGTAAACAGTAAATGGCAAGTGAAATGACTCGCTATTCTTTTTTTTGCCAGGCAGTTAGAAAGAGAGAAATCAAACTTCGAGTAGGGATGCGGGAAATCAAGGTAGCGAGCTAGGCTACTGAAGCACATTCTTTTTGAAGAGGGAAAGGGGGTTAGTGGTAAAAAGTAACTGATTTAACCCTCCATCTCTTACCTCTACAACCTTAGGAAGAGAATGGCCTGACTTGTTTTGGATTACACTAACTCCGTGGCAAGAAAGGCTAAATGATATTTGTTGACTGATAGATTCAATTCCGTTAACGTTTCCCGCTCAATATTGCCAAGCTTTTTTAGACACCATACATTTAAATATTGACAAATTTTCTTGATTTTAATTGATAAACTAAGCAGATATTGTGTGTGATCTGACTTAAAATTTTTATCCATGAGTTTGAAATTATTTAGTAATATTTCTACTTTTTGGTGTCCAAAAGAGCATGACAATATTTAGCGGGTGAACCACTATTACTTCAGTTGAAGAGATGCTGATACTTATTCAAGACTTTGAATTAAGAAAAGATTAAACATGTCATAAGAATACTAGTCCATGAAGAGCAAGGCCAACAAAGCTCACTTATCAGGGATCTGTCCAGGACAAATTTACTACTCTTTTATAGTAGCTTTACAAATTTGCCGATCATTAAAACGATAGCTTCACAAATTTAAAATTTTTTCAAATTATTGCTAAACTAATAATACTTTTTTTGAAAACTTTAACCTCCCTTAAAATGTATATGTAAAGTGATTTTTAAAAACATATTTTTCAATTCATTTTATTACGCATATTTTATTTCCACAAACTAAAATTTTTTTTCACAAATTACTTTAAAATTTTCACAAAATAGGCAGTTGGCAAAAAATCCTAGACAGATCCCTGCTCATTTCAGTGACCAAGGTATGTAAGGTACGGCTTCAATCTAAAAGAGGGTTCAAACACCAAGCGAAGTACTAGCGACAAAGTAGTATCAAAGTGAAGTCAGCGATTAAAAATTCACCAAGAGGCGCCAACCCAAACCCACTTCTAGATTTTCACCGTAAGGTACAATGTCCAAGTTGAATGATCAAATACAAGACCCCAGTATTTATTCCCTCCCAATCCTACCCTGCGACTCGGAAGAAAATTCTGTCGCTAAACAACCAACCAGGCAACAAAAAATTAAATCAAAGCTTAAAATTATTGAAGGATGTATTACATTAAGTTTAGACAAAATGTAACTTAATTTTACACAGCATGCATGTATCTAATGTACTAGATTGTTTAGTAAAAAATGTTGACATCTATAAAATCTAATCAGAAAAACATATAGGACAATAACATAACTATAGAATACACAATAAGCATGAAATCGATATAAAAGGGGGAAATAAAGCCGTCATTTAAAAGTAAATAGCATTAAACATATTACCTTACATAAACCTTACAATTAACTTGACAATTGCAATTTTTGACCATGTAGGGAATACAAATTTTCACCAATCAGTTCAGAACTGAAGCTGAAAGAGAAAGAAACCTTAGATTAATAAAATAAACTAATTTTGCGATCAAAGTATCGGTTGAAACACTTGCTGAAAAGGAATTTTTACAACCGAGGACATAGCGTAAACACGGCAATACATCTAACCCTAAACACATAGTAAAACATAAACCGGAATAATCTAAATCCTAAGAAAGAACGTCTGATCATCATATTAAATTTATCAAATCGGTATCATGTGTTTTAGAGCTGAAAAAAAGAAACTTTATAATAAAAGAGAAAGATTAGGCGGGATTATACGTCTAAATCGGTACTTATGGTAACAATGAATTAAGCCTACTTACCGATCCGAAGCCATCGAGCGTACCCCTACGGAAACTCCTCTTCTGTACCGGCAAGGCTGAACTGGATCCCTCCACGCTGGTTCCGGGTGCGAAAAATATTGCTAATACGCATGCGCAAGTAGGCGACAGTCACGTGCGCATTCTCTTCTTTCCGGAAAAGGGTGAAGGTGGGTTGTGTTGATATTGAGTCGAGAGAGGTTTTAAAAGACCGCCGTTTTCTAATGTTAAAGAAAGGGTTTTTGCTAACCTTTTTTTTGGCAACCCAATGACAATAGAAAAAAAGGTTAACCGCAAGGTTGCTTGCTAGCTGGGCCATAACCTGGAGAACAAGGGGGGGGGGCATTTAATTTTAGTTATGAAGCTTCGTCTCATATGACCCCGTCTCCACGTCCCTCCGATACTCATATGAGGGAACTTTTCATCGTGACCTTCAACACATCATAAATGACCTTTATCGCCGCTACCCTCCTTATGCATAGAAAATCAGAAAATCGGTCATAACATTCATGACTCCATCCCCATCTGTTTGCGGACTTGTTTTCCTTGTTTTCTTTAAAATTGTGGAATAACAACAAGCGATCCCATCGTTCTACCTCCCGTGTGATCGTTTCATGATCATTTCTCGCAATCATCTTTTTTATCATGTATGGGCCTCGATATCAAAATATCTCATCGTTCCGCCTTCCTTGTGATCATTTCGTGATAATTTTTCGTAATTATCTTTTTTATCGTGTACTAGCGCTGACGCGGTAGACCCGGGCTTGCCCGGGATTCAATTTTTTAATAAAAGTCCAAAGTCCAAATGGGGAAATAGTTAAATAAAGGATCCATTTTTATGTTTATGCTACAACAATGGATTTTAAACTACAACAATCGATATCATGCCTACAACAATAAATGTTACATATTCTATTGTTATATTTACAACAATATGGTTTTGCCCTGAAGTTAGGCATGAAATATAGGTTTTTAAGCATAAAATTGACTAAAAAAAGTTATAAGGACGCTTTGATTTTAAATTATTTTTATTCAGAAACCTTCCCTGGAGCGGGTAGATCAACGTGATATAGTTTAATAGTTAATGTAGGTGGGAAAACTTTAAAACTATAAATCACATATGCAGACAAACAGACAGACATTGATTTTTATATACATAGATGTGCTTCGACATCAACATCTAGAATTTTGTTTTTTTAAACTTTAAGTTAAAATTTGTCTTTGTTTAGCTAATAAATGCAAAAACTACATGATAACACAGAAAAACTTGCAAATTAGCGAAATTTTCTGATTTGAGGGATAAAAAAGTGTTATTTTCACTTGCTATTTGAATATTGAAGATATTTTAAAGATGTTTTCTTCTCATTTTTTTATAACATTGCCAACTAATTTTTCATTGAAGTTTTTGTTTTATCTCCTTCAGTTTTTTAAATTATTTTGTTACCTTTTTTCACTAGGGTCAATGTGATTAATAAGAAATCACAATGTATTTTCCTAGAGGAAACTCTAACTTCTATGACCCTAGGAAACGTTGGTTCTAAATAAAAGTCGTGGAATGAACTTTTGAAACACCCTGTATATTAGGGTGGGTCAAAAATATTTTTTTCACATTTTCCAAGTGGCACAGCGACAAAAGGGTGCCAAATGGTCTCAAACTAACACGTGTGAAATATTATTCGATTATAATAACTCTTTTTGCCTCCGGATTGGCCTCAAAGTTTCGATTAATATAGTAATTTCAAGTAAAAATTAACGAACGAAAATCAAGCTTTTACCTCGATTGCACAAATCCGTCATGAATATAAATGTGCACAATGGTATAAAATCATCAATGAAGACTATAAAATAATTTTAAATGAAACCAGAGTTGAAATACGGGAGTTGTAATACAACATATTTTGAAATATCTCAATATGGTTAGAACTGGCAATCAAATATTTCTTGCTGGAATCATAAAAATGTGCGAAACCTTTATTCCCGGTTGAGTAGGATTGTAAAAATAAATTTTTAATAAAAATGGATATGTCAGAAGGTGGTTACCTTTTTTGGGTTATAGGTTTCAACCCCAAGGAAAACACTTGTATAATAGTTTAAAAGTTGGGGTTTTCCTTGAAATTTCATTGGCTTATTAGGAATAGTCCATCCCAAGTGTCCCCATATGATTCCCTAATGTCCAAAAATAAACTAAACCACATTTTAAAAGTCAAATTTTGAAACATTATCTGAAGAACAGCGGTAGATCTCCGTTTTCAGCATAAAGCTCAGTATTATCCCCTAAGTTTTTAAATAAGCTACATTACTTTTCAAAACTAAATTGTAATTATCCTTAACAGTTAAATTTGCTATATTTTAACTTTTATGAACGCATAAGGGAATGCTAAGAAGCTATTTTGAGTTAATCCTCAAAGTAGTATAATTTCTTGGGCCTGGGTTTCAGTCTATTGTTATAGCAAAAAATTAGGTAAATCATGACTGAGGGAATCATAACTGATATTGCCTATGAACGAACTATCTATTCGACAATTGTTTCAACATATTTTTGCGATCATATTTGGATCTCAAGACCAGCCAGAGAAATAACTGTCCGCTGAATTTCGAAAGCGCGGCATATTTATGAGAAATACAACTATTTCTATTTTAAAAAGTTAAAAATACCGTTTTATACTGACCAAACTTCAGGGAGAATATATATTAGGGTGGGTCATTTTCCTATGGCGAAAATTTTTTTTGCAAATTCTATCGGGCACAGCAAGAAAAGGGTGCCAAATGGTCTCAAACTAACATGTTTAAAATATTATTCGATTATAATAACTCTTTTTGCCTCCGGATTGACCTCAAATAGAACAAAAATATGTAATTTTTAATATTTTTAAAAAATTTTATGAATTAAATTTTTTTGTCGAAAACTTATTAAAGTTCACAAATAAGGGTATTTAAAAGCAGTTTCAATCACATTAGTCATCTTCATGCATTATTAATACAAAAATAGCTGCCAAAAGTGGCAATATAATATGCTATTATATTAACAAGAGCCGTAGAATATGAATCTCTTTTTATAGTGGATTTTCAGTGGTATAGATTTTATATTGGTTTAGTTCATATACATTCTCCCTCAAGTTTGGTCAGTATAAAACTGTATTTTTAATTTTTCAAAATAGAAACAGTTGTGTTTTTCATAAATATGCCGCGCTTTCGAAATTCAGCGGTTAGTTCTTTCACTGGCTGGGTCTTGGGATCCAAATATGATCGCAAAAATATGTTGAAACAATTTTCGAATGGATAGTTCGTTCATAGGCAATATCAGTTATGATTCGCTCAGTCATGATTGACCTAAGTTTTTACTATAGCAACTGACTGAAACCCAGGCCCATGAAATTATACTTCTTTGAGGATTGACTCAAAATAGCTTCTTACCATTCCCTTATGCGTTCATAAAAGTTAAAATATAGCAAATTTAACTGTTAAGGATAATTACAAGTAAGTTTTGAAAAGTAATGTAGCTTATTTAAAAACTTAAGGGATAATACTGAGCTTTATGCTGAAAACGGGGATCTACCGCTCTTCTTAAGAAAATATTTCAAAATTTGACTCTTAAAATGTGGTTTTAATTTATTTTTGGACATTAGGGAATCACATGGGGACACTTGGGATAGACTATGCCTAATATGCCAAAAAATTTCAAGGAAATTCCAACTTTTAAACTATTATCCAAATGTTTTCCATGGGGTTTAAACCTATAACCCAAAAAAGGTATCCACCTTCTGACATATCCATTTTTATTAAAAATTTAATGTTTTTACCATCCTACTCAACCGACAATAAAGGTTTCGCACATTTTTATGATTCCAGCAAGAAATTTTTGATTGCCAGTTCTAACCATTGAGATATTTCAAAATATGTTGTATTACAAGTCAAGTATTTCAACTTTGGTTTCATTTATAATTATTTTATAGTCTTCAATGATGATTTTTATACCATTGTAAACATTTATATTGATGATGGATTTGTGCAATCGAGGTAAAAGCTTGATTTTCGTTCGTCCATTTTTGCATGAAATTACTATATTAATCGAAACTTTGAGGCCAATCCGGAGGCAAAAAGAGTTATTATAATCGAATAATATTTTACACATGTTAGTTTGAGACCATTTGGCACCCTTTTGTCACTGTGCCCCTGGGAAAATGTGAAAAAAATATTTTTGACCCACCCAAATATATATGAAGTACCAATATTTAAAATCTGTACCATTGACAATCCACTGCTTGTTGGCAAAAAAGAGATTCATTTTCTACGGCTCTTGTTAATATGATAGCATATTATATTGCCACTTTGGCAGTTGTTTTTGTATTAATAATGCATGAAGGTGACTATTGTGATTAAAATTGCTTTTAAATACCCTTATTTGTGAACTATAAAGAGCTATCGACAAAAAAATTAATTTAAAATTTAAAAAAACAATTGAAAAATTACATATTTTTGTTCTATTTGAGATCAATCCGGAGGCAAAAATAGTTGTTATAATAGAATAATATTTTACACATGTTAGTTTGAGACCATTTGGCACCCTTTTCTTGCTGTGCCCGATAGAATTTGTAAAATTTTTTTTCGCCATAGGAATATGATCCACCCTACTGTATATCTTACTCTTCATTTGAGTGAAAGTTAAGAGTAAAATCTAAATTAACATTTTTCTTACGTTTAATTAAATTTACGGCTGCTCAGTTAAGGAAATAGCTCTCATGAATAATAATAAAAGGTTTTTTATTCTTAAAATAACCTTCTTTTTAATTAAAAAAAATCTAACTTATTAAGTTTCATTAGTTATCCATAACTTTTAAATAACGAAAAGAACATTGCCAAATTATTTCTTAATTTCTTACAAATAAGAAAATATTTCCAAATAAACCTTAACCTTCATTGTAAATAATCTTATTGATAGCTTTATAATCACAAGTGGCATTGGGGGATTTAAAAAAATGCACTTTCATTTAGTTTAAAAAACAATATTATGATTTGCTTTAAGTCTAGTTTATTTTTAATCATTCAATAGACAACAGAATAAAATGGAAAATTAAAAGCATCTGCTTATTAGAATAAAAATGCATTAAGCAAATTAAAGTTCTTTTAATTCCATGACGTTTTATTGTTTTTTTCCCCAGTGCTGTTTTTATATGAAAACAAAGCACTTACTGAAATATTACGAGGTCTTTGAAGCTTTTAGGACAAAGATAAAGATGTTACGTTTCAATTAGAAGTATCCGTACTCCTAAAGAGACATGTAAATACACAACATACCTGTTGAATTCATTTTTTTCTGTTTTTGAAAGTAAAATTAAGTTGATTTTTAAGGAGTAAGTTTGAAACACTAATAAACATCAGCATCAATTAAAATAAGTAAGTTCCTTTAAAAAAACGCATTTTTAGAATATTTCACAGCATACGTTTTTATATTAATGAGTTAGGTTTAAAGAAATTGAAAGTAGAATATATTTTTAAAAAATAAGGGAAGGCGTATTTATTCCAAGCCAAAAGTTAAAACAGTTTAATTTAACCAAGGAAAACCTAAGCACTTGTTATAAATGGAAAAAGTTTAACTTCAAGTCTTTGTTCTTTTGGATAAAAATATACTTTAATGCACCCTGTTATCTTGCATATGTCAATCCTGGGACTCTTGACAAGTTGTTAAGAAGTTAAAACTATAACTTTTAGCTCGTCACTTGCTCGAGGATAAATGGACCTTCTTCGTGTCGTTAGTCGGAAAAATAAATCACCAGGGTTATTCGTTTTGGCATTCATCCCCTTGTTTTACTTTGAAGACAGAGACACATCTTCTTGATGAATGCTGATAAAAATAGTCCGAGTTCAAAACGATTTTTACTAGTCAAGCGTAGTGGGCACAAAGAAAAATCCTAACAGAGAGTCCAAAACGATATATTCAAAAGTTGAATGGATATGAGGACGCCACGAGAAACTATAATTGATTGACAGAGAGATCGGCAGCACATTTTGGTGACCAAAGGCTGTGATTGGCTGTTACTCAATCCTATATTTTCGAAGGAGAAGGAAAAAGTTTTTCTCAACCAATCAGACTTTTTCCCCCGCCTCTCTTGACGTAGATGCGATCGCAGCGCCAAAATAGCCCCACATCCATCCAACTATTCGATTTCCATTAGCGCCTATGGCGACGGACTCTCTGTTCTAGCACTCTGTGGTCGTGGGATAGTCTGTTATTAATGCCTAGATGCTTTTTAACATATAAGTTCATTGTTAAGTTGGCGTGAAGTCACTTTGAAATTTTGTGAAGTTCAGTTTCTACAGAGGACTAAGTTCGGGGCGTAAGTGCTGGTGATTGTCAATTATTAGAATACTTGGCGTCATTTTCGATAAATTATGGCACTCCTATCCATGTTTATTAAGGTTGTTGTTGGTCTTTTATCGCCAAAGCAATTACCTACTTGGCCTTTCAGCGAGTCTGAATTTGCTAAATCATAGGAATTTTATTTTTGTCCTATATTATGTATTTGCATGTGTAAACTCCAACTCTTAAGCGTCGCCTCCAGCCATGTACTGGTTTCGTCCTTGTTAGGACTCATCAGTACGGCATAGGAAGGCAACTCAAGAGAGCGGAGGTCAAGTTTTTAGTCCAGCCGACTTATGTACACTACTGTTCATAAATTAAGGACGGAACAGTTTTTTCAACATAACACCTAGTGAAATTATTTTTCATCAATGAAAATTATACCAAGAGATGTTCAATGGGTGGGAATACAGGGCCCGAAAGCAAATTTTCTCTACCAATATTTTAAGGGGGTAAATGGACCCTCCATTAATAATGGAGTCCCATTACAATTTGGAGCTGTGGCAGAAACGTCTGTGTAAGAGGTATTTTACCGAAAACTTTATGGTTATTGTAATGAATATGATTACTCCTGAACTCAGTGCATATTTTTAAAAGCCTGTGTTACCTTTAAATAGTATTTTTTATGTTTTATTGATAGAAATCGGTCTAATCATCATTTTTGGCAAGTTTTAGCTTCTGGGTCATTTTTGGTAATTGGTATCTTACCGTCAACCATGTTTTTAGTAGCTCTTACATGTGCTAGATTATGTTTAGGTCTGGAGACCCTGAAAGTAAATTATTTCTTTCAATATCGTGACTTTCAAGAAACTTTGAGATAGCCAAATTGTGATTTTGTGCAACTTTTTCTCTCATAAAGAGAAATTCCTGACCTGAAATTTCTTCTAAAAGAATCAAATGGGACATGAGAACACAGGTACCCAATAGCAAACATCAGTGAAAATATCTGCGGTGTATACGAGGTGCTCAAACGGCACAACATAATTGTATAGTTTCACAGAAAGGACATCTGTTATTAATGTTTGAAAAAAAAGTATTTTTTAGTGTTTATGGACGTAGACATACCTAAAAAGAAACATATAGTTGTAAAAATATCTCCATTACCTTTGAAATGAGTTTTTAAGAGATATAATTTCTCCATTGATACTCTATTACTGTTATAGACATTTCAACACTCCCTATACAGGAAAAAAAATTCCCTGATGTCTGCGATCACGTGCCTGGGTTCTCATGTCCCATTCGCTTCTTTTAAAAGAAATTTCAGATCAAGAATTTCTCTTTATGAGAGAAAAAGTTGCACAAAATCACATTTTGGCTATCTCAAAGTTTCTTGAAAGTCACGATATTGAAAGAAATAATTTACTTTCAGGGTCTCCAGACCTAAACATAATCTAGCACATGTAAGAACTACTAAAAACATGGTTGACGGTAAGATACCAATTACCAAAAATGACCCAGAAGCTAAAACTTGCCAAAAATGATGATTAGACCGATTTCTATCAATAAAACATAAAAAAATACCATTTAAAGGTAACACACGCTTTTAAAAATATGCACTGAGTTCAGAAGTAATCATATTCATAACAATAAACATAAAGTTTTCGGTAAAATACCTCTTACTCAGACGTTTCTGCCACAGCTCCAAATTGTAATGGGACTCCATTATCAATGGAGGGTCCATTTACCCCCTTAAAATATTGGTAGAGAAAATTTGCTTTCGGGCCCTGTATTCTCACCCATTGAACATCTCTTGGTATGATTTTCATTGATGAAAAATAATTTCACTAGGTGTTATGTTGAAAAAACAGTTCCGTCCTTAATTTATGAACAGCAGTGTATTTGCATGTTAAGTCCAAAAAATTACATTGCTCTAGCCGTCATAGCTCATTCCATAGTGGATATTTAGGACATATTAGTTTTTTAACACGTCCAAAAAACCATGTTCACTTTTCCATTAACCGTTTTAGCTCAAACCGGATGTGATGTATACCGTAAAATGGGGTTACTTTGGCCGTTACGGGTAACTTTGGCCCAAGCATCGAAAAGTGTTTCAAAGTGATAAATATGTATGAAAAAATAATTTTATCACCTAATTACTGCTAGAGCCCACAGGTGGCATTGTTGTCAGACTGTTTGCAAAGGGTCGTCTTAAAATTCCGAAATTTGCGATCACTGGAATGTTTTAAGCATCGGTACCTCTAAAACGCTACTTTTTGTCGTCTTCCTACTTTTCTATAGACATACTCATAAAAAATTGATTCAAAGCAGGTAAGTCATATTTTTGGATTCATTGTTAAGCGTTTTAACATGTTTTAATGTCATAATTTAAATTTGTTTTGTGGTTTCCTGTGCATTGCGTTTTTACTACGTTGGGGTAACTTTGGCCCACGATTTGGGGTTACTTTGTCCCACGATTTGGGGTTACTTTGGCCCAATGGCCATTGGGCCAAAGTTAACCTGAAACATTAAGACAATGTGGGCCAAAGTTAGCCTGAATATAATGTTTTTCCAATGGCGAAACGTGCATGTAATCCCATTTGTAACTTGCATCCCATTTGTAACTTGAAAATAAAATCAATGGTACATCGAAAAGGTTCACATTTATGGATTTTCACCTAACTAAGCTTTAGAAAACGTTGGTTTGGTAATATATTATTAATGGGCAATATACATATCGCTGGGAATTGTTTAAAATTGTTTATAGCTATCAAAACACTGAATTTTTATGATTTTTAAGGGTTGGGCCAAAGTAACCCCAAGTCAGGGTAACTTTGGCCCAAATTTTCAAAAAAATATTAAAAATATATTAATTGTGCAAAAAAAAACTTTAAAAGGTTTATATCATATTTAACGGTGCTAAAAATAATATGAACCTCTCAAACAATCATATTTTATTTGGTTAATAACTTTTAAAGTGAAAAAAACACTCCATTTGGGCCAAAGTAACCCCATTTTACGGTACCCTTTTAAGTATGGCTTGGTAGAACTTGGACTAAATTGTTGAAACACCCTCTATTAGTTGAATTGTCATTCTGCCTTAGAACGTATTCTTTAAACACTTTTGTTGACATTTCTATGAAAGTTTTATTAAAAACATATTAAATAGTTATATTATGATGACACTATATTATATGAATATAAGTAGTCGAGACTGTCGGAATCATGCTGAGAGAATAGCAATCTTATGCTGAAAAAGCACCCTATTTATGCAACCAAAAATACCACGTATTGCAGATAAAAGCTACAACCTCCTACACACAATAAGCATAATACATTTTGAGTCGTCTTACACCGATATTGAATTCGAAAGCTATGAACACGGAATACATGAGGGATATTTATTTAGGCATGTCGTAAAAATATGCATAACTGCTTTCCGAAATCGTTATTGGAAATCTAAAAACATGCTTAAGTAAAACTCCATTTTCTTATCTCAAACGAACAAAAAGTGGGGGGAGGGTTTAAAGGAGGGCAGTTTCAAGAGGGAGGGCGACTTAGAAAAGGGTTTTTTTTTAAAGAAATCCTCTAAAAATGTGAAATGTTACTCTCCGTTTACTTTTTCAGATCACGTACTTGCTGCTTGCTTTATTTTCGTCTTTGGTTCTTTTCACATAAATTGCATTTATTATTCCCCGTCTATTTTTGTAAACATGGCGAAATCTTTCCGCTTGTTGCTGATTTTGAATTTGAGATTTTGTAGTTTTTATCAAATAGTTAGAGAGTTATGGAAATGGGTATGACTACCAGAGGATTATGTAAGATGTATGTTAAGTTATGTGTGCAATAAACTGATGGTTTTTTCCTGCTCTAGATTTTAAAGTTATAGACTTGATTCCCATTGAACATTTTTATACCAAATTTTACAAGATTTATATTCACTATTTTGAAATATCTTTCAACGTTTTTCATAACATATTTTTTGTACATGGTGTTTCTGTCCACCCAATTTTTGCACATCTAGATTTTTCTTGTGGAATGCATAAAAACCAATAAGAAAAAATAAATGACGTCATATTTGGTTTAAGCTAAAAAAATGTATTGGAAACATAAACAGAGTTATCATAGCATGATATATTTTAATTGCAATTAAAGGATAATTTAACATTTTATTACCATTAGAGTTTAAGGGTAAATCATTTTGAAAAAAGACTAAGAAATTGAAAATTAAATAAAGTCGCATCCCTTTTTTAAACTTAAGTAACACATTCATATTAATCTCTAAATAATCTACAAAATACTATCTTGGTGTTACTTTCTCGGAATCATCAGTAATCATTTCAAACGAATAAATTTTTGGCGTTTTAAATTGTTAAAAGTTTTGATATGTCTTGAAATAAAAAAGTAACGAATTGAGTCTTGCGTTATATAACTGTAATATGAAATTGAGACGGGAAAGAAAATACGAATTTAATTTTGTTTTCCCGTTAAAGAAATATCATTTTTTATTGAATTTCCAAGTTTTAAATCTGTACTTAACGACAAGAAAATTTCAAGCAATTATAAACAAGAAAAATTTTTGTTTATGTTCTTTCGAATAGTATGATTTGTTGTTGCTATTGATGTAGAACTAATACCATTTAAAACGCAGTAAAAATATAGGGGAAAGTGCCCCAAAGGGAGATAGGTTCCTAATGAGGTGGTCCCCTATATCTGCTCTATGCGGAATAGACACGTTTTGTAAATGGCGTGGGCAAATAAATTGGGTTCAATTATGACCTTGACCATCATTATATCAGCAAATGTAACTCAACTTTAGCCTTGGGGGCACCGCAAATCTTTGAACACACGAGAAAGTTTTGAAAGCCTCTTTTAAGCGACCGTTGTAGGAAACAAAATTAATGGTTTCTTTATTTTTTAAAATTTTTTCCTACTTAGAAATATCTTAATTTTAATGTAGAATTCTCAAAAATAATTCATTTAACATTTTTAATTATTTTCACTTGATTATAAAAAGGGTAAATTCCTAACATGAGATATTGCGACAGTTCCTATTGTGGGATATCTCATATTGAGACCTTCACCTTCTTTTGTAAATTATCTTTTCATAGACATTTGTTTGCATCATTACCATTACTAATTAACGACTTTTATTGATGTTTAAAGGATTTTTTTCTGTTCATTTATATCTAACTAGCTGATTTGCCCGGCCTTGCACGGGTGCAGGGTATTAATTCCTTTTTTTAAGTTCTATCAAGTTACGTGTCTGATTTTTCGTATCAGCAATCACCAATCTCTCCAGTGTTTCCCCAGTATTTTTTTCATATTCCCGTGTTCCCGATAATTTTCATATCCCGGTGTTCCCAATAATTTTCCTATCCCGGTGTTCCCAATAATTTTCTTATCCCAGTGTTCCTGGTAATTTTCATATCCCGGTGTTCCCGGTAATTTTCATAACTTGGTGTTCCCGATAATTTTCATACCCGCACCCGATAATTTTCATATCCCAGTGTTCCCGGTAATTTTCATATACCTGTGTTCCCGATAATTTTCATATCCCGGTGTTCCCGGTAATTTCCATATCCCGGTGTTCCCAATAATTTTCATTACCCGGCGTTCCTAGTAACTTTCATATCCTGGTATACCCGATAATTTCCATATCCTGTTGTTCCTATTAATTTTCCTATACTTTTCATATCCCGGTGTTCCCGGTAACTTTTCATACCGGTATTCCCGGTGCCGTTTTCATCCCTGTAACTGATATCTACCCAAACCCAATCAGTTCCGATGTTGCACCTTTAACTATTATCAATTCAATAAATGAATCACTAGTATAAGTCTAGTGAACCAACACGCTCTGTATTTATTTTTGAGAATATTAAAATAGTAATTAATGTTTCAAAATTAATTATTTCAATTTATTTTTGTTTTCAAATCACTGTTTTAACTTTTAATTAGAAATTTACGCTGTTTTTGTCTTGAACTCCGTTGTAAGTTATAAAATGTTTTTAAATAATATTTATCAAGTGAGGCAAGGCGTCGCCTTCAGATAAGAAGTAAATCCTGTATTTTATGCATTTCAACAATGTGTAATGTTATTTCAATGGGTAAAACGGAGTCGAAAAAGTGCCGAATAGCAGGGAAGGAGTCGTTCGATTTTAAAATCGTTTCTTAGTGCGCGTCTAATGGCTGAAAGGAAGGTCTCTGTCAAATTTCAAGCCTATCGGTCCGGCAGTTTTGGAGATTTCGTGATGAGTGTGTGTCAGTGAATGAATGAATCAGTCAGTGGTATTTGGATTTTATATATATAGATAGTATATATCAAACAAAACTTGCCACGTGACATTATTGTTTCGAGGCACAATGCTAAAGCATTTTTATAAAATATAAAAATAAAAATGGTTTTAAAAACATGGTGCCTCCACAATGCTACTAGTTAATTTTATACAGGGTGAATATAGGGGGTTTTCTAACTTGATTTCGCGTGCTTTTTCGTGATTATGCTTAGTGAAAATAGCCATTTTGTTCCTTAAAATCTGTAGTTTACGAATCGCGATGGTGGACACTTCGGGTCTGCGCCAGGGGATGGTGAGAGGCGCAGAAGTGGAAAATCGACGAGTTTCAATTTTGTGTTGTTTGGAGTCAAAATGGTTCCTTTTACTTTTTTAATTTGCTCAAATAATCCATAATACCGGAGAGGCGAGAAAGGACTAACGGGACATAGAGTTTGGAAAGGATCAGTTCACTCCAGTAGAAGAGGTGGAAGGACAAAGTGGAACGTAAAAATTTGTAAGCCTATTTTCTCTGAGGCGCAGGCTTATAGTCGTCCATTAACGTAATGAAAGGTGCCATTCTTTTCCTTATTTTCAGGCGAGAAAGAATTGCGATAGTAGAAACCTAGCAACGCTCACTAGGGGTAGGGAGAGGGGCAGGAAAAAATTACGAAAATCAGCAATATCTCCTGAAAAATAATTTCTTTTCTGCACCAACTGCGGTTGAATGTTTTGTAAATTGACACCAAAAATGGGTAAAATGCATTAAACCGATTTTCGAACGATTCTTCTACTTAAAATAGGGCCTGAAAGGTGTAGAAAAAAATAAAGGGAAATTCTCAACTTTTAAGTCTTTTAAAAACTTATTTTTACTCGTGAAGAAGCACTAATTTCAGGCTAATTTTTCCCTTTATACACTTAAGAATACGAAATATCATCGTAGATATCTGGGACCTGCGATTAAGGAGGGGGGCAGGGGCAGAAAAAAATATTCCTGTTTTTATACTCTTCTTTGGAGTAAATTTTAAATTTTCTACTTTTAAATAGAGTCATAAGTGGTGCAAATAAAGAAGATAGATACCTGACATGTCTAACAGCCCGTTAGAAAAGAGTTCCTCCCATTGGAAGGTGAAATGGAAGGGTTAAGCGGAACATAAGGAATTATATGGGATGTTTTGAAAAAAATTGGGTCTATTTTAGTGAAATAATGTAGAAATCTATTTGAGCAGGTTCTATGTAATCTGTAGAACTGGAAATGCGACAATAAGTAACTTTCCTTCTCGACCGAGGATAATAATTGGGGCAGAAAAAAATCTAAATTATACTTTACTGAGAAAAAGAGTAATTATCCTGTTTAAAAGGTTTTATAGACTGAAATTTTTGATCGGGGTCACTCAAGGTGGTCTATCCTGAGAAGCATAAACTCATCATTGGGGGTTGAATGGATGAAATGGAATACTAATTCGATTTTTTGACAAATGGCGTGAAATTTCTTGGAAGAGAGTGATAATAAACAAATCGATTCCTCTTTCCAACTCTCTCGAATGGGTTACACGACAATGAAATTTGGGAATCAAGACAAGGGTCCGTGGTCGGCGCAGAAAAATTTTATATATTAAATTTTAGTTTGTATAATTGTGTCTAAATAAGATAAAATATCCCTAAAATAAGAAATTCCATAACAGATATGAAGGAGACCCATGTTAAAACTGTTTCTTGGAGGGTAAGAGGATAAAATAGAATATTAGGGGGTATTACATTTTACTATTTTACTAAAAAGTGAGTATTTCTCGCAAAAATTGCATTAAAAGGATTCGATTTTCCAATTTTACTCCATGGAATATGATACGTAAAAGATAAATCTGTAGTATTAGGCAGGGGAAGGTTAGTTGGGCAAAAAAACCTGTAATTATTACAAAATTAAGACAAAAAAACTTTATAATATTCTAATTTTTTGAGAAATAATTAAATGTCTTAAATTTGTAATAATTACAGGTTTTTTTTGCCCAACTAACCTTCCCCTTCCTAATACTACAGATTTATCTTAAACGTATCATATTCCATGGAGTAAAATTGGAAAATCGAATCCTTTTAATGCAATTTTTGCGAGAAATACTCACTTTTTAGTAAAATAGTAAAATGTAATACCCCCTAATATTCTATTTTATCCTCTTACCCTCCAAGAAACAGTTTTAACATGGGTCTCCTTCATATCTGCTATGAAGTTCTTATTTTAGGGATATTTTATCTTATTTAGACACAATTATACAAACTAAAATTTAATGTATAAAATTTTTCTGCGCCGACCACGGACCCTTGTCTTGATTCCCAAATTTCATTGTCGGGTAACCCATTCGAGAGAGTTGGAAAGAGTAATCGATTTGTTTATTATCACTCACTTTCAAACAATTTCACGCCATTTGTCAAAAAATCGAATTAGTATTCCATTTCATCCATTCAACCCCCAAAGATGAGTTTATGCTTCTCAGGATAGACCACCTTGAGTGACCCCAATCAAAAATTTCAGTCCATAAAATCTTTTAAACAGGATAATTACTCTTTTTCTCAGTAAAGTATAATTTTAACTTTTTTTCTGCCCCAATTATTATCCTCGGTCGAGAATGAAAGTTACGTATTGTCGCTTTTCCAGTTCTACAGATTACATAGAACCTGCTCAAATAGATTTCTACATTATTTCACTAAAATAGACACAATTTTTTCAAAACATCCCATATAATTCCTTATGTTCCGCTTAACCCTTCCATTTCACCTTCCAATGGGAGGAACTCTTTTCTAACGGGCTGTTAGACATGTCAGGTATCTATCTTCTTTATTTGCACCACTTATGACTCTATTTAAAAGTAGAAAATTTAAAATTTACTCCAAAGAAGAGTATAAAAACAGGAATATTTTTTCTGCCCCTGCCCCCCTCCTTAATCGCAGGTCCCAGATATCTACGATGGTATTTCGTATTCTTAAGTGTATAAAGGGAAAAATTAGCCTGAAATTAGTGCTTCTTCACGAGTAAAAATAAGTTTTTAAAAGACTTAAAAGTTGAGAATTTCCCCTTATTTTTTTCTACACCTTTCAGGCCCTATTTTAAGTAGAAGAATCGTTCGAAAATCGGTTTAATGCATTTTACCATGGCCACCTAAACACTCAAGGCCGTAGAAGCTCGAAATCCTGAGTGACGTCATGCCTACTATCTCGCGTCATCGACGCGTTTAAGACAACAGCGCAACTCCTGTCTGAAATCTTGCTCGCCCCACCCCTACAGCCTGATTGGTCTCCTAAACTACGGTGAAAACGTCATTTGAATTAGACACACCGACACACGTGTCGAATATTTCAGATGAGAGAAAGTGAATTAGAGATCGCGAACCTCAAGTTGATTCCGTTCTCTATTATAAAGCAATTTCATGTTGAAAGAAGAAATAAAACCAACGCAGAGCAACACAATAAAACAGAAATTGAAAGCTAAAAGCTTACAGCCGTTTCGGCGGTATAAAACAACCGCCTTCATCAGAGCTAAAAAAGGGAATACAACATAAAAACACCTAACAAACCAGGTCAACGAAAAACCAAACAAAGTTACAGTGAGAAATGAAAGCAATGAGAAATGGAAACTATTAAGAACCGCGCAACTCAAGTACGTCTAACCAGGCGGGGTGAAGTGCTGGAACCACAGATAGGTCATTAACTAGTTGATCCGCGTTTTTTCTTATGTGGAAAGTCTCATAAAAGTCGAGCTCAGAAGGAGAATCACATTTCTGGATGATGCTAGCGGAATCGAAATCAAACCTGTGGCCGGCACTCCAAGAGTGCTCGGCGATCGATGAACGATGTATTTCCTGTTTCTTGACACAAGCCCTATGCTCTTTGAGGCGAATCAACAAGGAACGCTTGGTTTGTCCAATATAGGACAAACCACATTCGCAGAAAACCTGGTATATACCCCAATTATGTGGGACTCGATCTTTGGTAATAGTGAACCTCAATTTATTTACAGGTAAAAACACAATCTTAAAACTGAATTTATTGAATATTCTACTAATTTGGTAGCTGATTTTTGGATAAAAGGGGATAATTAATAAGTTTTTTGGTTTATGTAAGTCAGGATTGTGGGGTTTATAGTATCTAATAACTGTTAATTATAATAGTATCAGTTATTAGATACTATAAACCCCACAATCCTGACTTACATAAACCAAAAAACTTATTAATTATCCCCTTTTATCCAACAGTTATTAGATACTATAAACCCCACAATCCTGACTTACATAAACCAAAAAACTTATTAATTATCCCCTTTTATCCAAAAATCAGCTACCAAATTAGTAGAATATTCAATAAATTCAGTTTTAAGATTGTGTTTTTACCTGTAAATAAATTGAGGTTCACTATTACCAAAGATCGAGTCCCACATAATTGGGGTATATACCAGGTTTTCTGCGAATGTGGTTTGTCCTATATTGGACAAACCAAGCGTTCCTTGTTGATTCGCCTCAAAGAGCATAGGGCTTGTGTCAAGAAACAGGAAATACATCGTTCATCGATCGCCGAGCACTCTTGCACTGTAAAAACAAAAGAGTATTAAAACACCATTATTACACCTATTTCGAGAGTAGAGACATTAATTGTGATGTAATTGAACACTACATAAGGTGTCAACTACAAATATAGTGTAAGCATAGTATTAGAATGGTTTTGTAAGAATTAAAAGGTATTACGTCTCCCTTTTTGAGTTCAAAAAACACCACAGAAGCGCCATACACTGAGAAATGCTACTCTATCTCTGGTGTTGTCTGGCGTAGTATCCAAATCGACTATTCGAACACCACCAAACCAAACTGGCATCACAGCGTCAGTAGTCATCCACGTTAGTCTTAACATCAATGCTTGATGCATCCCTTGTTATAGAATATTGTCTGCTTTTTTTATAATATGTACTCTGTTTCCGTTCTCAGTTTGATTCGATTCTGACCTCGCCCCTGGGTGTATTTTCCTCCTCTGTGTCAGTAAATATCATATTTAGTCTGTCTTACTTGACGAAAGTTAAAAAGCGGATCCTTGAGATCAAGTGCCAAACCGGAAAATATATGTAACCAAATCAACATCAACAAGATATTTAGTCAACCAACCGGTAAGTAATGTTATTTTATCTAAATTCATGACATTATTTTCCACGTATTAATATATTACCATTAGTTTAGAGACTTGGTTTGATCAAGTTCGTCAGGACAGTTTTAAACATTGTTTACATTATAGTATTGACATTGTTGTTGACATTGTAGAGTGATATGCATTTGTGCTAATGGTTTTAAGTTTTGTACTTTTATGCTTATCGTTTTGGTGATAAAAATAAGAACTCGGACATGATATTTTTGGCTATTATTAAATAGGTAGAAGAACAGTTAAGGGTTAAATTCATCGGTCGCGACCGATCCGTCAGACTTAGTTTAGGTCGGATGTTTTCCTGCTCATATTTCGTCAAAAGATTAAGAACGTAAAAAGAGCTTTCCTATTTTAACAGGTCTTCTCATATATGTGAAGGGACCTGGTTTTTCGGAATTGAAAAAAAAACTTAATTTTGTAAATTCCAAATTTTTTTCAAATTATGTTCTTTGGCTATAGAAGTCTAAGTGAAAACTATTTGAGCTAAAACTTAATGAAATTTCCTCAAAATAGGAATTAAAAAATATATATAAACTAATTATTAGGTATTAGTATGAAAATAACTTGTTACTGTGTGAACTATTGTTTACGGCTAATTTATTTCCCCAATCGATTCGACAGGCTAAGGTTTCGCGCTTATAGCTTGAATGGTTGGTAATATTTACCCTCGTCGTTGTTAGATTAGTTTTTTTCTCGGCTTCTGCTTTTACTAATGTCTTTTAGAATTCATGAGGAGAGTCTTTACCTATTGTGAAATGCCCTTGTTTTGCGAAATTGTAAAAATTCACATAATTTTGGAAATTTAAAATAAGCGTTAAATAGTGTTCGAGCAGATTCGTGTTTTTGAGTAAGTAGGGAAATAGGGTCCTGCTGTGTTGAAATTGTAAAATATTTAATGGGTTGAATGGCTTTTTAATTATTTCAGAGAAATTCCAAAAAGTTTTTAAGAAGTTGAAACATGGATCTGACTTTTGAATTTTGCTTCCCACTTTTTATGAACAAATTCAATGCGACTCACAACCTCATCTTCAGTCAATTTCCCGGTAAATGAAGTGAATACAAGCTGAAGCTGAATATGTGTCAACTTTTTTTTGACGCCTAGTGGAAAAACGCTGGCATCCGAGCATTGAATTGTTATCCCCCAAATTTGTCGATGAAAATCTGCAGCCTGAATTCGCTTCATTGACCAATTTCCCCATATCCCCTTCAAGATTTTAAGCTATGTGCCTGTGGGGTTTTGTCACTAACTATTTTGCATACATGTGATTCTTCCCCCAATTGGCGGAATCCACCTATTTGCTTGCAAAATTAAAAGTCCGACAATTCGATTTGCAAAACTCAAAATCCACTTTCTGATTTTCCAATTCTTTTTGTTACTGAAAACTCTGGCCACGAAGGTTATCTAGTAATAAATTTAAAATAAAATAAAAAAATTATCAAATTAAATGAAAAGCAGTTATTTTTTAAGCCAAAAAATATGACGCTAGCATCTCGAATCGTAGATCTCGGGAAGTAGAAGCCAATGGACCCCATCTATTTAAAATGAAGGAAAATCTAAGTGCCATCAAAATTTTTAAAAAATATTTTCACCCAATTTATTGTCAGAGTAGTCACATATATGATTTTGGGTTCTTGTGTATTATCTCGTCAACTGTACGACTGAATCCGAAAACGGTAAACAACCCATTGACTTTTCTATGGCTGTGCCACACTGAATTTGAGTCATGGAACGTCGACGGGATAATACGTAAGCACCCTATTTTGTTTGAATAATAAATTGCGGCACAGCTTGGATATACGTCGACCAGCCGCCATGTTTACCCACAGCTCAAATGATGACACACAACAATATAGATCTAATTTGAGCTATGAGTAAACATGGCATCTGGTCGACGTATATCCCAGCTGTGCCTAAATTGCTTGTATGTATAACAGGTTTAATTGACTCTTGAAAAATAAAATGAAGGATTTAAACCTGAGCATATCAAATTATTAAATTGTGGGGTTTAATTCCGTTAATGTTCCTGCTAAAGGTTAATGAAGCGAATCCGGCCTGCAGTTATTTACCGCTAAATTTGGCAATATCGATTCAATGCTCGGATACCACTGATTTTGCACTTGGCCAAAAAGTCGCCAAATTCAGTTGCAGACCGGATTCGCTTCGTTTACCCCGCTAATTACCACCATGCAGGGATGCAGAATATGTCAGATCCGGCGATCTAGGATCGGGGGAAATTTTAGCCATCTGGGGAAATTTTGTGGAAAAGTATACTATTGAATTGAATTTTAGTACAGTAATAAAAATATACGTGGCGATTCGTGTCACTACTTTTTAACAGATTTATGATACTGACAATAATTCAGAATTTTTGAAGGTCTTTATAATTTTTTTAAATTTTGGGGAAATTTTTGTATGGATTGAGGGAAATCTTGAAAGTAAACACATTTTCTGCATTCCTGCCACCATGTTGTATTGTAATGTAATGGACACAAAAAGTGGAAAACGTGCTAAATAATTTCAAATACATATATAGATTAAAATGATTAATTAGAAGATCAATAACTGTTCAGTTTCATTAAAGATAAGAAAAGTTTGTCGATATTTGATTATATGGTGTTCTTAAGTGATAGGCGATATTTAGCAGGAACGTTAACGGAATTGAACCAATTGGGGGAGCAGCAATGAGCTCCGTAATATAAAGGAGGGGTTTTACGGCTCACTTATTGAAATATTTGAATTTGACAGTAAGAAACAGGGTTTAAAAATGTTTTTTTTTTCAAATCTTATTGGAATAACTAATAATTTTTGAATAAGCACATTAAAATGACATGTTTAGTTTACTTTAATTGTCCATTACAGAATTCAATATTAGGGTATTTGGTACTTAAGGATTAGCTGGGTGCAAGCTTCAAGTACTATGATGCTATATTGCTCAAATAGTAATCAAACATCAATATAAAACACAAATCAAATATCTCAACTTTTAAATTTTGCTATATATTTTTATGTATAAATAAAAAAACATTGCCTCCTATAATATAATCAGGTTGGAAAGATTTGTACTCGTCTAATCCTAAAGCACCTGGTATTATTATTTGCTCTTTTTGTTCCATTAGGTTTATGATGATTTGTAAAATATAATTTTCTTAATACTTTAAAATATACTTAATATACATATTATGGGCAAAGTAATTTATTGGGCATTATTAATAATGCCTGGGCATGTTAATGTGATAAATTCAACAAAATTTATGAATGAAATTTATCACTATGCCCGCTTTCACTCTGGGCATTATTAAAAATGCCCAATTAATCACTTTGCCCGTAACATATATATACATATAATACTTTTCAGACGAATTCAAAATGCTGTGATCCTCCAAACACTGATCGGGGACCCACCAGTGGGGTTGTTGAGTTGACTTTGTGAAAAAAATTTTTCTCTCAAAATATTTTGTGGAAGGGCACCCAAAAAGAACCAAATTTAGAAAAATGTTGAAAACCTAAATCCCTGATTCTGAAAAAATATGAAAGCTCACTAATTGAGCTATAACTGTGTGACTGAATGGTCATAAAGCTTATATGTTTTTAATACGCAGACACAAAAACAAATTTTGGTACTTATACATATTATCCTTTTGACCATTCAGCGACCGTCAAATTCAGCCGCACAGCTATAGAACAGTCAATGGGCTTTGATAACTTTTCACTGCCTTTACTGTGTTTCAGGATTTTTAAATTAGTCAGTTTTGGCCATTTTTTCAGTCATCTTGTGGTCGGCGAAGACCTTAACATCTCTCCCTCCGAGTTGATCAAGGCACCGTGCCTTGACCGTGCTCTATGTCATATTAATAATCCTCTATTTACAGATAAGAATCGTGAACTTTTTCAAAGAATTGACTCCTCAGTTCCTGGAGGTGTCACGCCTGGTGCCTCTTTGCTTCCAGTTCCTGTCCGTGGAGGGGTTTGGTTCCTCTTCGCTTCTGGTTCCGGTCCCTGTAGAAGTCTTAGCTTCCTCTTCGCTCCTGGTTCCTGAAGGTGCTCCTAGTTCCCCTGCGCTCCCGGTTCCTGTGCTTGGTGAGATCCTTGGTTCCTCATAGACTTCAATTCAGGACACTTTCGTGGTTCTTGGAGTTTGAAAGTAGTTCTTGAACTGTACACTTAAACAAGTGCTGGCTGAACTGTGACTATGAAAACTTTTTTTTTACTTTTAATTTACTTTGTTAAAAAAAAACTCAAGGAAGGAAGTGGAAAAACTGGCAATCCTATTGATCAAGTTTCTCATTTCCTATGGCAACGAATGATAGGTTTCCATTCTGATCTGGTGTGTGCTTTATTTTAATGTGAGTTCCTTGTTGCAGAAAAAGATTGACTGAATGTCACACGCTTCTCACCTAGTATTATCATATATCTACAAAATGTAAATATTAAGAAATTAAATTTTTGAGTATCGGTAACTAAGAAGTGTTTCCTTCCAACCCATATACACTACCTTCCAGGTTTTGATGTAGACAAGCTTCCCCGTTGGACTTCTGAGAAAAGGTGAGTGCAATTTTTTGCTCCCATTGTATTTAAAGTAGAGATGGGTATGGCCGGAAACTTTGGGGGGGGGAAACGTTTTTCCAGTTTTTTTCCCGAAGGGTTTATTTCTTTCCGGAAAAATTGAAAATGTTAATTTAAAATACTTTATTTAGAATTTATATAACCGTGATATCAATTAAAAAATATTATTTAGATGATATTCTTATATAATAAAGTACTTATAAAGAATGAAATTTTAACCATGCAATCATTTTTTCCCCAAAAAGTTGGCTTCCACTCGTGAAAAATCGAAAATTTTTAAGTTTGTATGAAATAAAAAATTTTCTACATTCACATTCTAATGTTTTCTCATTTGATATTTTTTATACTCAATATTTCATTTGAAAACACAAATTTGGAAAAAGTAAGCTGCAAGATAAATTATTTTAACATCCAAATGTTATTTATTTTACTCTCTAAAAATAATAATAATGCCATGCAAATAAATATCAATAATACCAATTAATTAGGATTAGAAGAAATTTAAATTTGATATTCTTATATATTAATTATAAAATGCAGCATCTTAAAAATATTTTAACCATTAAATCAGATTGTCTAAAATCATAAGCAAATGAAATGACTTACTACTTCAAGTTTCTCTGCTTTATCTGAATTTAAAAAAAAACTTTATATCAGAAGTTTGGGATTATTGGAGGCTTTTTACAGGGTTGCTTTTAAAAAATATTTATGGTGTATGAGTATTTATTGAACAATGAACACAATAATATCATGAAAATTAAATAATAAAAAAATAAGTTCCAAAAATATTTAAACAAAACAATGAATGATTTTTTAATTTTTTTTATGCAATGACTTCAACATTTTTTTAGAATTGGCAGAATGTATTAAAACTTCTCAACCTTTCTAAGAAAACATAATTGCAATGATTATGTGGAAAAAGGTTAGGATCAATTATGTATATCGATGTTAAATATAGCAACCATCTGTTATTTGTTATTGGATCATGTTGTATACAAAATTAATTCATCAAAAGTACTTTATGTTTAGTAAATAAATATTAAATTAATGTTATTTATTACTATCACATGCTTTACATTTTATTACATATATTATTATAGTTATAAAAACTGTAGTTTTTTTTTCTTTTAAAATTACTCGTAAAATGCTGCATATATTTATTTCGGAGGAATTATTTTTAATGATTAAATAACTTATAGTATATAATGACTAATGATTTTTTATACAACAAATGATTATTTAGTTTCTAAAAAAATATGTGTTTAAAAACCACAAAGTAAGGTTTCAAACTCTTAATAAAGTGAAATTATTTTGGTTTGGTAGTTACAATTATACAGTATTCATTCAAAAAGCACAAGAAATTTTCTTTTTCTTGTATTAAATTATTATAAGAGGTGAATAATTTACTTCTATTTTGGGTAATTCCATGGGTAACTGACTGACATTTTCAAAGAAAAACAATAAGTATTTTCTAATTTACTTCCCAAAAATAAATTTTATAAAGATTTTTCTACCGGTTTACTGCCTTTTTGTTAACAAAATCCAATGACACAATTAAATTTTCTAAATATGTTTTTTTATTTTAAACAACATGGTAACTGACTGAAATAAAGGTTTCATTAATGTCAGTCAGTTACCATGTAAATTTAAATTTACATGTTACCATTCAAATTTATTTGTTCCATTAAATTTAGCTAACAAGAAAGCAATAAACTGGGTTGAAAATCCTTTTTTTTTATTTATTTTGGGAAGTAAATTACAAAATACTCATTGTTTTTCTTTGAAAATGTCAGTCAGTTACCTGTGGAAATACCCTTTTATGAAAATTATAAAAATAATTTATTCAATTTACTAATTAATTAATTGCTCTTGATTTGAAAGATTTATTTTATTTGATTTATATAACTCACTGAAAGTTTTAATATATTTTATTATGTACTAAAAATATAAATTAGTGCAATTTGAAATTGAAATTTCAAGTTATTACCCAGGCAAGTCAGAAATAAGATGATGAAACACCAAAAAAGGTGCCTAGTATTAAAACACCAGCATAACACCAAAAAAAGTGGCAACTGAGTTGCCACTCCTAGTGGTGTTAAAGAACACCAGTGTTTCATTACACCAAAACTATTCTACCAGTGGTAGGATAGTTTTGGTGTAATGAAACACTGGTGTTCTTTAACACCACTAGGAGTGGCAACTCAGTTGCCACCCTTTTTGGTGTTTTGCCATCCAAAATTTTTTACAGTGTGGAGTGCCGGCCACAGGTTTGATTTCGATTCCGCTAGCATCATCCAGAAATGTGATTCTCCTTCTGAGCTCGACTTTTATGAGACTTTCCACATAAGAAAAAACGCGGATCAACTAGTTAATGACCTATCTGTGGTTCCAGCACTTCACCCCGCCTGGTTAGACGTACTTGAGTTGCGCGGTTCTTAATAGTTTCCATTTCTCATTGCTTTCATTTCTCACTGTAACTTTGTTTGGTTTTTCGTTGACCTGGTTTGTTAGGTGTTTTTATGTTGTATTCCCTTTTTTAGCTCTGATGAAGGCGGTTGTTTTATACCGCCGAAACGGCTGTAAGCTTTTAGCTTTCAATTTCTGTTTTATTGTGTTGCTCTGCGTTGGTTTTATTTCTTCTTTTAACCTTTCGACACAAGTTTGAACATTTTATTATATATAATTTCATGTTGTGTAGTTTCGCTTTGCACAACGAGAAAGAGGTTTCCCCTTAATAATTAATGATTAAGACCTAAAAATGGTTTTAAGCAGAGTTTGATTTTAATGATAATACTTTATCACTAAAATCTGGTTTAATGATTAAATTTTTAGTAAAATTGTAAAAATCGGGCCTGGTTTAAGGTTTAAAACTCATGATCGGACATATTTAAGCCTTCAAAATTACGATTACAATGGAGGGGGGTTAAATATTAACTGGTGTTTCATCTTTTCGATCAATTTTACGTAATAAATGCATCAACAGAAAAATTTTGCTAGTTTTAGGTCCAATCTTAGGTGTCCAATCCAAGGATTGGGTGCAAATTTCAGATCAGGATTATTCTACTCTTTAACCCCCTCTGTCATTAGAGTATTCCTTAAAGATCCCGAGTTACTAGCATTTTTTCTCTTGGTTTTCGATCTCCATGTGCAAAACGAATTCAGATCAAACTTTCTCCGATCTGAAATATTCGGCACGTGTGTCGGTGTGTCTAATTCAAGTGACGTTTTCACCGTAGTTGAGGAGACCAATCAGGCAGTAGGGGTGGGCGAGCAAGATTTCAGACTTGGAGTTGCGCTGTTGTCTTAAACGTGTCGATGACGCGAGATAGTAGGCATGACGTCACTCAGGATTTCGAGCCTTTACGGCCTTGAGTGTTTAGGTGGCCATGATTTTACCCATTTTTGGTGTCCATTTACAAAACATTCAACCGCAGTTTGTGCAGAAAAGAAATTATTTTTCAGGAGATATTGCTGATTTTCGTAATTTTTTCCTACCCCTCTCCCTACCCCTAGTGAGCGTTGCCAGATTTCTACTATCGCAATTCTTTCTCGCCTGAAAATAAGGAAAAGAATGGCACCTTTCATTACGTTAATGGGCGACTATAAGCCTGCGCCTCAGAGAAAATAGGCTTACAAATTTTTACGTTCCATTTTATCCTTCCACCCCTTCTACTGGAGTGAACTGATCCTTTCCAAACTCTATGTCCCGTTAGTCCTCCCTCGCCTCTCTCGTATTATGGAGCATTTGAGCAAATTAAAAAAGTAAAAAGAACCATTTTGACTCCAAACAACACAAAATTGAAACTCGTCGATTTTCCACTTCTGCGCCTCTCACCATCCCCTGGCGCAGACCCGAAGTGTCCACCATCGCGAATCGTAAACTACAGATTCTAAGGAACAAAATGGCTATTTTCACTAAGCATAATCACGAAAAACACGCGAAACCCATTTTCGTGAAGTTAGAAATCCCACTAATAGGAAAGTCCCTTTACCCTGAAATAAAACGGAGTCCCTTTATCCTGAACAACGGAGCAAGCTAAAGCTATGCAATTAAGGTAACAGTATTGTAAAGTGACCATTATCCGATGCAACAATTTTCAACGACCTCTAGTGGAAATTTTGGGAAATATAAATTTTATTCAAAAAAAATATTAGATATTTGCTAAATTGGTCAGATAAGTTGAAGAACTGTTTTTTCAACGTAACACGTAGTAGAATTATTGTTAATTCAGGAAAATCATACCAAAAGATATTTATTGGGTGAGAATGCAGGGCCCGAGAACAAATTTTACCTATCCATATTTTAAGGGGGTAAATGGACCCCCCATTGATAATGGAATTCCATTACACATTTGTAGCAGTGGCAGAAACGTCTATGTAAGAGATATTTAACCGTGAAATTTAAGTTTTTTGCATTGAATACGATTATTCCCGAACTCGATGCATATTTTAAAATGTTTGTGCTGCCTTTAAATAGTATTTTTTAGGTTTTATTGAGAGATATTGGTCTAATCATAATTTTTGGTAAGTTTTAGCTTCTGTGTCTTTTTTGGTAAGTTGTATCTTAACGTTAACCATGTTTTTAGTTGGTCTCACATGTGAATAATTGCGTTTGGGTCTGGGGACCTGAAAAGTAGCTTTATTCTTTCAATATCGTTACTTATGAACAACTTTCATAAAGTGAAATTCTGATTTTCAGCAGCTTTTTAACTAATAAAGATAAATATTTGACCCGAGAGGTCTTCTAAGAGATGTAAAAGGATCATGAGAACACAGGTACGCAATTGCAGATATCAGTGAAAACTTCTGTGCTGTCTAAGGGGTGCTGAAACGGCACAAAGAATTTTATAGTTTCACAGAAATGACATCTGTTATTAAAGATAAAAAAAGAAGTATTTTTAGTGTTTATGGACTTAATCGTGTTTGAAAAGAAAGATATATCTGTAAAAATATCTCTATTATCTTTGAAAATGAAGTTTAAAGAGATCGAATTTCCTCTTTAAGTCTGTACTATCTCCTTACAGACATTTCAACACCCCATATACTCAATAGATATTTTCCCTAATATCTGCAATTACATACCTGTATTCTCATGGCCCATTTGCTTCTTTTAGAAAACATTTTGGGTCAAGGATTTCTCTTAATTAGTGAAAAAGCTGCAGAAAATTACAATTTGACTATCCCAAAGTTTTTCTAGTCGGGTGGTTTAGTACAAAAAAAATGACCGAAAACTGAAAATTGTGATACTTTTATGAAAATTTCAGAGATGATATATCAACATATAAGAACTAAAAAATCGATGGGACCCCAAATTTTTAGAGCGTGGTTTGGCCGCTATGACGTCATAACGAAATGGCGCCCCTAGCGGTCCCAAAACGATGTCGTGGTAAATTTTTTAACGCTAAACACGTTTTAAGCTCTAAATATCTATGAAAATATCCTAAAAATAAAATGTTTTCTAATATTAACTTACTCTAGGAATAATAGGGGGTTGTTTCATTAGAATGACGTCATTATCACTTTGGTTTACTCTGCGTCCAATATCCATGGTGATGATAGTTTTTCTTGGTTTTATTTACCTTCCAGATCCTATTTACTTATTGTTAAGTGTCTAAGGAAATGTATTTTCTAAATATAAAAAAGAATATTTGTGTTTTTGGGGGCGTGGTTTACTTAATTGCGCATATTTACAAAGGCGTCAGTAACGCAACTTTTAAACAGTACTGAAATAAACTTCTAATTGTCATACCAACACCAAACTTTCAGGGATAATAGATTATCATATAAGAACTGTAAAATTGATGGGACCCCAAAATTTTAGAGCGGGGAATGACCGCTGTGACGTCATAACAAAATGGCGTCCCTCGCGGTCCCAAAACGATGCCGTGGTAAAATTTTTTAAGGCTAAACACGTTTTAAGCCCTAAATATCCATGTAATATAATCCATGAGAATATCGTAAAAAATATATTTTCCAATATTTACTTACTCTATGAATAATAGGGGGTGGTTTCATCAGAATGACGTCATAAGCACTTTGTTTACTCTGCGTCCAATATCAATGGGGACAATAGTTTTCCTGATATTATTTACCTGCTGAATCCTATTTATTTGTTATTAAGTCTCCAAGAAAATGTATTTTCTAAATAAAAAAAGAATATTTGAGTTCTTTGGGGCGTTGTTTACTTATTTGCGTATTTTTACAAAGGCGTCAGTGATGCAACTTTTAAACAGCACTGAAATAAACTTCTAATTGTGATACCAACGTCATACTTACAGGGTTGATAAGTCATCATATAAGAACTAAAAAATCGATGGGACCCCAAAATTTCAGCGAGTGGTTTGTCCGCTATGACGTCATAACAAAATGGATTCCATAGTGGTCAGAAAACGATGTCGTGGTAATTTTTTTAAAGGTGTTCTGTTTTGCGTTTAAAACTTAATTTAAATTTTAAATGTTTTTTAATTAAGTATAAATATATAAAATAATATGAAATTAAAATTTGTTAAACTCATGAAAAGATAGATCCTTCTTAAGGTGAACGTTGTTAAGGTGGTATTGTTATAACACCATACTGATCAAAACTACACCCTTAAAACAACTCATAGCTACGAGCACAATTTTTATGACGTCATAGCGGTCAAACCACGCTCTAAATTTTTGGGGTCCCATCCATTTTTTAATTCTCATATGATGATCTATCATCATTAAAAGTTTGAAGTTGGTATCACAATTAGAAGTTTATTTCAGTAGGTACTGTTTAAAAGTTTCATTTTTGACGCCTTTGTAAAAATACGCAATCATGTAAACCACGCCTCCAAGCACTAAAATATTCTTTTTATATTTAGAAAATACATTTACTAATACACCTAATATTAAATAAATAGAATCTACAAGGTAAATAACAACAAGAAAAACTATCACCACCATTGATATTGGACGCAGAGTAAACAAAGTGCTAATGACGTCATTCTGATGGAACCACCCCCTATTATTCCTAGAGTAAGTAAATATTGGAAAATATATTATATTTTTTACGATATTATCATGGATATTTAGAGCTTAAAACGTGTTTAGCCTTAAAAAAATTTACCACAGCATCGTTTTGGGACCGCTAGGGACGCCATTTTGTTATGACGTCACAGCGGTCATTCCCCGCTCTAAAATTTTGGGGTCCCATCGATTTTACAGTTCTTATATGATAATCTATCATCCCTGTAAGTTTGGTGTTGGTATCACAATTAGAAGTTTATTTTTCAGTACTGTTTAAAAGTTGCGTTACTGACGCCTTTGTAAATATGCGCAATTAAGTAAACCACGCCCCCAAAAACTCAAATATTCTTTTTTATATTTAGAAAATACATTTCCTTAGACACTTAACAATAAGTAAATAGGATCTGGAAGGTAAATAAAACCAAGAAAAACTATCATCACCATGGATATTGGGCGCAGAGTAAACCAAAGTCATAATGACGTCATTCTAATGAAACCACCCCCCTATTATTCCTAGAGTAAGTAAATATTAGAAAATATTTTTTTTATGATATGTTCATAGATATTTAGGGCTTAAAACGTGTTTAGCGTTAAAAAATTTACCACAACATCGTTTTGGGACCACTAGGAGCGCCATTTCGTTATGACGTCATAGCGGCCAAACCACGCTCTAAAAATTTGGGGTCCCATCGATTTTTTAGTTCTTATATGTTGATATATCATCCTTGAAAGTTTAATAAAAGTATCACAATTTGCAGTTTTATTTGTAATAAGCCACCCGACTATTTCATAAGAATCAATATTGAAAGAATAAAGTTACTTTTCTGATCCCCAGACCTAAACGCAATCAGGCATATGCGAGACTTACTAAAAACATGGTTAACGGTAAGATAACACTTACCAAAAATGATCCAGAAGCTAAAACTTGTCATAAATGATGACTAGACCGATATCTCTAAATAAAACTTAAAAAATACCGTTTAAAGGCAACACAAACATTTAAAAATATGCATTGAGTTCAGGAATAATCATATTCATTGCAAAAAACTTAAATTTCTCGGTTAAATACCTCTTACATAGACGTTTCTGTCACAGCTCTAAATGTGTAATGGAACTCCATTATCAATGGAGGGCCCATTTACCCCCTTAAAATATTGATAGGGAAAATTTGTTCTCAGGCCCTGTATTCTCACCCAATAACCGCGGGGACGCGCGCGGGGTCTGCGGGACCCCAACGCTTAAATAAACCTTCATAAAAACTCTAATTTTTAATGAAAATATATGAAACTCTGTGTAGCTGCCTAAAAGGTTTCAACCTATCACCTCATGAAGTTTTAATAAAGTAGGTATGTTATTTTCCGAGTTAGGTTGTTGTTTTTAAGGAAATGCTTCCAAAACTGTGAGGATTGGTGCGTGTTATTAGTCAAAGAGGTTTCCAAAAGTAAGGTAGAGGTAACTACAATCCATAATTTTTCTTGCAAAAAAAGAAATTGGAAAATAAAGGATTTTAGAAAATAAACATCGGTTCACTTAAGCCAAAGAAATTCGTCACCTCCGCTCACATTCCATTGCATTTCCTGCTTTCCCTTGGTATCTTTTCGATGAATTCGGGGCTGTCCGCCTCCCCCCCTCCCCTCCCGTGGGAAAGAAAGTTTGTAATCTGATTCCAGGAAATCGGCTGGTGTCCCCATCACCACATGTCCAAACAAATGGTCAACTACAGGGGTCGGCCCCTCTTTGAAGATGAGGCAATCTTGGACACGTCTTCTTGAGTGCTGGTACTTTTCAAATTGTCTCTCAGTCAAAAGCTTGTCGCATCATTGCATCAGCGTGCTTCTCGAGAAATAGTTCAATCCTATTTGAGAGCGAAGTGAATGTTGCAAAATGCCTCGTAATTTGAGTTATGAAGATGAAATGAGAAGATTGCATCAATTATTAGCCGATGTTTCTACATAAATATTATTATAATTAAATTAATTCAACTTGAAAACCATTATCCTTTATTTTAGTGAGTGGCCTGTTAATCTAAATTTAATTATGTGAGTAAAAATATGATTTAAATGCCATCTTATTAGGGGAGTAAAAATATATGATCAAAAATATTGTGAAATGTACTTACGTATTACATTGTTATTGTATTATAGTCAAGGATATCTATGTATTGATTGCATTAAATTAGTATTGCATTTTAGTCAAGATATGATTAAATGAAAATAAAATCTTTTTTTGTGTTTAATTTCACAAAATACTTTTTCATTACTATAAGATGTATAACATATGAAATTGTTTAATGAAATAGTCTTTATTATATCTTAATAACAGGCAGTCAACTAATTATGCACATTGAACAATTAAATTATACATTTAAACTTTCCGTGATAAAAATTTCGCATGCACTGAACGTTTAAACGGAAAACGGTTTGCGGGGTCTGAGAGACCCCACGCGCGTTTCCGTGTAACAGTAAGTAGCGCGCGTCCTCCCGGGATAAACATATTTTGGTATGATTTTAATGGATGAACAATAATTATACTAGGTGTTATGTTGAAAAAACAGTTCCGTCCTTAATTTTTGCACAGCAGTGTAGAACCCCTAAAACGCATGCTCAATTAGGTTGAATTTACGTAGATTTTAAGTCGAAAAATGCACATGTGCCGCCGTAAATCTAGAGCCCCTGCATACCGGGACAAGGTATGTCCCAGCCGTATTCCTGAGGTCGATACTGCTGGGACAGCCTTTGTCCCGCTGCCGCTTTTTGTTGATTGCCAACTCACACATATTATTACTAGAGCTCCAATAGTCGTTGGATTCGTAATTTGATGAAAATAAAAGTGCAAAAATGCCAGACGAAATACAGAAATGACGAACAGAACAGACAGAAATGACGAAAGTTCTACTTAAACTTTATAGTTGTGACTGCGGTTTTGCAACAGAAATGAATAATTTGGCATATGAGTCAACCAGTGGCGTAGCTACGGGGGGGCGGTCCATCCCGAGCACTTTTTTTTCAAGTTGTATGCTTTCCTTGAAAAAAATTTTAAGTCACTCTACTAATGAAATAAATTAGGGTTTAACAAATCGGGTGTCACCCCTCAAACTATGTGGGAGAGTGATACCGAAGTCTTCGAATTTTCCCCTAAGTTGGTAAATATGCTTTCCTTGAACAAAAAAAATTGATCATCCTGGAAAATACTCATTTGGCTGGCTACCTAGGAGGGGTGACACCCAACCCACCCAAGCTTACAAATTTCGAACGTAGTTTTAAATATAAACGTAAGAATTGATTTAAATAATTAACAGTTTTTAGGGGTATGAACTCGGGTTTCGCCCATAGAGCTTTATTTAGAATTTAGATTATACAAACTTTCTCGATCACACATAAATGTTTTTATTGAGCGAAAAAAATCATTAAATAAAAAAATTATTAAATGAGTTATCAACCCATTTTGAGTGGGGTGTCACCCCTTTGGCTAGGGGGGACATCAAAGTTTTCCAAGTAGTTCAACAAAACAAATTCAACTGAAAACTACTATGGGATATAAACCCTTCAACCCGGGTATCACCCATTCAGCTAGCTGGGAGGTGACATTCAAATTCAAACGCTAGTTTGAATAGTTTTAAAAACCAAGGTAAAGGGTTGGCAGGGAAAAGAGTCCATCACATAGATATTTATTTTAATCTTAAATGAGTAAATTTTAAATTCACAATTACCTCAGGAAAAATCTGAATACCCAGACTGTTTCATCTTCTGGTTTCGCTAGCCATCGTTTGAAAATTTTTCCCACATAAGAAGGGTTTTATCAGGGGTGTCACCCAGTGTCACAAATATAAAAATATAAGTTCGTTCACTATATTTAAAGATCACATTTCAAAACTTTTCTAGGGAAAGGCCCCCAGACCCCCTCCTTTAATTACTTGGAACTCTATTAACTGCAATTTCTATTATATTAAGTTCCGCAAAATGCTAATTTTAGCTTTAATTAATGTATGAAAAAGTTAGGTTGAGCCTATCAAAAATGCTATAGGAATAATATTTTAAACCCCTCTCGAAAGAAATTTCCCTGTACGCCAATGGATTGAATTATCCGAATAAGTTGACCAAGGGCGTAAAAGGGGGGAGCCCGAAATTCGGACTACGTTGTATACAAAAACCAGTTAAAATCCTGTTTTTAGGGTCAAATTTCCAAAAATTTCCTGGGAGAGGACCACAGACCCTCTTTTGTACTTGGAGCTTTGGTTAAAATGCAAATCCCACCTAAAAATGTGCATCCGAAATTCGAGTTAAAGGCCTCAAAACTAGTTAAAAATATGATTTTTGAGTCCTTTTTCTAAAATTTTCTGGGGAGAACCCCCTGACCCCCCTTTCGTAGTTTCAACTTTATTACACACAACTTTTCCTATATCGAGAACTTCTTCATGACGAAAATTCCGCCTTAAATGTATTAAGAAGCTACATTAAACCTATTAACCCGTTGGGACTCGCGGGGTCATTTTATAACCCCAAGCTCACACTAACATTCCATTTAACGGAAAACTAAACACCTGGGGATTCTTTACTTCTCAGTAGCTGGGTTTCTGACCCTTATCTACATGCCTGAGAAGTTTCGTGGAATTCGGATTATTTTTCCGCCCCCCAGACGCATTTTGTTAGCTTTTGGGGTAATGGAATGACCCCCGCGAGTATCTTCGTTAGTGCTGCGCATCCGTTTTTTCGTACTCCGCCTTCTATACAACCCACTGATAAGGGCCCAAAACATTTGTAAACAAATTTAAAGAAATTCTCAGGGGGTTCTATTTCATTTTAGTACAAAGAAAAGGAAGACACAGGTGTGGGTACTTTCAATACTGGTGCCCGTGACAGTTTTATGACTTGTAATTCACCAGACCACTGTACCCCGCCCCTTACATTCTTTGCTTTTGTATTGAATGGGAAAGGAGCTAGAAAAGTGTAACAAGTTTTCGAAGAAAAAATACCCAAGTTTAAATGTTAGAAAAAAAAGGTTCGAAGTAGGATAGAAAAACTACTTGTGTTCTGTAATTTGTGTTGAAATTTGTTTTTGCTAAGCCCACGTTAATACCATCTGTGATAATTGTCTTTACCGAAAGAAAGCTTAAAGAAATTCATTATATAGTATTTTGAAGTAATTAAATTAATTTTTACATTGAAATTATCTGTTTTATTTTGTTACATATGTGTGTATTGGTGTATTAGAAAAATTAATATCAAACTAAAAAAATTATTTCTCAGCGTAGAAAATATTGCAGATTATATGTTTTCTTTATAAGTTAAGTTTTAAAGTCTAAAAATGTATGGTTCCGACTGAAAAAAAATACTGTTAACGATGTAGAAAAGAGCGAAAAGGTTGGGGCTATTCCATAACCCCCGCGAGTCTCAACGTTCGCCCGGGAGGCGCGAGTCCCTCCGGGTTAAATATGTATGAGAGATGCTGAGGAATAATTTTGGGCCCTTCCTGAAATAAATTTATATGTACCGTTTGGACTGAAGAATAACTTACATCATAACTCGTTGTTGCAAAGTTGGGAAATTAAAGGCAACGGTAAATTAAAAACTTCAATTTTGAAATTTTTAAATACTTAATTAAATGCTACAAGAACACAAATATAAAATATGGTTCCACCTGAGACCCTTAGTTCTAGACTGGTGTCGCAAATTTTATTATTTTTTATAACCAAATTCCAAAAGGTGGTGACACCGAGAGCTTCCGCCCTGGGTGACACCCAGGCTAGCTACGCCACTGGAGTCAACAATCGAACAATATTGGCGATTTTCGCTTGTTTAATCATTTGGGGAACTGTTATTAGATTATCATGGGATTACACAAGAATCATGATGCGTTTGGCAGCGCAACTTGGCGTTATTTTCTGTTCCTAGATGTTTTTCAGTAACTGGGACATATCGTCGCTATGAAATCAAACCGGTATATTAGCAAAAATTGAGTTTTTGAGTTATTGGTGTCAAAAAATTTCTTTTCAAGGATTCAAGGATTTATTTCAACAAAATATAATTAAAAATTACACAAAAGAGAAAAAAAAAACAATGGAATAATACGCACACAACATTGAAGAGACGACAACAACAACAAAAAAGACGAACACATACATACAAAAAGAAAATAGTAGTTTTGAAGTACCAAAAGAGCTCGTAGCACGTCCATGGTACCCAGTACCAAAAACTCTCCCTAGGCAACAAAGCTGCGCTGACTCTATTTAGTTACCTTAAATAATATTTCTATGTCATTGTGTCCTGCTATGAAATTATGTAGTCCAGATTTATATTCAGATTTATTATTAGTGATTTTAAGGGTTTCATTTAATTTATTAAACAAAAAGGGACCATGAAACACGTGTGATTTGTGAAAAATTTCTTTGTTAGATTTTGGTATAAAATAATTTCCTTGTATATTTCTAAGAGAAAAGTTACTAGTTTTATATTGATAGAAAAATTTATTATTGAAAATGAAAAGCAGTAACCGAAATATGTAGAGTTCTCTTACAGACAAGATAGGATTTAGTAAAGAATTATTTTTAATATGGGATAGGATTTTATTCTGCAAGTGGTTAAGAGGTTCAATTTTTAACATAATTTCTGTTGACTTCGATTTTTTGGCTGTTTTAGAGTTCAATGGGCACACTGATTAGAAAAAACTGTTGTTAGTTTTCTTCTATCACGTCAACTTTTTTTGGCAAACAGCCCCGCCCCCTTTTTACGTTTTTCAATGACTTATTGACTTTGAATTCGATTTTCAAGGTCAAAAATCATTACTTTGGTCTTTAAATTACACCCGAGAGGACAAGAATGGTTAAAGTTTCTAAAATATGAAAATTTTTAGCGAATGGATAGGTTTAAGGGGTTATTACCCCCCTAAAAACGCAAAAAATCGTTAAAAATGATAGAGTTTATTTTACGCTATATTTTACACTTATTTTTTACGCAATTCCTTTTCAAAAGATTCTAACCCATCCCCAAAGACCCAAATTTAATGAAAATAAGCAGATTTTTACAAAAAGCGGTTGAGACATTAGCGGTAGCGCCCCCGGAGCACCTGCGGAAGGGTTCGGAAGAATCTCTTTCGCTTCGGGGACGATAACACCTCAACCCGCTTTTAGTAAAAATCATTGCTGCCTATTTTCATTAAATTTGGGTCCTTGGGAAAGGGTTAATACCTTTTAAAAAGGAATTGCATAAAACATAAGAGTAAGAAAAGCTTAAAATAACCTCTATCCTTTATAACGTTCCTTTTTTTGCATTTCAGGGTTTTTCTCTTTATTTTTTTACGCAATTCCTCTTTAAAAGGTCTTGATCCTTCCCCAAGGACCCAAATTTAATGAAAATAGGCAGCAAGGATTTTTACTAAAAGCGGTTGAGGTGTTCACGTCCTCTAAGCGAAAGAGTGTATATTCCGAACCCTTCCGCGGGTGCTTCGGGGGCGCTAATGCCTCAACCGCTTTTTGTAAAAATCATTGCTGCTTATTTTCATTAAATGTGGGTCCTTGGTGATGGTTTAGGACCTTTTGAAAAGGAATTGCGTAAAAAATAAGTGTAAAAATAGCGTAAAATAAACTCTATCATTTTTAACGATTTTTTTTGCGTTTTTAGGGGGGTAATAACCCCTTAAACCTATCCATTGGCCACAAATTTTCATATTTAAGAAACTTTAACCATTCTTGTTCACTCGGGTGTAATTTAAAGACTAAAGTAATGATTTTTGACCCTGAAAATCGAATTCAAAGCCATTAAGTCATTGAAAAACCTAAAAAGGAGACGGGGCTGTTTGCCAAAAAAAGTGGACGTGACAAACAAAAACTACAGTTACTTTTTGATTCAGGGGCCAAAAGTGATTCAAAAACAAGTCACAGTTCTAAGACAACGAAATGGCTGTTCCCCAGTGTTATTATAGTAATCTGAAGCATAACATGTTATTCCATAGTTGATTAAAGATTGAACCCAGGCAAAATATATTGAAGTTAAAAATTTATGGTCAATAATACGTTTAAGCTTAAAAAATTTCAAATTAATAAACCGTAATTTGTTTAACAAATAACTTACATGAGTCTTCCATTTTAAATTACTATCAAATTGAAGTCCTAAGTATTTAATAGAGTCAACGCGCTTAATTTTATTACAGGTAGAGGATGCACCATCACATTCCAGATTTCAAGAAGGGTTATGGATTCTTAAACTATTAACAGTGGGTTCAGTAGATTTCAGACTAAAAATCATAAATTTAGTTTTTGAAACGTTTAGCTTTAACAAGTTATTACTAAACCAGATGTTTTCTTTTTTAGTGAAATTTAAATTTTTTAAAAAAGATCTAAGTAATTATCAGCCGAGAATACCAAAACAGTATCATCAGCAAAAGTTATGATGTCACAATTTAAATTTAATTGGCAGGCATCATTAATAAAAATCAGAAACAATAGGGGCCCCAGAATGGAACCTTGAGGAACGCCACCATTAATAGGAAGTTCACTACTATAAGTATCATCAACTTTAACATATTGCGTTCTACCACTCAAATAAGATTCGAACCACGAGCAGATATATCCTCTTATTCCTAAACAGTGCAATTTATTTAAGAGCAGCTTGTGGTTGACCGTATCGAAAGCTTTGCTAATATACAAAAAAACAACAGCAGACCTAATGTTATTATTTTCGTTTGAGTAGATAATTTTTGTAAACTTCATTAATGCTAATTCTGTACTTTTTCCTTTTCTAAAACCATATTGGTTATCTGATATTATGTGATGCTTTTCTAAAAACTTAGACAAACGGATATGCATGATTTTTCAATAATTTTCGAAAATATACTTAAGAGAGAAATTGGTCTATAAGTATTAAGATCATTTTTACTACCCTGCTTAAAGATCGGTACAACTAAAGATTTTTTTAGGTTGGAAAAGAAAATACCTTGATCGAAGGAAAGATTAATCAAATTGGTTAAAAAATCAGAAAAGTGGTTAAATATAATGATAATCATATCTTTATTGATTCTGTCTAATCCAGTTAATTTTTTATTTGGTAGTGAGTTAATAATGTTAGGGGTCATCCATAAATTACGTGAGGTCAAAAAGGGGGGGGAGAGGTTTGGAAAAATCTCACCAAATCTCACCAAGGGGGGAGGGGGGGTTGATTAAAATCTCACGTCAACTTTTTAAGTTAGAAATTATACGATTTTCTTTTTTTAAGTATGAGAAAGGATAAGATACTGCAATTTATTTTTAAAAAGTTGTAGGTAAATCTCACTTGGGGGGGAGGTGGGGTCCAGCAAAATCTCACTAAATCTCACCAAGGGGGGAGGGGGGGTCCAGATTTTGGAAAAAACGCCTCACGTAATTTATGGATGCCCCCTTAGTTATTTCAATGACAGTAGCAGGTTCAAAAAACATACTTTTGAGGTTGGTTTGTTTATTTAAATTACTATAAGAGCCAGGACTGACAGCAATACTGCAAGTGTTAAAAACCGATGAGAAATTATTATTAAAACTATTTGCCAATTCTTCTAAATTATTAGAGGAGGGTAAACTAGTTGGCTGTTTTTCATTTAAAATTTCTTTTATAACTTTCCATTGGTCTTTAATTTTATTTGTTGTTGTTAAAAATTTATTATGAAAATATTCCGATGTTTCCTTTCGTATTCTAGATGTTAACATATTTCGAAATGAAGTAAATCGATTTTTAATGGCTTGATTAAATTTATTTTTCTGATATAATTTATATAACTGTTCTTTTTCATTTATGAGTTTCAGAATTTCTGAATTAATCCAAGGTTTTTTTATAATTTTATACTTCTTATGAACCTTTTTTAAAATTTTATACTCCCTTTTTTCCCGTCGATTTTTATGTCAAAAAGGCATATCGCTCGAAGTTGAATAAAACTCCGTCATATTGCGTTGGACCGGTATGCATATAATCGGGAACAGCCATTTTGTTTATCAGAAGACATCTATTGCGCAGTACACCAGTTGCTTCAAAACCTTCAAGGTGGAAAGATGTCCCTCATCTAAGTAAAACTGAACTATTTCACAATATTACATTTTATTGTTATTTTCATTATCACATGCGAAAACTTTAAAACGCTCTCTAGTGAAAAATGTGCATTTTGCAGACATGCTGCCATAATATCAAAAATTTTCCTGCCTGGGACAGCATATGTCCTGTCCGGTGCGAAATGATTAACTTTTAATTCATGCAATAAGGCTATTCTACTCAGCCAGATACATTTTTCATTATGTATGGTATGAATTTAAAGATGATCGTGTTTAAATATTGAAAATCAGCCCCAAAAGAGAAACTTCAAATAAAATTATTTTTTAATTTTTGAAGGCACATTATCCTAAAATATCTATATTTCGCAAATGGTTTTCTTGCTAATGTGTTGCTACTTTGCTGGGCTATTCTGAAAAAAATCCAACCTGATATTTTGTTCTTTTTTTAGTTATAGACTTTCAAAATCGGAAAAGTTCAAACAGTGCAAGTTTTTTTTACCTTAACATCACTGTTGGGACAAAATTTAAAAATTTTACGGGTTACGCCACACTTAAGAATCATTCTCATGTAAAAATATGTTCCATTCATTGTAACGATACCTCATTGTTAAATTTATTGTTCTTTCATTTTCTTTAAACGTAACGTTTTCATTCCATACATAGTTAAGGCTGTATCTTTTTGAGTAAAATGGTTTATTTTGCATGAATTTAAACCAGTTTGGAGTAACCAGCCAAGTGAACTTAACCCTTACAAACGCAAAATTCAGCATAGTTTGTAAAACTTTGCTGGATGCTTTGAAAATTCAGAAAAAGGTGAAAAAAATGATAGCTTTTTTGGACTCTCTTGTGCTGTAAGAATCAACCCTCATAAAACCCTTGGTTTTAGAATGTTAGAATGGCCAATTTTATTTTTCAGATCACTTGATATGTATCGGCTCTATTATTATTAAATTCCGTATTATTAAAATTTACCTATATCCTGCCATCGTCCTAAAAATAGGACAGCATAGATGTGTCACTTTTATCAAAACTACTTTGAATGTTTTGATAAAACTGTTATGCATATTGATATTATAGACTTGTATCATTATAGATTTGTTTTTATTGCAAGTCTAAATTAATATTTAATATTTGTAACAATTTTTTCAAAATGACGATTTTTTGAGATTTTTTTCTTGAATTTTCAACAAAAATATTATTTTAGAATTAATAGCGGTACTTTCGTATTAGCCCGTCCATCGTTTTCACCAACTTCGCCAAAACGCGCCAAAATAAGGGATTTCATCAGAAACGCCGAAAAACACATTTTTAACATCAGAAACATCTTTATAACATCAGAAAATAAAAAATAAAAGTTTCATGTGGTTGGGGGGGGGCTGCCGCCCCCCCCTAAACCCCCCCTGCCCTATCTATAACCAAACTCGTTGCGGGGGTAATCAGACACAGTAAGGATTCAGAAAAAGGGGAATCAGTATTCTTGGATGAACCAAAACTACGGATATCACTCGGTAAGAGCATAAAAATAACTTTTTTAGCACTAACTTACTTGCAAAATGGTCGATCCTACCGCCGGCGATCTTTTGTCGATTCTACCACCGGCGTGCATACGCAAACATTGAAAGACTCTGGGGCTCGGCAAAATGGCGCAACAAAGTTCACCGTGGAACGACACGAAAGCAGACTCCTACCTTTCAGATGCAGTCTTCGTTCTTACCTTGTAAACACTGTTGAATTTACGTTCAAAACAACCTGCGATGTGCGCACACATTATTTCACCCATGGGCTTACCAATTTAAATTGCGCGCGCATGCGCCAGTGATCGGAACTAGCGCGATTTCGCTACGTTTTCCAGGGTTACCAGAATCAACGGTAGTGTTGCGGGGTTTACCAGACTTGGCGACTTATCGCCCTTGTTGGCGAATGGACGAGCTAATACGAATGTACCTTAATAGCTTTTAGACAAAATTGCATCCAAATTTATTGCGGATTTTCTTTAAAACTATAAAAACAAACTTGTTGAAAAAAGTTACTTAGGGGGTCAAATTCCACCGTACTTCAAGCTGTCCTAAAAATAGGACGATGGCAGGATGCATTACTACATAATCTCTATCAGTTAGTATTGAACAGGGGGATATAAAGTTTTTTCAAACTTTTGCACATCAAATAGAAACCTATAATATGTGGTAATAAATAATACTATCAATAACTCGAACTTCGATAACTAGAAAACCCCGATATTTGGAATAAAATAACTGTAAAAACACTTTTTCTCAGGTTTTTGCAAGTTCTATTTAAAAAATTCATTCTATCGAAAAGTGAGGAAGAAAAACTAATTTTAAAACAAAAGTATGCATGATACACATTTTATTAAAATGAGACTAACCATTTTTGCTTCGGCGAAGTAACTTAGTTTTTTCGAATATAAGAGGAAAAGATACCAGAATTTCAATTTTTTAAAATATTTAAAATATATTAATTATACCAAATGCATTTCTATACTTATTTCAATAATTAGGACCTAAAATTATTTAATTTTAAAGATAATAGTTGAGTAATTGAGTCGTATTATTCAAAAGATGCACAGAAAGCTGTACGTTTCCATTGATACACAAAGTTCAAAAAAATTAAATGCAAATTATTGCTAAAAAAAGTTAAAATATTTTCAAAAAACTGTCAAACAATAGTCCTGAAGTAATAACTGTTAACTATTCTGCCATCGTCCTATTTTTAGGACACCCTGTACCGATGAAACTAATCAAAGTTTTACGGGTTTTTTCAATTTTATGTTTGTACATGGGCCTAAAATAGCCTACATTTAAATTTATATGAGAAATTATTAATTTCGTCAATGCTTGGCAGGCTATGGGTTAAATTCCTTATTATTTTAGATATATGCTCCAATGTTCATTTACTGTGCTGTTCACCCTATTAGCAATGCACAAAAATAACATTTACAAGCGTCAGGTATTTCCTAATTGAAAACAAAAAGTAATACCCCTTAGCATTTTTCGAATAACTTCTCAGTTATTTATTCATATTTCAAGAAGAATATTTATGTTCTAGTTGAAATATTTTGCTGGGGGGAATGGAGAAAATTGCCTTCGTAAAAATGCATTTTTGTAACGTCACACCAGAGATAGTTCAAGTGTTTTAAAAACGTTTTATGATATTAGTAACGTAATAAAAATTTTAAGACTTTTCTACAGGATAATTAAACTTGCTATACTAGTTTTTTTCGCGATGATTTAATAGTTTTATTTTTGGCACTGTCTATTTGGACGGCCTTTTTTCAACTAAACTCTATTCTAATTTCCACGGCCCGGCGTTCCATTGGTTCTATCACTAAGCGCCAAGACGCTAAGCGCCAAGACGTAACCACGAGACCTACAGAGCATGCGCCACGGGCCGTTTGGGCCGTCCAAATAGACACTTCGTTTATTTTTTGCTATAATAACAATTCTATTTTCCACTACAATGTTCTTGAACATAACGTTTATAAGTAAATAGGATTTAATGGATTTTTTCTATTGATTTATTTTTGCCATATCATAGTTTTTTTAATACCATTTTTTCAGACAGTGCATTTTAGTTAACATAAATCCTGCATATCTATTCTAGATGATTTAATATGTTTAGAAAATACTTGGCGGGTTAAAAAAATGTGTACATAAATTCCCAACATTTCATATTCCATGAAAAAGAAATGGAGATTATGAATATTTAAAAAAAATTGCGTTAAAAGCATATATGCACAAAGGCATTTATAAAATTTAAAGTTTCAAGAAATTAAAACTGAAACAATTTACATTTTAAAACTGAATCTTTATTTTCTTATTCTTCAAGTTTCAGGTGGTTTAAATTTGTTTTTCATAAAAAACCCCAGGCGCAATAATAGCTGCTGATAGTGGAGTCACGTGTGTCAAAAAGCAATGGTGTCCATTTTTGCTGGAGCCTTAGTGAGTGGTATCATTCGATTCGTAATGACTTCTACGTTTACATATCATTACTTCAGAAGTTCTCAGTAATCAAATTATCAAATTATTTTTTATGACACTCCATTATGTTTCCTTTAGGTATACAAAACTTAGGTTCTAAACTTACTTACATTACAAACAAGACTAAGATTCTAATTATATTCCATATTATTAGCGTGATTTTAAAAAGGATAACTCCAATTATATTTACATTGGTTTAGTTCAGTGGTGCCCAACCTTTTTTTTCCCGAGTGCCAATTTGCTTTTGAAGATTTATTTCGCGGGCCACATAAAGAACACTTTTATGGAAAAATTACACACCCGTTTTCAATGAGTAGATTGCACCTGTTTGGATGATACTAGTTCTTGTAAATTCGGCTCCAAATTTGTAACACGTATCCTTAAAACTGAATTAAGATGATTATCTGTTTCGTTTCGTAATGTCTCTTGATATTATGTTCTTTAAACACTGCCACAGTCTCCTTACATATAAGACACAACGATTAATTTTCTCGCAGAATGAAGAAATATGAATTTGTCCACTTTTCTTGAAAGTTTCGGCATTTCGAGTGAATCTTCAACTTCTTACGATCGGACATCTTTTCGAAGTTTGGGTAAAAAAAGATCCTTGTAAACTGAATTCAAATGGCTAACTGATACTGAAAATTATTTATCCAATGGCAAAGTCCCCATACCTAAAAAAACCGAAACAGAGAAGTAAATAAACTATTACAGGATGTTGAAGAATTCCTTTTTTTACCATCTTTTTTTAGATGAAAGTTCCATAATATCTCGCACGATGTGGTGGTTTTCTTGGAAGATTTCAGAAAGCGGTTTTAGTTTTTAAGATTTAACGAGTCCGCGGGCCACATGAATCAGCCTCGCGGGCCACATTTGGCCCGCGGGCCGTAGGTTGGGCACCACTGGTTTAGTTTAAATTGTACAGAAAGATGATGTAATAAATCTGAAAATTTTAGGATCTAGGGGAGATTCGCTCAAAGCGGGTATGTAGCCCAAAGCGGGTAGGGGCTCGTATACTCCCGGATGAAACCCGAGTGTCAAAGTATGTGTATGCCGTTATTAACCGAACACTTCCGAGTTTCCATCAACTCCTATAGAACATCAGATTTATAATATGAGGTAATTCGGTACAATACAAATAAAATGACTATTCTGTTAAAATATTTTAAGATGTATTCATTTTGAATCGTGAAAAGATAGTACATTTACCAAAATAATTTTTTATGACAGTTAGGTAAGTAACAAAGGTCTCAAACGTAAGCGGATTTACTGGGGGATCATGGGGGTCAATTAATCCTCCTTAATTTTAAGGATATTTCATTGTAAGTAATATTATCAGATAAATTTGGGACATAATGTCCCTAAAAAGTATCTAGCTTGACCCTTAGGGTCTTTCTCCTATATCCGAGCTTCTTCTTAACATTAGTTCTAAAAAATATTATTTTGCGTTATTGTCACTTTTATAGTGCTTACCCGCTTTGGGTCACTAATTTGGCAAAGCATTTTTTGACGATAGTTTATTTTTCAGTAATAATTAATTGTTTGGGTCAATCCGACACTATCGGGTATTTTTATTTTATAGTTCAATAACTCACCTATCATTTAAAATAAAATATGTAATTTTATCCGAACAATAAATACGATTTTTGAGCTTTCAAAGTTAGCATACCCGCTTTGAGCTACTCCCTACGAATAAATTTATTTCCCTCATTTCCTGGTATCTAAAAAAGCTTTACAAATACAAATTAAGTCGACCAACTACAGACGTAAGCCCAGCAAGGTGGGTCCAGTCTTTTTAACCCAAACTACCGGAATCCCAGTATCTGTCAATTTTCCTCTTGAACTCGTTTACCCCACTTAAATTTACAATTGTTCTTTTTTTTAAGTATGGAGACCAAAACTGAACAGCATACTCTAGATGAGGTCTCACCAAGCCTCTGTATAGTGCAAAACAATATCCTCGGACCTTGAAGAAACAGTTTTTTAATGTATCCCAATATCCTATTAGCCTTTTTACTAGCAGATGAACACTGATTAACCCATTTAAAGTTAAATTAATTAAAATATTCATTAACATAAAATAAACAGAAAATGGTAATGAAATTTTAAGCTATGAATTAAGATGTAAATATTTCTTTTTCAGAAAAAAAATATTTTAATAAATGTGTATTGACATTTAAAAAGTGATATTACTATTATGAGTGATATCATCAGGATGTATGATTTGAGTATATAAGCTAATTGAATAAATGGAATTTGTAAAAGCAGTGACACGATTAATAAAAATTTGTTATCCGAGAAGGGACACCAATTAGATTTTACTTTACGTTCTCGCATACAAATTTCAAGTTTCTTAGGTCCCTAATTCAGAAAGAATTATGGACCTAAGTATAACCACAAAAAGCGAGCATTTAAAACAACATCACAAAAAGCAAGTATAATAAAAATAATTAAAAACAACGACCCGATTAATAAAAATTTTTATGAAGAAGGGACACAAATAAGATTTTCTTTTACGTTCTCGGACACCCATTTCAAGTTTTTTAGGTCACTAATTCAGAAAAGTTCAGTTTTCAGAGTTAAAAATAAGCTGACGTGACTAAAATCCAAGAACATTTATTGGAATTTTAATTAACTTCATTTCTCTGAAAGTATGGGACACATCCGACCAGTGTCACTGGTAATTAAATACTTTAAACAAAATATGCGCTTTTTCATGGATGAAAAAAGTGATTTTTTGGGCATTGACCTGCTTCCTCAATAAACATCATTCTCTCTTTTGAATGCAAGAAAGGATTTATTATTTTAATGGCTTAAAAGACGAAATACCTTTGTCTTTAAGGTAGTAAGTTAAGTGAAAATATTACAAAGCAATTAATCCCTTTGAAAGTTTTTGCTTCCACTTTAAATTACTGTGGACATTTTAACAAGTCTTTACGCATTGCGATTGTTGCTTTTTTTTCAAAACACGTCTTTTGTTATTTCACAATAGTAACCAGTCTTTCTTATTTAAATTTGGACAGTGTATCTTTTCAGCTTGCATTTCTCGGAAATAATAAATTTAATGAATAAATTATCGTTGTTAAAGACTTTTTTTTCTTACCTCGAGTAAATTCTAGAATTGGTTTCATAAAAACGTTTTCGGTTTACTTAACGAAATTATTATCCCGCAAATTCGAAAACAAAATTGTTTTTGTTTTGTGGTATTGTATTTCAGTAAGAATATAAACACTCTAATAATAGATATTCATTATTGGAGTTCATGATAAGAATTGGGTAAAAAAACTTTTTGTGACACTTTTTTAAAATGAAGTATAATTTGGTGTGTGTTATTGAAAATGGTTATAAATTGAAGTAATAGTTAAAGACTAAATATTACCATAAAATGGATCAACAACAAAAAAATGAATATCTTTTTAATTTATGTAAGTGCTTAAATTTAAATCTAAAAAGCAGGTTTAGACAGAAATAATACAACAGATTTTATTATTATAGGTTTTTTCCCTTTTTTGCATAATTATCTTACTTTTAGACAGATTTCATCTGACGTATGCCAGTTCAATTTTTTAATTACGATAATAGTTTTACTTTATTTCAATATGAGAGCTTTAAACCTTCTCCGTTTGCATATTTTATGGGATTTAAAAAAGTAATTTTTAGAAATCAATTTCACTCAGACATGCTATTATATAGGATTACAAAACTCATGACAACGAAAATTGTTTTATGAGTATTACGAAAGGATTCAAATGATAATCATTCATGGATAAAATAGCATGAACAAAACTTTTCTCGACTTAATGAGACATTATTTCAAATTTTATTTTATTCTATTCTAAATTTTCAAAAACACATGTTTTTTTGCTTAAAAACACATGAAATTCAAAATGGTATTACTCGGTTAATTCTTATTGTAGGAGTATGGAACTTTATTTTTGTTTGACATAAACATTAAGTATTTTTTTACTTGATAGGATTGATCGGGGCCAAGGGATCATATATAATTTTTATTTATATATTTTTTATTCTAAATTTTTCGACAAACATCATTTAAGCCTTATATAATTTTGAATATTTTGCCATTATAAGAATTATCTATTACGAAGTGTTTAGCTATTGAGCCACGTAAGGGGGGGGGGAGTTTTCTCCTCTTCACTACCGAGGTATAAAAAATTCTTTCAACTCAAATGTTTTCTTAAAATTGTATTAAAATGCTTCAAATAGTTCATAAAAATCTTCATTTCAAGAAAATGTTTTTCAGGGGGCTTACAATTTAAGGTCCACGTTTTTGGACCCAAGTACTCAACGTAGAAAAACATGACCCAATTCCCGTACCCAAAATTGTTACTTTCATTAATTATTGTTTAATTTTTAAATTATTTATAATTTTTTGACATTATAGGGTATTTGAAGGCATACAGTAATAATTATCATTTAAATAATCTAAGGTTTTTAAATGCTTAAAATAGTTTATTTAACGACTTTTTATAAATTTTTACTCCCGCATAATTACTATCGTTGAGTACATGGGTCCACATTTGTGGACCTCTATATCTTCCTCTCAACCACTTACCCTCTAGAACCACTTACATCATAAGGGGTCTCTTTTATTCCATTAAAGAGGGGTCCCACTTACCCCGATACGCTAAAATTACGGGGTAAGTGGGCCCCCTCCCATTAAACACTTCTAAATTAAAAATACACGACAACAACAGCAACAAATTAAAAACATTTTAAAAAATTCAAATTGCAGTATGTAAATGAAAGGAGAAATTCACCATTTATTGCTGGTTATGGTTATGGGTGTGAGTTAACACCCATTGCAGTATGTATTTTAAGTGAATCTTTGCACAACAGCTCAATAAATATCAAAATATAATGAAAACTTTGCTGGAAATACTAACTTTCAAAATTGCATCTTGGACTCTGCAGAAAATCCATTCTGGGAATCTATTTTAAATTAGTTCTATAATCTTAAAAGGAATTTAAACAAAAATTAAATAAATACAAAATCCATAAGTGTGACAAACTATAACATAATAAATGCGAGTAACTGGGACAATTCCTGTACATATTTAAGATTGAGGGGGATGACCCACTTACCCCAAGTGACCCTTTAATTAACTTTGTATTAACCCGCGAGGACGCGCGCGGGGTCTGCGAGACCCCAACGCTTAAATAAACCTTCATAAAAACTCTAATTTTTAATGAAAATATATGAAACTCCGTGTAGCTGCCTAAAAGGCTTCCACCTATCACCTCATGAAGTTTAAATAAAGTAGGTATGTTATTTTCCGAGTTAGGTTGTTGTTTTTAAGGAAAATGCTTCCAAAACTGTGAGGATTGGTGCGAGTTAAATAGCCAAAGAGGTTTCCAAAAGTAAGGAAGAGGTAACTATAATCCATAATTTTTCTTGCAAAAAAAGAAATTAGAAAATAAAGGATTTTAGAAAATAAACATCGGTTCAGTTTAGCCAAAGAAATTCGTTAGCTCCGCTCACATTCCATTGCATTTCCTGTTTTCCTAGTCTTATATTATATCTTAATAAGAAGCAGTCAACTAATAATGCACATTAAACAATTAAATTATATATTTAAACTATCCGTGATAAAAATTTTGCATGTACTGAACGTTTAGAACGGAAAACGGTTTGTGGGGTCTGAGAGACCCCGCGCGCGTTCCCGTGTAACAGAAAGTACCGCGCGTCCTCCCGGGTTAAACATATTAAATATTATCTGTAGTTCTTAATTTTTGTTTGGAAGATATAAAAATTCCAAATAAACACTCATTTTCATTACGAAAAATTTCCATTCTCATAAGCTTACATATTTTTAACATAGCTTTTCCGCTGAATTCTTCATCTATATAAAAACGTATAAAATATAAAAAAATAATTATTTCAGTATCGTCCCAATAATTTTTAATTTTAATAAAGAAACCAGATGGCGTTGAGGAAGCGCTTCGCGCTCACAAGCTTGGAGTTCAAATCTCGGTCTACGGACAAGGCAGATTCCGCCCTTTCCGGGGTCGATATAATTATTACAAAGTTTACTTGGGGAAATCAAGAGGGTGTTAGCATCAAGCTGCGCACTCAGCTGACAGTGACATTCAGTCACATATTCTGTAACAGCTCTGTTCATGGCCTCACCCAGTGAGGCTAAGTTATACTGGAGTTTGAAGGTTCACCGACCTATGTACTAACTCAAGACCCCCCTTGATTTTCCATTAAATTAGTTGTACCTGCTATCATAACTTAATCCCAGCATTACTTACTTTTAAATTCTTAAGGTAAGAAACGCATCAGAAATTTTTACTCGCAAAGCTGTAAACAGCTTAATATGAAACCCTGCAGTGGATATCCCTCAAACTATACAACATGAAGAACATTCCATTTGGGAGACCCTAAACTCAAGCAGCCAACAAGTACGCAGCCAATGCAATCGCAGTGACAGACGGGACCCTAACCCTAATGATGCTCCGGTCAAAATTAGCGCCACCCTCTTAAGTAATCCCGACTCGTAATAAACCCAAACTGGACGCTGGCCACTCCACCATTAGCCAAACACTTATTAATGATCATCGGAACGCTCGTTGTAAGGAGGGAAGTTTTGACTTTAAACCTCGTATGCACTGACTGGATCGGGAAAGGTTTATGTTTGATAAATGGCTTAAAAGTGAGTAGAAATTATTGCCTTTTAACTTTGAGGCTAATAAAATATCGTGTTATAGAGCACAATAATGTGTAGTTTTGGATACAGTATATTTTATAGATATTTTCTCCAATTTCGTTACATATATAAATGTAATGGATACCGATATGCTTTAATTAGAAACTGTGGAGTATGTGATGAATAGTTTAAATCATTTTTAATAACTAAAAACTGATAACTATTTTGAAGCTAATATAGCTTTTATCTTCTAACGAACAATGATATATTATTCACTAAAGCAAGATAATTTCAATGTACATTTTTATGTGTTTGTTATTAATAAAGTGTAATAAACTGTAAGGCATATAAAATCAGTTTTCCTTATATGCTATCATTATTTAAATTGGACTTTGGTTTCCTATCACCACAATTCAAAGTTAATTCCATACATGTAACCGAATATTTAAGTAAAAAAAGACTCAGCATCTTAACGTATAATCAATAAATCAATCTATTTAAAGAAAAATGAATGTTTGTATGTTTGTCTGTATGTATGTATGTTCTTTATAGTTTTAAGGTTTTTCCACCTACATGAGCTTTTAAACTTTACCAAGTTGCTCTTATCAGTCCTGGGAAGATTTCTGAATAAAAATAATTTAAAATTAAAGCATCCTAACAACTTTTTTTGGTCAATTTTATGCTTAAAAACCCATATTTCATTCCAAACTTAATGGCAGAATCACATTGTTGTAAATATAATAAAAGAAGATGTAACATTAATTATTGTAGTCATGATATCGATTGTTGTAGATTGAAATCGATTGTTGCAGTTTAAAATCAATTGTTGTAGCATAAACATAAAAATTGATAAATTCTTTAAAAATTATTTCTCACTCTGTTGGGCATACGTCCGGGTAACGCCTGGCCTAGCATACAGTGCTACACATTTGGACATGTGAACTCCCTCTGTAACACACCAGATGATATTTATTAAAAAACTGAAACATAATTGCATACATTTTTAATTATTTAAACTAATTACTCAAACTCAAAATAATACCCCTTTCAATTATCACACCAATATATCTTTTATAGTCCAGTATCAAGTTCAAATATTTTAATTTATTTCACATTTTTGAGAAAAATCCTTGTACTTTAAATATAAAAATATCCCGAAACATTTACTAATTTATATTCATTTACGTGAACATATAAAATTATTACCGTAAATGAATTATAACCGAAATTAAATTATAATCGAAACACGAGATGATACTCTACTACGAAATATCTCTCTAATCTCTGCTGAAGAGAGAAATCTGAGGCATACTCCTATCATTGTTTGCTTTCTCCCTCGACGGTTAATCAATCAAGCTAATAAGCGTCGCGTCAGAAAACTCATCATCAGTATTCCTCTCCTCAACCCCCGCTTGGAAGAAGAAGAAGAGTGAGCGTGAAGTTCTTAATAATAACAAATCAGATTTCTTCTGCTATGCCTAACCAGTTTGATGTATATAGAAGTAGCATCGTTACTTTAGTGGTAGTGGTTTGGCGATTCAATATTCAGGTAAGAGTAACATCCTACGTGCAAAGATAATGAAAAATTTGAAAAGTACACACAACAGATTTTATTCGTACGCAAGTTATTTTTTTTAAATTTTTATGAAACTTTTTTTAATTAAACGTGTAAATAAAACCCGTTTCACTTTTTTTTAAATTCTTCAATAATTTATTTCCGTAAAAAATGTCAAGCTGTTTTGGACGTTATTTATTCAAATTAATAACCTCGAATTTATAGTGTTAGTATTATAAAAGCGTATTTTAATGAGGTATTCTCACGTTTTGAGATTAAATTTTATTAAAATTGTAGATAAAAAACCATGAAGAATGACGTTTACATCAAGTATTTTCGTAGCCTAGTTTCTGAGATATAAATTTTTGAAATTCCGTTTTTTGTTTGGGCGCGAAAACGCTTTCGAATCACAAATCATGCTCTGTGAGGTCACTTCCAATAGAAGCCCGTTTCCTGATCACGTGAAAACAGAAAACACAATGGTTTTCATGCGCTGTGACGTCACATCCAATAGAAGCCAGTTTTCTGATAACGTGACTTTTCTGACGTTTTGGCAAAAATAAAATTGAATTTTAAATTATTTAAAACACATTTTTGAACTTAAAAATAAGAAATTTGGGAGTTTTAGACCATAATGTATCGAAAAATTATAAAATCAAGCAAATCCCTCACTCATGCAAATACCTCATTGGTGATTTGCAAGTTTTGGCGATAGTTCTTATCTTTGGAGTTTAACCTTTGTGATTTTTAAATAATAATCGTAACTAGGAAAGACACAGGACATTTGCGATATCATTTCATTTGTGACTAATCCTGGGTCCTTAAAAATTTACTAATATGTGGTTTTGCATGAATTGCAAAATGGGGCTACCTCCCTCTGCTCGCTAACCCTAACTCCGTTAGCAGTTCATTTCAGATTTCTTTACAATCTACGGCTGCTTCGCTCACTCACTATTTTCTAAAATATTCAAACCTGTAAAAAATGAACTGTGTGAATTATTAGCATTTGGATCATACATATTTTTGTATTGAGTAACAGAAAGTAATAAATTAGGGAATATGCAACATTCAAGCACCAAAATTCAATATTTGTTAAGCTAAGAGGAAAGCAAAACGATCGTTGCCAACGGCAGGAAAGAAATACTGCCAAATATTTAGAGTTAAGTCAGAGAACTTTATAACATATAGATAACGATTTGTAATAACTTTTAGTTACTTAAAACTATATTCTTTAATTCAATTTACAGTACTTTATAAGCTAAGTTTTTCTAAAATAAAATGAAATGATTTATGAAACATTAATAACGAAATACGAAAAGACGTCATTCTCGAAATTATGCAATTTTGAGTCTGTGTCTATTTAAATAGAAGAAGAGCCAGTATGATTTTGATTCTTAAAAGGAGTGCATATGATTCAATTTACATTACACTGGTGTGTAAACTGAAATATCATTTTAAGGTTGAATGGAGTGTGTTGAAACTAATTTCTGCGTATTTTAGATTATACTGTGAATTTCTACATCACTATTTTATTGGTATTCAAGTTTTACAAATGTAATGATAGTTTATTTAAATAACGTTTAAAACATAAATTCAAGTTTTCCATATTATTTTTTTGATTCAGGAACGTCATTTCATTTTACTGGTTCCTCTGCGCCATAATACAAGCAACGGAATACACTCGATTGTAACTATTTCTCAAGCAACGTAAAATTGTTACAGCTGAAAATATTTTTTTTTCTAAACAAGTATCAATTTCTTTTAAGTATGTGTCGACAAGGATATTTTAACCAAGAAAGATCACGAACAAAGCCTCATTTTGATTTGCGATATAATCAGGAGATCTTTAAACGGACCCTAACCCGATAATAAGGTCAAATCGCTTCTTTCTAAACCCAACAAACCAGGAAAAAACAACCGGCCAGGCTTTCGTTTCAGGGGGTGCAATCGAAGAACACACACAAGAGAAAACCACCACCGCGATGGTTAACCGATAAATTGAATGCTCTGGTCTCCAATCAGAATCCAAATACTCAACGCTCCGAAGAAAAACCGAGCTCGAAAAAAGAAAGAATCATCGAGTTTTAGAACCCAGTTAATTTACCGCCGTTGTTTCTTGCTGATAATCGCGCTTCCATTTTTTTCTCTCCTTCCCAATAATACGCGGCGCATTGAAGCAAAATAAATGTCATTATTGGTTTACACGGAAGTCGACAGTTTTCCCTGTAGTGCGTCGTTGTTGTTGTTTTTCTTTCCCCTTCTACTACTACTGGCGTGTTTTCCCTACTACAATCGATGTTAATTAATTCACCTTCATTAATCAAGGTCTCTTCTTTTTTGTAAAATGACGGATTTTTCATTTTCCCTCTCTTGGGTTCACGGAAGCTTTACGAAAAACGGGAATTAAGCGCAGGGTTTGTATTTGATGGTGTAACGAAGATGTTTTATTAGTTACCGCGTCTTATTCCCATATTGCTTTTTTATGCAAAAGAAGTCTGAATAATTGTATTCAATATTCGCGAGCATGGATAGTTTTTATGGAGTGTATGATGGAAAGAAAAAGACATTTTTCGATTGAAATGGTAAATTGCGTTTTCGTTTTTTTATGCGTTGTCTCGTGCTTGTTTTTAATAATTTTCCCGAGATAAATTAGTCGTATATCAGTCATTATTATTTTTGCTTGAATAAACGCCTCCTTCATCAATATTGCTCTTTAATTTCGTAACTCCAATCGATAAAGAATGGGTAAAAAACATTTATTTGCTTCTGGCTAAACTTCGTTTTAGAGAGGTGACACAGTAATTTACAACACACGATGTAAAAAAATAAATTAGCAACAAAAAATAAAATAAATAAACACGAACATAAGAATTTTTATTAAATCATATAAAATAATTTAACTGAGGAATCGAATTCTTTTTTAAACGAAAAGTGAAAATTGAAAATCACTGAAGTATTATGAGAAGCTTTATATCCAAATAAATATTCACTTAACAAAAAAATTATTCACCTTTTTGGCATATATAGTGAAATATTTTTTAAGTGCATTGCTTTTACGAATGATCGTATAAAAACCGATTTTTTAGTTTTTAGGATAGGAAAATCTTGTAGAATATAAAGATCAAAAACATTGTTATCAAGGAATACAATCCTTAACAAGAAATATAAGCCAATCATAGAAAACCAAAATAATCGTTTTAGTTTAAATACATATTTATACATGAATTCAGACCTGAAAATTTAAAAAAAATTATGGACTCTCAAAAACCTCAGAATGTCTTTAATTATATAAAGGCTTAAAATATTTCAATGGGGGAAGTACTGTCAATTTGTCAATTTACGTTTATGATATTCCACAGAGTACTTTTTATGAATTCAAGTTTTGGGTTGAAAGTAATATTATTTCATAAACAATGCATCCCCATATTTTTCATAACATTAAGCTAAAAGCCTTTAATCTAAAAATTGAATAGAGGTAGATGTTGGCAACTTTAAAAAAGGTAGATTAATAAAGCTATCTTGAAAAATAAATTTCTAACAGATTTATATATTTATTTAATGTAATAATATTATAATTTACTTGTTTAAACTCATTAACAGAGCTTAAAGCATAACTAAAAGCTATTTTTCTTTATTCATAAAATAAGGAAAATTCATAAAAATTTCAAACCTAAAAATTTTTTCGTTTGATTCTGGTCCTCTGGAAGAAAAAGTAAAGCTATAAATTTTCATTTAAATCGAGGGTAAAACCCCAACAAAAAAAGCGAATCGTGCATTTATTACACTATTCCGTCTGATATTTTGGACGTCTAAGGACATTTTGAAATGTGAATCTAGGTTTTCTCGCACCAACAAGCTTCACGAGCATTCTGCACCCCCTTTAAAATTACGAAACTTCCTTGGGAACAATCTCTCTACACCAACATTAATCACAGTGCATCAGTAACAGGAGTGAAAGCTGAAATATTGCTTTTTTGTGAAAAACGATGTCAAGCTTCCCTGATATAATGGACGTAATGTCAGTTTGCCTGAAGGCACTTTATTTTCTTTACATAATTTGTCTCAACTTGTAGCTAGACACCAAGGGAAAATAAAATGACGCCGTTGTGCGTTTAAAAGTACGCCGCATGTTTGGAATTCTTTATTTATAAACTTGGTGTTTTATCTTTAGTGCAGTGCACTTAGGTAATGAAGACGCCTCTTGAGTAAGGGGGTATATTGTGTATTGTTCTTCATGTTTATCAATTTGAAACTTTAATACCACCATTTAAGTAAAAAGCATCGCTCAGGGAGGATGAGTAGGGGAGAGTGGGGGACGATTGAAACGAAATTTACAATTTGATCTCAAACTAAGCCATTTTTTATGTTAGAGTTATGAAAATTGGTAGGAAAATAGGTTGATACGTCTCAATTACAATTTTGTTATGAAAGCTGTCCGGTGGACAAGCTTTTCAATATAGTAAATAAAATATTAAAAAATGTTACAATCGACCCCACCTTAAGAGTAAGTAATTGTAACACAACCCAAATTCAAAAAAATCGATAGATGATCATACAAATGTATTAACAAATATATATGTTACAGTTAAAGTCCGGAAATCAGTTAATTTACAGAAAACCTAGGTAATTTGCAGATTAACGAGGGTGATCCGTTAAAGAGCGAAATTTTTTTCAATTTCTAAGATTACCTAGGTAATCTTGAAATTACCTAGGTATTCTGCACCCTACCTACTAGACACTCGTTAATCTGCATACTACCTGTAATCAGTTATTTTACATATTAACGAGGGTGATCCGTTAAAGTACAAAAATTTATTTTATTTTTATAAAAAGTTTAAGGTGGTTGGGGGGGCTGCCGCCCCCCCGAACCCCCCCGCCCTAATTATTACCAAACTCGTTTGTTGGTAAACAGTAACAATGACGAATCAAAAAAGGGAATCGGTACTTTTTTCATATTACACAAAACACGCAAATCCCACAAAAATAGTAATGAAATAGCAATTTTAATACTAAAATATAAAAGCAATAATAATAGAATATTAAAGTACCAACTGAGATTTGTATCAATTGTGGTTTTTCGATCTCGATTTGACAGCGTATTTCAATGAGCACTTAAACTAGCAAATCTTAATGAAAGCGCGGTGTAATCGGCTGCCAGCCTACCCTGAACTATTGCTAGGATTCGCGATCGATTACATATGTTAAACCCTTGCCAAGGTCCCAGCGATTATTGAATTAACGTTTGTTGAAAAGATATTTCAACAGCTGGGACATTTGCTTTCGTTAAAAGAAATCTCTGTCACTCTGAAGTCGGAGCTTCAACACAATTGTTTTAAAATACCCGTTTTAGTAGTAATTTACTGAACTTAATCATGTAAATTTACTATGTACTTACTTGCTTGTATTATTTTGTTTAACATTCAACATGACAACTACCTGTGCTACGCACTAAATTTGAAATCAAAACACCAAATATGACAAAAAACTACGTATTGAAACCCAACTGCGCAGGGGTAAGCGCATGTCGCAGTGAGCACCTCAACATTTTAACAGAAAGTATTGAGCGAAACAAATTATTTTGAACTTTAACTATCAAGAGGCCGTTATAGTGTAGATTCCCTAGGTAAAATGCGAAAAACTCTAATATCCGCACATTAACGACAGAAATCAGTTAATCTAGAGTTTAACTAGGTATTCTTAAGAATAACTAATTTTCAACTTTAGCGGTAACATATATATATATCTTCTTTTTAAATATCACAGTTCAACAATAAAAAAAATTCCTTGATTAAAATAGTCATTTCTTAAAGATTTTGGGTCGCTGAATACGAAAATCACCATTAAAATTCTAAATTGACTCAGGATTTTAGGGGAACAGCCCTTCCCCTTTTTTACGTTTTTCGGCGACTTTATAATTTTAAACTCGATTTTCTGGGTCAAAAAGCATTGCTTTAGTCTTCAAATTGCCCTACAGGGGACAAGAAAGGTTCAGATTAATAATATATGAAAAATTTATAACAAATGGATAGGTTTAAGGCTTAATTACCCCACTAAAAATGCAAAAACAATTTTAAAAATAGTAGGATTTGTTAAACCCTATTTATTTCGCTTATTTTTTACCCAATTCAAGTTTGAAGGGGCCTAACCCTTCACCAATGACCCAAATTTGATGGCAATATGCAGCAAGGATTTTTACTAAAAGCGGTTCAGCTGTTAACGCCCCCAAAGCACCCTCAGAAGGGTTCAATGCCGCACTTAGAGTTAAACTGTTGTGCAAAATAAAAGTCAAAATGCCACCGACTGAATTTCAGCTGATTCTTGTGTAAAATGACCTGCTGAATTAAAATATGACACCCATTTTCCTCCATCACCTGCAGTTTTTAAGAGGATACCCCGCTAAGTGTTATCCACAGCCGTGCATCTATATTAACATCCTGCAACATGAAATCCTCACTCCCTAAAACCGGTCAGTTGTTAAAACACTGAAGAGTTTCTACTTAAGATAGACCCAAAATATAAGAAAAACGTCATTTGTAATCTTTTCAAAATCATCAATATTAATTCCTGAGCTCGCGAGCGCCTACGCGATTCTGGGAGTCTTCCGAACTCTTCTGCGGGCGCTTCTGGGACACGAACACCTCAACCGCTTTTAGTAAAAATTATTGCTGCATTTTGTCATCAAATTTGGGTCCTTGGGGAAGGGGTAGGACCCTTCAAACTTGAATTGGATAAAAATTGGCAAAATAGGGCCAATCCTACTATTTTTAACCATTGTTTTGCATTTTAAGGGGGTAATTACCCCTTTAACCTATCCATTTGTTATGAATTTCTCCTATTTTATTAATTTGAACCTTTCTTGTCCCCTGGGGAACAATTTGAAGACTAAAGCGATGCTTTTTCACCCTGAAAATCGAGTTAAAATTTATAAAGTTGTCGAAAAACCTAAAAAGGGGGAGGGGCTGTTCCCGGAAAATCCTGAGTCAATTGAGAATTTTAATGGTGATTTTCGTATTCAGCGACCCAAAATCTATAAGAAATGACTATTTTCCTCAAGTAAAAAATGTTGAAGGTCAAATTTGTTGAACAGTGTATTTGTTACCGCTAAAGTTGATAATTAGTTAATCTGAAGAATACCTAGGTAAACTTAAGATTAACTGATTTCTGTCGTTAATGTGCGGATTTTTGAGTTTTTCGCATTTTACCTAGGGAATCTACACTATAACGGCCTCTTGATAGTTAAAGTTCAAAATAGTTTGTTTCGTTCAATACTTTCTGTTAAAATGTTGAGGTGCTTACTGCGCCATGCGCTTACCCCTGCGCAGTTGGGTTTCAATACGTAGTTTGTTGTCATATTTGGTGTTTTGATTTCAAATTTAGTGCGTAGCACTGGTAGTTGTCATGTTGAATGTTAAAACAAAATAATACAAGCAAGTAAGTACTGTAAATTTACATGATTAAGTACAGTATATTACTACTAAAACGGGTATTTTGAAACAATTGTGTTGAAGCTCCGACTTCAGAGTGACAGAGATTTCTTTTAACGAAAGCAAATGTCCCAGCTGTTGAAATATCTTTTCAACAAACGTTAATTCAACAATCGCTGGAACCTGGGCAAGGGTTTAACATATGTAATCAATCGCGAATCCTAGCAATAGTTCAGGGCAGGCTGCCAGCCGATTACACCGCGCTTTCATTAAGATTTGCTAGTTTAAGTGCTCATTGAAATACGCTGTCAAATCGAGATCGAAAACCACAATTGATACAAATCTCAGTTGGTACTTTAATATTCTATTATTTTTGTTTTTATATTCTAGTTTTAAAATTGCTATTTCATTACTATTTTTGTGGGATTTGCGTGTTTTGTGAAATATGAAAAAAGTACCGATCCCCCTTTTTTGATTCGTCATTGTTACTGTTTACCCCCAAAACGAGTTTGGTTATAGTTAGGGCAGGGGGGTTGGGGGGGCTGCCGCCCCCCCAACCTCCTTAAACTTTTTATAAAATAAAATAAAATTTTGTACTTTAACGGATCACCCTCGTTAATATGTAAAATAACTGATTACAGGTAGTATGCAGATTAACGAGTGTCTAGTCGGTAGGGTGCAGAATACCTAGGTAATTTCAAGATTACCTAGGTAATCTTAGAAATTGAAAAAAAATTCGCTCTTTAACGGATCACCCTCGTTAATCTGCAAATTACCTAGGTTATCTGTAAATTAACTGATTTCCGGACTTTAACTGTAACATATTCATTAAATACATAGAATGGCAATAATGAACTTTTCATTCAAATAATGAGTTATAAACAATAATAAATAAAAGGGAATAAATAATAGTGAAAAATTATTCAGAAAGGCAATTAAGGTATTTATACCTGAATTCATTTATAGTACAACGAACGTGGGACCATTTTTTGCACTAAAAAGGGTTCTCTGGGTTTTATATACAAGGGTTTTGTATACAATCGTCCCCATCTGAAGTGTTACAATCGAACCCAAGTTGCCCTTTTTAATTCATCCCTCGTTTTCCACGAAACTTACAAACACTATCATCTTTAAACTAAGCAGAATAAAACTAGGATACATACGTATAATGCATACAATAAATAAAATCAATGATGTTGTGCTTCATACCTGCAGTTCAGGAGAAAAAAAGTTACACAAAAGTAGAAATTCATTTCGATGCACCAAAAACACAATTTTCTCACGTATACAACCACAACTCAATTCTCAGACTTGACGATCTCTGAACTTCTTTCATTCACCTCCCTGTACTATCATCTCCTTTTCGCCCTAGCTTCCTCTCATTTTGAGGAAATCAAAGTGTTACAATTCGAATATTATATTTCGATCAAATTTTTTTCAGTGAGTTCTTCATGACGTTGGCAACAATACTCTCACTATGGTTTTCGCTCTATTTCCTTCAGTTTTTAAAATAATTTTTTAAACATTTTAATTTCGCCGCTAGGGGCGCTATAATTCATTTCAGTGCATTCTCCAGGCTCACTTACCTAGGGGTAGACCTTACTTAAAGACCATAGGAGGCGTTGGTTCCTAATAAAAGCCGTGCAACGCAATTTAGAAACACCCTGTATATTATTTGTTTATGCACAAAAAATTTATTTAATGATTTTTAATACATTTTAGAAGAAAACGCAATTTTTTCAAATATGTTACTTCAAGAACTGACTGAATACCTGCTGTTTTAGTTAGAGTATACCATTTAAGGAAAATTTTTGAATTTTAAACCATCTATCATTGAAAAGTCACCTATGATAGATAATAATAATATAATTGTAATAAAATATCGTAATATTCCATGCAAACCCACAGTCTATTTTTCAATCTCTACAAAAACTTCAAGTTTAAATATGACTTTTAGATTTCTTTTAGAGCGAAGTTATTTTATAATAGATGAATTGTAATCAATTTTTACGAATTGAAAATATATCACTTAATCAAGCCTACTTTGTACTTTTAATTAAAAACGTAAACCTTTTCATGTGCTCTTAATAGGAAATACTAAAAATACGAGTTGATTTCTGAGGAAGGAATTTGAAATTAATTAATTGCCTAAAACTGTATTAATTAACTTTATTCGATGATTGCTTTTATAAATAGGGTAGAATTCATTAACTTTTTAAACCGTGTAAATTATTTGATGATTCAATTAAAATCCATCTAGTTTCTAAGCTGTAAAAATAAATAATAGTTATAATTGGATATGAATGATTTTGACAAAAAAAACAGCATTCATCTCATTAATCTTTTTGTCAGTTTCATTTTGAACATTTTAATTCAAGTGTGACAATTTTATTTCTTTCTTTTGATAACCCAATTTAAGGCATGTTATATACATATAATTATATTTTCATTTCAAATTTAACCTTTTACAGGCCGAATTCAGATCCAGGTATATTTTAATAAGTTTTTTTGCATAATTTACCTACTAATGCTTCAATTAAGAGATTTTATTAATATCAAGGCGATAAAAAATTTTTACATACGATTTTCACGATGTTCCCAATTGGGAACATTGGCCACTTCCGACTATACTTCTCCTGGGGAAGAGCGCGAATAGTATATAGTGACAAATCTATCAAATAATAACCCAAATTATGTTGAATAGCTTACAAATTTAACCTTACACGTAATTTATGTTTCAGTTCAAGCAGTAATTTTGTGTAAATTTCATTATTTTAAAAAATTTTACTGGAATTTCACGTTACATTACGGAAAAATAACCAAATTTTACATCATTGCTTCTAATTTTATAACACTAGCGTAAAAAATACAAATTAGGAATGGGGATATCAAAAAACTTTTAAAACATGATAGATTAATATTAATTTTAGTCTTTTGATAGTTAAAAAGCAAGTATTTTTACTACACACAAGCAAAATACTGAAGACATCATGTATTGATAAGTAGGATTTGAAAATAGATAATACTATAATAAGTGCTAAAATAATTATTAAAGTTTTGAGTAATAGATGAATTAGTTGATTTTTGAATGTAATATTTATGTATTTAAATGAAAATTTCACTCCCATTACTTAACAAAAATCTTGAAACCTTTTATACGTTTATTCCTCGAAAGAAATAATTTCTGAATAAATATTTTCTTAACTTATTTCTTATGGTATAATAAATAATACTGAGATTGTGAGATCTCTCAATTCAATAACTTTTTGTTACTTTTACAAGAATAAATCACTGGGAACTGTAAACTTTGAAACGTGGTTTATTCACATCCATCATTTTTCAAAGCGAAATCTTAGATTCGAATAAAAAAATAATTACTCAATAAAAAACATTCAAACCAGCTACTTCCTCTTTAAAAGAGGATTCCCCTTTAACAATTATATAACCCAGTTATTCTTTTCTGAAAAGAAATTGGCGAAATACACCAGTTCTATCGCTTCAATCAATGGTATAACGCCGTACAAGAAACTCGGATTCCTAGTATAGCGGCGACAGGCCAATGTTCCCAATTGGGAACATGAATGTTTCGCAAGTTACTACAAGCTTGTTTTTAATATTTATCATTAATACTGGGGATATCTACTTAAGGTAAGTCTTTTTCAATATCCTCACCAAATTTTGGAAACTTCAGACAATATTTCGATTTTTCACGAATTGTTTTGTGTGCCTCTGTCAAAAAGCGTAAAAATGGCCGATTTTAAGATTTTTTGAAATTTTTTCCTATTAAGATATAAACTTCGTTTGAATTTCAAAAAATCAAGTCATCTTTCAACTTCACATAGATAATTTTTCAACCGTATACTTATAGTAGTTAATTTTTTATGATTTTTCAAACATGATGTTCCCAATTGGGAACATTGGCCTTTAAAAGGTTAAATGAGACAATTAAAATATAAAGACACTCATTTGAAATGATATTTATGTTCTGTTAATCTAAGGTAGCAATTTTATAATGTGTTGCAATTGGCCAATTCCACGCGAAAGTGGACATGACAATGTTTTTAAAATTACATTTAAATAAATGTTTTTTGGTTCTAACCGATAGACACTGACCAAATTTAAAAAAATAAAAAAAATAAATTAAATATTTTGAGTTTATATAGTTTTTATAGTTAATTACTTTGGCTAAAATTGAAAATGAAATATCGATACATTTGTCACTTTGTCATGTCTGTCATAATTTTAAAAATTATTATAGAAAAATCTTCCATAAAATTTGGAAATTTCAGTGTTTTTACTGAACTTCACCTTTATATAAAGTTGTAAAAAATTCTTTGGACTTGAAATACATGCCAAATCAGAGCAATTGAAAAATAATTAAGGGTCTCTCAAACTCGTGTCCTTTTCGTGTCATGTCTGCCACGGCGTATTTTTCTCTCATAAACTAAAAGTGTTTTCATTCAGTATAATTATTGTTTGTCATTTAGGAACCTTTCATGTATATGCACCAGAACACCAATCCGATGTCATGTCTGTCAAAAAATGGAATTGACCAATTGTGATTCCAGATATTTTCTTTTCTAATATAACAAATTATCTAGATATGTTTTTATATTTATTAATGTTTAATTAATTCTTCTGTTAAAAAATGGAAACACCTAAGTAAATAATACATCCGTAATCAATAAAAATGTTCCATCTATCTTTGGACAGTGATTTTATATAAGATATAGGCTTAAACATTATGGTGAATCCAGCATCCAGCTTCCATAATTGAGGGCTAACTCAATGTAGTTCTCCAGTGTATTTAGCAGAAACAAAAGTGAAACCATTAATCATTGAAGCATCGTTGGACTTTCTTTGTTTTGACTCTCTGTCTCAATTAATCATTATTTCATCGATAGGTCAACGCAGTTTTTCCACTTTAACCCTTTAAAAACTAGGCCGCCCGAGATAACCTTTTGATACTATAGAAAATTAGGAGCCTCCAGAACTGAAAGGGTTATAAAGATTATAAAGATCTAACGTGGTATCCAAGTGAGTGTGTGTGCGTGCGCGTAAAATATTATAAAATTAAATCATTGATTTCAACTACAAAACAGGAATATTAATTTCAGAAACTTTATCGAGACGAAAAGTTTCTTCTTGGCTTCTTGGTAAAGATTTCTTGTAACGTTGTGTTTATAGTGAACATGTTACATAGTAGTTAATAATAGATGGTCAAAATAATAAAGCTAAGTAACTCTCTATATTGAAAAACCCGTAGTTTGTTCAAGTTCATACATCGCTTTTGTCTGAAACGTTAGTTGGTTCAAATATAGTTCGTTACAGGTTTTTTACTGTGAGGAGGACAGTGATGGGAGTCTATTGCTCTAAAATATGTTCTATATTGCTATAAAAATGTAACCTCGCAATTTCCAAAGATTACGCAATTTTCTCCTGTTTAAAAAAGAGTTTAATAATATTTTTTTGAGTCTCAAAATATGAAAATTTATATAATACCCTGCACAAGTTTTCATCAAAAAAGTAATCAAAGTTTATAAAAGCTGTATGAGAATAACAAAATAAAAAAGATTGTCGCATTTAATTTAAAACCACGACGAAAATAGCATTCAAATGAAAGTGTGTTTTTTCGTAGCTTAACAAATATTTGCATATTTCACTCGAGATATTTGACCTCTCTTTTTCACGTGGAGCTATTTTCGGAACAACTGTCACTTTATTTTTCCTTCAGTGGTTTCACGTTCAGTGGTATAAGGTTAAACTATTCTTTGCATATTTTACGACAGCCTGAAAATTTAGAGTAGTATTTTAGTTCGGCTAAGACGATAAGCTCGTTATAATGCATATTTGACTGAAGATATGCTTTTAGACTATGGTTTAACTTTTGAGCTTTTGAAACATCTTATCCAACACAGAATAACCTTATTCTACTATCCTTTTACCTGCCGATGTTCCCAAATGGGAACATCAATTTAAAGAATTTTTTCACCACTTAATTTTTCATGCAGGAATTTGATACTTGGTAGAAAGCAACTCAAAGATATGAAGTTATTATACATGCAAAAGTTTTTCACGTGCAATTTAATCCTTTTTGTAGAATTTACTTCAAAATTAGAGATTTTTCGCTCTTCGAAAAGTTGCACAAGTTTCAGCTTGTAAAAATTTTAAATAAATTTAGTTTTAAATAATTTTGCTGTGTTTAGGTAGCTTAAGTACACATCTTCCAATTTGGCTTGACAGAATAGCTTCATATTCTAATTTTGGAGAGTAATTACCAATACAACGTATATGTTCCCAAATGGGAACATCGGCGTTTGGGGTATAGTATTTGAGGGGATTTTTATAACATGCAAAAAATCAAGTTATTTCCTATTTTCTTTAATTTTTTTAATGTTTTTTGTCTCAAAGTATCTAAACAGGTTAAGAATGATGTTTTAAATTCAAAAATATGTAATTTTTATTTTTTCACCTGATTTAGGGAGAAATAAATTCCAAATATTTATAGCAGATTCTTACACTTGTATATTTTTCTAACTCCCGATCGATTAATTTTCACTAATTATCAAGAGGGGTTATGCAGAGAGCCTATTTGGAGTGCTTCTGAGGATTTGCGTATATATATTTGTTGAAGTACTTTTCTTACAAAAAATTTTTAGGAATAAAATTGAAGAATTTTGAAAAAAGGAAAAGTGCGTACATCTAAAAACACTCTTCTAACGTAAGTTGAATGTAAGATATATGTAGTTCAGTTCAGAATCTTTCATGAGAAACACAGTTTTAATGAATCAATGGACATAATTATGAGTACCAATTTTGAAAGCTAATTAGATTCGAATGCAATTAGTGGATTTTATGCTATATATCCGTATAGAACCGTAATTAACTGTTTAGCTTTGAAGAGCATGGGAACACTCTTATGAATTTTTTACACCAAAATATTAACCATAATGCGAGAAAAATTTACGGAAAAGCTTCGCGTACGTAATAAACATGTATATTTTTTTGTTATGAAAATCTATAAAATGCTACTCAATTGTCCAAGTATGGATAGTAAAAATGAAAAAACCGTCCAAAATCATAAAAATATTCATAATTATTAAGTAGAAACCTATTTCAATCATTTTATTTAAATTAATTGTAAAATATGTGCCTTTTGGAAATCCCCCTAAAAACTTCACCCCAAACGCCGATGTTCCCAAATGGGAACATCCTCAAAATCATACTTATGATTTTTTTCCCGCCAAAAAATTACTAGAATGGTTTTAGTATTGACGAAACAAGTCATTTAAGCCAAAAATCAGAACCTTTAATTCAAAATTTGAATTGCGGCGTTTAAAAGGCTATGCAAGTAATAGTCATTTTGTAGGTAAGTGACCCGGGTTCAACTATAGATAACCTAAGAAGGCTTAAAAAAGCTTTCAACTCTTTAAACGCATATGTAGTAAATTTTCTTTGTGGATCCACACGATGTATTGACTGTTCAAATCAGTCAAAATGTCAAATAACACTTTTTTTAAATGTTAAACTAAAACAAGTAACACAAAATATTATTTGAGCACTCTAAGACTTATTTAGAAAAAAAAAACATTACAAATGCGTAGAGTATCTGTATTTTTTAATTCTCAAGACTAGACATTGTTACTTGTTTTCTGAACAGTGATACCTTCACTTAGAACCGAAAGAATTTCAAGAAAGTCTGAAACTGATACTTGTAAACCTATTGAGGGCATGTGTGTCTCCTTGTTCTGTTACTGAAAAACATTTTAAAATTTCATTCCTAAAGTATATTTTTTTTCTCTTGTGTGAGTGAGAATAGTTCTTTTTTAATATCTTCACTTATAAAAATCTCCGAAAATTTTTTTATAGATTTTTAAGAATAAAAAATGGTTTTGAGAAACTTGTGATTTACCTTTCGGATGAATATTTTGTAGCGATTCTGGTTTGCTTAGTATTTTCTTTTTAGAAGATATAAACATTTAGACACAGCGATATATTTTATAGCTTTCTCTATGGATCAGACGGTAAAATTGTGTAATTCATTATTTCTTCAAGCATTTCTCTAAAGAAATACGATATCTGCCAAAAGTTAAATGCATGATTTTGATACTTAAACATTAAACAGCTTATATTTTTACACATAAACACTTTAGAAAAAATTTTCATGTATTTTAACAGTGTTTTCGTATTTGTTTAATTTAACTGTGGCTTTTAAGTGGTGCGAAGAAAATTGTGCATCAATATTATGTATAAATTTTAATCACAATAAAAATAAAAATTTGGAAGAAAAGTAAAATGCGAAAGAAGACATTCCCCACGAGTTAAAAAATCATCTTCTTACCCGGGAAAGACTGAATTGTCTTGAAGTAGCCTAAAAACATTTATTTAAAATTTTTTTAATTATTTTAGTCAGAATAGGGTGGTACCATATGGTACCGCTAGGCTCTTACACTACCATTTTGTGCATCATACATATTCTTAAAATTTTTGGATTTCAAAGGCAAAATAAGAAATTTCTCACACTTTTATCACTTCATTTATCATTTTTAACTAAAACAACAAGTAAAATTACAATTTAGACAATGATGATTGATAAATTAATTTTACATACAACATAGAAAAAAAGTTTAATATTTTGGGCGTTTGCCCGTTAACAAATAACACACCATTTTAGAGAACTTGACATTATCTTAGAATGAGGTATTTGCATGAGTGAGGGATTTGCTTGATTTTATACTTTTTTGATACCTTATGGCTTAAAACTTCCAAATTTCTGATTTTTAAGTTGAAAAATGTGTTTTAAATAATTAAAAATTCAATTTATTTTTGCCAAAATGTCAGAAAAGTCAAGTTATCAGAAAACGGGCTTCTATTGGATGTGACATCACAGCGCATGAAAACCATTGTGATTACTGTTTTCACGTGATCAGAAAACGGGCTTCTATTGGATGTGACGTCACAGCGCATGATTTGTGATTCGAAAGTGTTTTCGCGCCCAAACAAAAAACGAAATTTCAAAAATTTATATCTCAGAAACTAGGCTACGAAAATACTTGATGTAAACGTGAGAATACCTCATTCAGATTAAAAAAATTAACATATTTTAAAAAGAATATACAAATCACTGTAATACAAGTTAAGACAGAACAAACCGGGTGCAGGAACAAAATACGAACTAAAATAAATCAACTAGAATCCTCTCCTATGTCCCGGCGGAGCCTAAAAATGGAAGTCAGGAAACATAGAATATTGAAATAGTTAGCGTTAGGCTCATTCAAGTGATAAATTAATTATTAAATAGTTGATATTACTCTCATTATATCAATTAGAAGCTATGTTTTGCTCTTTAAATTCTATTATCAAATTTATTTCTAGAAATAAATGTTGTACAGACTAGTCTAAAGGTGACAGACAAGCTTTTTATACAACAAGGTAAGCTGCTATGATACGGAATTGATAGTTTTACCAATTTTCCTCTCATAATGAGTGTTAAAATTAGGAATTTTGTAAAAATTCCATAAACCATATTTTATATTTTGCGTCTATAGTTTAGTTGAAGGCTATGAACATTATATTGATAATTTGCATGAAATACTACCATTGTATAGATGGATATTCCAATCAATTACTTATAATATGAAATTTTTCTCATTAAATTCAGAAATATTGGACTTAAAAATTAAAATTATGAGAAATACACTATAAATTCAATAAGTTTTTAGCACAAAAATTATTCTATAGTTTTTACCTTAAAAATTATTTGATTTCCCTGCATATAAAACGTTTGAAATAAAAAATACACTACTTCAATATATTAGTATTAATTGGTAGCGTAAAAGCCTAGCGAAGACATGTCACACCAAGCTAAAAAAAGTTTGGTAAACTTGAATAGGGGAGAATATCTCTAAGCGGGTATGGGCTCGTATACTCTCGAATAAATCCCGAGTGTCAAAGTATGTGTATGGCATGCTTAATCAAACACTCCCGAGTTTCCACTAAAATAGAACAGATTTGTAGTATGAGGTAACTGGGAGCAATATAAAAAATGACGATTCTGTTTTTGTTTCAATGACGCAATGTTTTCAGTTCTTTTAGAGACAGAATGTCCCCTATAAGTCTCTAACTTGACCCCCATGGTCTTCCTTCTACATCCGTCTATGTTTTCTCAACATAAATTTTAAAATGATTAATTTGTGTTAAAATTTGTCTCGTTTGTAGTGCTTATCCGCTTTAGGCACCGTATTCAACAATCGTTATTTTTGACGAATATTTCGTTTTCAGTAATACATTTTTATTTGGCTTAATCCAACGTTATCGTGCACTTTTATTTTATAGTTTGATAACTCACCTATCATTTAAAATCAAATTTGTAATTTTAACCAAACAATAAATATAATTTTTGAGCATTCAAAATAATCATACCCACTTAGAGCTACTCTTCCATAGGGTTATTTGGATATGTTTGCGCAATAAGATACAAAAACTATCCATTGCGCATGCATGATGGAATGAAGTAATTAACCCATTAATGCCCAACTTTTTATTTTTCTTAAATATTTGGTAAAAACATAGTAAATAGCCCCAAAACAACTGGAAAAATAGTGAAAAAAATTCCAGGTTAAAATTTTAATTGCTACACCAAAATTAAAAAACGTCCCTAAAAAGGGACGTCAGGCACGAATGCCCCCGTTGTTTTTCCCTATAGTAAACGTATGGTAGAAAACTTTTTTAAAGCCTCAAAAACATCTTCTACCTTTTAAAGTGCAGCAAAAGTGATCGGAGCCATACTGTAACATGAATATGAACAAAAAATATTAACTATTTATCCAATTAACTGTAAAATTAACCCTAATTAACGTAATTTGAGCATTTTTTATGCTCTAAAACACGTTTTTTCCACCCAAATCTATGTTAATTGCAAATTAATTAAGGTTTTTAATTGAAAAAGGCATTATTTGATTATATGTTGATTAATAGTAAGTATTAATTACTTTTACACATCTCAAATCCATCAGAATATCTCAATTTGGGAAGTTTAAGTCTTTCAGAGGCCCATACTTTTTTCATTTTATTTAATTTAATTGTGCGGAACACGAATTTCTCCCCAAAAATCAAGAATTAGTGGGATGTGCATTAGCAAGCCAGATGATATAGATAGATCTGCAGTATAGAACACAATGATGAGCGATATCTAATTAGAAAAAAAGCCGAAAATTTATCACAAAAGCGACTTTTTTGGCAATTTTAATGACAAAAAGTCATTATAACTAATAATTATTAAACTTTTAATTAAAATATAACCGGAATATATTTTCATAAGTAATAAATATAGTAAAATAATTAATTTATTCCTTTTAATTAATACAAATTAATTAATTCCTTATAATATAAGATTATTTATTCCATTAATTTAGCAGAAATTACAGTATTTTCCAAAAAAATAAACAAAAATAATAAATTTATTAGCTAAAATTAAATTAATTTTATAAATATCAGTTATTTAATTCATTTCATAAAAATTGAACGCGTTTTTATGAAAAAATGAAGGAAACACCAGCATTTCACTATGGGGAAAACCACGGGGGCATTCGTGCCTGACGTCCCTTTCTAGGGATGCTTTTCCAGGGTCCAAAATAAGGTCAAGATAAAATATTTTGGAGAAATAAAAAAACACCCCAACTGATTTTATGTATAAACAGTAATATATATCGTCATTGAATTTTTTTTCAAATAACAACTAGGATTTTTAAGCTTTTTCTTTTGAAATTTTTAAAAAAGCACTTTTCTGAAAAATTCTATCTTCCAACTTTAAAAAAAGTGAAATTTTTTAGAATTCTGCTTTTTTCTTGTGTTTTTTATGTTCTATGAAGATCAGAGATACATTATTGCAAATTTTGATTGAAAGGAAAAATTTTTGTAGAAATGGGAGGATTTTTAAAAAACGTCCCTAAAAAGGGACGTCAGGCAGTAATGAGTTAAGTTTTTATCGTACATGATGCCAAAATTCATGTTATACTTTCTGTTTTTCTGTAGTTTATAATTAATTTAATTGTTAATAATTTTGAATTTAAGTTTTCGAAAAATAAAAGTGACCGTAGAGGTATAGTACAGTTCTTCGTTGAAAAAACATGCAAACTAAATTTTTCATCAGAGGAAATATTCAAACAATAATAGGTACTTTCTTTTTATACATGGAATAGCAATAATACTTTAATTAAACTTCTAGAACTTAATGCAGCTAAAGTTATCAAAGATAAATTGAAACTCGGCGCCGTCCGAAGTAACAATTTACTTAAATCATTTAACAATTACAGCCGATAAGCCCGAGGGCCTTCAGAGGAATCTTCCAGAATCCCAAATCGTGGCCCATTCGTTCCAAAGGGGGCCTAGGGATTTCCTTCATTCAATCCCTGCATTAATTAGTTAATGATCACTCTATCTGCGAAATGTGGAAACTCTCCTTGCATATTCAGAGAGATAGGGGAACTTTTGGCGACCGAAAAATTCCTCCCTATGCGCGTATGCATTATAAACTTTTAATTACTTCTCCTCTTTGCTTGTCAAACATATGTATCTGGCGAGGTCCCTTGGCGAGCGTGTGTAATAGCCTGTCGCTGTATTTAAAACTGAATGGTTAATATCAGGAATGCTTTTGGTGTTAATATTGAACGAGCTGCTTATTGCTGGAAGGGCAAGAATTATGATTATCGTGATTGTGCGTTGACAACCTGAAGTTGCGGTTTTCGGTTTAGTACGGCGTTTGGTTTAGCTGTGATGTCAATTTATTGGATTGTTGTTGGATTATGAGGTCCTCCTTTATGCGTCGCTCGCGTCTGATGTTGTGTTTCTGTTGCGTTTAACTATTCATTTTGTCACTTATGTATTCATTATTCGGGTTGCGTTTGTATGTAATGTCTATGATTTTAAGGTTTATAGAGAACACCGTGAAGTTAATCTAATTGTGGAAATCGATTCAAATTAAGCAGTATTGAAAATCCCTTTCAATTAATGTATTTTTTTGGATTTAAATTCAGTATTGCACTTTCAGTAACGTTTTTACGGTTAAGTCATGCATACAAAATCAGTACAATTCTGTTATCAGTCTCTTTAAAAGTAGCCAAAAATTGGAAACCAATTCATTGAAATCTACTGTTGTATTCACTGCAAATGTGTGCAAACTTTAGCAACACTTTGGCTCCGGACATAGTCAGCTAAAATCATCACCCGACCTTTAATTTCCTTATAAAGAGGATGGGAGAAAGAAGTGGAATCGAGAAGAGATGTAGTAGGTTACTCGTGTAGCAGAACGATTTAAGTACTCCTCACTGACAAGACTGGAAGTGGCCGGTTTCTGTCATATCACCAAAAGTAGTATACTACATCGCTCCTCGAGTCAACTTATTTCTCTCCACAGTTTGATAAGGATCTTAATGGGTCGCGCGACGATTTTACCTCACTGTGGTCGGAGCCTCACAATCTAAACACAGTTATGAACTCTTCATATCAAAAGCGTTTTGATTGTGTTGAGTTGAGATTGTATTGGGATTGTGTTGTGAGAGAGAATAAGACAGTGTTGTAAAATGTTGCTAAAACAGAAAATGTATTCCGATAGTGTTTCGATCCAAATATAAGAACAATCCAAGATTTTGAACACATTTCATTACACTATATTTAGAACACATCCCTCGATAGATCACCTTTCTAACACTTTTCAAATATATTCAGAGCACTACCACAACACAAAAATGTTGTTAAGTGTTTTACCTAACTACAAAACAGAAGTGTTATTTTGGCAACAAAAAAGTGATCTCAAAGTGTTTATTTTTGTGTAGAGCGTTTGCAGTGTTTTAACGGTAGAAAATTTGACAATAATTCTGTTATTTCGCACCCAAAACAGCGTGGCGTTTTTAATTGATAAAGATAACGGAATTGAACTACAAAATAATTGTTTAAAAAACTACAAGACACTTTAATTAACTTCTAATTTACCTAACCTAACGTAAAACTTATTTGTAAAAAAATTTATACAAAATAATGGCTGACTTTGAGCTTATAAATTAGGTAACTTTGGGAGACTTTAAATGGTGATAGAGATGGAACACACACACACAGTTGCATTATCTTCTATCTGATTTAGAAATTATTAAAAAAGGCAAATATTCTGAGAGAAACAGTATACAGTAAAACTACAATACAGTCAACATTTCATTAAAAATTAGGATGATTGTGTCATTTAAAGATCGATTTACATAAACATCACTCAAAAGTTTCAAATATAACTTTCATTATCTAAAAATTGTTAAAAAGTTTAAAAATTGCAATAAGTGAAAATTTTTATTAACTTTTTTGTACCATTTTCCTTTTATAACTCTTTTTGCAGCACTTGCAATGAATATTCATAAGTCATTAAAATGAGTAACTTTGTAAAACTTGCACTTTTTGTAGCAAATGTAAAGGCTTTTCAAGTAAGCAGTAAAAGTATATATTATCACACAACATATTCATTAACATCATTACACTAATATAACTATATATCCAGTGATAATTATTCAACTCCTCTTAATATAAACTCTAACTGAATTATTAGTTGACCCATTAATAACAAGTTCAAGTTTCCAAAATAATTCTTCACAACACTATATCAGCCGGAGAAAGCACTTTAACCTACTAAGAATATTTCATAAATTATACGTTACCTGACTCATCTCATCATTAAATTTGCAACACATTAACTCCATTCCCCCCTTTAATGTTTCAGGAGTTATTTATACACCGAATATACCCTCCTTCAAGTCCCAAGAGCGGATAGGACATCCTTCAGAATACTTGAGTATTACACAAAAAAAAACTATCTTGTGCCCATCGATTTCCCGCGAACAAATACCAGATCCGAACTTTGAGGGTGGCCACGCCCGTCTTTCCAACTTAGATAATTTAGAAGTAGATAATGCCGTCGCCACACCTTGTCACACCTATAGCGTGAAGACGAGTCGCTTTGAAAGGTCCTTCAACTACGAAGGAGGGTGTTTTTCGACAGTATGTCCTTTTTATTAGAAAGTTTAGTGAGTAGTTTAGTTACTTTGTTGCTGAAGATAGAACATGCTTTGCAGCTGCCCCTTTTACCTTGAGTGATTAATTTTTTGGTAGATTTTGTAACAAAATTAGTTTAACAGAAAAGTTTTTACCTGGGGAAATTTAATTAATAGCTTCTATCAATGGGAATAGAATTTATCACTAGTAAATTCTATTTAGAGCTCTTACACAATAGAAGTTTTTTTTTAAATCCGGCTGTCAAAGCTTTTGCAAGAGTATGTTTTAGCAAGTCTTTACAATGTACATTGTACACTCTTAAAACGACATTTTCAAAACTGAGAAAAAATACTGAAAACTAAATGAGTCACACAGTCAAACTGGCTCAAACACAAATTTACTCAAATTTTAAACATGGATGTAGTAATTTCTGATAACATGCGGATAAACAAAAATGATACATTATTTTCTTATCATCTCTCACTCTTCTTAAATATTATAGTCGTGTATATTTACATACTACTACGAAAAGCATTTTTATAAAGGTCGGAGAGAGACGAATGTAACTGTGAAAAGTCGAAAGGTGGAGACCAACGTTACCACACCATAAATTGAGCCGTTTCCTAAGATATCCAAACTTTCAAGCATATACTAATAAGTAGTGTAATTTGAGATCCGAATGTTGAATTTTTTTGATACTGAGTATTTCTGGTATTTCAAAATTGAAAGCATTGGATCGTCATATATTTGAAACAAAAAATTTACTAAAATTCGAAAGTATTTTTGTTATTCAAAAATTTTTTTTTTAAGGTATTAAGGTATGGGATGGCAAATATTAAAATATCTCTGGATTTTTGTTTTCATTATTGCCAAATTTTTATACCTGGGTACTTTTCAGGTCAATATTTAATCTTGGTTTTATTTCTAATTTTGCATTCGAACCTGCTTATAATGAAAAATAACTAAAAAGTACCCCCGTTTGATTATATATTATAAAAGAAACTGGAAATTCTTCACAAAAAAATTTAATTCCTCCCAATCATACTCAAAACTAAATTTAAAGCAGCAATTACAAAAACTATCTCCTAATTGGCAGACACAAAACCCCACTTCGGAAAACGAAGCAGTAAATAAACGACAGGAAAGCCCTTCGGTTCAAATATATATTAATAGCCGGATCCAGTAATTGACAGAAACTACAGCCTCCAATTGGTTCTTTGTTCTAACCCCCGCCTCTGTTTTAACAATGTTTCCCAATCCTCGTCTTTTTTCCGCGCCGAGAGAAAACTCCCTCAAACTCTTCCGAAATACTTTCTCGCAGCAAAGTTAATAAGGTATTAATTTTGATTAATTAGCGGAGTTGGACTTTCACAACCCTAGATTAGTGCGCGACAAAATGATTAGGCGCGACAGGATTGATTCATGTATATGCCCTCTACTTCACGAGTTCATTAACTTCGATTTTCTTGCGCTTCGGCGCTCTTTCAAAGCGTGCCCCTTTCTTACGTTTTCTTTCTTCCTTTCTTTTTTCTTTATGTCGTTGTTGAACTGGAAACGAAGGGTGCTTGTTCTCTTTCTGTAGCGACAAAGCGCGGATTGATTTGGATCCACGAAGAAAGGGCCAATGAGATGCTGTTTCGAATGAGGCGATTTCTGATTGGCTTTCGTCGTGCTTTCCTGAAATCATCGGAAAATTAGCGTGTGTGATTCTAATGAAGGTGAATTGGTGAAATGAAATGTGTCTTTTGATGAATCTAAAGGATCTTTCAGACCTGTTAATTTTGATATTCAATGTGGAATAATCATCCAATGTGAACTAGGTGAATTGTCGTTTCACTCTTTACTGCTTCGCTGTTCTGTGCAAACTAGCGATTCACAGGAGTGAATAACACACAATTTCACAGGAGTGAAATTTTGTGAATGAGTTTTTATGAAAACTGAATAAAAAAGTGCTTTTTTCCCTAAATGATAACCAAGTTTTACAAAAATTTTCACAGTAATTTTTTTCTTTGTTTTTTTTTTCTGAGAAAAGTGAACTACCATAAGGTAGTTCACTTTAAAAGCAGACATACATTTTATTTTCGTTTTAACTTAAATAACATACCATTTATTTTTTATGATGATTTAATTAAATTTTTCGGTGAAAGTTAACTTAATGTTTTTTCTATCATTGTAAGTTAATAACGTTGCAACAACTCCTTAGAATTTAAATTTCTAGTGTTTTAGTAGTAAAAGAAATAGTTAAAAGTTGTAAAAAAACTTATTTTAACAAAAGTAAATGCTTTATACTAAATTAAAATTTCAAGAAAGGAATAATATAACGTATAAGCCAAAAATATGAGAAATAAACAGGGTTAATGTTAAACTCAGTTAATATTCGTGCTGAGAGAGTTTGTCGGTGTACAACGCATGGATGTATGTGTGGTTTTAAATAACTCCAAGATGCTTTATGTATAAAAATATGTTTATTAGGGTGGGTCAAAAATTTTTTTCACATTTTCCCAGGGGCACAGCGACAAAAGAGTGCCAAATGGTCTCAAACTGAAGTGTGTAAAATATTATTCGATTATAATAACTCTTTCTGCCTTCGGATTGGCCTCAAAGTTTAGATACTAATTTCATGTAAAAATGGACAAATGAAAATCAAGTTTTTACCTCGATTTCACGAATCCTTCATGAATGTAAATGTGCACAATGGTATATAAATCATCATTGAAGACTATAAAATAATTATAAATGAAACCAGAGTTGAAATACTTGAGTTGTAATGCAACATATTTTAAAATATCTCAATGGTTAGAACTGACCATCAAAAATGTCTTGCTGGAATCATAAAAATGTGCGAAAATCTTATTGCCGGTTGAGTAGGATTTTAAAAACATTAAATTTGTAATAAAAATGGATATGTCAGAAGGTGGGTACCTTTTTTGGGTTATATTTCAACCCCAAGGAAAACATTTGGATAGTTGTTTAAAAGTTGGGGTTTTCCTTGAAATTTCTTTGGCATATTAGGAATATTCCATCCCAAGTGACCCCATATGAGACACTAATGTCCAAAAATAAATTAAAACCACATTTTAAGAGTCAAATTTTGAAGCATCTTCTTAAGAAGAGCAGTAGATCCCCGTATTCAGCATAAAGCTCAGTAGTATTATCCCCTAAGTCTTTAAATAAGCTACATTACTTATCAAAACTTACTTGTAATTATCTCAATCTGTTAAATTTGCTTATTTTAACTTTTATGAACGCATAAGGGAATGCTAATGAGCCATTTTGAGTCAATCCTCCCTCCAAAGAAGTATAATTTCATGGGCCTGGGTTTCAGTCTATTGTTATAGCAAAATAATAGGTAAATCATGACTGAGGCGAATCATAACTGCCTAATAAACGAATTATCATTCGACAATTGTTTCAACAAATTTTTGCGATCATACTTGGATCCCGAGACCAGCCAGTGAAATAACTGTCCGCTAAATTTTGAAAGCGCGGCATATTTATGAAAAATATACTATCTTTACTTTTAAAAATAAAAAATACCGCTTTGTACTAATCAAACTTGAGGGAAAATGTATCTGAACTACCAATATTTAAAATATGTACCACTGACAATCCACTGTTTGTGGGCAAAAAAGATCCTCCTATTCTACGGCTATTGTTAATATGATAGCATATTACATTGCCACTTTGGCAGTTGTTTTTGAATTGATAATACATAAAGGTGACTAATATGATTAAAATTGCTTTTAAATACCCTTATTTGCGACCTTTAACCTTTTACCTGCCGATGTTCCCAAATGGGAACATCATTTTATGGAGTTTTTTAACCACTTAATTTTTCATGTAGGAATTTGATATTTGGTAGAAAGCAACTAAAATATATAAAGTTATTTTATATGCAAAATTTTTTCACTTTCAATTTAATCCTTTTTGTAGAATTTACATCAAAATTAAAGATTTTTGGATATTCCAAAAGTTGCACAAGTTTCAACTTGTGAAAATTTTAAATCAATTTAGTTTAAAATAATTTTGCTGTGTTTAGGTAGTTAAGAACACATCTTCCCATTTGGCTTGACAGTATAGCTTCATATTCCAATTTTAGAGAGTAATTACCAATAGAACGTATATGTTCCCAAATGGGAACATATGGCGTTTGGGGTATAGTATTTGAGGGGATTTTTATAACATACAAAAATTCAAATTATTTCCTATTTTCTTTAATTTTTTGAACCTTTTTTGTCTCAGAGGATCTAAAGAGGTTAAGAATAATGTTTTGAATTCAAAAATATGTAATTTTCATTTTTTCACCTGATTTATGGAGAAATAAATGCCAAATCATTATAGCAGATTCTTACACTTGAATATTTTTCTAACTCCCCGATCAATTAATTTTCAGTAATTATCTTAAGGGGTTATGCAAAGAGCATATTTGAAGTGCTTCTGAGGATTTGCGTACATATTTTGTTCAAGTAATTTCATACAATACAATCTATATATATATATATATATATATATATATATATATATATATATATATATATATATATATATATATATATATATATATATATATATATATATATATATATATATACAGGGTGTAAAGGGAAGTCCCTTTACCGCAGCGCCCTCTAGCGGAGATTTTAGGAGTTAAAAATAAAACTATTAGGAATTTGTTAAAATAGTCAATTACAAAGTTGTAGAGCAGCATCGATTTAGTAGGAAAAGGCACCTTAAGCAAAAAATATCTTGAATAGAACCCCTAAAACGCGCGCTCAATTAGGTTGAATTTACGTTGATTTTACGTCTAAAAACGCTTTTTACGAGGCGAAAATAAGAAATTTTCAATTTAATGAGTTAAGAATACTTTTATTCATTTATTTAAGTCATTAAATTGAAAATTTCTCATTTTCGCCTCGTAAAAAGTGTTTTTAGACGTAAAATCAACGTAAATTCAACCTAATTGAGCACGCGTTTTAGGGGTTCTATTCAAGATATTTTTTTGCTTAAGGTGCCTACTAAATCGATGCTGCTCTACAACTTTGTAATTGACTATTTTAACAAATTCCTAATAGTTTATAAAATAAAATTTTTAACTCCTTAAATTTCCGCTAGAGGGCGCTGCGGTTGGTCGCATTCGATTGCGCATAGTCACTTTACTATACCGTTACCTTAACTGCATAGCTTTAGCTTGCTCCGTTAGCAACTTATTACAGGGTAAAGGGACTTTCCTTTACACCCTGTATATAATATATATATATATATATATATATATATATATATATATATATATATATATATATATTTTGGTCAATTTTATGCTCAAAAACCCATATTTCGTGCCTAACTTCAGGGCAAAACCACATTGTTGTAAAGAAGATGTAACTTTAATTGTTGCAGGCATATTCTCGAATTGTTGCATATGAAATCGATTGTTGAAGTTTAAAATCCATTGTTGTAACATAAACATTAAAATAGATCCTTTATTTAACTATTTCCCCATTTGGATTGGCGAAGCCCCTCTGTAACACACCAGAATAATTTTCTTTAAAAATGGACTGGCGAAGCCCAACACCTGATGATTATTTATTAAAAAACGGAAACCCGGGCGGAGCCCGGGTCTAGTATATATATATATATATATATATATATATATATATATATATATAAATGAATGTCTGTCTGTATGTATGTCCTTTATAGTTTTAAACTTTTCGAACCTACTCTCAAGTATCTGGAATGGACAGAACACTTAAGTATAAAAATATACGTTAATTAATGTAAGACTTGTCAAAGGAATCCAGTTACTGTTCTAAAGATATTTAAAAAACAATTACAAAACCAAGAGTTGAGTTGTAACAATAGTATATGAATAACTGACTAGTAAACAATGACTAGTAGATGAACACTAGTGAATAAATACATACCACCTACATTAACTAATAAACTATACCACCTTGATCTACTCGCTCCAGGGAAGGTTTCTGAATAAAAATAATTTAAAATCGAAGAGTTCCAACAACTTTTTTGCTTAGTAGATGCCTAACTTCAGGGCAAAACCACATTGTTGTAAATATAACTAGAGAAGATGTAATATTAATTGTTGGAGGCATATTCTCGATTGTTGCAGTTTAAAATCCATTGTTGTAGCATAAACATAAAAGTGGCTCCTTTATTTAACTATTTCCACATTTGGACTGGCGAAGCCCATCTGTAACACATCAGAATAATCTTTAAAAATGGACTGGCGAAGCCCATCTGTAACGCACTAGATGATATTTATAAAAAAACTGAAACCCGGGCGAAGCCCGGGTCTAGCGCGTCAGCGCTAGTTTTTACATAAAAATTTTAGGAGTAAAATTGAAGAATTTTGAAAAAAAGGAAAAATGCGTACATCTAAAAACACTCTTCTAACGTAAGTTGGATGTAAGAGATATGTGGTTCAGTTCGGAATCTTCCATGAAAAACACAGCTTTAATGAATCATTGGAGATAATTATGGTTATCACTTTTGAAAGCTAATTAGATTTGAATGCAATTAGTTGATTTTATGCTAGATATCCGCATATAACCGTAATTAAAACTAATTTTTATAACTGAAACGTAACTGTTTAGCTTTGAAGCGCATGGGAACACTCCTATGTATTTTTATACCAAAATATTACCCATAGTGCATGAAAAATGTGCGGAAAAGCTTCGCGTACGTAATAACCATGTAAATTTTTTCTTATGAAAATCTATAAAATGTTACTTAATCATCCAAATATGAATAATAAAAATAAAAAAACAGTCCACTATCATTAAAATATTCCTAATTATTGTGTAGAAACCTATTTCAATCACTTTATTTGAATTAATTGTAAAATATGTGCCTTTTGGAAATCCCCCAAAAACTTCATCCCAAACGCCGATGTTCCCAAATGGGAACATCCTCAAAGTCATGCATAGGATTTTTTTTCTGCCAAAAAATGACTAGAATGGTTTTAGTAATGATTAAACACGCCATTTAAGCCGAAAATCAGAACCTGTAATTCGAAATTGGAATTGCGGCGTTTAAAAGGTTAAGAAGTTATCGACAAGAAATTATAATTTATAAAATTAAAAAAAAATGAAAAATTACATATTTTTTTTCTACTTGAGGCCAATCCAGAGGCAAAAAGAGTTATTATAATGGAATAATATTTTACACATGTTAGTTTGAGACCATTTGGCACCCTTTCCTTGCTGTGCCCGATAGAATTAGTAAAAATTCTTTTTCGCCATAGGAAAATGACCCACCCTAATGGTTATTCCAAAAGTTAGAAATAAACACTTAACTACCGCTATTTAGTAGCAGCGTGAGAGAGAGAGAGAGAGAGAGAGAGAGAGAGAGAGAGAGAGAGAGAGAGAGAGAGAGAGAGAGAGAGAGAGAGAGAGAGAGAGAGAGAGCTCTGATGTAGAGTGGACCAACTAATGTTACCTAACCACGACAAGTCTAAGAGAACTTAAAAGGAGTTAGATTTAAAGCCGACAAGTGTTCCTAAGTATCCCAGAACACCTTGCGCAACCGGTCCGTGGAATACTTCAAAACCTGCGAGCGAGTCAGGAAGGAGTAGGGAGGAGGGAAGGTAATCGGGGTAATACTCTTCTGCGCATCTCCTGCGCATCCAGTGCATTTCTCCTCGCGCAGTGCATTCTGAGATTGATAGTGCTGTGCATTTTGGGATTGATAGAAATGATCTTAAGGGGACTCAGTACCTCCAAATCGGTCAAAATAACAAATTGAGGATTTTGCTCTCAAATCGATGTTTATACTTATAAATTGATTCTGCAAATTTCATAGTGATGCGCGAATTCTAAGCATAACAAATTTACAATTTTGATTGATCACAGTTACCACATATTTTTTTTAATAAATATTTTTCAAAACTACTTTTTTAGCTCTTAAAACCCTAAGGCTTTTTTTTCTACTGGACTATTTAACTTGAAACTCTGTATATACTTTTCTATAAAGTAATGCATTCCAATTAGGGATTCAGAGTATAATGCAAGGTCTTAAAGTGAAAAATGTGTTTATTTTCATGATATTTTTGAGGTGTTTGGAGAAAATTTGCTTTTATTAAAAACTATTACAAGTATCACAAATATTAATGCATAGTTCCATGGACAATAACATAGATTATGTTGGGGTAACAAATCATACCAAAATTATCATAATTGAAAAAGAAGTAGCGTTTTAAAACTTAGTTGAAATTTTTGAAAATTTCGAAATTTCTCAAAAACTGCTTTTTAAAAAATAGATTTTTTTGCCTTGGATTATAATTAAATGGTCATTACAAGTGCTTTGACGTTAAAGAACTTCAAAAAATTTGTAAATTAAAGAAAATAAAAATTTGGGTACTGAGTCCCCTTAATGCGCAGAAGGGTGTCTTACTTCATTCCCTCAGTGGTATTTCGTCTGCTGATTACTCCTCTTTTATAAAAAGTAAACATTCTTAGAGCACCAGAAATAAAAAATAGTGTAGTGTTGGGTTGTAGCTGTTCTTATCTAAACAAAATTAAAATAAAAAAACGCAAGTGAAAATATTATTATCACTTTCAAAACATAATTCTTATATTTGGTAATAATTAACATATGTGTTTGAGATAAATTTAAATGAGAACATCTTTAATCATCAGCTCCCAAAAAAATCAAATCGCATTTTTGATAATTTTCCCAGATTTTAACAATTTTTCACGAAACTATATTTGGAGTAAGGATATTATATCTTTAGAAGTAAAAGAATTTTTAATTTAAATCAATTTTAAAATATGAAAAAATTTTTTTTTACTCCTTAGTGCTTTATATTTAAAACGAAATGAAGGTTCTTTAAAAAAACCCTCAAGAGTCTATACTTTTAGAACTATCTTCTTTCATTGTAAACAAAGCATTGAATCGACTTAAATTTTCTCAAATTTACTTCTACTCATGTAACTAAGTTCAGAGCACATGCTCGCCATTCATTAATAATGAGAAGAAAGATTTAAAAGTTCTTTTGGTCTTTGTTAGTGTGAAAATAAGTGACTTCATTATTTTCCTTTTAACGACTCTTGGAAATCATTTTTTTTTATTTTCAACTTTGCTTTCGTATCCCTACATCTATGCATGTGTTCATAAAAAATGCTATATCTTTCTTATTTTAACTGAGGAAGAACATTTCCGAAAGAAAAAAAAACTTCCAAGATATGTAGTTTTTAGTCTGCAAGTTTTTACTTCATTACTTCATGGATGTTAGGTAATTTTTTGTAAAGAGTTCTTTGAAAAAAAAATGTTGAATTTGCATTGGGAATATTTGTTGAAGACGCATTGCTACACGTGTAAGAAATTTCGCGTGAGAAATAAATTATTCGTGGAAATACTTTTCAATTCGAATTTATAATTCTGAACAAATTTAAACAACTATTGATAAAAATAATCTTAACAAATTTAATATTAATGTTAAAGAATGTACTTATTTAGGCTTTTAGTGACATAAAACAATAAGATTCAAAGAAATCAAAAGACAAAGAGGGAAAAGTAAATTTAAACTATTAAAAATAATTTTCAAATGTGAATTAACTGTAAAACAAGCAATAATCTATAAAAAGAAGCATAAACTGTGTGAAAAAAAGAATGCAATGCAATTAAACTTGTTTTTACACGGTAATTTTTGCTCTATTATTTTATTTGTGAGATCTTTTTGCGTTTTTTTTGTGCGGAAAATAAAAATCGCAGAAAAAAGACCACACAAATGAAAAATCACACAAAAATATTCGCAAAAATAAAAATCGTACGAAAAAGGGGGCCGCCCAAAAACAGGTTTGAATGTTATTAAATCATTTCACAATTTGCATAAAAATCATTGGATTTATAGCCTTACAAAATATTTAATGACAATTAGAGAAGAAGAAATAATACAACAATGATAATTCAAAGTATTTAATTTTCATTTTCTTTTGAGAAGAACTGTGTGAGGAAATTATTAAGTTACTGATTTTAAGTAATTAAACTCGGTTTATTATAATGAATACACACTCCAATTCTCTTAATAATCTTGTTTAACTTGCACAGCGAAAACTTATTAGTTTAGACAAGAATTGCAGGAACTTTTCTCCTCTCGAATATATGCAAAAACAATATCTGGACCAGTACGAGAAAACCGCTTTCATTTATTATCAGGAAGAAGAACAAATTAATTACTCAGGGAAACTAATCTAAAATAATCTACTTTCTTCATTACAACGACAACAGCGTTATCAAAAGAAAAATCTGGAATTCATTTTATTGGCTCGGGTCGTTCGTTTCCTCTCTTGGTAATTGTAATATGATTAGAAGTCACTTAACCTTGTGATGAAATTTAAGTCGCGGGTAGCGGTTCCTTCTGAGATTGTAATTAATTTAGGGACCACGATGCATATTTTATGCCAACTCTGCTCCTTTGTGCATTGGCATTCGCTTTTATTATTTCTTCTGTAGAAAAGTAGAAAAATAAAAAAATATGTGAAAATAACATAACAATGAATTTTGTGCATTGTGCCTGAATTAGTGAAAATGTTGTGTCTCAAAACTGAGTTCCAATTTGTGTGGAGTACAATATTTTCTACTTATAATTAAATAGTTTATATTAAAAGTAATGTTGTTCTCAGGTAGAGCAAATGTGTGTGGAACATGTTTTGAGCTTAGGCAGCAATTTTCCTCAGAAATGTTGATGGTTATAATAAAAGGATAATGATGAGTTTCGTGTATTGTGCCTAAATTGATGAAAATATGTGTTACTGAAAGGAGTCCCTTTTCGCGGAGTACAATATTTTTCACTCTCAACTGAAGAGTACATACTAAATGTAATACTGTTTTCGAGTAAAGAAAAGTAAATATTTGTGAATCAATTTTTAGCGTTTTTCCTAAAAAATATTTAAAACCACATTGAAGTAAGCATTGGGACATTATGTAAAAAAACCCTCTTTCAACACTAAATTTATTGTATGTTGACAATAATTTTCTGTAATGCCTAGAAAACATGCTTTTTGAGCGAATGAGGTGATCTGTATGAGGTTTCATTTTCACCTGTATAAGGTGATCTGACCTCCTTGTTTCCCTTTCGTTTCCTTTTCGTAAAATGTTTTCCCTTTCTTTGTATTATTTATTATTTGTTGTTTATGTAATAAAGTTGTTTACTATTGTTATTATTTAAGCATGAAGACTTTCACAGCCGGTTTGATTAATGAAATTCATTTCTTTCGGGCTTGTAGGCCGTGGTCTAAAATAAAATAAAAGGTCCAGACGTTTCGTCGGAAGCTGTGTCCGACATCATTAGTGGAAATAAAACATTAGTTCACCGATTCAATAAGGCTGAGCGCGCACTGGAGACTTTTGTCTCGGAGACTTAAAACACTAGTCACTCGAGAGCAATGCATTTCTATGAGGAAATTCTTGGCCTAGTGATCTAGCGACGAGACCAAGATCACTAGACCAAGAATTTCTTCATAGAAATGCATTGCTCTCGAGTGACTAGTGTTTTAAGTCTCCGAGACAAAAGTTTCCAGTGCGCGCTCAGCCTAAGTTTGGTTTGGATTGGAGGTTGCCAGAGGCTTCAAAATACGGCCGTTAGTAGACTTGGCGAACTCTCTTTAAATCTCCTGCTTGGCCGGTGGGAGGATCGGGCGGAAATGACGTAGGGACTCGCATCACACTCCTGAGGGCCGGATGCCAATACTTCTGGAGGTGGAAATGTAGGTGGAGGAGGTGGATCCACCTCCAGAAGTATTGGCATCCGGCCCTCAGGAGTGTGATGCGAGTCCCTACGTCATTTCCGCCCGATCCTCCCACCGGCCAAGCAGGAGATTTAAAGAGAGTTCGCCAAGTCTACTAACGGCCGTATTTTGAAGCCTCTGGCAACCTCCAATCCAAACCAAACTTATTGAATCGGTGAACTCAAGGTATATAAACTAACAAGGTATGCTCTTCCGGCGAAAAAGGCGTGGCTTTTGAAAATGACGTCACCCAGGATATATTCCCTATTCACAGCATGGGAAAATGCTTATTTTTGGCGATTTTTCTTAAAATAAGGACCAAAGAAACTTTTATAACAGTTTACACTGGACACAATTACGAACATGTTTATAGGTTATCAAGTGTTTTGAATTAGAACAATAATTTTAACTCAATAATAGCCGATCAAAAATATGAACCTTTAGCTCTACAACGATGTGCTTCAATCTCTCTGTTTATTGATTTTAATTACTAACTTGTATAAATGAAATTAAAACAGCTGCTGATACAAAGAAAACAAAATATTAAGCAAATATTCAATCATGAAAACTTTTCAGAACATTCTTGTTATGATAAAATTAATATCGCTGTTCTGCTATGTCAAACTTGAATATCCATTGTATCGAAGCAGTTTAGATTTTTAAAACAAAAAATATTCAGTATCTAAATAAATCAAGTACTTGAAAATATGGAAAACAATGAGCTAAAATCTAAGAACTAATTAATTTAATTTAATAATGAATTTATTCAAAATTTTAGTGCATTTACCTTTAATGATCCTTCTACAGTCCAGTCAGCTTGTTTATTTTTATTTGAGATTCAGAAATAGTATTCTTAAAATCGTCTGTCACTTTAATTATCTTTTTTAATATTTTTATACTAATTTTTTTAAATAAGTGGGTGATTTTATTCATAAGTTTTAAAACAAACTAAATAATGAATTTCAATAATATCGACCCAATTAATCCTGATGTATCTACGATCTGTTGTATTGCAATGGCGTTGTATTGGCTGATATGCTCGTCATTGATTGGTCCGTTATTTTATATCCTGGGTGACGTCACTTATGAGCCTACCTTGTTAGTTTATATACCTTGCGGTGAACTAATGTTTTATTTCCACTGATGATGTCGGACACAGCTTCCGATGAAACGTCTGGACCTTTTATTTTATTTTAGACCACGGCCTACAAGCCCGAAAGAAATGAATTTCATTATTGTTATTATTGTTCTTCCGTGAATGGATAATTGCAGAGAAATTTTTTTAAAACTTTAATGTGTTCAGAATGGCTTAAAACCTCCAAAAACATTTTAATTTAGCTTTCAAAGCCCTAAATTTTAAGTTATTTTGAATTAAAAATAGCTTATTTTCTGTCTGAGATGAAACAGCTTGTGACGTTAATTGTGCCATGCTCCCGCTTGTTGTTATCATCCCGCTTTGAAAGACTGAGCTCTAGTTTTTTACAGCCTAGTGTTTCGATGAAAACGGTATTTCCCACATTTCCACTAGCACATGTGACGTCACATTGTTAGGAGCTTTCTGTATTAAAATATGTCATAATTACCCTAAAAAAGTTTGTTGGAAAAGACAAGCGTATTTTTGGAATCAGGAGATAATTTTTAATAAATTAAAATTGAATATTTAGAATTTTAAGAGATGCTGCAATTCTCAATTATTCCACAAAAATATTTTAGATTTAGTCAAATCTCCAATAAAAGAACAAGCTTTTAAAAGAATTATGTACTAGTTTAATTGTTATTTATTTAACCTTCCTACCCCGCATGGGGTCTATTTCGACCCCAAGCGCACTTTGACTCTTGATATCTCCCATGTATTTTTGTTTTGACCATTTCCAATGCTAGTATTCCTTAATTACGCAAAGTTTTACAATGGCTTAAAATTTTGGAGTTTTTACTCAATTTTTAAGTGTCGTGGGAGAAATAGTCACATATTCCCCCTCTGGGGTCTTCTGAGATCCCAGGCATGAATGGCGGTAAAAAAAATAACAAATAAAGCTTAATACTTAATTTTTTTTGTCATATTATTGATAAAACATGGTTTTTATGTGTGTTTAAGATGCCTAGAGATTTATTAGAAGGACATTTTCGTAGAAATTGTCCTTTTTTTTACAAAAAGAAGATTGCATCAAAGTACATTGAATAACTAGCTATTTCTTAAATTTTTCTTTCATATTCTAAGAAAAATATGCTATTTATAGAAATCTTTTGAGTATCTAACAGTTTCAGCAAAAAAAAACTCAGACAACTGTCGCCATGACTCCCTGTTTAACAAATTCCTTACAAAAATAATATAAATTCATAACCTGTAAATAGGTTTTTATATTCAGTTTTCTTTTAAAAATAAGAATGCTTGAGAAGAATGAAGATTTATGAGTATTTACCCAATTCCAGAATGTGATTTCGAAGAATTATTACGAAAAAGAATCAATTTCGCATTGAAAACTTACATAAAACAAGCGAGATACTGTGATTTCCCTAACATATCTGAACCGTTAATTTTTTTATATTATTTCAATTTGAAAAAAAAGAGAGCACATTTCACATGTTTCATAATGCTAAATAAATTAATCGGGGGTGACAGGTAGCTGATAATACAGAAAAGAAAAGATATGGAAAGTTATAAATAGTTTAAAACAAACTAATAAATTCTACCCGTGCAAGGCCGTGTATATCAGCTAGTATACTTTAAGCACTGTGATTATAAACATTTTAAGTAAAACAACTTCATTATGTCAGTAAATAAAAATCCAATACGTTGCAAAATATGAATGAATTTAAAATACGATTTTTATTTACAACTTAAAAACATTAAAATAGACAATTGTTTCGGGGATGCTTGAGATCCCCTTCGTCAGTATAAGTTCCAACAGTCTGACGGAGAATATAAATAGAAAAAATATACATTACAGTTACAGTGAGCACACAAGAGACAAAACAAATCATCAAGTTACATGTTCGGGTACAGAGAGTCAAAAATTAAAATATTCCTGTTAGTTGTATAAATTGCATATTTTTAGCAATATTTTTATTCATACACAAAAAAACTGCAGTAAGGTATAACAATTTTTATACCTAGCAGCAGTTTTTTTGTGTATGATAAAAATACTGCTAAAAATATGCATTTTATACAACAAACAGGAATATTTTAAAACAGTTCTCAAGTCTCAAAGAATCTGTTGTGAAAAGTATTCCTGGAAATAATATCAATGTATTACACTAATATAATTACCAGGTGTTCCTTTTAGAAATATTATTCCTATAGGTTGTAAAAATGTACATTTTCAGCTATTATTTTTTAACATACAAACAAAACTACTAGCATTAAGCGATTCTAAAAAACATTAGATCAGGTTTGAATAAATGGCAAGAAAAGCTTTTAAATATTAAGGATCCATATAAAGACTGAACATTTATTGTTTATATAGTTCGTGATTATATATACAAAAAAAAGTTATTTTAATATGAATACACATAAATATTTTTTTGTTTTTTATTTTCTATACACATCTTCACCAATGATAAAGAAAACCCTTACCTTTGAAATATTCTTCTTTCAGCTAAAAGATATATACTGGCAAACTTTATTTTTCTTATTATTAGTTATTTCAAATGAAAGAAAACTCATTGAATGAGACACAATGGGAGTTTTTAGCAATTTATTTAAACAGAAAATGCAAAAATAAATACAATGTTTTTTATTTAAAATTTATTTTATAACTCCTCATGCTCCACATGGTATAAGACGAGGTTTTCAGATAAGTGGGCTAAGTACAAAATACATTTTTAAAAAAGAAGCAGAGCAAGATTTAAAATATTAAACTATAATGAAATTGCACAGAACATTTAGATTTTTTGTATACTTTAAAGTTAAACAATGGCAAAACAGGTAAGCAGTACACAAGAAAAACCGAAATTTCTCAAATCCTTTTAAAACTTTTTTTTGCTAAAATATAAATTACAATAAATATAAAATATAATGTGTTCTACAGTTTCATTGTCTTGACCACAGGTACAAAGATTATTATTTACTTAATTAAACCTAAATAAGTAGCTATTAAAATTTCCATGTCCTGAAAAACACTGAGGTACCTAACGAACGATAAAGTTTTTTTTACACTTTTGTAAAATAGATGATAAAAAAGGCACAGTCTTGATAAGTCTACCAGCCGACATGCTTACCCATAGCTCAAATGTCTGACAAACATAGATATTTAATTATTAATATCATTCCCACATTATTAGATCCTAAAATATACCAAACAGGGTTGTTTGGTTTAAATCACTTGATTTTTCAAAAAAAAACCATTGATATAAATAAAAAATGTTTAACTGACAATTTAAATAAAAAATATTAGTTATGTGCTTTACAATGGTTTGCAAGATTATTTGCATTACAATTTTTTTTTTAATTTTGCTAAATATGTAAAACTGAGATATTTCAAGAACAAATTTTACTACCAACAAAAATCCTTTTGACGAAAAGGGGTAAATAGCAGGGTTTGGAATCAATAATTGTGATAAACTGAATAAGAATTAAAATATATTAATTTTTTTATCTGGTACATCAATATTTTAAAATACAACCATGTGAATGATTTTTATAGTAAGCTTGCTTTTATAGTTAGTCATGTTTTCCAAACTATTGTTTCTTTTACATAACTACAGTGAATAGAGCTCTCTTCTCTACATGCACCATGACTGTCAATAAGTTGCTTATTTGATTTTATTTTTATTACTAATTATTATTTTAAAGAAATATGTATAAATAATACTGTTAGTAAAATTAATTTAACTGACACCAAAGTGAGGCGTAGGTTTGTTTTTAGAAATCAGTCACAATTTCTTAAGCTAATATTGATTTCACAATTGGGCAAAAATAAATACATAGAAAAGATAAAAATTTTAGTAACTGATAGTATAATTGGTCATTCACCATTTTAGGATGGGCTCGAGCATCTCACCATGAAATGGCAGCAAACCGTTCCACTTAATTAATTCAATAAATTAATGCATTAAATAGATCAAAATTGGGATATTAACTGGTCGACTCTTATAGAAGCTGTGCCTCAATGTGTTGCAATAAAAAAATGGTATTTTCCATTATACTTGGGCAGGCAATAAAGTCGACGCAAGTTCAGACGTGCGGATGCTTGGCGAATTTTGGCTGTTTAGCGGCACATTTAGAAGCCAAATCATTCACTTAACATTAGTTAGGGTTACCATATTAGTCATTAGGCCTGGGCGATATAAGAATTTCTTAAATCGATTTATGGCTACTTTAACATCGCGATTTAGTGATATATCGATTTAACCCGTATAATATGAAACCCAATTTTTGATTGTTGTTTGAGGGGAAAATGTTCCTATGGCTATTGACTATTGATATTACGCAGTTAGAGAGGATCTCCAAGATAAAATGGTCAATGGAGCTATAATGTCGAAAATTTCAAAAATTGACCAGTGGTCAAATGGGATTTACCAAAGGTCAGGGACCCCCAAAACAACCACGAGGAAGAAAGAGAAGGTTAGAAAGGCTATTAGCGAAAAAAAAGGATTGACCTCTGGTCAAGCGGTCTTGACCAATGGTCAAGACAAACCTGTCATTAGTCTTATGGCGTTTGGTTTGAGCCCCCACATGACCTACTTTAGTGCCGAAGCATAGAAGTAGCAAAAAGGTGACCGGACTGACCAATGGTCAATCGGAACCAAAAAGACATGCGTTACCAATAGGGAATACATAATATCAATAACCGACTCTAAACTTATTTTTTTATGATTTTTAGCCACATAGAGCAATATTGACCAGTGGTCAAGCAACATGATAAAGTTTTACTCTAGGAGTCTTTCAATTAATCTATTCAAAAATCAATCTGAATCCTTCCATCAAGTGGAATTGTTGTAAGATCAAGCTGTTTCAAGTCGAATCACGATGACATCGCCGATGCATCGAAATTCCTTAAATCGATGTTCCCTTCAACTCATTCAAATTTGCCGTTCTGATAATACCGATGCATCGGAATTATCGCCGATGCATCGAAATTCCTAAAATCGATGTTCCCTTTAACTCATTCAAATTTGCCGTTCTGATAATACCGATGCATCGCGATGCATCAGAATTCCGTACATAGATCGATGCTCGATTAAACTCCTTCAGAATCTTAATTCTGATGTGGTTGACTAGGTTATAAATCGATTTCGATGATTGCTTAAATCGGATCCGATGTTGAGTTAACGATGTAAGCTCTACATCGGGTGGGCGATTTAAGGGTTAAATCGATATTTTGTTATAAATTGATTTAAGGCACAGTCCTATTAGTCATCATTACGGCTAAAAACTTGGCGCATCCGCACCTCTGAACTTGCGCCATAAAGTCGCCAATGCAGCTTCACAACCAAGTAACAAAAAATTAAATCAAAGCTTAAAGTTATATTTTTACATTAAGTTTAGACAAAATGTAACTTATGTAACACAGCATGCATGTATCTAATGTATTAAAGATTGTTTACATCTATAAAAACTCAGATAAACATAATATAAATATCAGATTAGCATATAAAGGACATTAACACAACCATAGAATACACTTACACACAGTAGGTAATTACGAAATCGAATATTAAATGGTGAAATAATAAGTCATTTAAAAGTACGAATATCGTTGAAACATACCTTAGTTATTCCAGTTTTCATTATCAGGTCGGAATCACAGCCATCAATATCAGGTCACTGATGGATAGTACATCAGAACTGAAGCTGAAAGAGATGGAATACATAGATTAAAAAAATAAATGAATTTTGCTTCCAAAATTGAAACATTTGCTGAAAAGGAATTCTAACAACCGAAAACATAGCGAAAACAAGGCCTATATAACAACCTAAACACATAACTAGAACATATACCGGAATAATGCAGAGAAAGAACGTCTGATAATCATACAAAACATATCAAATCGGGATCATATGTGTTCTAGAACTGAAAAAAAAAAAGAAACTTTAAAATAAAAAGATAGGAATATTTCAGTCAAAATGTCGGTTGAAAACGAAACACTCTTGCTGAAAAGGAATTTTTAGAACAACAAAGATAGATAACGTAAAAAAATCAATGCCCATCATGCATCAAACGAAACGCTAGAAAAAAAATCACACAGCATTACGACATGGTGTAAGTAAATAATTGAAAATGAATAAAATGTTAACAATTATTACTAAAACGCCGCTCATTTTTCCCATGTTCTCGTAGCCGTAACTCATAGCTTTGAACTCAGGAACTCAGTGATTTTCGCAGCCTTTTTCCAGTATTGCGCATGCGTCAGTAAGTCATTCGCGCCAATAGGAGCACACTCAACATTTAGTTAACGATATACTCGTTAGATGGCGCTGATAGTTGTTCTGAGAAGAATATGTGAACAGTATTGTAAGGTTACGTTAGTTATATTTGCAAAAGTAACCTTGATGCAATAACAGTTCTGAGGTTTTTGAGGCAAGCGTTAATTTTTAAAGCCTATGCCAATTCAAATTTAATGTTCTCGTAAGGTTACATGCTGACTGGGCAGTGCAAATATTATGGCCTTTTCTGAAGTAGTGCAATATTTTCGTTTACTAACAGAATGGGTCTTTATAAAATTAATATTGCTTGCTGCTTTTTTTCACACATTGTTGAGTCCCTGAATCCTGATTTGTATTTAATCATAGACACGACAAAAAATATTGTTTTTGAATAAGAAAGCAAACGCTATCCGTGAAACACGTTTAGAGTTAAGGCAACCATTTTCCTCAAAAATATTGACGGTTCTGTAAAATCGTATTTTAATATATTATTCCGAAGGAAGTAATACAAAATATTTGCAGCCGTGTTTTGCGGAATAAATAAATTTAACCAAGTCTGGTGATGCAAAAGCTGGGAAGAAGAGCAAGCACATTCTTTGAATCGTGTTGAGAAGTGAGGAATGTAAGCAACTATTCTCTATTCTCTCTTTCAAAAGTTCCGCAACTTTCGTTCGAAAATTAATTTAAATAAAGGAGAGATACTAGTACCCCGTATTTATAGCATGATTTAAAATTCATCAGACTATAGTTTTTTAAATAGGGCGTTTTAAGTTAATCTTTCTTTAACTAATAATTATTGTAAACCTTTTCATAATGGAAAAAAAATTGTATGTCATTAAGTTTGTCTATATTGGTGTTATTGTATAGTGTCTAAATTTACATTCTAACGATAATAATACAAACACTTTTTCAATATCCGTATTTATTTTTCAGCTCTTCATATAGTTCTTTAGAATAAATATTATGTTTGACTATTTTATATAGGTAAGAAACACTCTACATGATATAATTCATTAAAATAGAATTTATTTAGTTAACATTAAATTAAATAAATTAATTTATTCCTTTCTAAAACCAACAAGGTCTTGCTAAACCGTAAAGCGGTATTTTAATGTACAGCCCTTACATTACGATAGAATGACGTACATAGATACTTTTCACGATAAAAAAAGCCAAAGTAACAATAATTTGTATTCGATTATCAGATTTTCTGTAGAATTAAAAATCAGCAAAACGTATATTACTACTTTGTGTAATTTTAAGTTTTATTCAAATGAAATAAAATAATTACTGCTTATTTTTCAAAAAATTCTTGGGTATTTTAGAACTGTATGCTAAGAATGTTAAACGATGTTTTTCATCTAACAATCTCCTTGAATCTAACACCATAGCTAAGGCCCTGGATGGTGCTAGAGAGCCTGTATACGAGAGAGAGACGACAACTCAGTATAGCGCGCGCAGATCGGTAAACAGGTTTTCTGTTCGCCATAGCCAGTTCCCTCCACAGGATTTGCATTGGACTCGAGACAAGCTGCATGATACAGTTTGTACAGAATTTTGGACAGAACTGGATGAGCAGAGACGCTTTTAACCTTCCTACCCCTTTGGGGTCTTTTTCGACCCCAGACGCACTTTGACGCTTGATATCTCCCATGCATTTTTGTTTTGACAATTTCCGATGCTACTATTCCTTAATTACGCAAAGTTTTACAATGGGTAAAAATTTTGGAGTTATTATTCCATTTTTAAGTGTCTTGGGAGAAATAGTCACATATTCCCCCTCTGGGGTCTTCTGAGACCCCAGCCATGAATGGCGGTAAAACAGTATCAAATAAAGTTTAGTATTTTATTTTTTGTTGTATTATAGATAAAAAAAGGTTTGCATGTTTGTTTAGAACGTTTGGAGAAATATTAGAAAGATATTTTCGTAGAAATTGTCATTTTTTTTACAAAAAGAAGATTGCGGCTAAATACATTGAATCACTCGCTATTTCTTAAATTTTTTATTCACATTCTAAGAAAAATATGCTATTTATAGAAATCTTTTGAGTATCTAACAGTTGCAGCAAAAAAAAACTCAGACAACTGTCGCCATTACTTCCTGTTGAACACATTCTTAACTTGTTGTTCTTGTTCTTGTTCTTGTTGGTTCACTAGAGACATTTGCTAACTCTGATGGAGCTGCTTGGTCTTCTTCTTCCAATGTTCGTCTTCTTCGTTATCAATGGTTATTAATGATCAATTTGTAATTGTGAAATTTCTTTAAGGAATGAGATTATGGCTTGAGTTTTTTTCCTTGCACTTATCTTGTTCATTTTCAAGATTTCTGTATAATTTGGTGATGTAATATTGAGGGATTTCATTAGTTTGTTTCTTTGTTTAGAGTACCTTCTGCAATGTAATAACATATGATCATTGGTATCCATCTCGTTGCAGAAGTTGCATTTGGGACTTGAAGTTTGATTATATTTAAAAAGGTTTGCTTTTGTTGGAATGGTTTTTGTTCTTAATCGAGATATCATGACGTCTTCTTTTCTGTTCAATGTTGGGAATTTTTCTTTTGAATTCAGATTATCCATGTGAGTAAATTCTGTATACTTCTTGTATTTTTTCCACTCTTTATCAGCTTCTTCTTTTATTTTTTGACTTAGTTCTTTTATAATATCTTCCGGGGATAGCATGTTTCTGATAACTGTTGTAGGTGCCTTTCTTGCTTCTTCGTCAGCTTTTTCATTTTCGGAGATGCCCTTATGCCCTGGTGTCCAAATGATTTCTAAACTTCTGGCTTTTCCCAGGGATTCATTAATGCAATGCATTAGTTGGAGAATTATTTTGGAAGATTTTGAATGTATGGTTTTTAGGGCTCTAATTACTGAGAAACTGTCTGTTAGGATGGCATAATGTTTGTCTTCTTTTATGAAATTTTCTATGGCTATCACTATTGCTATTGCTTCTCCTGTAAAAATTGAATTTAAAAAAGGAATAGTTCCTGCTAGAACTTCTGATGTGTTTATATTGATTGCTGCTACTTTTAAATATGAGTCTGTTTTAGAAGCATCAGTCGCTATGATGACTTTATCTTGTAAATTTTCTTCTTTATAGGCTTTAAAGTAATCTTGTATTAGTTTGTCTGGGTTATTTTTCGTTTGAAACTTATATTCATTTAAACTCAACTTTAGGTCAATATGTTTTTTGAAATTAGTTTTGCCTTCTATAATTAACTCCGTATTAATTGAATAGGTCCTCATGATCTCTTGGAAGTTATATTGCATTGAAGGATGTCTTTTTAATCGTGGCTTTTGGCAAGTCTCTTGGAAAATGGTTTTTAATGTTGATTTCTCACCGTGAGAAATATGTTTTAATCCTAACTTTATTAAAAGGATTTTATGTCTTTCGTATAGGGATAATTGATCAGCTTCCTTGAGAAGTAACGGAATGGGAGTCCAACGTGGTAGACTTAAAGCAATTCTTAAAGCTTTCCTGTATATGATTTCTAGTTTATTATATAATGTTTTGCAGGATGAGAAAAAGATTTGGCTGCTATAGTCTAATCTGCTTCTGATGGTTGCATTTACTATATGCATTAAATGGTAGGTTCTTGCACCCCATGAAGTTCCAGCTATTGCTTTTAACGCGTTGAGTTTTCTATTGGTGGTCTTTGTTAAATGATTAAAATGATGTTGAAAGGACAGATTTTTTGAAAAATATAAGCCTAAAATTTTTATGTGATCACACCAAGGAATATCTTGACAGTTTATGGTAAAATTACCCTGTGGAAGTTCTTTTTTACTTGAGAAATTGATTGCTTGGCATTTTTGGGGTCGTAAAGTGAGTTTCCACTGATTACACCATAAGTGTATCTTGTGTAACGCTTTTTGAATATTTTCGCAGGCTTTCTTGAGATTCGGATGATGGGCGTATAAAAAAATGTCATCGGCGTAAATTACGCATTTAACGTTTTGCAAAGTGGAAATTAAATCTGACATATATACTGTAAATAAAAAACCGCTTAGAACACTTCCTTGGGCTATGCCTCTATTTGTTTCTACTTTTTTTGAAAAAACATTTCTCCAATTAACTTGATAATTTCGATCCTTTAAGAAGTTAAAGATCCAATTGGCCGCATTACCTTTTATGCCTAAGCTGATTAATTTGAAGATTAGACCGTCTATAAAAACTGTGTCGTATGCTGAACTGATGTCTAAAGCAACTAGTAGAATAAATTCTTTGTCGTTTCTGGCTTTGGTAATATCATGATAAATGATAGATTGACAGTAGTTGACATCTTTAAATGGGATGAAACCGGCGTGATTATTATGAAAAGAATTGATGGTAAGTTTCGTTAGTCTTTTTAGGATCATTTTTTCCATGGTTTTACTCACTACTGATGTTAAAGAAATAGGTCTATATGACTCTATTGAATTCTTTTCTTTATTGGGTTTTAGTATTGGTAAGATGATAGCTTTTTTCCATTCCCTTGGTATGATTCCGGATTCCCAACTCTGGTTGAAAATTTCTAATAGAGTGTTGAGATGATTTTCGTTGAGAAGTCTTAAGAACTTGTTATTTATTTTATCTGGTCCAGGTGTTGAATTTTTTGAATTAGCGATTACTTGTTTTAGTTCATTCTTAACAAAAACAATATAAATTCATGGTTGATTGTAAATATGTTTTTATATTCAGTCTTCTTTGAAAAATAAGAATGCTTTCAAATATTTATGAGTGTTAACGGAAGTCCAGAATGTGATTTCGAAGAATTATCAAGAAAAAAAACAATTTTATGTTAAAACTTACATAAGCAAGCGAGATACTGATTTCACTAAAAAATCTGAACCGATCATTTTTTTTGTATTATTTCAATTTTAAAAAGAAGAATCCAAACTTTACATGTTTCATAATACTAAATAAATTAATCTGGGGTGACAGGTAGCTGATAATGCAGAATAGAGAATATATGCAGCTTCATAAATCGTTTAAAATAAACTACTAAATTCTACCCGTGCAAGACCGGGTATATCAACTAGTATGCTTTAAACAGTGTGATTATAAATATTTTAAGTAAAACAACTTCAATGTAGTTCATTTCTGTAATTTAATTCTTGTTTGAAGGTCCAGATGTTATAAAAAACGTGTATCAAAAGAAACCCAATTCAGCCGTAATAAGACGAAAAAAATGAGAAAAATACCAAAAAATTGGATAAATTATTCTGAAGCATCTTTCTAGAAATAAAAAATGACAATTCTTCTCCATTTAAGGAATTTTTAACCTTTATTAGAGTCATAGGCATGTTTTACGCATGGGGTCCTCAGAGACCCCACGAGGGGAATATGTGACTATTTTTTCAAGAGGGTAGGAAGTAGGGTGTCCCGAAAAAACCGAAATTTCTCTGATCGCTTAGCGGTAGTGCGGAAAAGTTGTGAACTACCATCACTAAGAAGGGCCTGCAATATTAAAACTGTGGGTCAATATCTTCTGTTTCCCCAAAAGGCCTAAAGTTCTGAAAATTGGGCTAAAAATGACCAAACTTCAAAAATTCATAAAAAATTTCGAATTTCAGTCATGATTGTGGGGGTTGGCTTAAAAGTTACTATTTAATATACAAATACATCTGCAAAAAGTTTTAAACTTATAGGTTAATATCTTCTGCTGCCTCAAGGGGCCTAAAGTTCTGAAAATATGACTAAGAATGACCAAACTTCAAAAATTAATAGAAAATTCCAGATTTCAGTTATGATTCTGGAGGTAGTCTTAAAAGTTACTATTTAATATACAAATGCATCTGCAAAAAGTTTTAAACTTATAGATTAATATCTTTCCCTCCTTATTAGCTTTAAAATTTGGAAAGTATACAAAACTTCAAAACAAAATATACAAAACACATTCCTTATTTTGATGATAGGAAAAATTTATTTTTCTGGGAAACAGAGAAATAACATCAACATTATTGCTTGTAATGATTTTTGGTATTAAATTTTGACATTTGCATTCTTGATTCTAGTGTCGCTCTAACAAAGGAATCCCTATTTTGCGGGCCAACCGTTTTTCCGGAGGCTGCTGTGACTAATTTCACAATACGCTCAACAGCTTGTGTATGCGAAGGGAATTTAATAAATTCCTAGCATTCTGTAGGCATACCGTCCTCAATCATCTTCATAAGTTCTTGAGAACTAACCTCTCTGAGAACTGAAGGGGATGTCACATAACAAGATGCCCAGTCAATGAGATCTACATAGTCTTTGGCTTCAAAGTTAAGTACAGGAACGACAAATGTGCGAACACCTTCTCCATCTCTAGTACATTCTCTAGCCTTGATAATTCGCCGAGCTGCAAGGGTCCTAATGTGACATCTATAATCAGTTAACATGGCCAAAAGCATGTTTTCTGGAGCAGCAAAGTAAGCGTTTCGAGAAATAACTGGATCGATTACGTCACGATACTTTTTAGGCAAGTACCGAGATGAATTAATGAAGTGCCACAGATGCCTAGAACCGTCTTTTATGGAATGATGAATCTTTATACGGAACCATGAGGGTGCGTAGACTCGCAGATATGTAAATTTCACATATCTGCCTCAGAACCATCACACAAGCTGCTTACTTTAGTTATATTTATTCTGCGAGTCTACGCACCCTCATGGTTCCGTATAAAGATTCATCATTCCATAAAAGACGGTTCTAGGCATCTGTGGCACTTCATTAATTCATCTCGGTACTTGCCTAAAAAGTATCGTGACGTAATCGATCCAGTTATTTCTCGAAACGCTTACTTTGCTGCTCCAGAAAACATGCTTTTGGCCATGTTAACTGATTATAGATGTCACATTAGGACCCTTGCAGCTCGGCGAATTATCAAGGCTAGAGAATGTACCAGAGATGGAGAAGGTGTTCGCACATTTGTCGTTCCTGTACTTAACTTTGAAGCCAAAGACTACGTAGATCTCATTGACTAGGCATCTTGTTGTGTGACATTCCCTCCAGTTCTCAGAGAGGTTAGTTCTCAAGAACTTATGAAGATGATTGAGGACGGTATGCCTACAGAATGCAGGGAATTTATTAAATTCCCTTCGCATACACAAGCTGTTGAGCGTATTGTGAAATTAGTCACAGCAGCCTCCGGAAAAACGGTTGGCCCGCAAAACAGGGATTCCTTTGTTAGAGCGACACTAGAATCAAGAATGCAAATGTCAAAATTTAATACCAAAAATCATTACAAGCAATAATGTTGATGTTATTTCTCTGTTTCCCAGAAAAATAAATTTTTCCTATCATCAAAATAAGGAATGTGTTTTGTATATTTTGTTTTGAAGTTTTGTATACTTTCCAAATTTTAAAGCTAATAAGGAGGGAAAGATATTAATCTATAAGTTTAAAACTTTTTGCAGATGCATTTGTATATTAAATAGTAACTTTTAAGACTACCTCCAGAATCATAACTGAAATCTGGAATTTTCTATTAATTTTTGAAGTTTGGTCATTCTTAGTCATATTTTCAGAACTTTAGGCCCCTTGAGGCAGCAGAAGATATTAACCTATAAGTTTAAAACTTTTTGCAGATGTATTTGTATATTAAATAGTAACTTTTAAGCCAACCCCCACAATCATGACTGAAATTCGAAATTTTTTATGAATTTTTGAAGTTTGGTCATTTTTAGCCCAATTTTCAGAACTTTAGGCCTTTTGGGGAAACAGAAGATATTGACCCACAGTTTTAATATTGCAGGCCCTTCTTAGTGATGGTAGTTCACAACTTTTCCGCACTACCGCTAAGCGATCAGAGAAATTTCGGTTTTTTCGGGACACCCTAGTAGGAAGGTTAAGCGAGTTGTCGTCTCTCTCTCTCTCTCTCGTATACAGGCTCTCTAGATGGAGCGAGCTCTTTCAAGTAGGGTCAATCTTTTCCCCGGTCGCTTCGTGCCGTTCTCGATTTTGATTGGACGTTCACGTCACGTGTAAACTTAAACAGCCGGCATTTTGGTTGAGTTTTGAATAAAATGCGTGTTTTATTCTGTACGTCTTCTTCTTACTTCTTGAAAATGAATTATGTATTAATATTCTCTATCAAGGTATGGTATTTTAATTTAATCTAGAGGTATTTTAGTGTTAAAATTTAGTTTTAGTTTAGTCAGTGTAAATTTAATAGGCGGCTCACTACTAGCCGTTTCCTATTAGTCACAAATGAATTTCTATTTTATTGCATCACAAATGTATTTCCCCCCCACGTCGTTGCCATGGTGACCGGCTTGGACTATATTTAAATACTAGCCTTTCAAATAATGTTTCGTAATGATAAATTTGGTTTCTCAATTAGTGTATATTCAATTCTTCATTTATATTTTTTAGCTTCTGAATGATCTGCTTCGAAACCTAAGTATATAGAGTCTCATGTTAAAGTATTTTTAAGTCATTAAAACCTTCCAAGGGCCAACAAACTTAACCCGTTAACTCCCGAATTAATTCTACCGAAAATATTTGTATGCTTATTTCAAATTGGTGTAATAATGACCCAATTAAGACAAGAAATCCAACATTAAAACATTTTATTAATTAGTATTTAAGTTACAGCCCGTCCCCGTCCTCGATTTCCATTAGGCTATCTCCATGTCCAGATCCCCTTATTTCAACTAGCGAAACTCCGTTTTCTCAAAGCGGGCTTGCGATAGAGTTGCGGTTGTCCGCCATCTTGGGGCCTTGTCGCTACTTGAACGAGGAGTGCTCGCTCCACCCAGGACCTAAAGAGTAAGTACTATCCCTAGTAGCACCGTTCGTTGGCCCAACGGTGGGAAATGGTCGACACTGTTGGCAAACGGTTGGTAGTTTTGCCATCAATTACCCAACAACATCCCAACCATAGCATATGGTGGTTGGCAACGGTTGGCAGAAACTCCATTGGCCCAACGTTGATTTCCCGTTGGGAAAAATGACAATTACAAAATGGGAAAATTGTCGTGGATATTTTTTTAAATAGTGGGATATAGTGTGATCCCGATAATTATTTCGTGATTTTTCCTGAAAAACCTCCCAAACCACCATGTAAACAGTCGTTGGCCAAACGTTGGGAAATGGTCGGCACTGTTGTCAGTTTTGCCATCAATTACCCAACTCAATCCCAACCAAAGCTTATTGTGGTTGGCAAAGGTTGACAGAAACTCCATTGGCCCAATACTGATTTCCCGTTGGGAAAAATAAACAATTACAAAATGGGAAAATGGTCGTGGATATTTTTTAAATAGTGGGATATAGTGTGAATAAAGTGATCCCGATAATTATTTCGGGATTTTTCCTGAAAAACCTATTCCAAAAACTCCGTTTTTCACAGATTACACCCAAACCGCTTGTTCCAGGCTTCTGAAATTTTGGTATAATGCACCCTAAAACTAGGAATTGAACCATCTAAACCATGTATCGCATTAGGGGGTGGGTCAAAATCAAAATTCCTTCTTTTTTCCCGCCAAAATGCTCCCGGACCATTTTCTTTTTTTTTCCAGGACGCTCCGGAAAGTGAAGTAGCACTTTTCTAAAGCCATTCGGTCCCAAAAATTCGAATTTTTTAATTTCTTTAGCTCTACCCTGCTTGGTTCCAGAGAAATTTACAAAAAACCTCCCAAGTAACACAGTCGTTGGCCCAACGTTGGGAAATGGTCGCCACTGTAGTCAGTTTTGCCATCAATTACCCAACTCAATCCCAACCATAGCTTATTGTGGTTAGCAAAGGTTGACAGAAACTCCATTGGCCCAACATTGATTTCCCGTTGGGAAAAATAAACAATTACAAAATGGGAAAATGGTCGTGGATATTTTTTAAATAGTGGGATATAGTGTGAATAGTGTGATCCCGATAATTATTTCGGGATTTTTCCTGAAAAACCTATTCCAAAAACTCCGTTTTTCACAGATTACACCCAAACCGCTTGTTCCAGGCTTCTGAAATTTTGGTATAATGCACCCTAAAACTAGGAATTGAACCATCTAAACCATGTATCGCATTAGGGGGTGGGTCAAAATCAAAATTCCTTCTTTTTTCCCGCCAAAATGCTCCCGGACCATTTTCTTTTTTTTTCCAGGACGCTCCGGACAGTGAAGTAGCACTTTTCTAAAGCCATTCGGTCCCAAAAATTCGAATTTTTTAATTTCTTTAGCTCTACCCTGCTTGGTTCCAGAGAAATTTGCAAAAAACCTCCCAAGAAGAAAGGAAAAACACAAGTCCAAAGAAAGCTTTTAAATCCGAAAAATATTAATATTAAAATTTTTTTGAATTTTTTTTGTAGTAACTAATAGTTATGGCAAAGTTTTTCCAGAATTACGGGAATTCACGGTGATTTTTTCGTCATCCAGGATTTTCAGAACAAAATTTTAAGGCTACTTATATTTAACGCCAATTACTCCATTTTTTGGGGCAAGTCGGGTCTGGAGAGTTACGGAAAAAATTAGACTCCACCCCAAGTGTCTTATATGGGTAAATTGGGAATTTTTCACAGATTACAAATATGTAAATCGTTAAGATGTGAGATTGTTAAATCAAGAGTTTTTCCTAAAAAACCGATTTTCCTAAAACTCCGTTTTTCCCGGATTACATCCGAACCGCTTGCTTTATACTTCTGAAATTTCGGTATATGTGCATCCTAAAATTAAGGAATCGAACACGGTATTGCATTAGGTTGTGAGTCAAAATTAGGATTCCCACTTTTTTCCCGCCAAAACGTTCCCGGACCATTTTCCACTTTTTAAGGACCCTCCGGAGAGTGAAGTAACACTTTTCTGAAGCAATTCGTTCCAAAAAATTTGAATTTTTTTAACTCTAAGCTCTACCTTGCTTAGTTCCAGAAAAATTTACAAAAAAATATCTCTTTTTGACCATTTTAGCCATTTTCTTAAAATATCGTTTTCAATGTAAAAAACCGCACACTAATATTGACTTTGATTCTTTAATAAATTTCTAATCGTTCCAACCCTAGTAGCACCGTTCGTTGGCCCAACGGTGGGAAATGGTCGGCACTGTTGGCAAACGGTTGGTAGTTTTGCCATCAATTACCCAACAACATCCCAACCATAGCATATGGTGGTTGGCAACGGTTGGCAGAAACTCCATTGGCCCAACGTTGATTTCCCGTTGGGAAAAATGACAATTACAAAATGGGAAAATTGTCGTGGATATTTTTTAAATAGTGGGATATAGTGTGATCCCGATAATTATTTCGTGATTTTTCCTGAAAAACCTCCCAAACCACCATGTAAACAGTCGTTGGCCAAACGTTGGGAAATGGTCGGCACTGTTGTCAGTTTTGCCATCAATTACCCAACTCAATCCCAACCAAAGCTTATTGTGGTTGGCAAAGGTTGACAGAAACTCCATTGGCCCAATACTGATTTCCCGTTGGGAAAAATAAACAATTACAAAATGGGAAAATGGTCGTGGATATTTTTTAAATAGTGGGATATAGTGTGAATAGTGTGATCCCGATAATTATTTCGGGATTTTTCCTGAAAAACCTATTGTCATGTTGGTGTATAAATTTAGTAAGATTTGGACTAAAACCAACAGACGTCAGACATTGCGTTGTGTTTTAAAAGGGATTACGCCATTGAGTGACAGACAATTATTTTATTCACATCAAGGTTAACAAAATAGGTGACAGGAGTGGCTCCCAGAACAGGTCCCAAAAGAAAGGTAAATAAAAGAATCAAAAATCGAAAATATGCATACCCATAGCAGGTTGGGTTCCTGCAGAGTATAATTACCCAAAAACTAACAAGGGATCCGTGGCGGAGGGGTCGATGAGCATGGATTCAAATTAAACACCGCGAACTACCGACGTCCTCCTTCGTGTTCAGCCCGCGTCTGACTAAACCAAACGGGGAAATTCCCTCCGTTGCGCTCGCCGGCTGATGCCACCGGAAGCGTGCTACTTGGGCGCTTCGAATTAGTTGTGGGTTCAACACCACAATCTCCCCCTCCTCCATTTTTTTATTTTTATAGGTAGCCACTCCAATCACCCAATTCATACAGATAAACAAGACAACCTGCAAAAGAAAAAAACAAAACATGACAAAACATTGCATTTACCATTAGGAATAGACATGTACGTTAAGTAAATTAAGTACAGCAGTAGGTTCACACTAGGAAAAATTAAGTATGGCAGTTTGTTCACACCAGGCAAATCCCGAATCAGGGTGGCCGGTCCTTACCCGAAATTCACCAAGCGTAAAACCGAGCCTGTAGTTACCAACATAGTTACGTATTTAAACCAAGTATTGGTTGGAGAAAAAAGAATTATCACAGGAGTTGTCAGGTACCAGTTAAAAAACAATAAACACATTACACAAATTACAAATAAAACAAGCACACTTAATACCCTCTACCTGAGTGGGTGATCAGTCCACCAGGGAAAAAACAAAAAAAATTACAAGAAAAAAAAGGAAATGTAAAGGAAATAATTTTTCCTTTGAATTTTGATGCCAAATATTACTAGCATTTCATGTTTAAATTTAGAAACCAAACAAAAAAAATTTGATAAAACAAAACTACTCACCGACTGCTCCTCCACGGATCCCACGTAAAGTAAAAAAATAATAACAAGTTCAAAAGATAGGAACCAAGAGACAGAGAGAGGAAGGTAATCTTACAAGCTAGGAAAAATTACTATCTATATCTTAGGTCATTTAAGTTTGAGATGTAATAAATTACTTATTGCCTAACTACGCCTTCTTAAATTATAGGTGGAACCAGTAGGAGTGGGTGAGTCATTAAAGTTTTGAGCGTCCATTTTCAGATAGTCAAATCTTCGCGGAGCCCACTTGAGTCTATGCACATTTATCTTAGTGGTGGGTGCTTCCGGATTGTTCAGTTCTTGGATAACACACGTAGTGGGGTTCAGCTTCTGAACGATCTGAAAAGGCCCAGTAAATTTAGAGTGGAATGTAGACTTTGAGTCGACATACACAATGTCTCCAGTCCTCAAAGTTCTTTGAGATGAATTCTGTGCCTTATTCTCCGTCTGGGTTAACTGGTGTTCCTGAAGGTTTTGGAATGTGTCTTCATAAATGCCACGAATATCATGGAGGATTCTGGATACGAATCCTTGAGTTGTCAAAATGGGAAGTTCAACATCTTTGTCAAATGTGTCGAATATTAGGCTGTGTTCTCGTCCAAAGTGGACTAAGTTTGGAGAGAACCGATGAGTTGCGTGTATTGAGTTATTGTAGAAGTGCTGATGTAGATGAACAGCAGTGTTGAAAGAGAATTTGGAATTTTCCAGGCTCAGGATGGTTGATTTTAACTGGGTGTTTACTCTTTCCGATACCCCATTAGCTTTGGGATTATAGGTAGTTGCGTGGCGCAGCTGGATTCCAAGCATTCTGTGGAGTCTCTCAAAGACATCTGCAGTGAATTGTGTGCCTTGATCCGAATATACCATTGCTGGTCGTCCATGGGTGGTGATGTACTTCACAAGACAATCGCTGATGGTGTTGGCGTGGATAGAGGTTATGGGATACAACTCAAGGTGCTTGGAGTAGTGGTCAATGATCGTCAGGACATAATTCTTTTTATTTATTGGTCCGACAATATCCATGCTTATCATTTCTCCAGGGCGATTCGGTAATGGAGTTTTTCCAAATGGTGGAGACTTGGAATATTTTCTTTTGAACTTGCAGCATTCATCACAGGACCCAACAAAGTTCACTGTGTCTTGATACATCCCATACCAGAAGAATCTTTCTTTCAGAAACTTGTAGGTTTTATCTGCTCCAAAGTGAGTAAAATGACAATTTAAGAGGGCATCTTTCTTTAGGGCGTGAGGAATTACAATGGTTTTAACTATGTCCTTTTCCTTGTTTTTAGTTGAGGTAGAGATGTGCATGAGAAGATTATTTGTAGGGTCTATGTAAAAACTTAGTTTATCTTTATGGTTGCTCAACTGGAGATTGTTCTTGATCTGTATTATGACAGGATCCTGCAGTTGATGTTGATGTATTGTCTCTGCTGTCAAAACCTCTGGATCTGGGTGTAATCCTGATGTTGCATTGCAAGGCAAGATGGTATTAAATTCAGGTGGTGGTTGATTCAGCTCTTCACGAGAGAGGCAGTCAGCTAGATGATTTTCTTCGCCTTTAATATGATGGAATGTGAAATCGTATTCACTAAGTTCAAGCAACCAGCGTGAGATGACATTAGCTGGGGACTGTAATTTCGTGTAAAACATGAAGTTTCTGTAATCCGAAAGAATAATAAACTTTCGACCGTATAGAAACTCCTTGAAGTAGGTGACGCTTGAGTATATGGCTAAAAGTTCTTGTTTTCCTGAAGGGTATTTCTTTTCGGAGTCAGATAGAAGTCTAGAAAAGTAGGAAACAGGTCTTAACTCTCCTTCATGCTTCTGCATCAGTGCACCAGAAATTGCTATTCCAGATGCATCAGTGTTGATGTAGAACTGCTCATTGCCATCAGGTTGAATAATGAAGGGTGATTCAAAGAAGATCTTTTGAAGATTATTGAATTTTTCTTGGTGGATTGGTTCCCATTTATATTGTTTTGCATTGGCTAGTTTGTTGAGGTGGTATATTTCTGAGGAGTAGTTAGGAATTAAGTTTCTATAGAAGTTACAAAGTCCTAAAAACCTTTTAAGTTGTTTCTGGTTTTTCGGTGAGGTGAATGAGGTTATTTTCTGAACATTGTTAGCACCAGGAGAGAGTCCTTTAGATGAAATATTGTATCCTAAATATTCGATGGTGTCGACAGCAATTTTGCATTTCTTGGGATCCAACGTCAGATTATGTTGTTGTAATGCTTGAAGAACCTTGTCCATCTTCATGTTTAAATCTTCAATGTTGTGTCCTCCTATGATGATATCGTCCTGGTATGCTGCTACACCGTGGAGTTCTAATGGTCGCAAGACATCATCCATCAATTTCTGGAAAAGGGATCCAGCATGCTTGAGTCCAAACGGCAGGCGAGTGAACTGGTATGTTCTCCAAGGTGTTGTGAAGGAAAGCAGGTGTCTGTATTCTGGGTCGATGTGCATTTGCCAATACGCAGCTTTCAGGTCAAATACTGAGAACAAGGAGAAGCCGGCTAAGCTTCTGGTGATATCGTTGATCTTTGGGAGAGGATATGAACAACCCATGATGATACGGTTAATTAGACGCAGGTCTAAAGCTAATCTGATGGAAGGGTTCAAGGCAGAATGATCCTTCTTCTTGACCAGTATCATGGGGCTAGCCCATTCTGACAGGTTTGGTTCTATAATACCTGCATCCACCAGTTCTCCAAGGTACTGTTTGGCATTCTCCTGGAGAGACTGGGGAATAGGGTAGGGAGTTGATGAGATAGGCTCCACTTGGGTAGTACGAAGTATTGGTTGAATTACATCAGAATGTCCTAGGGTGTTAAGAGATTTTGAGAAAGCTTCAGCATTTTTCATGAGAGTGTTAAGGATTACTTGCTTGTCTTTATCTGTAACCTGGTCCAAGTTAAAGTCTATTTCCTTTAAGTCTTCTATCCTCTGTTTACGTACATGGGGAGGAGCAATGATGTGTCTCACTGAGTGATTCTGCGTGTTCTCTTCAATCTGTATATCAAAGTATACGGTACCAATTCTGCTACCCTTGTTGATGGTGACTGGTGCTGAGGAAATATTTCTCACCATGATGAAAAAGGCTTTTGGATTAGAGTGTACCGAAGGATGAATCTCAAATTGGTAGTCTTGCTTGGACGGGATGAATAGAAAGTTATCTTCAGTTTCAGAAAAGTCAGTTAAGGCTACTTTAATGTAGGCTGTTTCAGTTGGATCGATTACTGTTTTTGTAGTTGTTATGGCATTGCAGGTTCTGTTATTCTTAGATATAGTTGGTTCGTCAGGAAAACTTAGAGGTATTGTATTTTGACCCATTTGGAAGTTGTTAGAAGAAAAGTCTATCGATACTCTGTGCTTTCTTAGGAAGTCTAATCCAAGGAGACCATCAAAGTTAGTTTCGGGGACTTGGGGTGACACAAAAAAACATTGCCGGAATTTGTTGGAAGCTATGGCAAGAGGAATGTCCACACAGTGGTTGAAAGGTACTGGGAGTCCTTGAACGGAGGTTATTCTTACACTTCTTGAGAGATATTTACAATTTACTGTGTCCTTTATTTTGTTGAATGTTGTGGTTGGGAGTATTGAAATGGATGAGCCAGAGTCTATCAGGAATGTAAAAGTAGAGTTTCCAATCGTGACAGGCAATAGCAGCATCAAGGGCGTAGAGTTGTTGGTGGTCATGGTAAAGGTATACTTGTGAGACTCCAAGTGAATTGGTACCAGATGACCATTGGAGTCGCCATGGTTATCTGCGTTTAGTTTAAATTGTGGGGCTCTTGAGGGAGAGGGTTCTGCTGTACTTGCATCTGAGGTTGTCCCAGGCTCTGGTGGTGCTGTGGGGGTGGTCTGCCGTCTCTCCGTCGATGTTGGTTTCTCGACTGCTGTGGATAATGATTCCTTGGCTGCTGTGGGTACGGCCGTCTCCTACCTCCAGAACTGTCAGGATGGCGGAAGGTTCCTGGATGTTGGAAGGATGGCATCGGGTTCCTTGATCTTTGGAATTTTCTGCATTCAATCATGATATGTCCAGGCGCTCCACAGAACACACAGGTCTTGGTGTTCTGGTTTCTTGGAACCGTTGCCTCAGGGATGGGGGCAAGTAGTGCCTGGTTTACTTGATTGTGGGGCATATTTCTGGTGAGACTTGTCTGCTTGATATGAGCTACTTGAACCGCCTCGGCAAAGTTCTTTGGTTTGGCAGCAAGAACGTGGGAGCTGATAGAGTCGCTCAGGCCATTAATGAATTTTGACATCATGATTTGGTCCCGTAGCGATGCAGCTGCTGAAACATCTTCATCCGAGTCGAAGGCTGTGGCGGCATACTGTAGTCTGTGAGCGAAGTTTTTGACTTGCTCGTCAGGCCACATCTTCATGTTTAGGAATGACTGCTGTTGGTGCTCCATTTCTTCCTGGGCAGTGAAGAAGTCAACAAAGATCTTTTTGATAGACACGAGGTCAGTTGCCTTCTTCACAGCAGGAGACTCGATGAAGAACTGCAACGCTGGACCTTGAAGCTTTACGCTGAGGATGCCCTTGATTATGACCAAGTTCCATCCATACAACTGGGCGAAGCTCCCCAGATGGTCGAAGAAGAACTCGCATGAAGTAGGCTCACCCGCGTATGATGGGATAAGCTCGATGTTCAAAGGAGTGTTGACTACAGGGTGCACAACAGACGGGAAAGTGGGCTCCATTTGAGAGGTATTGGATTGTGGTTGTGCAGAAGGAGACCTTTGCCGGGAACTATGCACAACACTATTGGATCTGGTACGTCGTTTAGGAGGCATGTTTCCCTACTCAATATATGCACTTTGGTGTAGTGTGGCACTTCTTGTTAGTGTTGTGTCACGTCTTGTCTGTGTTGTATTTAAATATGTATTTGTGAATCGGGGATCATCACAATAAAATGTGGATACTCAACTTGCAAAAAAAAATGTTTTTTTTTTCTTTGCAAGTCAAATCATTCAAGTAAGTTAAAAATTAAAATCCCGGCATCACAAGCACATTTACAAAAAATAATAGTGTGGTTATGAGTGTTAACAACATGTGCAAAGGCATTTGAAGTTGTGCCTGTGCACATGTGGTTTTAAGTGTCAAGAGTGTTATATACTTTTAAGCACAAGATACACACTAAATACTAAGAGAGAAAGTGGAAATGAAAACATGTATTCAGCAATGGGGACCTGATATGGATTCCTCAGGGTTACCTAGACACAATGGCGTGTTCACGAGATCCGAACCGAGGTCGCGGTACCAAAATGTCATGTTGGTGTATAAATTTAGTAAGATTTGGACTAAAACCAACAGACGTCAGACATTGCGTTGTGTTTTAAAAGGGATTACGCCATTGAGTGACAGACAATTATTTTATTCACATCAAGGTTAACAAAATAGGTGACAGGAGTGGCTCCCAGAACAGGTCCCAAAAGAAAGGTAAATAAAAGAATCAAAAATCGAAAATATGCATACCCATAGCAGGTTGGGTTCCTGCAGAGTATAATTACCCAAAAACTAACAAGGGATCCGTGGCGGAGGGGTCGATGAGCATGGATTCAAATTAAACACCGCGAACTACCGACGTCCTCCTTCGTGTTCAGCCCGCGTCTGACTAAACCAAACGGGGAAATTCCCTCCGTTGCGCTCGCCGGCTGATGCCACCGGAAGCGTGCTACTTGGGCGCTTCGAATTAGTTGTGGGTTCAACACCACACCTATTCCAAAAACTCCGTTTTTCACAGATTACACCCAAACCGCTTGTTCCAGGCTTCTGAAAATTTGGTATAATGCACCCTAAAACTAGGAATTGAACCATCTAAACCATGTATCGCATTAGGGGGTGGGTCAAAATCAAAATTCCTTCTTTTTTCCCGCCAAAATGCTCCCGGACCATTTTCTTTTTTTTTCCAGGACGCTCCGGACAGTGAAGTAGCACTTTTCTAAAGCCATTCGGTCCCAAAAATTCGAATTTTTTAATTTCTTTAGCTCTACCCTGCTTGGTTCCAGAGAAATTTACAAAAAACCTCCCAAGTAACACAGTCGTTGGCCCAACGTTGGGAAATGGTCGCCACTGTAGTCAGTTTTGCCATCAATTACCCAACTCAATCCCAACCATAGCTTATTGTGGTTAGCAAAGGTTGACAGAAACTCCATTGGCCCAACATTGATTTCCCGTTGGGAAAAATAAACAATTAAAAACTGGGAAAATAGTCGTGGATATTTTTTAAATAGTGTGATTAAATGATAATTTTGGATCCAAGACCATTTTTTAATTTTTTAACAAGTAAAATAATATTTTCAATGTATTTTTGGTCCTAAACTTTTAATTAACTTGCCCGAACCGCTTGTTCCAGGCTTCTGAAATTTTGGTATATTATATGCACCCTAAAACTAAGTAATTGAACCATCTAAACCATGTATCGCTTTAGGGGGTAGGTCAAAATCGAAATTCCTTCTTTTTCCCGCCAAAATGCTCCCGGACCATTTTCTCCTTTTCCAGGACGCTCCGGACAGTGCAGTAGCACTTTTCTAAAGCCACTCGGTCCCAAAAATCAGAATTTTTTAAATTCTAAGCTTTACCCTGCTTGGTTCCAGAGAAATTTACAAAAAACCTCCCTAGTAACACAGTCGTTGACCCAACGTTGGGAAATGGTCAGTACTGCTTGCAGTTTTACCATCAATTATACCCAACTAAATCCCATCTATAGCTTATTGTGATTGGCAACGGTTGACAGAAAGTTCATTGGCCCAACATTGATTTCCCGTTGGGAAAAATAACAATGACAAAATGGAAAAACCTTCGTGGTTGTTTTTTTAAATAGTGTGATTATAAATGATAATTTTGGATCCAAGACCATTTTTTTTTTAATTTTTAACTAGTAATATAATTTTTTCAATATACATTTGGACCTAAATAATATAACTTTATTTAACTTTTAGCAATTTTTTTAAAATAAAGTGGTAATCACTTTTCTTTAATATCACTGTTCGCCCCCCCCCTCACTTAAAAAAATAAGGGGTGAAATATCCTTATATCTTTTTCAATGTACAGGTCAACTTTGAATGATTTGAACTTTAAAAAAATACCCTTGCACTTGAAAGTAATTCTTCAAAAACTAAGTCGGGAAGCACATTAACACCGGAACACATATTTTCGACGATATAAGCTTCTAAGAAAATTATACCCTCCTCTTAAATACCGGCTGATATAGGCTAGTACCGTAGACCGCAGATTATTGATAGAGCTGTTGAATTTTCGGATTTCCGTGTTTTAAACAATTTTCATCGGGTCGGTGGCAATCTCTTTCACCTTTATTTCACTACATTCCCATAAGCTCTCAGAATCTGGAATTCTATTAATTTGCGACAAAAATTAAGGTCCCTAGACCTGTGCGTAAGTCGCACTAAAGTCGCAATTTTTACCAAAATCAAAAAACGATATCGCGTTTTTGACCTCAAAATCATAAAATATACCCTACCATACACCTCATATTCGATTTTGGTTAAAATCGGTTGCTAATTAAGACAGTGATTAGACTTTGAAAAAAGTTCAGATTTTGACGAAAAAACACAAGTCCAAAGAAAGCTTTTAAATCCGAAAATATTAATATTAAATTTTTTGTGAATTTTTTTTGTAGTAACTAATAGTTATGGCAAAGTTTTTCCAGAATTACGGGAATCCACGGTGATTTTTTCGTCATCCAGGATTTTCAGAAGAAGATTTTGGGCTACTTATATTTAACGCCAAACACTCCACTTTTTGGGGCAAGTCGTGTCAGGAGAGTTACGGAAAAAATTAGATTCCATCCCAAGTGTCTTATATGAGTAAATTGGGAATTTTTCACAGATTACAAATATGTAAATCATTAAGATGTGAGATAGTTAAATCAAGAGTTTTTCCTAAAAAAACGATATTCCTAAAACTCCGTTTTTCCCGGATTACATCCGAACCGCTTGTTCCAGGCTTCTGAAATTTTGGTATATATGAACCCTAAAACTAAGGAATTGAACCATCTAAACCATGTATCGCATTAGGGGGTGGGTCAAAATCAAAATTCCTTCTTTTTTCCCGCCAAAACGCTCCCGTACCATTTCCTTCTTTTTCAGGACGCTCCGGACAGTGCAGTAGCACTTTTTTAAAGCCATTCGGTCCCAAAAATTCGAATTTTTTAATTTCTTAGCTCTACACTGCTTGGTTCCAGAGAAATTTACAAAAAACCTCCCAAGTAACACAGTCGTTGGCCCAACGTTGGGAAATGGTCGGCACTGCTTGCAGTTTTGCCATCAATTCCCCAACTAAATCCCAACCATAGCTTATTGTGGTTGGCAACGGGTGACAGAAACTCCATTGGCCCAACATTGATTTCCCGTTGGGAAAAATGACCATTACAAAATGGGAAAAATCGTCGTGGTTATTTTTTAAATAGTGTGATTATAAATGATAGTTGTGGATCCCAGAAAATTTTATAATTTTTTAACTAGCAAAATAATTTTTTCAATGTATTTTTGGTCCTAAACTTTTATTTAATTTGCCCGAACCGCTTGTTCCAGGCTTCTGAAATTTTGGTATATATGCACCCTAAAACTAAGGAATTGAACCATCTAAACCATGTATCGCATTAGGGGATGGGTCAAAATCAAAATTCCTTCTTTTTTTCCCGCCAAAATGCTCCCGGACCATTTTCTCCTTTTCCAGGACGCTCCGGATAATGCAGTAGCACTTTTCTAAAGCCATTCGGTCCCAAAAATTCTATTTTTTTAACTCTAAGCTCTACCCTGCTTGGTTCCAGAGAAATTTACAAAAAACCATCCAAGTAACACAGTCGTTGGCCCAACGTTGGGAAAAGGTTGGCACTGCTTGCAGTTTTGCCATCAATTACCCAACTAAATCCCAACCATAGCTTATTGTGATTGGCAACGGTTGACAGAAAGTCCATTGGCCCAACATTGATTTCCCGTTGGGAAAAATAACAATGACAAAATGGGAAAACCTTCGTGGTTATATTTGAAATAGTGTGATTAAATGATAATTTTGGATCCAAGACCATTTTTTAATTTTTTAACAAGTAAAATAATTTTTTCAATATATTTTTGGACCTAAATAATATAACTTTATTTAACTTTTAGCAATTTTTAAAAAAATAAAGTTGTAATCACTTTTCTTTAATATCTCTAATCGCCCCCCTCACTTAAAAAAAATAAGGGGTGAAATATCCCCTTCTATCTTTTTCAATGTACATGTCATTTTTGTGTGTTTTGAACTTTAAAAAAATACCCTTGCACTTGAATGTAATTTTTCAAAAACTAAGTCGGGAAGCACATTAACACCGGAACACATATTTTCGACGATATTAGCTTCTAAGAAAATTATACCCTCCTCTTAAATACCGGCTGATATAGGCTAGCACCGTTGACCGCAGATTATTGATAGAGCTGTTGAATTTTCAGAATTCCGTGTTTTAAACTGTTTTCATCGGGTCGGTGGCAATCTCTTTCACCTTTCTTTCACTACATTCCCATAAGCTCTCAGAATCTGGAATTCCATTAATTTGCGACAAAAATTAAGGTCCCTAGACCTGTGCGTAAGTCGCAATAAAGTCGCAATTTTTACCAAAATCAAAAAAGGATATCGCGTTTTTGACCTTAAAATCTTAAAATATACCCTACCATACACTTCATATTTGATTTTGGTTAAAATCGGTTGCTAATTAAGACAGTGATTAGACTTTGAAAAAAGTTCAGATTTCGACGAAAAAACACAAGTCCAAAGAAAGCTTTTAAATCCGAAAAATATTAATATTAAAATTTTTTTGAATTTTTTTTGTAGTAACTAATAGTTATGGCAAAGTTTTTCCAGAATTACGGGAATTCACGGTGATTTTTTCGTCATCCAGGATTTTCAGAACAAAATTTTAGGGCTACTTATATTTAACGCCAATTACTCCATTTTTTGGGGCAAGTCGGGTCTGGAGAGTTACGGAAAAAATTAGACTCCACCCCAAGTGTCTTATATGGGTAAATTGGGAATTTTTCACAGATTACAAATATGTAAACCGTTAAGATGTGAGATTGTTAAATCAAGAGTTTTTCCTAAAAAACCGATTTTCCTAAAACTCCGTTTTTCCCGGATTACATCCGAACCGCTTGCTTTAGACTTCTGAAATTTCGGTATATGTGCATCCTAAAATTAAGGAATCGAACGCGGTATTGCATTAGGTTGTGAGTCAAAATTAGGATATCCACTTTTTTCCCGCCAAAACGTTCCCGGACCATTTTCCACTTTTTAAGGACGCTCCGGAGAGTGAAGTAACACTTTTCTGAAGCAATTCGTTCCAAAAAATTTGAATTTTTTTAACTCTAAGCTCTACCTTGCTTAGTTCCAGAAAAATTTACAAAAAAATATCTCTTTTTGACCATTTTAGCCATTTTCTTAAAATATCGTTTTCAATGTAAAAAACCGCACACTAATATTGACTTTGATTCTTTAATAAATTTCTAATCGTTCCAAATGTCCCCCAACCCCCCCTTAAAAAAAATTAACGTGCCAAAACCACTGAGCTATAAAACGAACTGGAGTGTCAACCTCCGATACTCTAACAAGCGATTGATCATGCCAACGCGGAAGGTTACAATGCACCGATTGCTCTCAGCAATCGGGGCAAGCTTGAAGCAAAGTTGGAAGAGCATTTCCCCCTTTAATCCGCCCATGCCTGTTTTTCAAAATATTATGAGCAAAATTTAGAATGGTCGTTTCAATCTGTGCATACAACTGTGCTTATTCACCGAATTTTTTTATAAAAATAATTTGTGAGAATAAATTGGAGAACCGCACGCCTATCACCCCAAAACCGTTCGAGTGGCCCAACGTTGGGAAATGGTTGGCAAGGAAACTTCAACTTCTACTTCTGTTGTTTTCGTTTTGTTTAGTTTTGTTAGTGTAGTGGTGATGTGTGTGATTGCAGTCGGTGGAAGTGGAGCCTGCAGTATGGATTTCAGATTGCATTGGGGTTAGTTATTTCATTTCTGTAATATTTTTATATTTATCTTTTAATCAACTTTGTTTTTATTTTCAAATCAAAATTATTGTAATTTTTATAAAAGTTGTTACAAGATACATCGCTGGCTATGGGTTGTGCAAAAACGAAAGCAGATGAAATCAACGTGTGATATTTAATGGCATGAAATATTTATCCAATTAAATAATATATTTTCTCTGATTGTATAGGAAATTGATATTCTTCTAGACCATGTTTCATGTACTGGAATTCGATGATGGAAGTATTGCGTGTTTCCTAAGCAGTGACAACCAATTTGAGCATTGGGATCTGCTCTGCATGGTATATTCTGCGGGCCGGATTCGCTTAATTAACCCGTTTTTCAAAGTAATCTCACCAATAAGACAATTTTACAACTTTTATCTGTTCTTTGAGTTGTAAATATGAATGGAGGTTGCAAAATTAGTACCTATTGTTTTTTGCCATAATATTTTAGCAATGATAGAGTGTTATGATAGGATGAAGGATGATAGTACTCCAGAGATATATGAATTACCAGGTTTTTTACTGAACCTTTATGGGTTTTACTTTTTATAAGTGTTTAAAATATCAAAACAATTTTCAATAGCTGTGCTTAGTTTAATTGGCATTTGTGTTTTGATTTTGAATGGACATTCACAAACATATGCTCTGATTTGATAGGTTAGTTGTAATTTTCTGTCTTTCAAACTTATGGTACTTTTCCGTTAGCCAAGTGCAAATGTCGCCAATTGTGGACCAAACGCAAGCCAAGTTGCCAAGCGAAGCGAATGACGGTTGTAAGAAATTTGCCGGAGTTCTACATTATTTGGTGGTTTTCCGCCTGCGCCTGACTAACGGGAGAATTACCTAAATCCTCTAAAAGTTTGTTCAGATCTAAATTTTAGATTTAAAAGTTGTTTCTGAAAAATATATTTTATAAATATTTTCAGATGATATTGCAATTAGTGTATAAAAGGTTGAATGTGGAATCAGCTGCAGAAAGCTCAGCACAGGTCTCTGAGCAGGAAGACCCTCCATTTGAAGAAGGAAGAACAGAAACTAGCTTTAGCCATGAAGAGGACACTTCAGAGGAAGATTTCCCTCCCAGATTCCCCCTTCCAGTTCAAGTTGGCCAAACTTCCTGAAGAACTGGTAGAAGAGTTGAGAGGTACAATATTTTCGATACTTATATTAGGTCTACCTACCCGAAAGTTTCACTTTCAGAAAATTTCCTAACATTAATCGTTATGTTCATTAACCACCATCACATTAAGCAATGTTGGAATATAATGGTTTCAATTTATGGAGAAGTGCTGAAAACGTATAAACAGACGCACCCTTAAGTGACTAAACTTTCAGGTAGACCTAATATTCTTAAATGTATACGATTATCACGAAATAAATCAAATAAAGTAAATTTTTTGTTTTGATATTAAATATATTTTTTCCTACAGATACATCATCATTAGAAGTGGACGGCTTGGAAGCAACTCTTCCCCCGCGCTCGCCTTGACATCTTCCATGGGAATCGGAATCTGCATCCGTTGACGTGTGACTCTTCCACCGCGCTTTCTCTGACCGTGCAACTCAGAGCCCCCCAGCACCCCGTACAAGCATTTTCTTCCTCCAAAGCCATTACTGACTCTGACTACCAAAAGTACAAAACCAATCAGAAGGGAGTCCTGAACCAAGTACTCACTACCCTTGGAAGGAAGTCCCGCGGGGGCCTAAATTGTTATTCTGTCTATTCACAGCGTTTCTGCATTCCGCCTTTTTTGCTCAAAATAGTGCAGAAACAGAAATGGACTACCCTTATGGACTGAAATTCCACTCAAGGTGTGTGTTTTTGATTAACTCTTTATTTTATAAGTGTAATTCTAATATTAGTCCTGGATTGTATGAGAATTCCATTCCATCTGTTCATTTTTTTAATTTGCCATATTTGAATGTTTATTTTTATCTTCCGGTCTGGGTACAGCTTCGATAAGAGTCTACCAGCCATCATGTTTACTCACAGCTCATATGATGACACACATAACCATATAGATCTAACTATTAATGTCATTATTATTGGATCCTAAGGTATATAATATATTTAGTAGTAGATCATTATTTTAGGATCAAAAGTTAAATCTCTATGGTTGTCAGTCATCATTTGAGCTGTGGGTAAACATGACAGCTGGTAGACTCTTATCGAAGCTGTGCCCGGTCTGTTATGTGTCATCTCTACATCTATTGATTTGGATAGTATTTAGAATTGGTCATGATTTGAATGTTCATTTTTATCTTCCAATCTGTTATATGTCATCTCTAAGTCTGTTGATTTGGATAGTATTTAGAATTTTAAGTTAGCTAATGTTAAAAGGAAATCCATGAATCATAGTCTATCTAATATTAGTCTTATTAATTTGATAGGGGTGAAAAAATTACTTCCATTTTGATATCCAATTAGTGTTTTATTCTGACAATAATTTCTTTAGTTTGCATATAAAAGTTTTTCTGAATTATTTATGAATTAGTACAATATTCCATTTATTTCGTAGTGTTGATTTCTTAATAATGAGTTATTTTTGCTTGAAAAAATAATTATGTGGCTAATGTGTAGTATGTTTAGTAATTCTAGCTTATCATTATTAATATTTTCTTTTGAGGTTAATTTTTATTTCAGAGTATTATAGTGTTAAAATATTTTTGGGCTGTTGCCTTATTGCTGCGGACATGGGAGGTCACATCCGTACCAGGATGGCCGAGTTGTTGGGATTGGCTTCCGCCAAACACCCTCTCACGCTAACAGAGTGCAACCCTAGCAAATAGTTGTGTTGTGAGTAAACACAGGGATCTGTCTAGGATTTTTTGCCAACTACCTATTTTGTGAAAATTTAAAAATAACTTGTGAAAAAAATTTTAATTTGTGAAAATAAAATATGCGTAATAAAATGAATTGAAAAATATGTTTTTAAAAATCACTTTACATATACATTTTAAGGGGAGTTAAGGTTTTCAAATATTAGTATTATTAGTTAAGTAATAATTTGTGAAAATTCAGTTATAAATTGTGAAAATTTAGCACTTAATTGTGAAAATAAGAAGTTTTAAAATTATGAAGAAGTTTTAAAATTAGGATCGGCGAATTTGTGAAGCTACCGTAAAACGGTAGTAAATTTGTCCTGGACAGATCCCTGAGATAGTTGATACGAGAGGGCGATGCAAATAGTCTGCATGCATGAATGCAATGATAATGTTGTTTAATTATTGATTTGATTATGATGTTAGCTCTCTTTTGCTTAAATTTAAATGTAATTTTTATCGTCCCTGTTCGTCCTTGCCCCTAGTTATAGATTTGTTTCCTCAAAGTGTGCAGTTCCCTCATATATAAAATTTCAAGTGTATTGAATAGAAATTTTTTTTCTTGAAGTTTTATTATTTTTCCTTAAAATCAAAGAAGGTAGAGGCTTGAATGTATCATGAACTTAAATTTATGTTTTAACTGTTGGTGACTAGTTGAGGGTTGAAGCAGTGATAATTTATGAAAAGAATGATAAGAAACATTTAATTTGAAATGTTAAAGCAATTGTCAAATTACTACTTGTAATAGTACTTGTTTTACGATTTTCTTGTAAATTAGTTAACTGATTAATAAAATGTGTGATGCTATAATTTGTATATTTTATTTACAAGTGAGGATTTTGCACGTATTCGTTTAAATTTGCAACTAAAGACTAATGTGTACTTTTCATTTTATGTCCCATATAAACAAGTATTAAATTAAAATTTTCTTATTAAAATATAGACTATTGTAGAATTATACAACAAGTCTGCAAATATAATGTGACCCAATAGATCTTCTAAACTGTTCATGATAAATGCCAACTTGTTTAAAAAAATGTTCCAAATGAAGTAAATTATTAGAGTTTTTATATAAGGGTTTTGGCCAAAAAATATTGACAAGGTCTTCACAGGTACACATTCTATTTTATTAAGAAATAATTTCGAAAGTTATGATTTTTTTACTTCATTTAGAACATATATGTTCTAAATGAAGTAAAAAAATCATAACTTTCGAAATTATTTCTAAATAAAATCGAAATTTGGTTGGGCCATTGTTGGTTGAATAGTATTTGTTGGTTGGGCCATTGTTGGCAGGTATGGTAAAACTTGGTTGGGCCATCGTTGACAGGTATCGTAAAACTTGGTTGGGCCATCGTTGGCAGGTATGGTAAAACTTGGTTGGGCCAACTGTTGGCCCATCGTTGGGCATGGGTTAGTTGGGTAACTGATGGCAACATACAAGTTGTCCAACCGTGGAAGGAAACAAAGGGCCAACGTTATGCCAACGATTTAAACTTGGTTGGGCCATTGTTGGCATGTATGGGTAAACTTGGTTGGGCCAACTGTTGGCCCATCGTTGGGTATGGGTTAGTTGGGTAACTGATGGCAAGTGTGCCAAATCATACAAGTTGTCCAACCGTGGAAGGAAACAAAGGGCCAACGTTATGCCAACGATTTAAACTTGGTTGGGCCATTGTTGGCATGTATGGGTAAACGTGGTTGGGCCAACTGTTGGCCCATCGTTGGGTATGGGTTAGTTGGGTAACTGATGGCAAGTGTGCCAAATCATGCAAGTTGTCCAACCGTGGAAGGAAACAAAGGGCCAACGTTATGCCAACGATTTTTGCTACTTGGGATGTCTCTTTTATTATATGGATTTTTAAAAAATTAACAGTTTCCCACCAGGAAAATACTCATTTATTAAAGTTTTATGGAATATCAGCATTAGATATATTAACTAATGTCATGAAATAATACTAACATATAAAGAAACTTACCTCACAGTTCACTAGTCTCAATACGTTACCGTGAGAGCAATCGGGTGAAAAATTTGTTTCCTCTTCTTCTTTATATACCATCAAATCTCCAACTGCAATCAACAAATTAAACAAGCGATTAGGGTTAACGCCGAGTTGAAAACTTGGCAATCTATTTCGGTTATCCGATTGCCGGTAATTCCCCCCAAAAATCCACTCCCGCGAAACGATTTAAATGAATAATGACTTTGATTGCTCCACTCCTCGCAGCTTTTATCATCGGTTCGAACATCACATTTAACGTCAAGGAGGCATTCGCGAATCATTTAATCACTGCGAGCGATCCGATTATAAATCCAACGACGAATATTCGATGTGAATTGATGTGCCGCAACGGGCGTCCATTACTGCGACAGTGATTGCTAATTGCGAAAATATTAAGGCAGTTAATCCGGTTCCTCCATTATTATTAAGGCACTCATCGCACAAACAACTTTCGACATCAGGGTGTAGTAGCGGTGATTCTTCCGAGATAAAAATGGAGAAAGGATAAAATAAACACATTTTTCGAGTGGAAAATAGTGCTTAGAAGTCTTAGTCGTAGAGGTTATATACTGAGGGGGAGCTTTGGGTGTCTACTCCCATTGTAGCGAGTGTAGTCTTCGTGCCCAACTGGAGCATATCCCTAGTAGCACAGTGCATACCAAATATCCCGAGTTTACGAAACTTCAACTAGAAGTAAACGGATTTAGGTTATACATGACAAAAATCGGACAAATCTAGATCGTGCGGGCTGCTTGTGTATTTTCTAATCTTACTTGTAAAGATTCTCCCTCCCCCAATTAGGGTCGGACACACTGAGCGATTCAAATTGCGCGACCCATAAAAAAGTTATAAAAAATTATTAAGATCCTTATCAAGAGGACGGGACTAACATGACGTTCAGCCTCAGTCCCATCATTTTGATAACGATCTGAACGACTTTTTTTAAGAATGTTTTATGGGTCGCGCGATTTGAATCGCTCAGTGTGTTCCGACTATTAAAGGGTGATCACGATCAGGGCATTCATAAAACGACTGGCAATACCATTTTGGAAATGACATCTTAATGACATATTAAATTTTGATTGGTGAGTTTGGACATTTTACCTTGTAGGGGGATTAGGTAATTCACCCCCACATAGCTTTATATAATACTTTAGTGACAAAATTGCTTCGTTAGAGGTTTGAGATTTTTGACATTTTCCCATAAGTAGACAAACTCCCAAGCTTCATTTTTTTTTGAACTTGAACTCTTAAACTAAATATTTTAACAGTAATTGCTGGTTTAACACAAATTAGAAAGGGCTCAACTCGAACTAGAAAAGTTAACTATATTACATAACCATTATGTTGCATTGTGTTATTCCTTTAAAAACCAACGGGACTTTTAATTGACCCTAGTAAAATAAAACTACTAAACTATTTTTTTTGTTTTAAATGATTCTAATAATTTAAAAACCAACAAAAATTATGGTCTCTTATGTATAAAAACTCTAGGTTCCTTTTTGTGATAAATTTTCTTGGCAAGAGAGAGCTATTTTCCGAAATCTAAGCGTTTAAGAGACGTCTTTTTGCCACTCACTTCCTTTGGCCACAGTGTTACCTATTCAATGTGCCCCCTTCTCCTATCACCTTCACGGTGCTTGGTGCTTGGAATTGAGTCTGTTAATCCCGGTCGTCTAACCCTAATGGGAGCACATTTTAATAAGGTCCATAAAAGTGGTTTTCAAGACGAAAGGGTGGCGCCGAGAAAATCTAGCGCTAAGCACCGTTAGATGAGCCGTGGAGGATCACGGTTAGCTCAACCGGGGGGGATTTGGGGAGGGTTAAAATAAATCGATTAATTAAGTTTCCATCAAATTTGAAAATGAACTAACTCTCTGGGAGATAACCAGAAAAGTTTTGTGATTATGGCTTAATTTGAAGCGAATGGTTTTTCGAAGGTTAATTCCAATATTCGATTAAGTTTTAGTTAGTTTTGTAACTATTCTGGAATAGTTTTGAAGCCGTGAAAGTTTGGAATTTCTGACGGTTTTTCAGATAATATTATTTTCTACATTTGCTGAATTTTGGACAGCCATTATTATTTTACTGGAATATTTTTGGTACTACAATATGAAGGCTTTTCAAAATTATATATCAATGTTCTTTAACTGTATCAATCCTGACTTCCCCTAATTTTATACAAGATGTATTATATATTTTATCCAGTCTAAGTTCTAAGATTTTAATTTTAGTTGATCATCCAAACTGTATTAAGTATGGGTGATTAAAGCCTCAACTATGAAAATAGTTGTAAAATATGTTTAGAATCCTAGAACATTCTTTAATTGGGCTCGAAACACTATGATACATTTATTATCTATGTAATTTTTCAACAAAATTATTACAGAATTATCTTTTTATTCATATAGTCCAATCGCAACATAGTACATCTTTGTGTTCATAACGTCCTCTACCAAAATATTGGTCATGTTAGATCTCTGAAGCCATAGCATTACTACGTAACGTTAGGTTTGATCATGTCACTACCGTGTGTAATAAGGATAGTTAACTTCGGAACTAAAACATAGCTTTTTCCCCCATACTTTCAAACCCATATTGTCTCCATATTTTCCAAACCATGCAAACAATCTGTTCCCCCATACTTCTATATTTAAATGAAGTGGCCTATACATTCTTGCAAAACAAAGTAATTGATGCTAGTAAAATAAAAGCTTGATATACTTTCATGGGTATTCTTTTTCATATTCTATAATAAAAATATAATGAAACTCAATTGTCTCCATATTTTCCAAACCATGCAAACAATCTGTTCCCCCATACTTCTATATTTAAATGAAGTGGCCTATGCATTCTAGCAAAACAAAGTAATTGATGCTAGTAAAATAAAAGTTTGATAAACTTTCATGGGTATTCTTCTTTCATATCTTATATATTAAAATAATTGGGTTTTTCTTTCGGCCGGCCGCCAGGCCGAACCCTTCAACCAATTTCGACAAACTCGGTTTCTATTGAAAGCTTTCCACCCCTAGATGATCCAATAATATAACACGTTCCTCCAAAACCTTCCATTTTAAAATTATGCGTTCTTTTCGTTTTGCTCTAATGTTAACTCTATGGAGAGGTTCCTTTCGGCCGGCCGCCAGGCCGAACCCCTGAACCGATTTGAACAACATTGGTCTTGATCGAAAGATTTCCACCCCTAGATGAGCCAATAATATTTCACGTTCCTCCAAAACTTTCCATTTTTAAATTACACGTTCTTTTCACTTTTCTCTAATGTTAACTCTATGGAGAGGTTCCTTTCGGCCGGCCGCCAGCCCGAACCCCCGAACCGATTTGGGCAAACTCGGTCTTGATCGAAAGCTTTCCACCCCTAGATGAGCCAATAATATAACACGTTCCTCCAAAGCATTCCATTTTTGAATTAGAAATTTATTTCAATTTGCCCCATTGTTTTAAGTTAATATTTTTACCAACACTGGCAAAACGACTTTTAAAGAGCGTGAAGTAAATATACTTTGAGGTTAAACTTCAAAGATTTGACGGTTCACTAGATTTATCCCAATGGAATACTAGGCACATTTAATTCAAAAATTTTACTGCTACAGATTTGATTGAAGTTTTTCTTATAATAATTTAAGGTTTTGGGAAAATGCCACATAAACTGGGTTATTTAGGGGTAGTAAGATTTCATTTAAATACAAGTTTGTACAGATCCAGTTAGGCGGATTGGGCTGACGACCTGTCGAATTTAAGTGACAATTATTTCAATGTGATAAATTTGTGACAACGCCATGTGAAATTAGAGACAAAACGTCTTTCGAGGATAATTTAATTAAAACTGCATATTTAATGATAGGGGATGAATAAATACGAACAGGTAGTAACGAGTGAATCTCGCTTCAGCGCCAAAGAAGGCTAGCTGTAAAACCCGGCTTTGCCGGGTTGTAACAGCTAGTTCTATAATAAAAATATAATGAAACTCAATAGTTTTTCATGAGACAAAATCTTTATAGTTAATTGTTAAGCGCGCACTTTTTTTTTTCAAATTGCGCTTTCAATGTGTTTCCCTTCAAACAAAAAGTATACCATGAATCCAATGTAAAAAATACGCTACCATTTATTGTTATTTTTATTTAAATTAACTGAAATTTGCTTTGGGCATGTATCTTTATTCCAATCTGAAAAAGTTATTTTCTCAAGCTTATTTCACTTGAAAAACATAATTTGAAGTTTGCTAATTTAATTAAAATACCTCGTTATTGTGGAAACACGTTTCAGTGAAAACATACGAGGTGAAAATTATTAAAAGATTCCTTTGAGTTACATCAAAGGATCGTGAAAGAAAATTAATTTTTATACACGATACTCATTCAGAAATTTTTCTTGTATTTGGAGTGAAAAGAACAAATATATTTAACTTAATTATTTCTTACATTCCATGTTAAAAGAAATTCAGATGAATTATCCAACGAATTACAAATATTTCACAGATAATAAATCTCATAGTTATTTATGGACACGCTAAGAACAACTGTTTTTGAAAGCAGTATATCTTCATTGGATGTAAACCTATAAGGGACATATTTAACATACAAATACAAAATAATAGGGATGTGAATATAGTGTTGCAAAGGAAATTTAAAGTAGTATTTCATAGTATTTTATTTTAATACAGATTTAAAATTAGCAAAGCAGCACAAAAGGAACTATAATATTACTTTGTAATCTATACATACTTTTTAAAATATATTTAGTATTTATTATATATTTACAGCAAAACATATTCTTCATTTTGTTGAAAAAATCTAAAATAAAAAAAATATCAGACAATTTATAAAAATACAAAGAAGCATTTTTAACATTCTTTAGCTTCCTTTAAGCCCACGTCTCTTGGGTATCTCATGTTTTTTTAGAAAATTTGTGATTTAAGTCTTTATAAATCTGTACTACACATCTTATTATTTAAGATTTAAATATCATCTTGCCTTTTATTTTTACTTTTTAGGTCAAAATAAATAATATAAGGGAAAATTACAATAATACACATATGAGACACCAAGGAGTCAAATTGACTCTTACAGGTGACCTACAATTATACATCAATGGGTTTTCAAGAAAAAGAAAAGATAAGAAAGATTGGTCGTCAGAAATATATTTTTACAATATTTGGTGACCGAATACCCTCTAGTCTAGTTTTTAATAATTGATAATGTAAGGTGCACATATCCGCATAAAGCATTTAAAAATGAGAATAACTCTAAATGTCATCCTTTAGGTATTACCGTTCAAGAACTATGAGAGCCGTTTATATAAAAAAAAGCCTAAAAAGTAGATATCTACACATAAGAAGATAAATCCTTACACCCGGCAAAAATTATTTCGTGGATAACACTATAAGTTGTATAAAATACGTATATAACAAGAAGATGATATATTAGCACCTTAAAAAGAATGAATAGGATCTTTACAAACTTTGAAACTTCTCAAACCGTTTTAATAACTCCAAAAAGCAATAAACATTCAACCGTAAAACTTAACTTAAGGACTCCGCACTCTCCCCACACCGACTTACCCCCCATTAAATTCCCACCTCCTAGACAGAACCTGGGAAATATTAACAAAAAAAATCCCTTCTATCCACCCACTATTTCGCATTTTAATTTACGCCCCCAAGAAGAAAGGCAGAAACGCCATCATCCGAAAAGGAAAAAGGGGTAAAAATCCTCCCCTCCAGACGATAATATATTGACAAGAGGATCGGACCGCTATGAGATCTCATCGGGTCTCCAGGAATTTCCGACCGCCCCTATTTCATTGCTGAGGGCCCTGGGGGAGTTCAGGAATTCGTATTCATATAATGCTTTATGTCCCGGACTTCTTGGAGAGTTGATTGCCGCTTCAAAAATAATGGTATTTTCTTCCTTTCTCATATCAACATACTTCGAGCTTGGTGGTGGATTATTGATTTATCGACAGGTCCGGTGTTCATGATCCGAGGGAAGAGTTTATGGACGTGGAGATTGTACAAATCCAAGCTTAATGTGGGGTGATCTGTAGGGTGAAGCATGTGATAATAAAATGTTTTTTTGGAAGAATCTGTGTTGAAGTTAGTTAGTTGTGATTTTTTTTCTTGGTGTCTAGTTTCTTGTTGATGGGAAAATCAAAGTTAAGAGGGGAGTTGATTCTTTATCGCGCGTGTGTCTGTGACTGATATCTTTTGGTGTAAGAATTTTTATGAGGGATAAAAACGAATTCGTTTTTTGTGTCGGATATTTGGTGAAGAAAGAAGTGAGAAAATGGGGAACTTATGGATTAGAATCAATTGTTGTGATTTATTGTCATAAAAGTCAATTTCCAAAATGTAAAAAAAATAATCAAAATATCACTCACCTAGCAGTTTATTTATATCCTCACCTATAGTCTGTTTATTTAGAATTGACCCCCTGAAACAGGATAAAAAACTCTCAATAGTGCCTAATAACACTCATCATTCAACTTCAGTGACCGATCCTTTTACAGTATTTTAACTACCACTGTTTAGGTTACCTAATGAGGAAGTTGCATGATTTTTTATATTTTTTTAATCGATTCTTCTTGCAAAAATAAGCAACTACCCAAAATTTGAGGCCGATCGAGAAATTTTTTGATTGCCAAAAAAATTAACAAAAATCCCCTTTTCAAAAGCGCGCGAAAACGCCAAGAGTATGATGTGACGTCATCTTACAGTTTAAACAACAAACGTTTTCAGTCACGTGTTTTTTTCTCGACTTTCAAAGTAAAATATTTAATTACCTGTACATTTTTTTGAAAAATTGACTAGATATTTCATTTAACCATACAAAAAACTATACGGCACACTTGTTTGTTTTTGAAAATCTGACACATGCAACTTCCTTATTACTGCTTTACTGCTGCAAAAGAAAAATTTTTCGATGATAATTACAATAGTATAACTGCTTCTAATACATTTTGTCTCAGGTGCCAATTCTAAATGAACAGACTAGGTACAGCAGATATTTTATGTTGGTGTGTGTGTAATTTGAACCATTAAGTCATCAGAAATGTCTTATCAGCGAAGTTTAGTCGGAGCTAATACACACAAATTCATTCTGTGTTAAAAAATGGAATTTTTTAAAAAAAAATTACTATTTAATTATTTGTGTATCCAAAATTTTAGCATAAAATACTTAAATAATTCTATATTTTAGATCTAAAATAAGTTTAACTGCTCTTAGTGGCATATGGATACTTAAATACTGCAATGATATAAATTTATAACTTGACCACTATTTAATACCATAGAGTAATTTTGTTAATATTGAAATTAATTTTCTTTATTTAAAGAATAAAGATATAAATTTTTTTTATTTACATGCGTTTTCTGAGAATTTGGTTCTTTTCTATCTTATCTCTGGAATTGATGTTAATCATTCGTAAATCAAATCATAAAAATATATGTTAAAATAATAAAACGTTTTAACCATCAGTTCCACCCGACTAAAATCCACTTGATTAAATCAGAACATAAAAAACCACTTCTTTGACTTGGGTAAAATATATCAAACCAATATTCTTCTGAATACAAAATTCTGCGTTAACACCGAAGTAAAAAATGCATTTTCGACACGACATACTGCATTTAAAAACCCCTCCATGAGATATTGAAAGTCATTTCACTTTCAGCAATACTTCATCCCATCTATGAATGTGCTCATTGTTATTTCGAGAAAAGTGCTCCACGATCAAAAGTGGCCACGAGCTTTATCTTGACACACACTAAGAGGAAAGTTTGAGAGGCAGAACTTTTTTGAACTCCGGAATTCGAAAAATTGAGAAAAAGATCCAGCAGAGCTGTCTCATATTATGATTTGTTTTCATCTTTTCCCACGACTTCCATGCAGGTGTAATAAATTGCTCAATATCATTTTTCGTTCTCGAAAATATAAAATGGAATCCCCTTTAGGGTCTGAAAATTCAATTTCCTTTTCCTAAACGCGATGTATCAGGCAGGTGGGTGAGGAAAGAAAAAAAAACTCTTTCTTCGAAACAAAAACCTGACACGTCATTAATTTTCGAAGAGTTGGCAACATAGGACAAAAGTAAAGCGCCAGGGCAGAGTGCGTGAACAAAAAACAAATTTGAATGAGAGTATAGGTATGGTATGTGAGTTTCTTTTTTACTTATAAAATAAAAAAGAGCTCTATTAACAGGCGGAGGAAAAGTGGAGCAAAAATTAAGAATAAATCCTAGATGGGGAATTTTCTTTTGTAGCTATGGCCTTTGGGAGTGTTTTTGTTACTGTTAGCTTTATGGTGATGTAAAATATTGTTAGGGATTTCGTTTGATATAGGAATTTAATTCAAAGCGTGACGACTTTGGAAGAAGCATAAAGTTGTTTTTTGGAAAAGGTGGAGCGTTTTTTAAAACTCCCTTTCTCCGAAGGGATTAAAAAATAAAGGCAATAGGAAAAATAAACGTACCTGAAGTAATAGTAAAATCTTTAATTTTCAAAGAAAATTCTATGTCTACATTCGGAATTTTAAAACTGATAATGATAAGTGAAATAACAATAGAAGGTGCTCCCAGCTTTTAAGCCCTAAAGATTGCAAATAATTGGAAAAAATTCCCTTTTCCCGATCTATATAATATGAAACTTCAGTTTTACATCAAAGGACATCTTTTTTGAGGATTTTCTTCTGAAAAATTCCCGAAATTTATTCGTTTCAACCACCATTATTGGAATTAAGCGTTTTTGAGCAAAATGATCCTACCTTTCGCCTTAAAATTAGAAAATAGGTATTATGAGATACAGTTTATAAATAATTTATTCTGGCTAAATAAGTTCAAAAAACACATATTAGCCAGTTTTATCACAATAGCAAATTCAAAAATATGTCTTGAAAACGTAATAGGGACACTTGTGGAAATTCCAGATTTTGACAATAGGAAATCATTGATAAGGTTATACTAAAACATATTTCTTAAATTTTTTCGATTTGTTTTATCATTCGTTTTTTTAAAGTAATTTTCAAAAATTTCCCCCACTAGAATTTGAGGTGTGGCTTACGTGCCGTCACAACTGCTTTATCTCGAACCTTCAACCAATCAATACTTTCAAGAAAAAGGATTTCACCATTGACGAAAGGATTTTATCATGGGATTTAACCATTGCTCATGCGCCAAAGGGAAAAGTGACTTCATGCGCCAAACCCAGCTTTTTCACAAACCCCTCTGCGCATTGTAGTTTTTAATTTTTTTAAAAATAACTAATGATCGTATTTCAAAAATTTATTTTCCAATCATATTTTCTAATGAATCTTTATTAAAATAAATAAACTTTGAGGAATCGTCGCATTCCCTATTTTAGAATATCTTAAAAACTAGAGATGATGTGTAAAAATGGATGCTGTATTCTGAATCAAGAGGTCAAACATATATTGAAAAACGGCTTTAATGTTCCTGGCAACAAAAAAAAAGGTTTTTTTTTGTGTGTAGACCTGTGTTATCATCGTATATTTCATATCCGTATCTAACGTAAAAGTAATTGAAAATTCAAGACCTCAAGTTACGGCAACTTCTCACCGAACTCACCTCTCGGTCTCATTCATTACCGGTATTTCCGCGCAAACTCTCGGCGTCATCAAACAAAATTTTAATGAATTAGGCCCCCCCACGAAACGACGCTCGATTCCACCCAGGCCATTTCTGGTTTCCATTAGTAGCTCCAATCGGGCTGCTCGTTTCGGGCCATCGACTGTTGGTGGCTGTCAGCGTCGAAATTAGTTTTAGAGGCCTTTTAATGCCAAGTATTTAGCACTGAAGTCATGGGACAGATTAGAGGGGCCCGAGTTATTTTGCTGCTGAAAAAGGAAGTGCTGAGATGAGGGAGATTAGAGAGTATATATCCTATTTTAATTATTTTCAAAGTTGGGGTGGTAGTTAGAATTATTGGGATAAGCTAAATTAGATTCAGTGTGTGTGTTTCTTTTTTAATTTCTGGGAATTTCGTAAACTAATTGAGTGTGATGATTTAATTGGAAAAACAATCGGAAGTCGCGTTATTGAAATTTATGTAGGAGTAGTAGATGACTTCGCTTTTGGGACTGTGAGTTCATTATTTTCTTCCGGTCGTGATTTTTATTTTTATAGAAAAAATTAGAGCGCGTGTGTTTCGTGATATATTTTTACAAATAATTTATTGTCAAGATTTTTTTAAGGCGAATTTGAATCTAGTAGTTGCAGTGATTTATCATTTGACCAGGTATTTGGGTTTGTTTATAGGGTTAGAAAAGGATCGAACCCCAGGTTATAACCAATATAGATTAAGACTCTAACCTAGGTTATAATCGAATTTCCTCATAAATCCTTGATTATTGTCTTACTTGATACGACCTTTACTGTACTCTTCCGGAATCCCGGCACAGGCGATAAAGTCGCCAATAATGATGCAGCCAGCTCCAAACGGAGTAATATCTGTTTCGGAAGTCTTGTATATGAGTTGTCATGTGTGAGTTGTCTCCAAAAAATCTGCTTGGCGAGATTTGCGCCGGGAAGAATACCGACTTTACTAAATTACAGTGCTTCTCCAACTTTCTCACAGTATTGGTGAGCCACTTTTCAATATTAATTTGCTTCGCGTCCACTCCTTTCATACAGTAACAATACATGCAAATACAATTCTTGAAGAAAACGGCTATAGTAACCGCTATCCAACTTATAGGGGCCTGCAGGTCCTTCCACGGAGTTTATTTTAAAAATTTAGTGGAATTGAGTTCTTTTCTTATTCTTTTTCATTTTATTTGTTTCAGTCTTCCTATTTTCCCACATTTGTGCCGTGAGTTATAAAAACAAGCTTCAAAGTTTATTTGCTGCAGATAACCAACTAAAATTAATATTTTAAATAACTAAATTGATTAACTAAATTAAAATTAATTAATTGTTAAGAAAACAAGTTGAGACGTGGTGTATATTTTATTAATCAGAGTAGTCGGCTAAAATTATAAAATTCTGGTTTACTCTTATTGGCGAACTTTAACTTCATTAAAGCTCAACAATTTGTTATGATGTTCCTAAAATATTTAAATCCCTCTATTTAAAGGTTCATTTTATAACTCTTCATATGATGAATTTCTTGAGATAATCTTTTAAATTGCCTAGGTAGTTTTTTTCCAAATAGTGACACTAATTGTTAGTTGTAATATCAAGAGAGAACCTTATAGAATAGATTTTCTAACTATTGAATTGTTGCAGATACATTGTTAGAAGGAACTAATTTATCGCATTCACTGTCTCGTTTCATTTTAATACTTTTTCCCCATGTGTCTTCATTTTAAAATAAGACTATTAAGTCACTTTAATATTTTCACGTCAATCTTTTTTTATGAACACCGAAAATATCACAATCTCTAATACCTAAAAATAGAGATTTCTATTAAATCTCATTAAATCCCTTAACCTTGCTCAATCTGATAAATTTACACAGGAAAGACACTCCACAAACTCCAAAATAAATCAAATAATCGATGAATGGCCTTTCAATTTACTTGACGTCATTCGAGAACCTCATTCCCTCTCTAACACAAGAATGAAACAACATCGAACCTCTATAACTTATTAGTCTCTCTAATAAGCCGAAGTTTCCTCTGTTGAGGGGAATGTATGGATTTCTGATAAATTTTGAAACGATGTTATTCATTTATTATTTAATAAAGCGACCAGCCGTTGCTTGGGTAAATTTTGTTACAACCAATAACACAAATTCAATTTATGATTAGAGTCATCATCCTTGAACTCTTTCACAGATTTACAGAGAGTTTCTCCAATTATCGAGGCAGATAACGAACCAGTTTCGAACACATGCTTCTTCCGTAACACAATACCCCCTGGCAGCGTTCTCAATCGTTGTGCTTGCTCAAAAGACGTTTTAAACAATCTATGTTGTGTGTGTGTATTTGAGACCTCATTGCATTGTTACTTCGCCGAGGGATTATCTAAAAGAGTAGAGTTCTCTGTCTTGCTGGGAGGGACCTGATGCCTGCTGGTGATGGGAGTGTTCTGTTACACACACTTTTGTGAGATCAAGAGGAGTGAGGACTTAGTCGAAGCTCAATAGTCACCTGTGGGAAGAGTTTAGGATTGTCATCCCTTGTTTTTCATTTATTCGAACTCATTTTTTAACTATTTATTTAAAACCTTCCAACCTCGCATGAGGTCTGAAGAGACCCCAAAGGCACTCTGTCGTTTGATATCTCCCGTGGATTTTAGTTTTGGAGGTTTTCAATGCTAAATACGTGAAGTTTTACAATGGGTAAAAAAGATAAAGTTGAAGAAAAATAGAAGTATTCCTCTCTGGGGTCTCCTCAGACCCCAGGCACGAATATGGTAAATTAATAACAATAAATGGAGATGTTTCATTTTTTTTTTCATATTGATATATCAAGGTTTCTGTTTTTGTTTTAGTTGTATAGAGATTTCTTGGAGGGTCAGAATGTGTTGATATTTTAATACTTTTACAAAGTAAAGATTTGAAGAATTGATTTGAAATCATTTAATTTCGCCTTCTTAATTTTTTTTTTCATATTTTGAGAAAATGAGCCATTTTTAAAAAAAATTTTTGAGGAACTGACAGTGGAAGCAAAAAAACGCCGCAATTGAAATTTCGAATTAAAGGTTCTGATTTTTGACTTAAATGGCTTGTTTCATCATTACTATAACCATTCTAGTCATTTTTTGACAGAAAAAAAACCCTGGGTATGATTTTGAGGATGTTCCCAAATGGGAACATCTGCGTTTGGGGTGAAGTTTTGAGGGATTTCCCAAAAGGCACATATTTTACAATTAATTCAAATAAAATGATTGAAATAGGTTTCTACTCAATAGTTATGAACATTTTTATGATAGTGGACGGTTTTTTCATTTTTATTATCCATACTTGGACTATTGAGTAACATTTTAAAGATTTTCATAAGAAAAAATTTACATGTTTATTACGTACGCGAAGCTTTTCCATACATTTTTCTTGCACTATGGGAAATATTTTGTTATAAAAAATACAAAAGAGTGTTTTCATGCTCTTCAAAGCTAAACAGTTACGTTCTTGTGAGAAAAATTAGTTTTAATTACGGTTCAAAACGGATATCTAGCATAAAATCCACTAATTGCATTCAAATCTAATTAGCTTTCAAAAGTGATAATCATAATTATCTCCTTGATTCATTAAAGCTGTGTTTCTCATGAAAGATTCCGAACTGAACCACATATCTCTTACATCCAACTTTCGTTAGAAGAGTGTTTTTATATGTACGTACACTAGGGTGGAGCGAAAAACACAAATTTTCGAATTTCAATTTTGGTTACCTCCAAAAAGTTGCCTTTTAGTGCCAAAAGAACACCTGTAAAATTTTATGAATTTTGAATAATCCTTCAGGTCTCTACCAGGGCTCATATGTTTACAAAAAATAGGTTTTTACTATAAATTTTCCCTTTACATTGTTTATTTGCAAACTTTTCTGCCAATTTTGGTGTTTTTAATATAAAATGTAACTTTCCAGGCCCCTCAATAGGTTTTTTAAATGAAAAGTTAATGAAAAGACACCAATAAATGTAAAGTACAGGTTTAATGTGCTACAATACTTGGGGGGAGCAAAGAAATTTTTCTTCGAAATCGGTCTGCGGCTATTGCTCAAAGTTTGTGGTTGGTGGTCCTAATAACCTATAGAAAATTCAAACTTGATAGGATAATATCTTCAGGTCGCACTTTTGAGTTGAAGTATGAAAATTTTATGAAAAATGTAAAAAAATTTGAAAATTTTCCTACTAACTTCTAAACGATTCCGATGTTATTTTATCACCAATAATTACAGGTATTGCTTGTATGTTGCTTAACATTAGCAAATTAGAATCTTTGAATGAAGCAAAAGTGGTGAAATAATTCTTTAAAATTCATCAATGGACTATGTAATGCAGTTATGTTAAAGATATTATATAATTACACTATGATGGTTAGAAACAATGTTTACGGAACAAATCCGGCTGACTCTTTTGTTAAATTATCCCCTGTGTCCGAATATGACCTCCGTTTGCACCACCAACCTTTGCTTTTGGGGGGACGTCCCCAAATTGATTTTAATTCCTTTTCGGTAATTTTATGCCTATAAATTTAGTTTTTTTAGTATTAAGAGTATACTTTACACTTTAAATTTCTCATGAGAAGTCAAAAAGGTTTTATGTACTAAAAAATCAACATTTTTAGCTAGGTGTATTATTTAAAATGCAACTTTTCCTTATTAATTGAGAAAAACCTATGTAATTGATTACGAGGGGTTTAGCGTTTTAATGTTTTATTTGTATTTTTCGTCTAACCCAATTTAAACAATTTCTCATCCACCTCTTAACATTCCCAAATAAAGGAAATTAGAAAAGAAAAATCGAAGTAGTATTTAGTGAAAAATATAAGAAAAAGGACAGATAAAAAACTTTTAATGATTTTTTACAAGCAATATGGAAAACCGCTTTTTAAATACATCACCTAGCTAAAAATGTTGATTTTTTAGTACATAAAACCTTTTTGACCCTCTCATGAGAAATTTAAAGTGTAAAGTAATCTCTTGATACTAAAAAACTAAATTTATAGGCATAAAATTACCGAAAAGGAATTAAAATCAATTTGGGGACGTCCCCCAAAAAGCAAAGGTTGGTGGTGCAAACGGAGGTCATATTCGGACACAGGGGATAATTTAACAAAAGAGTCAGCCGGATTTGTTCCGTAAACATTGTTTCTAACCATCATAGTGTAATTATATAATATCTTTAACATAACTGCATTACATATAGTCCATTGATGAATTTTGAAGAAATATTAAACCATTTTTGCGTCATTCAAAGATTCTAATTTGCTAATGTTAAGCAACATACAAGCAATACCTGTGACTATGGGCGATAAAATAACATCGGGATCGCGTTTAGAAATTAGTAGGAAAATTTTCAAATTTTTTACATTTTTCATAAAATTTTCATACTTCTACTCAAAAGTGCGACCTGAAGATATTATCCTATCAAGTTTAAATTTTCTATAAGTTATTAGGACCACCAACCACAAACTTTGAGCAATAGCCGCAGACCGATTTCGAAGAAATTTTTTTTGCTCCCCCAAGTATTGTAGCACATTAAACCTGTACTTTACATTTATTGGTGTCTTTTCATTAACTTTTCATTTAAAAACCTATTGAGGGGCCTGTAAAGTTACATTTTATATTAAAAACACCAAAATTGGCAGACAAGTTTGCAAATAAAGAATGTAAAGGGAAAATTTATAGTAAAAACCTATTTTTTGTAAACATAAGAGCCCTGGTAGAGACCTGAAGGAGTTATTCAAAATTCATAAAATTTTACAGGTGTTCTTTTGGCACTAAAAGGCAACTTTTTGGAGGTAACCAAAATTGAAATTCGAAAATTCGTGTTTTTCACTCCACCCTAACGTACACACTTTTCCTTATATTTTCAAAACTCTTCAATTTTATTCCTAAAATGTTTATGTAAAAAAAGTACTTGAGCAAAATATACACACAAATCCTCAGAAACACTCTAAATATGCTCTTTGCATAACCCCTAATGATAATTACTGGAAATTAATCGATCGGGGAGTTAGAAAAATATGCAAGTGTAAGAATGTGCCATAAAGATTTGGCATTTATTTCTCCATAAATCACTTGAAAAAATTAAGTTACATATTTTTGTATTTAAAACATCATTCTCAACCTGTTTAGATCCTTTAAGACAAAAGAGATTAAAAAAATTAAAGAAAATAGGAAATAACCCAAGACAGCAAAAACTGGTAGAATACAAGTAGAATAGACGTCTTTTCCACCAGTACCACTCGTCTAAAACTGTTCTAACACTCCTCGAAAACTCCTCTAAACCTAGTAGATTTCTAGTAGAAATGTCCTTCCAAAAGTCTTCTAATAGACGTCCTCCCATGGACTACTATACGTCCAACAGTAGACGAGTGTGGTCCTATTATGGAACAATGTACTCTTCCAATAGACGTTACTTGGTCCACTTATAGAACATCTAATAGACGTCTATTAGACGACTTCAGGGTGACCATATACGGGCCCGCCCCTTTTTTCCTACACTACTGATTTTTATTTGTTATTGATTTAACCCTACAATGCATGATTTTTTAAATTCACTTGAAAATCATTTATGTGACTTTTATTATGGTGTAAATTAGTAAAAAAATACTACAAAAATTAATTTAATTTTTTTCTACTTTTTATTTGCAAAAAACTTTGTCCTTGAGAAATTAATTTGTGTCTCTTGTGAAATTAATTATAAAGTGAAATAAAACCAAATGCTCTAAAAATATAAAAAAACAACTTATCTTTTCAAAACATTTTTTTCCAAGCTGAATTTTTTTTTATTTTAATTTATATGGTCCTTTAATTTTGGCGTTTTCTGTGTCTTGACTTTCGTCTCACTAGCCACTAACAAATGTCTGAAAATAGTGCCCCTGCTGTGATCTACTGGCAGTCTAAAGTGCTAATACGATGAAATGGTATATCTATTGTACTTATTGCATGTTGTTGTCGTTTGGAAATGAAAGTTCGAGTAGGAAATGGGGAAAAATGTCGTGTTGCCAAATGGCATCAGTATGCACAGTAGGGTTAAGTTAATTTTTTTCTAATAACTTAAACTTTTATAAAACTTTTATAATTAGGTATCTTTTTTTATAACAATTTTAGGCCATTTTGAAAAGGGTCTAAATTTTTTTGGCTATAATTATAAACATTGATTCGATTCAAAATGGCCTAAAATTATTAAGTAACGATTACTTATTATAAAATGTTGGTAAAAGTACAATAGTTAGTTTTACAGGGGTTTAACTTATTACAAAAAAAGAACTTAAATCAATAACAATTAAAATCAATAGTGTAAGAAAAGAAAACAAAATATATTACATTTCGTTGCTAGTAGTAGTAAATTATTTAAAACAATTTTAATCCCTGTTAAGCAACCTGTTAAAACGATTGTATTAAAATTGAGTAAAAAGTACTCAAATCGGCTCCGATCCAATAAGTACTCAAATTTAAATACATGAATATACTCATTCTGAAATGTGCAAACTCAAAAATGAAATATTGTGAGCTCATTTTTGAGTTCAAGCTCAAGATGTTTCATTTTTGAGTATGCAAATTTTCAGAAATGAGTATATTCATGTATTCAAATTTGAGTACTTATTGGATCGGAGCCTTTTTGAATACTTTTTACTCAATTTTGATAAAATCGTTTTAACAGTAAAGATTCCACACCTTTGCTGATAATTCTTACCAAGGAATGGATAACCATTTTTATAGCAACCTTTTTCCCTTATTAACTCACTATCAACCTTTTAAATTGCAGATCTTTGCTTATAAAATTTAAAAATGAAGGAAAAATTGAAATAAAAGAAGTACTTAGTGTACTTATATGAAATTATGCAATAACAATAGTCAGTCAAGAAAACACAAATAAAATATTTAATTTTCTTTATTCAATGTTTTTTTTCTCATATCTGGCTTTAGAATTCCGCAAAACCAATTCTTTATTGAGGTAACTAGAGGACATTCATAAGATTCTACTTCTGGAAAATGTAGCTTCACAGCACCTTTAAAAATTAAACAATCAATACCCAAAATATGCTTTCTTAATACAAAAATTAAGATTATAATTAGAATAAAAAAAACCCAGTCTATGATCAAGACAAAAGATGAACAGAAGTGACTAAGCAATCAACAACAAAAAAATTTTCGGCTAGAGCAATCTGCTGTATTTATACCGAACACTTTGCCAATAAGAATATTTAATCAGGCTTACCTAGCTACAAGATAAGTATCAAGACCAGTCTGATCAAGACAAGAAGGATACAGGCATGGAAACAGAAATGACTAAACTTTTCATGATGAATAAAAATAGTGAATTTATATTTATTCCAAACACTGGTGTTGCTAACAGACGATAGTTAAAAAACTGTTCCACAAAATGTCCATTTAAGAACTAAATTTGTAGGATCTATAAAACATCTCCTAATAGACGACTAATAGACGGCTTTTATGGATAGAAATTAGATATCCCAAAATGCATGTCTAATCAACGTGTAATAGATGTTATCGATGGATGTGGATGATTTTTGGACTTATAAACATCTCTTAATAGACGACTAATAGACGTTTTTTATGGACGAAAGTTGGATATCCAAAAATGCACGTCTAATCAACGTGCAATAGATGTTATCGATGGATGTGGATGCTTTTTGGATGAGATTAGACGAGTTTATGGTAGTAAAGTAGACGTGTGTGCTGTCTGGGAACTTGAATTTTTGCATGTTATAAAAATCCCCTCAAATACTATACCCCAAACGCCGATGTTCCCATTTGGGAACATATACGTTGTATTGGTAGTTACTCTCCAAAATTGGAATATGAAGCTATTCTGTCAAGCCAAATGGGAAGATGTGTACTTAAGGTACCTATACACAGCAAAATTATTTAAAACTAAATTTATTTAAAATTTTCGCAAGTTGAAACTTGTGCAACTTTTGGAAGAGCAACTCTAATTTTGAAGTAAATTCTACCAAAAGGATTAAATTGCACGTGAAAAACTTTTGCATGTAAAATAACTTCATATCTTTGAGTTGCTTTCTACCGAGTATCACATTCCTGCATAAAAAATTAAGTGGTAAGAAAATTCCGTAAAATGATGTTCCTATTTGGGAACATCGGCAGGTAAAAGGTTAAGGAAGTTCAGAATGTTATTTCGAAGAAATATTAAACGAAAAAACTAATTTTGCGTGGAAATCCTAAATAACATGGATAGGCTCTCTCCCCAAACATTTCAGAACCGATCATTTTTCACTTGATTATTTGAATTTTAAAATGATAGTCCGTATTTCAAATGTTATAAAATAATTATAAAAATTTCTTTAGAGCTGCTAAACATACCTGCAACTTCATAGAAAAAATAAACAAAATAATCAAAATTCATTTTGAAAATAAACTAATAAATTATATCCGTTCAAGACCGGGTTTATCAACTATAGTTTACCCCTTTAACTTTTTAAACTATAGCACTGTATTTATGAAAAATTTTAAGCATATTACTGAATTTTCATAGATGTCGCATAATCAAACTGGTTCGAAATAAAATTTACACAAGTTTAAAACGTGTATTATTTACTTCTGAAAATATGTTGGTACTAAAAATCGATTCCTCATTTTCTCCTTTCTTAAGTAACTGCTTGCTTCAGACGATGTCCAGTAAAATGACAACAATATCTGATTGGGCGCAACGTTTCTACGACACAATAGATTTCTAAGTTGAGAGTGACTTCGAAACAAGTTGGCACGTCTTAAAGTAACATCAATAAGCCATTTAGAATTTCTAGGCATAAAATGAAAGGCATATAATTTAAGTTGTGATTATTAAACTGATTGAAACTGAGTACTATTTGTGGTGTTTCAAAATTGGAAGAATTCGGTTGTCCTGTTCGGACGGAAAAGTTTCGTATGATGATGAAAACGCCAATTTACTTCCTTAGATTTGAAAAAGGTCTCTTTCCTCAATGCATGTTCATATTTTCCATAAACCTACCAAATAAACGTCATACCTTTTATTCATTCACCATTTTTTTTTCAAAATATATTATCAGTTTTTGCTTTACCATCGTTGAAAATCCACTGCTTTCTTTGTTTTTCTGAAAACGATAAATTAAGCATTTCTGAAATAGTTGATACAATTAATAGTTTACGTACGTCATCTTTGGTTTAAAAAGATAGATTTAGAAAAAAGATAAACTTTTAACTGATTAACTAATTAACATTCAAGCCATAATATAAACAATTTTTTATAAAACTGTGACTAATCCACGAATCGCAACCTGAACTAAACTGAAAATTGTACCCTTACAATTCATATTATTTTAGATTATATTTTCTAGTTTTTAAATTAAAACTTAGACATCAAAGAGAATTGTAAATATTTTGCCCAGTTTTCAATAACAGCATTAGTTCTAAAGATTGACTGAATTGAAATATCCATGAATTTATGTAAAGTATCACGTCAAAATATGATAACCCGACAGAAATAAAACTGATTTCATTCATGCGAGCACCCCTAGGAAGAATACTCTTAATTCCAATGCTGAATGAGAATTCAAAAAAACTTTTCTTTCAAGTGCTCTAAAACCTAAGTATAGTAAATATTAAACTGATTTAAACGCCTCTTGAACTAATTTGCTTTTGAAAAATCATCATCAGTTTTGATATTTCTGTCGTTTCATCTTCTCCAATTAAACACACAATCTCAAACAAAGAAAAGCAATTGGACCTTCCTCCCAAAGAATATTGCGCAAATTCAGTTCGGGAGATTCACAGAGTGAGTGTGATGCAACATACATACTGTTTCCAATGATATTTCGCAAAAGGTGAAAAATAATCTTCTGACGAGAGGCGTTTCTTCTTCTTCTTCTTCTAGTCTTATTACCGTAATTGCGAGATTTAGAATGTTTCGATTTTAAGCCGGAGAAATTGCCGTATTGATTTTTGCTTTCTCGAGATAAAGGGGAATTATAGAATTCCGGGTTTTAAAATCTCGTTTATTCACAAACGCCGTTTGAAAATTATCTTTTTTTTTTGTAAATGTTATGCTTTTTTCATTTCCATCAAGTTTAAGATTATTTTTAAAGGAAAAAACTAGTTAGAATAGACTTAAATATCTCACTCTCTCGTTTTCTTAAATCATAGTTCAAAACATGTTCCTTAGATCCCGTCAGTATGGAGTTTTCGTGTTAAGAAATTGAACGGTAGATAATTATTATAGACTAGCTGTTATACCCGGCCGTGCACGGGTGGGGTGTATAAATTTATTTTTTTAAAGTTTTCTTAAAATACATTTATAATTTTGTAAATTAGCAATATTACAAATCATCCCGGTATCCCAGGCACCTCTTTCCTATCCCAGTGTTCCCGGTAATCTTATCCCGGTGGTCACGGTAATTTTTCTAATCCCGGTGGTCCCGGTAATTTTCCTATCTCAGTGTTTACGGTAATTTTTATATTCCGGTATTCCCGGTGTCTTTATGGTAAATTTCCTATCCCTGTGTTCTCGGTAATTTTTATAACCCGGTAATTTTTTCCATCCCGATGTTCTCTCTAATTTTCCAATCCCGGTGTTCTTGTCACTTTTTACAATCCCGATGTTCCTGATAATGTTTAATATCTTGGTGCCTTTAGAAAATAACAAATTTGAAACCATTATAAAAAGTCTAGTAAATTAGTAAATCTAGTGAACAAATTAACAAATTTAAAACCAGTGTTTAAAACTAAAATAAAAGATCTAGTAAATGAAAAAGTCTAGTGATCTGTCTCATTTGAAACAATGTTTTATTTTTAACTCGTTGTTTGACTGGTAAAACAGGTTTCCAAACACGGAAAAATAAGTGAAAAAAGAAGGAAAATTGGAAAAAAAGAATGAAGGACCGATTTTCTCTTTATAAATTATAGCCTATGTGTTATTCTGATGTATAAGCTACATTATTGTAAAATTTCATTAAAATCCATTCAGTAGTTTTTGCGTGAAAGAGTAACAAACATCCAGACAAACATTTCACAATTATAATAGTAGTAGGATGATATGTTGACTTTAATAAATATGATTACGACATTACGAGAAAATAATTTATTATAAGTAGGTATATGTTTTAATATAATTTTTCTATTAATACATGCACAAGACAAATGCTTCGATGATACTTACAATAATTATTGCTTCTACGTCTCACCGGCCTATTGGTCCAAGAAAGTTAGCTCAAAAAAGGGGTTCAAGTGAAAAAAATTGTAAAAGAAAGTTTGATGGGTGATTCTTGTAGGAAATTTTCCGTAGAAAATAATGGTGAAAAGTATACCAAAATTAACCTTGTCCTTTAGCCAATATGGTGGATTTTCCAAAATGGCGGTCAATCGCTTTTAACTTATTACTTCCTAAAAATTGTTAATAAAATTATAAATTTTACAGTAAATGATTGAAATTTAGTAGTAAAATTAATGGGGGACTGTTTTTTTCTCTTACGATAAGTCATTTATCCAATACGGCGGATTTTCCAAAATGGCGTCCAATAATGTTTATAATAAGTAAAATTCTGATGATAAATTCGTAATTTTTACAGGATACGGTTATAATTAAGTCACAATAATATTAATGAAATTCATTTTTTCGGGCTTGTAGGCCGTGGTCTAAAATAAAATAAAAGGTCCAGACGTTTCGTCGGAAGCTGTGTCCGACACAAAGCTATCAACACTTAAGCAACGACGCTCCCATGGTAACAACGGTCGCAACTTTCTGAGCGATCGCAGCGCCAATTTTTTGCAGCGATCGGACGGGGAGTGAGCCGATGACGGAGGCATTTTCGCCGATCCCAACCGTTTCGTCCAACGAAGACTCAGGCGCATGCGTCGAAGTCTGAGGTTGTTCTAGTTGTTACATTTTTCTTGGCGGTTAAATTGGGCTTGTTCTGATTGGCGATAAAATTACTTGGATATATTCCGTGTTTTTTTTTCGTTTACAAGTGTATACATTTTTAGCGGAATTGGGGGATGGGATATTTTAGATCTGAGCCAATTTTTATAAAGCCATAGTACTTATCTTACTTGTTAAAGTAAAATATCATTTAAAAGTTTTAAATAATAATTTAAAAGTTTTAATCTACTTTTGTTCGTAATTGACAGTTTGGTACTACATAATAAATTTTTTTATCTGGTCCACTTATCTAACCTTTGGTATGTAATAAAAAACTATTCTAATGAGACTGTATAAAATATACAGTAATAAAGTCATTTTTACTTGAAAATGTGTGAAATTTATAAATAAGGATATTTTCTAATATTATTGATTCTTCAATAAATATTATGTTATGTAAGCATTTTTACTAATATAATATAATTATGTTTTAATTATGCTTATGTAATATAATGTTTTAAAAGTATGTTAATCCAAAGTTTAAAAGAATTATAACTGAAGGGTTAATTTAACTTTTACAGAAATGAATTCTCTGAATTCAGACTTAATCCCCACTTGTGTGTAAGTTTTATTATGAAACGAAATCAGAGTATATAGACCAAAAATTTAAAAGGGTTAAGTAAATATATACTGGTGTTTCAAAAGTCAGTTTCACTGCTTTTATTTGGAATCAACGCCTCCTATAGGCTCATGGAAATATGGTCTACCCCTATGTAAGTGACGCTAAAAAATCCACTGATGAGAAGACTTACAGTGCCTCTAAAGGCAAAATAAAAAAGTTAAAAAAATAAATTAATTAAAAATGGAGGGGAAAGACCCAAAACCATAATGAGAGTATTTTTGTCATTGGAATTAAAAACGCACAGAAAAAATTCATGAAAATGTCGTGATTATTCGTGGAGATAAATATGTGGTATGTAAAAACAACACTTTTCAGTTTTTTAAATGTTTGATTAAATTGTGTCTTTATTTAACTAAAAAACACAAAGGACACTGGAAACTTGAGAAGTTGCTAATTTTTTCATTTTTGAGGCCTGAAAAAGTGCTATTTTCACATGCTAATATATCCAAGTACTATATTCTGGGTAACATTTGAAACCCCCCTTGTCTGCAAAGATAAGCAAACCACAAACCTCCCTCATTATTACGTAAGAACACTGCCCGATCCCCTTTTTTGTATGAACAAATTTTAAAGTAAAATTTATTTTTGGTTGAATTTTCAATTAAAGCAGTAAACGAGAGATTTTCAAAAATGCAGTGTTAGTAAGATCTTATGTAAGCGTCACTGACTTCCCATGTTGTCTGGAAAAATAAGCAAAGAGCAAACCCGTCCCTCCTTAGGTGCTTACATAATATTTGAACGGCCCCTGTAGAAATAATTTTTTATTTAAAAAATCCACATATTTTGTAAATCTAAATAAAAATAAACTGATTGTTGCAAACCAAGGATAAGAAATACAGCCAAATTTGAGCAACATGTAAGAGAAATATATATATTGATGATTAAAAGAAAGGTTGAAAAAAAACTTTTCCTTAAACTTTGCTAAACTGTGAAAAAAATTCTTACGTTAGGTATAATTCATGAAAGTAAAAATTGTAAAACAGAACATTCAGAACTCTTAAGTACAGTCGAGTCCGCTTAATGTGATCGCAATTGTCCGAGACTAAACTGATAACATTATCCGATCGATAACAATAAGCGATCTCATATAAAAAACAGCAAACAGTGCAATAAGATTGTTTGCTTTAAAATCAAAATAATGTAATCGTAATAAATGTATTCAAAACTCTATTTTTACACTAGGTAAAATTTTGGAAATATAAGAGTAGTTCAGTTAATAAAATTAAAATAATCGCTTATGTATTTTTATAGAAAGGTCTCTTTTTACCACTCCATTATAGCCTTCCACTCTAATGAACCACTTATTTATTACATAATCTGAATTCCAGTAAACAAGGGAAAATCAAAATATCTTAATTAGAAACATGTGCAAAACGGGGATCTTGGTGTTTCTTTAACCAATCACAAGTATGGATTCAGACCCCCCCCCATAACCGCTTTCTTTCAATATAATTAGGGAATGTTTTATTTTTCGTACTCATACTGAGTTTCAGAAAAAATAAGTGCCAGATGTACTTATGGAGCACATGTTTACTTGTAAAAATTAACCTTCAAAATGAAACTCGAACTTAAAAGCGGTCGTTTTAAAGGGGATATGGGTAAATTTTGATAATATTAAGCGGAGTGATGATTCTTAGTTGATCCCATTAAACGATGTATTTTACATTAAATTAAATAGGAATGATCGGGACCTGTTGATTTCGATAACATTATCCGATTGATAACATTAACCGTGATCACATTAAGCGGATTCGACTGTATTCCTAAACATATTCTCAAAACTCTCCAAAAACGCGAATTATGCCAAAATTTGGCAACCCAATTCAAGACCACGGAGAATTGTGGAAATATCTAAGTCCGAACGCATGCGCCTGAGTCTTCATTGGACGAAACGGTTGGGATCGGCGAAAATGCATGACGGAGGGCGGCCGCCCGCGCATGCGTGTTAATACCTTCCTTAGCATTGTTTACCATTCCTTAAAATTTATTTTGTTTAGTCTTGTTGAAGAAAAATAAAATAAAATGGGCTTCCCATAAATTTGATAATTTTTTATTTTTAAAGTATCATTGCTGATTATAAAATATAATAAACATTGAAACATTTATAAAATCTGGTGTTATTTGTGTAAGAAAAAAACATTTTAATTTGAAATAATTTTATTTTAATTTCATCACATTAAATCATTAAAAGAATAAAATATTAAGACATAAAACATTAATTTTTTTTAATTATAAAAAAAAACTAAAACTGCAATAGTATATTATGGTTTTGTTTAGCAACTTTATTTTGTTTTCACAGAATACATAAAACCGTTAATGATATTTAAAATTAAAAAATTAGGATTCTTATTGTACATTTTTATGTATCCAAATATTCTTAATAGGGTATTTCAGGGGTGCAGGAAATATTTCAGGCCCAAAAATTTCCCAAGAACACAATTGTTTCCACCAAAATGAGATTTTATAGTAAAATAATACCAAGTTGATTCAATTATTGAAATTCTTTAAGATTCAAAAATTTTCACATAATTCATTGATTAAAATTTTAATAAAATTATACCCTAATTTAGTCTTCCTTTCGTACCAAAAGCTTATCTTTTAAGTGAATATTTTCTTCAATTATTAATTAGATACAGGTATTTTTTTCTCGAATTTAGCTAGCTTAAAGCAAGATTGACGGTGTTGCATATGCAAATGTTTGGTCAGTCGACAATATCAAAATATGCCATCTCTAACTTCTAGTAAAAACATACTTTATTCTATAATCAATACCTAAATCCTTGCAAAAAAAATTAAAAATGTCCCTTTAAAGAAAACTGGAAAGTTATTTACAATATGTAAGATAATGGGGCAGATTTTACAAACACATTTTTAACACTCCAGTTTTGAAATAAGAAAAGAGTGAGTCTGTCTAGGATTTTTTTAAAACAACCTATTTTGGGAAAATTTAAATCAACTTGAAAAAAAATAAAATTCTAGTGAATAAATGAACATGAACATATACATAATCTTCAAAACATCAAAAAATCATCAGAATTTTAATTATAAAAATTAAATTTATCGTGTATAAATTAACATAAACATATACATAATCTTCAAAACATCAAAAAATAATCAGAATTTTGTTTAGAATTACTTATTAATTTTAAATATAGGATAAAACAGCTTATATCAGAGAACTTTCCTTAGAAATTTATTTTGTGATGGTACCAATAAAAGGTAGTAAATTTTCCTTGAACAGACACTTGGAGTAGCTTGTAAAACTTTAAAATTATATTTTATAATATGAACTAAATCTTGAAAAAAAACCTCAAATTACAAGAAGGTTCTGAACTGTAAAAAAGTTAGCACTACAAAAATTTATCAATTATTCAATGTTTATTCAATGACTTAAATATAATTGGATTATCACTATTTGATGGTCACAATTCTTAGGAGAAATATTTTTTTAAATTACTAAATACAGTAATCTGTTTTTCACTATCAGAATGGTAATGTTATTGTCATCAAAAGATAACTCAGAAATGAAGAGAATTTATCACTAGAAAAAAATGTTTATTTGACTACATTACTCAACACTAATTCTTGAAATACATGACATTTATTAAATTACATCATTTTGAAATTCTTTACAATCTGCCCTTTTCAATATTTGTTTCATGGATTTACAAAGAACAGCATTTTATATGAAATAAAAAAAAATTAATAGCAAGCGATCACAATATCAAAATAGTAATTACAGGTAAAAATTTAACAGTATACTATTAATTATTGATATATTAAATAAAGCATTGAAATTTGAAATGTTAACTTATTTGCATTCAATGATATTTATTTTATCTTGGTGTAAATTTATAAATTTAATCTCCTGAGATAAAACTTTCATGCGAAAGAAATTAATACAGTACTTCTAGTTTAATAGAACACAAGCGAATAAGAATTCTTAAAATATGGGATTTCCTTATTCTAGAAAAATGAGTAATTTAGCTAAGTAAGAACGAGAAAAGCAATAAAAATAACAAATATTTTTCTCCCTGTTTCAATTAACAATAACAAGTATAATACGTAATTTATAACTATAGCAAAAAAATATCTTATACAAAATAATAAAAAAAATCTCTTCTTTTTTTTCTTACAACTGAAAAAACAATAAAAAGCTCCATTTAAACAAAGTAAACAATAGCTAATAAATATATAATTTGTCGACTAAGATAACTTTCACTGGGATCTAAAAAATATTAAATATTTACCTTCGTAATTCCAATCTTGATATGGCCTGAGCTAGTCTATAATTGTTAATGTTGATTAATGATCAATCAAAACAATACTCGCCACCGTCGATTCAATTGATTGAGTGACATGGGGAAAAAATGGCGGCAAATTTTGAACTCTGAGATTTCTGTAGTTCCCCGCCCGTCCGCTAGAGGACGCCACTAGAAAAAAAGCGACTGGTCGTCCCATTGGATTGTCTTCGCTTAACTATATAACGCTTTGGTCCGACATCATGAGTGGAAATAAAACATTAGTTCACCGATTCAATAAGTTTGGTTTGGATTGGAGGTTGCCAGAGGCTTCAAAATACGGCCGTTAGTAGACTTGGCGAACTCTCTTTAAATCTCCTGCTTGGCCGGTGGGAGGATCGGGCGGAAATGACGTAGGGACTCGCATCACACTCCTGAGGGCCGGATGCCAATACTTCTGGAGGTGGATGCCTTCTTCTTTACGATTAAAATTATGGGGATATTTATAAATTTCAATAGCTTCTCTGTATAAACGGGGATAAAAATGCGAGGTTGAGGCCAAAACTCTAGTGTTGCTAAACAAAATATCATGGTTACTCATCTGACTGTGCTCAGCCACATGATGAGTAACCATGATATTTTGTTTAGCAACACTAGAGTTTTGGCCTTAACCTCGCATTTTTATCCCCGTTTATACAGAGAAGCTATTGAAATTTATAAATATCCCCATAATTTTAATCGTAAAGAAGAAGGCATCCACCTCCAGAAGTATTGGCATCCGGCCCTCAGGAGTGTGATGCGAGTCCCTACGTCATTTCCGCCCGATCCTCCCACCGGCCAAGCAGGAGATTTAAAGAGAGTTCGCCAAGTCTACTAACGGCCGTATTTTGAAACCTCTGGCAACCTCCAATCCAAACCAAACTTATTGAATCGGTGAACTAATGTTTTATTTCCACTGATGATGTCGGACACAGCTTCCGACGAAACGTCTGGACCTTTTATTTTATTTTAGACCACGGCCTACAAGCCCGAAAAAATGAATTTCATTAATCAAACCGGCTGTGAAAGTCTTCATGCTTACATCACAATAATATTGATAAAAGTTTCCTCCCTCTCAATGTATCAAATGTGGCGGATTTTCCAAAATGGCGGCCACATATTTAGATCCTTTTTATTTTTAACGTTTTTACATATAAATAAATTTTATTTTGGCATAACATAAATATTTATATATTAAATTACCTATAAAACGGTATATTAACCAAGATTTTGCGATACATAGAAATAATTTCCGAAAAAGTGGCCCCATATTAAACTTAGTGATAAATGGTAATTTTTGAATTTATACCTACCTTTAACATTATTAACCCGTAAATTTTAGTAAATTATAAGTATTCTGCTTATATTTTACCTAATAACATTTTATATTTCTAATAATTAAGAAAAAAATTAAAAATAAAAAGGCTCTAAATAAGTATCAGCCATTTTGGAAAATCCGCCATATTTGATACATTGAGGGGGAGGAAACTTTTATCAATATTATTGTGACTTAATTCTAACCGTATCCTGTACAAATTATGAATTTATCATCAGAATTAATGTATTATAAACATAAGTGGACGCCATTTTGGAAAATCCGCCATATTGGATAAATGACTTATCGTAAGAGAAAAAAAACAGTTCCACATTATTTTTGCAACTAAATTCTAATAATCTACTGCAAAAGTTTTATTTTATTAACGATTTTTAGCAAATAAAAAAAACACGATTGTCCACCATTTTGAAAAATCCGCCATATTTGATACATTGAGGAAATGAAACTTATAAGAATATTATTATGACTTAGTTCTAACCATATCCTGTAAAAATTACGAATTTATCATCAGAATTTTACTTATTATAAACATTAGTGGATGCCATTTTGGAAAATACGCCATATTGGATAAATGACTTATTGTAAGAGAAAAAAATCGCCATTAATTTTATTACTAAATTTTAATCGTTTACTGCAAAATTTATAATTTTATTTACGATTAGGAAGTAATAAGTTAAAAATTATATACCGCCATTTTGGAAAATCCGCCATATTGGCTAAAGGACACGGTTAATTTTGGTATACTTTTTACCATCGTTTTCTACGGAAAATTTCCTATAAGAATCACCCATCAAACTTTCTTTTACAATTTGTTCCACTTCAAACCTTATTTTTCTTGGACTATAGGGTAGGTGGGGGCAAAGCCCCGCAGTTTTTAGTATTTTTAACATTGTGATCGAAAGGGGGTAGATAATCCCGAAATTTCAATTGGAGGTGTTAGATTGAGATGTTACCTACAAAACCAATCCAAATTTATACTCTTATTGATAGTATTTCAAGCGAAATTGACAATTTAGTTGAAAAAAAAATTGCAGGTCTTTGCCTCGAAAAATAGGGCAAAGACACGCACTTTTGAATCTTCGTGTCCAAGTGAAATAAACATGGATAAACAAAATGTTTCATTATAAAAACACTAGAAATAATCATCTTAATACAGTAGAGCCCCTATTATCAGCGGAATTGGGTGGCAAGGGTACCGCGGATAGCTAAAATCACGAATAACCCGAAAAAAGACTAATAATGAGGTGAAAACACCGAAACAAAATATCTCAGCATAAAAACTATGTTTCATTGTACAAAAACATATTATGTAAAACTTTTAAAATGTGTACAGTACAGTAGAATTATTTGCTCTACATCTAAAATCTCTCTAATGTTCGTCTAAAATGTACCCTCATCATTGAATTTTTTTTCGTGGCAATCGTGGATCATCCGCTCGCGAATAATGGATTTCTAATGTATTGTTTTAATATTTTTAAGTGAACCAACAATATTAAACATAAATATAATCCGTTTTAATGAAAATTGTCAATCTGTTGTAGCAACTCATTTCAAAGTGCCCAATATCTTTCAAAGGGGAGAAAAAAGGGTTTCAGTTTGAGAATTGTCATCTCGGAAACCTTTATTCAACTTTTTAGGGATCCAGTAGGTTCTAATTTCCTTTTAGGGCGAATTCCCAAAGTTTTGAAGATGCGGGTATTTGCCCCAAAACACCTGCGGGTATTTGCCCCGTTTCACTTTATTTTGAAAAACAAGCCTTATTATTTTTAGAGACATGTTAAGGAAATTCTTTCAAGACGAAAGTGAAGTTCAAATGCTATCTTATCATTGGCTTATTTGCTTGTAATTCTTCTGAAGCCCTATTTTATGTTATGTTTAAGTAAAATATCAGAAAAATTACATCAAAATGATGAAAAACAAACTTACAGCATTTTTTCAACTCGTGAGTGACTTAGGGGTACGAACTTTCGTAGAACGATAGGTCACAGTAAGACAAACCAACCACCTGGTTTTCAACTTTTAAATAGATTATTAACAATTAAAAATCGCGGTGCGTGGTTTTGCCCCGTGCGGGTTTTTACCCCCACCTACCCTATTGTAAATGAAGAGACTGTAAATTTTTAAATGATCATGAACATATCGAATTAAATCATCGTATTTTTAAGTGGATTGACTAATTTAATATACTTCCAGTCTATTAAACCATTATTATTAGATGAGAGTCAAAGCAAAATTCATTTTTGAAAAAAATTTTCAAATTATTATTATTATTATTATTGTTATTGTTATTGTAATTGTAATTGTAATTGTAATTGTAATTGTAATTGTAATTGTTATTGTTATTGTTATTGTTATTGTAATTGTTATTGTAATTGTTATTGTAATTGTTATTGTAATTGTTATTGTAATTTTTTTTGTTATTGTTATTGTTATTACTGTCATGTATAAGTTGCTTGGTTCTTAATTTCAAAACGTATAACTTTAAATTAATATTTATTTTAAATCTACATAAGCATGCATTTTTATGTGCTAATGATCAAAATTATGCTGTCTTAATTGTATTACGTAAATAATTATAATGAAGACAGAAGTAAAAATTAATCAATTGCGTATTTGATAGTAGTAGTGTAAAAATGACAGTTCTGCGGCACTGAGGCTCCGAGGAGGCTCTGAGGCTCTATGACGTCATCAAAAGGGGGCGTGGCCTAGTGACGTCACCGGAAGGGGGTGTGGTCATATATTGTCTTAATTAACCTTAATGAGTTAATTACACTAATTAACCATAATGACTTAATTAGATAATTACCCAATTAATTAATTGAACTTTATTAAAATTGATTTATTACCCTAATTTACCTTAACCCTTTGAATACTAAATTCGAGACTTGTACTTTTTCGAGCTTTTTCCTTAACCCTTTGAACACTAAATTCAGGATTTGTACTTGTTCGAGGTTTTACCTTAACCCTTTGAGTACTGCTTGTGACGTCACATATTGTCTCAATTACTGAATTACCCCTAATTACTTAATTACCCCTAATTGGATGATTTAGGACCCTAATTAAGTGGGTGTGGTCTATGGCGTCATGGTTGAGTTGTTTACCTACTGCTGCTGACAATTTTATTTTCGTTTTAGCGGAGTTGAGTTGTTTTTAAAGTTTAATTTCTCTGGAATGGCAACGGTTGTTTTGTTTACATTTCGAACTTTAACTTTTTTCTGTTCACAGAAAATAGAGTCGCCATCTAGTGAGTGAATATGAAACTAATTATTAGAGTTGTAATTTTTTTTCGCAGAAAATAGAGTCGCCATCTAGTGACTGAATATGAAACTAATTATTGATTTGTATTTTCCAAAAATATAGTTTTTAGCTGGATTCGAACTCGCAACGTGCTTAAAGTGATGGTAGCCCAATATAAATCCTTCGATTTACCCACTGGGCTACAACCACCTAACATTTCATTAGCTTTTTATCTAAACATGTCCATTTTTTCGAGCTCATGTTTGCTAGAGTTGAGTTGTTTACATGCTGCTGCTGATTTTTAGTTTCGATTTATCGGAGTTGAGGTATAATTAAATACTCTATTAATTTAATTAATTATTTTAATTACGTAAACATCATTATTATAATAAATGAGTAAATTACACTTAATTAAAATTGATTTATTACCCTAATTTACCCTAACCCTTTGATGACTAATTTCGGAATTTGCACTTTTTCAGACAATTTTTAACCCTTTAGTCACTAATTTCCATAGTGATGCAGCAATAATTCTTATCCCTTTGATGACTAATTTCGGAACATGTATTTTCAGACTATTTTTTAACCCTTTAGTCACTAATTTCCATAGCGATGCAGCAATAATTCTTTAACCCTTTGAATACTAAATTCGGTGGTGGTGGATCGAAAGGGAGTTAAGACAATGTTTTTGGACTTGTAATTTTTTTCCTTGTCTTCGAATAAAAGATAAAGAAAAAAATTCTTTATTGAAAAGCGAAAACGGATAAAAAAGGTTTTAACAAAAAAAAATGCTAAATTTCCAGTTAACGTCTAAAAGTTACTAACATCCAAGTTTTTTCATAAGCTTGAGAATACTGGCTTGAACTACAGTGAAACTCATACCACTTTAACATTCAAAGTCAATGATATGGATGCAAACAAACAAGGCGATTTTGAGTTAAAATTGTCAATTGATGAATAAAAACATAATACAATTTTCCAATGAAATTTATTTTAACTTATAAAAATAACAATCTTTGACGAAATCACCCTGCGACAAAGAGGACAAACATTTAAATTTTCCACACATTTTCTACAAGCAACAAGGTGTCCACAAGGTTGAAATACAACATTCATTTCTAGATTCATACATATTTTACATAAAAATGAATTTCTAACTGTAATTTTACATTTATTATTATCAAGCTGTGTATTTTTAGAGATTTCAATTCCAACACGATCTTTCCCTTTTTCTAACGAAACAGTAGTCTTTGAAACACTTATCTTTTCCACTACTTGCTTTTGAGACGTTTTACACACTCGATGGCAATAATTTTCCTTTCTTCTCATTATAAATTGAATATATTTACAATCAGAGAAAAACTTTCTATGCTCAACCAACGGATCATCATCATTCTCCCAATTTCCCAATAAACCACCACAAGTAAAACAAACAACTATATCGTCAACACCGGAATAATATAATCCAGACTCTACCATGTCCTTAACCTTTTAAACGCCGCAATTCAAATTTTGAATTAAAGGTTCTGATTTTTGGCTTAAATGGCTTGATTCATCATTACTAAAACCATTCTAGTCATTTTTTGGCGAAAAAAAAATCGTAAGTATGATTTTGAGGATGTTCCCATTTGGGAACATTGGCGTTTGGGTGAAGTTTTTAGGGGGATTTCCAAAAGGTACATATTTTACAATTAATTCAAATAAAATGTTTGAAATCAGTTTCTACTCAATAATTATGAACATTTTTATGATTGTGGACGGTTTTTTCATTTTTATTATCCCTACTTGGACGATTGAGTAACATTTTATAGATTTTCATAAGAAAATATTTACATATTTATTACGTATACGAAGCTTTTCCGTAAATTTTTCTTGCACTATTAGTAATATTTTGGTGTAAAAAATACATGAGAGTATTCCCATGCTCTTTAAACCTAAACAGTTACGTATCTGAGAGAAAAATTAGTTTTAATTACGGTTTTATACGGATATCTAGATAAAATCCACTAATTGCATTCAAATCTAATTAGCTTTCAAAATTGATAATCGTAATTATCTCTGTTGATTCATTAAAGTTGTGTGTCTCATGGAAGATTCCGAATTGAACCACATATATATTACATCCAATTTACTTTAGAAGAGTGTTTTTAGATGCACGCACTTTTCCTTATTTTCAAAATTCTTCAATTTTATTCCTAAAATTTTTATGTAAAAAAGTACTTGAACAAAAATATGTACGCAAATCCTCAGAATCACTCCAAATATGCTCTTTGCATAACCCCTATTGATAATTACTGAAAATTAATCGATCGGGGAGTTAGAAAAATATACAAGTGTAAGAATTTGCTATAAAGCTTTAGAATTTATTTCTCCATAAATCAGGTGAAAAATTAAAAATTACATATTTTTGAATTTAAAACATCATTCTTAACCTGTTTAGATCCTTTGAGACAAGAAATGTTCAAAAAATTAAAGAAAATAGGAAATAACTTGAATTTTTGCTTGTTATAAAAATCCCCTCAAATACTATACCCCAAACGCCGATGTTCCCATTTGGGAACATATACGTTGTATTGGTAATTACTCTCCAAAATTAGAATATGAAGCTATTCTGTCAAGCCAAATGGGAAGATGTGTACTTAAGCTACCTAAACACAGCAAAATTATTTAAAACTAAATTTATTTAAAATTTTCACAAGTTGAAACTTGTGCAACTTTTGGAAGAGCCAAAAATCTCTATTTTTGATGTAAATTCTACAAAAAGGATTAAATTGCACGTGAAAAACTTTTGCGTGTAAAATAACTTTATATCTTTGAGTTGCTTTTTACCAAGTATCAAATTCCTGCATGAAAAATTAAGTGGTAATAAAATTCCCTAAAATGATGTTCCCATTTGGGAACATCGGCAGGTAAAAGGTTAATATCAGGTTTATCTTCAGGCCAATCTTTAAAAGTCTCAAGACGTTTTTCAAAGTCCAACATATTAGGATGTTTTGAGACAATATCTTTTAATTGTTCAGGTGTTTTAGCTGGTTTAGACTTATCTTCTAGATGCACGATTGGTATGTTTTGAGAATCAGATATTAGAAATAAGCATTTCGGGGATTTTCTCATGTGCTCTCTTATCGGCTTTTGTCCTCTAACCCAGTTACGGATAATAACTCGACAAAATGCACATTGTACTTCATCTTTGAATTTCAAGTAAAAAAATCCAGCTGCTGCTAGGTCAACTGATTTGATATACGATAGAGGCCAAACTTCAGAAAAAGAAATCCTTCTATTAGCTTCATATCTCATTACTTCACAGATTTTTTCAACAGTTTCAGAATTGTTTAGAACATATTCTTTTCCATGGATGTCTGACATTTCATTCATTTTAACAAAGCTTCTATTCTCTTCGTTTTACGTGTACTAAACACTATTTATACCCTTTGGAATTAATAACGAGTGTACAATAAATTTACATATTTTATATCTTCATGTAAAAGAAAAACTTTATTGAAGTAAAGACTAAAACTTATCAATTTTACAATAAAAAACTTAGTCACATAATGAAATTAAAACTTTGTTTTAAATAAACTATAGAAAATGAAATATTTTTACATGAAATAAAATTCTAAAACTAAAACTTTGCTTGAATAAAAATAAACACAGAAAAATATCTGAATATTTTGCTAAAAAAATGGTCAGTACAGAAAAATAACTAAGAACTTTGCTAGAATAAAGACCATTACAGAAAAATAACTAAGTAAGAACTTTGAAAACATTAAGTTAAAAACATAAAAATATCAAAAGGAAAAAAACTTAGATACCGAAATATAATTAAAAAACTTTGTTTGAAATGAAGCAGAAAACGAAAATTTTATTCAAGACTTCCAAATAGGAGAAAGAGATATGAATAGAAAGTCTTAAATTTTTTGTAAAATGTGTGTTTATCTCACTAGGTTTTACATTTTATTAACTGTGTATCATGCTTCTGTTCTTTGGCAACATCTTTTGAGTTTTTGAAACTTTTATATGTCGTAACATCATTGTTCGTATTTTACATATTTCACTGACGAGGGAGATCCAGGCATCCCCGAAACGATCGTCTGAATAGTTTTTAAATAAACATAAGTGCATATTACAAACGTTGCTTTTTACTTATTTTACCTTATTTGCACTGTAAATTTGAATTTTAAACTGTGTGTTATATCTGCAATATAAACCCAATAATGGAGAACACTTTAATTTTTTTACTTTTCTTTTAAACAGACATCAACAAGAACCAAATCATAAACTAATTCCAAAGCCCCCTAACTCACATACACATCACCAAAAAAACCCAACTCATTTCAATGATTTTTTTCCTGGTACTAGAAACACGCTGAACGCCTTTACGCTGCCTTGGTCACATTAACGTTTTTGTCCACTTGTTTGCTATCGTTAAAAGAAAGATAATCAGACTAATGTCTTGCACGTATTTCATAAAAAACAAACCCACTTTAAGCAACCAAATTTTTTTTATCGAAGAGGCTTGTTTCGCTGAAGACTTTGTCAAAGGCGAATGCATCATTTAAAGGCGCTTCTTCGAGCATTAAAGGACATTGAAACGTAAACATATTTTTTATTCTCCTCGATATCAAGGCCATGGGAATAGATGCGAATAAACAGATTTCTTAGAGATTTGCCGTTGGGTGGGTTATTTGCATTTCATTTCGATGGAATCGATGTTTTATTTCTCTTTTCGTTCCTTAGGAGTATTAAATAGGTTCTACGGTCTTTTCGTCTACTAGGAAATTTCCTTCCCCCCTTTCTTCTTTTTTTAGGTAGGTTTTTGTTAGAGAATTTTTTATCAAGGGGGGTAAAAAAAATTCCAGTAGTCGAAACGTCCGTGACCCCATTAAATATGTGCTGCGTTATGTTAGTAGAGATGAGTGAAAGACAAAGAAAGAAGGCTTAAAAAGCTTGATTCAAAATATTTGAGGTGTACTGAAAAAAAATTAAAAAATATTTAAAACACTATGCCGTGTATAATACGTGTTCTAGATACTTTTAAAAACTGGTGTATCACTTAAATTTTAGTATAAGCTTATTTTGAAGTAATCTAAATTTTCCATTTTGTTCAACGAATTAATTTCTTTGCAAGCCTTTTCTAAAAATAAAAATAAAGATTGAAATATATTTTTGAGAAGCATATTTTTCGATTTAACCAGCGAAATGACATTGACAGATCGGAATGGGGTTATAGCTCCTCCCTTGAACTACGTCATACTGGTAAAAAGTAAGACTCATTTTCTTAGGTTTGTAAGCATTTTTGGGGGTCCTGGGAAAGGGTCCCGAAGGCCCTCCTAGTATTCGGGCGTGGCAGTGATATAAATTTTAACAACAACACCCCTGCTTCTGTTTAAATTACCGATCTCAAATTGATTTGCTTCGACTAATTTCGACTTGCATGTACTTATTTTTAAGACTTGTTATCTTAGTATTGGTTGTATAAAATCTATATGGGTAATTCCAATATTTTTCGAAAACAGAAAAAAATGCACTTTTCCAGTAAGCAAAATAGTTCTAAAATCAAAAATCAACATGAAAAGTTGAGAAAAAAATTAGCTATTTTAATATTTTAAAATAAAAATCCGACGATCCCTTTGCACTTTTTTCGGATTGCACGACGTTTTCTAATTTTTTTTAAACGTCAGACTTTTTCTCTATATTAAAAAAAAGTAACAGTGACCGCCGCCGCCGCCGTCACCGTCACCGCCACCGCTGATTTTGAAAATTTTATTTTTTAACACTTTGAACTATCACTACGCAAAAACTATTTGAAGGAATATTATGAAATTTTGACCATTGGTAGACAAATGTATGAGGGTAATTTCAGTTTCCTGGCCTAATTAATTAAATAATTAGTTCTGGAGTTATTTAATGTCAAAGTCGAAAATTATTTTTTTCTGCTGCGAGTTCGCCCCCAGAAAAATCTATTTACAGCAGAAACATGATTTTTTGCAGACACATACTCTTAGGTATGAAGTTTTGCACCTCGTCGCCCTTTTTTCGAATTTCGAATTATTTTTGGAGTAATTAAATTCTAAAGTTTCGAAATTTTTTACTCTTTTTCGGTTTTTTCGTTATAATAGAAAAACTAATTGCAGTAGAAATATGATATTTTAAACACGCATACAATTATTTTTTATAGAAAGATTGGTGTTTCGTTTTTTAAAAAATTCGAATTAGTTTTAGAGTTATTAAGATACCAAGTTTCAATTTTTTCTTCTCTTTCTGGTCGTTCACTAGAGAAACAGGCGATTATTTTAGAGTCTGATTTCTTATTCCCTATGATTCACTAGATACACACGTGCATTTTATAACTTTAAAAGTTTTTTAATGGCATGTGTTTTTTCTCTAAGATGGTTGATGATATTTAGTAGACTTGCTGGATATTTCTGAAAACATTTCGGTTAAATTATTGGTAAACTAAAAAGGAATATTTTAGTAACAGTTTTACTTTGATATTATTGTAGTAATGGTCCGCATTAAGTTATTGATAAGTTATAGAGATAAAAGGTTTCGATTTTAAATGATCTCATAAACTGAGCAGAAAAGTTTCAGGTTTTACTGGTTAGTTGAGATGAAACAAGCGAGCTCTGCTCGCTAAGATCGCGAAGCGATCTTCAAAGAACTAGAAGCAGTTCCGGGGGTTGGTGAGCGATAGCGAGCAGGGGGCAGAGCCCCCTAGTAAATTAAATAAAAAAAAATATATAGATATCGTAATTAAAAAAATGTTTTACGTATATTCCTCCCTCGGATACCTCTCTCGAATAAAAAAATAAAATACTGGAATTACCCTTTTTTGTGGAAGAACTCCACAAAAAAAACCCCCACATTTTCAAAGCACACTGAAAATTTTAGTCAAAACACTACGGAAAATTTAGTGTAAAAAGACGGACTTTTTCACACAAGTCCACGTCGCGAAGGGTAAAGTGTCGACTCCTTTTCCCACATACACACAAAATAAAAAAAATATTCGACTTTTTGCCATGCCTCAAATAAATCTCTCCTTTGTAGAAACCTAACCAGAGAGAGCGCGAGGGCCGGAATCGGTGAGGGAGGATATCTTTACCGCCACCACCCCATTGTGATTCAGTTCCTATCTCACGAGAAAAGAGGAAAGATAAAAAAAATCGGGGACGCGTTTCTTTCGGGGGTGGGGGAACAGCAGAAATCTCCTTGTTTGAACGGTTTTTATCACTCTTGCCGGAAAGAAAAAATTCGGTTACCTGCCGAAAGTCGGAAGAAAGGAGGGCCAAGTGAAAGAAAAAAAATTGTTGGAGTTTTTCCAATATTAAATATGGACTACCATTGATTTTAGATTTCAAAGAGTAAGTTTTTCTTTCCCATTGATTTAAAGTTCTGACCTAACCCGTTTCTTTTTATGTCGCAAAAAAACCCCTGCTTTACATTTCGCTTTTAGGGAATAACAGTAAAATAAAGGGTATTAGAAGACATTTTAGGGTTGAGATAGGAAATTAATGTAACGAAATTCAGGTCCCTTTTCTTAAGTTGATGGTGTGTGAGAATAATATTGAATCAAACCGAGGGCCAGTGCTATGTGGACAGTTTTTTTACATAGGGGGGGCTCTGCCCCCAACTCGCTATCGCTTAATACCAACAACCCCCTGAACTGCTTCGTAGTCCTTTTTAGAAAAAAAATAATATTATTATAATTAAGACAAATAAAAATCAAAACTGTTTTGTAACTGGGTCAATTAAGGAGTTTAACAAATATCAATAGATTTCCACATTCACTGAAAAAACGGCAAAAACACTAATTTTATTTATTATTAAAAAACTAATTTTGGTTTGGGCTTAGTTTAGAGTACAAAAAATAATAAAAGAAATACAAATTAATTTAAATTTTAAATTTAATTAAAAATGCAATGAACGGAAATTGATTTCGTTAAATTCAATAGGCTATAACTGTCTATAGGGAGTAGTTATTTTACTTTCTTTTGTCATCTCAAAGCTTGGAGTTTTTTTTTTCAGTACAAAATGATCAATTAGCCCTAATTTTACTAATTCCCTTTCTCAAACAGACTTTTCAAAAAATCTGTCCAAATTCTACGCAGCCAGATTTCCCCACGTATAAACACTTTATATATGATCTAAAAATAAAAGAAACAGTAGAATCTAAAGTTTAAAAATTAGTTTGAAATATCTTTACATTCTTTTATGGATCGAATTGATTTTACAAAGGTATTAAGACTAAGTATTTCTCTTATCATTCAGAATGAAATAAGTGGATTTTTTTCTTCCAAATTTAAAAAAAATAGCTTTCAGACAGAAGATATAATGTATTAGACTGAGAACAGCTTTTATATCTCAAAATACTAACTAAAACCCGAGAAAATTAGTAGAATAGTTAATACTTTTTAGTATTAGTTACATCTCAAAAGAAACAAAGACATTTTAAAACGTGGATGAAGGAATATTGGAAGAATTAAATTATTCTTAAAACTCAACTTTTAAATTATATTACGAATTCTGGTCATATTGAAAGAAGTTTCGTAACGTAAAACCGATTTATCATTCTGTCTATTAAATATTAGAAATGTATTTCCTAATAAAGTTTTTCTTTCTACTTCTGAAAGAACTGGCAGGATTTCAATTTTTCTATTCAAGGAATAATTCAATATTCGTTGGATTTCAGTAGAAGAAAAATACTTGAGGGAATTCATTTTAAAAATCACTATTCCAGTGAGTCCCGTCAGTTGTTTAAAGCTTGATCGGTATTAAAAATTAATGTAAAACTTTTGTTTAACTGATTATTGTATTAAACCTATATTTCTGTTATCGTTAATCAGATTTTAAACCTATTAAGGAAAATGAAATCTTCGAACAAACACATGGCTTTTGTTTCCTTCTATTTTAGATATGGTGAATGACTCTAATATTTATTAATCGTTAATTTTTAAAGACGGGGCTTGAATATTCAGGAAGCAATTTATGCATTTTTATTTCAGATTTGTTTTATTTCATTATAAAGCATATTTTTTCTGGGCTTTCACTAATTATAAATCTGGAATCTATCTTCAAAATAAATTATGCATTTGGTAATAAAAAATGTTTTCTTTCTTTTCATAATTACTTCAATTCTTTTTGAGTATTGTTTACACTTTTTGTATTTAAATTAACATGAGAATTTGTGATAATTTTTAAAAATGCGTTTTTGTGTTATTATTAATATATTTTAAAGAAAAAAGTTATTATCTAGAACTTAATGTCTTAATTTATTCGAAACGTGCATGAATAATATTGAGCTGAAAAGATAACTCGTTTTAAATTGAGTTAAAGAAGCCTTTGATACAAGTGATTTTATAAATATGATTGGTGAAGAATCTACCTGAATATCTGGCATTTAACTGACAGCTACCTTTAAAACTCTTCTCAATCCCAATGGAAAATGTTCTTGTATCTTGAAAATGGGAAAGACCATTGTAATACATACATTAAGTATATCTGCAAGCACATTTTTTCCCAGCTCTCCTTTCATTATTGAAGTTAAGTCTAGTTTTATTGAATATGAACTATATGTAAGAAGACTTTTTAAATTCAATTTAACGTACTATATTTGATTAAAAAGACAAGAGCTGAGAAATTTTCAATATATTATATATGCTATTTACCGAGTTTGTAAATGAATCCAAAAAATAAGAGATACCAATGATAATCTTATTTACATCGAATGCTCCAAGCGGAGATTACCTGTAAAATCATCTACTAGACCAGACGTATTAGCCACATAGCTTTTTCTTCGCCTAAAGGGTCAAACTTTTCCTTGTCGACGTTAATTCACGAGTTGTTTGAAGGGACGGACAGAAATTGGCTGAAGAAACATCTGGCCACCATCTGTTTCCTTTACGGTGTAGTTTCGGTTGGCCGGTTCTGTTTTCTTCGAGATTTTTCAGCCCTTTGTTACGGCCGTTTTTTTCCCAACACTAAATTGTTCAAAAATCGCTGATCTTGCTTTTCGGGGGATTTGAAACTTTTTTTGACATCACCTGAATCGAAAGAGTATACAGGGTGTTTCAAAATTGCGTTGCACGGCTTTTATTCTGAACCAACGCCTCCTAGGGTCATGGAAGTAAGGTCTACCCCTAGGTAAGTGACCCTGGAGAATCCATTGAGACGACTTACAGCGCCCCTAGCGGTGAAATTAAAAAGTTAAAAAAAATAATTTAAAAACTAAAGGAGATAGAGCAAAAACCTAAATGAGAGTATTGTTGCCAACTTCAAAAAAACTCACTGAAAAAAATTTGATCAAAATATCTTGAATATTCGCGGAGATATTAGCATGTGAAAAGAGCACTTTTTCAGGGGTCAAAAAATAAAAAGTTCGCATATTTCCAAATTTTTCAGGGTAATTGTGTAGTTTTGTGTTTTCATAGTTGAAAGAACACAAAATTTAATCAAAAAATCAAAAAAATTAGCAAATATGCAAACTTTTTAGTTTTTGACCCCTGAAAAAGTGCTATTTTCACATGCTAATATCTCCGCGAATATTCAAGATATTTTGATCAAATTTTTTTCAGTGAGTTCTTCTTGACGTTGGCAACAATAATCTCATTTAGGTTTTTGCTCTATCTCCTTTAGTTTTTAAATTAAATTTTTAACTTTTTAATTTCACCGCTAGGGGCACTGTAAGTCATCTCAATGAATTCTCCAGGGTCACTTACCTAGGGGTAGACCTTACCTGCATGACCCTAGGAGGCGTTGGTTCAGAATAAAAGCCGTGCAACGTAATTTTGAAACACCCTGTATAGGTTTTTCTTGTATAAAAAAATTATACATACATATGAGCTGCTCAGTGTCATGTTGTTGGGTGTTAGTATAAAAATAAAATTTATCCGCGAGCATACGAGACGTGCTGAAAGGAATCTTCACAAACTCTCGTTTTCAACAATAATGGATGAACCTCCCTGAAAGTATCTTAAGTTTACTTCAAATTACCTCCCAAAATTTAAAATATATGGTCGTGATATTTTCCAAGATATACCTTTCGACTTTTGCATTTGAGTACGAAAAAGCCATGCATGAAATTTTTTTTGTACTTTTTGGTCTGACTAACGCCCGCATTCCCCAGAAACATTGCCAGTGGTTAACCGGAAGTCCAACTTCTGACTGGCAGTTAAAGAACGAAAACTAGTTTCCATCAATCAAAGGTTTTACTCCAGGTTAACCACCGGTCAAGTTACCAGTGATACGGCCGTAAACCTTTGAATTGGACTATAGCGTATTACTTAACAAAAATAATTATTAATTAACTAAAAACTGTTAACTTAAAATTTTTACTACTAAGTGTGATTATATAATTTACTTTCTCAAAAAATAATTATCTAGATTACTTTTGTAAAGCATCTGTATAGAACAATTTGATAAGGAATTTTCTTACTTAGAAGGGAAGTTTCAAACTTAGAAGGGAAAATAGGATTTAAGGTCGAAATTCCCGGGGTTGACTTCTATGTAACAGAAAGTATATTTATCGGAAGTCTTTATTTAGTCTATAAGTAGCCCGTAAAGAGTTAAATAAATTGTCCTCTTTATTTACTCAAAACTGAACCGCAATTGTAAAAAAACCTAAATATCCTTCAAGCTTAAAAACATATAAACCTTAAAAATCACACATTTGCAAACAAATGATATTATAATTGCAGTACATTATTATTCCTCACGGCTTTTTAAAAATGTAACAACTTCTCCCTTATGTCTTAATCTCAAAAAAGCTCTTTCCTCCGAAATATTCGGCAAAATCCAAGAGAATTATCTTCAACCGAGGGAAACAGAATTAGCATACTAGCCCAATTCTTAAACGCTTTGTCCACTTGAATTTGTTTTGAAGCTCAGGGACAATAAGATCCTTTTGTTCTGGATTTCAAGAAGATCTCTATTAAGCGGATTCATCTCAGACAAAGGGATGACTTCCTTGTTCGTACATTCGAACAATGAGGAGAGTATTTCGAACCAATCATTAATATCGGCCATTTTTTTCTTCCTTCTTTCAGTTTCTAGTAATGTATTTACTGATCGTTTTGAGTGTGTTAAATACGAATTAAATAAAGTAGTTCGGATGGTCCTTGGAGTTATAAGTTTCTCTGGTAGGAGGGGAAATATATTTGAATGGTAGAGTGTATTAATTTTCACTTTTGCTTGAAATAGTTAAAATAGTTTATTTTGGGTTAATGAACGAAAAATACAATTTATCTTTGCAATTTCTATTTTTAGTTTATTAGAACTTTAAATGTCGAAGAGTCTCATATTTTTAAAACCTGGACATCCATTTCAAATTATGTATATAAATCGAATAAATCTATAATTTAACTCTAATTTTAAATGCAAGCATTTTTTATGCATTAATTTTTTTTAAATTTGGATAAAGTATAACTTTTTTCCAAACTGTTTAATCTGGTTTTTTCATTAATAAACTAAATGAAAATGAAATATTAATATATTTTAATCTAGTTTTTATGAAGTTACTCCCTTTTTATCCTTAAATTATTACTAAGTTAAAAAATACTATTTACTGTTTGTCTACCTCAAGTTGAGATCTAGCTGTCTCTAGTTCACATGAGCGGTCGTACGGATTTGTTCCTTTAATGTTTGTTTTTATGATCTAAGAACACTTTTAGTCATTTACCTAAGTCATAAAAATACAAATTTTTGAGTTTTCATGATCGTGATCTTGAAATTTACGATTTATCATTCGAAACCACTTACGTGAACTAGCGACGGCCAGAGCTCACCTTGAGATAGACAAACAATAGTTATAAAAAATAAGGTAATATAATTTATTATACTTATTTTCGCATTCAAAACGTCCAAGTCTCGAAAAATTCGTGGCACAAGAAACAGATAGTATTTTTACTAACACATAAACATAAATAAATAAGAAAAATTCTAAATTAATAGCATGTTTAATTACACGGAAGCATTGTAACCTTGATATATTCCAAGACAGTTTCCATCAAGTATTTACTTTCAAAACTTTTGATAGTGGAATGAATTTTCAACGTCATGAAACGTACATTAACCACGTTGTAGACATCGTTAACTACTCAGAAATAATCGCCATAGCCTGGTATTGATAGCCTGCGTTGTTCCTAAGTACTAACAGCTGTTTTTAATCACTAACATTAGAACTTCCACGTCTTGTTCCAATAAACTTGAGTATTCCCATCAGGCTGATGCATAGATGTAAGACAATTAAAATACTGTTATCAAAATTTGTAATTAAAAACGTTTCAATCATGTAATTTCGAATAAAAGCTTGAAGTTTAATGAACTACAGGTACTGGAGAAACAATTTATCGCATATGGATATGAAAAGGTTAATGCTTTCTTTTAACAGATTTTATAAACGCATAATGTTTAGAAATAATTAACAATATATAAAAATTAATAAAATCAATGATATAAAATCATTGAGATATAATAATTCAAGGATTCCAAATGAATTTGCAAGGGTTTCAAACAGAGTTTTGCATTTTAGACCAATTATTTAAAAAATATATTTTTTAAATTTACTACTGATAACATTTCTTAGTTTCTCATGGGTTGTTGTCAACATGTTGTTCGTATAGAAATTGCTCATAAATTCAAATGTTTGATACCTAGATCGATTTCAATACCTCATATACAAATAAAGAAAAACATCGGATGCATTATAATTTTACAAAATAAAGCTAAAAACCCCGACCATGCACGGCAGGAAAAAATACATTAATAGAGCTAAATAAATAAATAATTTGAGTAAAATTAAAATGTCCCCAAATGATTTTTGTAATCCAGATTCCTAAAGTTTTACCTAAATGTTACAACACAAGAAATCAACCCTAAAATTTCGAACTGATAAATTAAGAAAAAAATTGAAAGAAAATACATAAAATGTTTTTTATTTCCACTTCATAACCATAATTTACGTTTACCAAACTCATAAAAATACACTCAAAATATTCATAAAAATAAACAGTAGATGTCTTAATTTCCCCTTTAATAACTATAGATGATTAATGGGTTAAAACAAAAAAAATCCCTTTTACTAAAAAAATAACTTACTCTTTGAAGTGAGCTAGTTACCTGAATAAAGCAGGGCAATAATAAACCGTTAGTTTTTTCTTACTCAAAACTGTGGTAATGGGTTCAAAAAAGAAGGAAATCTTTCTCACAGAAAGTATCCCACGACACTTAGCGAGCTCTTTGGAAGATCCTTTTCACTATATCAAACCCCGATCATCTGAATACCCACCCTATCATTTTACAAATATTTAATAAGTAGTTCGATTAGCTATTCCGCACCATTTATCGTTGATTTTTCTGCGGAATTCTTCTTTTTTTTTAAAGAAATTTTCTTTCACGTTCTGTAAAGAAAAAACACATTAAAAAGAGCATTAGAGAAACCAGAGAAAAAAAATTCTAACGCGATGAATGGAGAATAGAAAAACGTAATTTCTGTTTTAAAGCTTACAAACGTAGGATTGAAAGTTTTCCTCAGTAGTAAAGTTTTTTTTCTTCTTCTTTTGACAAGGGGAGGAGGAAATCTCCACGTGATTGACGACCGAAGCCTTCGAAAACGTGATTTATTTCACCAACACATGAATCTAAGCAGTTAGAAATTTGTTTTGGGATGCTCGGATGAATGGATGGTTCTGGAGAATGATAACTATGAATTTTAAGTCACTTTGCGAAAATAGGTCTTTAGAAAGCCAGCCTGTGTAAGCTACACGAGTTAGGTGTACGGTTGAGATGTTTGCTTACATAAACAAACACTACTTTTATAAAGTAAACAGTAAACATTCATTCTTTTTACTAAAACGGTTCTTTAGTGATATTATTGATTGTAAGAGTGAATTTTTAATTAAAGTTATAGTTTTAATTTTTTACATTAAATTTATCCCATGCAGTACCTACTATATTATAAACGAATAAAATTATTTATATGTTACAATATTTTATGATTTACTTGTATTAAATTTTACTTAAAGAAAATAACCTCTATGAAATTTGTATAAAAATTAAATTAGATGTATCACAAATATAAGAGTCCCTAACATATTGGTATAAATTTTCAGAAAAAACTTTGAACGTTCAATATAAATAACGAAATCCAGATTCGGTATACTGTTCATGACAGCTGCTCATAAAATATATTCGTATAACATTTTATATGTATAATGTAAAACTTTATTGCATTTGGAGCACGCTAGATATATATTTTTGAATACTTTTTTGTGTGAATATGTTACACTTTATTCGTGGCTGGCTGAGTTGGATTGGAAGGATTTTAAAACCTTTTATTACCTCAAAATTTTAAACCCGTTTTTAGGTTTTATGGAAAATAACTGCTATTTGCTACCTATTTTCTAATTTAAGAAAACGTTGATGGAATTTTTTATATGTCCATCCTCATATCTTGCGCAAGACCGACTAAGCTTTAATCTGCCCGATGTTTTTTGTGAAAGCTAGCAGATAACAGTTATTTTGATTTCAAAATGTTCAACTGTTTGTTACCTAAACTAGATATTTGAAAAATTAAAGTAATTTCTGGTTTTTCTTCTTCAAGGATTCAAGGATTTATTTCAACAAAATATAATTAAAAAATTACACAAAAGAGAAAAAAACAATGGAATAATACGCACACAACATTGAAGAGACGACAACAACAAAAAAAGACGAACACATACATACAAAAAGAAAATAGTAGTTTTGAAGTACCAAAAGAGCTCGTAGCTCCATGGTACCCAGTACCAAAAACAAAAACTCTCCCTAGGCAACAAAACTGGGCTGACTCTATTTAGTTACCTTAAATAATATTTCTATGTCATTGTGTCTTGCTATGAAATTATGTAGTCCAGATTTATATTCAGATTTATTATTAGTGATTTTAAGGGTTTCATTTAATTTATTAAACAAAAAGGGACCAAGAAACACGTTTTATTTGTGAAAAATTTCTTTGTTAGATTTTGGTATAAAATAATTTCCTTGTATATTTCTAAGAGAAAAGTTACTAGTTTTATATTGATAGAAAATGGTATTAATAATTTCTATTTGTTCAACCGTTTTTTTCTTTAAGGATGTTGAAAGTAGTTGAATGGAAGTAAGAAAACCATATGTGTGTGGAATATTTTCCACCTCTTCATTTTAGAAAATATTAAAATAAATATGACGTTTAAGATCTACTGAAAGTACAGTCATAGGTTCAGCTCAGGCAGCTAATGATTTTTCGTAACCTCTTTTAGAAAGGCATCTTTTCTTTGTCTTCAATAGTTTTTTGCTCCAAACGAGATTTTTAATGAATTACAGATAGAATCGCATTTTAGTAAGCTGCCATCAGGGGTAACCTTTCAAATAACCTTCAAAGGTGTCGCAAAAATTGCTGTCAATGTAAAAACGGGTCGGTGAATTGGATTGTTTTTGTTTGACTTGAAAACGGATTGATTTAACCTAATTTTTGTTTGTTGTTATTTTTTTCTTTGACAGCTGACGATTTTTTAGGTTTTAAATGGTAATTTATACATTGAATGATTGTATTTCATTTTATGAATGAAATAAAAAGTATAAAGAGTAAAACACTCTTTTATTCAATAAAATATCAAGTTTTGATACAAATTCAGCAGTCTTCTTTGAATAACATTCTATTGAACACGCTTTCAACCAATGAAAGCACTGAATGAAAACTTTCTGCTCCAAAAGCAGTGAAAATGTAAGAGCTTAAATTTGAACAGTGACACCTAACGGCAAAGGAAAAAAAACAAACAACGACCCCAAAATATCTTTTAATTCTTTACGGCCCCAGTTATGACTTCCCGCCATTACAAAAAAAACAGCTGCACATATTTTCTTTCTCTATCCGAAGCATAACAAGCTTCACAGAGTAAATGGAAGCACACTGAATTGGCAGAGAGCTTATTTTTCGCTTTATTTTTAGCCTTCGCTCTTCATATCAACGAAGATTTCCACAAACTTGAGTATGAATTCTCTCCGTCAGGTGAAATTTCCGTCGGTTTCCTCTTACTCAGCTGTATCCTTGTAGTTACAAAAAAAAGAGATGGAATGTACGCAGTTTGCATCAAAAAACGGAATGGCAGTTGGCAACTCTTCATTCAAAAGGGGACGAAAGTCGTAGCTTTTGTGAAATCATCTTTTCCCGAAAATTCTGTGTGTGAGATTTAATGCGCCTTCTTCAAATTTATTCTTTTCAGTTTGTGTTTTGGAATTGTTTTTTCTTGAGAGAGAAAATATGTTGGATAGTTATGGAGGAGATGCTTTTCGACGAGGAATAAAATTCGGTTAAAATGAAATCCTTTTCATACCTGTTAAAATATATGTAAGGCAAACGTTCTTGAAAGAGTTAGGGTGGGTTTTTACACAAGGATTAGGAAAGATCTGTTGAATTCGTTTTTCGCTTATTTTATTCTAGTTCGTTGTCAGTTGGATCGAAAGGAAATAAATGAGTTCCAAGAAAACATTTTATAATGATATAAGATATATCTTGTTAGAGCTTAAAATGTTTCCAGAAAATAACAAAATAATTCCTAAAATTTCAAAAATTTAGCATTTTGTTGTATATTTGAGGAGTTTATACATTTTTATTTTAATGTATTACTTACGAACCAAAATGGATTCAAAAACCTATGACATATGTGGTTTTATATAAATGATCTGATCATGATGAAATGGTATAGGTCCAAAAATACAAAATTTGAGATAAGTGTGAATTTTGATTTCTTGTAAGATTCTTAACCAAGTGTGGAAGTCACTTAAGTCAAAAGTTCAATAATCGGTTCTTAGGAGCTGTTAAAAAATTAAAATGTCTTCTCTCCATAATGAACAGGTGCCGTTGGAGAAAACCTTCATTAACTCAAAACTATGTTCACACATACCATCCACGTTCATAAAAACCAGCTTAAATGGTTCGTTTAAGACTGAGTGACAAGATCTAGAAAAACAATTATTATAGGTTTGACCTACTTGGGAGTGCTAAATCTCTTGTCTTTAACTTTAGTCTTTGACAATTTAAAATAGTTTGGCAAATGTATGCACATTGAATAAACGTTAAGAAATATAATTACTAGTAATTATGCAAAGATTAGAGTTGTTTAATGTGACGGGACGTCCAACTATTTGTCTCAATGTCCATTAAAGTCCCTCAAAGTCGTCCAACTTTTCTAATTTTATGATTCACTAAATGGGAAAAATATAAATAAACTATATTTTTTAATAACACTTTTGTTGGTTAAGAGCTATTTTTCCGACTAGTGTTCTTCATTAGGTTTGATGATTACTTTTTACCCTGATTCCTTGAAAATTCTACACCATGCAGTCTATGCAATGTAAAAAAGGAACATTACACATTAAAGTGGTGGAAAGAAACTGACACCATATAACTGAGAGATGTCACACCGATATACGGATGGACTCCCCGACTACACTTGGAGGGAGGTCCCATTGTAACTATGGTGGCAATTTCTTTTCGCCATTTTATTTTGTAATGCGCCATATTTTTTGCAGTGGGTGACATCCAAAATTCTGAAACAAAAACACCATATGACGAGTTAGAGAAACAAAATTATTTTTCCTACAATTACAGAAATGTCAATGCTGTGTAACCGCTGATCAGGTTAGCGGCGAATACAACCTAATCAGTATTTTCTTTTACATTGATTACACTCATCACTCAGAAGAGTAATTAATTCGGTACTTTTCCCTTAGCCGGGGGCAAGCGAAAATCGCCAAATAATGTGGAACTCCGCCAAATTTCTTATAACCATAAGAGGAATGGGTATGCTTCGCTTGGCAACTTGGATCGCTCTTGGTTAATAAATGGCGACATTTGCGGCCAGCTAACGGAAAAGTATCATTAATTCCATCCCTTTAAGGTAGAGGTAAACCGACAAAAATATGTAATAAACCAAGCATTTAATTCCATACAGCAAGTTTTGGTTTGTATACTCCCCTTGCCTTCCCTACGGTCCCACCACTAATGAACGTTTCCTCCGCTACGTGCCCATCCTTCCTGAAGAACAGAGCACCTCCGCTACCCCCTTCGGAATTATTTATTCGCGCAAACGAGAGTTCCTTCTTCCCGCCTGCTTTGACACTCGGCTGCCGCGAGGAGACACGGGGCATTATCTGCCACGCGACGCGAGACGGCTTTCTGGCGGTCTTCCCAGCTCTTATTCACATTGATGCCGCCATTGATATAATGCAGGTTGATGACTGCGGGTTATGCCTTGTTTTGTTGTATCAGTGCAGCACGAGATTAATTTCGCGGTGAAAGCAAATGTATTGTGTCGGTGACTGGTAGCCCGGAGTTTCTTCATTGAGTAGAAAGGGTTGTTTTCGACGGTGAATGAATGGCAGTGGTTGATGCAGATTGCTCGTGATAGTGTGATTGATTAGGGAGATATTGTTTGGGGGGAGGATTCAATGTGGGGTTCGTTGCCTTGTTCCGAGAAAAAAGTCGCGTTAGTTGTTAGAATATTGTGAAACGTGTGCTTCTAATTTGAAACTACGGTTTGCGTATTTTTGTAGCTAGGGATGCCGGAGCCAAGTTTTGAGTTGAGTAATGTGCTACTATTATCATTTTGGGTCTATGGTTTCTCGCAAAACTTAATAAGAATCCAAAACTTACAAGTTAGTTTTACATCAGCCTACCTTCTATTCACGAAATTCCTAAATAAACAAACAACCAACGGAAGTGACGTCACCAGGTAACTCAATCTTCCGGTTTGTCTGATATTTACACTGAACAACATTACACTACGGCGCGTTTGGTTTTTTATAATTTTTCTTTTCTTATTTTAAAGCGTAATTTAAAGGAAAAACTCAAAATATGAGTTCTCCATACTTCCGATCATTATCTGAAAATTGTAAAAAGAGATATCTTGATAAGTTATCTGTGAATGGGACGATTGATTTACCCGATCCATTGGACGAAAATCTCAGCTAATACAATCAACGCCATTGCAACAGATCCTAGATACATCAGGATTAATTGGGTCCGATATTATTGAAATTCATTATTTAGTCTGTTTTAAAACTTATGAATACAATCACCCACTTATTTAAAAAAAATACGCATAAAAATATTTAAAAAGATAATTAAAGTGACAGACGATTTTAAGAATACTATTTCTGAATCTCAAATAAAAATAAACAAGCTGACTGGAATGTAGTAGGATCATTAACCCGTTGGGACTCGCGGGGTCATTTTATAACCCCAAGCTCACACAAACATTCCATTTAACGGAAAACTAAACACCTGGGGATTCTTTACTTCTCAGTAGGTGGGTTTCTGACCCTTATCTACATACCTGAGAAGTTTCGTGGAATTCGGATAATTTTTCCGCCCCCCAGACGCATTTTGTTAGCTTTTGGGGCAATGGAATGACCCCCGCGAGTCTCTTCGTTAGTTCTGCACATCCGTTTTTTCGTACTCCGCCTTCTATACAACCCACTGATAAGGGCCCAAAACATGTGTAAACAAATTTAAAGAAATTCTCAGGGGGTTCTATTTCATTTTAGTAGTACAAAGAAAAGGAAGACACAGGTGTGGGTACTTTCAATACTGGTCCCCATGACAGTTTTATGACTTGTAATTCACCAGACCACTGTATCCCGCCCCTTACATTCTTTGCTTTTGTATTGAATGGGAAAGGAGCTAGGAAAGTGTATTGAGGTAACAAGTTTTCGAAGAAAAAATACCCTAGTTTGAGTGTTAGGAAAAAATGTTGGAAGTAGGATAGAAAAACAACTTGTGTCTGTAATTTGTGTTTAAATTTTTTTAGCAAAGCCCACGTTAATACCATTTGTGATAATTGTCTTTACCAAAAGAAAGCTTTAAAAAAATCATTATATAGTATTTTGAAGTAATTAAATTAATTTTTACGTTGAAATGATTTGTGTTAGTTTGTTACGTATGTGTGTATTGGGTAAAAAGAAAAATTAATATCAAACTCAAAAAATTATTTCTCAGCGTAGAAAATATTGCAGATTATAAGTTTTCTTAATCAGTTATGTGTTTTAAAGTCTAAAAATTTAATGGTTCCGACTAAAAAAAATATTTTTAGGCCTGTAGTGATTCCAATTACGCCGCCCGGGAGGCGCGAGTCCCACCGGGTTAAAGGTAAATGCACTAAAATTTTGAAAAAATCCATTCATAATTAAATGAAATTAATTAGTTCTTAGATTTTAGCCCGTTGTTTTCCATATTTTTATGTACTTTATATTTTTAAGACTATAAAAATTCAGTTTCTAAATAAATAAACTGCTTTGATACAATGGATATTCAAGTTTGACATAGCAGAACAGCGATATTAATTTTATCACAACAAGAATGTTCTGAAAAGTTTTCATGATTGAATATTTGCTCAATATTTTGTTTTCTTTGTATCAGCAGCTGTTTTAATTACATTTAAACAAGATAGTAATTAAAATCAATAATAGGAGAGATTGAAGCACATCGTTGTAGACCTCAAGGTTCATATTTTTGATCGGTTATTATTGAGTTAAAATTATTTTTCTAATTCAAAACACTTGATAACCTATAAACATGTTAGTAATTGTGTCCAGTATAAACTGTTTTAAAAGTTTCTTTGGCTCTTATTTTAATAAAAATCACCAAAAATAAGCATTTTCCCATGCTGTGAATAGGAATAGGAAATGTCTGGTAAATCAATCCCATTCACAGATAACTTATCAAAATATCTCTTTTTACAATTTTCAGATAATGATCGGAAGTATGGAGAACTCATATTTTGAGTTTCTCCTTTAAATTACGCTTTAAAATAAGAAAAGAAAAATTATAAAAAAACAAACGCGCCGTAGTGTAATGTTGTTCAATGTAAATATCAGACAAACCGGAAGATTGAGTTACCTGGTGACGTCACTTCCGTTGGTTGTTTGTTTATTTAGGAATTTCGTGAATAGTGTGTTATGGGAAAGTTTTAAGGGGTAAAAGGTACTATAATCATTTCAGGATTAATGTTTTCGTTCAAATATGATTTGCTGGTACTACCTTCTACTGTGAATTAACCCAATCAGTCCTAGCCGCCAAGAACAAGTTTTTCATAGGATTCAATGGTAGAAGAAATTAAATAGTTAAGTTTTGTGTTGAGTAATATATTACTATTATTTTTCGTTCAATGTTTAACTCAAATATTGCAATTTGATTATCCCCTACCTTCTACGGTGAGTTAAGAACAAAATAACTAACCCCTATAGGGAGATATCGCCCCCTTGAAGTTGTGAAATCGATGTCCATTCATGGTATTTTTCAAGTTAATTTGGAGTAGTTAAAGTTAATTTGTCTTTATTTTCCTATTCTTTGAGCTGTAAACTAAGTTAAAATGAAATTTTCTTTTAATTTAAAATTTTTTAAACTTTTTTAATGCAGGGAATGTTTAACTCCATTCATATTCACTCACTACATTGATACTGCTCTAATAACTCAGTTTCACTATCATTTTGAATTTTATTTGTCTTGTTCTTTTTATTTCACACTTTTGTGGTGTAAACTAAAGAGAAATATAATTTAAATGTGAATTTATGGTTTAAAAAGATTTTTTCATCTGAAAAATTTCATAAGGTTGAAGAAGGGAATAAGTCCATCAACTTATTTTGACTGTAAACTATTTTTGAATATACTTATATATGTTTGATGGTTGCTCTGTTTTCTAAATAGGGTTGTGAACTTCCAGTAAAAATTTGGTGATTATACAATGAAAATTCTATTTCTTATACAGTTTTTTTCGATTTTTTCAAAACTTAATTTTTGGACTTATTCCCTTCTTCCAACTGACGCTTCAATTATAGTACGTTGGATTGAATAAGTCTTACATTCCGGGTGGATATAAAAATAAAATCATCAAACCAACGGCTATAATTATTTAAGTGCAATATAAAATAGAAATTCTTATGGTGTTATTATTAATTGAATAATTTATGTTGGTCAAAATAAAGTCCATATTTTCCAGAAACGTTGTTCTGATATGAAATCCAAGCACCTTTGGATATTTGGATACTTGAAGAGACAGACAGGTTTGAAAAACTGTGTAGTCTTTGGGATGTTTTCAGATTAACTTTTACCTATTTTTCCTTTCTCTCTCTCAGCAGTTACATAGACTAACCCTAAAACCATTCAACATAGACTATAACAACCTGTGAATATTTGAAGTGCCTCTTGTGTCATCAAAGAGAAATTATAACCTTAAAATTATGAATTTACAAATGCAAAACCTTATATCCTTTTGATTCACAATTGTTGGAAACCCGACACCAATTAACGATTTTCTAAGGATTAATTAATATATGTTCAAGAAAATATCTTAATTTCAAACCTTCTGTTTAAACCCTATCCAAAAATGTGACCCAGACATTGGACTCGTAATTGCTATGGCTCTACTTAAGGGCGTAAAACTGGAATAGAATTTCTGTTTATTTGACTCGGAGGAGGAAACTGTAAACCCGTCCTGACTGAGCTTTAACTTGAATCGTATTATGCATGATCCCGGTTTGCGTTACTTTGCATTCGGTCCTTAGAGTCTGCTAAATTGAAACTGGATATGTTGCATGCTTTTAATTTTACGCTCGAGAAAGCTTTTATTCCGAGACTTTTAAACGTACTTTTATCATGAATTCATTCATAAATATATATATTTCCTGTAGCAGCAAACTAAAGATTTATTATTTAACACTTATGATATTCATTTTAGAGGGATCAGCCGAAGTGAAAAGTGAAACTTGGGCGTTTCACTCTTTACTTTTCTAAGCAAGGAAATGATTCACAGGAGTGAACCAAATGAACAGTGAGAGTAAAACACTATGAGTTAGCCTTAATTCGTTGTAACCGCCTCGTATAACAAGAAATTGGTAAGTTGAATCTCAAGATTAAATAATGAGCAAAATATTGTGACAGTTATGTATTCGGTTCAACTGAAAACCCAAATTATGATCAGATAACCAAATATAAATTGAACGTATTTAATAAACCCTTGTTTTTTTTGTGTATTGGTTAGGTTTCTAACTAATTTTTGATGACGTTAGACTCTAATCGTAACGTTATTTTTTAGACGTTCTGTGTTTAATTTCAATTTACAACTATTCCTAAAGACGTTAGGATTATTCATGATTTTTTCACAGTGAACATACAAATCTCAAGCTTTAAAATCTTAGAATAAAACTTTTATTAGAATTCCTCAAAGTATAGTTATTGTTCTTTTTAAAGAAAAAAAATATCTTTCAAATACTAAATTTTTTCTTTTCAGCATTCATTAATATCGGGGTTCTATGTTAATTTAGTTGTACTAGAAACACAATAAACTGTGGTAGGTGTAAGTCAATAAAGCTTAAAATATGAAACAAAATCTGATGTTTCTGAAGGAAATTTATGAATGAACTATTTCTCCGATTTACCTCGTACTCAAATGTGCTTATCAAGAAAATCATTTTCATGAATATGAACAAAACACTCTACCTGTGGGATTCTGTTTTCCCTTTTGGAAATCTAAAACTACTCCTGAAATGAAAATATTAAAAACTCTAGCTTTCATAACTGTATACTTAAGACATCCTAAAAAACATGTCTGATCCATAAACCGCCCCAGTTCAAATGTTCCACATTCAAAAGAAGCAATACATCGACTCAAGTAACTTTATGGTTTTCCTCACGAACCCTTAAGATTGGTCGGTCCGTTATGGTCTTGGTATTCATAGATTTTGGGAAGCGTTCCAGACAGTTTTCTTGAATAGTCCGCCCATGTGCTCTTCAGTTATATTTCTCACGACTGCAATCAAAGATAAAAATCGCACACGTATCAATGTTTAAATGGAGAATGGAGACGACGTGATTGTAATTACGAAATTTTATTACCTGGAATTATAAGCAGTGATTGTAAAGAGGTTTGTGTGACTGGAAAGCATTATTTTCTTAAAGTTAGGCTATTTATAAAGAGATGAAAACATTTGAGGGGGTAATTTCAGTTTGCTTAAATTAAGAAGCGTTTTCATGGTTGAATATAAGTTTTTCTTTCTTTCTTTGTAAAGTTAATTACACATCGTAAGATTATTTATGATTTTCGTGATGTATATTTATTACACAAGTTTTTAAAATTTGTTTCAAGGTGTCTGCGACGTTTCTTAAGTTGAGTTTCTTTCGTTGAGTATTATTTACCTGTAGGGTATAATTATTTAGCTTTTCGTGATAGGAAGATCATTGGAATTCAACATCGTTTTTAATTAACAAGTTACCTTGTGAAATCAAGAGGTTTTGCCTCATAGTCCAAGAAAGATAAGGTTTGAAGTGGAACAAATTGTAAAAGACAGTTTGATGGGTGATTCTTATAGGAAATTTTCCGTAGAAAACGATGGTGAAACGTATACCAAAATTAACCGTGTCCTTTAGCCAATATGGCGGATTTTCCAAAATAGCGGTCAATAGTTTTTAACTTATTACTTCCTAAAAATTGTTAATAAAAAAATAAATTTTGCAGTAAATGATTGAAATTTAGTAGTAAAATTAATGGCGAACTGTTTTTTTCTCTTACGATAAGTCATTTATCCAATATGGCGGATTTTCCAAAATGGCGTCCACTAATGTTTATAGTAAGTAAAATTATGATGATAAATTCGTAATTTTTACAGGATATGGTTAAAATTAAGTCATAATAATATTCATATAAGTTTCATCTCCTCAATGTATCAAATATGGCGGATTTTTCAAAATGGTGGACAATCGTGTTTTACTTTTTTGCTAAAAATCGTTAATAAAATAAAACTTTTGCAGTTAATTATTAGAATTTAGTTGCAAAAATAATGAGGAACTGTTTTTTTCTCTTACGATAAGTCATTTATCCAATATGGCGGATTTTCCAAAATGGCGTCACCTAATGTTTAAAATACATAAATTATGATAATAAATTCGTAATTTGTACAGGATACGGTTAGAATTAAGTCACAATAATATTGTTAAAAGTTTTCTCCCCCTCAAAGTATCAAATATGGCGGATTTTCCAAAATGGCGGCCACTTATTTAGATCCTTTTTATTTTTAATTTTTTTTCTTAATAATTAGAAATATTAAATGTTATTAGGTAAAATATAAGCAGAATACTTATATTTTACTAAAATTAACTGGTAAATAATGTTAAAGGTAGGTAGAAATTCAAAAATTACCATTTACCACTAAGTTTGAAATATGGGGCCGCCTTTTTGGAAATTATTTCTATGTATCGCAAAATCTTGGTTAATATACTATTTTATAGGTAATTTAATATATAAATATTTATAATATTTATCTAAATATGTGGCCGCCATTTTGGAAAATCCGCCATATTTGATACATTGAGGGGGAGGAATTTTTATCAATATTATTGTGACTTAATTTTAACCGTATCCTGTAAAAATTATGAATTTATCATCAGAATTTATGTATTATAAACATTAGGGACGCCATTTTGGAAAATCTGCCATATTGGATAAATGACTTATCGTAAGAGAAAAAAAACAGTTTCACATTATTTTTGCAACTGAATTCTAATAATTTACTGCAAAAGTTTTATTTTATTAACGATTTTTAGCAAATAAGTAAACACGATTGTCCGCCATTTTGAAAAATCCGCCATATTTGATACATTGAGGAGATGAAACTTATATTAATATTATTATGACTTAATTCTAACCATATCCTGTAAAAATTACGTATTTATCATCATAATTTTACTTACTATAAACATTAGTGGACGCCATTTTCAAAAATCAGCCATATTGGATAAATGACTTATCGTAAGAGAAAAAAAAGTTCGCCATTAATTTTACTACTAAATTTCAATCATTTACTGCAAAATTTATAATTTTATTAACAATTTTTAGGAAGTAATAGGTTAAAAACGATTGACCACCATTTTCGAAAATCCGCCATATTGGCTAAAGGAGACGGTTAATTTTAGTATACGTTTCCCCATCGTTTTCTACGGAAAATTTCCTATAAGAGTCACCCATCAAACTTTCTTTTACAATTTGTTCCACTTGAAAACCTTTTTTGAGCTAACTTTCTTGGACTATTAGCTGACTGCTACTTTCATTCAGTCACACTTTCTATAAATTATATGATCATAGCATCATCTAGTTAGGCTGGTTATACTGGAGTTGAATATACTGATAAATGTTCACACTCACACACACAGAATAAACCGATACTTTTTAAATAAAAAAAAATCCAAGCATAATTCCTTATTCCTTATAGTTATATTTATTAATAAGTCCATGCACTGAATTATAATCCAATTCACCAACTATCTTCATATATCTATAACTTTCACTATCCTTAACTTTACTCATCATACAATTTAGTGTAACTAACACAAAAAGAAAGACTCACCTCGAGTGCACAATATTCCTCAGAAAAAAAAATGCAAAAATAGCTAACTAAACTCGTAATGCTTCATATAAGACGGTTATCTGAACAATTTAAATTCCGGTAAAATAACGGTCGAATAACCTTTCACTAATGGAAAAATATTTTAATCTACTAATGGAGCTCTTTCAAATAACACGATGATGCATGCGCAGACCTCCATCCTGGCTTTATCTTCTTAATACATAAGCCATAAATTAAATCTTCATAAGTAGAAGAGAATGGACTTTCCAAGGTATTCATTTGCATTCACTAGCTTTGCATTTCATTAATTATCTTCTCCTATTTCATCTCCAAACAATGAACTCGGAAATGAGGATTTGGTTTATTAAGATTTTCGTTTCTGCGATTCTGTTTATAATTATCATTTAACCTGAAGTTGGTTGGGAGGAGGGGATATTAATGTCTCCGTCATTAACTAATTAATTTTTTTCTCGCTGTTGGTAGTGAAGAAATTTGAGTGTACAGTGAAAAATGAGTCGGTGTGTTTTTTTATGGGATTTTTTATTGTTTACGTTCTTTTAAGCATAAATTTAATGGAAACTGGTTATTTTAAAAGATGTTTATGTAATTTGTGAAGCAAGAACTTGTGTTACCATGTTCAAAAATTTTTAACAGTATCATAAAAACGATAATTAAGACCGTTTTGAAATGAACATTGCATTAAACACATATGTATTCACTATTTTAGAAGTGCTTTTGATTGTTTAACTTCAGCTGCTTACAAAAAAAATCTTCAGTAGTTACAATGTGACTAGTCAAAGAAAAAAGTTACAATATATCGTGTGAGTGTATTATGTACTTTCAAACTAGGATAACAGTTGAAATGTTAAACATCACGCAATGTGTGTTTTACTTTTAGTTATTAAAAATATTTCCGAGTAAGATGAAAATTGCAAATTTTTAGTGAGTGAATCTCATTTTTAATGAGCGTTCGTATTTTTCTATACATATTTTATTAAAATGCTAACTAAAATTTATTTTGCAAATCCTTTTTTACTTAACCATTTCCTTTTGTTAAAATAATGTTTTCCTCTGAAAAATTACTGGACAAATCTAGAAACATACTTATTATGATGGCAACAGCAGAACTGTTTGAGTAACGCAATGACGTTTCTGTTCTGCAGGACTTATCTCTGCTGTGCAGTTATACCTGTGTGTATATTATACCTGTTATGATTTCCTTGATTATTCAACGTAGCAAGCAGCTCTCTTATTATTTACATGACTTATGTCTGTGAACTAATAAACCATGTTGACCTTTCATGAAGTTCTTATTTTGAGTCACGCATCGCAACAATACTTTATGTTATTGGTTTCAAAAATTCAAATAATACATCCCCAATTATGATTGTACCTTGGAACAAAATCACGTTTATCTTATACAGATAAAATCCCATTTCGACAACCTAAAATATGCCCAACCTTTGTAAGTAGGTGGATATTTTTTATTAGCTTAAATCTTTAAAATTGGATTTTTAATAATGTTTAATTACTTGAAGTTTTAGTTTATGAAATTAAAATTGAACATTTTTTCATTCATGTTTAACCTTTTAATGAACAATTCTTCGCATGTAATATATGGATTTTGAAAAATATGGATTTTTTAAAGTAAAGCACATTTAATGCATAAATGATCATTTAATGGAACTTGATTGACATAAATCTTGATTTCTTTCCAAAAATACATGAATCCCATGGAATTTTCAAATCGAAATTTAAAGTTAATACTTTCATCGATCATGCTGATTAATCTGGCCACTTCACTAATCCAAAGAAGATTCGATCGACACTGTAGTTAAGCCAGCATTTGAAAGTAGTAACTATCGCAAATCTTATCAGTAAAAATACAATATGGTTTTTAATCATCATCAAAGCGAAATTTGACAGTGGTGCTACATATACCATACAAGCTGATTTGTCCGGCCTTGCACGGGTGGAGGGTATTAATTCCTTTTTTAAGTTCTATCAAGTTACGTGTCTGATTTTTCGTATCAGCAATCACCAATCACTCCAGTGTGTCCCCAGTATTTTTTTCATATCCCCGTGTTCACGATAATTTTCATATCCAGGTGTTCCCGATAATTTTCATAGTGATGGTGTTCCCGGTAATTTTCATATCCCGGTGTTTCCAATAATTTTCATACCCGGTGTTTCCCGTAATTTCCATACCCTGGTGTTCCCGGTAATTTTCATATCCCGGTGTTTCCAATAATTTTCATACCCGATGTTTCCCGTAATTTCCATACCCTGGTGTTCCCGGTAATTTTCATATCCTGATGCTCCCGATAATTGGAAGGCTCAGAATTAAAATGGACCAATTCCACTTTTTGTCATTTTTGACTTAGCAATGCTATAACATGCACCAACTATGTAAAATTTCAGTGCAATAGTGAATTAAGTCCTGATTATGTGAAGTTCTGATAATATCCGCTTGGCAGCAGCAAGTTCTGTTGCGTTAGCATGTAATTTGCTATGAAACTTTAAACGTCTGTAGCTCAAAAGTAGCTAAAGTGGACTTGGTTCATTTCTATTCTGAACCCTCCAATTTTCATACCCATTGTTCCCGATAATTTTCATACCCGCGCCCGATAATTTTCATATCCCGGTGGCGTATTTCCAAACCCGCACGTGTAGGAATCCCACCAGAGGCAGCACTAGCGCTCAAAGAGGATCTGGAGAATTTGGCGCAAATACGATTTGATGCTTTAGGCTCTTTATCGCTCTTTTTGCGGTTTTGGCGATAAGTCTTGGAAAGAGGTTTTACGGTATTCTTTTTGTAAGAGGGCGAACAAAAAATATTAAACAAGGATTGAAAAGGGTAATAAAGGCGATTAAATGCAATTGTTATTTGTTAACTTTAGTAATAAATAGTAATATACGTTCAATTTTCATCTGAAGCTGTTATTTAAATAAGAAAATTTGTAACATTCAGTTTGTGTGTTATATTTTGCTGTAATTAATCTAATTGCCTTCCTAATCTAATATGGCTTTAATTGTCTTGAACTTTCAAGTAATACATTTTAGCTGGATGTTAATTGTCTTTCAAGCGTCAATTTTTAAAATCTTTTTTTTTTTAAGTATAGTTTCCGAGTAATAAAAGAGTATAATTTATAGCACGATTTATCTATAATAATATTTTATGTATAATACTTATTTTAAAATGTAACAACCTTTTAAATATATATTAAATTTTACAGTTTATAGTATTTTAAAATTCAGGTAACGATGTAATAACATTTGTAAAAATTTACCTTCCAGCTCAAAGAGCTGAAAAATATTTTGAGATTTGATAAATCCCCATTATTTAAGCGTTTTAATAAATTATTGGACCCTTTAAGTTAAATTCTATGAAGATGAAACATTTTCAAGGAATTAATGTATGCAGTTGGAACTGAGAATAAAAAAAAGTGGCTTCCTGTTCTATTTCATTTGTTCTGAGCATCATTTTGTTTATTTTCCCTTTCACGCGTTCTTCTATAGTAGGCTGGGAAGAAATTTTGGTCCATGTCCAGGCATTTTAAGTCTCAGATGGAAAAGTACTTAATTTTTTATGATGGGGATCATGTAGGAATGATTTTCCTGTAGGCTCGAGAGGGGAGAATAGTTTTCTAAAATTTGTTGGTCTTGAAAAACTGTTTTAGCTGTCGGCGCAGCGGCTCAAAAAACGGCCTGCTTGAACAGGCTTTATTCTTCAAAACTTCTTTTAACACCACATGCTTAAAAGCTATCAAAATTACGTAAAGCTATTTTGGTTCCTAAATGGAATAAAACAATAAAATTAAATGTGTACTCAGCTCTGAAAGTTTTAATTTTTTTACATACGTTTTGTTTGAATGAATGAAAATTTTATATCACAGACTGTAAATTTATTTGAAATTGTGGTGGTCCTGGCTAGGGCGAGAGACAAAGGAAAACTAGGGTTTTAAAATGAACACTAACGTTTATTTAGAACAAGCAAAAATTGTAAATAGAAGAATGTAAACAAACGGGGCCAGCCCGATTAGTGAAAGCTCTCCGAGGAGTCGCGTCGCTGAAGCTCTTGCTTCTTCGCATACTCCAGTATTTGTAAGTGACGTTAGCGTGATTACGTCACAAAGTTGTGTTGCCACACCACCCTCCTCCTAGTGAGTGGCTTGGGTGCCCTGAAGTCCCCCGAGCCTCGGAGATCGCCTTGGAGCTGGGGAAGGTGAAGGATCCCGGCGCCTGAGAGATGGTGAAGGATCATCTGGCTCCTCTGTGAAGGCGTCCAAATATGCGGGCTTAAGGCGTTCAACGGAGATAGAGACCTCTCTGCCCTCCATTTGTAGACGGAAGTACCGGTCCCTTCTCTCTAGCACTCGGTACGGGCCGCTGTACGGTAGGTCGAACGTCTTTCGGATACCTGGGTTGCGGACAAAAACGTGTGTGCTCGTGTCTAACTCGTGGGACTTGAACAACGGTCGACCTCCGTGTCTATCATCTGGTACAGGACCAATGTTGGCGCACCTGCGGCGAAGGACCTCCACATAATCGTCTTCGGGAAGGTCTGGAAAATTGCTTTGCTCTATGAAAGCACCAGGAATCCTGATATTTGTGCCGTACACCCGCTCGGCCACAGAAACTGATGAGCCGTGGGACAGGCATGATCGCAATCCCAGCAGTATAAGGGGAAGCTCATCCACCCAAAACCGTGACGGCCCAAGTTTGCTACGTAGGGCTGCCTTGAAGGTGCGATGCTGACGCTCTACCAGTCCGTTTGCACTTGGGTGATAAGGGGTCGTATGTCGAACATGAGAGCCAAGCAATCTGGAAAAACTTTGGAAGAGATTACTCTCAAATTGCCGCCCCTGGTCTGTAGTAATTCTTTCCGGGACCCCAAATCTGCTAACCCGATGAGCTAAAAAGGCAGTGGCCACAGTATCGGCGGTAATTTCCCTTAACGGGATGAGCTCTGGCCACCTTGTGTACCTATCTACGCAAGACAGGACATACCGGTAGCCTCTGCAAGGTGGTAGGGGGCCGACCAGATCTATATGCACATGGGCGAACCTATGGCTGGGTGGGGCAAAAGTGCCAATGGGGACCACGGTATGTCGGTACACTTTGGCCTTCTGACATGGCATGCACTTTCTAGTCCAATCTGCACAGTCTTTGTTCATGCCAGGCCAAAAGTAATTCTCCCTAACTTGCCTTACCGTTGTCCTTACCCCGGTATGTGCAATATTGTGCACCTGGGAAAAAATAAACTTTCGATACTTCCCAGGAATAAAAGGTCGGACCTGCTTGCCAGAAGTTTCACAAAACACCCCCAATTTCGACTCTGGTATTTGAAAACATTTAAATTTAAATCTATCCTTTTCCAGGAGCGAACGAAGTTCCTGGTCTTCTTCCTGATCACGTGCAATTGCGGCATAGTCCACAGTTTGTGGAAAATCTACCATTTCAATACGGGACAAGGCATCGGCTACTACGTTTTCGATACCCGAAATATGGCGAATGTCACTTGTGAATTCGCTTATAAAAGAAATGTGGCGAATTCTTCGGGGGGAAATTTGGTCTGCCTTGTGCTGAAACATGTAAGTCAAGGGTTTATGGTCCGTGAAGACCATAAAGAACCTACCCTCTAGCATAAACCTAAAATGTTTAATGGCAGCGTAGATTGCCAACAGTTCGCGATCATACGCGGAATAATTTTGTTCAGCAGACGACATTTTTCTTGAAAAAAACGCTACAGGTTGCCAGACGTTATTCTTTAGCTGCTGCAACGCAGCCCCCAAAGCAGTACTAGATGCGTCAACAACCAAGGCAAGCTGAGCAGTTTCCGAGGGAAACCCTAAAACAGCAGCTTCAGACAATGCCTCTTTGCATGCTGAAAAAGCGTCCTCTGCTGATTGAGACCACTGAATCTTAGAATTGTCTCTCTTGCGATTACCCTTAATAAAATGTAAAAGAGGCACTTGTTTTTGGGCTAAGTGTGGGATGAATTTTCTATAAAAATTCAAAAGACCCAAAAATCTCCTTAACTGCATTACAGTTTCAGGCTTTGGAAAATTGGAAATTATGTTAACCTTAGCCTCCAAAGGTCTGATCCCGCCAGCAGAAATTGAATGACCAAGAAACTGAACCTCCGTCTGCCCAAAAATAGATTTTTCAACATTGATTACAATACCATACCTAGAAAGTCGAGAAAAAATTTTTCTCAAATGCAATTTATGTTCCCCAGGGGTAGCAGACGCTATTAAAAGATCATCAATGTAAGCGAAACAAAAATCAAGACCTTCGGTAACCTCGTTAATAAAACGTTGAAAGGTAGCTCCCGCGTTTCTTAGGCCAAAAGTCATGAACGGAAATTCGTACAGACCGAAGGGAGTGATTATTGCTGTTTTTTCAATATCACTACGAGCTATGGGGATTTGGTTATACGCCCGCACTAAGTCAATGGTAGAAAAAATTGACTTACCCTCCAAATTATTGGCAAAGTCCTGAACATTAGGGATAGGATAACGATCCGGCTTGGTCACCGCATTTAGTGCGCGATAGTCCCCGCAGAGTCGCCATTTCCCATTCTTTTTTGGCACCATGTGCAGCGGGCTTGCCCATGGGCTTTTAGACACTCTACATAGGCCCTGCTGAATCAGTTCATTGAATTCAGTCTTAGCGATCTCAAGCTTCTGAGGGGTAAGGCGGCGTGCCACGAAGTGGACTGGCTGTCCGGATGTTTCAATAACATGCTCGGTAGTGTGTTTAGCCTTTGAATTGATCGTTGGTTTAGTCAACTCGGGATATTCAAGCAAAATATCTCCAAATGGATTTAAAGCCTCTACCTGGGAAAGTTCATATTTAATCCAAAAAAATTTATTTGCTCCCTCACAATAACTCAATCTTTCATTCCTGAAATCTATTATAATCCCAAAGCTCTTTAAAAAATCTGCTCCTATGATAGGACGAGTAACATCTGCAATTACGAAATTCCATTCGAAGCACCTTGGAAAACCCAAATCCAACTTTAAATTTTTAACACCAAACGTTTTGATGCTAGATCCGTTAGCATCACTTAACAAAATAGAACTAGATCCACGTTCCCACCTAGGAATAAGCCTGACTGGGATCACAGATTTTGCTGCTCCGGTATCAATTAGAAACCGAAAACCGGTATTTCTATCACAAACCACTAAGCGACTAAAACGAACGCTGTCTCCGCTGTGCGCCCGCAGCGAAAGCGGACTCAGTTTTTTGAAAATGAGCACGGTGGAATGCACTTATGTGCCCTACTGCCAAATTTCCTATGGTAGAAACAATTCCCGTTTTCCCCCTGCGTGAGAGTTAACTCCCTAGGCGCACCTTTATTACTATTGGGGAACAGTTGATCGATTTTAGACTCCAAACGTGAAAGCCGTAGATCCAAATTATCAAGTTGATCTTGAAATCTGGTTTCCCCTGTTGGACCTGGTTTCTGGGCCAAAGCGGAACATTCACTAACGTGGAAAGATTGAAGATCAGACACACCAGCAATGCCATCTGCCATCTCGGCTAGCCTAGACAGATCGTCCGAACTAATGGACAATATTTGCTGCGTGGCAGTCGGCAAACTCTGCATCCAGAGGGTGTGTAAAACCTCCTCGGACAACTTACCGCCCGCCATATTGCGCATCTCGCAAAGCAAACGCGACGGTTTTTTATCCCCCAATTGCATTCCCTGCAAAAGTACTTTTAGTCTTTGACTTTGATCACCCCTATACTGACCCAACAATCTATCTTTTATTTTTTCGTAGCCATCTGGCGCCGAAGGATCCAACAGATCCTGTACCAAAGAGAGCTCCTCACTTTCAAGATTAGCAACTAAACACTGATATTTGGTGACAGGCCTTTTTATTCCCGATAGAGCAAACTGGGCCTCAATGCTGTGGAACCATAGTTCCGGGCGATTTCGCCAAAAGGGCGGTGGCCTGAAAGCGACATGAGAGAGTTCCTCAATCGCTGTTTCCATTCCAACGGGAGGGGATATTTTAGCTTTAGTAGAAAGCGAGGTTTCCGATTCATTGGGGAGAGGGGTTTCCGTTTTATTAGAAGGTAAATTTTCTGTTTCCTTAGTCATTCCGAAAGCAAGATTGTCACATAACACACTAGATCAACAAGACTGCCACTAAATGCAAGGGATCGGAGAACGAGATCATCAGAAATACTCTTACGATCAATTTTGTTTCCTCGGAAATTTTAAAAGTCAACAGAGAAAAAACCCGGCATTTGCCACTCACCCACACAGGACACCACCATAAAACTTGATCGCCAGATGAAACATAAGAACTTTCCTCCAACAGAAAACGTGCTCTGATTGAACGGGTCACCAGTGTGGTGGTCCTGGCTAGGGCGAGAGACAAAGGAAAACTAGGGTTTTAAAATGAACACTAACGTTTATTTAGAACAAGCAAAAATTGTAAATAGAAGAATGTAAACAAACGGGGCCAGCCCGATTAGTGAAAGCTCTCCGAGGAGTCGCGTCGCTGAAGCTCTTGCTTCTTCGCATACTCCAGTATTTGTAAGTGACGTTAGCGTGATTACGTCACAAAGTTGTGTTGCCACAGAAATGATGAAAAAGAATTTTCACCACTGTATCAAATCAATATACAAAGTGATGTGAAAAAATATATCATATAAACTCAGATTGCTGAACATTTAAATATGAAATAACTTTTAGACTATAATGATTTATGCAAAAAAAATTTACCATACAAAATCTTACATTACTCATGGATACAATCTATTTTACAATAAGGAATAAATTTTTTGGATGGAAATTATATGCGAAATTTATTACCTCTCATAAATCTACAAAAAATAACATGAAATATGTAAATTATAAAAAAATTTTATCTCTAAAGAAACATTTATTATAGAATGTTACTTTTCTTATTCATAATAACAACTTCCTTCAAAACTTCCAATTCCTATAACAATTTAAGAAAACCTCCTTTTTTAAATATTCCAAAACCTCAAAAAGAAATATATTTCCTAACAGTTTTTTTTATCAGGGTCCAATATAATAAATTATCTCATAATTTAATTTCCGACCAAAAACAAATTGTCATTCAAAAGGAGCTCTTATAATATTTTATTAAATTTAAATGGAAACGTTTTTTTAATCCGACCCATTTTTCTAGTCATGAAAACGTAAGATTCGTAAGAACGCAAATTCGTATTGAGCGCCAAATCGCCTAAGACCACCAAACGTCACACTTCCGCGCTAGTGCTGCCTCTGGTGGGATTCCTACACGTGCGGGTTTGGAAATACGCATCCCGGTGTTCCCAGTAATTTTTATATTCCCGGTGACAGAACTAGCAGAAATGACTTGGTATTAAAGGAGGCGGGTCCGTTTGGCCTACAGTTTTTCAATGGGAAAAGCCTTGTTAAAAAAGTTGACATTAGCGTCTATGGAGATGAACAGCTCTATACTCTGTGGCTAAACATAAAGTAGAATCTGAAATTTAAGAACTTAGTTTAGATCACAAATTTTTCATCTAAAAATAACTAAAAAGTAATCGTCGATGAATAGAAAGCCATTTTGAAGTAAATTAACATGTATTTAGATGTATCCTTATAAACAAAACCTGATTTAGAATCACCAATTAGCTACAGACACTTCAAGAACGTGTTAGTAGGGACACCACTTATGGTGTCCGTAGGTACAGCATAAGGTGTTTTGGCATTCAAAATTCTATAAAAAATCAAAGAATTGAGATTTGGCGATTTAAAATAAGAAATCGAAGCAGTCACAATCTCGGGTATTCACCCCGTATATCACATTTTATCATATCATGATTTAAGGGAAAGAAAAATATTAATGTAGTAATGCATTTATAAGTAACTTTGAGCATGTAAAAACAGTAATTATTTATATTTACTTTAAATATTATTTCAAAGAGCTGATTTCACGTTAGCAACTACATAGCATGGGTTTACATCCAATATCTACCACAATTTAGAATAATATTATTTATACACAATTAGAATTATAATTTTAATAGTGAACAATATGTATTATTTCTTTTTCCTTTATTTTGTGTGTTTGTATATTATTATTTATTGTTAATAAATTATTATTTTTTTTATTACTAGGGAGCTACCTCCCCCTGCTCGCTATCGCTCGCCAACCCCCGTAAACTGCTGACACAAGACCTTTTGGAATTGCTTCGCAATTCCCACAAATTCCAACTCGCTGAACTTAATACACTTAATAAAACAATTAAACAATTTACAGAAAAAACGTCAACCAACTTTCCAAAAATACGTCACCAAATCCCTTCCATGAATAAATCTCCCTTAAAAGTTTGAATATATATTAACTCGAACTTATAAAAAATTTAAACGAAATGTTTTTAAAAATATTCATCTTAATTATTTTTAATCTATGATTATAAAAATAACTAATTCTAATTGTTTTTCAATAATCGGACCGACCAAACAAAAATAATTATTTTAAAGTAACTCGTTAGTATAATATGCCTAGTGTTTATCATTCATATTTTTTAAACCGACTTGTAAAACTATACCGTTTAAGCAATTGAAAATAATAAGAGACAAAACATTACTCTATGTTTACAATTAATTTCAATAAAATCAGACTAAAAATTATAAATATTGGACAAAAAGTGTGAAATTTTAGTATAAAATGGCGTACATGTAAGTTTTAAGAATATGTTTTTATCAGTCTTTGAGTGATATCTCATCAAGAAAGTACTTTTTTAAAAGGTGAAAAAACGTGTTTCATCTTAAAATATTGCATCAATCGGTCGTTGTGATTGGATGCATAATAATTTGATTGACAGTACTTGCTTTGTAACTGCGACCTTATCCGTTATCTAAAAAAATGGAAATATTTTAAAATTGAGAATTTTTTTGAAAAATTGAAGGGCCTACTCGGAAATCCGGAAAGTATCCGGTCATTTTGATACCATATATGTGTCGTTTGGTTCAGTAATTAAAAAGCCTTTCTCTGGAAACCATTCACCAAAAACTTTTTTTTAGAATAGAGAGATTATTATTTCAAATTTCATTCTTCCTGAACCTAAAAACGCGGTGGCCGAAGGTACAACTGTCCTTAGGTACAACAATATTGTTTACTTAAAATCACACTTTTTGCATGTTCTGTATAATCCCTAAATTCTAAGAATTTTATAACAAAATTAGTATCTTTATACTTAAAAAGTATATCATGTTTTGGTTTTCATTTCTAAAGAGAAAAGTATAGTTTTAACCGACATTTAGAGATTTCTGACCTTAATTCATCATCAATTCGTTCTGGTTGTAAACTGACCCTAATTCATCAAAAGGTTTCACTACTAACTTTATTCAACCTTCAAAAAGCATTCACTGCTCACAAATATTTATGATTAAAAAAACACCGTTAAATATGGACCCAATTCCGAAAATAATAACAATAATAATGATGGATCCAACCTCAAAACGGCATTCTCCCTCACAAAAAACCTCCTTTGCCGAGACTGAGGATAAAAACTTGTTATTCGTCTTAAATTCAGCTTTACGCGTCCCTAATTTTCGTTTAATTTAGGTTCCATGGTGCAGAGCAGAAAAAAAAAGAATTGAAAAAAGGGGGTGAACATGGCATCGGTCCAAACCGAACTTCCAGCCGGAATGCTATGAATAACTCGCAAAGATGGCATAAGTGAGCGGAAGTTTGAAAAAAATGTGTCGACAAAAAAAAGCCGCATTAGTGCGACGTTTCTATAAGCGTAGGAGGAGGAAGAACTGATTATATGTGTCTTCCAAAGAGGGATCTAGCTGGTTTTTATTTAGACTCGGGTTCCCCCCGTGCGTAGTACTCAAGGGGTTTTAACCCTTTTGGAGTGGTTTTAAACGTCGACGAGCAAATGTGGATTTTTTGACGAAAATAAACTTGTCCTCTCTTCTGATGCTTAGATGATGAGCTTTGAAATAACATTGGTTAAATGTGGCGGAGATTTTGAAGCGTTTTTAGTTGGTTTTTAGGTAAAGGAATGTGTAGGGATTTTTTTGCTCTGTGTTGCTTTGAAAACGTATGACTTAAAGTATAAATATGGAAAATCCTGTGTGTTTTTAGTAAATGCGTTTTGAGCCTTCTTTTATCATCTGACATATGTATTAAGAAGTTGCGAATCCATAATATGTAAAAAATATAAGATAAAAGTCATTGTGGTAAAATCATTTTTGCAAAATTTCAGTATATTTTTTGCGAATTGCTTTTATCGTATACTATTCCAGGCCCTGCACAAATTTTAATGTGGTGTGGGCTAAATGTGGTGTGGGCTAACTAACAGCGTACCAATAAAAGCAATCTGGATATATCTTAACTGGCAAAAAGATCAATACATATCTTATATTGTTTATCTTGTGTTTAAGAGGAATTCAGTAAAAACTAAGAAAAGAGGATCGATTATAATGCGTGTTCAAACCAAGGTTTTACATTGAATGAAATTTCTATCCTATTAACGATTTAAAGTTTTAGTTTTGTTTTTAAAGTTTTTGAAAGCAGTCCCTGCTGTTGTAAATTGGTGTAGAAAAACAGTTAAACATTTTAATTAATCGTATTATTTTAAAACCTTTCAAAATATGCATTTTTCATTCAAATCCACCCCTCTTGTAAATTACTGAAGAATTATTGAACCGCAAAAATAGAGGCGGCCATATGTTGTGTCAGCCTGGTATATTCTAATATATTTATTTATTATTTTATTTACCTACTTATGTATTTGTTTATGTAAATTTTCAAGATAATACTATTTAAATAAGAATGCAGTGTAGATGATTCAGCAAGCAAAATATCCTGGACATTTGTAATACCTATGAATAGTATACGTTAATTTAAAATTAGATTGCAGTATTTCTTTCCACTATTCTCCATGGCAAACAATAAGTTATTTTTGTTGTCTGTTTGTTGTCTGTCCTCAAGAGTATAAATAACAAAATGACTTACTTACTGGTTAAAAAGAAATCTGTATGTGTTCTTCCTAAAAAATTAAAAGTCATCCACACATGTAAAAATTTATTGTTTCCTTTGAAACTACATTTGCCAATTTGTCTTCAGGATGTTTACATCATAAAAGCAAGTATATAAGTATATGTATAATCATATATCATCATGTATTCTTTACACCATCCGCTTGTTTTATTTGCCTCTCCCTTTCACATTTGTATATATGTACAAACAAATAAACCTCCAATAGTAATTTAACAATATTCACAATGTTTAATTACAACAACATATATCACGATTACTACAGATAATACAATCAGCTCTAGCCTTTATACCCTTTTACATTACTCAATTTGGTCAGCTAAGGAACTAAGCCTTTGTCAAAAGTAAGTTTTTATTCGAAAAGTCGAAAACCTTTACAGTTGGGGATTGATGAACCTATGTAAAAACGCTATTGATTGTAACAAGTCCTTTGGATATTTTATTATTTTGGTATTCCGGTAGTTTGTTTAAAATGCTTTGTTGTATCATAATCATAAATATTTTTGGTTCTTATGTATTATCCCGTCGACCGTACCACTAAATAAAAAACGTCATAAAAACCCATTTACTTCTCTATTGATGGGCCGCTGAATTAAACGGCTTCTAAAAGGTCGACGGTATAATACGTAAGTACCATATTTTTTTCACCAGAAATTAAATAAATTGGGTGTTATTGCAAAAAGCGCGGGAACAGTTTTATTGATTGCTTTATATTGAAAATATAAGACTTTATTAAACTGAAACATTTCCGTTAAATTGTATGAAAAATTAAATTAGAAGTATTTAAAACATAGAATTTCAAATATATTTAAAAATGCCGTTGAATTCATTCTGAAATAATTTTCCCATCAACAACAAAATCTGACAACACAGAAGTTTTAATGTTTTTGATACCTTTCATTAGCTAAAAAAACTCGGTGAACTTAAATTAGCAGATGTATTGAAATTGCCTGTATGATGATAAACAAATAAAGTATTTCCAACCCCAATCAGAAACGTTCAATTTAGTTTAATTCTAAATAAATAATTCTTAATAGAAAGTATGTATTTTGAAAAAAAATACACATTAAGTTTTACAATAATGACTTATGATATAATTTGTTCTCCAGTTTTATGTGAAAAATTATTTTTGTATTATAACAGTACAGAAATTGAAATATTTTTAAAGGAATTTTTAACTAAATATATATTTTAGAATTTATTTTTAAAAGTTACAAAAATTGTACTGATACACATATATAGTGTTTCCAAGAAGCAAAAGTATACAAAATACTGTCTTAAGACAATAGAAATGAAGCTAAAATTAACTAAAAATCAATCGAAAGCTTTCATTTCAATTTTTTTACCAATAGTTCTTTGAATTAAATGTGTGTGCGTGCCTTTTTTAAATTAATGTGAACAACACATACAAAATTTTAAAAGATTATAACTTATTCTTTCCTTCTTTATTATGATGAATTTTTTAGACTTTCATCATCTTAAATTCTATAAAAGTCTGTTATATCCTGACCATAAGAAATTCAGTGATAAACGTAGGCGGCTGACGCTGAAGTCGTATCTGTTTTGAAACCATTATATACCACTCGTCCTGTTTTGTTAGTGTATTACATGATGACGTCAGCGACACTTTTTTATGAATTATTGAGCTCTGCTTTACACATATTCACATCTACTTAGTTCCCTGTACATGGAGAATGAAAAAATGTATAAGCTCATTACTTCTTACAAAGGATTTGACATGCAAAATACTAGGTAATTGTATGCATCCTTTTCCTTTCTATAACTTGATTGAACTAGAGAATTAAAGGTATTTTTATGTTTAAATAGTTGTTGATAGGTTCATTAGGTAAATTATTTTCTTGTTGTTCAAAGACAAAAATATAAATGTGTAGTATTAAAATAAAAAGTAATGCATCCATGTGTTTTTCGTTATGAGGCTTATTCCTAGTAGTATAAAAGCTTCAGAATATTTTGAAGACAATTAAGTTGAAAAAACTAATAATAATTATTATTTGAGCTAAATAATAATTATTATTTGAGCTTTAAAAATAAATTTTGTAGTTTTCTATAATAGTTAAATTATGCACATTTTACTTTTAATTCCCTTTCATTCTTAGAGAATCTTATATTTTCTCATAAAACCGTATTTGGCTTAAAACAGTTTGCTATAAATCACCGAGAAAACGTATTTGATAAATTCGAATTGCATCCAAATAACCGAAATAGAATATTTATCTTTTCTGGAATTTTTAACTTTTTATAATATTTAACAATTCTAGATAAAATTTTCACTTAGAGATAAGAATAAATCTTAACTTTCAATGAAAAAGTTTTCGTGTACATAAAATGCCAGCTTAGTAGGGCCGTTAAAGGGAATAATTGTTCAGATAGTGAAAAAGCACTAAAATTGGGGGAGATATAGATTAAAAATATAAATTAAACAAACCATAATCTGTTTAAATTATCCTGGGTTAAAAAATTGCACATTTTTTCATCAGAATCATGTTTTTAGATCCTTAAAAGATACTATTTGACCCCAAAAATTGTATTTCTATCATTAACCCATTAATGCCCAAGTTTTTATTTTTCTTAAATATTTGGTAAAAACATAGTAAATAGCCCCAAAACAACTGGAAAAATAGTGAAAAAAACTCCAGGCTAAAATTTTAATTTCTACACCAAAATTAAAAAACGTCCCTAAAAAGGGACGTCAGGCATGAATGCCCCCGTGTTTTTTTCCAAAAGTAAACGCATGGTAGAAAAAAAACTGTTTTAAAGACTCAAAAATATCTTCTACCTTTTTAAGTGCAGCTAAAGTGATCGGAACCATACTGTAACATGAATATGAACCACAAATATTAATTATTTATCCAATTAACTGTTAAAATAACCTTAATTAACGTAATTTGAGCATTTTTTATGCTCTAAAATACGTTTTTTCCTCCCAAATCTATGTTAATTGCAAATTAATTAAGATTTATACTTGAAAAATGCATTCTCTGTATATATTTTACCTAATATTAAGTAATAATTACTTTTACACACCTGAAATCCATCAGAATATCTCAATTTGTGAAGTTTAAGTCTTTCAAATGCCCATACTTTTTTCATTTTATTTAATTTTATTGTACGGAACACAAATTTCTCCCCAAAAATCAAGCATTAGTGGGATGTGCATTAGCAAGCCAGATGATATAGATAGATCTGCAGTATAGAACACAATGATTAGCGGCATCTAATTAGAAAAAAAGCCGAAAATTTATCACAAGAGCGACTTTTTTTGGCAATTTTAATGGCAAAAAGTCATTAAAACTAATAATTATTAAACTTTTAATTAAAATATAACCGGAATATATTTGCATAAGTAATAAATATAGAAAAACAATTAATTTATTCCTTCTAAATAATACAAATTAATTAATTCATTGTAATTTAAGACTTTTTATTCCATTAATTTAGCAGAAATAACAGTATTTAAAAAATTATTAGCTAAAATTAAATTTATTTTATAAATATTAGTTATTTAATTCATTTCCGAAGAATCAAACTCGTTTTTATGAAACAAATAAGGATACACTAGCATTTCACTACGGGGTAAATCACGGGGGCATTCATGCCTGACGTCCCTTTTTAGGGACCCTTTTCGAGGGTCCAAAACAAGGTCAAGATAAAATATTTTGGAAAAATAAAAAAAAACTGATTCAATCTATAAACAGTAATATATATTGGCATTAAACATTTTTAAAATAACAACTAGAATTTTTAAGCTTTTCTTTTAAAATTTAAAAAAAAGCACTTTTCTGAAAAATTCTTCCAACTTCAGAAAAGTGAAATTTTTTTTAAATTCTGCTTTTTTCTTTTGTTCTTTATGTTCTATGAAGATCAGAGATACATCAGTGCAAATTTTGATTCAAAGCAACAATTTTTGTAGAAATAGAAGGATTTTTAAAAAACGTTATTAAAAAGGAACGTCAGGCAGTAATGGTAAATTACTAAAATTTGGTAAAAAAACGAAAAAATAAGGACCGCGGGCCGTCATTTCATCTTTGACCGGAAGTCACAAACGGTACTTCCGCCAGAGTGCTTCTGGTCGATTTTGGATTCAGTATGTTTTAAACTACATCTCTACCAATTTTGGTGCCTCTTTCACAATCTGAGCAAATCGGGTGTTGGTGGCTTCTCGCAAGATAAGATATATTTTCGTCTTGTAATCGAAGAAAGACAGCCTCAAAATAACATATATAGTTAAGTTTTACTAATGAATTAATTCTTATTGTATTTTTCAAGTTTAATTTGTTTTTCTATATTGCTTCTGGTTTGTGGTTGCTTATAGGCCTGCTGTTAATTTGCTCATGTATCAATGTGATCTAGTATCATCTATTCGTTTTTGTTTCTGTGAATAACTCCATCACATTTTAATATTATAGAAAGGAAAAAGGCTCATGAGAGATTAAAAAAGAAAAACGACACAAACTAAAAGAAAAACTGATCGTGACTAGCATTGAGCACCCATATTCTAAACAAAAAAAACACTCACGATGGTTTTTCTCGACAATGTACAAATGTTCCTGTAAGAAACAACGACGACCACTCGTCCTCCATATTTAAACTCTTATAAAATAAAGTTCATCTTCTTCAAATAAGACTCAATGAGAGTACGTGTGTCACATTTTAAAAATATGATAATCAGCCCTCACTGACACCTCACGGGGGACTCTCATCTGTCCCCACGTCATCACAGTGTCACCAATCACCATCTCTTGCCGAAGAACTGGCGATGTAGCCGAATCGTCCTGTTCAAGATGATGAAGATGAAGATGAAGAAGTGTTTCTCTTTGTTTTTAGGGAACCCTGGCGACGGTAGGCCGCCTCTTCTCTTCACATCTTCTTCTTTAGGAAGACTGCGGGGAAGAGTGTAGAAGCGGCGATCATCAGGAAGGTGGGTTTGTTGGCGACGACCGCGCTGTTTTGGCGACCGTGCTGCATGGCTGCCGGCTTCTCCCCTAGTAGAAAAAAAAAGAAACAAATGAGTACAATTCTAGTAGAAGTTTATTTGAGAAAAAAATTGGTGTGGTACAACTCAGTTGTCTGTCCTTTTAGAAATCGCCAAAATATTTTGCGATGCCAAGTATTTAATTCTTACCAAATTTGTATTGATTGCATCAATGTAACTGTATACATCTCCTTCGGTTAGTTTGCAATTTTTTGGCAAAATATCTAATGTTTAGCGATCTAAATCAGCTTAGCGATTTTAATGATATGGATAGCGGGAAAGTATTTACTTGGTAATAAAAGATCAATATTGGGTTCCTTGGGTGGTATTTTTTTGTTAAGTTGTCATTATACACCAATACACTGCCACGATATACGCCCAATTTCCTTTGTAGGGCTGCCATAAATTCATAACATTAGTGTACCTAACATTGGAATCTCGTAAGGGGTCATCCATAAATTACGTGAGGTCAAAAAAGGGGGGAATGGTTTGGAAAAATCTCACCAAATCTCACCAAGGGGGGAGGGGGGTCGATTAAAATCTCACGTCAACTTTTTTTAACTTAATTATAACTTAATTAGGTGCTATGAAGCACAAAATGCAAATAATTTTTAAAAGTTGTAGGTAAATCTCACGTGGGGGGGAGGGGGGTCCAGATTTTGGAAAAAACACCTCACGTAATTTATGGATGTCCCCAAACGGGGTGACAACTTATCACACTCAAAACTATGAAGTCTGGTAGATTTACTATGATTAAATAAAATGATGGAATATTAATATTTTTAAACTCAGCATGTCATCCGTTCTAATTCGTCTAACTACGGAGTAAGTTTTTCTCTAGTGTTTTTTACAAACTAGAGAACTGTAGGTTAGCGTGTATTGAAAAAAAAACTTTTTGCCAATTTTGATGATCCGATAGTGCGGAAAAGTTGTCTAAAGGAGGGTTTATATGCAGCCGGCAAGTGCGGCGAGTGCGACTGCGACGGAAGATTTTTCCTGCCGTTTGTGAACGTTTATGCCGCGTCTACAATGGCGCTGCGTTTCATGCGAATGCGGCGAGTGCGATCGTGCGATTGTCTGCCGCATCGTTTGTTTTGGTTTTGGCGACGACGCGTTTATTTTTACATTCCGCTTTTGATTCTCGCATACATGATAATTGTATTTCAAACAAATTATTGTATTTCCAAAGAGCAATCTTGATCACGGGACCCTGCCGCAATTTGATTTTTGCGATAGTGCGTCTATTCCCGCAGATCTCCCTTTTGCTGCGCGGGAAAGATTCGAGGCTTCATATTGTTATTATGTAGTAATGATGGTAATCGTGATGCATATTCTGTCTCAAATTGTTCAAATTTATTTTTTAAAGAGTCTTATAGAAGTTTCGTGCAGTAGAAAAACAAGAATTCGAATTAAAGTATATATACAAAATAATCTAGTTGTACTTCACTGGTACGATTACAGATGGCAGCACAACTAAAATTATCCGCTAATCTTTGGTTAAAATACTGAAATTTATTATTTATTAATTATATTAAAAATAATATTTGAAATTTTCAGAGACCTACGGTTAAATACGTGTATTTCAAACAAATTATTGTATTTCCATTGGGGCAATCTAGATCACGTCACCCTGACGCAATTTGCTTTTTGCGATAGTGCGGCGATTCCGGCAGATCTCCCTTTGGCTGCGCGGGAAAGATTCGAGGCTTCCTATTGGTCCTTTCCAACGGTGTGAAAAATAGGAAAGAAATTCGCATTCGCATGCGATTTTGCCGCACTTGCCGGATGCATATAAACCCTCCTTAAGGTGGCAGAGAGTACCTGTGATTTTTTCCAGAATTTCCGGATAGTATCTTGAAGCGCCGTTTCGCCCCTAAAGTTCCCAATGTTAATCCTATGGGGCGCGCTAGCCAAAAAGGCCGGAAATCGTTTTTGGTCAATCAACATAATATAGAGATTTAGGCTATTATTAAAGTTTTGTCGGGTAGCATGCATCATATCGTCAGATTACAGGCGAAAGGCACTAAGCCACTTTTGGCAGATATTTTGAAAGCGGTAGAACGGCGCCAACGAACGAGAGGAGTCTTGACTCATTTCTGAAATCTCGCCAAACTAGAAAGCTTTTTCAGAGGAAGCACCAGATTTACGAAAAGCTTGCACAAGTTTATAAGCATGACAAGGATAACTAATCTGAAAAAATGCGCCCTATCTTATACTTCTTTCTCTAAAAATGTTAAATCCGCATCTAAATGAGTGAAATACGGTTTACACTTCAAATTAATTAAACTTGAACGAATAAATATTTTAATAATTTTTTCACACCGTGTTTGACCTCTCCCTCACTTTGTTGACAGGGGGGCTTTGTGACAGTTCGATTCCCGGCCTAGCTCTGGATGTATTTTTCTCTCGGTGGTAGTAAAAATTATGTTTATGCATGTATTACTTGATAGATCAAGTCCACAAGGCAAGGAATAAACGTCACCAAATCCAATTCAATCCACCAGGTTTTAAAATAAATAAAATACTATCTATTCTACACTATAACTAGAATAGTAACGGTAAAATGATCGCCAAACATGGCATAACCTCGTACGGAGCATTTCAGCAAAAAGTGACTTAGTGCCTTTTGCCTGTAATCCGACGATATAGAGTTCAAACTCTAGGGAAGATATTCGTCGTGTCATTAGGATAGGAATGAGGGGCGAAAAAACAATTTTCGGCCTTTTTGGCATGGATAATTTCAGGGGCGAGGTGATGCTTCAAGATATTATCCGAAAATTCTGAAAAAAAATCACAGGTACTCTCTGCCACCTTATACAACTTTTCTGCACCATCGGATCATCAAAACCGATACACCCTAATATAGGAATGTCGAGAACATATTTTACATTTGAATGGCTGGCTGTAAAAACGTTGCATATCGTTTTTTTTTTCACAAAGTCGGCTTTCGATGGACAAACGATATGTGTTACTTCTTGCTTGATCAAATCCAACCTTTAAGTAGTTAATTTTCAAACCGCTAGATAGCCTATAAAGTGCTATAAAGGTGGGAATAATGATTTGGTTTGGTGGAAAAACGTTTGATGCTGGAAGCGCTCCTGAAAAATTGAACTCTACATGCTACGTTTTTCTAGCCAGATATTCATTTAACTCTTCAAAGAACACATTAAGTAGGGGTAGACAATGCATTCGAAAGTTGCATCATTTACGAACTCATGAAAATTGTACATAATGTAACAAAATACACAATACTATAGTACTATAATTAATTTCACTACAATTAATCCTTAATCCATAACCTTTATTCCGCGTTAGCCATAACCCAAAATTATCGGTTAGTCAAAACTAAAATCACACAACACAATAACTATCTAACCACCCATAACATCCAAAACAATAAAGTCAACTGCCTCAAAAGGCTACCCATGGCCTCGCAAGGATCACTGCGTCTGCAGGGCTGCCTCTATACAGTATACACGCCCAGGCTTACAGTAGAAGCGTCGCCATGCGGTCTGCCTCTTGAGTACAATTAAAGTAGGAACAAGAGGGCCGACGTTTCACCAGATTTGCTCGCTCATGTGAAATGAGCTGAGTGGATACTTTAAATGGGCTCGAGAGCAGCCCGACTCCAAAGCATTGGATGAATGAATGGATGAATTAAAAGCTCTGGGGTAAAGGGGTCCTGCGGAGGGAATTTTCTTGTTGTTTTGGTGCACATTATTGGGGATGAAAAGATCGTATGGGGATAGTGGTGGGGGGAGTTATCGGGGTTGATTTTGTTTGACTTGTGTAAGTGGAAGTTAAATTGGATGTCTGGAGTAATTTGGGATCGATTTTCAAGAATTAGAAGACTGGGGAATTTAATTTCTCAATAATGTGCTGAGGATATCAATGGTTTAATATTCTGATTTATTTTGGATTTATTTGTTCACTTGCGAAAAAAAAATAGTCGCCCTTGCTATTCAGAAAGTAAAAATTATCTATGAGAAACATTACTTTTAAAAACACATTTCTGAAATATCACTATGAGTCTTTTGAAGAAAATTCATAATGCAGCTTAAAGGTTTGGTGACGAAAATGGAGCTGGGATTCGTAGTGTGAATACCCATTTGGGCATGGATTTTCTTGAGGAAATGGAGGTTCTCAAATAAAGATGAATGAACTTAAACGTATCATCCCTTCTTAAGGGACCGATTGGACTTACACACAGCACTCCGGACTTACTGAATGACGAATCCCTACGCAGACAAAAATGGTGTCATTTTATTTGGTACTAAAACACAAACCAAATAAAAAAGAGAACGTAAATAACTATGTAAGAAAATTCAATTTTAAAAAGCACAGAAGATTCATCCATCCATACAGAAGATCCATTGACGCCAATAATATACATCAACCCTAAACAAACACCAGCGTTGAAAACATTGCCAAAAATTTCCTAAAAGGGAGTTTGAGTCGAAAATGGAGATACCTGGTTCTCGCACAGACTGCCTCAACTGTGCTAGAATTCGGAGGGGGTGAAGAGTCAAATGACATTTTTCATAATGGATAATCCCTCCTTATTGAAAGTGAAAATTATAAATGAGGTTTAAGTAAATAATAATCTTTGCATTATTATGGATCAATTGATTAATATCTGAGCATCGGGTATTTAAATAAAGTGTTCGTTATGTCCTTGAGATTTGAATCTAATGAAGCTAATAGTTGAGTTTAAGTTACAAATGAGAGTTCTAAGTCAATAGATATTTAAAATGTATTTTGAGGAGATGGATAAATAGGGGGAGTTAACTTCCTAAAATTTAATAACGTGAGATAATTACCGACCGAACATGATTTCGACATTATCTGACTTAAATTCAGTAATATCTATTCAGATATTTGTTGCCCTATAAAGGTAGCAAATTTTTTGTGTTACATTATATTTCTAAGTCAACTAGTCAGCAGATCACTGCATAAATGTTGTTGATTGTAAAACTTCAGATTTAAAAATTCATAGATAAATACAATTCAATGCAAGGGTACATATAAAAAGCGTCGAAAAAATAATACTTATGAAGCTTTTATGTAAAATTTTATACTAAAAGTTAATTTTAGTTCGCTGAGTTATCAAGGGCTATTTCTAAAGAATCACTTTTCTCTACATTTATTAAACTACAAAGGTTGAGAATGAAAATTTTGTCTAGAAAAGAAAAACAACGCTAAACTGATAATTTTCCTAGTCTTTTAATGTCTATAGCAATAGATATTTTACGAAAAGAAACATTTTCAAAGGGATATCAATGAATTTATCCGAAAAGTTTCAATGGAAACTTTAATAAATCCTTTTATTGGTTAAAAATATTTTTTAGTTGTATGTATCCAGAGTTTGTAATTTTTTATAATTGTCGCTGCTATAAAGAACCATAAAGATGAGTTTTATTGCATTCTTGAAGAGTATTTTCTTGGCAAACTTTCAGAAAATAAGCTTTACTGTCTTATAGTAACTTACTTTTATCCGAAATGCCATAAAACAGGATAAAATAAATCGCTTTATATATAGTTCATTTCTTTCTAATAGCTTCAAAATCCATACGTTGTATTGGAGGACTTGAAATCATAGGATTTAACCATCTACTATATCTATTACTACGTTTTGTACTCTTTTCACAATTAAAAAATGTAATTTTAAATTAGTTCTGTGTTAAAAATATATTACTTTTAGATTTCTTTCCTTTAATTTAATTTAATAATTTTTTAGAGTTAGAATGTTTTCCTTTATCTATTTTTACTTGCATAAGTTCGTGTTACGTATCTACTAGATACATAAATTTTGCTGAATCAAATTTATAGCTGTAGGAATAAATTAATTTTCAGAAGCATTAGTCGCGTTGGAAATACAATAGATGCCTTAGTGTTTACAAAAGATTGTTATTTGAAAAAAATAGCTGGTCGAACACTCAACACCAATCAACTTTAAAATTGGTTTAATGAAATTAAATTAAATTTGCAATTATTTTATAATTAAATTATATTATTAACAAAAAGAATACATTGAAATGTAAGGGAAAGGTAAAATCCACAAAATTAAGGAAGAAAATCAGCGTCTAGATCTAGACGTCTAGACGCTTCGGACACCTCTCTTTGCTGGAACTCCGAACATTTTTGTTGATATATCCCATGTTTTAACAAGTCCGGATTCCTTGAAAAATACCCAAAGAACTATACCAGTTAAACATGCAATTTTAAAAAAAAACTCACGACAGAAACCAAACTGACGCCACATATGATTTGCAATAAAAATGTTTTTGGAAAACTTGAACAGGATTATTTTGATTTTTGCACACAAAGTACTAAAAATATCAATTGTCGTATGCAAGCTTAGAGCGGGGATGGCGGAATTAAGTTTCTGTCCTATATGACATCACATTTTTCGAAAAATAAAAGTTGTCATAAGGGTATAATAGATCTTATCTCGAATTTTATCTACCGCACGCAACATATATATTTCGGTGTAGAATGTGGGCGAACTTATTGAAACACACTAAATACACTGTGTATCTAAAGTGGATAAGCAAACTTTTTTAAAGGGGGGATAGATGACTTAATACTAATCAGAAACACATGTGAAAGAGGGAAGAGAATATACCATGGGACGCTAGATTGTGGCACATGTTGTTGGAATAATGAAAGGAAATGTTAGGGCTATATTGAAAGCAAAGAACTGTGGTAAAGTAATAAAATTTCAATGACGATTTTTCTTGCTTTAACTCAGCATGTTTTTCAAAGTCGTCTTTAAAATTCAATAAATATAACTGTGTAAATGTTTATATTTTTGTAGCCGAACTGAGAAAAATTACGCTTTCAAATCTGAGATTCATTTTAGTATGAAACTTTTCGTCTTTAACTATTTATCTACTGACGGTACTTACAAGTCCACCAAATTTAAAATAACCTCCTTGGAATAACCATCCTTAGGAATATAGGAAAACTCTTGGAGGGACACTCTTTTAGCTTTCCTCTTTCTGGATAAACTGCAGACCTGATTCTATGATGAGAATTTTAGCGGGGAATGCAAAAAGCTTTAACTGAAGTCATGTTCTTTCAGCTGCCATTTCAATCGGATTCCCATGATTACAATTTTGATTTTTTCGAAAAAGTAGTTAAAGTTAAAAGGAAAGGGCATTATTTTTATGGCTTAAAACTGCGATATAAAGCCCTATGTTTTTTATTATGTGATTATTTTAGCCGTCCGTGTACTGACTGTACTCAAAAGTATGAATTTAATTAATCCTAGTGTATTGAATTTCCCAAAGATAATAATTTTATTTATGTAAATCCCTTAATTTTCAATTTATTGACTAAAAAAATTCACATGAAAAGAATTGCTGAAAATCATAATGCGGTAGATAAAGGGTTATTATGACGACCTTAATCTTTCAATTTTTAAACATCAGAAGTACTATGTTTCAAGCAATTAAAAAAGTCATCACTCATATAATAGTCATTTTTATTTTATGTGTGAAATTTTGAAAATTCCTTTAATGGAAATTAAGACGCATATTAAAATAACAACTTCCAAATCGATCTCTGTAAATCGCAGCGATGTCATACAATATAGGCCTGTACACTTGGGTGGGTCATTTTCCTGTGGTGAAAAAAAATTTACAAATTCTATCGGGCACAGCAAGAAAAAGGTGCAAAATGGTCTCAAACTAATATGTGTGAAATATTATTCCATTATGAGAACTCTTTTTGCCTCCGGATTGGCTTCAAATGAAACAAAAATATGTGAATTTTCATATTTTTAAAAAATTATATAAATTAATTTTTTGTCGATAATTATTTAAAGCTCACAAGTAAGGGTATTTAAAAGCAATTTTAATCATATAAGTCACATTTATGCATTTTTAATACAAAAAACAACTTCCAAAGTAGCAATATAATGTATTACCATAACAGGCGTAGAATAGGACGATCGTTTTTTGCCAACAAACAGTGGATTGTCAGTTGCAGATTTTAAATATTATTGGTATATCAGATACATTCTCCCTCATTTATGGCCAGTTTAAAACGATATTTTTAAATTTTAAAAGTAGAAATAGTTGTATTTTTCATAAATGTCGCGCTTTCAAAATTCAGCGGACAGTTATTTCATTGGCTGGTCTTGGGAACCAAATGTGATCACATAGAATATGTTGAAACAAGTGTCTAATGGATAGTTTGTTTTTAATTTTTTTTTTAACATTTAGGACTCCTATGGGGACACTTGGGATGGGCTATCCCTAATAAGCCTCTGAATTTTCAAAGAAAACCTCAAAATTTATATATTATCCAAATATCCTCCGGGGGTTGAAATCTTATAACCCACAAAAGGTACCCACCTTCTGACATATCCGTTTTTATTAAATTTAATGTTTTTACCATCCTACTAAACCGGGAATAAAGGATTCGCACATTTTTATGATTCCAGAAAGAAATCTTTGATTACCAGTTCTAATCATTGAGATACTTCAAAATATGTTGTATTACAACTCAAGTATTTCAACTCTGGTTTCCTTTTTAATTATTTTATAGTCTTCAATGAGGATTTTTATACCATTTTGCACGTTTACAGTCATAAAAGATTCGTCCAATCGAGGTAAAAGCCCGATTTTCGTTTGTCCATTTTTACATGAAATTACTATATTAATTGAAACTTTGACGTCAATCCGGAGGCAAAAAGAGTTATCGAAATGGAATAATATTTAACACATGTTAGTTTGAGACCATTTGGCACCTTTTGGTCGCTGTGCCCCTGGGAAAATGTAAAAAAAATATTTTTGACCCACCCTACTGTACACTTTTTTGTGCGGTGTTGGCAGCAGAATTCTGACCAATTCTATGAGTCTGAAATATACTCACACTCCAAGATGCGTACCTGTATCCTGAATATTTTCAGAAATGAGTTTATATATGCTTCTAATTTGAGTAAATTTGATTCGAAACCAGTTAGACTAGACGGCCAAACATTTTGAAAATCATTATTATGTATTTTTACGTTACAAAAATTAGTTTGACCCGTTCTTCAAAAAATTTTCCCCAGGCCCCCATTTTTAATGTAAAAACTTCCAATAATATTAAATTTTACAATATAATTTAGAAGGTAGCGTACTCAAATTACATCTTTTAAAAATATATGTGTATTTGGAGAACAGAATATAAAGTAGAAATATTTACCTATTTTTTCTCCGGACCTAGATAAACATTTTCAAAATTATTTGACCCCTAGGAAAGTTTTTTCCCGACTCCTGCTCTAGCCCAGGGCATTAGCTCTAGCCTCTTAAGAGTGCGTTTTCGACCTCAGAACCCGATGCGTTTCTGAAATATCTTGAGGTATTCAACCCCCAAAAATTGCTGAAACATTTTAGATACACCCTTTTTTACATAAATAAAGGATTTTCAAGATAGGAAATATGATATAATAATAATTGGAACTAGAAAAATAATTTAATCACTGTCATATGTTTGCGTCATAATTATTATTTCCATAGAGGATTCATTGATAGATTTCATAAAAGATTCTAACATTTTATTGCATCGGTGTAAACTCACAACTCTCAAGCGTCACCTCCAACCATGGACCGGTTTCGTCCTTGTTAGGACTCATCAGCACGGTATAGTTATAGTCAGTCTTTTTCAGTTATAGTCGGCTAGACTAGTACTTGTCCTCCTCTCTCTTACGTTACCATCCTATACCGTGTCCTAACAAGGACGAAACCGGTCCACGGTTGGAGGTGACGCTTGAGAGTTGTGAGTTTACACCTATTGTCCGCTTAACCAGCCATAAATGGTGAAATTCTCCTTCATTTTATTGTATCCTTTTATCATTATTTTATTTTTCCTCCATAAGTTAAAATCACTAACCAGGGAATATAGTTTACATTTTCTTATCAAGCACATGGTCTCAAGATAGGAAATATACTAACGAAATCAAAAGCCCAAAGCTGAATCCTTTCCATAAACTTGGCGTCCCTCGATGAACAGCGATTACAGATAATTAATTGCCGGACTCTAATATTCAGTAGGGAATAACAGGATAAAGATTAGTCCGACTAAAAGGGGAGGAAATACAGAGTAGAGGAATTACAGGGCGAATCCTCTTTCAAGTGGAGCTGTCTTCAAATCAAAGTGCGTTGCCAACTGCTCCTCCCTCCCTCCCTAATGGCAGAGGGCAGCAGAGATTTTGACGGATTACGCAGCGGAGGTATTCGCTACACTGAAGTCGGGGATATTGTTGGCAGAAGTTTATGTTCAAGAGTGATATGCGTAAAGGCTGGACTTTGTATAGTAGTTGGGATTGGGTACTCGTTAACGCTGGAAATGTTTTGAATTTTCTCATTGTCGTAATGGCGATTGGATTGTCAATGTAGATGTTGTTGTTCGTGGAATTGTTTTGGAGATGTTTTTGTTGTTGAATGAATTTTCGCCTGTATGAGTATATGAAGAATGTTCTGATAGGTTTTGTATTAGGTGCATGCTTACTTGATTCAAAATTGAGATTACCATTATTTTTTAGCCTGATATTTCACACTTGAAGGAAGAAACCCACTCCCTGAAAATTCAAGCTGGACGTTACAAACTTGAAAAAAAAAATCAATTGATTTCAGAACTCCAATTATTATTTGAAATTTCAAAGAAGCCACAAGATTGAAGTAACCAAATTTATTTTAATCATTTTTCAAGCAAAGGGATTTTCAATACAAACTGTTCCGGACTTTCCATTGAATGTTCTGACATTTGTTTCTTTTCTTCCTTTGCTTATACCATGAAATTCAATAACCCCCTGACAGTTCCTTGAAATTTTTAGACTTATTCTGGAACCTTATCAATGGTCTGAGTAAAATTAAAAAGAGATTTTCTAAGGGAGATGTATTGCATAAAAAAATTAGGAACAAAAGATAAAGGCCTAAATTATATTAAAATTTTCGTTTTAAGGCATACAATAAGGAAGAAGCATGTGTCAGATTTGTTTCACAAACATTCAAGGGTTCCGTATGGTTTTTTGTATGGTAAAATGAAATATCTAGTCAATTTTTCAATAAAAAATGTACAATTAAATATTTGAATTTAAAAGTCGAGAAAAAAATCCATGACTGAAAACGCTAAGTGAAAAAACCTTACGATGACGTCAACAATCAAACCGTGCACTCCGTTGCTTTCCAACAATGGTCACCGTCCGATGACGTCTCATCCCAAACTCTTAGGCTGAGCGCGCACTGGAGACTTTTGTCTCGGAGACTTAAAACACTAGTCACTCGAGAGCAATGCATTTCTATGAGGAAATTCTTGGCCTAGTGATCTAGCGACGAGACCAAGATCACTAGACCAAGAATTTCTTCATAGAAATGCATTGCTCTCGAGTGACTAGTGTTTTAAGTCTCCGAGACAAAAGTCTCCAGTGCGCGCTCAGCCTTAGGCTAAGCGCGCACTAGAGACTTCTGTCGCGGCGACTATAAACACTAGGTCAGTCGAGAGCAATGCATTTCTATGGTAGATTTTTGGCAATCGGCCAAGAGTCTCGTTGCCTATTGCGCGCGCTCTAGCTTCTTTCAATAACCAGGGTGATAATCAAATCAAATCAAATCAAATTTATTGGACAAAAGACAAACCATATATAAGACATGGAACACACAGACAAAGACTGTACAAAAAACAAAGGGAAATATATAACATATATTGACATTTTGTTTAAACATAGAAAAACAAAAAAATTGATAATGTGGATCCCAAAGTGCCAAAGGCTCGCCCAGGGAACCTAAATTAAAAAAAAGATTTTATCATGTGGCAAGAGCTGCGCTTATTATTTAGGAATTTTGAACAAAGCTTCAATATCTGAGTGTCCTGAGATAAAAAGATGAATACCGGATTTAAATTTGTGAAAATTGTTGGTTAGTTTAAGAGTTTTTTCAAGTTTATTAAATATGTATGGTCCCAAAAAGGCATGAGATTTATGAAATATTTCTTTTCTAGATTTAGGGATATACAAGTTACTTTTAGCGCTTCTAAGATAAGAAGTTATATTTTTGGCTTCATATAAATGTTTATTTTTAAATATAAAGAGTAATAAACGAAAAATATACAGTTCTCTGATTGTTAAGATATTATTAGGCAGGGAATTATATTTTAAGTGAGATAAAATCTTTTTTTGTAACTGAATAAGCGGTTTAATATTGTAATAATCAGATCAGTGGCAGATCAAGGCATTGGGGAGCCTTGGTTAAGGCATCGGCTTCGGGATCGGAGGGTCCCGGGTTCGATTCCCGACACCGCTAAAGACCCACCGAGTATATGCGGAGTACGTGCTCGTTAAATCTGTGGGTCCGAAAGTCCTGTGGTCCGTCATGGCGCAGTTTACCACGGGTCCAGGTGTCTGGAGACTATTTCCCTCCCCTTCAGATACATGGCAAAATTGTGGAGGTGGCGATAGATAGTGTCAGAATCTATCATATCATGAGGCAGAAGTCGGACTCCTGCCTTTTATGGGCCTCACTTTCTCAGGAGCCGCACCCACTTTGCCTTAAATCCTTATAGAGCTTGGGTCCTCCGAGTGGCACACAACAACAATAATCAGATGCAAATCACGTTATTCCATAATTAATTGTTGATTGTACCCAAGAATTTTGTCTCTGTCGCCGCGCCGTGAGAAAAGTCTCTAGTGCGCGCTTAGCCTTAGGCTAAGCCCACACTAGAGACTTCTGTCACGGTAACTATAAACACTAGGTCACTCGAGAGCAATGCATTTCTATGGTGAGATTTTTGGCAAACGGCCAAGAGTCTCGTCGCCTAATGCGCGCGCTCTAGCTTCTTGCAATAGCCAGGGTGATAATTGTGTCTCTGTCGCCGTGACAAAAGTCACTAGTGCGCGCTTAGCCTTAGTGTTTTCGCGGGTTTTGAGAAAGGAAATTTTTGTTAATATTTTTGAAATCAAAAAATTTCTCGATCGCCCTCAAATTTTGTGTAGCTGGCTTATTTTTTCATAAAGAATAGATTTAAAAAAATCATACAACTTCCTCATTGTCTTCAACACCTCATAAAATCAAAAACACCGGTAAAATGAAGATTATAAGGAGATAAATTGCAGAGAAAACTAGATATCAGTAAGTGAATTATCGAATGCTTGAACACTTGTATAAAATGGGCAGCAAAAATAGATACGGGACAAACTCTTTTGCACTTCTATACCAAAATGTAACATAATTAAATTTTAGGCAGTACAAAAAAATAATTCAAATTTCATCGAAATTCAAATACATTCAACATCGAAAAATAAAACACGCGTTCAGAATAGGGATTAACTTAACAACAAACTCAAAATTATTATTCCGAAGAGAAAGGTTTGCCTAGCAGAATTGAAAGTGTGATGATTTTAGTATGGCTATTCGAGGATTTATTTACTTTACCCTTTAATTAATTTTTATATCAGATATTCTCATACATTCTCTCCCCCCAAAAATTGAATTTATTTTCAGAATAAAGTAATTTTCTTTAAAACTCAACTTACCCTGAGAGTTATTACAAAAAATTTAACATTAATAATCATTTAAAATTTTTATAATTATCATTGCATAAAACTATTCTACAAAATTAGTAAACGTCTTTTAGTTGGAATCACCATAACTTTAATATCACATTTTCGTTTTTTTATCACAGTTATATATTTTCTCTTGATTCTCTAGTTTTCAATATTGATCTTTTAAATTTGGTTTTGAGATAATTAAATGAGAAATAAAAAAACATGTTTTCGGAATATTTTATTCTTCTTTAATAAGGAAATATGGGAGATAACAAATTTGAAATGTTTGCATTTCTTGTTTTATATTAGCCAATATTTACTAAATTATGTAATTCCTGAAATGCATTTGAAATTCCAATTTTGAGAAAATAAAGTAAGTGGAGAAATAAAAAAAATCTCGGGAAAATTTTTGAAACTGTCATTATAACTATATAGGCTATTTCATGCCTTCTGTTGAATTGAAATTTATTTGGAGCTTGTTTGATCCGTATTAATGTAATCAGATGTCTTTAAATATGGAAAATGATTTATTTCATACCTAGAAAAATGCATCAGGATTTCTGTCAGTTAAAACCTAATATGAAACGCACAAAATTTGCATACAGTTTTTAAAGCATAAAACATTGATCAAAAGCAAATTATTAATTGTTATATATTTTAACTTGTAATAAATGCTATTGTGGTAGATAAAGATTTATATTTCATATATTAAATTAATATTTTTTAGCTGTATATCGCCTTGAGTTACACCTTCCATTTATTTGGTAGGTTGGGGAGTTCTGAATTTGAGGTCCCTGCTTTCTTTCACATTTATTTTCTAGTCAAATTTGTTACTGATCACAGCAAGCCATCCTCAAGAAGTACTCGTCGCCTTAGAATCAAAAACTACTATCTCTGAAAATTCACGCAGCTTCATTCACAGTAGTTGTTCATTCTACTCGTTTTGTTGGCGGTTTTGGCGTTGTTAAAGGGTTGCTGCTATCCATTGTTAATTCACTTCAGTCCTAGAAAGGGAAAATATTGAAACTTTGAATCTTAATAATTCTAAAACTAATTCGAATTTTTTTAAAAACGAAACGACAATATTTTTGTAAAAAATAATTGTATATGTGTTTAAAATATTGTACTTCTACCATGATTAGTTTTTCTTTTATAACGAAAAAAGAGTTCCAATTATTTCATTGGCTGCTGCGAAACGAGCTAGATTCAATGTTAATCTTGGCGGTCTGATATCGTAAGCAGGTTGCCATATCAGGGGCAATATTTTCTTCATCTTAAAATCAAATAATACTGCCTTCTGGTCTGATTCGGAAATATTCGGAATTGCAAGCGAGAAAGCTCATTTCATTGGTTCGTAAGCAAGACATCATCGAGCTGGCAAAGTGCCAAACCAATCAAATGAGCGCCTGCAACGATCTGAAGTAATTATTATTATTTTTTGATTGAGTGGTATTTAATTGGTGGATTTTTTATGGGGAGTGGTTTGAATTGGCGTCTGATTATAAGTTGCCAAGGATCGGGGTCCCCGAAGTTTGCCGAACGGAGATAGTAGTTTTTGATTCTAAGGCGACGTACTGATGTAATATATTTAAAAAGCTTGATTTTGCTGCATTCATTTTTCAGAAATCCTACTTACGAAATCTTAAAGGGAAATAAATGGTCCAAAACTAGCCAGTTAATTTGTGCCGCATTTTTTTTTATTTTGGACAAAAATACCTTTGAATTTTTTTTATGTAATTTATATGCAATTATCTATTCAGAAAGTTCACCTTATTTTCTAATTATATATTTCCAACATACTTTTGATTATTTCTAATTATATCATAAAATTGAGTAATTATTTTGGATATTTTTTAGAAAAAAATTAAACCTAGTTATTTATTTCTCTACTAAAAAAATTGGTTGAAATTTTGGTGTATCTAATTGCCTCGTTTCCTCTAATGTGATGCATTTATTTCATAAAAGGAAATACGTTTCAAGTGAAAAACAGGGTACATTAAAGACAGAAATAAATAGTTGGTGTCATTTAGGTTAAGCGCGCACTAGAGACTTTGGTCACTGCGACAGAGACAAAATTATCACCCTGGCTATGGCAAGAAGCTAGAGTGCGCGCATAGGCGACGAGACACTTGGCTCATTGCCAAGAATCTCACCATAGAAATACATAGCTCTCAAGTGACCTAGTGTTATAGTCTCCGGTGACAGAAGTCTCTAGTGCGCTCTTAAAGCAGGCAAATCGTTTAACATAATTATCTTGTCGGCTTTAATTAAAAAGGGAGAAAACGTAAGATAAAGAAGGGATATAATAACACTCTTAATACGAAGAAATTGTGCATTAACATATACATATGAAGAAATATTAGCATATACCTATGAAGAAACCAACGTAATGGTAATGGCCTAGTAGTTAGAGAGTGGTTTCACCTATAGGTTTGTTGCAGGTACAGTGATCCGTACAGCGTCCTACCTATTCGTTAAAAAATGAAAGTGTGCCTACTCACCGTCGAGGACGTGCAGGGTGATATTGGCCGGCTCCGCGTACGACGGGTGGCAGGAATAGTTGCCAGAGTCCGAGGGCTGCGACGCTTCTATGTACAGTCGGCTGACGGTATGCGGGCTGAGCACCGTCGTCACCTTGGGCCGCGAGGATTCGAAGTTGATGGATTGTCCGTTGTGGTACCAGAAGACGTACAGCGACGGCCCCACCTGGTCCTTCACCGTGCACGTCAGGTTGATGGGGCTGCCGCTCTTGATGTACAGAACCGGGCCCTCCGGTATGTGAGCTTCGACGGCTGCAAGAAGAATTCACTGTCAGTTACACGTTTGTATTAATTGTGTCTGTATTACATGACGTTTATTGAATCATCAGTTTGAAAAAGAGGATAAAATATATTGATTTAATTGAAAGGGTTCAGCATAAGGCTACTAAAATGGTCAAGGGTATATCCAGTTTAAGTTATGATCGAAGATTAAAGAAGCTAAATATGTTCACTCTAGAGAAAAGAAGGATTAGAGGGGATTTGATTCAACTTTTTAAAATGGTAAAGCAAGGGGACACAGAGGGACTAGATTTCAATACGGGTAATAGAACAAGGGGTCATAATTTCAAATTGAATAAAGGAAAATTTAAGATGGATTGTAGAAAGCATTATTTTTTTAATAGGGTAGTGGATAGATGGAATGCGTTGCCTGAAACAATTGTAAATTCAAGTGGGGTGAACGAGTTCAAGAGGAAAATTGACAGATACTGGGATTCCGGTAGTTTGGGTTAAAAAGACTGGTCCAACCTTGCTGGGCTTACGCATGTAGTTGGTCGACTAAATTTGTATTTGTATTTTGTAAAAAAAAGCTTTTTATGTGCAAAAACTCCGAGTTTTGCATGACGTAATTTCGGGTATACCTGTGACAGGATGCAAGTTAGGGCATGGAGCTAGGAGTAAGTGGAGGGAACATCATCAATAAAATTTTGTTATTCAAGTTGAAGCAACCGTGAAGTCTGGCCGCCATCTGGAGTAATGCATTTTGAAACTAACATATATTTTAAACAGAAAAAAATACTTTCATCGGTGAGTATTAGTATGTTCTATGAAGCTATTTATTTTGGATTAAAATATAAAATTCCTAAACTAAGTTTTCAAATAAAATATGCGCATCCCTTTTAAATTATTGTCCTTCAATCCATCTTACTTATTCATGTTTTATTCAGAGGTATGAGGTCTTCTGAAGAGTGCGAAATAAACATGTAAAAGTTTCATGGAGTACGAAATTAGTCACCAGTAATAGTTTGTGAGAAAAGTTGGTAAGTTTGATAAATATTCAAAACATTACCCAAGATGGCCGCCAGTCATTACCACAGTTAAGTTGTGATTTTTTGGCTTCAATGATTTCGGATCATGTTCCCTCCACCTATTCCTACCTCCATGAGCCAGGGGGAGATACCGATTCATAGGTCATACGTCTCAAAAGTGTACTTGGGAGTTTAATTCGCTTTAGTCGGTAATTAAACCCCTTCTGAAATATCTGACTCTTATAGTGGTGAGTAAGCTCGCCACATACCTCGGAATTTCTGAAATTTCTGCTTTTTTTGAAGAAAAGAAAATAATAGTCTATATATCCTTAATTCTAAACGCAAGCGAGGGTTCCTTCATCTGAAAACGTTTGCATTTTTGCACACCAAAAAGTTTTTACTCAGTTGGGGTTTTTGAATTGTGAAGTTCTGACTATTTAGCAGCGGCAACAAAAGACTCATCGCTGAGCCCACTCCTACAGCAAGGGATGTTTCACCTGCTGCTACGGAATATGCTGATATTATAAATAAATATTTTTGGAATAACCAATATTCTGAATGATTTTACAATCCCTCCTATTAAACAAGTAAATCTGAGTTCAACGTTGCATGAAAAAGCACTTTATGATACAACACTTTGTAGCTACTATAATTATTTAGAGTTATGAAGTAAACACGCATGCTTACTTCAAAAATTGACGAGCAACTTTTAAGGTGACATCCATAAATTACGTGAGCTCAAAAAGGGGGGGTTGGAAAAATCTCACCAAATCTCACTAAGGGGGGAGGGGGAGTCGATTAAAACATCACGTCAAATTTTTAAGTTCGAAATTAAATGATCTTTTTTGAGTATGAGAAAGGAATAATACCCACAGATAAGATACTGTGGTGATTTTTAGGCGGAATAATGTCCTTTTCCCACACATTATTAATAATGGAAAAGTTTTAGGTGCTGTGAATCACAAAATGCAAACGAATAGGATAGAAATTATTTTTAAAGGTTGTAGATAAATACGTGGGGGGGAGGGGGGTCCAGCAAAATCCCACCAAGGGGGGGGTCCAGATTTTGGAAAAAACACCTCACGTAATTTATGGATGTCTCCTAAACAAGTTTTCTAGTCAAAAATGAACAATCAACAATAAATGAAAATTTTAAGAGATATTCCTAAATTTGTTAAAAAATAATTATTTCTCCAATCATAAAAATGCTATCATGTTTTGTGCCATTTGCTAGCTAAAACTAAACAAATTGCATAACAACTAGAAAAAATATATATGAATCATCAAAACAATTGACAAAATATTCCAATAGCTCATCCTAAAAGATGCTTTTTAAATATTGAAGACGACGTATTTCTGTCAAGATTATATGTATAAAATACAAAAAGGAAATATCTTGAAGCAGGTTAATTTCTGTACACAAAGAATGTTTCTTCTCTGTTTACGGTCTGTTATGCAATTAGTAACACCGCGCCAGACAAAAATATAAAATAAGATTGGCTGAAATGTAAAAGTTTTATTTATAAAAACAAGCTATAACAATGTTGCATCAATATTCATTTTCTAAAAATTGTCATTGCTTTGTCACAGTCCTTCACTCCGTTTTTCACTATTATCTAAACATATTTCTAGATTTGTACAAAAAAAGAGTCTTAATAAAATTGATTTCGATTTATAATTGGTTGATAAATGAGAAAGGTTGGCTGAAAACACCAAAAAATCATTAGCAAAAATACTTTTTTTCAAGTAAGTTTCATTATTACTTTTATAATATTTTTTTTCTCTAGAGAAAAATCTATTGAATATAAATAAGAACCTATTTTTTACTCTCTCAAAAAAGAACCAAAGTAAACAGTTTGAGAATAATAATCTGAAAAAATTTACTCTTTTATAATAAAATTTAATCCGACACTCTTGGGGATTCAACAAAATAATGTTGGAAATATTTCTAACGAACTGTCAGAGACCTTAGAGAAATCTCTTAACATTTAATGTCATTAAATACTTTCTTAATTGAGCTGTTTTCATTGCTTGGAAAAGGAAAATCGATTCGTGCCCCAATTTCTTATGATTTACTTTCTTCTTAATTATTTACCAATATCTGAGGCGTCTAATGAATCGATTTAAAAAACACTTGAAAGTGATGAAAGGGAATTAGAAAGCCAGATAAAAGATTTCTCGAAAGTTAAATGAGTAATCTTAATTGAAGTGATTTTTCTAAATGATTTATGTTTCCGGTTCAAAGTAATGCGATTCAAATTAGAGTAACTTTTTTTTGAAACGAGACTGACTTTTAAGGTTGTATGCAATATGTATTGTATGAGTAAAGCTACTAGATTAATCAAAAACATTTTTTTTTCTAGATTTTGTATTTAAGCTGTGCATTTGATCGGTATCGAGTTATGAATCAAAATGAAAAGCTTAAGAGTTATTGCACTCGTGTCATTTACTCTTTTCTTATTTTTAGACGGAAAATGACACTTATTTTATAATTAAATAAAAAGACTAACATTATCCTAGTGTGTTACGTAACTCACGTGGAAGCTCGTAGAAACTTTTCTTTTTGTTACAAAACGATATGTGATTAAAATACTTAACTAATCTTGTATAATTATACAGGGTTATTTGGGGTAAGTGGGTCACATGGGTAAGTGGGTCACCCCCCTAAAACTATAATATGTACAGGAAATTTCACACTTACTCGCATTGATTATGCGAGTAAGCTTGTCACACCAATGAGTTTTCCAAATATTTGAGATTTGTTTAATTTATTTTTAAGATTATAGAACTAATTTAAAATAGATTCCTAGAATGAATTTTTTGGAGAGTTCAAGACGTATTTTTTAAAGAAGTATTTCCAGGTAAGTTTTCATTACATTTTAATGTTTATTGATCTGTTTTGCAGAGTTTGACCTAAAATACATACGGCAATTTGAATATTTTTTTAAAATTTTTAATTTTGAAGTGTTTAACAAGGGGATCCCACTTACCCCATAGTTTTAGCATGGTTGGGGTAAGTGGGACCCCTCAGTGTGGGGTAAGTGGAACCCCTCTTTATTTAGCAAGTGAGAGCCCTTATTATTATATAAGAGGATCTAGTGTGTCCCATATGATATAGGAACTATTACTGAAGACATTGGTGGATTTCAGGGGGTTATAGGGACAATTTCCCCCAACATTTTCAGAAAATTTCGATTTATAGTAGCAAGACCATTTACTCACCACTTCAAAATTCATTAAAATTTATTAATAGTTTGATCGATATTTTATATCAAATTTACGTTTAAGTTATGATGAGTAAAGTGAAATACCTCATCAATAGTGTTCATTCTCATTTAGTGTGTCCGATTTCTTTTTTATCTTGCAATGCGTATTCAAGTCCCAAAATAAATCTGAATCAACCTTATTATATTTTTCAACACTATTTTCTATGCTTAAGTAAAACATATCCCTTTGGCCTTTCAAAACATTCTTTAAAATACGGATTTTGCTTTTCATTCTATTCTTACCTTGTCATATTGATTTTGATGTGAGTATATTTCTCACTCATGGATACAGTTACATTAAAATATTTTATATTGAAATTTACTGTACAAGTAACTTACTGTTAAGTCTTACTGCAATATCAAGTAAGACCCGCTTACTTCCTTTTAAGTTTTGCTTGCTTTAAATAGAAATAAAAAGGGGGTGACCCACTTACCCCATATCTTGGGTGTAAGTGGGTCACCCATCTCATTTTTGATAAAAGAACCAGTTAAGAAAAATATAAAGCTTTATTTTAGAAACTACTGGTACGTTTTTTATCGATAGACTCTTTAACGAAATTAGTCAACAAGTTCAAAATAAACCTTTTCAAATTTTTTCTATAAAGGTCCAAAAATGCACTAGGCCAAAAAGGGGTCCCACTTACCCCAAGTGACCCTAATAATAACTTATAAATAAAATAACAATTGATATTTATGCAAACAATTAATTAAAGATATTTATTAAGTTAAGTCACTGAACTCAAAAATAAGTTATGGAGTATACTTTGCTAGATCTCAATTTTTTAAAAGAATTAATCAACAATACTAAGTTCAAAGTTCTCTGAATGAGACATGACTTATTTTCGTGACACATTAGTTAGAATGAATATTTAGAATTGGATATTTTAATAACAAGTAAATAAATACATTTATGAAGTGTAGTATTGGGAATGTACATTTATTTAGCAATGCACTGTATTTGGTGTTGGCTATAAAAATTATCACAAAAAATTAAATATTCATTTAAACTAATAAAACTAGTTCATCTGTATGAAATACCGCTTTTTATTCTCGAACCAATGCAAAGGATTAGCATTCCTACTTATGTTACCTTTCTTTGAGGATAAACACATTTTTAAGCTGTGTTTTTAAAACAATTTTAAAAGCCATGTTGCTGCAATGATTAAGCTTTGTACGGAGGCTGCATTTTAATTTATAAATTGTTGCTATTTTTCCCCAGATCAAGTAAACATTTCCCTTACGGAAACTTTCCCTGACAGTAACTAAAATTTTCCTATTATAAACAATGATGTCGTTCGTCATGTCGTTTAATATCTCGTCAGTTATTGCGGTCGCAGAAACTATTATTAAATGTGAAGATGTAAGTTGAAATTGTATTAAATGTGGAGTTGGAGTTGTGAGTTTGATTCCAGAGGAGCTCACTATCCATCGTCACTTTAAAGAAGATGCGAGATAGTGACGTCACGGGAAGAACAAGTATAAAAGCCGGTGAGAGATCTGTGCCTAGCAGAACATTGGGTGAATACCTGGAGAGCGGGATATCAAAGACTTGTAATGTCTCAGAAATTATTCAGATGCCGAAGTTAGAGATATTTCCTCTCTCCCCAGTGCATGATTAAAAGATACATGAAACTGTTGTAAAACTGGGTAAATATTAAAGTGGGCGGGGTTAATTGAGAAAGAGCGGTTGCATAAGAAGAGATTGTATGTGAATTGTAGAGAGTCCACAAGGTTACGTCATATTTTCTGGTTAGTTCCACCGTTATCACATAGAGACGCCACAGTCTAAAGGAAAACCCATGTTAAAAAAGTTGCCATTAGCGTCTATGGAGATGGACTATCTGTGGATAATCTATACTCTGTGATGTAACTATTATATACCATTGTTTTGTTGAGTAGTTTTTGTTTTATTTCTTCAAGTTTAACAAAATAGGAAATTGAAATTTGGGTTTAATTCAAAGTGGGGGTATACTGAAGTGTGACAACTTGTTGCATAAATGGGGGATGGCAATAAAACTACAGAAAATACTGCTAAAGCAATTTGCAAAATATCCCGCTGATTTCACCTCATATATAAAAGGGAAATCAGAACAAAAATACACCCAAACATGTTTTTGTGTGGTAATTTTTTGTACGAATTTTTATTTTGGGTCTTTTTTCCTGCGATTTTTTTGTGCGGTGTATAAAAATTCCAATCAAGTTGGAACAAAGAACAAATATATTGTATATGGCTCCCTAGATATATATATGGCTCACGAGATATATACACATTTTTACAAGGGTCTAGAGTGAAACAATAGTTGTCATCGACTACATGGTAACTGAAAAAAGTCGTAAGAACGGGTTCGTAAAGAAAAGGTTTCCCAATTCAGCCATAGGGTGGGTCCCTCAGCTATGCTGAGGGATTTGAACTACAATCCTACTCGAGACTTTTTTTATGCGGTCCCTATCCTACGCACACAAACAGGTTTGACTATTCACAAAGAGACAAACTCACACGAATTTCACTACAAAAAGTTTTTTTTTTCAATTCACTCAGAACAGAGAAACATCACTCCTTTCCCTGCTATAGCTGTCTTGTAAATGTGAACCTTTCCTCCTCTACATGCAGTAGTAAGTAAACACTACCCGAATACCCCTCTCTCACAAGCCTAATGCGAAAAGTTCTTTGTCGTATCCAAAGGGCCACCCTACCCTTGTTCCTAGAGCGCACCGGGGCTTTATATACAGAATGTATGGAAATTGGACAAACAATGTTTCTCCCAAAGATGCTTCGCGACAGCTCTCCCGTAAATAAGATTTCCTCCCTCTGCACAATCTTTGCTGAGAGCCTCGGCTTTTGTAGCTGTGATATAAAATGTAAATGGTGTCAGTGACGAGTCAGAGTCGCGCTTGATTTATGTGTTGAGTAATGGTAATATGCAGCGGTGCTTTGCGTTGCGAAAATAATAAAAAACGTTCGCTTTTTTTGCAAGAGATTTGGGATGTGTATAAAACGACCGCCACGCGAAAAACTTTGACAGGAAAACAAGACTTTGAAAAAAACTGCATCCCCAATGTGTGTAAAATGTATCCTGTATGAAAAATGTATCATCCGAGTTAAAATATATCCAATGAGTCATTACATCGGGGCAACAATGTTTAAATTTTGTAAAAAATAAAAAAAATTGATGTTTAATGTCCGACCGCCATCAAACAAGTAGAAAAGCATTATTTCAACGTAAATCTCACTTTTTCAAAAGTGGTTCCTTTTGAATCGTCAAAAAGTTGTACATTTACCATGCTGTTGATAATTTTATATTACTTTGGCACAATATAACTTTAAAATATTTTGAAAGAGCCGGCGTTTTTTATATTTTTGAGGGTTAGCCCCCCTTAAAGTAAAAAAAGGAGCATTAGGGCAAATCGGGTAGATATCCGCAATGAAAGATAACATGAAAATATTTTTTATTAGTTTAGTTTAGTTTTAGTTTCGTTTTTAGTACTTAACTAAGGTTTCAATGGGTGTTCATGGGGGTGAATGAATCCTCGTAAATTTTTAAGTATATTCTATTCATTAATTGTAAGCAATGTTTTCAGCTCAATTAGGGAAAAAATCCCCCCAAAAAAATTATCTAGCTTGACCCTCAGGGTATTCCTCCTACATCCGTCCATGTTCTCAACATTAGTTCTAAAAAAGATTAATTTGTGTTAAGACTTGTCTAGTTTGTATGCTTACCCTTTTTAGGCCAATAATGGACGATATAACATTCAAAAATCAATCAGCTTTGATAGTTTCAAAAAAAGTTCTATAAATAGATATTTGAAAATAAAAATAGCTAAATTTGAGTTGCCGTCAAAACAGACGTGACGTAATTTGGTACAAACTAACATCCCGAATTGCCGAAAGGCTATTCCTGATTGGATGATCGTACTGTTATTCATACCAACTCACGTTACACAAATGTTTTTGACGTAGCAGCCGTTTACGTGCCACAAACTTTGAAATTAAATTTAAAAATAACTAAGCATGGGAATTCAAAAATTTTTGCGCCAAAATTCCTTTTCATCGATCTCTATCACATAAAAAAATAATAATAAATGCGGGAATTATCCAATTATTTTTCAGTAATTAATTATTTTTTGGCTTAATCCAATGTTATCATGTGTTTTTATTTTTTAGTTCGATAACTCACGTATAAATCAAATTATTAATTTTAACCAAACAATAAATATGATTTTTAAAATTTCAAAGTTAGCATTACCCGCTATGAGCTACTCTCCCTTAATAGGATTTGATAAATTAATAACACTATATACTGCTTTTAATAAAGGTATTTTTTAACATTTAAGTAGTTTTCTCAGGAAAAAGATTTTTTCTAGTCTTCTACCTTACTATAATTAAAATAAAAAGCTTTTATAACACTTCATTTTTAAAGAAGATTCGGAGATTTTCTCTGAAAGATTAGGGTGATGTAAAAAATAAATGTCTTTTATGAACTTAATTACTTAGAAAATTTGGTTTTGCGTATTAACTATTCATGGTAACCAAATAAACCAGACAAAAATTTTAATTGGATTAAACCCATACATTTGCTTTATATGCAAAAAAAGATTAAAGTTAAAGAGGAAAACTTCCAAAAATCGATAATTCTTTCGGGTTTTTTTTCATTGAATTAAATTTATTTAATTTTTTAGAAAGGAATTTGTTATTTATTTGTTCGTTCATGTACTCTAGAAATTTTCAGCAGTTGCTGGGCATTCAATTTGGTAGAGTTAGTTATCAACCAAAATTTATTTAATTTAAACCATCTATAGCTGGAAATAATTCAACCTTGTTTATTGCATTATGAGTTAAAACTTAATTAAAAAACATAAAAATGTTTCGATGATCAGTGCTATAAGAGTAGATACGACAAGCGCAGTAGGCATTTATACAGAAGAAACATTAAAAGAAGAGAGAAAAATTTCAGTCAAAACAAAGAATTCATTTAAAACTTTTAACTTCTCTAAACAAAAAGAAAATTCATTATGAGGCTTGAGTACTTCAAGTGGCAAACGACCACTACAACAAAACGAAAAGAAAATATTTAAAACTTTATATAAATAAAAAAGGAAGCAATAGTTTTTGTTTCCCTAGAGTATTTATGATGCATACTATTTCTGTTTTTCCTACTGAAGTGCATCCAATAAGTGCTCTGCATTCAAGATACCTTCTGGCACAATAAATCTCACTTCTTTTATTTAAATGGCTCATTCATGAATGGCTTAGTAAAACACTATATATTACCTTTTAACATCGCGATAACTATGTTATGAGAAACGAACGTTTTCTTATTTCATGCATGTCTTGTGTCTATTTAGTAATTCTTCAAGAAATTTTATAACACAGCGCACTATTTACGTGTATTAAACTTTCTAATGCTCCATTAATCTTACTTATTAATGACCCCAAACCAAAATGGAGACTCAACATGTGCGCGTTTTGAATTCCAAATCCAACGAAAATAAACTTGATTATTTCACCAGAGAGATATGCAGCGAGAATAAACACAACACCATATTTACGTGTCAAAGAGTTACAGCATCCTGCAGTTCTTCCTTTGAATCCTAACTAGCTGTGTTAATTTCTCTCCGAGCATGAAGCTGTAACTTCTCAGAGAGTCAAAATCCTTTTCTTTTGAGAGACTATTAGTTTCTTCATAAATCACCGGATTTCAAACCCAGGCACGTACTGAAGCCGGCATTAAATGCAAATGTCCACAATATCTTTTCGAGTCAAGAGGCCGGGCAGATAGCGGAAAACGGTTCGGAAACATGGAACTCTTTTGATACATTAAGTCTGCATGAGTGGAAGCAGGGCCGATTTCTGAGGGCGAAACTATGTTGTTTCGAACCCCATTTTCTAGGTCAACTTGTCGTTTATTTTTTTTAAAGGATGGCTGGGGTTAAGGATATATTTATTACCAGAAAACTTGCTCGATTTCTTGGAATGACTTGTCTCCTTTAAAAAAAAGAAAGAAAAATTAAACGAAATGGGGGGAAACGAATTGCTTTGTTGTGCGTCTGATTTTTAAGTTTTTTGTTTTTGACGTTTTGTATTTGCTTAAAGTCTATTTTTGCAGTTTTTTATTCTCATTCTTGAAGAGATATAAATTCCCCTGCATGTGGTTCTTTGAATATTTTTTAAGACGAATAAAGATTGAATTGAGTGCCAACAATGTCTTCGTAGATAAAGTATCCTTTTTATTGAAGTGTCATGGAGAATTTTCTTTCAAAGAAGTTTGATAAAAATCTAAATCAGGGGTTTTCAAACTTTAAACATTGCGACCCACTTTTTAGAAACAAAATCTAACGCGACCCACATCATCTTCACTTAATTGTCTTATGCTCCCCAACAGTATTTTAACTTAGTGACAGCGGAGGTGTTCACCAACTATTTCGTTCCAACAATAAATTACTACATCATGCACGTGTTTGTTAGAAGAGAAATAAACCTTTTAGAAAATAAAAAGTAATTATTTGAATTTGAGCGTATTAAATAGTTCAATTGTGGGTTAACAATGATCCCCACAATAAGAAGGGGACAAAAAATTTCGAAATTTGACCCTTAAAAACCGGGTTTTAACTTGTTTTTTTAGTAATATGGGATAAATTGCAGTTGAATTATTTCCTAAAAAAAAATTCTTAAAATTTGCATTGCTCCCCCCGGTGTGGATGGGGTGTCCTACGTTTAGAAAAACACTGATTTTTTTTTCAAATCTTATTTGAATAACCGACTAGTTTTGCATTATCGGTACATTCAAGTGGCACACATAGTATGTATTTACATTAATTGCTTTTTCCGTTTGACACCAAGTAAGGGTAGTTTTTCTCAAATCTCTCTTATTGCTCTTATTTTTAATATATTTTTACTATATGGTAATTTGATAAATTTCAAAAGTCAATAAATAAATCAATAATAAGTTTGTAAAAATTATAAAAAACATACTACATATATTAAGAAAAATTTAAAATCTTCTCCCGACCCCCCAAAATCTGAATGGCGACCCACCAGTGGGTCGCAACCCACAGTTTGAGAAACTCTGATCTAAATATTACAATATTTATCAACGATTGTAGCGATGCAATAATTGTTGGTCCTTTGAGTTTTTATGATTTATTTTATAACAAAATAAATTCAATTGAATTATAAAACACTCGCGTTATTTTTCAACATCATGAGGTATCAATTCTTGTGTGTCTATCGTGCCGATTAAAGGGAAATATAAGCAGTTATGTAGGTGACAAATAGTTTACCGATTGAAATTGTACAATTAATTTTGCAAGTTGTACAATTAAATGCAGTAAAATCGAAAAAGAAAACAGCTATCGCTTCTTTATAACCAACATTTAAAAAAATGTATGGCATAATTTTGCATCGTTAAAACAAGCAAATAAAATCATCGTAAAAATTATATATAGGATATAAAACTGTTCAATGCATTGAATCCGAAAACTTCTAAGCTTCGTCTGATACCAACGAAAACTTTTATCAAATCACTAAAAAAATTAGTAATTTTGATAATTCAGACTAAGTAATGTAACCTAGCTAATAAATAAAATTATATCATAAAAAATGTACAAAACATGTAAATAAATGTCTTGAAATTTTAGAACCTTATGTTTATGCATGGGATACCCTATATTTTCTAACTTATAAGAACGAAATACTTGCATTTTACCTCATCGTCATTGATAAACGAATTATCCCAAAATTAGTTCAATACTTTACCTCAACAAACGATAACACTCATTGAACAATAAAAAAGCCAATATCACCTACATCCAAGACTCACATTCAACGTAGTTGGTACGGAGGCCCTGGGACGATGAAAATCATTCTAGAGGGCTCTCAGGGTGACACACAATCAATTAGAGGTCATGGAAAGGTGTCACCTAGATAAACATTTTTTGTTTGCTCTGTGTCTCTTGTTTTGCATTGGAACTGTCTCTAATGACACTAATATTCTGCCTCGCTGTTTTCTCCTCGGGATGTCTTTATTAATAACTCTGGCTATAAGATGTATTCTTAACAGAATTAAGTAGGGAACACTGATATTTGATGAGTACAGAGGGAAAGAAATCCCGGAAATAAATAGGTTTAGTGTGGGAATAAAATATTGTATTGTATCATCGTTTCTAGATTGTATGGATCAATAGAACTTGAAAGCTTGGAAATTAATTCAATAAAGCGCATCTTTAGGACGTTTTTGGCTTTAATTAAACCAAGTAAAATAAAATAAGTACAAGAACTAATGAATTCTTCAAATGATGGTATAGATTGGGTATTGTTTTATTTTTAAAAAATGAAGGAATGATTTTACTGATTTTTCTACATTAAGTTAGTGGCATATTCATGCATACATATTAGTTTTCAAAGGACGATTTATGTCAATGGGCAATTTCCGCATTTTTTTAAAACAGAAAAAGTACAGTTAAATTGGTTCTTAATTCAAAAATCGTTTCGAAGAGTTTAAAATTTGCTTTTGTTAATTCAAAGAAAATTTCAAAAGAATTGCCGTGAAGAAATGAATCAGTTCGACTGATGAATGTTTGAAATTTCAAAGAAAATTTCAAAAGTAAATTCGAGTATCGCCGTGTTTCGGATTGAATGCTTTTCGTCACATGCTTTACGTAATTAACTACAGCAATTAAAACATTATCACGTGTATTCCTCTCTTGGATATACATCTATCGAATCAAAAAATAAGTAAATGAAGTGCGGAAATAGCTCATTACAATACATTTTCTTAGCTTATACTCTATTCATTTAGAATTGGCGCTTGAGTAAGAGTGCTTTCCCCCACGCTAGAAGCGTAACCATAGATACGATCTTCGAGCAGCCAATGGTAAGCCTTTTTCGTCACTTTGACGTAGATAGTTGCTATGGTTACCTATCGGTGGTGGGGGAAGGAAATACTTTCAAGCGCCAGTTCAAAATGAACAGAGTATAGTAAGGAGAATAACTCACCAACGATGTGAAGCTCTATGGGTAAACTCATTTTTGGCTCGGTATTCACTTGACACTCAAATATGCCTGAGTCAGACTTCTTGGAGTCTTTGATTTGCAGCGTCCAGTCGTCGCTGTCCTCTTTGTGTATACTGGTGAAGCGCTGGTCCGTCGTGTAGGTGTAGCGCCCCACCGTCAGGATGTGCAGGTCTCGCTGCCTCACCCACGACACCTGAAAAGAGTTATCCTGAGGAAATAAGTAAGTGATTTGGATTAGAGTGGCGCTTTACTTCCATACATTAAATATTTAGTATAATCAGTAGGGATCTAAATATTTCTGAAAGAATCGATTCCGGAATCGAATTCCTTGGGATCGATACAAATGAATCCTACCATAAGAATCATATCTGGTTTTCTAATCAATACATATAATTATTAACAGTTGAGTTCACTATTTAAATAGTATTTTGATAAATTAATTAATGTTTTGATGATTTTATTAATTAAATTCATAACAATTACAAAGTATCTTTGATTTGAAATGAATAAGTTCGATTCTACATTTTCGATACTGGCCCAAAGGTATCGATTCCAGGTTGGAATTGAACCTCAGGAATCGAATCCAAGAATCGAAATAATCGAACTTTAGGAATCGATTCCAGAATCGAATCGAAATATTTTTTTTAGAATATTAATAAACAGAGTTCTTCAGTTTTAAATTATGTATAGGTTGCTTCCGTAAGTCCTTACAAACTCTGCGCAGCCTTGCTTGGAGTGTATGAAAAATGCTAAAAAAAACTATATTCTACAACAAGAGTTTTTGAGAAGATTTAGACTTAAATACTTTTGCTGTTATATCCGGTTAAAAGGCTTAATGGAAACGGGAAACTAGATATTTGGATTTGTTTGGAGATTATAAGATGTTTAAAATATCTTTCACCAATTTAAAAAAATGGGACATATAAATACAGTTTTTGGACATTTTTATTTATGTAACCCACGCTAGAAATCGAGCTGTGCAGAGTTTGGATGGTCTTTTTGAATCATACCGTATAAATAGAAAAATTGGTTTAAATATTTAAAACTGTAAAGTCATTTGCTTGTTTTTTTTTTCAAATCAATCTAACAGATGAACACAGTTATTACTACCGAGTATTCTAATTAAATCATATCCTAACATTTCATAATATTTTTTAGGTAACTATGTTTTAGAGATATATACATATAATCAAAAATTCAATCAATTATATAAATTTCAATTACATAAAAACATTCAAAAGGACATTTTAGTAAAGACACTATAAGTTTAATATATACTTTCCAATTATTATATCCAAGTTTCAGTTTGTAATTTGTTTCACATATTGAGCCATGCTTATTAGTTTTACCAATGTTTTCACACTATGTCCGCGCATATTTATATTTCTTAAGTAAGTAAATTATTAAGTAAAGTAGAGGAAGTTTTACATACTCTAAAATCTATCACTGAAAAATAAACAATTTAGTTAAAAATAGCCCTTTTTCAAAAACACAATGGTAAAAGATAAAATATTATATTAAAAAAATATTCAATTATGCTTTCCTTTATATTCATGAGAAGAGGCTAATATAATATACTATAGTTTCTCAAAAGTTTTACAAGATCTGCTTTAAGGGGACGCGGTACCTTTCTGGAAAAATCTTTAAATTCATTGTTATTTTATAATTTTGGTTGGTAAAATATGTAATTGCCTTAAATTAAACATAATAAGAATTTGAAATTTCTAAAAATTCAAATGTATGATTTTTTTTAAAAAAAATTTAAAATTTAAGAGGTGTTTTTAAAATGCTACTCCTCCTACAATTGCTCACAAAATTCTGTGTTCAAATACATTGAACTATAATAAAAATTTGCATTGGTTTAGGGCTTGTAGTACTTTAAGTACTGAAAATATTTTCTTTCTTGAATCACTTCTTAAAAAAGCCCTAAAAATGCTAAAATTCACAACTCAGTAATTTTTTTAAAAACATCTACCATGGATATCCAAAAACCCATGCAAATTTTCGTTATACACACTAGGGTGTATCGAAAAAAACTTTTTTTGATTTTGATGATGCCTTAGTGTGGAAAAGTTGTCTAAGGTGGCAGAGAGTACCTGTGAATTTTTTCAGAATTTTCGGATAGTATCTTGAGGTGCCGCCAAGGCCCTGAAGGTCCCCATGTTAATCCAATGGAGCGCGCAAGCCAAGAAGGCCGAAAATTGGTTTTTCGCCCCTCATTTCTACCCTAATCACACGACGAATGTCTTCACTCGAGTTATGGACCCTATATGATCTAGGCTATCCGACAAAACTTGAATAATAACCTAAATCTCTATATTACGTTTTTTTGTATGCTCCAATTTTGTCGAAAATCGCGTATTTCTTCGTTCAAATCAGAGCCCACAATCAACATAATATAGAGATTTAGGCTATTATTCAAGTTTTTTCGGATATCCTAGATCATATAGGGTCCATAACTCGAGTGAAGACATTCGTCGTGTGATTAGGGTAGAAATGAGGGGCGAAAAACCAATTTTCGGCCTTCTTGGCTTGCGCGCTCCATTGGATTAACATGGGGACCTTCAGGGCCTTGGCGGCAACTCAAGATATTATCCGAAAATTCTGAAAAAATTCACAGGTACTCTCTGTCACCTTAGACAACTTTTCCGCACTAAGGCATCATCAAAATCAAAAAAAAGTTTTTTTCGATACACCCTAATACACACTTCCAATAATAGTCAGAAAAAAATTCAAGAGATTTGGTCCAATAGATAAAAAGCCTTATCATTTTAAACAATGAAAAAGTGGTTCTGAGTGAAAGAACTTTGAAGTTTCAATAACCCATAGAAACCTAAATACTTTCATACATAAAATAAACTACAACTTGAATATTTTTCAACGAAAAATTTTGAAATATTGTAGGATGATAGAAAAATGCAAATAGATTAGTTTGGATTAAAAAAATTTTTCGGAATTTTGTCGAAACAGAGGTACTGCGTCCACTTAACGTTAAAGAAATTCATGTTCGATTTTTTAAGTCTATTCATAATACATGGAGATTAAAGGTGTAGAAATTTCATTTGAACAGTCTTAAATTATTCATAGCATGTGTTGCAAAGAGTGAATTGTTATTTGTATGCAGCTCAAAATTATTTCAATTGGGATACAATGTAAAATTGATGAAAGGGTAATGGATTGTTATTGAACCTCTCAAATAAAATCTAAGGAAAAAACCCTTTTATTTATTGCTAACTAGTGTCTACAACATCATTTTCTATCTGGATTTTTTTAGATTATTGCCTTAACTATTTCCTTCTTGAAAAACTATTAGATTTAGACACAATAGTTGCAAGAGTATTGTTCTGCTTCTTTCTATACTAAAGACATAAAATATTGCTGTCTCCACGTTTATGATACAAAAAGATCCACTCATCTTCCTGAAATGTAACAAGAAAATGTCAACAAAACTCTTATTCTTAAATAAAAGACGGAATTTTATAACACAAATGCCGATTCCTAGATGAAAAACTCATGTGGAACTATTGACAACTGGTTCATCCCTGAGGCTACTTTCACCGAGTTACATTTTTGAAGTAAAGAAAAAGCATTAAATTCCCAAGTAAAAAGTACAACAAAAGAGGAATAGATATTGCGAATGGAACCTGGAATTATTTCAGCATGAATATATTTTCTGTGCGTGTTTTTAGCTTTACTTACAAACAAAAAAGTGAAAAGAAATATTGTCGGAAGAGTTTTGAAATCATATAAAATGATATTTCATAACGTTGGGTTTTCAAAAGTGGAATACATTGGATGCTTTACTTTAAGAATTAAAAATTTTTACTAGAATCATCTTCTATTTTTGTGTTTAATAATTAAATGAAAATGATATATTATTGGATGAAAGTTGTCAAATTAATGTGGATTTGTATTCATTAGTATTATCATTTAAAATAGGGGTTTTTTGTAGTGCAAAGGTACAGAATAAAAGTAACAAAATACATCATTATTTAAGTTGTACTATCACAATTTTATATATTTCTCATTAGGAATTGGTATAGTAGCAACGTAGTTATAGTGGATATTAATGTAACAATTTCCCACATCCAAATGAAATGTTCTGGCTCTCCCGCAAACTTTTAAAAAAATTAAGGTTTAATAAAAATAAATTCAAATTGTTTTGGGATTTATACTGTGCAAATATATGAAACACTTTGTCAATGCTAAGTAAACACAGTAATAAACACTTTTAAATCCAAGCGTTTTGATTGTATTCTGACTGAACAGAAATTGTGTTGAGATTGTATAGTGTGAGAAAAAAAAGATTATGTATTCGTACAGAGTAAGAATATGTGTTCGTACAGAGTAAAAAATGAAAGTAGAAAATGTAAGTAGAAAATGACAGTGTTTCCATCTAAATTCAAGATCATATTGAGATTCTAGATATATTTTACATTTAGGTGTTTACCTAACAAAACTAAAATGTTGTTAATTCGGTTGTTCCTTTCATTTGTGTTCAATGTTTAAATATTTTTTTTCTGTGTGAAGCTTTTGCAATGCATAGGTTAAAATATAATGCTAAATTAATAAAATATTAACTTAGGGGTACATCATTTTAATTTCTTTTTGAAAGCTTTAAAATTTGTGAAATAAAGGTATTTGTCGATTGTTCACAATAAATTTTAAATTCTTAGATCACTTTACGCAATCTCAAGAATTCCTAATAAGTGTTCAACTTCATCAATTACGCATGCATTGAGTTTCTGTTGGTCCACAAAAGTCCTTATACTAACTTTCTATTCTCAATTAAAGTTAATAAACCTCTGAAGCTTCCCTGCTTAAATATGTGCCCGAAACTACAGCCTATCCATCTAAAAAGAAAAAGTTAATGTTACACAAAACTGTTTTTACCGAATTGAATTTAAATGAACACTAATTAGCCTAGGATTAGAAAGAACATTCCCACCAAGTTGGGAACTTAAGTCTGACTGAGTTTCTTCGAGTTCTTTGTTCCAAACATTAATGAATTCAAGCACAAAAGATTTTCATTTACTCCAGATTTGAAGTCTTAAAAATTTTAAAGGCAAATTACACGTTAAGTGGGAAAAACACAATTCACTTTTAAAATGAGTCATTTATATTCTAATGTAGTAAGGTATCGATTGTATATTTCCTTTATTAAGTAATACTTTTTCCTCATACGCTATTTGAGATCATCCCTGTAAAAACTGGTTGTTTATCGAGAACCTAACTAATGGAGTTTAGAAAGAAAAAAATTAAAGTAAAAATTTTCAGATCAAAGTGCAATGAAATTTGTTTTAGATTCTAATTGAAATGCATTCATGGCTTTCTTAAATTTGTGGTTGGTTTCAGTTAATAGCATTGTTTTGACCTTGATTTCATATTTGTGTTGAGTGAGACATATAAAAGCTACATAAAATAAAATATCCCTATCAAAATAAAATTTTCATAATATCTGGCATTGTTAAAATATCATTTGCAAGGTAGTTTTTATTGTTTACACCTTTTACATCACTGTATTAATTTCTCAATGAATAAATTATTTCCTACTTAACTGAATCTCATTTCTCAGTGAACTGTAGAACCCATGTAACCAAACAATTTTAAAATGAATCTTCTTACCCGTTAATTGCATTTTTACAATTTCCAAGAAACTAATAAATTTAAATCTGTTCAAACAAGTTTATGTAAGTTTTATTCATTTAAAAAATTTTAGCAACTTTTGAATTATTTTCCCTTTTGTATTTTGCTTTTATAATTTAAAAATGAATCATCAAAAATATTTTAAATAATTTACCAAAACATTAAAAATAAAAAAAGAATATATCTGAGTATAGATATGATATATTTTATAGAAAAAATCTACACAGAAATTAAGCATTTAGCATGGTAATTAGCCAAGTATCACACACGATAAGTCAACTATGGATTTGGATAATAAAGATTATTCTTGGTTACCCATCGATATAATTATTCTCAATATACACACTACAGGAGTGATTTAGAATAAAATAAAAAAATGTAATGGTATAGTTATCTGTGAAGAGGAGAGGAGGGTATTATGGAATAGTCGGGTAATATGGAACACCTAAGTTTCTGCTCCCCATCCTGTTGCCATCACGTGACAATGCCACGAAAGTCCTTAGAAATCCCCCATGATTCAGTGCGCAAAGAGTTAAGCTTCTTGTTGTTGTCTGATCAGTCGCAGCAAAGTTAAGTGTGTTTTAGGATTTTTGAAAGTTTTTGACGGTAAATGTTCAAACCTTTTACGAGTAACTATGAGACTTTGATTTTGTTGTTTTAAGCATAATGTACACTAAAATATCAGTAGTTTCTTATACTGCAGTCGTTTTTTAGCTATCTATGTTTATTCGGTCAGTAAAAGGGTTCATAGTGCAAGATGGCCTGTCTGGTATTATGGAATATTCCATAAGCAAAGGGTCAGAAAAAGACGATTATGTTTGTGACTATTGTAAATAGACTCATGAACAAAACAATTTGAACGTAAATTGTTAAATATATTTTTATAGTTAAGATTAACTATGTTCTCTACGGTCTAATTAGTTTTCAATAGCTGTAAATTCAACTATTCCATATTACCCTCCATTTGTAACTTTTTGTTAAATACATTTTTTATTTAAAAAAATAAATGCGGATTTATTTGACAATTGGCCCTTCATTGTCATTAGTTTAAGTATGTACTTAAATGATTTGGAGGATTTTTATTAAAAACCAATAGATTTATTCTTAAATATATAAAGGGTGTTCCATAATACCCTCCTCTCCTCTATATCTATAAACACCAAGAATAGTATGGTGCTTACTTTTGGTTACCCTTTGATATCATAACTCCCAAATACAGACATGCAACAACACAATCTATTAAAAATATCATATCGGAGGTAAGATTAAAAGAAATTTAGAAAAAAATCTATGAATAAAAGTAAAAGTTTTGCATTGTAATTAGCTAATCTAAGTATCATGCTTGATAAGCCATTTATGTATAACCAAGATTGTTATGTTACGTAACCTTGGTTATCTTTACGTATCATAACAATTTAACACACATACATAAAACAACATACTCTATCCTTATGATGAAAAATACTTGATTAAATAATACTTGACTCATAAATTAATTTTTAAGCTATAATTAGCTAAATTAATTACCATATATGATAGTTCATCCATGGACAACCAAGATTATTAAGGTGTGAACTCTTGGTTACCCATAGATATCACAATTCTCGAACATAGGTATACTACATCACCCTCTATTTAAAACCATCCTACCTTTGGTAAGATTTAAAAGATTTGGGATAAAACCAACACCTAAATTAACTGAAAGGAGAATTTCACCAATTATTATTGCTGGTTAAGCGGACAATAAGTGTAAACTCACAACTCTCAAGCGTCACCTCCAACCGTGGACCGGTTTCGTCCTTGTTAGGAATGTGCTGATGAGTCCTAACAAGGCCGAAACCTGTCCACGGTTAGAGGTGACGCTTGATAGTTGTGAGTTTACATTTACCTAAATTAACTGTTCTATATTGTAATTGGCTAATATATTTATCATGCATGATAAGTCATCTCTAAATAACCAAGAGTATTTTGGTATGTAGTCTTGGTTACCCATAGATACCGTATAATACTCATACTACAACACCCGCAATCTCAGAATGCCCTTACACCGCCGTGCGCACTATCTCCAATCCATTCAGGTGTACTCCTCAATCCGGTCACAGTCACCGATAGCAGAGTGAGAGAGAGGGGAGCGCGAGTGTTTATCAACGCACCCATTTGCGCAAATCAGCGGAAGAGCCCCACCGATCGGCCCCGATTCCATGTAAATCAACCTTGCTCAGCGAGGATCCGTATCCTTAACTATCATCCAATTAGGGGGTGGAGAGAACTAGGTCGTCGCGACGAATGCGGCGACAGGTGCACGAGAGGGGGGGATTGGGTTTATTTGGGAGGGGGGTCGGTTCTCTATTTTGGGGTGAATTGTTTCTGGGGGGTAAGTGGTGGATGCGATAAAATAGGTGTGTTGCGTGGAGGTATTCAGTGTAGGATAGGGAGATTTTAACCCTTTATTTACCAAATTATTTTCGGCGCAAGTTTAGTACTGCTGATGCACCAAGTTTTTAGCGATGAAAATCACTATCCACACAATGCGGTTCAGAGATAATCATAAATAATGTCCGCGGGCCTAGCTTCAATACCGAAACGAAACTCTGAACGAAAACTTTTACACTGTGGAGGAGGTGAGGTCTCTGAGACCGCTGGAAAAGAATTTGTTGAATTCGTACAGTCTAGCGGAAGAACCCATTCAATTTGACCAAGCATGTGGAAGGGGGGAGGGGAAGAAAATGTTGCGCAGTCTGGGAGACCCCATGTCTCCTGCTACGGGTTAAACAAATTGGACATCATGAAATTCAACTCTAATTCTAGCACCCAAGTAAATATCCATATTTTATGGTGTTGTTATGTTATAGTGTTTATTAGGTTTAAATTTTCCTTGTATTTAAAACTTTTAACATAAAAATACACCTGACATTTAAGATATTCTCTTCTAAGTCGTATGTAAATATGTGTAAGGTTGTAATGAAAAGTTTTAATGTTTAAATTTTACTTAATTAATATGTATGTAAGTAATTTTATCATTTAAAAATTTCTTTCATCTTCTAGATTTCAAATTCCAGATGCTTTACCAACCAGAAAATTGAGAATATCTCAATACTTGTACTTTATTATGCACCAAAAAATAAAGAAGAAAGTAATTTGCATAAAATGTGTTACTTAATTTATTTGTAATTGAGGTGCTTGCAGAAACGATTAGCTAACTTCAATGTAATACTGTTGAAGTTAGCTCATTGTTACTGCAAGCACCTCAATTATTCGAGGTATTGTTATTTGTATGAGGTTTATGCTATTTGTGAGGTATGAGGTACCAATTATTTGCTATTTGTATTCGTGTTTATGCTCAAATAAATAAATAAAATAAAATTACAGCAACGCAATATTAAATGCAACTAAAAAGTTCTTGTATAAGCTTTATTCAAAATAATTCGGACTTAAACTCAAATTTTTGTGCCACTTTTAAAAGTTTTAAATAATGAACTGATAAAATATGAAACTATTTTTAAGTATTTGATATTTTTCATTTATTCTCGTCTACTTTACCACTCTCATAAACGACAGTTTCAAAAATGAGTAAAATTACTCAAATTGGCTCCGATTCAAATTTACTCAAATTTGAAAAGCTGCATTGTACTTATTTCTGAAAACGTGCAGACCCAAATATGAAACAAGAAGTCCTTATTAATCATTCAGTGTCTTGCATTCGCATAAATCGAATTATGACGAGTGTCGCGAGAATATTAATTTTAGAAGTAATTTGGGTGTGATATTGCAAAGCTGTACCACACCAAAAACAACAAACCTTTAGTTATTTCTGACAGTTTTCCCAATTCAAATTTGAAACAAAAAGTTTTATTCCTAGATGAAAACATCGATTTACTCAATTTTGAAACTGTGATTTCTCTCAGTGCGTTAAACTGCCTTTTGCATATTTATTAAGTTTATAATTTACCTTCTAATAAGCAAATTTACATAGGATTTATTGATACAAATCGTACGTTCCCTATGAATCGCATATATATTACAACATCTTAAACTCGTTACGGCCGTGTCGACTAATACAACAAACCTTCGGCACTTAAGGCGAACCTCCAATAAGACGAATCTTATCTCCAGGGCTAACCCTAACGAGCAATAAGGGCCGACCAGTCTAATGGAAAAGTTGAAACCAAGAAAACGGTGGCGGAGGATATACATATAAAACCTTCCCTCCCTATTGTTGTGCGGTTCACAAAAGGTTCTGAAAATTCCGATTAACCCCGGACGCACATTCCTATGGCAGGCATTTGCAAAGCAATTTCGGCCGGCTTTCTCATATTATCTGCAGCTCCCGGGCGGAAATCGTTGGTGGAGATCGAAAGTAATGACATAAAAGTGCCTAACTATGTCGTTAAAATGCTAGGGCTCTGAAAAAAAACTCCGCGGGAGAGATAAGGGCACAGTTACTAACTACCCCTTCTGCAATATCTTTTAGGACATAAATGAAGACCGGGGAGTCTTTTTCTCCCTACAGTTTCGATAAATCGTTATATGGAGAAGTTTGCAGTTGAAAGAATGGTCTTTCTTGGCCCTTAACTAGATTTGTTATACACCTGGTGATGCGATTCGTAGTGTGTTTTGATTCGGTCTGCTTTTTCTTTTTTTGAAAAGAATCGTTTTATTATGGTGTTATCGTTGAAAAGTGCTTTTAAGTTGTTTCAGAGATAAATTATACTATTTGGTAGGGAGATGGAGTAACTGGTTTCTAATAATGTTTGGTAATTGAGAGTAGGGCGTTTTATCACTGAAACTGTCGTAATGTTGCGCCTGTTTTATTTTTCTATAATGGGAGTAAATGGGATAGTATTCGTGAGATATGAGGATATCATTAGTCCCTAGTTGCTTGTTTTAAGAATGAATGGAGGGGATGTTCAATAACCGTAAATATTTCTGTTAGGGATGACGTTTACTTTACTATAAGCTCATTCATATGTATGTAAACAATCATATTTTTATTGTAAATAACAAGGGATAAAAAATCACAGGCCCAAGCATTTTTGATGTTAACTAAATCTAAGGTTCATATTTCAACTAATCTAATTTTATTCTCAATAGATTAGTTATTTTCTACCCATTCTGATTTGATTTAGAATTTATTATTTTAAAGTTGAAAGGTAATAAGGTTTTATTGTGAACTGTACACTTAAAAAAATATATACAATATTAAGAAAATAAATTATTGTTTACAAATCTTCAATTAAAAATAACAACCATTCATTTAGCATTTGAAAAGTTTGAGAAAACAAAATTTTGACAAGAAATATGAAAAATCGGTTCTTAAAATTAGATATACTCCTGGTTAGAGTATAAATACAACATAACAGGATATGAATTTGATGTAATATTTCAAAACTCAAACTAGCTTAACCTTTTACCTGCCGATGTTCCCAAATGGGAACATCATGTTCAGGAATTTTTTCACCACTTAATTTTTCATGCAGGAATTTGATACTTGGTAGAATGCTACTCAAAGATATGAAGTTATTTTACATGCAAAAGTTTTTCACGTGCAATTTAATCCTTTTTGTAGAATTTACATCAAAATTAGAGATTTTTGGCTCTTCCAAAACCTGCACAAGTTTCAACTTGTGAAAATTTTAAATAAATTTAGTTTTAAATAATTTTGCTGTGTTTTGGTAGCTTAAGTACACATCTTCCCATTTGGCTTGACAGAATTGCTTTACATTCTAATTTTGGAGAGTAATTACCAATACAACGTATATGTTCCCAAATGGGAACATCGGCGTTTGGGGTATAGTATTTGAGGGGATTTTTATAATATGCAAAATTTCAAGTTATTTCTTATTTTCTTTAATTATTTTAACCTTTTTTGTCTCAAAGGATCTAAACAGGTTAAGAATGGTGTTTTAAATTCAAAAATATGTAATTTTAATTTTTTCACCTGATTTATGGAGGAATAAATTCCAAATCTTTATAGCAGATCATTACACTTGTATATTTTTCTAACTCCCCAATCGATTAATTTTCGGTAATTATAATTAAGGGTTACGCAAAAAACATATTTGGAGTGCTTCTGAGGATTTGCTTATATATTTTTAATCGAGTACTTTTTTTACATAAAAATTTTAGGAATAAAATCGAAGTATTTTGAAAATAAGGAAAAGTGCGTACATCTAAAAACACTCTTCTAACGTAAGTTGGATGTAAGATATATGTGATTCAGTTCGGAATCTTCCATGAGAAACACAGCTTTAATGAATCAATGGAGATAATTATGATTATCACTTTTGAAAGCTAATTAGATTTGAATGCAATTAGTGATTTTTATGCTAGTTATCCCTATAGAACCGTAATTAAAACTAATTTTTCTCACAGAAACGTAACTGTTTAGCTTTGAAGAGCATGGGAACACTCTTATGTGTTTTTTACCCCAAAATATTACCCATAGTGCAAGAAAAATTTACGGAAAAGCTTCGCGTACGTAATAAACATGCCAATTTTTTCTTATGAAAATCTATAAAAATGTTACTTAATCGTCAAAGTATGGATAGTAAAAATATAAAAACCGTCCACAATCATAAAAATGTTCATAATTATTGAGTAGAAACCTATTTCAAGCATTTTATTTGAATTAATTGTAAAATATGTGCCTTTTGGAAATCCCCCTAAAAACTTCACCCCAAACGCCGATGTTCCCAAATGGGAACATCCTCAAAATCAAACTTAGGATTTTTTTTTCGACAAAAAATGACTAGAATGGTTTTAGTAATGATAAAACAAGCCATTTAAGCCAAAAATCAGAACCCTTAATTCGAAATTTGAATTGCGGCGTTTAAAAGGTTAATCAAATGATTGTACGTTTTTAAAGTTAGAAATTTACTCTCTTACCAATTTAAATAATTTTGATGAGTAATTTTTAGAATTAAAACTATCTTGGACTATGTCAATGGTAAACATGTTTAGATCAAATTACCATCTAAATAAAACTAGTGTTGCAATAAACAACAAGATCAAATGGCCTTACAAAAACATGTTTTTGAAGTGTACCATAAAACCTGGATCAAATTTATCGTTAGCTTTTAAAATATTAAAAACATCATTTTTTAAATGCAGAAGGGTCTAATAACAAGCCTAATTTACAAATAAAAGAACCAAAATACGGTTATTCAAGTTTATTTGAGATATTAACTTACCGCATGTCCCCCCAGTTGCCTTATCCTGCAGTGCAGAAAAGCTGTTTTTGATAAGGGACTAGTGACGTTCCTCTTTATGTTTTCGTCGAAATAAGGACGATGCAAAGATTCATTTGCGTCTGATTTTGGTCGTTGAAGTTCGGACTCCACTAAATTTGTGTCGTAACTGCGTTCCGTTCTTCCACTGCTGACGTGTTCGAATGTTTCAACTGAAAGGAAACAAAAAATTGGAATGTTAGATTCTAAATGAGATATTCATTATTTTAATATGTAGTAATGTAGGCACATAAATTTTCAACATATAAGGGGTGGTACGAAAAAATTTCCTAAGATTTTTTCCTCTACACCACTCAATTTTAGAGGAAATCGTTGATAAAAAAGCTTCACTTCATCACTTCTGGTATACGCTAAAAAGTTTATGGAACGCGAACATGGTTATCTGGATATTTTTGCACCCTACAAATGTTCACCTTTTTCACTGAGCATGCAAGAAGTGGCCATATTCCCCCACATCCAAATCCATACACATACATCCATGCTCGAGTTAAAAATCGAAACCTCAGAGCTTTGTAATCAGATACTCTAACCACTAGGCCATTATACCGCCACTTATAAAAAACATTCAAATTAAATTAATGTTATTCATTCTATAACTGTTTAATAGAAGAAAAACGTATAATGATTATTTTTTATTTGAAGGATTTTAATTTAAGATGAACTGTGATTAACCAAAACTCAATACTGAAAAGTCATTTCACGCTTTGAAATAGTACTAATAGACATCAAAGAACAATTTAAGTAAAAAAAACTGAGGGATTTAGTAATAATTCCACTTAAAGCTTGATCCACATTCTAGAGGTAAATGAGACAGGGATAAATCTAAGCTCACTTAAAAAGTTACACAAATTTCGCATTAACTCCTTTCCTTCTTTGAAAAACATTTCCTTTGCATTAGGAAGAATAAATTGAAACCTATCTATCAGATCAACATTGCGAGGGCTATTTAATGCGTTGCTAGTTATTAGTTGGTAGAACCTGGACTACCTTTGCAAAAGAGAATAATCTTCTCATCATACTGGTTCCTTTAAGAAACTATTTCTCGCTTTATAATCATCTAAAGAACTCCATATTAAAAAGCCTCTTTCACAAATCCAAAATGAATTTTTACAAATGATGCACTTAAATTAAAGTAACATAGTATATAATGGTGGGAAAGCAATTCGCCCTATAGCACAACACTAAAACATCCAGATATACGAATGCTCGGTGTTTCTATTTGGATTTCAATTACGTTTGAAAACGAAACACAACTAAGCAAGAAAAAATCATTCATTTGATTGAAAAAAGCGTGTTACAGGGAATTACTCTTTGACAATCACCGGAAAAAATAGAAGTCGCGAATCCATTAATGCGTTCATAGAACTTTTTCGAGATGATCTTCGCTTAAGATATTTCGGTTACCCCCAGGGTTTACTCGATTACTTTTGATAATAATGAAGGCGGAATGTTAAGCTTTGTACCTTACTTAACACTTTGTTATGAACTGAATAATTAACTTAGGAAAGAGAGTTATGTTATTGCAAAAATGCAATTTTATTTCTTCTGATTCCTCGATGGATCAAAAAATGTTCCGACATTAAGGTCTTGGGAAATAAATGAATATAATCAATTTTGAGAGTTTCCGTCGGAGTACATTGGTTGCTAAAATGATTTAATATTTATTTCTATGTAATTGACTTTCCGTTTACTGGATTACTATTTCATTTGCTGATTAGTTTTACTATCCGGAGTTGTCTCAGAATAAATGTAATCAGATTTTTTGTAAAAAGGTTGCATAAAGTTAATTAGCAAAATGAATAAAATGATAATCAAGTTTATTATAATGATGATTATATTGATTTAAGAGATAAATAAACCTGTTTTGAAAATGGTTGGAATTCTAATATTTTTTTCTATTTCTATTTTTATTTAAGTTCTAAGTTTTCAGTTCATTTTTCCAAGGAAAAATATTAATGTTTTTAATATACCTACACTGAATGAATGCATCAAATAAAATTTAAAAATGAATTTTTCATTTTACATTAGTTATACAAAATAATAAGTGTTAGGCTTAAAATATTATAATACATTAATTATAATTAAAGAATTCTCCCCATACTATAAGGAAAGTTCTTAAGATTACATTGAAATAAAAGGTAAAATGTCAAGTTGCATTATAAAGCTGAAACGTTGCTTATCAACGATTAAAAAAATTAACTTTCATTTGACATTTAATGAATTCCACCATACACTTGTATGTATAAATTTTCTTTATCGTCAAATATTATCGCTGATTTTTTTTAATGTTTAAGAATACTTTAAGGAAAATATTCCTTTTCCTAATCAACCGTCTCAACGAAAATGCATGGTGTAATAAAAACCTAGTTTAAAAAATATGCATTATAAAGTATGCTAAAGCCTGTACTTATTCAATAATAAAACCTTTCAAATCCTTTCAATAATAAAAGGGATTATTAAAAATAACACACCCTTTTTATATGTTTCAGATAAAAGCTTTTTTTTATAAACCATCTTCTAAGCAAATATATGACGAGTTTTACTCTTTTTAAAGATAGTATTAGCTAACTAAGCATTATAAAACGTATTGTTAAATATTTAAATGGTATTTCATTTATTCAATCATATTTATTTCTTATAACTTCCTTGATATATTTTTTATTACGTAAAGGGGGTTTTGTATCGAATTCAATAATAGTAATTCCATGACGTAAAAACCTTCCAGGAAGCCATATTAATTTGTTTACAGTATATTCACATATTTATTAGATCATAAGAAATCGTATTTTATTCAACCTCTTTAAAAGTTGGTGGAATTTTTACGTACTTGGGGGCTACAGCCCCCTGCTCTCTTTTGCTTACCAACCCCAGTAAACTACTTATGCAGGAAGTTCGAATATTTATTTCCTCTAACTTATAAATGATTTAATCAAAATGTTTTCCTTAAAAATATCCAGCACATCTTTTAATAACTATTGTTTATCGACATTATTGGAGAAAAAAATGTGCACCCATGAATCTTTAGTTGGTTGATAGGGTTTTATGGCACATGACCCAAGATAGGGTAATAGTGCGCCCATGAATCTTAAAAATTTAATATTGTACCTAGTAACACGTTAGGGGATATTCATTAATTACGTAAGTGTCCAGAGGGGGGTTGGAAAAATCTCTACATACCCTTAATTTGGGGGGGCGGGAGGGTCAAACCAATTCTTACGTAAGATTTTCCAGGTTAATGTAAACAAATTCCAATTATTCTAATCAAATTATTATTGAATAACCCCAGAAAAACTCGATCGACGATCTCGGTATATTATCGAAGCTTTAATTTAAAAAAATTATGTATATCAGATGCATCTTTTTTATTGGAGTAGCATCAAGTTAAGATCCTACTACTATTATAATTGTGAAATGTTTGTCTGGATGTTTGTTACTCTTTCAAGCAAAAACTACTGAATGGATTTTAATGAAATTTTACTATAATGTAGCTTATACATCAGAATAACACATAGGCTATAATTTACAAAGAGAAAATCGGTCCTTCATTCTTTTTTTCCAATTTTTCTTCTTTTTTCACTTATTTTTCCGTGTTTGAAAACCTGTTTTACCAGTCATACAACGAGTTAAAAATAAAACATTGTTTCAAATGAGACAAATCACTAGACTTTTTCATTTACTAGATCTTTTAAGTTTTAAACACTGGTTTTAAATTTGTTAATTTGTTCACTAGACTTACTAATTTACTAGACTTTTTATTATGGTTTCAAATTTGTTATTTCATAAAGGCACCAAGATATTAAACATTATCAGGAACATCGGGATTGTAAAAAGTGACAAGAACACCGGGATTGGAAAATTAGCGAGAACATCGGGATGGAAAAAATTACCGGGTTATAAAAATTACCGAGAACACTGGGATAGGAAATTTACCATAAAGACACCGGGAATACCGGAATATAAAAATTACCGTAAACACTGAGATAGGAAAATTACCTGGACCGCCGGGATTAATTGTAATATTGCTAATTTACAAAATTTTAAATGTATTTTAAGAAATATTTAAAAAAATAAATTTATAAACTCCCCCCCGTGCAAGGCCGGGTATAACAGCTAGTAAAAAATAAAACTGTTGAATCGGTCTTCCAGTTATCAAAAGTGGAAACAAAACAAAAGCAAAGAGAGAGAGAAATCTGTATTAGTTTTGGTTTCAACTTTTTTTCTTCTAACAATTTATTATTTTGAAAAATGAAATGAAATCTTACCTAAGAATATTGGAGAAGTTTGCAAAATGTTACGTACCCTTATATGGGGTTAGGGGGGTTATAAATTGCCAAAATCATCCTTACGTAATTAACCTTTTACAGGCCGAATTCAGATCCAGGTATATTTTAATCAATTTTTTTGCATAATTTACCTTCTAATGCTTCAATTTAGAGATTTTATTAATATGAAGGCGATAAAAAATTTTTACATGCGATTTTCACGATGTTCCCAATTGGGAACATTGGCCACTTCCGACTATACTTCTCCCGGGGAAGAGCGAATAGGCTATAGTGATAAATCTATCGTACAATAACCCAAATTACATGGAATAACTTACAAATTTAACCTTAAATGTAATTTATGCTTCGGTGCAAGCAGTAATTTTGAATAAATTTCATAAATTTTAAAAATTTTAATGTCCATTTCACGTTACACATCAGAAAAATACCCAAATTTTGTATCATTATGCTTCTAAATTTTATATTTTAGCCTGAAAAATACAATTTAAGAATGGTGATATCAAAAAACAACTAAAATATGAGTGATTAATATTAATTTTAATTTTCTTAAAATAAAAAAAAACAAGTTTGTTTATTACACACAGGCAAAATATTGAAGATATGCATTTATGAACAGGATTTAAAAATAGCTTATAATAATTAGTACTAAAATAATGATTAAATGTTTGAGAAGAGGATGAAATAATAATTTTTGAGTGTAATATTTTTATATTTAAGTGAAAATTTCACTCGCATTACTTTAAAAATATTTGAAATTTTTTACTTATACTTTTATTCCCCAGATAATAATCATTTCTGAAAAAATGTTTTCTAAATTTTTTTCATATGTATAATAAATAATACTGAGCTTGTGATATGTCTGAATCTACTATTAACTTTTTTATTTGTTCATGAATAAATCACTGGGAACTTTGGAGTGGTTTATTCACATCCATCATTTCTCAAAGCTTATATTCAAATAAAAAAAACAATTCCTCAATAAAAAAACCATTCAAACCAGCTACTTCCTCTTTAAAGGGGATTCCCCTTTAACAATTATGTATTCTTGTAATTCTTTCTGAAAAGAAATTCCCGAAATACACACCAGTTCTATCGTTTCAATGGTATAACGCCGTACAAGAAAATCGGATCCCCACGTATAGCGGCGACAGGCCAATGTTCCCAATTGGGAACATGCATGTTTCTCAAGCTACTACAAGCGTGTTTTTAATATTTATTATTAATACTGAGGATATCTTTTTAAGGTAAGTCTTTTTCAATATCCTCACCAAATTTTGGAAACTTGGGACAATATTTTGATTTTTAATGAATTATTTTGTGTGCCTCTATCAAAGAGCGTAAAAAAGGCCGATTTTGAGATTTTTTGTAATTTTTTCCTTTAAAGATATTAACTTTGTTTGAATTCTAAAAAATCAAGTCATCTTTCAACTTTACATGGTAAATTTTTCAACAGTTTACTGATAGTAGTTAATTTTTTAGGATTTTTCAAACATGATGTTCCCAATTGGGAACATTGGCCTGTAAAAGGTTAATGAATGGCCCCTTAGTATATCTAGTGTTTTATCATTCATGTTTTCGTTGCAAACCAGAATTTTTAAGCTGTTGAAAATAAAAAGAGACAAAATCAACCAATGGAATACAATGTTTACAATTAATTTCGATAATGATACAGACTAAATATTATAAGTTTAAGAAAAAATGTCTGAAATAGCATATCTATAAGTTTTTAGAATACTTTCATCAGTCTTTGAATGATATTAATTTGGAAAGTATTTTAAAGTACATTTTTAAAATTGAAAAAACTTATTTCATCATAAAATATGGCGTCAAACAAAGTTCCGGAGAGACTCAATCATATGCGACAAGGCATTTGATTTTAGGTATACACTGCAAAAAAAAACGGAAATTTAACAGCAAAAACTGCTGTAAATATTTTACGCATTTGCTGTAATCTCAAAACACTGCCTTTTTAGCTGTAAATTCGAAGTGCCACCTGCTATAGTTTACTGGCAACTGCTGTGCTAGTGACCAGATACACACTGCAAAAAAAAAACGAAAAATTTAACAGCAAAAACTGCTGTTAATATTTTACGCAATTGTTGTAATCTAAAAAAAACTGCCTTTTTAGCTGTAAATTTGAAGCGCCACCTACATTAGTATAAATTAAATATACATAGTAATTTTCCTGGTAGTTTTCCTTGTAATATCTGTAATTCTTTAATTGGTCATCGAAATAAATATTAAAAGAAAATGAAATTCTTGTTTATTGAATGCATTTAAATGAGTAACGTTCCTGATTTTATGAGTTTTTACAGCAGTTTAATACTTTCCTGGAAAATTCTGGTTTTCATTTCTGAATCCTTGTGGACAGGAAACCAATGTTTGTTTTTACGCTCACCACTAAAAGAGTCAAATTATTTAGATGAGGTGTAAGAGAACCAACATAATTCTAAAACTATGAAGTATAACCTTCGTAGAACGGATCGGTATCTCCCGTGGTTCATAATATGCCACATTTTGAATACTTGTAGAAACATGGAAGAACAAGACATAACTGAGATGTGCACATTGCTTTCTAGTTTTTCTGTGGAATAATTACAGTATCGCTGTAATGTTAACACAAAATTCTGTAAAATTACAAAATTGCTGTAAAAATACAGAATTGCTGTGTAAAATTTACAAAATTGCTGTTAAAGTCAAAAATTACAAAATTGCTGTAAAATCACTGCAAAAAGAGCTGGCACCCATATTGCCAGTGATTTTTGCTGTAAATTTACTGTGAAATTTTTTGCAGTGTAGTTAGAAAACGGGTTACGCAATGACTTAACCGAATATAACAGGTGAAATCCTTCCATTCCCATTAGGGTTCTAAATTTTTCTAAAGGAATCGAATCCGCAATCCAATTGGCATCGAATTCCTTGGAATTTGATACCAATGAATCGAACCCTTGAAAGAATCGATTCCAGCAGGAATTGAATCTTAGGAATCGTACTTAATTTTCTAATTGAGGCGTTTTGCTTTCAAAACCAGCTCATTCCATATTTTTCTGAAATCCACTTTTTTGCATATTTTGAAAGTTTAGAGGGTCCTTCATAACCTGACGAAGGGATATAGCTCAAATCCAGCTCATTCCAACCCAGAATTAGATGAAAAGGTGAAAACTGTGATCTCAACTGTGAAATTTCAGATAGTTTGAAAAAGTAAAGTGGGTGTCATTTATTTAACCCGGGAGGACGCGCGCTACTTTCTGTTACACGGGAACGCGCGCGGGGTCTCTCAGACCCCACAAACCGTTTTCCGTTCTAAACGTTCAGTGCATGCAAAATTTTTATCACGGATAGTTTAAATATATAATTTAATTGTTTAATGTGCATTATTAGTTGACTGCTTCTTATTAAGATATAATATAAGACTAGGAAAACAGGAAATGCAATGGAATGTGAGCGGAGCTAACGAATTTCTTTGGCTAAACTGAACCGATGTTTATTTTCTAAAATCCTTTATTTTCTAATTTCTTTTTTTGCAAGAAAAATTATGGATTATAGTTACCTCTTCCTTACTTTTGGAAACCTCTTTGGCTACTTAACTCGCACCAATCCTCACAGTTTTGGAAGCATTTTCCTTAAAAACAACAACCTAACTCGGAAAATAACATACCTACTTTATTTAAACTTCATGAGGTGATAGGTGGAAACCTTTTAGGCAGCTACACGGAGTTTCATATATTTTCATTAAAAATTAGAGTTTTTATGAAGGTTTATTTAAGCGTTGGGGTCTCGCAGACCCCGCGCGCGTCCTCGCGGGTTAAAACTCGTAAAGACACAAATATTAACTGGTAAACTAGAAAAAACCAATTTCACACAACTTAATTGAACAATAAAAACTGAAAAAAAGCATGAAAAATCGAGTTTTTGCATAAAAATCAGCTCATTCCAACCTAATTAATGTAATTACGCCCAAGGTAATGCACCTGGAATGAAAATGAAAAACTAATCAAATTCTAGGCGGTTATACCTACATTTAAAAATTTACTAAGAAAATTTAACTTTAGAACTGTGGACGTGAGAGGTTTTTTGTCTCCTGTAAAATTTCCAAAAATGGAATGATCTGGTTTTGATAGCAAATGCCTCGATTAATACCGATATCTTAACATTTTTGTTCACTAATTAGTTATTATTTTGATAATTATTAATAAAATTAGTAACAATTACTAATTATCCTTGATTTGTGATTGAAATAGATTCGGCTCTACTTTTTCTATACTGACCCTAAGGAATCGATTTCAGGTTGGAATCGAACCTCAAGAATCAATTCCGGAATCGAATCGAAATATTTTTTAAATCCTTAACCCCCATCCAAAACGGAAACTCAGTCTAGAACTCCTCAAAAAATCCTCCCCGAAAGCCACAATGAGTCCCCCTAGTCGCTTCCTGGACCCAACGATTTAGAAAAACGTCATCCTCGATTTTAAGAAAAGCGATGCCTAGTCTTATTCTGCGCCAGGCACCCAGCTGTTATCTACTTACTATAAATTGAGGGAATACTGGGAAGGAAGCCCCGCCCTTTTGTTGTCCGCGGTCTGTTCGATCCTAGGAACGCCATTTTTTACTCCGATTCCTTCATTGCCCTATTTCGCGTGAAAAATTGTTTTCTTACGTGTCGGTGGCATATGCCGCTAATGTCCGAATAATGTTAGAATTATGGGCAAGGAACCTCTATATAGGGATAAAACAATCGCGACCCTTGGTCTTGAGGCACTTAGGGATTTTCGTTGTTTGTTATTATTTTTTTCTTCAGCGTTTTCTAAAGCGTAATTGATTATTAAGGCAAATAGTTTTGGAGGGAAGAAGTTGTTACTGAATAAATCTCGTTTTAAAGTTTTGAAATTACTTCCCTACTCAAATTGGTTCCTAATTTTTCAAGAAACAGCTTTGGGGAATCAATTACCTATGGCGGGGATTCTGGGTTGTGATATTTACTATTGTGGTTAGAAATTATTGGTAGGAAGTAAGGGAAGAACTATTGGTTTATGTGGAAAGTAGTTATATAAAATTTCAGTTTAAAACTATTGGTTAACACTGAAGTTAATAGTGAAAATTAAAAATTTATAACATTTAAACGCAGTTTTTTTTATTTTATCACTAAAATATTTTTTCAAACTATTCACGATTTTCCTAAATGAACAAACAAACCATTTCACCCGGTTTAATGAACTTCCGGAATATCTGCTATACGATTACTAGTTGACACAGCTCAATTAAAATCTTAAATAAAAAGTAAATTATAAAATAAAATGTAAATAAAATAATACATGTATGAAATTCTTGGTTTTACAAATAAAAGGAGGGGATTTTTCAGGGATTTAGGAGCAATTTTACTTCTGAATGAGATAAAAATTTACAGTTAAGTGTAAAAGGGAGGAAATGTTTTCTTTTAATTCAGTCTAGATATAAGCTTTGAGATATATTCTTAAATTATTTTAGTACAATCTTATATCAATACTTAAAATTAAAATAATTTTAGAATTATTTGTGGGTTACGTTAGAGAGCCTGTATACGAGAGAGAGACGACAACTCGCTTAAAAGCGTCTCTGCGCATCCTTGCGCGCAGTTAAAACTGTCGAAATCTCCAATTCTGTCCAAACTGTATCATGCCGCTTGTCTCGCTCCCATGGTAATCCAATGGAGGGAAACCTGCGGTGAACAGAAAATGCTGTTGTTCAATCAGCGCAGCGCGCTATACCGGGTTGTCGCCTCTCTCGTATACAGGCTCTCTAGGTTACGTCAGTCAAAGAAATAAAGAATTTAAGTTACACAACTATGATAACGGTAACTGAAACGGTACTGATAACGGTAACTGAAAAATCAAGGGCTAAGAGAAAAAAGGATGTATGTGCTATTTTTTCAGTAACGAAAGAATATGGCATGTTTTGACTCAAATTTTACAGACACCATGGAATTAGACTTTAGGATCTAGAGTGAGGGTGTCTGAACTAAAGTTCAAGTCAGAACACTGGTATTAGTATGGGTCCATAGTCTTAACAATAACAGTGTTATATGAAGTAGGTATGCAAAATTGAGTAAGTTACCATACTCCTTTTTCCATACTCAGCTTAACTGGTTTTAACTTGTTCATGAAGAAGTGTTTTTTCTAAAGGAAACACAATTTTTTCCTAGAAGTATTTTTGTCTTTTTTACTTCAAATGAAAACTTTTTTCACTCCTGAAGCAATTTCATTTCCGGTTTAGTTCGAAACATTCAGCAACATAAAAAGGGTAAATAAACCTCTCAAAACAACCTTTTTGTTACATACCTCCTTTTTCAATCACCCCTCCAAATTTGGAAAGGGGAAAATACACATTAAAATATTAAACAGTCCTTAAGGTGCCTGCCTACCTAAAAATGCCGTTTCGGACCAAAAATTCTAAAAAAAATTATTATCTTATTTCAAAAAACACACCTTTAGCTTTCCAAATCAGTTTAAATTTTTTCTTTATCTTCCTTAGAACCAAAGTTACAGAAATTTTACTTACGTTGTTCTTTAAAAAGGTTTTTTTTCATTAATTATTTTCTGGTTTTTAGTTTTTTTGTGTAAAGTTTAGAATTCGCAACCTGATCCCCTGAACCCCTTCCAAGAATTTGATTCCTTTCTCTTCTTAATAAAACTTTTTCTGAACTTTAACCTAACACATGGATTTACTCTGTTTTGTAAAAATCATTGCACAGTTTTTGCCTCTAGCTATTATTCAGATGATGTTGGAAATTTTTGAAACACTAGTAATATAAAAAAGTGTTTTAAAAAATATATTAGTGACAAACTTGTCAGTAACTAATTAATAAAGTCAGTCCCTTAGATGTATTACAAATACAAAATTGCATGAAGTACTGCATGTACTTGTATGTACTGTGTATTACTTTTATTCTTACAAATTTTCATTTTACTAATATTTTATACAACACTTCTAAAGCCATCTTGATAACGAGAGGAGGCAAGCTGCACAACAATGATTTTTACAACGTTTTTATTAGGTCGCTTTCAATCTTGTCTGTCCGTCTGTCTGTCTGTCTATCTGTCTGTTCGGGAGGAATTTAGTAATTAATTTTAAGCATACTTCCCCATGAGCTAGAGACTTGAAATTTTGAACATAGTTCAGATATGGATGACAATACGATATTATCTCGTTAGTTCGGTTCAATTTGCTGTCCCTGAACCCCCAGGGGGACTTAAAGTTTAGAAGTTCAACTATAGGACCTTATTGTTAAAAAAATCATTGTTGTGCAGTTTGCCTCCTCTCGTTATCAAGATGGCTTTAGAAGTGTTGTATAAAATATTAGTAAAATGAAAATTTGTAAGAATAAAAGTAATACACAGTACATTCAAGCACATGCAGTACTTCATGCAAGTTTTGTATTTATAATACATCCAAGGGACTGACTTTATTAATTAGTTATTGACAAGTTTGTCACCAATATATTTTTAAAACACTTTTTTTATATTACTAGTGTTTCAAAAATTTCCAACATCATCTGAATAATAGCTAGAGGCAAAAACTGTGCAATGATTTTAACAAAACAGAGTAAATCCTTGTGTTATAGTTAAAGTTCAGAAAAAGTTTTATTAAGAAGAGAAAGGAATCAAATTCTTGGAAGGGGTTCAGGGGATCAGGTTGCGAATTCTAAACTTTACACAACAAAACTAAAAACCAGAAAATAATTAATGAAAAAAAACCTTTTTAAAGAACAACGTAAGTAAAATGCACTAAAAAGTATAAAATAATTTTTTGCAACTCCTTGTAAAACGGAAAACGTGGGGATCATGCATTAGGTATTTAATCCAACTTAATTTCATCATTCATTTAAATAATTTTTAACTGTGGATATTATGGTAAATAGAGTGACAAGAGTAGTGACTGTAAATATTATTGCATGATCCCCACGTTTTTATTTTTACAAGGAGTTGCAAAAAATTATTTTATACTTTTTAGTGCATTTTATAAACGTTGTTCTTTAAAAAGGGTTTTTTCATTAATTTTTTATGCATAAATTCTTCAATAATATGAAAATTTAAATTAAAATTTAATTATTTTTTATATTATTCATAGATTTTAGATACATTTAATTGTATAAATCACAAATTAGGTCAATATTTTAATTATTTAAAAAAAGCCTCCATAGGTAGGCAACCACCTTAAAAGGCTACAAAAACTCGAAACAGCACACACACGCAGTTCTCAGTAGTCTACACACTGCACCAATCTCCCACCCCCACAATAAAAAAAGAGAACCCTAAATACCCCATAAAAACAACTGCAGCCGACATTAAAAGAACAGTGCCGAAAATCGTCGTTTTCCACCTCGACTTCCATTTATTTAAGTAATGCTCCAGACAAGACCGAGGCGAGCGAGCCTACGGCCGAAGGGTAATAAATGAGAAGGTCGAAATAACCGGGAACCGATTCACAGAACTTATCCCAAGATAAATGGATTGTTATGATACATGTAGGACGAATTCTACGGCAACTCTTTCAATTTATCTCGTTTAGAGAAAGTCGCTCCTTCTTTCTCGCTTTTGAGAAGTTTTTCCTCTTCTTTTAAAAGCGTCTTGCGTAAATTGTTAAATTGCCAACACGGCAAATCTAATACACTACCATTTAAAGTATATATTATTGATAAAATTCGAGACGGTCGTCTTCTTCCCTTGTTTTAGAGAGAGAGTTTGGGATTGTTTTTCGGGATTTAGTCGTGTTTATTAGAAGGTCCCTTGATCTGTGTATTTTATTTTGTTTGAGCAGGGTGATTTTTTAGTGATTCATTTATTATTATTCTTTAAAGTACAAAATTGTTTAGAAGGTATGTGTATGGACTTAGCAGAGATCATTCTAAGATCATTATTTCTTATTAAAATTCAATTACATGTTTCAACATATAGTTTTTATTAAAATGACATTTATTAAAAGGTGCTAATTTTTGTTCTTGAAATCGTCACGCTTTAAAACGCTATTTTCAATTTCCGTCCTATGAACTATAGACACATTAATTTTTTATCACTTGGAATTCTTTTTATGCATTATTTTATAATAATGTTCCAGGTTGGTATTAAAATTAAAATTTAAATTAGGTATACTTGCATAATAATTAACATTTCCAATGTTTCCTATCTTCAAAAACTAAAAATATAAATAATAAAAATTTAACGATAAAAACTTTTATTTAGTCATTTTATAAAAAAATTTTAACAAATAATAGAATTTTTATTACACTATTAAAACAACCAATGCTACCATGTTCTATTTATTACACAAAAATCATTAAATAACTTCTCTATATTTTTTTATATCGACTCCATTTTTGAAAAAGGAGTTGAATATTTCATTAATGGAAAAATTTGCTCTTTATCAGTTATATTTTAAAATTTTAACTTTTTTATATAACTTTAGTTTTTATAACTACCATTTAAAAGGAAAAAGAAACCGGTTGAAATATATTCAGCCCTTATTTTTATAACACAATATTTAAATAAAGTTCGTCTAGTTATATAAAGTAAGATCAAACAAGAGCGATGTGAAATTCCCTGTATAGATAATATTAGATGATTAAAACTCTATTGTTGCTCCAAAAGTTCTTTGATCTGGGGAAAATGGGAATATTGGTTTTTGAAAAGTTGACGATGAATAAAAATTGTAAAACAAAAATAGTTCCCTAAATGAGAATGACAGATTCCTCTGAGGCTGAAAATAAAGAAAAAACGATAAAGTGTTTAATAAAAGCAATAAAGGTAATTTCTTTTTAACCATTTTAATCTAGGAAAAAATTAAGGTTTTGCTTATAATATACGCACGGCTATTATGGAAATTTTAAATTTAGACTTAAATATAAATGTTGATCTTTGACACTATATTTCCTCAAATTGAGTATAATGATAATTTTAGAAAATAATAATTAAATATTTTTAAATTAGGACAAGGGTATAAAATGAATAAAATTATAAATATACATAAAATAAATTAATAATTTATTGACCTACAAAGGGGAAAAATCCGAGAAATTATACATTTATAAAAAAGTAGTTATTCCGAGAGATTGTAAATACTTCCCCACAATTATTATTTTTGGAATAGATTTGCACCAGGTGCATTAGTTTTCTGGAGCTATAGAGGCAAATATTCTAGAATTTATTAATAGTTCATGCATTAAATACCTAAACATTAAATATTAGAATACGCATAATCATTAAAAAGAGAAATTGCTTTAAATAATTAATGTTTTCAGTAATTGGTTATTTTATTTTCAGATAAAACGCTTACCTTAACATTTTTTAAACTAAATAGAAGGACATAGATAGAATGAAAGGTAGAATTTTGGTATGGGGATAAAGTGGGTGAGATAATAACAGTTTTGTTTCACAGTAACACCTGAAAATTCTCCTAACAAAAGTGAACATGTTTTCACTTTTCCCTTCAACCCTTCAGCTGTGTTTTGTAAGAAAGAACACCTAATTGAATTATAATAGGGTTCTGAATATGTATGAAATGTTACAGATGTGTTTTTTATAATACTGTTTAAAATATGTTTAGAATCTGGAAGTGTTCTTAAATTTAGATCGAAAATCCTATATGAAGACATTTATTGTCTCTTATTTTGTATAACAACACTTTATTGGCATTATCTTTTTCTCACAGAAAGCGATCGCAACTTAATCGAAGTACGATCAAAACTCAAAGTATCGAAATATTCGTTTCGGAGCAAGCTTTTTTTCATCACATATACTCAAATTTGAGTAATTTTTACTCAGTTTGAGAGTGTGAAGGATTATTATGGTGCTAACATGAGATATGTATTTTAAGGCTATGGTGGACACCAAAATCTAAAACTAAATTTTTTTTGTAATTCTTAACCTACATTCTTAAAATTTTCAGATTTTGTTTATAAGCATGATCAAACACCACTCACAAATTTTCAAATAAAAAAATTGGTTAGTTTTTTTTAAATTTAAATAAAAAATTAACTAAATTTCAAAATGTTCATGCGGCTTAGTTTTTAAAACTTTTTCAAAATTTTACTTGATTTGATATAAATAGTAACCTTTTAAACGCCGCAATTCAAATTTCGAATTAAAGGTTCAGATTTATGGCTTAAATGGCTTGTTTCATCATTACTAAAACCATTCTAGTCATTTTTTGGCAGAAAAAAAATCCTAAGTATGATTTTGAGGATGTTCCCATTTGGGAACATCGGCGTTTGGGGTGAAGTTTTTAGGGAGATTTCCAAAAGGCGCATATTTTACAATTAATTCAAATAAAATGATTGAAATAGGTTTCTACTGAATAATTATGAACATTTTTATGATAGTGGACGGTTTTTTCATTTTTATTATTCATACTTGGACGATTGAGTTACATTTTATAGATTTTCATAAGAAAAAATTGAACTTTTATTACGTATGCGAAGCTTTTCCGTAAATTTTTCTTGCACTATGGGTAATATTTTGGTATAAAAAATACATAAGAGTGTTCACATACCCTTCAAAGCTAAACAGTTACGTTTCTGCGGAAAAAATTCGTTATATTTACGGTTCTATACGGATATCTAGCATAAAATCCACTAATTGCATTCAATTCTAATTAGCTTTGAAAAGGGATAATCATAATTATCTCCATTTATTCATTGAAGCTGTGTTTCTCATGGAAGATTCAGAACTGAACCACATATATCTTACATACAACTTACGTAAGAAGAGTGTTTTTAGATGTACACATTTTTCCTTATTTTCAAAATTCTTCAATATTTTTCCTAAAATTTTTATGTAAAAAAAGTAGCTTAAACAAAATATATACGCTAATCCTCAGAAGCACTCCAAATATGCTCTTTGCATAACCCCTAATGATAAAAACTGAAAATTAATCGATCGAGGAGTTAGAAAAATATACAAGTGTAAGAATCTGGTATAAAGATTTGGCATTTATTTCTCCATAAATCAGGTGAAAAAATAAAAATTACAGATTTTTGTATTTAAAACATCATTCTTAACCTGTTTAGATCCTTTGAGACAAAAAATGTTCAAAAAATTAAAGAAAATTGGAAATAACTTGAATTTTTGCATGATATAAAAATCCCCTCAAATACTATACCCCAAACGCCGATGTTCCCATTTGGGAACATATTCATTTTATTGGTAATTATTCTCAAAAATTGAAATATAAAGCGATTCTGTCAAGCCAAATGGAAAGATGTGTACTTAAGCTACCTAAACACAGCAAAATTATTTAAAACTAAATTTATTTAAAATTTTCACAAGTTGAAACTTGTGCAACTTTTTGAAGAGCCAAAAATCTCTAATTTTGATGTAAATTCTACAAAAAGAATTAAATTGCACATGAAAAACTTTTGCATGTAAAATAACTTCATATCTTTGAGTGTCTTTCTACCGAGTATCAAATTCCTGCATGAAAAATTAAAAGGTGAAAAAATTCCTTAAAATGATGTTCCCATTTGGGAACATCGGCAGGTAAAAGGTTAATGGTTTATAAGTTCTTGTATAATTGGGAATGACATAAAATATATCTTAAAAAGTATGGCCATTTACGCACTTTTTTGTTGAAAATATCGTAAGAATTGTAAAAATTTCATTTATTTTGACGGATATTTTTTTCACACAAGTACTAACCAAATGATTTTTACAAGAATCTAATTTTACACTAAAGAAGGTTATTTTAGGGAAGTTTTGAAATTATCTGGTTAAACTGAAGCCGCATGGAACATTTTGAAATTTAGTTAATTTTTGTTTAAAATTTAAATTTAAAAAAAAACTAACCAAGTTTTTTATTTGAAAATTTGTGAGGGGTGTTTTATCATGTTTATAAACAAACACTGAAAATTTTAAGAATGTAGGTTAAGAATTACAAAAAAGTTATAGTTTTAGTATTGGTGTTCACCATAGCCTTAAAGTAATAATAATAAAATGGATTGACAAAGAAATGCCGAGCTTGAAAATTCCATGACTGCTTTTAACAAATGATGGTGTTGGATATTTGGATAAAGATCTGATTTTAAAACAACGTAAATGCAGCATAACATTAAAAGGTGAAACAAAGCTTACTATAGAAGGTACCAGTCAATCTCCCTCATGAGAGCAGAAATGGAATATAATTCCGCCTTATCGTAATTTCTATCTAAATTTAAGAAGACTTTTTCATTCCATGCTCAGACGAGGGAGGTCGACTAGTACCTCCAAAAAGGTTGCAAGCTTTGTTCCTCCTTTTAATATTACGTTGCATTTTCGTTGTTTTTAAATTTGGTTTTTATCTAATAGACTCAGCATTTATGCTTTTGTCTTTGAAATTAGAGTGTCTATTAAGATAGTTAAACACTCCTTTATACATTTATGCATAATTCTAAAATCCCTTCTACTTGACATAAGGCGCAGCAAACCTCCAGCAAAGCGGGAAATCGCAGTAAGTGTCCGGCAGCAATATATCCCGAGACCTTTATTAACCCGATAATGTCACGTGACGTGGAAGGACAAAGCGAAGCATGATATGACATAACTTCAATCATGTCCTTTGAGCAGCTGATGTCGCTGTTTGATTTGTCACCCAAGTGATCTACAGACTGCTGTCATATCCGGCTGCTATGTGGTTACGCGGTCTAGACTGCGCCGGCAAACACTATAGTATGGGTGATCATGTCACGTAGCATAAACGATGGGTATGAATACTATGGGATATTAATGCAAATATGAATGTATGCAGATCATAATGAAGATTGTTATGGGCGATATGCAATTATTTGAAGTCCCCATTGACCTTTAGAAAGATTGGAAAATTTTAGTTTCCTGGAGAAGGAGGGAATGTGGTAAATTTAAATTAAGTAATATTTGATTTTAAGTAGCTAAAACATATTTACATTCTTGAGGATGTGAAATAATAATAATAATAAGGCTTAGAAAACTATCTCTGAAAAATCTTGTTTCTTATGAAAAATTAATGTTTCGCATTTATAATTTTGAGTTAAAAGGTTTAGACGCTTTCCAGACACGAGGTTTCATCATTTATAAAATTTTCACCCATCAAATGCCCGAAATATAATAATTACCCTTAAACCCTTCATTTCTAATGGAATATTTTTGACGGGTTATAATTACCAAACTTGATTTATCCTGCCCATGAATAATTAGTTGAATAAATAATTTATAGCCAAGTCATTTCCGAGATCATATCAAAACAGTGTTTCCAAAAAACGCAATCAGACGTCAATTTCCCCAATCCCAAACCATTATTCACAACGCTCCTGCTAATATCTTCCCTCGCCTTATTTAATCAATCCCAATTTAGCCATCATCTCTACAACACCACTTAACACTCCCAAATAAGTTTTAAAGTTTCATTCGGCAATTAACAACTTTGATAAAACACAAAATTGATGAAGGGCACCGCTTTAATGGTGCGCGCTTTGGTGAAGAGAAAGTATGAAGCCTCCATTATGAGAGGAAATGACCGGAACATTAGGTGAGGCGCTGTTTCTATCGCATAATTTCCTACTAAGGACGGATAAAAAAATTGCTGCTAATGCGCAGATTTTGTGTCGAAAACTCTGTGAATAAATCTTACGGAGGCTCGATGGTTTTTGGAGCATAATTGTATTGCGCGTGTTCCTTTGTCTGGTTATCGTATTAAGGCGAGCTATGTTTTTATTTATATAGTTATTTTATATCATGGACGGTGATTGAAAGAAAAATAACTTAATTTTCCAGATTGTGAGCAAGGCTATTAGTGGAGCATTTAACGACAATGGCATCAAATAACTTTACAGGGAATAAGTAACTTTTTCTTTTGATGGATGGGGACATTATCTAAATATTTATTGACCTTTTTCGCCCTGAAATTGGGAAGGATATATAAATATTTATCCCTTTCTAAGTATTAAAAAACAGCATAAACTCCTACCGTATTCAAATTAAGTTTAATGTTTGTAAAATGTGTATTAGAATTTAAAATATTGCGTAAAACTTGTTATAAAATGTGTTCGTTGGTTCTATCGCAATGTTAAAAATATTATGTCATAAATTATGGATTTGAAAAATCTTTTACATTATACAAGATACTAACTCATGCAGACACAAATATAAACTTTTGATTGCGTTTTCGAAGCAAAATGCATTAACTTGGAATTATTAATCCAAGTTTGCATGTTCCATTAGTTTTAGAAAAGTAAACCGGTGCACGTACGACTTATTAGATCATACAAAATGGATTAAAATACAACTTGATTTATTATTCTAAAATGGAAACATCTCAAAGTGTATCTTAGGATTTGAATAAATGTTCTGCAAGATATTGTGAGAAACAAGATTACATGCAAAAACTGAGATATTCCTGATATTCCTACCTGTAACTACATGATGTTGTTCTTATGCAAAAGGTTTCAGGAACCATTCACAAATAACGCCCATGTTATTTCCATGAATATTTCACCCAATTTCATTTGTCGACACATTTCAAAGCCCCCCTCTGCCCATCCTTTATGCCACTCTTTTGAAAGTATGTTAAACCTTTTAAGGCTCAGATCACCCAAGATTGTCATTGAGTCCTCGGAAAATTTGGAGTGGCTATAGGGTTAGAGCGGTAAGAGGGTTACACTCAAACTTATAATGGTTCAAATCTTACTTTAACATCATTAATAGAAAATTATAAACAAGCCTTTATCTAGGAAATACTATCTCAAATCGGGTATGCCAATTTTGAAAGCTCAAAAATCATATTTATTGCTTGGTTAAAATTAAAAATTGACCCTGAGGGTCAAGCTAGATACTTTTTGGGGGGGCCATTCTGTGCCTAATTGAACCGAAAACATTGTTTACAAGGAAATAATGGAATATCTTAAAAAATTAAGGAGGATTCATTGGTCCCCATGCTCTCCCGTAAATCCGCTAATGTTTGAGACCTTGGTTACCATACCTAACTATCATAAAATATTATTTTCGTGTTATCTCACATTGCGGATAGCTACCCGCTTTACCCTACCCTCTATGCCCTAAAGCTTTAAGGGGGTTAAAACCTCAAAAATTTAATCAACGCAGGTTCTTTTACAGTATTTTAAAGTTATATTGTGACAAAGTAATATAAAATTATCATTTAAATGTACTAATTTTTGACGATTCTAATAGAACATCCTAAATTATTTTTAAAGAATCGTAATTTTTATATGGTGTCCAGTAGGGTGGTTACAAAAAATCAACTTTCGAAATTCTTAGGTCTTACCCCCCTAAAATGTGCCAATAGGCAAAAAAATGAGATTGGCCAAGTTTCAGCTCAATCCGATAATATTAACCCGTGCCTCATCGAGGTCAAAGTTCAGAAAAACAGCGATTTTTAACAAAAAATCGTAGTTTTCGCCCCATAAAACTGGAACCGTTTGTCCCAGAAATCTGGTAAGGGTGTCATTTGATAGGAAATTTCATACACTTTAACTCTGAAGTTACGGAATTTTATTTTCTATAACGGATGGGGCGCTATTTAGCATTTTCATAGTAAAGGTCCATGAAAAAGCGACTTCATTGCTAGAAACCTAGAACATTGCAATGTCACAAAAAACTTTATCCTCCGGGCTTTTTCTATTACTTTTGGTCCCAATAGATAGTAAATGAGTTTTTAAACCCCCTAAAGGAATTCTAGGGTATAATTTCAAACCCCCTAGTGTTTGAAAAAAAGGAAAATATATATAATTTTTTTAAATTTTTAAACATGCATTTTGGGACTGATAATATGATAAAGTTGGTCCAAATACATTATTAAGAGCTTAATTAGATAGAATACTAATGGTATAGGGCCTTAACCTTTCCCTATAACCCCTATAATCTAAGCGAAAGAAGCGCGACTACGATGTTTTGCTAAACAAAGGCTTTAATCCCCATTAAAGTTATAAACAGAGCTAAATTACAAAATTTTCACAAAAACCTCTAGAGATATGTCATTTGGTGTCAGAAATGACGTTTGAGATTATATATGTGGGTAAAATTATAATAATAGCGTCCTCCGACTCAAAATGTTAAAAAAATCCTATTTCTACCTAAGTTACATGTTTTCAGCTAAAAGTGATCTTAGAAAATGTATAAATTTATTTATTTTAATGTAACTCGAAATTTATTTGCCTATCGTTCAAGGAAAACTATTTTCTTGAAAAGTATGATAATTTTTCATTATATGTTTTATCTATAATCTAATTACTTAATAGTTGGTTCTCTATTCGTCAATTGTTTTTACACCTGTGTGAAAGGAGACAAAATATCATCTAAGAAAATGAAATATTAAAAAAATATTTTGGATTTCACAGTAAATCTTTCTATGCTTTTCATAATTAAATTTTGTAAAAAACCATAAACAAGATTTGTCGGAAAAATACTTAGAGACACTCCAATAGTATATTCTCTATAGTTCTCACTGAATTTTTTTTAAGGGCAACCAAGTTACTGTCCAAAACCTAAAGATGGATAAACTCAATTTATTGAAAATCTATTTAATTATCCAAAAACTTTTTAAACAATTTTTAAAAATTACTAGGTAAAATTTTCTTCTCACCATGTGAAGTACACAGAAAGAAAATTTTTGAAATCATTTACTATAGCATACCTTTCAAAAAAAGTTATTTTCCTTGAATGATAGGCAAAGGAATTTTGTTATTAAAATAAATAAATTTATACATTTTTCTAAGATCACTTTTAGCTGAAAATATGTAACTTTGGAAGAAATAGGATTTTTTTAACATTTAGAGTCGGAAGGATGCTGTTATTATAATTTTACCCTCATATATAATCTCAAACGTCATTTCTGACACCAAGTGACATTTATCTCTAGAGGTTTTTGTGAAAATTTTGTAATTTAGCTCTGTTTATAACTTTAATGGGAATTAAAGCCTTTGTTTAGCAAAACATCGCAGTCGCGCTTCTTTCGCTAAGATTATAGGGGTTATAGGGAAAGGCTAAGGCCCTATACCATTGGTATTCTATCTAATTAAGCTCTTAATAATGTATTTGGACCACCTTTATCACATTATCAGTCCCAAAATGCGTGTTTAAAAATTAAAAATAAATTATATATATATTCCTTTTTTTCAAACACTAGGGTGTTTGAAATTATACCCTAAAATTCCCTTAGGGGGGTTAAAAACTCATTTACTATCTATTGGGACCAAAAGTAATAGAAAAAGCCCGGAGGATAAAGTTTTTTGTGACATTGCAATGTTCTAGGTTTCTAGCAATGAAGTCGCTTTTTCATGGACCTTTACTATGAAAATGCTAAATAGCGCCCCATCCGTTATAGCAAATAAAATTCCGTAACTTCAGAGTTAAAGTGTATGAAATTTCCTATCAAATGACACCCTAACCAGATTTCTGGGACAAACGGTTCCAGTTTTATGGGGCGAAAACTACGATTTTTTGTTAAAAATCGCTGTTTTTCTGAACTTTGACCTCGATGAGGCACGGGTTAATATTATCGGATTGAGCTGAAACTTGGCCAATCTCATTTTTTAGCCTATTGGCACATTTTAGGGGGGTAAGACCTAAAAAAAGTTGAAAAATTTTTTTCCCCATATAACTTGTGACCACCCTAGTGTCCAGTTACCACATATTACAAATCTAATGTTCTATCAGAGTTGATGGAAACTTTGAAGTTTTTGGTTAATACGCAAACTTTGGGCAACTCTCTCCTATTTCTAAATCAAAAATAGCAGTAAAAGAAGGCCAATTTCAGAATTGAAAACATCAAAAGGTACAGTTTCTGTCACAAATGTTTGAACTCTTCCACCCTCACGTCAACTTGTGTTATACAAACAAGATCCCCTTCTTCCCCTAAATACGACGTAATTTGTGAATCTGTCCTCTTTTGTACAAGAAAAAAATCGTAAATACGGAATTTGACTAAAAAGAGGTTGTAAACATACGAGTACGTTAGGGTGTTTCATTTATCCAAAGTAGTGATTTTCATTCGGGATCCATGTCATACCCGGAGTATTTGTAATACAAATAATACATGCTAAATTTTAAACAAAAATGGGAAATATTTAACGCAAAAAGCTCAGGCTACTTTTTTATACTTAGCATCCTCGGAGGAGCCATTTCGACTGCTGGACTTTTCAAAGCAGGGACAAACTTTTGAACCAGAGATTGCATGCAATACTTTTAGAAACCATTAAAATGATTCATTAGACGCTATTTGACAATATTTTTCACAATTTAAACATTGATTTTGTGTGGTTGTAAATTCCTGAAAATTTATTATTTTACACTATTTTAAAACACATGAAAAATCCTATATAAAATTATTAAGATAGGGGATCCCCTTGATCCACCACAATCCCATGCTCATCGCCCCCGTATCGCCAAAAGAAGCCTACCACCATCTACTGCCCAAAAAAGGTTGAACGCCCCTAAGCATCCTCTCTAAAACTATAAAAAAACACCTAACTTGCCAAACTAGAGGGCAGACTTAACTTTATTTCGAAAACCCCTCACATAACCAACAGACACCCCCCTTCCAATGCATTCCCATTGGACCCAACTCTCTGCAAATCGAGTAATTAAGCATGAACCTTGGCATACTGGATCCCAAGTCGCCGGCACCCTGAAAGGGAATCTCCCCCCTCCATCTATTCCAAATCGTCGCCACTTAAGTGTGATCAAACTAAGACTATCGAAGCCCAACATCGAGAGAGTTGGCGGGTTTAATGAATGTAGCATTGTGCCCACCTATGGGCACTTCATTTGATCACGTACGACCCAGGATCGTGCCTGGAATGCATGGCGCTTTAATCATAAGTTTACACCATAAATCCGTGGACTGGACATGTGATGCACATCCTTGATGGTGCAGATTGTTGTACTATGTAGGGATGGTTTCTGGGGGGTGTATATCGGTTGTACATAACGTGGAGTGATGACCGACCCAAGACTGAATATTATATGACATGGATCTATTGAATGAACCCAAATGGCATTATAAGGTAATTGCCTCAATCAATTTATGAACATTATAACCTAGTTATATTCAACTTTGATATCTTGAAAACTTTAATAACTCGAAAAAATATCACCCCCTTTTATATGGACAAAAATGTCACCGTTTAGTTGCAACTACATCAAATAGATAACACAAAACGGTCAAATATAATATAATGGGGAACACAACGATTTTTCAAATTGAATTTATTTCGATAGAGCTTCATTAAAAAACTGAAATCTGATAATATTATAATGCGCAGAAAGTTTCGGATTGGCGAATGACGTCACATCGGTCTTCGGTACGACAAACTTGTACGAAAGTGTATTCGGCAATGGTTAAATACTTTCCTTTGAAAGTATTGATTGGTTGAAGATTCGGTTGAAAGCCGAAGTGACGTCACGTAGGCCACACCTTCAATTCTAGCGAGCTTAATTTTTATATTGAGTAAAAAACTTAATTTTGATAGTAAAACTTTTGATATTATAAAACTTTTTTATAATATTGATAATAAAAACTTAATTTTGAAGCAATGCATTTTATAATCCCATCAATGATTTTCAATTGTCGAAAACTTGAATTTCTACAAGTGTTGTATTCCCTATTGAGCAACCAAACGGTACTTTAAACCATATAGGGGAGAGTGGGGCTATTTCGCACATGGGGCACATTCGGACAGACGGCATTTCCCCTAGTAATTATTAATTTAAAAATCTGAAAAAAATACCAGTAGATGGAAGCATAACTACCACCTCCTGCATGAATTTTCAAAGCCCTGATCTATTTTTTTGTATCTGTACTAGAAATTTGCTAGCGTTAGAAGCAGCAAAGTAAATTTTCTTGCCATTTTGTTGGCTTAAAATATCAATCAAAAATAACTCTCAAGTGGACATTCAGAACTTTATTAAGTAGAGGCACTACTAAAGTAAGTTTCTAGAGAGGTTTTATTTCCCTGCTTTAATTATAAATATCTTGTTGGGACGTAGTAAGCTTGAACTGGTAGATGGGGCACATTCGTACACCAAAAGATGGGGCAGATTCAGACAGTGCGAATGTGCCTCATCTCTCCCATTTTTGATTATGAGACTGATTTATATGTTTATAAGTGCAGTATATTTAATAACTTGAAGTTTAATTGTATTTTATTGTAATTTTTTCAAAATTTGGTAATAATAGAAAATAACATCTTGAAGAAAGCTTCCGTTTTAAGGAATTAAGACCCAGATTTAAACATCGAAGAAATAATGTCCCTGATAATTGTTTAATACCAATTGACTTGGACTTAAGTGATTTTATTCTAGTAGAATTTGCTACTAAAAAGAAAATTTTGTTATGTTGGTCAAATAGAAAATTTGGAATTGAATGGTGCTTATTTAAAATTAATGATGAAAAACTTTAAAATTAATGACGAAACTTTTATTTTCCCTGTAATATCGTATTAAAAGTTCCCCAACCGTCAGTTTCAGGTGGTAATAAGCGAGCTGTTGGTTCACTTTTCTTTTCGAATAAAACCTGACTGTAAAAATATTGTGTGTGTGGTTGAACTTTTTCTAACTAATTATATTATGTGAAGAATGTCAATGTGCAAAATACTCTTCATTACTATAATTGTTTTCCTCATCAAAAGCTTAGATGTTCAATATTTTCTGAAGCTGTTTTCTTTTGGTAAAAAAATCTTCAATTTAGAGGAAAAATATTAAAAGTGCCAAATATTTCGTTTAATTATCCTTACTTTAAAGTGCCATAAAGTTTTTAATTTGTAAAAATAATTATTGTATAATTTTTTGCATGTGTACGAATGTGCCCCACACGTGTGCGAAACTGCCCCACCCATGGGGCACATTCGCACGAAATTTCTCGTTTTTTAGATTGATGATATAGGTTAGAAATTCTAGATAAATGCGACTAATTATCGTTCTAAAATATCGGGAAAGGTCTTAACTTTCATTTGAATCCGAGTTTGTTTCAATATCGCATCTAGATCCAGAGAAATATGTCGAAATGCACTTTTTGTGCGAATGTGCCCCGTTCTCCCCTACAGGGTGTTCGGAATCACCATGGACAAACTTTGAGGGGTGGTAGATGGGACCTACACAAGAATATTTCGAATAGGAATGGGGGGTCGCAGATGCACCGTTAAAGAGCTAGAAACCCTAATGCAGTGCGAGGGCGTTACAAAAGGCGGTTTTCCTAAGGCCTGTTTTACGAAACCAAACATAAAAGAATGAAAAAAAATATTGAATGAGGCACAGAAGTACCCATACTACTTCCTGTATAAATTTGAACAAAATTGGACCACTTGTTAACCCGTGGGGTGAATTATAAAACTTGCAATATTTGTTCCCTTAGTATAATGGTATTTAACCAACTTCCATAAAAATACATTACACTAAGGAAACGAATACCTGTTTGTACCTTAGTACCTGTTTGTGTTTGTACCTACTATACAAAAACCCTAATGAAACGTTACAAAAATGTTATGGTGAATTTTAAATTCCTCTAATATCACTATTCAGATTGCACTTATATTTATAAAATCATATCGCTCATTATTTCCAATCAGATTGGAATTGATGTTGAAATTGAGGAAAATGAATAATGATAAAGGCCAGACTTTTGATAAAGTAGGAAAATATGCAAATATATGAAATCAATTCTTGAGCGACTATATGTCGCTTCGTCAAATTGTCGTAGTTTATGTCTGGGTTCAGAATCAAAATATTCGTTGACGAAGATCTGGACGAAAACTCCTCCTCTCATTGTTTTGGATATAACCGTTCAATGCAAAAATCGGTCAGCTAAAACCGTTAAATAAAAAACAAATTTATTACTTGTGTAAAGCTATGAGTTTTTTTTTTTGTTTTTTTAAACGGTTTTTGTCTGACCTATTTTTGCATTGAACGGATTTTTCGCAACACCATTGTTTTTACAAAAGTTTTTTTTAGGGAAACGTGCTGGACGGTTGGCGAGAAATAGATAGAGACCCCTGATGATCATACATATATTTTTCTCTGTATCAACTGATGTCTTCAATAAAATGATGGTACATTTAAAACATATATTACTGTATAACTTCCAGAAGTTAAGTAATCAATATTTAGGTAAATAAAATGACATGTTCTAAACAAATCCAACACATTTTCCAATTAATATTTTTTCAAAAGGGATAGATGGAGAACTTGGTTGTGTATGTATATTTCTCTGTATCGAAAGAGTTCACGTAAGATTTTTATTTTCCACTTTTAACTTTAAACAAGGTTTGGTGAGTTTTTTGGTTGACCTTCCCCTTATTTCAAACTTATAAAATTTAAGAGCTCCCTGTAATGAAATCGTGAGAGAAAGATTAAGAAACATTCTTCATTCTTCGTTCTTCATTACTTAGTTATCGCCTTTGCTTAGTACCTAGTTTTATATGTACTTAGTAGTCGTATATCTTTATATGGTAAAAATGAACCACGTGGAAATAGAATAAACAAAATAGAAGTACCTGCATTGAATAGCTTTACAAGAATAACACATATAATTTTTAATCAGTCTATTCTTTTTTTAAGTCTAAGGTAAAAGTTTTTTTTAGTTTTCAGCTATGCTGAAAAGGCAATTTTGCATGAAGAATGTTCGAAACGTTTTATGAGGCAATGTTATTTTTATAGGTATTTTCAGTCTCATTAAATTAAAGACAATATTTACAATTTTATGTCCTTATTAAATTTAGTTTTACAAAAACAAGGGTAGACTAAATATGTTAGGACAAAAACTGATAAAATACAACGTAAAATATTAGTCAGAGAAATAAAAAATAACAAGATGTAAATGTATTTTTAAACGACTTTTCTATAGCCAATATTTTCCTTTCTTCTAAAAGTAATTAACATCCGTTTTTATTATTCTTTAATGCATGGAATTCCTATATGCGAAAAAATTGGAATCTGAGATTCTATCATCCTTTTTATTGTTCAAAAAATACTATTTACGTGCAAAGAAAATTCCCCAAAGAATTTGATTTCCATAAAAGTGGAGCATTATCTTTATCTCATACAAAAACTTTTTGTACAAAACAATACGTTATTAAGGTTTAAGTATTTTCATTTAAAAAATCTACCTTCTCGAGTTATCTTAATGTTCTAACATAACTCAAAGAACCCGTTGTTCTACTATCTTTTCCTGTTTTAGGTTATATTTATTTTCTCTATAGAAAATGAGATTACTAGCATCACGGAAAATAAATCATGTTGGCTGGCAATTTAGAGTCTTCTGTAACAAAAATCTTGCTTTATTTATCATGGTGAATAAAATTATGATTTTTAATTTTTTGAAGGTTCTCGCTGCTGGAACTATGAATTCTGTAATGTTAATTAATAAAAATTAGAATAAATTTTCAAAATAAATTATGCTCATGGGGTGAATATGAATTATGCTTTCAACTTTAATGCATGTTTAAAGTGATTTTTGACTCTATTTTTCTAACTATTAGTATTTTGGATTTTTCTGGAAGAAGTTTTGATGAATTATTGTACTGAAGAAGAAATTTGATAGTTCGTTTTTAAACGCATTTGAGTTAATGCACTCTGTAACGAAAAAATATCTTTATTGAAATATTAAATCAGCAATTAAAAGACATAGTAGCTCGCTTTTATAAATGATGTTCGTTTTAAATTATATCCAGTTTGGAAATCATTATATAATAAACTGGGTTTACAATGTAACCATTATATGAGTTCTGAAATAATTGAAACTAGAGAATGAAAATGTTTTGAAAGTTTAAACAATCCCTTGCGTGCTGCAGAAACAAATTTAAGTCTCTCAAGCATGAAGAATTCGTAAAGTGTTGTATATGGAGTCCTCCAAAACCCAAAATGAGAAACTTAAAATTTGCAAACATAAGTTCAACATACATAAGCGTATTGTAAAAAATACGCTTTATTTTTAGTATAGGAGTAGAATTATAGAATAGATAGTGATTGTTGCGAAATTTGCTTCTTCTTTAAAAACTGAGATGGTTTAAAAGTGACTGAAATAAATTAGACTTTATTTTAAGAATCATAATTAAAAATAACTATTAATAAGAGACTAAAATGTTTTTGTGTCCGATAGTGGAAACTAAGCAGTCCGAAGGTAGGCCAAAATAGTGATCACAGGAAAGTGCAATTCCTAAGTAATCAATACTTCCCTTCAAAACCCGAAAAATTTGTTTGATTAGAAATTCCAATTACTTAAAATTTCTCTAACTGCAACCTAACTCGGAAACAAAAACAACTCATAACTCGCTCATAAACTTCTCTCGACCCGAGAATTTGTTTTCGCAAGTGCGACTCGCCAAATTAGTTTCGGTGGGAATAGCGTATATCGACGTCAAATACCCTTCAGATTCTTAAGCCTAACGCCTATTCCAATCAGCGGCGCTCGAGTAGCAGCAGCTGCTTCAAAAGATCTTTAATTAAGTACTCGAGGGTGGTTGGAACTCTCGACTCATTTCCACCCTCGTATCAACACCTTGGTTTCGAATTGTGAGAACAAATGAACACTTTTGGATTGCGAGAGGAGGCGTGATAATGAAGAAATGTTCCCTCCATTTTCAAGTATTTTAGAGTTGCAAGGTGTACTGCAACCGTATGTATAAATGACCTAACGTCGTCGGAACTCAAAAGTTTTCTGGAGTTACGTTAGTTATTCACTTAATTGGGTTGTATCTGTATGTGGTTCACTGCTTGTTGAGGAGTCTCGGAGGAGGAAATAATTATGAGTGTCAGATGTAGGGTTTTGTCGTTTGTGGTTTTCAAGACGCATTAGTGTTTTAAATATGTTGAGACGTAGCGATATTTCACATAATTAGTTTCTTAGCGGGACTTAATGATGTTTAATAGCTTACCCAGTCAGCAATGTAAGGTTTTTTTAAGGTTTTTTCAACCCTGAAGTGCAACCCAAAAAAGATGTTTTTAAGGTTTTACTAGAAAACCTTGCAACCCAAGGATTATCTCAACAAAACCTTTGGCGGAGGTGGGCTAGTTGACGCTTGCAACCTTTTGCGTAACCTTGCGGAAAAACCTCAAATTAAGGTTACAGGCATAGGTTTTCGTGACGTTGGTCACATTGAGGTTGTTTTGAGGTTTATTATAAACCTTTTTACAATATTAGAGGGAAAGATTTTTGTAACGTTGCTTACATGGAGGTTGATTTTAGGTTGCTAATAAACCGTAAAGCAATGGGTTTTTTTAGGTTTTTGTTGGGTTTACAAAATTTTTTTCCAAGTTCTAGGTTTAGAATCGTTTTATATATTTTTTTCGAAAGTTCTTAGTTGAACTATACGACGTCGAAAAATTATTCCTGAAATTATGCGCTACACTTAGTACATATTTTCAGGAATATTTTTACATCATATAATTCAACAAAGAAACTATGAAAAATAAAAAGTGCTATGCTTAACTACTCTGACAAAAATAAAACTAATTTATTCCAAGTTTTTATAGTTAGGTCATTAAACCCAATCTTTTACAAAAATTAACTAGAATTTATTCACAGTTTAATTACAGAACAGTGTCTATATAAAATTAAGATTTATACAGTATTAAAATTTTAATTTAAATAAATTTAAATTGTTTAAAATATTTTTTTTAAATTTCTACAATAACTTTAATTTAGGCTCTTGAAGCTCTGATAAAAAAAACTTACCTTTTAAATTTTTGATCTAGAAGGCAGAGGAACAGGCAAATTTTCATTCCAAAAAATTATTTCAATACTTTGAATGCAAGAAAAATCCTTTAGTTCATTGAAACATTTTTTTTTTCAAATTCTACAATAACTTGGCTTAATTTAGGCTCCTAAAGCACTGATAAAAAAAACTTACCTTTTTAATTCTTAAATCTAGAAAGGAGGAACAGGCAAATTTTCATTCCAAAAAATTATTCCAAGACATTGAATGCAAGAAAAATCCTTCAGTTTATTATACTGATTTATTTACAAACAAGGATAATTTTACAAACAGCCTTCAAGCACTACAGGACTCAAGGTAAAAGTGAGTCATACAAAAAAAATATAGATAAAATATAAATTTAATCAATTCCCTAAATTCATCAAAAATGAAGGGAAATATACTATGAAACTTATTAAAATTACAAATATGATACCTAAACATTATATATATATTTATGGAAAATTAGTCTACAAAAAGTGCTTCAAAGAACAATCTTACAAGGGACATCGTAACCAGACTTGACAGCTCCTGCAAAAAATACAAACAATTTATTTAACTATTTAAAAAAGTAATTATGCAATAACCTGTTAAACGTGCCACTTCATAGTAAAACATCTCAAGAGATAAGAAAATACTTGAAAGTGCCAACAACAAATGTTTAAATTAACAGTAGGGTAGAGTGGGGCACCTTGGGACACACCACTTTTCAGACTCAATTTTATAATTATGAACTTGTGCTAAAATCTATTCATCAACGTGTTTTGGTTTATTTAGTGTGTCTAGATAATTATTTCACGTTATCTGGTTTTGTGCAATACAAAGTAACAATCACATTTAGTTTTTAAAACATTTTTTAAAATATATGAAGTTATTTATGTTATTACAATTAAAATGAAATTAAAATATGTGTATTCACTAATATTTTAGAAAATAAAGAGAAAGTTTTTGTTCAGGGTGGCTACAGAAACTTAGAAAACAAATTCCCTGACTTTTCCCTGATTTACAGGAACTAATTCTATTAATTTTCTGGCTTTCTCTGTACTTAGAACCATTACATGCATACAAGATAATTAAAAAATCACTACTTTTTACTTAAAATGAAAAAAATTACACATAAAGTATTAAAACTTAATTTGGAATTTGAGTTATGCTTGAGTCCATGCAAGTATAAGATGCAGAATATTTTTCTCAATGAGCTAATGAAAGCAAAAAATAATCATCACAAGGTATCAAAGCAAGAAAAATCTCATCCAGAAATTTCCCTGATTTTAACTTATTTTTAAGAATTTCCCTGACTTATCCCTGATTTTTCCAGATTAATAAAATTCCCTGACTTTTCCTTGAAATCCCTGATTTCCAAGTTCTGTAGCCACCCTGTTGTTAAATATAAAAGAGTAATTAAGCTTAACATTCAAAGTGGGGCACCAAGGGACAGTCAGGTGTGGGGCACCGTGGGATATAATGTTAAAAGACACCTAACTCATGTGAGCAAAAAATGTTTTTATAAAGAATTTAAGAAAGTAGATATTTGTAATTTGATGCAAAAAATCACTTGAAGTAAACAGAAAAACTGATTTATGTCAAGACAAAAATGAGGATATCCTTGAATAATTTTGATTTTAAAATATGTTGGATGTCTAATTTACTTAACATAGCTTTATCATTATTTATGTTACTTTTGTATTTTTCAAAATAAACTAATATTTTTGTAGTATTACTGAAAGAGTCCAAAGGTGGGACACTACTGAGGCACCTTTGGACATTAAGAGATGTTTTTTAAATTTGTTATTATAAATTCCCAAAAAGATATAGGAAGCACCCAATAGCTTAAATAAGCAAATTTACCACATTATTAAGAAAAAAATATAGTAAAATCAAATTATTCAGCTATTGTAATATCCTATGGGACATCCATAAATTACATGAGGTGTTTTTTCCAAAGTCTTCTTCCCTTGGCAAGATTTTGCTGGACCCCCCGTGAGATTTACCTACAACCTTTAAAAATAATTTTCTATCCTATTCGTTTGCATTTTGTGCTTCATAGCACCTAAAACTTTTACATTATTAACGATGTGGGGGAAAAGGACATTATGTTATCATCAGGTTTTCTTTATTATAAAAATCACACAAAACTATTTAAAATTTTACAATAACCCACAGACATTCATTTACACCAGAAAAACTGCCAATGAAGTAAAGAAATTATCTACTAAATTTTAAATGGGTTACAACAAGGTATTCTTATCTCCACAATTAATTTAAAATATTGATGATTAAAAGATGTTGGACAGAAAAGTTACGACTAGTCAGGCGACAGAGAGGAGGAATCGAATAGTTCAAGAAAGGCTGGGAGCGTTGAAAAGAGGAACAGACAAACGGCCGCGCAAAACAGCATAATTTTGATTGAGAAAATTTATGACATGTAAAAAGAGATGGAAAAAGCCAACAGTTCGCTCAAACTGAGAAAGAAAGAATTCCACCTAAAGATCACCACAGTATCTTATCTGTGTGTATTCCTTTCTCATACTTAAAAAATAAGAAAATCATAATTTCTAACACAAAAAGTTGACGCGAGATTTTAATCGACCCCCCCCTCTCCCTTGGGTAGATTTTTCCAAACCCTTCCCCCCATTTTGACCTCATGTAATTTATAGATGTCCCCTAACAAAATAACACAAAACAGTAATCACATTGCATTATATATACTGGCATGCATTGGCGTTGCCAGCTACTGAAAATGGGGGGACCCAAATATTTGGGATTCCACAGATTGTGTACCACGGCACCCTGGGGTGCCACGCCAATAATCAAGAAAAATTGTAAAACATAGCGAAATTTTTAAGTATGGAACGAAAAACACTTTTCTACAGAACAGTATTACCATTCACAGTTCTAAATATGATCTGATGACACAATAGGCTTTTGAATATGAATCTTCAAAACTTCATTGAGTATTAAATTAAAAATTAAACTACTCACTGGGACTCTGGATTGCTGTTCTTTTTCTTGAACGCGCCAAAGGTTTCCAAATTATTAAAAATTTCCGCTTCTTTTTCGAAAGGGGCTTTAGCTGGACTTTTGCAGGGGTTTGAGAACCAGCCAAACGGAACCAAGGAATCTTCTTTATGGCGTTATCCTTAGATTCATGCTCATCTACAGTTTTCTTCGATACAGACTTTATTTCCTTATTTGGTGAGAAGACCTAAAATTTATTATTTTCATAAATTATTCTAAATAAAAACTAAGGAGGAAGAAACAATGCAAATTTTGCAAACTCAATTTTATGGTGAAGAATGGATTGCTTTTGCCAAGAATTAAAACTAATTAACATTCACAGTTCTAAATATGATCTGATGACACAAGAGGGTGCACCTAGAATTTTATGATAGCCAGTTTTATGATCCCGCTTACTTGGGGTTTCAATTAGTGAACAAAAGAATTCCCCCCTCTGAAGGGGCTGCTAGGGGAAACTCCCTAACCACACAAAGAGACGGGGGAGATAAAAGTGAGATCTTATCCCCCCAAACCGCCCGAAGGAGGGCTGTCGTGCAGATTCTAAGCGTGCATGTGTAGTTTTATACCAACGATGATGATCCTTCGGCTTTCTGTGGTGATTAGTGACATTGATAGTCTCCCCCATCTCTATGTGTGGTTAGGTAAAATTTTTAAGTATGGAAAGAAAAATACCTTTCACAGAAGAGATAAATATATGCCAAATAAGTGGTGGAAAAAAGGGGGGATGAGCGGCCCTGCCCCCCGAAATTCGGGACTGCAGTACCAAAAGAGGTTAAAATCCTAAAAACAGAAACTTACAACGGAATTGGATGGAAGGGCGAGCAGATTCAGAGGTGGTCTCAGCATTGATGATTACTGACATTTCTGGAACTGCGGCAGCTCTTGCTGCTGAAAAAAAAAAGATGAGTTAAAGCACGATGCTAATCTGTTCCCAGACACACTTTTTCTTCATAAATCAGCAACAAAAATATTTAATTAGAGCATCTAAATATTGGGTTCAATTCCTTTAACATTCATACTAAATACCGCAAATCTGTTTTGTATGCCATACATTCTAATATCAACAACAATTTTTTTATATTTTTAATGATAAACTGAACATTTATTGATCTAATCTAAATAAACATTTAAATAGTGAGTTTGAAGTATTTTAGAAATATTTCTACTTATTGGTGTCCATAACAGCATGGCGATATTTAATGGGAACATTAACTGAATTGAAATGCACAAATTGCTTTAAAATATTGGTTCAATTCCATTAAAGTTCCTACTAAATACTGCCATGATCTCAGGAACACCGAACAGTGGAAATATTTCAAAATAATTTCAAACTCATAAATTAAAAGATCAATAACTGTTCAGTTTATTAATAAAAATCAGAAAAATTTGTCATTTTAATACACATGGTGTTCAAAAGAGCTTGGCATTATTTAGCGGGAACATTAACAGAATTGAACTAAAATATTAAACAAACTTTGTGCTATGTAAGTTGTTGAAAACTCTAATAATTATATCATTTGAGTGACAAACTGGAATAGATTTCGCTGTTAATAGGGAGATGGCCAAAAGATGTACAGCAGTCATCACGTAGACCTGTTTCAAATCCATTCCAACAAACTTTCTTAGTACGATTTACAAAATAAGTAAACAGTAAATGGCAAGTGAAATGACTCGCTATTCTTTTTTTTTTGCTAGGCAGTTAGAAACAGGGAAATCATAGTTCGAGTAGGGATGCGGGAAATCAAGGTAGCGAGCTAGGCTACTGAAGCGCAATCTTTTTTGAAGAGGGAAAGGGGTTAGTGGTGAAAAGTAACCGATTTTACCCTCCATCTCTACCTCTACAACCTTAGGAAGAGAATGGCCTTGACTTGTTTCGGATTACACTAACCCATGGCAAGAAAAGGCTAAATGATATTTGTTGACTGATTAGGTCCAATTCCGTTAATGTTTCCCGCTCAATATTGCAAAGTTTTAAACGCCATACATTCAAATATCGACAAATTTTCTTGATTTTAATTGATAAACTGAGCAGCTATTGTGTGTGATCTGACTAAACATTTTTATCCATGAGTTTGAAATTATTTAGTAATATTTTTACTTTTTGGTGTCCAAAAGAGCATGTCAATATTCAGCGGGAGCATTAACCGAATTGAACCACTGATTAAACTTCAGTCGAAGGGATGCTAATACTTATTCAAGACTGAATTGAGAAACGATTAAACATGTCATTAGAACACTAGTCCATGAAGAGCAAGGCCAACAAAACTCACTCATCGGGGATCTGTGTCCAGGACAAATTTACTACTGTTTTTCGGTAGCTTCAAAAATTCGCTGATCGTTAAAACGGTAGCTTCACAAATTCAAAATTTCTAATTTTCATAATTTATTGCTAAATTTTCACAATTTATAGCTGAATTTTGACAAATTATTACTTAACTAATAATATTTGAAAACTTTAACTCCCCTTAAAATGTAAATGTAAAGTGATTTTTACATTTGTCAATTAGTTTTAATACGCGTATTTTATTTTCACAAATTAAAAATATTTTTCAGAAATTACTGTTATATTTTTACTTAATAGGTAGTTGGCAAAAAATCCTAGACAGATCCCTGCTAATTTCCGTGACCAAGGTATGTAAGGTACGGCTTAAATCTAGAAGTGGGTTCAAACGCCAAGCCAAGAAGTAGCGACAAAAGTATCAAAGTGAAGTTAGCGATTAAAAATGCACCAAGAGGCGCCAACCCAAACCCACTTCAAGATTTTTACCGTAAGGTACGATGTCCAAAATGAATGATCAAATACAAGCCCCAGTATTAATTCCCTCCCAATCCTGCCCTGTGACTCTGAAGAAAATTCTGTCGCTAAACAACCAACCAGGCAACAAAAAATTAAATCAAAGCTTAAAATTATTGAAGGATATAACACAGCATACATGTAACATCTATAAAAATCAGATAAACATATAGGACAATAACATAACTGTAGAATACACGGTGAACCTAATGTTATTTAAAAGTACGAATAGCATTAAACATACCTTACAATTAACTTACATTTTCACCATAGGGATAACAGCCACTTTCAGAACTGAAGCTGAAAGAGAAAGAAACCTTAGATCAATAAAATAAACGAATTTTGCGAACAAAGTATCGGTTGAAACACTTGCTGAAAAGGAATTTTTACAACCGAGGACATAGCGTAAACAAAGCAATACGTCTAACCCTAAACACATAGTAAAACGTAAACATGAATCGGAATAATCGAAATCCAAAGAAAGAACATCTGATCATCATACTAAACTTATCAAATCAGTATCATGTCTTCTAGAGCTGAAAAAAAGAAACTTTAAAATAAAAGAGAAAGATTAGGCGGGATTATACGTCTAAATCGGTACTTATGGTAACAATGAATTAAGCCTACTTACCGATCCGAAGCCAGCGAGCGTCGAGCGTACCCCTACGGAAACTCCTCTGTACCGGCAAGGCTGAACCAGGGTTGCCAGGTGAAAATGCTGACTTGAGGCCAAATCGAGTTAGAAAAAAAGCCAAAAAAGGCCAAATATTTTTTAAAGGTAAAAAAGGGACCCTAAATTAAAAAAATTTATTTTTTGACTAGTATTGGTTTAAAATAACATTCCTAAAATGCTAAATTCCATTTAGTGTATTTAAAAAAATTTATATACTAAATTATAAATTGTAAAAATTTTGAAATTTGATAAAGAATCACGGAAAAGTACCGTTTTCCAAAGTGCAATTCGGTAGTGCATTAGATAATCGCTCAAAAATCAATTAAATTAATTTTCATGGGGTAGGTAACTTTTGAACTTTTTTTACATTCTCATAAGCACTCAGAATCTGGAATTTCGTGAATTTAGGACAAAAATTAGGGTCCCTGGAAGTCGCACTAAAATTGCGATTTTTACCAAAATCTAAAAGCGATATCGAGTTTTCAATTTCAAAGTCTTAAAATATACCCTTCCATCTACATCCTATTTGATTTTGGTAAAAATCGGTTGGTAATTAAGGCAGTAATTGGACTTTAAAAATGGTCCCGATTTCGACGAAAAAAATACAAGTCAAAAGAAAGCTTATAAATCCGAAAATATTTTTTTATAGTAACTAATTGTTATGGCAAAGTTTTTCCAGAATTAAGGGTTTCCATGGGGATTTTTACGTCATCCAGGATTTTTAGAACAACACAGGAAATTTCGTTAACTCTAAGCTCTACCTTGCTCAACTCAATTCCAGAGAAATTTACGAAAACCAATCGCTTTTTGACCATTTTTAGCCATTTTTTTGTTCAATATTGTGAACTTTATAGGATCCCTTAGTGTCAAATAATAATTAAGTAGGAAAAAAACAAAAAAATTTATAAAATCCTTAAAAAGTGTTAAAAATCCTCAAAAAAGCCAAAAAAAGGCCAAAAAGCCAAACAAATTTTTCCAAGCCAAACGGTTCTAAAAAAAGCCAAATTTCTCGAATTTGGCCTTAAAAAAGCCAACCTGGCAACCCTGGGCTGAACTGGATCCCTCCGCGCTGGTTCCGGGTGCGAAAAATATTGCTAATACGCATGCGCAAGTAGGCGACAGTCACGTGCGCATTCTCTTCTTTCCGGAAAAGGGTGAAGGTGGGTTGTGTTGATATTGAGTCGAGAGAGGTTTTAAAAGACCGCCGTTTTCTAATGTTAAAGAAAGGGTTTTTGCTAACCTTTTTTTTGGCAACCCAATGACAATAGAAAAAAAAGGTTAACCGCAAGGTTGCTTGCTAGCTGGGTTAGATCAGGTATGGGCGGGCAACCTTTCTGCAGGGCAAACTCAAATATTATAATGACGTGGAGGGCTGTAGAGTTGATAATAGACAATTGTGAAAAATGAGTCGGTTTATTATCTACTTTTTATAAAATTCAATTGTTATTTCATTCAAAAGTAATTTCCCCCTCTAATTCTGAATATACAGAACCCCCTCTTAGGGATACCAGGGCGTTCGAGGGATATCTACGTTCGAGGAAATTTAGAACACCTACCAGAAAATTTCATATTTTCATCTTAAAAATAACTTTAATTATTTTACCTCCATCCTCTCCTTCCCTTAGACTTACTTCCATGGTTTTACACTAATTTAGCTTTATAACGTGTATGTATAATGTGTAAACAAACAATATGCATCTTTATCAACTCATGAAAAACGAAATGCTTACAAATTTCTGAACTTTAAGTTTTTGACTACTTCATTATTTTACAAAGTGTTATAACTAGAACATGAACTCTGCAAAGAAATAATCTTAAGGTGCAGAACATACAAATGTAAACGTAAAAATTCCATAGTTTTCATTACAAGAGACAAAAAATCGTAAGACGTCATATCCGGTTTAATATAACAAAATGTTTATGAAAAAACTAGAACATAGTTATTTTGATAACTTATCAATCTACGATGTAAAAAATATATATAATGTGCATGTATGCGTTCATTGTAACATAAAGTACATTCGAAAAGAAATACATCGAACAGGTGGATCGTTTTTTGGGTAATTTTCATGTACAGGTAAGGATTCTTGATAGAGTATAGAGAGATAAGACGGACTTGTTGAATCACACTTCATAATGGTCTTACCGCCTGACACATCTCAGACAAGCATTATTCAAGATTCAAAAACCCCCATCCCTCCAAACTACACCACAACATCTTAACCGTTAAAAATAACCACCTCGAACCCTCGGAGACCTTTAAAACTCTGCGGGGGCCACTTACCCCTCTTCAACCCCAGTGACACAAACGATATTAATGCCTCATCCAGTGACACACTTAAACACCGTGGCTCTAATGAAGTGGGTTCCTCACCGTATAATTACAATCCTCCCCCTCCCCATTAGCAGTCGGCCGTTTGTCATTTAGACAAATAATGCCTCTGTTTATTCAGAGCCCTTCTCGGAAAGTATCTCCGAGAGAGACTTGCGCAAGAGTTTAAACGTCCCCGAGATTGCTCTGTGGTGTTTGACGGGGGTGAAGCCCCCTCGTGCGTAAATATTGCCGGGTCTTGGGGAGGGAGGGTTGATCTTCCTTCACTCTTTCGTGTGGGGGACGTATGCGAAGATGGAACTTTGGATATCGACTATCGTTGGAAAGATGATGCAAATTGTGTACACGTGCAAATGAAACAGATTTGATTATTTGAATTTAATACTGATTGCATGTCGTTTTTAACTTCACATCCGTATCATAGGAACTTGGAGGAACATGAAGGAGGAACATGAAGAGGGCCTTCAAAATGAAGATAGAAAGGGAAATGTATAAATTGGCCTTGGGCTTTTATCGTCAAATTAATATCAAATAGTAATACTATCTCCGTTAAGCAAATATCATGAGTCTGGATCATCGGCGACTAAGCTCATTTGATTGGGTCTGTTGGGTTGATTGGGTCAATGATGTCGGCGCTTGCAAACCAATCAAAATAGCTACTTCACTCGCAATTCCCGATATTAACGAAAAAGACCAGAATACAGTGTTATTTGATTCTAAGATGACGTTATGATCATGCTTATCACCAATGGCGGCTAGAAGGTAAAATTATAAGGGGTGCTGCTCCGGTGGTACCAAGTTGGCATAAAATGCCAAATTATATTTCTATTAAACAAAAACGTGGAAAAAATACAATAGAAAAGATTGGAACAACATAAAATTTCAATTTCACTTTAATAAGCATTCAAAAACTGTCGTTTACCTATATTTAGCTGATTATTACGAATATGAAGAATCTAAGATGAAGTCTATTTCATTTAGAATCTCAAAAGCAAATGAAACTAAAATCAACATTTCGAATTCAATTTGTTCATTATAAAAAGAAATAAAAACTTGGCTTCAAAAAAGTAAACATAAATCTTTATTGACTTGCCGAAACATCAGAAAAGATTTTGTTCGCTCTCTGTTGAAAAGAAAAAAAAGCTATAAACAAAAAATTAAAAGAGCGTTGGTGTGAGAAAAAAGCTAAAAAGCCAATGTGATTTATTAGTAGTAGAAATATTTATTTTTCTTCTTCCTCACTGCTTTCTCAAGAGAAAAAGCTATCATTCTTTTGGTCGGGGCTGCTTTTCAGCAGCCCCTTTTCTCCTAACAGATTCGCATGCTAAATTCTTGATATTTTGATTTGATATGATAGAGTTAGGGTTTTATACCACGATTGGTATATCTGCGGGGGCTGATCGACCCGGAAAGAAATCTGTTGGCGAGACGGCATAGCAGATAATTATTAATTGAAAAAGGATTATAAAGGACAAAGATTAAAGGGGGAAATAGATAATTTTTTAAATATTGTAAAGCAAATGAAAATCGGAATTTCGGGAAATTTTAATTGGGGGGGCTGCAGCCCCGCAGCCCCTATGGACGAGCCGCCACTGCTTATCACCATTTGTAGACACACACACGTGAAATACCATGAAATATAAATGTAAAAAAGAACTTTCACCTTATAGGGCCGGATGCAACTACGTTTTGCGACGATTTTGAGACCGGTCGAATCCTACTTCCAAACAACTCAACTATCGTTTTTCTGAGTCATTTCTCCAGCATGCCGCTGATTGGTTTTATAGAACGTCAAGAACTACGTCATTGAACCACGTAAATTACCCTGCTTTTCCCGCTCTCCGCCCGCTTTGCTACGTAGTGGAATGGTTCAGTCAATCAGGAGGAGAACGTCAGCCGGATCGCCATAGAACGCCACCTCCTGAGCAGGCGTTCTTGGGCGATCATTATTAGGTGATATACGGTTCTTTAGCACGTCGCAGAATGTAGTTGCATCCGGCCCATAGTGACTTAATAGTTTCATTCAACTTATAGAGAGAATACTCCAAACCCCTGAAGTGTATTGGGACTTCCCATGATATGGATTTATTTTTGCCACGCGCAGCTTTTGACCACGGTGGAATGCCATGCCAAAATTTCTCTTTTCGTATTAGCCCTACGCTGAGATTGAGTTGTAGAGTGTTGGGGCGATTTCAATATGCTTGTCGGAATTCGGTGGTGTTGGGTTATTTGGTTAGGCAGAGGGTAGAATGTTGCGATTTTTGTGAAATCCGTAAGCGAAAATTATACAAAGCACACTAGCATGAATAAAATATCTACTTGTTGAGTTTATTATATTTTGGATGTTTGGAGTGCTCTTTGCTGTTTCTTTTTAAACAATCAACTGATAGTACTTTATATAAAAGATCACATTTTCCATCTTTTTGTAAGTTTTCCGACACCTATTAGGTTTCAAATAAGACACAAAATGAGAGAAAGTGAAGGATATGACTAATATGTAAAATAAACATTTTATGTCTAATTACTATACAGCATTCTATAATTAAACCTAATGTATATTTATTTTTATAAAGAAAAACGCATTAATTTTTACTTAGCCCTTTGAAAAATAATCTGATTTAAGAATATAATTTAGAATAGAATGTATTACAAAAATAAATGTCAAAACAAATCACAAGGAATACACACAAAAATCAAAATAAGAAAGACGACCACACACATAGAAAATAATGATTATAAAGCACCAAAAGAGATCGTCTTTGGTACCCCACTAAATAATACTTTGCTTGGGCAACGATGTTAGGCTGACACTACTGTAATAATTTAAAAATTATTTCAATATTCTTGCTATAAAATTATTAAGTTCAGATTTTAAAATAAGTTTTATTGGTAAAAATATATTCAAAAAACTAAATTTCAATGTTAAAAAGCTCACATTTTAAAATAAAGGTAATATTCACAATTACCATCTTAGAACTTGAGAATCGATAAATAAGGTTGGTTTTTGATGAACTTTAGGCTATTTTGTCATTTATCCCTCATAAATATCCGCAACTGGTCATTTGCCAAGTTTTCCAATTCAAGTATAGAAATAGATGATCCACCCACATATTTCATTTTAATGGCACTTAAATCCAAACAAATAAGAAGCAATTTATTCTAATTTTGAAAGATAGTTTCCCAAGAGGCAAAAGGGCATTAGTTCAAGTACACCTATAAGTTATTATTAGTGATATTTATTATAGCTGCATCATATGATTTATTCATAAGTAGAAAGATACTTGCTTTTGGACAGAACGATTCTTGTTTATTACAGGAAATATTAGTATTTTCCACACAGAAGTCAAATTTTCATCTAAATATTTTTGTTCAAAATGCATTCCATAATGAGAAACTTTAATCAAATAACTTTTGTATTTTAAAATATTGATCATGTTTTAAAGTTTTGGAAGAAATTTCCTAAGTAATCAACCTGCACAGAACCTGTTTACCTACTTAGAATATAGGTATCATAAGTTTTGTTCTGTTTAAAAATCTAAATGGTTTCATGTCTAGACTAAAAGATTATATAAATAAAACAACCGATTCAAACAGCGTGCAATATAACATGTTAAATGTTTAAGCTATGCAGTAATATATTTTCAAAATATTATTAAATTATGAGGAGCATTTATTTATTATTTAGTTAACTATTTTTGAAATATAACTGAAGCAAGTTCTTTAGCCTTCTAATATTTTTAATGTAAACACGACGCGTCTTTATATGCTTACTTCCTTGGATAGTTTCAATGCAGTATGTTTGGGTGAATAATAGAAAAGCTTTCGAGCATTTTAGTTAAAACAGGAATTGACTAATTATAGCCATATTAGTCGGTGCTTTGAAAGATATCTAACTATTTTATTGGAATTGAAATCAAGCTTTAACTCACACTAAATATCATTGAATCATTATGACCAGTAGTTTCATACTCTAAGAATTCATTCTTCATTCATTAACCTGACCGGCAGTTAACCGGTAGTCAAACTTTTGACTGGTGGAAACTAGTTTTTCTTCTTTAACTGTCAATCAGAGGTTTGAATGTTCGTTAACCTTTGGTCATGATAGCCATGAATACGGTCTCGTTAGAATCAAATATAAATATTCATGGAACAGAACGCCTTGTATAAATGACAGGAGTCCAACTTAAGCCTCGGGTGATGGATGCTGCCATCATATGTATCGCCATCACCCCCAAAATTTAACTATGTCTCTGAAGAGGAGGAAAAACATGTACGCCTTAAAACCATTCACTATTAAAAAATATAAATAGTATTTTAAAGTATTTTATAATTAAAACTGTTACAAATACTATTTTGCTGAGTTAAAAAGCTTGTGGAACTTTATTAAGATATAAATTGGTTGAAGAAGAGATGCTTTCAGAATAAATTTAAAGGCTAAGTCAAGGATGATAACCATCAGACTATTTCAAGTTTCACTATTATCAAGAATATATTTTTCAAATGATAGTAACAATTCAATAACAAGGGGGAATATTCTCGAAATTGTAATGCTTTTAATACGTTTCTCAATATAAATAAATTTAATATTTATACTCGGCGTATTATATTAAACTTAATTCAAAACTCAATTTTCTATGTTGTGACTCTTGTTTGTTAGTTTTGCAATTCCAAGACGCACAACATTTTCCATCCAGAACCATGTCAACAATTTCCTCAAAATAGCTCTTCATTGTCTTCATTCGAGGGAATATATTTATTAGCTTCAAAGAGGATTTTAAACTTTATAGTCGAATTATGCACGGAAGGAACCTTAGGAGATAAAAGCTTTTAGTTTTTATCATTGTTTACTCACTTTTGATGATAAATTTTCGATATCAAATGGGAAATCTTGTATTGAATTAGTAAAATATCAACTACTTGAAAATTGAATAGATAGAGGGTAGTTATTGGACTGCAGCCAACACAGAAACACACACTCATATATATTTAGCATGTAGGGAGAGCTTTTAGTCTTTAGTTTTTTCACATATTCATCTAACCAGAGGTAGTGGTGAAGTACTCTCTTTTCATACCTGTGTCCTTTCAGGAATTAAATCTGTTATAGGGAATGCGCAGTTCATTCTGGCAGATAGTGGAGGACTAAGCAATAGTCACCACTTTTTCCGTTATATAGTCGGCTAGACAAAAAGCTCTCCCTCCGCTCTCTTGCGTTACCTTCCTATACCGTGCTGATGAGCCTTAACAAGGGCGAAACCGGTCCACGGTTGGAGGCGACGCTTAAGAGCTGGAGTTTTTTCACATATTCCTCTAACCAGAGGTAGTGGTGAAGTACTATCTTTTCATACATAGATGTGCAGTGCAGGAGAAAGGAAGTTACACGAAAGTAGAAATTTTCTTCAATGCTCGAAAAAGACTCTTTTTTCACGTACACAGCCACAACTCAAATGTCAGACTTGACAATCTCTGGTCATCTTTCATTCACCAACCTTGTACGTACTGCCATCTCCTTTTTGCCCTGGCGTCTTCTCGTTTTGAGGAAATCAAAGTGTTAATTTTGACCCCACTCTCCCCTACATCAAAGCACGATTTTTGGCAGCTATGTTTGATATCCACCTGACAAGATAATCATGATTATGATGTTACGAAATCGTTAGTTTGAGAGAAATGCGATAATGAATTATAAATAAATACATCAGGTTTCAAAGATTTGAGAATGCATGTGATGCTTAAAATCAGAATGTTTCTAATTTATTTAATGGATTTATTACAATTTTAAATTTCTATCTAACACTAGATAGATCTATCTAACACATGGGGTTTCAATAACAAACCTATGTTAAATCACGGCTTACTAGATACTACTACAGGCTGACCGAGATGCGGAAATCTTTAAAATGTAGATGTCAATAGATAACATCTAGCAAAGCAAATCCACAGAGTTGAAGGCGGGGCTTAATGGCTTTATGACCAACAGTCAGCAGTTTCGTCTTGAAAACACTCCTTTGTTTTTTCTTTTTTGTCAGTGTGTTTATCCTATTGGTTAGGACGTTATTTAACTAATTCGGGGCGATCCTAGCGGGAAAAATTGTCAGAAGTTTTTAATAATTCAAAACTCGGTCAGCCTGTAGTAGTATCTAGTAAGCCGTGGTTAAATAGCCAATAGTAGTTTAAAGGCAAATATTATAATCTGTAATTTTATTATAGCACAAAAATATATTTTCTATATTCTCAACGTCCCCATAGTTATCAAATTAGTAGAGAGGGAAGACAGGAGAATAATTAAGCTCTCTAGTTTCTCTTTCCCTATCTGAGAGTAAAAAAAGTGGATGCTGTAGTAAATATATCCGTTTTCCATGACACTATTGCGAATTTGGATTTTTTTTTCAAATTTTTACTTCTTCTTGAAAAATCAAATTAATTAACTAAAATACAGATCGATAAACCTTAAAATGAATAAAAATTGGTGATAGTAGACCCGGGTGAGCAGTTAAGCTTTGAAAGAGCTTATTTAAAAAGTTCACTTTATGCCTTTAAATTTAATTTGAAGCAACGTCTAGTAGAGTCATGTTTGTAAGACGTATACCAAAGGGATTAAGTTAAATCCATTGAGACGGCTAATATTAATCCCAGCACCATAAAAAGAAACCTGGAAACCTAATAAAATTTATAGGGAAGAGGAAAAATTTTCAATTTGAAAAGGAGTGCATAACCATAAAAATATTTATAAAAATGTATCATAAGATTACATCATTAAAAAGTGCTGTCCTATACAAGGGAGGATTTTTTTTGGAGGAAAGTACCGCCAACATTATTTTTAAATCCTCACTACTCACATGAGAAAAAAAACCTTGCTTAATTAATAGTGTTTTTAACTTTTTAAATGTACTTTGTGAAAATTGGTATCCCTGATTGTTGCTTTCTGAACAGTGGTACACTTCTTGAAAAAATTGGTCACCCATGACCTATACCTTTGAAATCTCTGTCACACGAGGAGAGGAATCACACATCATTCCACTTTATTATCAACTCCCCCAGACAAAATAAAAATCTAATTACCACAAACACTACTTCATTCCACCGTCGATCCATCACTTCGCTTCCAAAAACCTCAATTACTACACCCCACCGTTCCTTTTTTCGCGACTGATAACCACCAAAAAGGGTCATTTCGAATTCGCGTCATTCCTAAGAAACCCCGATGCAGAGCTGCGACTCTTTTCTGACGGTTCCATTCACTGTTCTACATTCCCAAAGAAAAGGGGCCATTTATTTTCCCGCTAAGCCCCACCCCCATTTTATTCGGTGTCGCTAATGATGGAAGTCACCGAATGGAAAGGAATAAAAGAGACAAAAAATGCATCCTCCCCCCGAAAGTGGAACAGGCACACTGGGGGCCGTCGCTGCGCTTAACGGCTAATTAAAAGAAGTAGGGTTAGCAATGGCACCTACTCTGGGGTAATGGGATGCCTAGACATAATGTTAAATTAAGGGAGTGTTTTGTGCATCGTGTCATTAACTTCCCCTTGGATTGCCCTGGGATAATTCTCTTTAGTTGAAAGTCAAATGTTGTACGCGAATAGAGGTGAATTAAACCCATATTAGTATGCAAAGCTTACGGTTAACTATCACTTTTCATTGTCATTGGGTTTATCATTATTTAAGATTTACTAAAAACCTACACTGAGAGAAATGACAGTTCAAATTTGAGTAAATCGATGTTCTCATTTTGGAATGATACTTTTTGGTTCAAATATGACGACCCAATGCTTTCAATTTTGTAACACCAGACATACTCAGTTTCAAACAATTTAATCAATCAATCAAATTATGCTTATTTCTAGTTTATATTTGAAAAATAAAACTTTTACAATATATCGAAAGTAACATTAAGTTGGTATGATAACATGCAACAATGTTGTGACGTAGCACTTAACTTACTGGTCCACTTCCCACGTCATAGAAACGTGGCTCTATGGTCATCATAATTGTAACACATTGCACCCTCTTTTATGAGAATGTCATGTAAGAATTGAAAAATGAGTACATATGATGCTTTATTTTTGAGTATCTGCACATTTTCCAAAATGAGTACATGCATGTTTTAAAATTTGTGTAAGTTTGGATCGGAGCCTGTTTGAGTGCGTGATATACTCAGATTTGAGTAATTTTTCTCATTTTTGAGACTGTCGTTTTAAGAGTGTATCCGTAATAATATTTTGGGGTTTGCATGAGGAGGCTACAGATAATAACTTCGAAAACCCTAGACTATACTTCTTTAACCAGTCACCTTAATTTCCAACCTTGTTTTCATATTTTTTTCGTAAGTTTATCGCTGTTCTTATAGGCATCGACTAGCACAATTTGTTTTTCTTTGTCACCAGGGTATGCAGGTTGTAAATGACAACCTTACAAAAATGTGAGTTTTATAAAACCTTACATTACCATCTGGGAAGATGGACAATGGCAAGTAAGCTCAATGACATCTGAGAGAAATCTGAGTAGGCATCATGGTCAATTTGACTCATAAGGCCAGAGAAGCTAGATATCGTGGCGCGACAAAAAAAGGTTTGATGTATTGAAGGTATGTTGATTGTATAATCACTCTTTTGCCCACCACTAAACGTCACTCTCAATTGTAATAAAATTATTTAAATTTATTACAATTAAACTTTTGTGGAAATTCATATAATTTTAGTAGTGGGATTTGCAGTAAAGTTTTAACTAAGTTATCACAATAAGGAAGTTGCATGTTTTTTTTATTTTTCTAATCGATTCTTCATGCAAAAATAAGCAACTGCCCAAAATTTGAGGCCCATCGAGAAATTTGAGGATTGCAAAAAAAAATTAACAAAAATCCCTTTTTTCAAAGCGCTCGAAAACGCTAACAGTTTGGGATGTGACGTCATCGTACGGAGACCAATGTTGGAAAGCAACGGAGTTGATGGTATAAGTTTAAGCAACGTGTTTTTTTCTCGACTTTTAAATTAAAATATTTAGTAACCTGTAAATTTTTTTGAAAAATTGACTAAGGTAAATGTGGGTATAGTGGACACTGTACCAATAGTGGCCACATAGCTGATTAATTTTAAATAGAACGAGTTAGAGGCATCGAACAGCGTCAAAATTCATAGGCATACCCCAGATCAGCATGGGAAGGATATTTAAATATTTGAAAATAACAACATCGGTCGAGTGACTGAAATTTGATTTCGCTTATTGAATCGCGTAAGGAAACGGGTATTTCGGAACTGATTTTTTCGTATTTATTACCGCTTGATTGACTTTTAAATTTATATCAAGATAAATAAGAGTGTATAAAATAATACTGAATAAAATTTATTTGAAAATGTTGACTTTACGAGGATTTATGGGGGTGTCCACTTTACCAACACATAATCTTAGATTTTCCAATAGTGGCCACAGCAATGGCTTCTAATAGAAACATAAATAATACTTAATTTGAATCAGTTTTTCTTCATAAACTGTTGACTGTGCTTTAAAATGGGTGTTTAATAAATTTGGTTTCATTCTGGCTTCGGGAACCAATGTTTCTAAAACATTGAATTACATGCTAAATTCCTCTCAAATCAGCTACAGCGTAGACTTTGGGCCGAAAACTATCAATTTTTTTTTAAATAAAGCTAATTTTATTAAATCTAAAATACATTTCGTTGGGAAGGGAGATTTAAATAGAACTAGACGACTATACCAAGAAAAACCCCTAAATTTCATGCATAAACCCCTCATATAGGCAGAAAAAGACAGGTGTCCACTATTGATGCAAGAGGTGTCCACCATAGAAGCAACAGCTTCATCTATGTGGCCACTATAGATGCAATTTGGAGTACTTTTAAAAAATTAATTAAAAATACTTTGCCCAATCTAATTAAAGTTTTTAATGGTAAAATCGAAAGAAGAAGATCCAATTAACCTAAAAATAGGAGGATAACCGTTTCGAAGCAAATAGATTGGTATTTATTAAGAATTTAAGCAAAAATTTTCCTTAAAGTGTCCACTATACCCACATTTACCTTACATATTTCATTTTACCATACAAAAAAACCATACGGAACACATGAATGTTTTTGAAAATCTGACACATGCAACTTCCGTATTGTAGTTTAAGTGGCGATTATTTATGCTTTTATTTAACAAAACTCATACAGCTAATATAACTTAAATGCCTTGAAAGTTAAATTACAATGACTTTTAATAACTTAATTTAATTAAGTGTAACTTTGAGAGGTCTCCAAAGAGCGATAAAAATTGAGGTCGGGACATTAATCAAGCGTCACAATGTTCTTGTTATTTCTTTGTCCGTTGAATCTAGTTGGTGACAGACGACTAACCGACAACCGAGTCTAAAATATTAAATAAAAATGATGAATTGAAATTTTTGATTTGCTCATTTTATATGAAAAAAAATTTATATTGGGTGAATTTTTGGGCTACATTACACTCTTTTTCATTTTAAATTAGTACGGTTTTTTATTAGTCAAATACTTCTAGAATTTGAAGTTATCAACCTAAAATTTCAATCATCAACTTCCCTATTGGCACGAATCATGAAAAAATACGTACGGTTGAAAAAATAGCATATTTACATCAAAGTCTTTAGTGCCTATACATAAGACGTAGGTCCAAATTATCCCTCTATCAAAATTAAACTTCAATCATATTATAATCCAAAATGATCAAAAATAACTAATAAGAAAGGAGTAGTTTCCAGGAAAAAAATTTAATATCTAATATAATAAAGGATTACCACTGTAAGACACTTTTTACCAAACGCAATTCCATCCATTTATTTTGAAATACAAATTAGTTAACCTCTCTTCAAATCAATAAAAATTAAATTTTAATAACCTAGCCGACAACCACTATTTACCAATCCAAAAAAAAACAACAACACACACTCAATAACTAAAATAAGCCCTACAAACTCTGCTCAGACATATATTTTCAGTCCAGCAAAGAAAACAGACGCCAAATTCATTACAAGAAATAATACTCGGAAACTGGTGTCGAGTACATTGAAAAGAAACATTTCTACAAGCACTGCTCTCCAAAAAAAAACGTTTTTCTAACCCTACCATCTGATTTGCATGCATTACTATCGCATCTAAGCGGATGTCTTCGATGTTCCCGTCAAAGCGAGTTTGTCTGATAATAGGCAAGTAATTTTCTATCAGTAAATCCGTGTAGAAATCCCCTAGAAGACAGAATGCGGTAAATGGATCGAAGCAAATTGTTCTCTCGACTTTCGGAAACTGATTTGCATTCCGGCAGAGCCTGTAATGAATTATCTTTTAATTGATCTCCCCCCTCCCTCTCGACTCTCTAGTTGCAAATTGCACCGAAGAAAGTAAAGGACGGACCGAAGATAAGGGCTCTTTCCCTAACTATAAATAAATTACCCACAGAAGAAATCGGCATGTATAGATAGAGGAGGGTAATAGTATGTGCACAAGAATCAGTTTTGGACTATGAAGTGAAGAATTTAAAAGCCGGGAATATTTGCAAGAATGTTAGCTTATTGTCATGCAAATCAAGGTACAAAAAAGTAAAGTTTTACGTTTAATAACAATGTGTTAATTTAAAATAAAAAGAAATAAAAATATTGCGTGTTCTTACCCTACGTGGCGCTTGAAAGTATGCAGGACACATAAATTAGCAATAGATTATTTTACATCTTTCGTAATTGGAAGTTTTATCCATCATGTTACCGCCTCTTGTATACAAATCGCATTCTATTCACTTTTGTGAAAAAATGCATGACAAATTAAATCGGCAGCTTGAAAAATTGGGAAAATTCCATAAACCAAGTTATTGAGAAAATTGAAAAAAAACCCCTGTATAACTGATGTGATTTTCATTTTTTAACCACCAAAATTGTATTGGAAATTCATGAACCTATTTAGGAAATTTCCTAGCGTTCTACCTTCTTTAAATGTTTAATTGTTTTTCAAACTTTCTTATTTTACCAATAGATGCGTTGTTATCCTTCTCATAGGATTCAGCATATCCACTTTACTATACAGGGTGATTCAATCATCAATAATTTCGGGGGAGGTAGAGGGGACCTAGACAAGCATATTTCGAATAGGGATGGTGGGGCGCAGCCTTACCGTTAAAGATCTAGGACCTAATGTAGTGCGTAGGCGTTTCAAAAGGCCGATTTTTGAAAGCCCGTGTGACGAAACAAAAAATAATAAAATAAAAAACATTATTGCATGAGGTGCGGGAGTATCCGTACTACTTAAATCCTTAATGTGATAGAAATTGGACTACTTGCTAAACCGTGGGGTGAGTTTTAAAACGCGCAATATAAATCTCTCAGTCAAACAATGGAGTTCCCTTAATGGTATTTAGAAAAATGATGATCGGGGAAGGAATTTCCAATGATCAATCAGTTTCAATGATCAATGTTACGATCATTGAAACTTCCTTCCCCGAACATCATTTTTCTTAATACTATTAAGGGAATTCCATTCTTTGACTAAAATATTAATATTGAACTTTTGAAACTCACTCCAGGGTTTAGAAAGTGGTTCAAATTCTATCGAATCCATGGTATAAGTAGTAGGGATACTTCCTTACCTCATGCAATAAATTTTTTCATTTTATTATGTTTTGTTTCGTCACACGGGCCTTCTAAAAACGGCCTTTTGAAACGCGCTCGCACTACATTAGGTCCTATCTCTTTAAGGGTAAGGCTGCGCCCCACCATCCCTATTCGAAATATGCTTGTCTAGAGCCCCTCTACCTCCCCCCAAAATATTGATGATTATTTCTGAATCACCCTGTATAAAGCACTTTACTATGCACTTACTTACATAACACTTAAGAGTTAAAATTAAAAGAGATAGTACAAATTTGCCATGCAAATTTTCTTTTCATTCAAATTGACTTTTGTAGTATAAGACGCTATCAATTGCGATTGAAATATTTGACTTTGTCTGTCTTATTAGTCTGTATATTAGGGTGGGTCATTTTCCTATGTCGAAAAAAATTTTTTGCAAATTCTATCGGGCACAGCAAGAAAAGGACGCCAAATGGTCTCAAACTAACATGTGTAAAATATTATTCGATTATAATAACTCTTTTTGCCTCCGGATTGGCCTAAAATAGAACAAAAATGTGTAATTTTTAATATTTTTAAAAAATTTCATGAATTAAATTTTTTTGTCGAAAACTTATTAAAGTTCACAAAGAAGGGCATTTAAAAGCAATTTTAATCACATTAGTCACCTTCATGCATTATTGATACAAAAACAACTGCCAAAGTGGCAATATATATGCTATCATATTAACAAGATCCGTAGAATATGAATCTCTTTTTATAGTGGATTTTCAGTGGTATAGATTTTAAATATTGGTAATTCATAGGCGTTTTCCCTCAAGTTTGGTCAGTATAAAATGGCATTTTTAATTTTTTAAAATAGAAACAGTTGTGTTTTTCATAAATATGCCGCGCTTTCGAAATTCAGCGGACAGTTATTTCACTGGCTGGTCTTGGGATCCAAATATGATCGCAAAAATATGTTGAAACATTTGTCGAATGGATAGTTCGTTCATAGGCAATATCAGTTATGATTCGCTCAGTCATGATTTACCTAATTTTTTACTATAGCAATTGACTGAAACCCAGGCCCATGCAATTATACTTCTTTGAGCATTGACTTAAAATAGCTTCTTAGCATTCCCTTATGCGTTCATAAAAGTTAAAATATAGCAAATTTAACTGTTAAGGATAATTACAAGTAAGTTTTGAAAAGTAATGTAGATTATTTAAAAACTTAAGGGATAATACTTTAAATCAATCTTTATTCTGAAAACGGGGATCTACCGCTCTTCTTAAGAAAATATTTCAAAATTTGACTCTTAAAATGTGGTTATAATTTATTTTTGGACATTAGGGAATCACATGGGGACACTTGGTATGGGCTACTCCTAATATGCCAAAAAATTTCAAGGAAATTCCATCTTTTAAACTATTATCCAAATGTTTTCCATGGGGTTGAAACCTATAACCCAAAAAAGGTATAAACCTTCTGATATATCCATTTTTATTAAAAATTTAAAATTTTTACCAACCTACTCAACAGACAATAAAGGTTTCGCACATTTTTATGATTTCAGCAAGAAATTTTTGATTGCCAGTTTTAACCATTAAGATATTTAAAAATATGTTTATTACAAGTCCAGTATTTCAACTTTGGTTTCATTTATAATTATTTTATAGTCTTCAATGATGATTTTTATACCATTGTGCACATTTATATTCATGACGGATTTGTGCAACCGAGGTAAAAGCTTAATTTCGTTCGTCCATTTTTGCATGATATTACTATAATAATCGAAATTTTGAGGCCAATCCGGAGGCAAAAAGAGTTATTATAATCGAATAATATTTTACACACGTTAGTTTGAGACCATTTGGCACCCTTTTGTCGCTGTGCCCCTGGGAAAATGTGAAAAAAATATTTTTGACCCACCCTACTGTATATTAGGGTGGGTCAAAAAATTTTTTTTCACATTTTCCCAGGGGCACAGCGACAAAAGGGTGCCAAATGGTCTCAAACTAACATGTGTGAAATATTATTCCATTACGATAACTCTTTTTGCCTCCGGATTGGCCTCAAAGTTTCGATTAATATAGTAACTTCATGTAAAAAAGGACAAACGAAAATCATGTTTTTACGTCAATTTCACGAATCCGTCATGAATGTAAATTTGCACAATGGTATAAAAATCATCATTGAAGACTTTAAAATAATTATAAATGAAACTAGAGTTGAAATACTTGAGTTGTAAAACAACATATTTTGAAATATCTCACTGGTTAGAACTGGCAATCAAAAATTTCTTGCTGGAATCATAAAAATGTGCGAAACTCTTATTGCCGGTTGAGTAGGATGTTAAAAACATTAAATTTTTAATAAAAATGGATATGTCAGAAGTGGGTACCTTTTTTGGGTAATAGATTTCAATCCAAAGGAAAACATTTGTATAATAGGTTAAAAGTTGGGGTTTTCCTTGAAATTTCTTTGGCATATTAAGTTATTCCACCCCAAGTGACCCCATATGAGTCACTAATGTCCAAAAATAAATTAAAACCACATTTTAAGAGTCAAATTTTGAAACATTTTCTTAAGAAGAGCAGTAGATCCCCGTTTTCAGCATAAAGCTCAGTGTTATCCCCTAAGTTTTTAAATAAGCTATATTACTTTTCAAAACTTACTTGTAATTATCTTAAATAGTTAAATTTGCTATATTTTAACATTTGTGAACGCATAAGGGAATGCTAAGGAGCCATTTATGGTCAATCCTCCCTCCAAAGAAGTATAATTTCATGGGCCTGGGTTTCAGTCTATTGTTATAGCAAAAAAAATAGGTAAATCATGACTGAGGCCAATCATAGCTGATATATTGCCTAATGAACGAACTATCCATTCGACAATTGTTTCAAAAAATTTTTGGAATCATATTTGGATCCCAAAACTAGCCAGTGAAATAATTGTCCCCTGAATTTTGAAAGCGCGGCATATTTATGAAAAATATAACTATTTCTACTTTAAAAAATTAAAAATACCGCTTTGTACTGACCAAACTTGAGGGGAAATGTATCTGAACTACCAATATTTAAAATATGTACCACTCACAATCCACTGTTTTTTTTGCAAAAAAGATCCTCTTATTCTACGGCTATTGTTAATATATGATAGCATATTACATTGCCACTTTGGCAGTTGTTTTTGAATTGATAATACATATAGGTGACTAATATGATTAAAATTGCTCTTAGAAACCCTAACTTGTGAGATATAAGAAGTTATCGACAAAAAAAATTTAATTTATATAATTTTAAAAAATATGAAAAATTACATATTTTTGTTCTATTTGAGGCCAATCCGGAGGCAAAAAGAGTTATTATAATGGAATAATATTTTACACAAGTTAGTTTCAGACCATTTGGCACCCTTTTCTTGCTGTGCCCGATAGAATTTGTGAAATTTTTTTTTAGCCATAGGAAAATGACCCACCCTATTGTATATATGTCTTATTAGTCTGTGTAAATGAAATTCTCGGTTCGTCACCATGGCAACGCAATAGAAATTCATTGAGACTAGTAGTGAGCCGCCAATTTTAACTACCCAGACTAGAGTATTCAACAAGAAGTGGAAAAAAGTTTCCAATATAAATTAGCCATGTTAACTCATATAAAAGTCCTTTATTGCATTCCTTAATAACTATAATTTATTATTTTATATGATTAATGTTAAGAGTAACAAATATAACGAAAGGTAGTAGGTATAACAAAAAGATAAAATTTGCATTTGGATATGGGATTTTAAAATTTCGCATTTTATTAGGAACATTCATATTTTGCATTTGAATATTATTTTGAATCCGAATAATATTCTTGTATTCTGATGAAAATTTACTCCGTATTAATCTGAAATAGTTTTCCTAAAGGCATTAGAGCAACAATCAGATAGAAATTTCAATTCATTTGCAAACAAAGGCGCCAATTTTCTCATCTAGGCAGCCAAATGAATTGAAATGAAATACCAGAGCTTTTAAATCCTCGTCAAAAAGAACATCCATTCTCTATGTCATTGAAATTTTCTTGGAATCTAACATTCAAACAATTTTCTTATTCCCTCAAGAAGCAAAACAAACATTGTACTCTTATTTAATATAAACGAACCCGGCATTTGAATTCAAGAGTGAACCGCTGTAAATCGTTTCATATGCATTCAAACCCCATTCTAAATCTGTAGTAGAAAAAAAAAGAAAACAAATCCAATATCTCAGGTTCTTTCAGAAAATGAAACCACAAATTGAGTTCCGGAACGTAATGCTATCTTGAAGCTTTACGCAGATTAGAGATACATTTCGTTAAAGCAAAGAAAACATTCAAAGTCGCTCTTTTCTTCAAATCCTTGAGTTTTCTTCTCTTGTAATCCTCTAGCCCTATCAAGGTTGCCCCATTTTTGTAAAAAGACATAAAAGTAAGACGTTGAAGAAAAAACCATTCCCTGCTCCAATGTCTTCAATATGTTATCAGTGTATCAAAGGGTTTCACTGACGTTTGAAGTATTGATCTTGCCCATTGGGCGCCGAGGACCGGGTATGGCAAAGCGGAAACGCATTAACTTAGAGACAGATGAGTCGTATACGCCGTAGACTGTATCGTATGTAATCTTCGGGAAAACAAGAAAAAAGCGTGTAGTGATTTTGTCCGACAAGTTTCTGGTTTTATGTGGGATTTTTTACGGATGGAGATATTTCTTTCACGGATGACTAATTCTCCATTGAGATGTTTTATCTTCTTTCTTTTTTTATGAAGTGGACATTGACGTATTCTTCTTTGTTTATATGGAGTGGTTACAAGTTTTTCCCTAAAAGCGAATTTACGCATTTATGCGTAGTAGGTCAGTACATTTTTAAAGAATAAACATAATGTTTTTTGTTCCCCAAAATATTATTATTATAAAATTAAATTATAAAAATAAATTATTATTATGTTATTATAAAAATAAAGCTAAATATAGACTTTTTACTCTATAAGTCTTCTTATGAAACTAGTAATCATATTTCGTAGCCGTCGTCAGTTGAAAACTCTTTATCTCAAAAATTGAAATTGAAGTATAATTTCATAATTTTTCTTACTGTATGTATATAAATTGTAAATCAATTTCAACTTGCCACCTGAATTACATTACGTACATTACTACCTTAATTACATTACGACTCCTTGCTTCCTCATATGTAATGTGTTTTTCATTTGTTTACGTTGTTGTTTTTTAGAGAATAGTACATTTGTCGTAAAGTTTATTTATAATACAGTAGAGTTTAAAGTAAAAAGAAATATTATTTACAACAAAAAAGTATTTTCAATGAATAGGTCTACATTTAAAAAAATTAAAAATAAAGAAAAAATCATTCTAATCTTATTAATAACTAAATATAAGAAATCCGTTTTCACAAAATAAAAAAAAAATGAAAACTGAAAAACAGATAAATATTGTTTTGAAAAATTAAATTGTTTATTAAAAACTTACTAAACCCCAATATTTTAACACATTTAGAAACACTGAAACGTGACTGTCCTAAATCCCTAAAAATTTTTTAAACATATTTTATAATATTTAATCACAACATTATTCAAAACGAAATTTTATCCAAAAAGAACCATTGCATACATAATTCCTGATTTTATTTTGTATACAACTTCTAAAAAAGTTCCATTCATTCATAACGTTTAAGTTCCTAACTCAGAGGCTGACATTAATTAATGAATATAATAACTTCATTTAGGCCATTGAAAAATACATGGAGAGTGCAAAAAAAAACCTTTTTCAGTAAAGCTAAGAATAGTAGATCACGAAAAAAAGACCCATTTTCCATGGTTTACTTAATTTTGAATCACATTAAAATCAATAAAGCTCCCGTGCATGAAATTGAAAGAGGTATTCTTTCTAGTTTTTTTTTATATCCTGATAGAGACGAGGGTGTCTGCATTAAATAATGGGAAGTTTTAGTAAAATTCCAAGAAAAAATTCAGTAAAGTCTTGAAATATCTTGTTTGTTGTTTACTGAAGACAAAAATTAAAATTGGGAATAGCCGATGTTGTTTATTTTGTTCAAAACTTAAACTTCATCCTTTTTTCAGATTGCATCTTATAACTAAGCTTATTTTTATTCCTGTCTGTGTTTTGAACTATTCATTTCCTCAATAATATCAGGATATTCCTGAGGAAGTTTAATTTATTTATTCGAGAATTTATAACGAAGTTAAACTTCTGGAGATTTTTTTTTCAATAATTCCACGTAATAGTATGTTATTCTCGGTAGTTCTCTTTACTTAGGTCCTAAGGAAGTAAAACGATTGAATTCAGTAACAAGTTTTAAAAAGTTTTAGAGTAACAAAAAACTTCATATTTACAAAGTAAATTTGTTTCCTTTTCAGGTTAAAATGGGATGTGTGCCTGGTTTTCGGAAAATTCATAAATAATTTAATTCATAATTCATAAATAAGGTATTATAACATTGGTGAATTCTTCCACTTAAAATTTTTTTGATTATAATTTCAAATATATTTTTAGCATATCATTTTGAAAAACAAAACAAGATTCATCTTTATTCTGACCTTTAAAAATGGCATTTAAAATGAAAAGAGTATATATGTTGCGGGCAATGTGATAAAACAGGCATTATTAATAATGCCCGAAGTGGAAGAGGGCAATGCGATAAATTTAATGGCATTTATCAATGAAATTTATCACTTTGTCCACCTCCACTCCAGGCGTTATTAATAATTCCCAATTAATCACTTTGTCCGTAACTTATCTACACTAGCGGAAATAAAAATCCCAACACCAAGAAGGAAAGGAGATAACAAAGTCAAATTTATTTCTATGAATGCACATAGTATCAATGTGAATTGCTTAAAAAATCAGCCTTCCTGGATATTAGGGGGCCGAGAAAATCGGTGAGGAGTGTTGTCTCCATAGGTGTCCATTACCGCCGTCACACGTCATGGTATTGAGTGACAGGGGCTCTAAATGACTTTTGAGGGATTGGAGGACCATGTTGCCTCCTCATGTAGTCCAAATTCATATGGTGCACCAGCGGACGTTGCATACCGGACTAGGTGATTTCTCCTCATTGACCGGACTTGTTTTGTGGGTGTTGGTTCTTACGAACGGATAGGCCAGGGTAAAAATGCAACATAGGGGGTTAAGAAGAATGCTTGGACATTGCATAAAACATGTGTTTGTGCCTTTTTCTCTTGAAATTTGTCCCAAGGACAGGTCTGAAGGTAAGGACGGACAACCGGCTAAAAAACCTCAATGAAGCAGCTTTGGTTGGCCAAAGTACCGATAGATCATACTGAGGACAAGCGGCAGTGGGATGGATGTCGTTTGCAGTACTGCGGATCGTCTGTTCGGTCCGCATAGCTTCTTACATCTTTGTCTATAAACAAGGGGCTGAAAATGGGCATTTCTGTTTCCAATAGTGCACGAAATAAGGAAATGAAGTTCCCAATTTCATGACATTGTGTTTATGAGAGAATCCTGATTAGGTTTGGAGTACCACGACGGTTGGGTATGAGTTTGAAGACACAATGGAGAGAGCGCACTCAGCTGATGATTTGCTAATCGTTCCACGGAGTGGTGATGCAAGGTAACGGCGTGGGGATGCATTGGATTCCATTTCTGCAACTCCTGAGTATGATTCACCAGTACGTTTTCCAACTAGAGCTGCGTCATTGAGATTTTGCAGCCGGTAGACCGTCCTTATCTTCAGACCTGTCCTGGGGACAAATTTCAAGAGAAATATGCACAACCACATGTTGTGTGCAATGTCCAAGCTTTCTTCTTAACCCACTAGTTTGCATTTTTGCCCCGTCTTTCCCGTTCTCTAGAACCAACACCCACAAAACAAGTCCGGTCAATGAGGAGAAATCACCTAGCCCGGTATGCAACGTCCGCTGGTGCACCATATGAATTTGGACTACCTGAGGAGGCAACATGGTCCTCCAATCCCTCAAAAGTCATTTAGAGCCCCTGTCACTCAATACCATAACGTGTGACGGCGGTAATGGACACCTATGGAGACAACACTCCTCACCTATTTTCTCGGCCCCCTAACATCCAGGAAGGCTGATTTTTTAATCAATTCACATTAATACTATGTGCAATCATAGAAATAAATTTTACTTTGATATCTCCTTTCCTTCTTGGTGTTGGGATTTTTATTTCCGCTAGTGTATTATACTCTTAAATATGTCTAGTTAAAAAGGAAAATAATACTGGTTAAAACACAGAAATCATATTATTTCAAATTTGCTCTTAGGCTAAGCTCGCATTAAAGACTTTTGTCACGGCGACAGAGACAAAAGTATCCCCTTGGCTATTGCAACAAGCTAGAGCACGCGCATTAGGCGACGAGACTCTTGGCCGATTGGCAAAAATCTACCATAGAAATGCATTGCTCTCGAGTGACCTAGTGTTTATGGTCGCCGCGACAGAAGTCTCTAGTGCGCGCTTAGCCTTACACAAAATAATGAAATAGTTTCTTCTTTAAAAAAAGTAACAGTTTAATAGAATGAAAAACGCGTTTGCGTTATCTGGGATGCGTTTGAACTTTCGTCTGCAATCCATTAATTCTATAAAGGAAATAATGGAGGATAGAATGTGGCATAACTAAATAATATAAAATCTAGGTTTTCCCATAAGTGTAAGATAAATAACAAATTCAAACACACAATGTTATTTTCATATACCTAAAACACGACTTCAAAGATTATTATTTTCTAAAAACAATTTACACATAAAACCCCAGAGCCAATCCCTGCCAATTATTATACACGAACATAGCCAAAAGCGCCGCGAGTGAATTACACTGTTCTACAAATTTGACCTTCAAAATTTTTTCCTTGATGAAAATAGTCAATTCTTATAGATTTTGGGTCGCTGAATACGAAAATCACCATTAAAATTCTCAATTGACTCAGGATTTTCGGGGAACAGCCCCTCCCCCTTTTTACGTTTTTCGACGACCTTATAACTTTAAACTCGATTTTCAGGGTCAAAAAGCATTATTTTTGTCTTCAAATTGCTCCCCAGTTAACAAGTAATGTTCAAATTAATAAAATATGATAAATTTATTACAAATGGATAGGGTTAAGGGGTAATTACCCCCCTAAAAATACAAAAAAATAGCTAAAAATTAAAGAGGTTTCTATACGCTATTTTTCCTCTTATTTTTTACGCAAATCCCGTTAGAAGGGTCCTAACCCTTCCCAAAGGACCCAAATTTGATGACAATATGCAGCAATAATTTTTACTAAAAGCGGTTGAGGTGTTAGCCTACCAGAAGTCCCCGCGGAAGAGTTCGGAAGACTTCCAGAATCGCGAAGGCGCTCGCGAGTTCAGGAATTAATATCGATGATTTTGAAAAGATTACAAATGACGTTTTTCTTATATTTTGGGTGTATCCTAAGTAGAAACTCTTCAGTTCTTTAAAAACTGACCGGTTTTCGGGAGTGAGGATTCCATGTTTCAAGATGATAATAGATGCACGGCTGTGGATAACAATTAGGGGGCATCCCCTTAAAAACTGAGGGTGATGGAGAAAAATGGGTGTCATATTTGAATTCAGCAGATTATTTTACACAAGAATCAGCTGAAATTCAGTAAGTGGCTTCAAATTTTTTTTTGTACAGCACAGTTAAACTCTAAGTGCGGCATTGAACCCTTCCGTGGGTGCTCTGGGGGTGCTCTCACCTCAACCGCTTTTAGCAAAAATCATTGCTGCATATTGCCATCAAATTTGGGTCCTTGGGGAAGGGTTAGGACCCTTCAAACGTGAATTGCGTATAAAATGAGAGGAAAAAATAGCGTATAAAAACCTCTATAATTTTTAGCTAATTTTTTGCATTCTTAGGGGGTTAACTACCCCTTAAACCTATCCATTTGTTATAAATTTATCATATTTTATTAATTTGAACATTTTTTGTCCCCTGGGGGGCAATTTGAAGATTAAAGTAACGCTTTTTGACCCTGAAAATCGAGTTCAAAGTTATAAAGTCGTTAAAAAACGTGAAAAGGGGGAGGGGCTGTTCCCCGAAAATTCTGAGTCAATTGAGAATTTTAATGGTGATTTTCGTATTCAGCGACCCAAAATCTATAAGAAATGACTATTTTCATCAAGGAAATTTTTTCAGTGTAGAACAGTGTTATTTTACTACCCTACTTGTCTCCAATATGCATGCTTTGTTTCCTTCTTAATTAACCTAGCTTATTCAAATAAGGCATTTTAAGAATGAAGGCATTTGGATAAGTAGCCATTTAAAAACCCTTTTAATTTTTTTCATAGTAAAAAAAATCCCATTGTAATTGAGGTGTTCCGGGGAGATTTTTTTCGAATGCTTATTTTTTTTTTCAATTTCTTTTGTCATGTTTATTTTTTAGAACTCAGATTTTCCCACTTTCTTAATTAATATAATTTTATCCCTTTGTCTCACGTCTACTAATTTCTGTTCAGTTCTATTGATTTTGTTATAGATGATTATTATATTTCCTCTAGTCTTTAATTTCGCGTAAGAAACAGTTTTTATGTTTTTAGGAATACTTTTTTTACACTCATAATAAGAAAATATTAAAAAACAATGGAGCAAGCTAACAGAACAGCTAGGTTTCTGGTGTAAGGATTATTTTTATTCCCCTTTTACAATGATAATAGATTTAGGAATAACTTTTATTTCTGTATAATGTATTTAAAAATTACGCTTGAGATTCATCTTTTATATTCTGAAATAAAACGATATTCAAACCGATTATATTTTTCATATTTAATGTTTAAACCAGTTTTTAATAATAATAATAATAATATATATATATATATATATATATATATATATATATATATATATATATATATATATATATATATATATATATATATATATATATATATATATATATATATATATATATATATACAGGGTGTAAAGAAAAGTCCCTTTACCCTGAAATAAATAGCTAACGGAGAAAGCTGAAGCTATGCAGTTAAGGCAACGGCATAGTAAAGTGACTATGCGCAACCGAATGCGAACGACCGCAGCGCGCTCAGTGGCGGACTTTGGAAGTTAGCCATTGCAAATAAAAAACTAAAATAGATAGAGAAAAATTTTCAATTAGAAAGTTGTAGACAATCTAATAATTAGTAGGAAACCACGTTTGGTTTATAAAAATCGGATAATTTGTCCCCTGTATAACTAAAAATTTCCGAAATCTATGCACTCCATTTTGTATTGTTGTTTCTCATCTTTTTGTATTATTGCACAATTTATTGCATAAATGCATAACAATAATAATTATATTATTAATAATAATAGTTTTTATAATAATATTAATAAAAATAAATACCCCTCATTTTAGCCCAATTTTTTAAAGTGAAAATCAACAATCGCTTTGAATCCTTTAGCCTTAACCATATAGCATTTGCAATGACGTGACGCTGCACCTGGCAACCGTCCTAGCAACAGCCCCAAGGTTTTGGCACATGCTTTTCCCGCTCTTTTTTAAAAGTGAAACTTCAAAATTTAAAAATTGCAATTAAAAAAAATTGCGCGTATATTCCTCTCTTGACTATATCGAATTGACTATACTATTTTTATTATTAATATTATTATTATTGTTCTTATTATTAATGTTATTATTATCATCAAAATTTTCTAACGTAAGGATGTATTTATGCAATAAATTGTACAATAATACAAAAAGAAGATGAGAAACAACAATACAAAATGGAGTGCATAGATTTCGGAAATTTTTAGTTATACAGGCGAAAAATTATATATATATATATATATATATATATATATATATATATATATATATATATATATATATATATATATATATATATATATATATATATATATATATATATATATAAAAAAAATTCATCGATTACTAGTCAAAATTGGCATAATTACCCTGAGAAGCAGACCCAGACAACAAAAATTAAAAAAACAAAGAATTAGCCGGCACCCACTTCATCAGGAACCCCGGGTGCCAGCGAACCACGGTTTTCTGTGATGGCCGATAGGGCGATATACGCCAAGGAATAGATATCGGCCATCGGGGTCCGAACCGTGGGAAAAAAACAGAGGAGAAAGTAAAACTTACGATGGTTTCAAGACGAATTTATATTCAAAGTAATGAAAAACAAGGCAAGATGTTGCCAAAAAATTCAAAAAAACCCGAGAAAAGATTGCTGCCAGATATACCACAAAAAAACCAGATGCTAATGCAGATGAATTGCGTCACTGTGTTGTTGTTCTTTAAGGGTGTATGTGCATAAAACAAAGTCTTCAGGGTAAGACCGCTAACAAACCCACTTTGTTGTGTAAGGCGGATTTAAAAAACATGTGTTGTATACGGAAAAACTCCAGAAAAAACTCCATAAATCTTAAGAAATCGTATTCAAAATATTACGATGTAGGCTGTCAATCAATTTATCAGGAAAATCATTAGATTTTAATATGTTGAAGAGTTCTTTTATCTGTCTTCTTAATAAATCACGATTTGAACAAATTTTCTTAAATCTTGCAATTTGGCTATTTATTGTGTTGTAATACACTTTTTTAGAGATGTTCGATTCCCAATATATTAGTTTAAGAACTTTAAAATTAAAAAGGTTTCTTTTATCAAAAACATCTATTTCTTTTATCTAAACATATATATATATATATATATATATATATATATATATATATATATATATATATATATATATATATATATATATATATATATATATATATATATATATATATATATATATATATATATATATATATATATATATATATATAATATATATATATATATTTCAAAATTGCGTTGCACGGCTTTTATTCGAAACCAGCGCCGCCTAGGGTCATGGAAGTAAGGTCAACCCCTAGGTAAGTGACCCTGGAGAATCCATTGAGATGACTTACAGCGCCCCTAGTGGCGAAATTAGAAAGTTAAAAAAATTAATTTAAAAACTAAAGGAGAGAGAGCAAAAACCTTAATGAAAGTATTGTTGCCAACGTCAAGAAGAACTCACTGAAAAAAATTTGATCAAAATATCTTCAATATTCGTGGAGATATTAGCATGTGAAAATAGCACTTTTTCAGGGGTCAAAATGTAAGAAGTTCGCATATTTGCCAATTTTTCAGTGTTATTGTGTAGTTTTGTGTTTTTTTAGTTGAAAGAACACAAAATTTAATCAAAAAATCAAAAATATTTGCAAATATGCGAACTTTTTACTTTTTGACCCCTGAAAAAGTGCTATTTTCACATGCTAATATCTCCGCGAATATTCAAGATATTTTGATCAATTTTTTTTCAGTGAGTTATTCTTGACGTTGGCAACAATACTCTCATTGGGGTTTTTGCTCTATCTCCTTTAGTTTTTAAATTAAATTTTTTTACTTTTTAATTTCGCCGCTAGGGGCGCTGTAAGTCCTCTCAATGGATTCTCCAGGGTCACTTACCTTGGGGTAGACCTTACTCCCATGACCCTAGGAGGTGTTGGTTCCGAATAAAAGCCGTGCAACGCAATTTTGAAACACCCTGTATATAGAAACCTTCTATTACTTCTCTAAACAATAACATGTCTTGTATAATTTTAAAATTAGATGGTAAAACAAAATTTGAAGCACTTAGCTTTTAGGAATTGTTTATTTTCTTAAAAGCAAATATAGTTAACCCGGAAATGAGATTTCTCTACAAAAAAGTATAATTGCGACATACATTTTAATAAGGTTTCTTAAAATAGTGTTACTAAATGTTTATTAATGTAAGAAGCTGAAAAATGTTTTTTTCACAGGTAATTGAACAGTTACAGATTAACAGAGCTCATTAACCAACAGATATGCCATAATTAGTAATTTCTTCACGTTACCCAGTGGGCACCTGTGGACCAAAGCCACGGACGTGGAGTACTGTTGTCCACGCCCTTTACACACATTCGAAGACATAACCCCTTTTAAAAGGGGGGCACACTCATTCATCACACGACAGAAACCCAGGAATACGGGTTCGCAGTCAGATGCTCAATCCACTAGGCCAGTACGTCGGGAGCCTCAAATAGTTTCAAAATATATACCGTAAAACGGGGTGAATCGGATCACTTTTGAACTTTGAACTGCTGTCAAAAGTTAAGTAATAAAGATTTTGTAAAGCTTTAAAAATAATATTTCGAGTCCCAATTAATACTTTAAGAACCCGTTGTTATTTCTCTTCAAAACGGCAGTTAGAAAAGAAGACCGTAAACCACAATTTTCGTAAATTTTTTTCGGGCCGCTTTAAAAACTGTGAAGAATGCATTATTCATGGCTAATAAAAGTTTTGCTTCATATTTGCAATGTTTACATTAAGATGTCAAAGTTTTTAGAGGATTTTATAAGTTTAAGATAGTAAATTTTGGCTTTAAACTGCATATAACTGGTAATTTTCCATAATTCTTTAGCACTTCTCTTGCTCCGTTGAGCAGCTGGGAGCTGGTGTATGAAATGAAATCAAGACAGAAGTTTTGCAGATGTTTTTTCTGAAATAAATAAATTGTTAAGGCATTGAGAGGTCTTTCCATAACATTATTGTTTTATCTGTTTCCAGTTTCAAAAAAAATTAGTGTTACTTTTTTTATTGTTTTCATATGGAGAAAAGAAGAATATATGAAGAATATGAAGAAAGAAATTAAGCTAGTGCAATTCTCAGAAGCTAAAATAATGCGCTATTAAATATCGCACTGATTTCTGCACATATATTCAAAGATAATTTAATATACGGGAAATTACTAAACAGCTAGGTCTATGTAAGTTTTCTGGTTAATTTTGAAGTCGTTTTAGTGAAAATTTCTTTAGAATGAGACCAACAAATACCGAGATATGTTTTTCGCAATAGATGTTGTGTTTGAGATCCAAATATTCAATCTAAAACTTATCGGTTTACCTTAAAACTTTGACACATTAATGTAAACATACAGCAAAACTTTTATTAGCCATGAATCATGCATTCTTCCCAGTTTTAGAAGCGGCTGAAAAAAATTTAACGAAAATCGTCCTTTGCGGTCTTCTTTTCTAACCGCCATTTTGAAAAGAAATAATACCACCAGAACTACCAAACCATGCATTATATTCTTAAACATACATAAACCAAAATCCCGTTTGTTTGAAATCTCCACCTATTACCAGTGTTTTTTAAAATCCAAACACGCATTTTTATGACTGATCCGATTCACCCCGCTTCCCCTCTTCAGTAGTCGAAATGGACTTGTTTTGCTAAAAAATTCAGCAAAAATCGGAATTGCAATTTATTTTAAATTTGATTGCAAAGAAATCTTTCGAAGAATTGGGACCACAGGGGGGATACCGAAAATTGAGAAAAGAAATTTATTTTTAGGGTGCAATAAGCAAAGTTTTGACATCCACGTTTTTGTGACCTTATTTGTATTCAACTTCAAAGTGTATTCTTACAAGTTTTAACTAACTACTTTAGATCAAGAAAACTAGAATGTATAAACTTTCAGGAAATAAGTACTATAGCAAAACATATGTTAAAATGAGGAAGTTGCATGACTTTTTTTAAATTTTTTTTAATGGATTCTTCATGCAAAAATAAGCAACTGCCCAAAATTTGAGGCCGATCGAGAAATTTTTCACAATAAAGAAATTAACAAAAATCCCCTTTTTCAAAGCTCGTGAAAACACTAAGAGTTTGGGATATGACGTCATCTCACGATGACCATTGTTGGAAAGCAGCGGAGTTGATGGTATGATTGTTGACGTCATCGTACGGTGTTTTCACTAAGCGTTTTCAGTCACGTTTTTTACTCGACTTTTAAATTAAAATATTTAATTACTTGAACAATTTTTTTTTGAAAAATTGTCTAGATATTTCATTTTACCATACAAAAACCATTCGGAACACGTGTTTGCTAATGAATATCTGACACATGCAACTTCCTTAGTAAGCACTTTTCACAATCACAAAAGTTATCAATTTAAGTATTGGCAGGAAAAACCTTTCAATGAAGTTCCAACATATTAATATACACTTAATATGCAATCAAGGTGATCTGTAACAGGTAGACAGCTTTATTAAAACTTGGCATATTACGAATCTTTCTTGGATTTAATATCCTGGAATAAATACTATCTTTTTACGTTATTTAACAATTACAAACAAGAAAAGCGTGAAAAATTAGAAGCAAAAAAAATATCTCACACTTAACGAACACTTAATAGAAATGCCCAGCTCCAAAATATCTTTCTTTCCACCCCATCAAATGAAGATTGAAGCTTTTTTCGAAAGCACCAGCAACTGATCAACTTCAAAAAATAAAAGCGAGAGAAAAAAAAAGACAGAAATAAACAGAAACGACGAAAGGGCATCGCTTTAAACTGATTTCAGCAGTAAACGCTTAAAATTGAATTATTTCCAGAAGTTTCCAAAAGGGTGGAATGGATTAAAAAAGAAGTAAAGCGCGAACCATCAAGGATATTTACTGACGAAGCAACTGGGTCGAAAGCACGGACATTCCCCTTGAATGACACTGTTTAAAATCCGAAGGGGGGAGAAAAAATTGGGGACAAAAAACTTTTTCCCATAAAAAAAGAGCGCTATAACGGTGCTCATCAGCATATTTGCTGTTTCCAAGGGTGATAAGGTGACTCGTTTAATGGCTGCGATCAATATTTGCGCTGTGATTTGGAAAGGGTGAGCTGAAACAAATAATCATAAATGGGAGTTGGATAGGTGAGAGAGTTTTCAAGCTGTGTAATCTGTTTGGTGGAGCGGGCAAATTAATTAATTTAATCATTGTTCATTGGTTTGAATTATGTGTATCTGGCAATGGGATCAAATCTCACTAACCAAAAAGGTCATGGCTAGTTCACAGGGTTGGTAATAGGGTTTTAAGGTTTTAAATTTTTGTTTTTAAGATCTAAGAACACATTTAGTCATTTACCTAAGTCATAAAAATACAAATTTATGATTTTTCATGATCGTGATATGAAATTTATGATTTTTTATTCGTCACCATACTGCCGAGCCTGTGAACTAGCCACGAACTTTCAAAAAAAAAGTGGGAGCAGGAAATAAGTTTATAAGTTTAATTAGAAACGTGTGCCCGTTTTAAACTTGATAACGATCCGAAAATGATGTGCTTTTGGTTCTATAACATTGACTTCTTCTATGAAGTGTAATGCGCACATTTATCACGATTTTATTTTAACTAATCCTAAAGAGAAAAAAAATTATACTTACTGCAAAGAATACATGTATTTCATCATTAATACGTTTAACCAATAGATAATATGATTAATCTTTGTCATGTGTAGTGTCCAAATAACTCAACTAAAACTATCAATGTTTCCAAGGGTGATAATATGATTAACTAGCTGTTATACCCGGCCTTGCACGGGTGGGGTGTATAAATTTATTTTTTAAAGTTTTCTTAAAATACATTTATAATTTTGTAAATCAGCAATATTACAAATCATCACAGTATCCCAGGCGCCTCTTTCCTATCCCGATGTTCCCGCTAATTATCCAATCCCGGTGTTCTTGTCACTTTTTACAATCCCGATGTTCCTGATAATGTTAAATATCTTGGTGCCTTTATAAAAAAACAAATTTGAAACTATAATAAAAAGTTTAGTAAATGAAAAAGTCTAGTGATCTGTCTCATTTGAAACAATGTTTTATTTTTAACTCGTTTTCCATGAAACAAATTTTATTTTTCAGTAAATATATTTATTTCAAAGGAAAAAAATCTTGAAATGGAGGAAATGTCCACGCCTTCAGTGTGGTCTAAAATGAGATGCGGAACACACATACAGGGTGGTTATAAAGAAAGTAACCCGACTTAAGGGCCTCTAGAGGCCAAACCATTCATCGGAATTGAATGAAATTTTGGTGGAAGACGTTTTGAGGGATGGGAAAGAGAATGGTATGAGTCGGAGCAGTCTAACTTTATCAGTTTCGGTTAAAGTGAAAATTTTTTTGAAAAATCCCAATGTAACCCCCCTTTTTTATTAGCGCTATGTGATCCCCGATGTCTAAAAACACAAATAGAGTTGAAACGGCACCTCTAAGTTGTAAACTCGCTCCTAGAGAGGCAATTGAAAACAGCTATGAAACTGTTATTTTTGTAGCATCTAGACTAGTGAATTGTTAAGAAATTCTGACTAGTGAATCAAAAAATAACAATGAAGTCAGAATTTCTTAACAATTCACTAGTCTAGATGCTACAAAAATAACAGTTTCATAGCTGTTTTCAATTGCCTCTCTAGGAGCGAGTTTACAACTTAGAGGTGCCGTTTCAACTCTATTTGTGTTTTTAGACATCGGGGATCACATAGCGCTAATAAAAAAGGGGGGTTACATTGGGATTTTTCAAAAATTTTTTCACTTTAACCGTAACTGATAATGTTAGACTGCTCCAACTCATACCATTCTCTTTCCCATCCCTCAAAACGTCTTCCATCAAAATGGCATTCAATTCCGATGAACGGTTTGGCCTCTAGAGGCCCTTAAGTCGGGTTACTTTTTTTATAACCACCCTGTACATACACACACAGCCACAACCGTTTTTATTTATATAGAGATTAATAAAATGGCCTAGTAACTACAACACTGGTACTACCAAAGTTTCCTATTATTGGCTTGCATGACTGGTAAAACAGGTTTTCAAACACGGAAAAATGGGAAAAAAGAATGAAAGACTGATTTTCTTTTTATAAATTATAGCCCATGTCCTATTCTGATGTATAAGCTACATTATTGTAAAATTTCATTAAAATCCATTCAGTAGTTTTTGCGTGAAAGAGTAACAAACATACAGACAAACATTCACAATTACAATAGTATTAGGATTAGTATTATAGTAGTATTAGGAGAGGATATTTACTTACGCTGTGAATTGGAAATGGTGAATTCTGAAACAAATAATCAAATATTAAGTTAAATAGGCAAATGGGTTTGGGAGCTGTGTAATCCTATTGATAGAAGGACATAAATAATGATTACTAATTAAATTAATGATAAGTAAGTTATATCTTTGGTTTGAATTGTCTCGGAAATAAAATTCCAATTTAGCGTTCAGTAAGCAAGGGGAGGAAAGAAAATTAGTTCTTTTATTGAATTTTATTATTATTATTGTTACTTTTATTATTATTATTACTTTTATTATTATTATTATATTATTACTTTTATTATTATTATTACTTTTATTATTATTATTACTTTTATTATTATTATTATTATTATTATTATTACTTTTATTATTATTATTACTTTTATTATTATTATTATATTATTACTTTTATTATTATTATTACTTTTATTATTATTATTATTATTACTTTTATTATTATTATTATTATTATTATTATTATTATTATTATTATTATTATTATTATTATTATTATTATTATTATTATTATTATTATTATTATTATTATTATTATTATTATTATTATTATTATTATTATTATTATTATTATTATTATTATTATTATTATTATTATTATTATTATTATTATTATTATTATTATTATTATTATTATTATTATTATTATTATTATTATTATTATTATTATTATTATTATTATTATTATTATTACTATTACTATTACTATTACTATTACTATTACTATTACTATTATAATCTTGAATGACACTGTGTAAAATCCGAGGGGGGAGAATTAGTTCTTATATTGAATTTTAATATTATTTTATGAATTGAAACTTACTTCACATAAATTTAAATATGACCTACAACAATGATTGCTTCTATGAATTTTATGGTTACCGCTATTTTTATTTACGTTACTTGAAATTAAATTTTTAAATAACTAGGTAGCTGCCGCCCCCTGCTCGCTATCGCTCGCCAACACCCGTAAACTGCAGACGCAGGACCTTTTGGAATTGCTTCGCAATTCCCACAAATTCCAACTCGCACTATACACTTTATAAAGCAACTAAAAACAATTTACAGAAAAAACGTCAACCAACTTTCCAAAATACGTCACCAAATCCCCTTCATGAATAAATCTCCCTTATAAGTTTGAATATATATATTAACTCGAACTTATCAAAAATTTACTTTTCATCTATGATTATAAAAATAACTAATTCTAATTTTTTATCAATATTAGGACCAAACAAAAACCATTATTTTAAAGTAACTCGTTAGTATAATATGTTTAGTGTTTATCATTCATATTTTTAAACCCAGACTTGTTAAACAATACCGTTTAAGCAATTGAGAATAATAAGACAACACATCACTCTATGTTTAAAATTAATTTCGATAAAATCAGACTAAAAATTATAAATATTGAACAAAAAGTGTGAAATTTTAGTATAAATTGGCGTACATGTACGTTTTTTTAGAGCATGCTTTTATCAGTCTTTGAGTGATATTTCATCAAGAAAGTACTTTTTTAAAAGGTGAAAAAACATGTTTCATCCTTAGGATAAGCGTACATTAGAGACTTTTGTCACGGTGACAGAGACAAAATTATTACCCTGGCTATTGCAAGAAGCTAGAGCGCGAGCATAGGCGACGAGACTCTTGGCAGATTGCCAAGAATATCTCCATAGAAATGCATTGCTCTCGAGTGACTAGTGTTATAAGTCGCCGTGACAGAAGTCTCTAGTGCGCGCTTAGCCTTAAAATATAGCAATCGGTCGTTGTGATTGGATGCATAATAATTTGATTGACAGTACTTGCTTTGTAACTGCGACTTTATCCGTTATCTAAAAAATGGAAATATTTTAAAATTGAGAATTTTTTTGAAAAATCGAAGGGCCTATATATACTCGAAAATCCGGAAAGAATCCGGACATTTTGATACCATATATGTGTCATTTGATTCAGTAATTAAAAGCCTTTCTCTGGAAACCGTTCACCAAAAACTTTTCTTTAGAATAGAGACTATAATAAAAATAATGGCGCTATCCGAGTATTTAATAAATAGCAAAAACAGAATCAGAAATAATTAAATTCAAATATAACCTGATACAAAAAGTTTTTAAATTAAAACTGTTGACATTAGAACTGTAGTTTAAATTAGACCTTTGAAATAATTATAGTCAATGCCAAATAACTGTCTTAATTAAACAATTTTATTCTGCAAACTCAAGTAGTTGAGCAGAAAATATTTTATTAAAATATACATTTCCATAAAGGAATTGGCTTTAAGATTTTTACGATTTAATTACATAAATAAATAAACTAAATTTCCAATTAAAGGAGATTATTATTGATGATATGTAAATAAAACCATGAATGCTTGTCATTCTAATTTCACTGAACATATATTCACAGGTATCACTGGTTGATAGAAAAAAGAAAAAAACTTTTAATAATCTCATTAAATATATTGTATACTGAAGAATTCATAACTGGATAAGGAATGAAGTATTCATGATACGTATTCCAATTTCCTCGCTTAATTTTCCAATAAGGTTGAAATTCAAAATTTGAGTAAAAAAACTAGCTATTTTTATAATCACGTTAGCTTTACAGAATTCTGATAAAACTGTTTTTGTTTTATTTTGTAGTTAACGCTATCAATAAGCTTTTTAAACTAGTTACGCCGTAATTAATAGCAAATTGTTCAAAAGTCATGAAAATAACCTGAATAAAATTTAGAACCATCATGAAAAGACTAAAATTCGATAAATAATGGTTAAATACGTGAGAAAACTCCAGCTCTCAAGCGTCACCTCCAACCGTGGACCGGTTTCGAGAGCTGGAGTTTTCTCACATATTCCTTTAACCAGAGGTAGTGGTAAAGTACTCCCTTTTCATAATGGCTAAATACATTAATAACAATGTTTTCTAGTGGTTAGGGATAGTGGGGACATCCCCTTCTCAGGCGCAATTTTATAGGGTATAAATTTGTGCTTAGAGGTGCAAAAAAGGGTACTAAAATCTACTCTTCAAAGTTTTGTTTAGAATCTTTGGTGCTTATAGATAATGATTTGTATCAGTTTTCTTGTAGATGGTGCAAATACTATGGAAAAGCGATTTTTTATACGTATATTTTATTATTATAATTATGTCGAGATTAAAATACGAGTACCCATTAATATTTTAGAAAAGGTAAACAAAATAGTTTACAAAAACTAAAATAGTAATTAAGCTTAGTATCCGTAGCGAGGATCACCTTGGGAGATATTCCAAAATGCCCCACACATCCCATGAGTAAAAAAATGATTTTTAATACAAAAATACACAATTTATGAATTTAAGGATTAAAATTTAGAAATTGGTCCATAAAAATTTGGAAGAACTTACTTATTAATATCATATCAGGAGTATGGAAATCAGTAAAAAAATTAAACGTGAAATATGTTTTGTTCAATTTAAGATTAAAATAGATGTTGTAAAAACTAATCCTGTACTTCGAGTCGTCTAAAGGAAACCAACATCAAAAGCTACAAATATTGTAACAAAAAAGGGCAAAGTCCTAAAGCTAAAAACACACGGCTATATATGTGAGGCGGAAATCTAAAAGGGACCTCTTGTCGCCATTCGTCGAAATGGAGTTATTATTTTTTCTCAATCTGTACAGATTTATGAAGATTTTAAGACCATCATCATCCTTGTAGCTCAAAAAATGAATCGCCAGTAATTAAAAGTTTTAATAGAATAAGTGGATTTCGCAAAAAACGACCTTAAACTTTCAAAATGCTATCCTCTCGTTATTTTTCACAGTTAAGGAATGATTCCAACAGCTAAAATTCGGTTCTAAAGGGTCCAAGGATTCATAAAATCGAGAGAAAAAAAATTCGATAGTTTTGACCTACTTCCGGTTTTTTGGCTTTTTCTCGAAATCAATTTTGCCGATAAGAGGTCCCTTTTCGCTTTCCGCCTCACATATACAGAAAATAATACAAATAAACAATTCACTTCATAAAAGTAATTCTCTTTACAGAATATCTTGTTCACGGAAAATTTAATAAACAGAATAAGTAACTCAATTCAGTTCCGCAACATTCCTCCCCCCGTTGAGACTTTGGGAGGAGTCTCAAACTAATAAATTCAATTAAACAGACATACGGAACTAAAATCATTTGCTAACAATTTAACAACAATCATTAACATTAACAAAAATTTCAAAAAGAATAAACTCTTGAACCATTTTGCTAAACATAGAGATATTTTCTCTCTCAAAAGAATTTTCATTTGTCATGATCCCGGTTACCATAAACTCACAAACATTGCAACATGCAAAGATCACCCCAGGATCAAAAATCATTCTAACAATAGACAAAACTAAGTTACAAATTCGCAGTTCACAGGTAATAAGTCCCACTTGAGCAGAACACTTTAACTTGTCTGTGTAAAGATCACACAGGTTTCTTCGTGACTAACCTTCTCAAAATTAACATTGCTTTCACATAGATCCCCAATCAATAGATTACTTAAGGACATTTTACTAACTCTAAAACATTGTTCACTTCTATGTGATTTATCACAAAGGGTACAGTTCGAAAAGTTCTTACCCCTAACTGGTTCTGTACTCACTTCGAGAACTGACTCCGTCAGGACATCATGTTTTTCCCCATCAGAACAATCCTTATCCTCGCCGTCGGAACAGTCGTTGTCCCCGCCGTCGGAACAGTCGTTGTCCCCGCCGTCGGAACAGTCGTTGTCCCCACGGTCGGAACAGTCATTGTCCCCGCCGTCAGACAGGCGTTGTCCCCACGGTCGGAACAGTCGTTGTCCCCGCCGTCGGACAGGCGTTGTCCCCGCCGTCGGAACAGGCGTTGTCCCCGCCGTCGGAACAGTCGTTGTCCCCGCCGTCGGAACAGTCGTTGTCCCGGCCGTCGGAACAGTCTTTGTCCCTAATTTCAATCTTATGTAGCTCAAATCCTCTCGTACAGCTTGAACCAGGTTTTTCAGAACTGCCAATCTTAACGTCGATCAAAATAAGCTTTTGTAGACACGGATCTTCATAAGTATAAGCTTGCTCCATATTCTTCAGCAACTCTTCCTCATCCTCCTCCAAATATTCAGAAATGTTCTCTTGACCGCTCTGAAGATCTTTTAATTTATCAACAAGTTGAAATCTAAGGAAAGAAAGTTCCTTCAGATCGGAAACATCCTTTTCTAGCTCCCTCTCCACCTTCGTTATGCAAACTGTTAGCGCACCTCTCAGCACCTTTCTTCTGGCTTTTAAGACCTTCAGAGTCATCCTTCAGATCTTCATTCATTCATGAACGAGGATTCGAAGCAATTCAAGAACGAGCAATCGAAGCACAGGCAATAGTCATGTCGTTGTCCACTATGTTGTAAAAACGAATCCTGTGCTGATCGATCCTAGACGGATCGAGTCGTCTAAAGGAAACCAACATCAAAAGCTACAAATACATTTATTGTAACAAAAAAAGGGCAAAGTCCTAAGATCTAAAAAAACACGGCTATATACGTATATACAGAAAATAATACAAATAATCAATTCACTTCATAAAAGTAATTCTCTTTAAAGAACATCTTATTCGTTTAAAATTAAATAAACAGAATAAGTAACTCAATTCAGTTCCGCAACAGTAGAATAAGGAAGTTGCATGTGTCAGATTTTCAAAAACAAACAAGTGTTCCGTATGGTTTTTTGTATGGTAAAATGAAATATCTAGTCAGTTTTTCAAAAAAATGTACAGGTAATTAAATATTTTAATTTAAAAGTCGAGAAAAAAACACGTGACTGAAAACGTTTATTGTTAAAACTATAAGATGACGTCAACAATAATGCCATCAACTCCATTGCTTTACAACAATGTTTAGTATAAGATGACGTCACATCCAAACTCTTGGCGTTTTCGCGCGCTTTTAAAAAGGGGATTTTTGTTAATATTTTTGGCAATCAAAAAATTTCTCGATCGGCCTCAAATTTTGGGTAGTTGCTTATTTTTGCAAGAGGAATCGATTAAAAAAATAAAAAAAAATCATGCAACTTCCTCATTATTGATGAATAATGTGCTATTTTTGTATTTTATTTTTATATTATTTTTGAAATTGTCTGAAGGTGGGACGATAGTGGGGTACCTTTAAGAGTTTTCTCGAATTTGGTATTTAAAAATCACCATTTGGAACAAATATTTGATACAAAAATGAGGATATTTAACACCTGAATTATGATTGAAAAAATATGATTATAAAAAATAGAAAACTAATTTTATAAAAAGTTTCTCAAGGTACCTCTATGTCCTTTAATCTTACGCCCTTTATTCAAATATTATTTAACAAATTCATTTGCGTAAGTGTCCATCAAATTATCCTTGATTTTTGGGGGAGGTTTATATTGCCATTATGGTTTTGTCTAGTTTCAATTTTATTGTTTTTTAGTCAAATTATAACACTATATATAGGGCCTGATATGACAGATTTTTTTTTGTGAATTTGAAAACGGATACCCTCTACTTTTTTTTTATAAATGCATTGACTTATTCAGATATAAAATGTTATCCTTCTACGATAATATTTACCCGTGCCGAATCATCGGTTTAATTCCATAATCGTTCCCGCTAAATACCGTCATGCTCTTTTGAACACAAAAAAATAGAAACCATGCTAAATAATTTCAAACTCATGTATTAAAATGTTTAATTAGATCAATAAATGCTCAGTTTATCGTTAAAAATAATAAAAGTTTGTAGATATTTGAATATATGACGTTCAAAAGTGATTGGTGATATTTAGCTGGAATGTTAACGGAATTGAACAGAATCTTCTCCAAAGTTTTCAAAATTAGAGTTTTCTTTAATTTGGAGAAGATTCGGCACGGTTTCATATTATCGTAGATGGTTAAAATTTTATATCTGAATAAACCAAGACATTTATAAAAAAGTAGAATGGTGTTTTGGAATTTACAGAAAAAAATATCTGGCACATAAGGGACACCAGGTTACTTCTGTGATAAAGTATTGAGAAAGTACTGAGATTTCATAATACTTATAAGTATTATGAAATTGACCATAATAACAAGACAAAAATGGATCTCAAAACTTTATCACAGACGTAACCTGTCTAAACCCGAACACCCTAACACGAATCCATTTCCAAACCACCCTTCTTCATACATCACACGAACTCGCAATTTCCTTAACACCACCCCAACTGAGCCTCTACTCACTCATTTTACCTTTCCGCAACCTTTCGAACCGACTACATGCCCTCGACCCCCTAAAAATAGATCCCATGAACAAAGTAAACTGCCTTTCACAGGTATCCCCCAATTCCCAGACTGTCCATCCCGGTATTGCTTTTCGGAGACGATCCGGATCCGTTTTTCTCTCCCCTTCAGAGCCAGACGGATCTAAGTCATTTTCTCTGGCAGGTATCTAACAATATTATGCGTTTAATCAGAGCGAAGATGGGTAGTGGAAGTTTTAGGAGTATATGTAGTGAAAGATAAGGAAAAATGTATGTGTAAGGTAGTGAAATTTCTCTGTATAAAAATTGTTTATAATGTGTTAGTATAATAACCTGTATTTAAAACCTTAAAACCTTACTGCCTGGCGTCCCTTTTTAGGGACGTTTTTTAAAAATCCTCCTATTTCTACAAAAAATTTCCCTTTGAATCGAAATTTGTACTGGTGTATTTGTACTGATATTTATATAAAATAAATAACACAAGAAGAAAGCAGAATTTTTTAAAACTTTTTTCAAAGTTGGAAGAGTGCTTTCAGTAAAGTGCTTTTTTAATTTTAAAAGAAAAAGCTTAAAAAATCATAGTTGTTATTTTGAAAAATGTTCAATGCCGATATATTTTACTGTTAATGCATTAAATCAGATAAGAGGTTTTTTTTTATTTTTCCAAAATATTTTTCTTGACCCTGTTTCGGACCCTCGAAAAGCGTCCTTGAAAGGGATGCTAGGCATGCCCCAGTGTTTTTCCCCATAGGCTCATTCCATGCCAAATCGACCAAATAAAAATAATCACCGTGCTCCTAGGTCATGGATTTTTTTCAAAATTTTTCTATAGATAGATACCTATGAGAAATACCATCACAATTTTTTTCAGAATTTTTACTCAAAAAGGAACCCCAGGAAATTTTTTTGAAAATTGGACATTTTCCACAGTTTTTTTATTGATGAGTTACAAAAAGTGACGTTTCTCAACTATTTATCAAGAAAATGAGCTGATGCTTTTGCCAAATTAAAGCTTACACTCTACACTTTCTAGTAAAATATAAAAATTCATTATTATTTAATAATTTAATTTTTTTTTCGAAGAATAGCTATTTTCGTAAAAATTGAATAACTCCGAGTTATCTAAAAACATATATTTTAAAAGTTTACCTAAGAATCATCTTGGCATATACTTTCCATAGCTTAAAAAATTGGGATGGTGTTTTGGGTTAATGAAAAATAAATAATTGTTTTCTAAAATTCGTTAAGTGGTCAATGCAGCTTTGTAATTTTCTTCCCAAAGTCATTAAAATGAAAAACTTAATTTTTTCACAAGAAAAATTCACCCTTGAAGTTATTTTCAACAGTATAAATATAAAAAAAGTGTTTTGGGAAAAAATAATTTCTTTCAACATTCAATAAGTGGTCTATGTATTTTTGTGACCGTTATTAAAAAAGACCATTATAATTTGAAAATTATATTTAAAACAAGAGTAAGTTGCCTCAATTCAGTTTTTATTTTGAATAGTAAAAAAAGGGAAGTTATAGATGTTGAAAAATAAAATAATTTGAGGTTTCTACTTTTCATTTACAAAAAATTAACTTCCTTTTTATTAATAACTTTTAAAATAAATATTTAGCATTTTAGACTTAGCCGTGATGATTTATATGTGTATGAGGATAATATTTTTAGCTATATAAAGATGGAGTAAGTAAACTCTAAATTTGTACCAAAAGTACATAATTAAGTATACCAATAATATGAAGTTCATTAAATATGTATTTAGGATTTATATATGAGTGGTTAAGTTTAAGTTTTGTATTATAAGGAAATTCTGTAGACTTTTCAAAGCTGCATCACTTACGAATTTTAGAAAAAATTATTTATTTTTCATTAACAAAAAACACCATCCCAATTTTTATACCATGGAAAGTATATGTCAAGATGATTCTTGGGTAAAATTTTGAAGTGTATGTTTTAAGATAACTCGGAGCTATTCAATTTTTTCGAAAATAGCGATTTTTCGTAAAAAATATTAATATAATTAAATAATAGTGGATTTTTATACTTTACTAGAAAGTGTAGAGTGCAAGCTTTAATTTGGCACCAGAATCAGCTCATTTGCTTGAAAAATAGTTGAGAAACGTCACTTTTTGTAACTCATCAATCAAAAAACGGTGGAAAATGTCATATTTTCATAAATTTTTCCTGGGGTCCCTTTTTGAGTAAAAATTCTGAAAAAAAAATTGTGGTGGTATATATCATGGGTATCTATCTATAGAAAAATTTTGAAAAAAATCCATGACCTAAGAGCACATGCCTTTGGTCGAGTTGGCGTGGAATGTACCCATAGTAAAATACTAGAGTTTTCTTATTCATTTCTTAAAAACGCGTTAGATTGTTATGAAATGAATTAAATAATTGATATTTATAAAAATCCCTTTCATTTTAGCTATTAAATTCATAAGTTTTGATAAGGAATTAATTTATTTGTATTAATTAAAAAGAATAAATTAATTATTTAACTATATTTATTACTTATGTAAATATGTTTAGGTTATATTTTAATTAAAAGTGTAATAATTGTTAATTATAATGAATTTTTGTCAATAAAATAACCAAAAAAAGTCGCTTTTGTGATAAACTTTCGGCTTTTTTTCTAATTAGATGTCTCTAATCATTGTGTTCTATACTGCAGATAAATCTTTATCATCTGGCTTGCTAATGCACATCCTACTAATGCTTGATATAAGGGGAAAAATGTGTGTTGCACACAATAAAATTAATAAAATAAAAAAAGTATGGGCATTTGACAGACTTGAACTTCAAAAATTGATTTTCTGATGGATTTGAGGTGTGTAAAAATAATCATTACTTAGTATTAGGTAACAATATAAGCAAAGAATGCCTTTTTCAATGAAAAATCTTAATTAATTGGCAATTAACATAGATTGGGTGGCAAAAACGTGAATTAGAACATGAAAATGTTAAAATTACGTTAATTAAGGTTAATTTACAGTTAATTGGATAAGTAATTATTGTGTTTGTTAATTTTCATGTTACAGTATCGTTCCGTTCCTTTTTGCTGCATTTAATAAGGTAGACATTTTTACTGTTTTCTACCATTTGTTTACTATAGGGAAAAAATACAGGGTATTCGTTCCTAGGGTCCCTATATAGGGAATTTTTTTTATTATTTTGGTGTAAAAGTTAAAATTTTAACCTGGAATTGTTTTCATTATTTTTACAGTTGTTTTGAGGTTATTTACTATGTTTGTATCAAATATTTAAGAAAAATAAAAAGTTGGGCATTAATGGGTTAAGACATGACACAACGTATGTGTCTAGTTGAGGATTTTTTCGGTTTCAATATAGTTTATAATACGTAGCATAATAACCTGCTTTTAAGAGATATCAAAATGCATGTGCTTTAATAGGACTTTTTTGAATCAAAAGATTTTATAATATGCAGCCTTTTAACATTGATTTTAAGATATGGCGAAATGCATGCGTTAAGTAGTGGACTATTTGCTATCAATGAATATGTAGCATAACATGCTTTTAAGAAATGGTGGAAATGTGCATTCAATAACTATTTATAGATATTTTACAGTTCTAATAGAATTTCATAAATAGACAATTACCTGATTTTAAGATATGGTAAATATTTATATAATAGGATATAAATAGACTTATATAATGGGGTCTAGAACTGTTCCGAACTTAATTCTGCTGTTATAAGTACTTATTGAAATGTGTGCCCCTCATTAAACTTCCCCTGAATATATTAATATAATTGATTAATGAAATAAATAATGATTGGAATATGAATAAAATTAATGATTTAAAATACATTTTAAAAAAAAGGTAGTATTTTTTTATTTCATTTTGAAAATAAAAATCTATATAATCTTCCAATACTTTAAGATTTAAATTACAAGGTGTATCACTTGAATGGATAATGAAAATAAACTACGTACTTTCTATGTGATTTTGTTAGTTAAGGTTTTATACAAAGTTCTTCGCACATTAATTTTTATTGATATAATATTAGTACTTTATCCCCTTTTTGATCCATTCATCAATAAAATCATGGTTAAAACTTTAAATCATTTTCAATTTAAATGTTTAAAGAATGAACTTTTAGATGTAGACAGTTCACGTTTTTTTATTTATATATAAATCCTTCTCTTTTTATTCAAAGTTTCGATTAATTTGGTTTATATAAGTTTTGCATGATAAACACCACTAGAGTAATTTGGCAACCCTAGTAGCACAGATCATACTAAAATATGTTAATTTTACGTAACTGGAACTCTAAGTAAACGAAGTTTGGCTGTACATGACAAAAATTTTACAAACTTGCATGTTTATTGTGCTTGGGAAAAATCAGTGATTTTGAAAAACTCTAATGTTCCGAATGCTGAATTGATAAAAGTTGACATGAAATAGAAGTATAAGAAAACCATAAATTATCTCACAAGCAATGCCCGGACTCTAGAAGGCATTAAATTACAGTATTCCAAACGGACATATATCTACGAAGTATGACTCAAAGCTATATTTTCTAAACGAAACCACCAAAAAACAAAGTTCCCCGCTCTTTGACTTAAATTCGTCTGGTTCTGACCGCAATCGAAGGGGAGAGAAAGAAAATTCTCCGAAAAAAAGAGAATAGTCTCCAATCCCGTGCTGTCCTACATCTCGATATATATCATCCCGATATCGCGGAGGAATGAATGTTACTCGTCACTCACGTCACATGCCGAAGTTGTCGCTGATTGGCCGAAGGGTAAAAGGGGACAAATCCCACATTAGGTGGACCCATGCATGTATTGATCCGGCAAAGCCCGATCGAAATATTATGGAGAGACCACCGCATTTGGCGCGCGCATCGCCCTTTTTGCCGGCCGCCAAAAGTGATCCCGAATAAAATTCCCTTTTTGATAGGGGAAACGAACCGCGATGAGGGGAAATGATTTCCCAGGAGTTGTTCATTTCGCGGTTTTGCGAAGCTAGGAAATTTGAGGGGATTTAGGGCGGGGATAAGTAGGGCGAAGTTTGAGGGAGTTGAGATCGGATTATGTTTGAGGGAGTTATGGTTTGGTTACTTTTTTTAGTATGTGTGTTGCTGTCGGTGTTTATGTTTATTTTGCATTAACCTGCTGTTTGGGAAGACCTAAAATGAGCATGTTTTTTACAGGGAACTGTTCCCTTATATCCAGTTATTTACACAACGTTAACAAATCTACGAAACCTGAAGTGTTAAAATTTGCTTTGGGGCTTTGCTATTTAAAAATATATTTTAGCAACTCTATGCATAACCTCAGATTAAAAACACTTCGGTTAGTGTTGTTTGCTAAAACATATTTTGCAATATTGAGGTAACATAGTCACATCGAGGTTTTTTTTAACGTTGACCGAGACTAATGTTTGAACTGATACATTTGAAATGTGTTTTATCCAGAAATGTGTTCCAAAAAATTTCGTGGGATTCTTAAAAAAAATCGCTGAATATGCCTTCTTATAGTGTTTTTATTTAAATTTAAGGCCATACACAGATTCCATACATGTTTTACAACTCAATTTTAGATCACATTTTTGGATAACAACACATACATACTTTATCAGAACACTATCACAGGATAATAAAGAGAGAAAGTGTTTTTAAGCTAACATCACAAAATAAAGTGTTGTCAGTTTGAAGAGAAAAGTTTTCATTAAATGTGTTGTTAGTGTTACTGAAAAGTATTATACTCTAAAAAATAAGATGATCCTTGTTCTACACTTATTATTAGATATTAAAAATTCCTTAAAGCTAAAAAATAATTTTTTATATTCGTTTCAAATGCGTTTTTAGTACGTTTCAACTGAATACAAATTATTTTTCATCTTGCATCTCTATTTTGGATTGGAATATAGTAAGCTGTTTTCTTACAGTGTGTTTGTTGTTAATACGGTTTCTATAACCATAAAATAATTTGCAAAAAAGTGCTACTAAGTTTTCCAAACCCACTTTTTAAACACTTCTGAAATATGATGTTAAATTAAAAAACTGTCAAAAATTTTATTGAGCCATTGTAATATTAGAGCAGAAAAATGTTTGACAAGTTTTATATTTTATTCAGATCTATATAGTTACTATTCTTTTAAAAATACTATATTTTTTTAGAATTGCGCTCTTTTTAATATCAAAGTAATTTAATTTTAAAAATTTGTATACATAGGTTAGATATTAAAAAATGGGTCAGAGATTTAAAAAAAAATCAGGGGGATGCTATGAGAAGAGCATTTCTCTGGTTTTATATAATATATTATCGTGCAGTTTTGAAAGGATACTTTCACTGACTTGATTTATGGCTCTAGAATCACCCCCACCTACATCCGGTTATTTTGCATGAAGTGACACCTAATCATTCATATATGTGTATAATCTATCAACGGTATTTCTTTAGATTAGTTTCCTGGCATTTTATTGTTATAAGAACTCCTTCTCTTTATTTTTGGAGCAGAAAATCATTATTACTGGCTTGTTATCCTCATTTTTACCACAAAAAAAGTTATTTTGTAAAAAATAGTCAATGGCTATATATAGAAATAAAAATGCTGGGTAATTTTTATTTTGGAAAGAAAAACATTGGAATTTTTTATGGTAAGGCGATATACCGAGAAACTAAGTAACTAATTAAATTCAGTTTGTAATGCTTTTTATTGTCATATTTTTTTAAATGCGTTTGGTTGTGAATATAAATAAATCCATAAAAACGTTTCTTAATTCAAAAATTTTGCCCAAAAAGATTTTCAAATCTAAATAGAAAAAAAACGCACGAGAAAAAATATTCCTTTTTTACAAAGTATTGCTAACTAAAAATTAAAATAAATCTTTACAGCTTAGTAAATTATATCAAACGTAAATAGAATCATTTTATAAATTCAAACACTTCTTACTGGAATAATTATTATCCAATCCTCAAATTTATTCCACCTTTAAATTTAATTTGTGTTCTAAATTTATATGAATATTTCGTTCCTTATTGGAATTATTAGCTTTGTAAAATTACCAAGATTTACATTCCTACAATATTGAAAAATTTTGTTTCACAGTGCTCATTAATGTATTCCAACATTTACGTCCAAAGTAAAAATATTTTACATTATGCTCATTCACACATTTATTTCATATGCTAATGATTCCATTTCGCTGTGTAGTTCCTTAATGCTTTTAGAAATTTACTAAAAACACGAAATATTTTTTCAAAGTGCCTTTCATTTAAAATGACTGCAAGGAATTCCCCTCTTAGCTTATTTCCTGTTCTCACTGTACGAATTTTAATGAGAAGGCGACATACTCTATTCACTATAATAATTTCTGAAAACATTTTCTAAAGCCGTTTACTAAACTAAGAAAGGCAATATACACAAACGGCCGGCTTGATAGAATTTCTACGCATAATGGTTGCGATTTATAAATTAATGTCTTTGCTGTGTACTTAAACGCATATTTTAAGAAGATGCATGGCATGTAAGTACGCTGGAATAATTGGTTTAGGCAAGAAGGGTTATGCAGGATTAAACGAATTAATTGCTCTTTGGTCCCCGTTGACAATTATGCTGAAATGAATACGTTCATAAATAAGTCAAGAATTTTGGGAGGATTCTTTTAAAAGGGCACGTTTTAGCCATTTTGAATATGAGAGCGCAGACAAAACTCTGATATGGTTTAAAATTTTTTAGTTATGGTTCTACAACAAGCATTATGATATGTGTAATTAGGATTTTTAAAGGTCAAAAAAGTGGAATATGAAGAAGTAATTTAGTTTGCACTGAGTGCTCTAGTTCGTTTCGGATATGGTTTATTTTCTAATTTAAATTTGTTAAATAATTTGTCCAAACTCTATACAGAAAGATTCCTTTCATGGAGTTGGAAAAAAATCCCAGAGAACTACAACTCTACGGACGGCTCTGATTTTTCGAGAAATGTGACGTCATATCTGCTAAACACTTAAATAATTTCATTCGATGATGGGCGCATGCATACACAATTGATATTTTACAATCTTTGAGCTCAAATGAATCCAAATAACTAGTTTCACATTTCAATATCCCTTTTTTGTGTGGGTGAACCGGATTTGATGCCTCTTTTTGCTGCAATTTTCTCTAAAACTGTGTCGTTGAGGTTACAGTTTAGATCAGTGTTTCCCAACGTGGGGAGCACGCTCCACCGGGGGGCAATATCATTTTCTAGGGGGGCAATTTGAAAATTTCCAACCACATTGCCCTCCAGGAGGGGCCAATCCAGGGGGAAAATTAAAAAAGCTTATTAAAAAGAAGTTTATCAAAATCATATGCTATTATCCTATCTGAGAATGTATGTCTGAAATCTGGACTAGTATGTATCAAAACCAAGTTGAAACCCAGTTTTTAGAGTCTAATTTTCAAACCTTTTCTGGGGGATGACCCAAGATCTCTTTGCTTTTAGAACGCTTATATTTGAAACTTTTTTACATTAGGTTCATCAAAATGCAAATCTTACCTTAAAATTTGTAATCAAAATTTCCCAACTAGGGGTACCAAAATAGTTTAAGACCTGCTTCCTAGAGTCAAATTTCCGAAAATTTTATGGGGGAGGACCCCCAGACCCCCCTTGGTACTTGGAACTTAATTACTTATAACTTGATTTAGTTCTTTAGCATGCAAACTCTACCTAAAAATGTTCTGAAAAGCTTCATTAGACTTATTAAATATACATAGGAGGGAGGGGCTAAGAAATAATTTTAGCTCCCTCTCAAAATATATTTCTATATTATGCCACTGAGACCGGGGGGGCATGGAAAATTTTGAAAGGCTTTGATGGGGCATGGATCAAAAAAGTTTGGGAAACACTGGTTTAGATATTTTTAAACTCTCCATGCAAGGAATCTGGCTGTACAGAGTTTATAAAGACTTACTACTTATAATATGTTTTGTATCCCAAAAACTGCAAAAGGAATTTATTTTACAAATACGAATACAAATTAAGTCGACCAACTACAGGCGTAAGCCCAGCAAGGTTGGTCCAGTCTGATGGAGAATACTTTGATGCTTCCTCCGAATTATTTGTAGATTAACCCATTACTGCCTGGCGTCCCTTTTTAGGGACGTTTTTTTAAAATCATCCAATTTCTACAAATATTGTTCCTTTGAATCAAAATTTGCACTGATCTCAAAATTTGATGTATCTCTGGTCTTCATACAACATAAAGTACACGAGATTCATTATATTTTGAAGGCAAAATTTTTAAAATACACCCCGACCGTTTATGTCAATTCTGAAATCTTAAGAACTTTGAAACATGGGAGCACGTGGTCTTCGAATGCTCAACATATGATTTTTATCGCATTAAAAACCTATCATCTCTAACTCATTTCCGTAATAATTTTTCAATTTTCTCACCTACTCACATAGTACATTTTATTTAATAGCAAACTTTATTAAATCCGCACAAGGTTTGAACAGGTTTTTATTGGTCCTTAGAAGTTTAATCTTATTTTAAGATTCTTGTTTTGAAAATATTTTATTTATTCTTTGAAATGAATGTTTTTGTATGAAATTGTTATTGTTTGAAATCGGCTAAAATATCTATCGGTTAGCTTCGGCCTGAGAAACAATAAAATGTCTTCTTCTTCTTTTAAAGAACACGAGAAGAAAGCAGAATTTAAAAAAAAATCACTTATTTTAAAGTTGGAAGATAGAATTTGTCAGAAAAGTGCTGTTTAAAATATTTTAAAACAAAAAGCTTAAAAATCCCAGCTGTTATTTAAAAAAAATTAATGCCTATATATATTACTGTTTTGTTTATACATTAACACTAGAACCGCCGGAGCAGTCATTTTGACTGTTTTGCGTTTTTGATTCTAAATATTTTCAAAGATATTTGAGTTACACAATTGTGATTTCATGACTTTTCCTAATTTATGCTTTTATATACGTCATCCAAATTTCATTTATTTTTGAAAAGCCGTTCCAGAGATATTTATTGGTCTACCTAGAACCGCCAAAACAGTCAATTTGACTGGTGGATGTTTATAGCATTTAATTCTTGTATTACCACTTAAATTCTAACAGTTAATGCTTTCTAAGAAATATCTTAGGGTTATTCAAAGAAATTTATTATATTTTACGATTTTGACAGCTGCAAATGGTCAATATATCATTATACATCCCAAAAATTCATGGATATACACTTGCTAGAAATTCTTGATTTCCCACGCCTTTTTTTTAATTTTCTATGAAAGATTTATTATTTTGTTCATGATAAAAGAAACAAAGTTCATTTTACTGAACTTTTTTACTTTTTATGTGGAAAAAGTGTGTTTATGCAATGATTCCGGCAAAATACTGCTTTACATATAGCAATGCAGACAATTGGCTTGTTGAAACACGCTAAAACGAAGTTATGACTTCATTATTTAGTTTTTAGTATTGTGCGAAATGGTTTTATGAATGAAATACATAATTATTTAAGAAATATTTTGTTGATAAATTTTATTTTTTGGCCCTAGAACGTTATATAATAAGTAACCCATTTCTTATTATTTACGACGAAATTTAAGATGTAAAATTAAATAGATGTGTTTTTTTAATAGAATTAGTGTTATTTATATTTTCTTCAAGTATTAGAAGCAATTTCGAGCTCAAAAGATTATTTTTTCCGGTAGAAAAGATTAGCAGTCAAAATGACTGCATCCGGCGGTTCTAGGTATGCGGTACTTGCCGGCGGTTCTAGTGTTAAATCAGTTGGAATGCATTTTATTTTTGCAAAATATTTTATCTTGACCTTGCTTGGACCTTCGAAAATAACTTTCACTTCAGCTAATAAATTCATCATTGTTTAAAACTTTTTTTGGAAAATACTGTTATTTTTGCTAAATTAATGGAATAAAAAGTCTGAAATTATAAGGAATTAATTAATTTGTATTCATTAAAATGAATAAATTAATTATTTAACTTTATTTGTTGCTTATGTAAATATATCCAGGTTATATTTTTGTATTAAAATCTCACAAGTTTATGATATAGAAGAGATTAAACTCATACAATTTTAATAAAAAGGTAAAAGAAAACTTTTTAAGTAACCATTTTAAAATTTTATTTTAAATTTTGATTTAAAATTCATTGATTATGCAATATAAGGCACTACAGCAAATTTAAAAAAAACAGTTTATTTTTTTCCGGTTGAAATTAGAGACAAATTATTCAGGTTATATAGAGATTTAGAGCTTTCTTATAAAAACGGTTTTCACTTATAAGATAAGCAATCATCTTTTTCTCTTTGGTATAATGTGTAACCCTCGAATTAAGAGAAAAGGTTAGTTTTTACGGTTTAAAAATGTGTATTCCCTTTTTTTGCGTTCACTAGCACTAGAACTTTTATTCTGAAAATTATTATTTTTCAAAGATAATTATTTACTACTTATTTTTTTTATTTTAATAAATATGCTGTGTCATAAATTAGTGGTCGCGATGGTGTAGTGGTTAACGTGTTTGGCTCAAGCATTACCGACCCAGGTTCGATGCCTTGCGGCTTCTGCTTGGGTAGCTAGTCATGGGTCAACTGAGCTCTTCATCCTTCTTTGGTCGATAAATGAGGACCAAGCTTGCTTGGGGAATTAACTGGGGGTTCAGCGTCGGGCTAGCCACTAGGCCTGGACACAAGCTAGGTAATAAGCACCCCAGGCCAAAGGCTAATGAAACGGAGATGGGCACTGCCTGATAGGCCACTAGGCCTGGGCAGATTTATTTGATTGAATGTCATAAACTATATATAGAAATGGTTTAATTATTTTTAAATTTAAATAGATGGTATGAATATTAAAATACCAAATTAGCTTTTATCTCGTCTCTTGTAAAAACTATTACCCAGTTTTATGTAATTTATTAACTTACACTGCAAAATTTTTTCTTGAAATAAATTTATCCTTTAAAATGTTAATTCAGTAGATATAAACACTTGAGGAAGAATCCACGGAAAATACACATTTTCAAGGCAATACAGATATGTTTTTGAAAAAAAAAAACAACACATGATTTAGAGTAAATATAAAAAAATTCACAGCTTTAAACCGTCTAAGCTATCGAATAACTGGGGAGAATCTTGACAGATATCCCATCCCCACTGTCTCCAACAGAATCAAATACACCCACCCTTCTTTAATTTCCCCCATTTTGCCGATTCCGAATATTCTCAACGATCCAAAAATACTTTGCTTAAAATATGAACGCAATCTCCAAAATCAGCGACCCGCTAAGAAATCTCCCCAACCCCCTAGGAGAAAAGTTATACCCCAGTCACAGACAGCTGAGCCTTTAACACAAGAAATACACTTTATTCCGTCAAGGTTCCTCCGGAGAAGGAGGCCATTTATTATTACTTTTTCGGGGAGGGTATTTCCAGTCACCTCATGAAATAAATCATTGATGATATCAGCATCTAACGTCATATAGAAAAAAAATCGTCCCCAGTGACATCCATGCGCGGCAATAAAAAAAATCGGAACGGAATATACCCCGGTCCATTTAGGATTGAAACGTATTTAAATTATTTTTACTCCTTCCGTCGAATTAGGGTAAATGATTTTGGCAATGGGGGGGAACGATCATTAGTGGATGTTGGCGGGTTTTTGTTGGCGATGGTATCGCTGCTCTATCTCTCCAGTAACCATGTTTCGAAATTTAAGGGCCCGCGTTTTGAAAACTTGCGAGTTCTTATTTTACAACGATTTCCCGCTCAAAAGGGGGGAGGGAGGAACTCAGCTTAGGAGTCAGATCCCTCATGAATATTTCATGAGGGCCCGAGCGATATTATCCAGATATCGGCTCAATCAATAATGTTCTCGTAAGCCTGCGAGATATCATTAAGGTCGGTTGGTGCGGCCTGTCTTATGAGGTATGTAAGATAACAAGGATGTCTGCACTTCTCTCTCACTTGGGGGCTTACGGCCAGAGCAAGAACTTGAATCAATTCTTGGATTAGTTTCCTTTTTAGTTTCGGGGCTCAAGTTTGGGGAAGTTCAATAATTCTTGAGAAGATCCGTGTGCAAATTGTTTGATGGCGGTGGGAAATATCGGATCAGAAAGGATCAGTCTGTAAGTTAGAATCAAAGTTTTGTAATGACCTTTAATATTTCTCTTAGTCACAATATTAAAAGGGATTTTCGAATGTATTCTTAAGAGGATAAGTAAAGTAAAGGTGCTTTATTAAAATGTATTTCATATATTGTATATGGTATTTCATACATTGTAATGGTACTCCATGTATTGGTATGGTATATTGAAGTTTATTGGAAAATAAAACGCAACGCGATAAACCTGTGGGGAAAATTCTTAAGAAAAAAAATCATTAAATTAGCTTTGAGGTGGAAATATTTTGAAATTTGTTTTTTCTTAAAAGGTGTTGTCTAGAACTAGAGCTTTTCCCCTGAAATTTCAAACAGTATATTGCCCCCTCCAAAAAGAATTCTTTTAAAATAAGGTTCATTAGATTGTCTCTGATGATTGTTTGTTTTAATGGAATCCTGCCACTCCAACTTCTAGGACACTGAAACTGAAATGAAAGTACTGAAATTCTGTCGTTGCTGTCGTGTGTCACTTGAAAATACACAAGGGTATTCAAGGAAAAGGGGGTGCGGCTCCTGAGAAAGTGAGGCTCATAAATGGCAGGAGTCTGACTTATGCCTCATGAGATATGATAGATTCTGCCGTCATCTATCACCACCTAGACAATATGCCTTGTCTCTGAATGGGAGGGATATAGTCTCCAGGCACCTGGCCCTGTGGTAAACTGTGCTAATTTCTCCGGAACCCGTTTTGCAAACTACACCAAATTTGGAAAACAATAATAGCAGCATAAGTTAAGAAAAGTCACAAAAGCAGAAGTTCGTAACTCAAACATTTTGGAAGAATACTCGTTTTAAAAACCCAAAACGGTCCAAATGACGGCCCCGGAGCCTCTAGTGTTAACGAGCACGTACTCCGCATATTCTCAGTGGGCTTTTAGAGGTGTCGGAAATCGCGAACCCTGAACCCCCCTACCCCGAAGCTGATGCCTCACTAGGCTCCCCACTGCCGAAGATCTGAAATCGTGATCTAAATCCAATATAATAAAAGTCAATGTTTGTATATTAAGGTGTATCGAAAAACAGTTTTATTTTTTATTTTTATGATGCATTAGTGCGGAAAAGTTGTCTAAGGTGGCAAAGAATACCTGTGAATTTTTTCTGAATTTTCGGATAATATCTTAAGGTGCCACAAAGGCCCTGAAGGTCCCTGTTTTTTAATGTTATGGAGCGAGCAAGCCAAAAAGGCCGAAAATTGATTTTTCGCCCTTCATTTCTACCCTAATCACACGACCAATGTCTTCACTCGAGTTATGGACCCTATAAGATCTAGGGCTATCCAACATAACTTGAATAATAGCCTAAATCTCTATATTACGTTTTTTTGTATGCTCATATTTCGTCGAAAATCGCGTATTTACTCGTTCAAATCAGAGCCCACAATCAACATAATATAGAGATAGAGTCAGGCAATAACTTTAAACTAAGAGTATACTTTAATTATCCGTTTAACCCGGGAGGACGCGCGCTACTTTCTGTTACACGGGAACGCGCGCGGGGTCTCTCAGACCCCACAAACCGTTTTCCGTTCTAAACGTTCAGTGCATGCAAAATTTTTATCACGGATAGTTTAAATATATAATTTAATTGTTTAATGTGCATTATTAGTTGACTGCTTCTTATTAAGATATAATATAAGACTAGGAAAACAGGAAATGCAATGGAATGTGATCGGAGCTAACGAATTTCTTTGGCTAAACTGAACCGATGTTTATTTTCTAAAATCCTTTATTTTCTAATTTCTTTTTTTGCAAGAAAAATTATGGATTATAGTTACCTCTTCCTTACTTTTGGAAACCTCTTTGGCTATTTAACTCGCACCAATCCTCACAGTTTTGGAAGCATTTTCCTTAAAAACAACAACCTAACTTGGAAAATAACATACCTACTTTATTTAAACTTCATGAGGTGATAGGTGGAAACCTTTTAGGCAGCTACACGGAGTTTCATATATTTTCATTAAAAATTAGAGTTTTTGTGAAGGTTTATTTAAGCGTTGGGGTCTCGCAGACCCCACGCGCGTCCTCGCGCGTTAACTTAAATTCAATACTTCAAAAGTCATGGCTACAAGTTATTCCAATGAGCTTTGCTCCCCATTGATCTTACATTAAAAAGAGAAATATATTCATTCACTCAATAAAAAACCACTCATGGCTCTTGTTTTATCTCAGTAAAGTTTTATCTGAAAATATATCAGAGTGTATACTAAAATAGCTTTTAAAAGAGTTACAAAGATACTCTTTCAGGTAGTGACAACTTGCAAATAGGTGACGGGAGAGACTTTCCAACAACTTACGGAACACGAATCCAATATCACGTATTCCAATACGTGCCTCGTTTCAATACGTGAGGAAACCCACCCTTAACAACAATTCCTACTATTCCAACGCATGGTGCACTTTCAGAGAATCTGTTCCCTCAAATGGGGCACAATTTCTTACTGATTTGGGTTTAATTATTTGTCGCCAATGTTAATTATTTGTTTGTTTGGGGGTAAATATTTTTAAGTAGATAAAATATACAAGAGTAAAAATTTAAAAATTTGAACGCCGCAAAGCTAAAGCATAGACAAAAAATCAGTATCAAAGATTTTATTATAAAAGACAAATTTTGGTTTAAGAACTGGCGTGCAGTAAAGTTATATTTGCAGAAATGAACTAGTTGTTTCTATGTAACTGAGACATATTTTGTTTATCTTATAAATGATCAAATTTGTACTTTTTAATAAAAACAAAGTCATCTCAACTAAGTACTTATAATACCTGAAGAAATAATAATTTGTTTACTGCGTAAATTTAAGTTAGGTATTTTAAATAATGTTATCAAGAAAGTAAAGAAAGCCTAAAGACTATACCTCTAATAATACTTTTATTTTTTTAAAAATGTGATGTCATATTCAATATTTAATTCTGAATGTGACGTAGCGACGTAATGCCTTTTTCTGTTGTAGTTTTTTAAAAACTATGGAAAGTAGAAGCATAGTTCTTTGGGTAAAAAGTTCTATCTAACATATGCAATGATAACAGCTGTGCAAAGTTTGTACTACTATTGTTTAAACACCGTGCACCACTCAACATTTCTTTCAGAGGTGCATTATTTAAAAAAAATAACCGGGTAAAAAACAGTGAGCAAGAAGCTTTTAAGTAATAATTTATGAGTTTTAGACAACATTAATATTTTTAAATTAAGTACATTCATGTGAAAATCTCGAAAAAAAAACCGCCAAACACTCCATCCATGATCAATGAAAACAGATATACTCCGCTGCTTGTAACCTTACCCAATAGAGCAATTTCAAACAAGGAATCGGAAACTCTACACACACAATCGACTTTTCCCCATCATCCTTCAACCAGAAACAAATATCGGATATAATAATATCTCCGACATCGAAACTACTTTCCCAAGCAAAATGCCCTTTTGATAAAATCCAGTCGACGACGTTACCTTATTTAAAACGCAACATTGGTTCTTAAAAAAAAAGATAAACAACTCCTGATACTTCATTCCGTCGCAGAATGTGCTTATTGGGGGACAAATAAAAAAAGAATCGATTCTCAAAAACTCGCCGGCTAACGACGGTACATCGTTTTGGAATCGTTACAGTGAGGCAGAAATTCTACCCCATTTCCCCTCTGCGCAGTGGGGGAAACCCCATAAATATCAGTTGCCGTTTAACTAACTCCCTCTCCTCATTTCGGGGACAATGGTCGTAAATTGTGTCTTTAAGAACCGTTTTGAGAAGGAGAAAAAAATTATTAAGATTCCCGTTTCGGACATGTTTCATCGTGATGACGTTCTCCTCCCTCGTAGACTAATGTTTCGTTGAGAGGAATTTTCATTATTTTTGCGACCAAACTAATCGATTGGAAATGGTATGTCTGGGAGAATTAATCAACGCAATGGAGCCTGAAAAGTGTATCTGGTTTTGTTAATCAATGAGGCATTTTATCTGCTTTTCTCTCTGCGTATGCGGTCGTTATGTTTCACTGCAGACTCGATTTTTTTGCCGATTGATTGAAATAACGTTCGTTTAATGTCCGTGTAACTTAGTTCTGAGTGCATTTACTTTTGTGTATTTTTTACATTGAAGTTAAGATAGTCGCTTTAACTTTTTAGATGTGTTACAGTCAGACGAGCGTAGAAAATTCTTACTTCAAACGAATATTCTAACTTCTAACGAATATTCTAACATAAGTTATAAATAGGAGATATCACGGTATTTTTGCCTTTTTTATGTCCGTAACATGTAATTTATGCCTCTAAATGTGAAACAGAATGATTTAACATGTAGTCATTATACTCTGCATTTTTTGTAGAGAGATTTCTTGCTTGGAGATAAAATGCTCTTGGAACTTAACCTCTACCACCTATAGGTTTATTTAAAAATGACAAAAGAAAACGTTTCCCTATAGCCGGTTTAAACGAAAAGGTAAACAAACTAAAACCTTATGAAAAACTTTAATATATTTAGAAATGTTTACACTAAAATGTTAAAATACGCGTGCTATGAAATGAAATATTAAAGGTATTTTTTATCGGATATGACGCCACATTATTCGCAAACAAAATATAGCTACCTTGTAGATAATTTTTCTTTTGTGTTTTTATGTGCAGTGTAAATTATTAGTTTTGAATGAATAAAACGTGATTTCAATGTATTTTTTAAAATTTGTAATTTTTCTTTCAACTCTTTTGAAATTATTGAAACAAATACGCAAACTATATTTGGGAATAATATCCATGTGTTATTTTCAGAATACCCTAACTCACTATACATACAGGATATAGGGTATGTATTTTTGAAACTCAGATTGTAATAATATTTATACTAGTATCATTCAATTTCTAAAGAATTGTATCCCAAAAAAACTTACCAGAGTTATATTTATAAGCCCATTGACATTATAATACTTATATGGGCATATTATATAGTTACTTAAAATTAAACTATACTTTTTTTAGCAACTTTTATATATAACAACCTTTTTTTATCACCAACCAACACATTTTTAACAACCTTTATATCAATTTTTTTACTAAAAAGGTTGTTAATGATAAAATGCTATTATAAATCTAATTGAATAAAACATTTACGATACTTATAGATATTACTTTCAGTATAATTATATTACGGACTGTTGAAGTTTTATAACTTTTAGTACTGTGGAATTCTTCATATAAAGTATTGTGAAACATTTGCTGATGTGTGTGGCAACTTTGATACTCTTAATGTATCTGTTTTCAATCACTTCAGAAGAATACAAATTTCGTAATACTTTTTAACAGTCAATTTAAATTCTCAACTCTAACAGGTATCAAATTAATCATACTCAATTTTACTCCCAACAGTTAGGCAAGGATAAATATATTCAGGTAAGACTAATCATGGCAACGTTAGAAGAATAATGTCTGTGGAACTTCATACTTTTAATGAACACAATGTTTATATTTGCATGTGCTAAATTTCTACATAAAGCTATCTTGAATTAATTTAATTACCGAGACTTTTACTTGACATTAATGCCTAAAACTTTGCGTTCCATTAGGCTATTTAAATATTCCCGCTCCTCATTATGTTGAATATATCGCTAGCTCAACCGGTGAAAATGCAAAAGATACTAACTATATGTGTTCCTTATTATGAACGTGCGTATAGGTTAAAAGTAAAACCAAGAGTAATCTCTTCAGAAAGAAAATGGCATTACGTGTTTTATGAATCAAATATCACTAAAATAACTATTTTTTAATAATTTCTTGGTCAATATTTCAATCAGATATATGTTGCGGTCAAAGTGATAAATTGGACATAATTAATAATGTCCAGAGTGAAGGCGGGTTAAGTGATAAATTTCATTGATAAACGCCATTAAATTCATCACAATGCCCGTCTCCACTTCAAGTACTATTAATAATGCCAAATTTATCACATTGCCCGTAACATACACACTGTAAAAAAATCTTTCTTCAATAAACGTAAATTTCCCGGCAGCACAGCTGCCGGATTATTTTCATCATTTGTGAAGGTATCCGTATTTTCTTTTTCCGTCATTTGAGGGAATGTCCGTTTTGTATTTTTCTGTGAAAGGAGGGAAACCTTCCGTTATTTTAGAGAACGTTCGTTTAATATCTTTTCGTCATTGGAGTGGAACTTTCCGTTATTTTAGGGATTGTTCGTATTATTACTAATATTATTGTGATTCAGTATATTCCTGATTATAATTTTGAAAAAAAAATGACAAACAATCCGTAAAATCCAAATAGACGATTCTTTTAAATAATTTACACTACCGATCACAGTAATACAAGTCTAATCAAAAGTTACAAGTTATCACAACTATTTAGATCACATTTTTGCGATCTAATAAGACTAGTTAGGTATGCAATATTTTAAGACTTCAGCTACGTGGTGAAGAAAGCGATCGTACGATGTTTAAATATCTGTTTAAAAATAGTATATCAGAGTATTTCTATTTTAAAGCATGGTAACGTTTACTACGGCCGTTGCTAGGCTGCCGACGTACTGTTTTGTACTGTATTTCACAATCCCTGCAAGATTTTTATACTTTATTAGCAATGCGCATCCTTGTGGACTTGATTCTTGATGTTTCTATAAAATATTTTAGCGAAATAATTTTATTTTCAAAAAATTAAAAAAAAAATTAGATAAAGTAAAACATTTAAAAAAACACAATGAATTTAATTAAATAAGGAATGACTGTTTAACAAGAGAAATTAATTCTTGCAATTTTTAATGGAATAATAAAAATTTAAAATTAAATTTACTGAAAAATAATTACTGGGGTTCGAACCTACGACCATGTGCACTCTAGACTGACGCGCTACCACAACCCCATTCGAGCTACGCTAGGTTCCATCCTAAATACTTTAAAGCCACGCCTTTAACCCAATCATGCGCACAACGGTTACCCGTTGGCAGCCTAGTCATTCCCGATTACGGCCAATAATACAAAAAATAAAAACACTATATTTAACTTACTTACCCATAATAAATTTCCTGAAGGTTCGTTTCGCCTGAAGACGCTTGCACAAACTTCCATTACTTATTTACAACTATATTTGAGTCTCACCAGAACTAGTGGAGAAATCGTACAATACGCATGCGTGAGGAGAGGAAAATTAAAAAACGGAAACTTCACGATGAAAATTCCGTTTTGTAGTTTACGGAATTAATCCATGAAAAATTCACGGAAAATAATACGTCAAAAGACGTTCTTTTTTTACAGTGCAGGGTGATTCAGAAATAATCATCAATATTTTGGGGGGAGGTAGAGGGACCCTAGACAAGTATATTTCGAATAGGGATATGGTGGGGCGCAGCCTTACCGTTAAAGAGCTAGGACCTAATGTAGTGCAAGCGCGTTTCAAAAGGCCTTTTTTAGAAGGCCCGTGTGACGAAACAAAACATAATAAAATGAAAAAACATTATTGCATGAGGTACAGGAGTATCCGTACTACTTAAATCCTCAATGTGATAGAAATTGGACCACTTGCTAAACCGTGGGGTGAGTTTTAAAACGTGCAAAATTAATCTCTTAGTCAAAGAATGGAGTTCTCTTAATGATATTAAGAAAAATGATGATCGGGGAAGGAATTTTCAATGATCAAACAGTTTAAATGATCAATGTTACGATCATTGAAAATTCATTTCCCGATCATTATTTTTCTAAAAACCATTAAGGGAACTCCATTCTTTGACTAAAAGATTAATATTGCACTTTTGAAACTCACTCCACGGTTTAGAAAGTGGTTCAAATTCTATCGAATTCATGGTGTAAGTAGTAGGGATACTTCCTTACCTCATGCAATAGATTTTTTATGTTATTATGTTTTTTTTCATCACACGGGCCTTCTAAAATCGGCCTTTTGAAACGCGCTCCCACTACATTAGGTCCTAGCTCTTTAACGGTAAGGCTGCGCCCCACCATATCTCTATTCGAAATATGCTTGTCTAGGGCCCCTCTACCTCCCCCCAAAATATTGATGATTATTTCTGAATCACCCTGTATACATTTTATTTTCTGTCGAATGCACAGGAACGGATTACGAAAAAATACAATTACCGAAACTGACAAATGATATGCTGGGATCGTGAAAAAGTTTATAGTGAGGGTGTTTGAATTCTATTTTGATAATTCCTTTTAAATATTGCACATTGCATTTTCTCTCATCTTTTCTACATTCAAACCTTTTTTATTGTTATTCCCACCAAGAGACTGGTACCTTTTTGAAAAGACTTTCAACAACTATTTAAAATGACAAATCTTAAACCATGCAATGCCACATTTAGTTACAGTTTTAAATTTGTAAAGTTTATAAGGCAAATGTAATGATAAAGGTACAGCTGCATTTTAATAAATTTCTTTAAAAAAATCCTTCTTTATGAAATAAAATACTTATAACCATTAAAATATCACCTTCAGGACTGGCGTAAGTTTTTTTTTCATAAAGTGCAGAAGATCGATAAAGTTCAAGGTCATTGTGAAATTTAAATGTCCCAATATCACTAATATAACTCGTACTGCATGTAAAATTGTTCATCCATAAATAAACTGAAAAACTACCATAAAATTTTGAAACATGATTGCTATTATTACCTCAAAAACTATTTAATAGGACCATTTAAATGTGATAATGATAAGGCTAATCATTATCACTCTCAGACACGTTAAGGATCAATTACCGATAGCAAATTATTAGTTTCTCCTAATTATAGGATGACAAGATACTAAAAACAGATACTACACGAATTCAAACATAATTACCTCTAATAAGGAACATGTTACCGGCACCTTTTTCCCCACATCAGAAAATTTTCAACACTGAAAGTAATTAATTTTTACAGTTCTAATTACGTTATGCTAAAAATTGCACCAGCCTAGTTTCGGTGAGTAATTACTCCAGTTGTAATAGGTGCGTTTCCGAATGGGGCTTCCTTCAGCTAGGAAATTTTGAGCAATTATTATGGAGCGTTTCTTAAAGAAAGTAAAGAGAGAAATTTATATATCCTCATCCCCCAACTCAAGTAATCTTTACCAGAAGCTGCTGCTGCTGCATTTATCTTTGAAAATGGATGTCAGATGAGACTGAGGAATTTTTAAAGCTTATCGCGTTAGGAGCGCGCTTTTAACGAAGTATTTGGCGAAAGAGGATTTGAACTCTTGGGGATTAAGTGCCTTTTATCACCAGTAAAAGGGATTTTGATTGCATTTTCTCCTCTAAAAATGTAATATAAAATGAATGAATTAGGTTACTAATTGTTAAGAAGTTTTTATAGAAATATTATAAACTTTTTTGTGGGAGGATTTTAATTTTTCTTGGTAATGCCATTTTTAAAGTGAAGTTTTTTCTGAATTTTGTGTGGACGAATAAAAATAGAAATAGTTTCAGGCAGAAAAATGAATAGGATTTGAAAATCGCAGTTTTCTCTGTCTAAATATAAATGAAATTACGATGCACAATTATTAATAAATACACATATAATTCCGTTAAAAAGCAATAGAAATTTTTTAAATAATTTTTAAGACAAACTGGTAATATACATCGATAAAATGACTGGGCTTCAAAAACATTTTTTAGCAAAATCATTGAAATCAACAACTTTAAGTATTAATTTATTTATGTGTATAGTTTTTTAACCGAGTACGTTTAAAATTACCTTATATTTTAAAATACCGTCATTATTGAAAAATATATTTAAATTTATTTTCAATAAAATTTTAACTCTCTTAGTGAGAAACTTTCATATTCAAATAATTAAATAACAAAAACTTAAAAAAATTTTACACATTTATTGAAATAGACAAATTTAAATATCAGTAAATTGTTGTATATTGTTTTCATAATCAACTACTTTTAAAATTACATTAATATTTTCAATAAATATTTAGCTTGCTTTGTGAGAACCTCGTCTTTCATATTCACGCCACAAAATATTAGTAACTTTAAGTACGAAGTATGTGAGAAAATAGCACTAAGTATAAAATAAACAATAAAGTAAGCCATCTCCATTCATTGATTAAATATTAGCTTACAACTGACTTATTCCGAAACTCACTTAAAACAAGTTTAAAATCCTATAAATCAATCTTCTTTATCGATATCAGTTAAACTATCAATGGTATCGACACGGGCAAATCGATTCTCCCCTCTATTGTTAAGTAGGTATTACCGTTTCCCAGATAACAATGTAGAACAGACACATCACAATTGAAAATACTTTTTCCCACTCCGGTACAAGGCCAGAAGAGGAGGTTAACTAGAATAAATATTTCTCCAAACTTCGTTCTTCTCAAGAAAAGCGGTTCTTTTCTTTGTCCAGGCTTAAAGATCAATTGGCTTAATCTATGCAAAGTTCGATCAAGCGTGAAAAGAACTCTCATACTTGGCTTCAGAATATTCCATTCAGTGAGGCGAAACCTTCTACCGCTCTTCCAGTGAAAGTATTACTTTTTTTTCCAATTATAAATGTGGCACAAAAGAAGATTTGATGAAGAGGTGAGCCAGAGAGATGCATACTTACTGCGGGGAAAAAGCGTTTCAGTCTTTCAAAATGATATAAATTAAAGGGACTCTTTTATGGAAAATGCCATTTTTTAACGTTTTATTTTACTGCATTGTACTGTTTTATTTAAAGCTAGAATAATGCATAGATCAATCACTGTTTTATGTAGAAGTCTGGATTTTTTAAGTTTAGTCGTAAAAGTTTTAAATGTGTTGAGAAAGGAAAGAAAACTTTTTCATAGGCAGCAACTCTGTTAGAATAATGCAAAATTAATTCATGTGACCAGATATATGTTTCATAAATCCATATTATGTGGAGTTTGACAATTTTTAAATACTTATTTTATCATAACGTTTATTAGCAAAAAAAGGCATCAAATGTTAAAAAAAATAGTATCATAAAACTTAAGTTTTTAACTTTTAATTTTTAAGGTTATAACTTAATAAATTAATAATTTTCTTTTGACGAACAAACCTACAAACTGAAAGTTTCATTTAGTCCTCTCTAGTCAAGGCAAAATGGTATTATTTTCAGATATAATATTGTTTTTATAGAGTTAGCTGAATCATTCATTAATTATACCCAACAATGTTTCATGTTCTATTTTAACATGCCTTTTGTATACATTCCCCATTCTTCATCTGTATTTTTTCCTATTACTTTTCTCTCTAAAATACTAAAATTAACCGTCTATCAGGCGCAAATCAATATTTTCGCTCTCTCATAGTATTATTTAGACCCATATATTTACCAAATGTATGTAAGTACCATACGGAATAAAAGAAATATAAAGATGCGTCAAAATCTAGTCAAACTCCTCCACAAAAGTTAGGATAAAATTGCGTTGCAATAATGTTATCTGATAAAAAAATTGACGGTGCACTGGCCTAGTGGTTAGAGTATCGGACTACATAGCCGTTTTCTCGTGGTGATCAAATCTTCTCAGGCATGGATCTTTGCCTCGTCTTGTTTTAAAAAATGAATGATTAAATGAGGTTGCGCTAGCAAATATGTTTATGGCTCAGTAAAAGTACTTCTCCAAGACTTTTAACTACAGGTTCCCATTGAGGAACGATAACTAGCCTTAGCAGCACAGCTCATGCAAAAACCTGTCAAGTTTACGTTGTTGCAACTAGAAGTAAACGAAATTTTGCCATACATGACAAAAGTTTGAAGAATCTTCAACAAACTGAACTGCTGGTGAACCTTGGTATCTTACGGAGGATGGATTAAAATTCTATCCAAGTATCAAGTAAAACAACCCTTAATGGAGCAGCTCATACCAAATATGTCAAATTCACGTAACTTCTAATAGAAATTTAGTTAAACATAAAAAAAATTGGAGGAATCTTGAACGTCCGTGGGCTGCTTTGAAAGTATCCCATATTGATTTCATTGATTTCTATTTTGATTCCCATTTGATTTCTTTGCTTCCGTTTTGTTTTTAGGTAAATGAAGCGAATACGGCCCGCAAGTTGAATTTGGCAATTTTTTTTGTCGCCAAGTGGAAAACCGATGGCATCCGAGCATTGAATTGTTATCGCCATATTTGGCGCTTAAAATCTGCAGGACAGATTCGCTTCATTAACCTTTTTTTATTTGTTTGCATATTTTCTATCAGTTTTCATATTCAAGCGCAACTTTTGATTTATGTTCTGGTTTCTAACAGTTGTGTAAATTATAAAATTCATTCACGTCTAGCGGCCGCTAGACAGCGAGGGGATTATTAACAGAAATGAAATTTATTATCCCATATTACTGTATTTTAACAAAGTTATCAAAACGAGAAACACTTAATCCTGTTCAAAAGAACAGTTCTTCACCAGTACTTCTGGTTAGAGGATTATGGGAGAAAAATCCAGCTCTCAGGCGTCGCCTCCTGTCATGGACCGGTTTAGTCCTTGTTAGAACTCATCAGCACGGCATAGGAAGGCAACGCAAGAGAGCGAAGGGAGAGCATTTAGTCTAGCCGACTTTATCGGAAAAAGTGGTGACCATTGATTAGTCCACTTTTCCGATAAAGTCAGCTAGACTAAAGGCTCTCTCTCCGCTATCTTGCATTGCCTTCATATACCGTGCTGATGAGTCCTAACAAGGACGAATCCGGTCCATGGCTGGAGGTGACTCTCAATCCCGTAGTTTCAATCCCGTAGTTCTCAATCCCGGAGTCACTTAGCAGCAGCACTTAGCATTTTGTATTTAAATACGTAAAAAATCGCTTTAACACCGAACCAAATCTTGAAATAAAGCACGCTAGAGTAAGATAATTCCGTTTTTCGGTAAATTTAGCGCAACACTTCTCCCTTTCTTCTCCGTGTACTACTTGTCCTTGCAAGAACCTTAAAAATATAACTTTCCATCTGAAAGGTTCCCTCGGCATCTGCCCAAAAACGGTGGATGCAAATTCAATTTATCAACAGCACCGACAAATGCGGAATCTTACCTAAATTTCCCTTCCCCTCGATTTGCATTTGAAAAAGCGTTTTTGTAAACATAACATCCTGTTTGTTTTTCCTCGTGCACAATGCTCCTCTGTCTTCTTGTTTCCACCGTATTGTTCAAATGGAAAGTTCCGCAAATCGCACAAAGGATTGTGACATCGGCTTCTGCCCGTTCTTGTTTAATCAAATAGGAATTTTTGCTCTAAGGAGGAAAACCTCGGAAGACCCTCCAATCGGAAGAAGTGTTACAATAAAACGATTTGCATTTTTTTAGTTTCGTTTGTCTTGGTAAAAGCCCTATTCTTCTCTTTACTTCTTTTTTTTTAGAGAACCTGGCGCATTCATATTAAAGTACTCTCGGATATTGGTTAATAAAGCCCAATTGTAGTTTGAGAGGACATTCAATAAAGGGTCGTATTAAACGGGGCATAAAATTGCGATTCGGTTGCTTCAATAAAAGGGGATAAAATGGGTAGGGAGGAATTAAGGGGTCAGGTACCCTTTCGTTGAAAAAAAATTGGTAAAAAATCCTCTATTTGCGAAGAGACCGTTCTCCCAAACTATAAGTTATACATGAATGGAATTTTTTACATGCATTAAGAAGACCTTATTCTTTTATTTGACACAAAAAAATAAGTTCAGGGTAGTACTGTTTTTTTTTAAATAAATTTTTAAATTTAACCCTATAATTTTATGATATTGAAGGTACAGTTTGCGGCGCACAGCATAACACCTTTGAAAACCCTTTAATCACCTTGAAACTTTTTTTGGTAGTAAATTATTACTATTCCTTTAAATTAATGAAGCACAGCCAAGATTGGAAGCTTTAATAAAAAGTTATAAAAAATGGCAACATTAGAAGAATTTTTTCACAAGGTTTTTTTGTACATTTTATCCAAAATTTTAAAAAGTTTACAAGTGATCAAAGTTTTGGTTCATTAAATTAAGTATAGGCATCATATGAATATTTGTACCAAATTATAAGCATCTGTGATAATTAGTTTCAGAGAAAAACTATGCGCCGCACACAAAAACACTGTTTTGAGAAAAATGACTTCAAAGATAAAATATATGTTCTGATGATAAATTTTGTTAAATAATACATATATATGATGTCAAAACAAGAAACAAATATGATATAGTTGATTTAATGGATTTAATTACCAATGGAATATATTTAAGATGCAAAAAACTGACGAAAGCACGAAAAAGTTGTTGCGACTGTTTTCAAACAGCCGTTAAACTAGTGTTTTGCACAATAACTAACTTCTTTTCAAGTAAAATTTAAAGGTTTCATGATAACTATGTAAGGAATACTCTTTAAATATTTTTTTTAAATATTAAATTAATTGTGTATAATAAATTAGAAGGATTTTAATAAAATTTGAATTATACTTACATTAGTAAAAAGCACCAGCAGAATAAGTTACTCCTTCCTTCAACACTAACTTTTCATTTTGAACCTTTTCCATATTTCTCTTTTTTTGGCGCATCTCTTTGGTGCATTGTAAAAAGCGTAGCTCAGAAGTTTCGACTCTTTCTTCGTCTAACTTCAGAAGACATTCCCGAGCAGATGCACCAACAGAAAGTCCGAGGTCTTCCATTACACTTATTCTTCCTCGATTGCCTTCATTGAAGAGAATGACTGCCTCATTCGTAGCGATTTCAGCAACTCTCCTTCCAGCTCCAATTGTTTTTGGGCAAAGCTTCCAAATTAAATTGTTTATTGACTCATTTGCATTTTGAGTTTTGCCTCCAATACACCTCTGTAGCAAAGTGCGTTTAGACAAATCATTAAATACAGGTCTAATGACATCCATAACTGGAAGAGGAATACCTGGTTTGTGTTTGAAGGTACCTTCAGTGCCAGCAGCCTTGGCCTTTTGAAATGCGCACCAGGAATCAGGACCTTTAGGGCACAACGTGTGAATTGGCTCAAAATCAGTGGAGCGTGTGTGGAAATACACAGCCCAAACTGCTTTCTGCATTTCGTCCAACGAGTCCTTATGCTTTCTTATTGCATTACCATAGTAAACAGATAGTTTATCAATTACCCCATCAGTCAACCTACCCTTTCCTCCGAGAGATTTCCCATCAGCACATTTTATTTTGGATGACTTGAGCTTTCTCAATCTGGTCCCCATTCTTTTTTGAATGTGACCTACACATTCTAACTTCTCAATCTTTTGGTTTTTTCCATACGGTTCCGCTTCTATTATGGATGTAAACGTCTTGGCATCCCCATCTCCTATGTAGCCAACATATTTTACTTTATGTAAAAGCTCGGAACGTTGAAAAATTCGAACCATTCCGACAGTCTCCATTTTACCTGCAGAACCACTGTGGTTACGAAGGCAGTCCTTTTCATGTTGAACAAACCAAGCTTCGTATTCAGGTGTGCCTTTTCTGTGCTTCCATGAATCGCAGGTTTTACAGAAGGATGAAAGCACTTCTGAGTCGATAACTTTGCCGGTTTTGTCCCCAATTACGGTGCAGACCCCAATTCTTGACGTGTGACCCCTGGTCTTCCAGGATCCATCACCACTAACGATGATATCAGACGATCCTGATTCTGAAGCTTCTTCCACAGCAGCATTGTTCTTCGAAACTCGAGCAATCTTTTCAGAGCTTGACATTATCTTCTGCACATATGCGTTATATGTCTTTTTTGACACAGGACGAGGGAGATCCATCAGCCCACAGAAGCGCTCCAGTGAAGAATATCCCATACCAACAGCTCGCATGGCATACACAGCACGGATGTTTACTTCGGCACAGTTGCCCTTGGCTCCAGTCATCCGGCAGTTAGTAAACGAATGTCCCCTAGCACATTTCTCACAAAAAATCACGAAGTTTGAGCACAGTCCATATAAAATTTCTTCGGTCATGGTGATGTTGCACCCACATTCCTTACAGCAAAGGAAATTTTCTATTGATGCCATCAAACTGCTTACATCAACTAACCTGTAACCTGCGAAATCAGAGTTAGTATCAGCCTCAGGAAATTCTTCGGTGGAAAGCTTTATTTTTTTGGCGGAAGCACTCCGGTTCAGTTCTGGGGTTTTTTCGAGCTGCTGAAGCTTACGGGTATGAATATTTCCCGTAAATTTTCGCTTCTTGGGCCTTTTTCCAGACGCCCTTTTCGGCTGAAGATTCGAAGAATTCATTATTTAAAAATATAATGATAAGAAGCAATAGAAATGAAAGTTGAAAAAGGCACGTTGTGATCAAGCGCAAAACACAAATAGAGAGCGTGGAATAAAAGGACAACAAACAAGTGAAAGTTAAAGTAAATGAAAAGTCTTCTTCTTCTCCTAGACGCAGATAAAATAAATAAATAAAACTACTTCCAAGCCACTGAGGAAATCAATCTTTGATATTCTGGTCAGAGAGACACAGATGCTCATGCGAACAGCTGATCGCTCAAAAGGCGTAAACAAACGAAACTAGCAGATGGGCGTTGTTGTTTTGCCTCATATCTTCGGTTCTAATTGGAATTTTTTTATGGGGTTTGCTTTAAAATATTCCTAAAGACATGTTCTTTAAAAAACAATCATAAAAAAAATTTCGATTTTTTGACTCCTGAAAGGGTACCTGACCCCTTAAATAAGTTGGTTTTTATGAATTTATACTATTCTTCTAGATACCAAAGTCAATATGTTGTGCATTTATGTTGCCCTGCTAAATATTCATAAGCATGAACTGAACATAGAGTAAAAATACAGAACTTTCGTTGTAAAAAATAAATATTGGGTAAAATTGTTTGATTTTGTATAAATAGGTGAAATATAAATACAGTCGAGTCCGCTTAATGTGATCGCAATTGTCCAAGACTAAACTGATAACATTATCCGATCGATAACAATAAGCGATCTCATATCAAAAATCAGCAAACAGTGTAACTAGATTGTTTGCTTTAAAATCAAAATTACGTAATCGTAATAAATGTATTCAAAACTATTTTTACACTAGGTAAAATTTTAAGGGGAAAATATAAGGGCGCAAGTTTAGAACTGCTGATGGTTGGCGAGTTTTGGCTATTTGGTGCCATATTTAGGAGCCACATAATTCATTTAACATTAGTTGGGGTTGCTATATATTGATTTCTATCGCTAAAAACTTGGCGCATCAGCAGTTCTAAACTTGCGCCTATAGGGCGCAAGTTTAGAACTGCTGATGCGCCAAGTTTTTAGCGATAGAAATCAATATATAGCAACCCCAACTAATGTTAAATGAATTATGTGGCTCCTAAATATGGCACCAAATAGCCAAAACTCGCCAACCATCAGCAGTTCTAAACTTGCGCCCTCCTATAACCGCTTTTTTCAATATAACAGGCGGAATGTTTTATTTTTCTTACTCATATTGAGTTTCAGAAAAAAAGAAGCTCCAGATGTTATCATGGAGCAGATGTTTACTTGTAAAAATTGACCTTCAACATGAAATTAGAACTCAAAAGTGGTAGTTTTAAAGGGGACATGGACAAATTTTGATAACATTAAGCGGAGTGATGATGCAAATTTGATCACATTAAACGATGTATTTTACATTAAATTATATAGGAATGATCGGGACCTGTCGATTTCGATAACATTATCCGATTGATAACATTAACCGTGATCACATTAAGCGGACTCGACTGTATGAAAATCAAGCCAAAGAAGGTTAGATGAATGATAAATTTTTCTTTACATAAATTTGTAAGTTTTTTTCTGATTTATCGTATAAATTTATTTTGCATTTAAAATTTAATTAACTTTGCACTTATTTCCAGACATGTACACAAGCACTTGATGGGTTGGGAATTTTTTTTACAGTAGAAACTTATTATAAACTTATCTATTATTTGGTATACAATGTCAAACAGTAGGTGTAGTGTTTGACGGTAACACTTAATATTAGCGCAAAGTAAAATAAAAGCAACAGTTTACGTGACATGTAATGTAGGTGATCGAGGTAATCACTCTTAAATGGTTTTTAGGTGATTTCAAACTGAAATTATTACAATTAATAAAACGCATAACAAAATACATTTTTAGATGGTATTTATAGAGTCTTTACAACTTATAAGATGGGCTTTATAACTTTGGAGTGGTAGGCATCGTAACCATAATTATCTAAAAACCACTGCTAGTCAACCGTGTGCTTTACTCTTTGCATTAAATCTAATGAATTTCTTGTATGAAGGTCAGATCGAAAGATATATGAAATATTTTATTTCCAAAAGTTTCAATTCGTTCGATTCCTCACAATAAACATGGCGTCGTTGGGAAAACCAACGGTCCCCTTTCAGAATTTCATGAAAGCCTCATACAAAACCCATCTGTAAATAATTCCACTGATTGCACAAGAGAGAAAGACATTTGCCTTTGATAAATGAAGCAATAAAGACATCAACTCTTCCACGTCTCCACTTTCATGATCAATCACAATAAAGCTTACATTTCTACTACCCCTGGCTCCAGATCAAATCCAACAACCCTTTTCCTCCATGAACATATAACCGATTTTTCTGGAGAGGAATAAGAAGAAAAAGTGTCATGGCGATTCATGAGCCCCGCTGGTGCTTACATCAGGGCGAGTCAACTTTCAAAGGTGTTGCTTCAAACTGCGGAATTATGCCGGCTTTACTGCATCGCATTACGGAGGGGAACTGTTTGTAGATGAATTAGTCCAGCGAGATGAATTTCGGATGTTGGATCAACGCTGATTGCCCCCCTCACTGAGCTGAATCTTTATTTGGAAATATGAATAACTCATTCGATGACTCACTCATTGAATCAACTCCCACTCATTTATCCATGGGAACGCTAGTTTTAGCGTTTTGAATATGGTGTCCGAAGATGAATGAGCTTTGATTGCCAACGTAATTTCTCTCAGAGGAAACTCACTGAGTTAAATCTTTACTTCAAAATATAAATCACTCACTACTTGACTCACTTAACAAATCAACTTTACCATTTATGCGAACATTAGTAGTGTTTTGGATGGATAAGTTGTCAAAAGTTGGATCAGCTTTGGTTACTAATATTATTTCACTTAGGGCACTCACTGAGCTGAATCTTTATAATTAATTGTTTTGGCGTTTTAGATAGGGTGCTGTAGTTAGATCAGCTATGATTGCATGGCTAATTCCACTTAGGACTCACTGAGTTGAATTATTTTTTATAAATATGAGTCATTCAACCGTTGACTTAAATCAACTTCAATTCATGCGAACTTTGTTATTAGAGGAATTTGGATATATAGGTTTTTGGATGTTGGATAATCTTTGACTGGTTACCTATCTTATTTTTCTTCGGACTCCCTGAACTGAATCTGAATTTATAACTCAACCACTCTTTGACTAACTCATTAAACCAATTTCCACAGACATTAGTATACTTATATTTTAGAAAGGGTGTCCACTAGGGTGTATCGAAAAAAACTTTTTTTCGATTTTGATGACGTAATAGTGCGGAAAAGTTGTCTAAGGTGCCAGAGAGTACCTGTGAATTTTTTCAGAATTTTTGGATAATTTCTTAATGTGCCACATTGGCCCTGAAGTTCCCCATGTTAATCCAATGGGGCGCGCCGCCAAAAAGGCCGAAAATTGGTTTTTCGCCCCTCATTTCTACCCTAATCACACGACGAATGTCTCGTCTCGAGTTATGGACTCTATATGATGTATGCTACCCGAAAAAACTTGAATAATAACTTAAATCTCTATATTATGTTGATTGTGGGCTCTGATTTGAACGAGGAAATACGCGATTTTCGACGAAATTTGAGCATACAAAAAAACGTAATATAGATATTTAGGCTATTATTCAAGTTTTGTCGGATAGCCTAGATCATATAGAGTCCATAACTCGAGACGAGACATTCGTCGTGTGATTAGGGTAGAAATGAGGGGCGAAAAACCGATTTTCGGCCTTTTTGGCGGCGCGCCCCATTGGATTAACATGGGGAACTTCAGGGCCAATGTGGCACATTAAGAAATTATCCAAAAATTCTGAAAAAATTCACAGGTACTCTCTGGCACCTTAGACAACTTTTCCGCACTATTACGTCATCAAAATCGAAAAAAAGTTTTTTTCGATACACCCTAGTGTCCACTCAAATGATATTTTTATTTTGTATCTGAAATTTAGAAATTCCACTGCCGCTGGGTGTTTAATTATACCGAAAAAAATGTTGATTCAAAATAATTGGGGCAAAGAAACACTTTAAAATACAGTTTTTAAGGAAAATAATAATAAGCATGATGGTTTTAGTTTAAAAAATAATAATTCCTTCATTAATTTATGTAAATAGGGAAGCTGGCATAGAAGGTTTGTTCAGCAATTAAAACGGAAATACGTTTAATTTAGTTGAAAATGTTTTGATACTTTAGACAATTTGAAAAAAATATATATAGAATAATTATAAATGCTTAAAACATCCCAACTCCAAAAATGCTTTAATTTTCAAATTTTAATTAGGTCTCTAAGGATTATTAATTTGAGTTGTAAAGAAAAATATTTATCACATTTTATTCTTAGCAAGTTAAGCCAGTTATATTTGCGAAAAATTCTTCTGGTTTCCAGTACTGAGTCAAAACTTTGCAAAGCAGTAAAAAAAATACCAGTTTTATAAAAACTTAACAGTTCATAAAATAGTAGAGAAGTATGTTGATAGAAAATAAATGACTTTAGAATAAAGGAATTAAAGTTAAGATAATGTATAGTTAAAACTACAAAAAAAGATTCTGTTTCATACGGTATTTGATATTGTAAAGAGGCGAAAAGTTAATTAGTAATATAATAACTTCCTTGATTTTAGTTCGAATTAAAATGATAGCTGAAAATAAATCTCCAAAATTATGGACACAATTTTCTATTGACCGCAATACAGAATCATGTTTCAATAACTTATCTGCAATTAATGTTTCTTAGCGTTACACTCAACTAATACTGCGAGAGAAACACAAAAAAAGTTCCAACATTCCATAACTATATGCTACAAAATATTGAGTTAGATAACCTGAAATAGGCAAAGCAAATATACCACAGTTGAATGATTATAGGATAACCAACTTCTTCTTCATGAATAAATTTTGCCTTCCAATACATCACTTAATATTCCTCACCCACCTCGCAATTTCTGCATTAGTTATGAAACTTTATTATCACGCGTTCCAGATTCATTCCTGCAACATTTCGAATACTCGAAGATAAACAAAAACGCGGTCATTATTATTCATAAATTCATCCATCGCTGAAAAACACACGTCACGTATAAAGAGGGGTGTAAAAGAAATCTGGTAACGCGCCGCTTCCATTAAGCCCGATTTACATGCGGTGTTACAAGCGACGCGACTGGTAGTTCATGGGGGAAATGATAAAAATGTCCTATCACTTTTCTCATTGATCGAGAATCTTGCCCTGCCGTTGGTCCTCGGTGCTAATGAAGTAGTACATTGTGATAAATTATTTCTTAAAATAACGTAAATTAACGGCAGAACGGATACCGGTGAATTTCAGAATTTTTTGGAAATATATGTTTTCCTTTTTCTCTCAAATATGAGAGGAACTTCACGTTAATTGAAAAAGCTTGAGAGTTCTTCTATACTAGATAACAACTTTTCTTGTCAGTGACGTCACTGATTCACGGAATATCACACCTCACTTTCTAGCTACCTAATTGGTGAGTCAGAGATGACTCTCGCTCGCTCTACTGGAGAAGGCTTTAATACCAATCACTAAAATTGTAACGAAGTTATTATTATGACGTCATAAGTTATTATTATGACGTCATTGGCAAGAGTTTCCTCACCCTGGCCCCTCTCATTTAATCGAAATTAGCGTGAAACTTTTGACTTATACTTACATATTTTTAAGATTTATTCTTGTAGTGGTGATTTTATTAACCTTCCTACCCTCTTGAAAAAATAGTCACATATTCCCCTCGTGGGGTCTCTGAGGACCCCACGTAAAACCCATGCGTAAAACATGCCTATGACTCTAATAAAGGTTAAAAATTCCTTAAATGGAGAAGAATTGTCATTTTTTGTTTCTAGAAAGATGCTTCAGAATAATTTATCCAATTTTTTTGGCATTTTTCTCATTTTTTTCGTCTTATTACGGCTTAATTGGGTTTCTTTTGATACACGTTTTTTATAACATCTGGACCTTCAAACAAGAATTAAATTACAGAAATGAACTACATTGAAGTTGTTTTACTTAAAATATTTATAATCACACTGTTTAAAGCATACTAGTTGATATACCCGGTCTTGCACGGGAAGAATTTAGTAGTTAATTTTAAACGATTTATGAAGCTGCATATATTCTCTATTCTGCATTATCAGCTACCTGTCACCCCAGATTAATTTATTTAGTATTATGAAACATGTGAAGTTTGGATTCTTCTTTTTAAAATTGAAATAATACAAAAAAAAATGATCGGTTCAGATTTCTTAGTGAAATCAGTATCTCGCTTGCTTATGTAAGTTTTAACATAAAATTGGTTTTTTTCTTGATAATTCTTCGAAATCACATTCTGGACTTCCGTAAACACTCATAAATATTTGAAAGCATTCTTATTTTTCAAAGAAGACTGAATATAAAAACCTATTTACAATCAACCATGAATTTATATTGTTTTTGTAAAGAATGTGTTCAACAGGAAGTAATGGCGACAGTTGTCTGAGTTTTTTTTGCTGCAACTGTTAGATACTCAAAAGATTTCTATAAATAGCATATTTTTCTTAGAATGTGCATAAAAAATTTAAGAAATAGCGAGTGATTCAATGTATTTAGCCGCAATCTTCTTTTTGTAAAAAAAATGACAATTTCTACGAAAATATCTTTCTAATATTTCTCCAAACGTTCTAAATAAACATGCAAACCTTTTTTTATCTATAATACAACAAAAAATAAAATACTAAACTTTATTTGATACTGTTTTACCGCCATTCATGGCTGGGGTCTCAGAAGACCCCAGAGGGGGAATATGTGACTATTTCTCCCAAGACACTTAAAAATGGAATAATAACTCCAAAATTTTTACCCATTGTAAAACTTTGCGTAATTAAGGAATAGTAGCATCGGAAATTGTCAAAACAAAAATGCATGGGAGATATCAAGCGTCAAAGTGCGTCTGGGGTCGAAAAAGACCCCAAAGGGGTAGGAAGGTTTTAAATATAAATTATCTTTGTAGAAAAATTAACGGAAGAGGCGAGATTTCTAGGAACACGGAAAATTTTCGTAAAAAAACCAAAAAAATTTAGTGTAAAAAGACGAACTTTTTTACAGTGTAGTTAGGTCACCATTCGAAGGGAATTTATTTGGGGAGCTCTTACTAGTAGCGTCGTTTGAGTTGCTGCATGTAAAACTCGCCTTTAGCCGGTGACGCCAAAATGGATTGACTGGAAATAGGAAAAGGTGTAACAAGATTCGAAACGATATTTATCATTTGTTTTAAATTTTTAAAGCATTTCTAGAGAGTGAAATCATTTGTCTTTGCGGATGAACGAGGGGAAACTGAGATGTATTTTTAGCACATTTATCCCACTTAACCATCTTGGAGTGGCATGTAACCAGTCGCTTTTTGTTTTATGGAGATGCGTGTGAGGCTTCATAGGAAGTGAGGATGCGTATTTTGGTATGTATATAAGAACTATTTCTTGGAGATGATGTGGGACTAGGGATATTAAGATTCATTCTTTCTAGAGGGTTGTGTCATTACAATGGTGGAGAGAAAGATTGATAGAGACTGTCTCTAAAGAGAATGTTGAAGCGGTGATTATTCTAAGAAGTGAGATGTGACTGGATGTGTGTATTTAATGATGACTTTCTCAGGAAATGTGAATTTAGTGATGTCTTTCTCAGGAAATGTGAATTTAGTGATGTCTTGTGTGAATTTGAAATACAGTGCTTAGTATATCGTTATTTATCACGTTAAATTTCGCCTGAATATTGTTGGCACCAAATATTCAAAGATATTGAATATTATATAGACTCTTTATTGTTGTCATCAATAAACGTGTTTTTATTGGTTGGGTTGAACTTTTTAACTGTATTTCTAGTCTTTGGAATATTAAATTTCGTTGGTGATTTTTAACGGGGTTGATTGTTTCGAAAGGCATAAATTTTGTATTTGCTTTTTATAAAATTCAACTGATACACAGTAACATCTTATAAGGTGTAAGAAACCAGCAATAATTTCTTTTACGTAAATATTTAGTCTAGGGGGTAAAATGATGACAGATTGCTGTAAATGTTACTTACTATGATTTAAGGAATAAAGAATCTAGTACTGGGATGTTTTTTTATTAAAACCGAAGACCTTTCTTTATATTTTGAAAAAATAACCTAAAATAAGAAAGTTATTTGTTTTATATACGTAATACGAACAATAAATTGCAGAGAGAAGTGTTGTACTTGGGACCTATTACTTTTTTTCCTGTAATTTTTTATTTCTTGCGAATAAACTGGTGAAACAACTTTCCCACGATACTCTAGCGTTTCACACAACATATATATTTTTTGGAATTATTATTGAAGTATTTCATTACGTAATAATTGAAAAAAACTGAAAATAGGTCCAAGGTACAGCACCGGTGTTCTACCTTGGACTTAAGTCAAAAATTCTTAGTTTATTTCGTATTTAGTGAATATAGGTCTTCTTTATAATGAATTTGAAATTACTTTATAAGTTAAAATCGTGTGAAGTCTAATAACTAATAATTGGAATGTTATCCGTGCTCTCTGGAGCACTTTTTTAGCATAGACTTTTTAAAACACTGATTTTGATCACAAAATTATAGATTTCAGTTAAACTTAGCTTTAGTCATGAAACCAAATCCTACCCTGCTTTTAAATTAAAGATACCAATGTAATTAAAGTCAGTAGATTGATTCTTTAATCACTTAAGATAGTTAAGTAAATTTTGGGTAGGTTCAAGGTACAACGCTTTCCTTCGTTCTAGGGTACAGAATTTGGTCATTTACTAAAAAATGTCTAAACACTATTTTCAGAGTTCAGTTTACCCCCAGTCCCATTTTAAAATTTTAAGCACATCCTATTATAGCTGAGACAATACACTTTAAGTTATTATAAAATTCACTGCAAAATATAATTGGTATTTTTTAAACGAATAGCTTAGAAAACAAATTTAGAAAATTTACTTTTGATGGGCGAAATCAGTTTTTAAACTATATTTTGCCATACTAAAAAAAGTTTAACTTGAAACAGTGTATGACCGAGGTACACTTATTCCGAGGCACAACAATTTCACCAATAAAAAGAAATATTTTGTATTTAACTAACATCAATGTTTTTCAATACCTTAGTAAGTATTAAAAATAATCAAAGAAGAGAAAAACTGGAACTTTTGTATTCAAAAGTAACAACTGCTATGGATTTAATGCTTAACCAACTAAAGTTAACTGGAAATCTAATATAAATAGTTGTTGTTGTTGTTGTCGTGTGCCACTTGGAATATCCAAGCTCCACAAGGATTCAAGGCAAAGGGGGTGCGGCTCCTGAGAAAGTGAGGCCCATAAATGGCAGGAGTCCGACTTCTACCTCATGAGATGATAGATGCTGCCACTATCTATCGCCACCTCCACAATTTTGCCATGTATCTGAAGGGGAGGAAAATAGTCTCCAGACACCTGGACCCGTGGTAAACTGCGCCATGACGGACCACAGGACTTTCGGACCTACAGATTTAACGAGCACGTACTCCGCATATTCTCGGCGGGTCTTTAGCGGTGTCGGGAATCGAACCCGGGACCCTCCGATCCCGAAGCCGATGCCTTAACCACTAGGCTCCCCACTGCCTTAATATAAATAGTAATCTATTGCAATTACATACTTATATTTTAATTTTACAAAACTATTAAATAAACAAATAATTCAAAGGTTTAAAAAATAATATTCTTTTCTAAAAATTAGCAGAACACAAGCCATTTCATTCATCAAATGATACTTTTAATTTTAATAAATGAATACAATTTTCCTCCCTTAAAATATGAATTGAAATGAACAAAAATAAAATACACCAGACATTCTAACCTCCCAATCTTCTCCACAACCACCCCAGGCAATGCCATCTGGGAAAGCCCCTTAAAACTCAATTCCAAAGACAATCGAGGCTTTGATCGAACCTTCCTTCCCTCAACTCCATCAGGATACGAAGATTTCTCATTAGCTCCTCTGAAAAACCGAGCAATGCCATTCCCCAGGAAAAGTGTACTCAAGCTAATACCAACATGTCTCCCGAGCGGTTGTCCTGCGGGTATCCTTACACAATCGAAAGGGTGTCCTTACACATGGCCACGATGACAGAATTAGATTCGAGAATGCTGGCTCATCTTCCCCCGACCAGATCAAATACTAGTCAAGACAGCTATTGCTTCCACTTGACTGCCGCAATTGATTTCTTTCTCGGTGAGTTGGGGCTGTCTTTTCAGTGTTTTGGAAATGGTGGTATGCATGCATGTTGGGGTTGATTGAAATGTTAGGGAACATCTAGATTAAGATCCAATAGTGGGAATTGGTTTATTTATGTGTTGATTAGTTCTCTAGCAGCGAGAGAAATTACGTTTCTGTGATAGATAAGGCGTAAAGATGAAAATATAATCTATGCAATGATTTTACACATTTTGCAGATAGTAAAACTTACAGGGTGTTTCAAAAGTCCATTTCACGGCTTTTATTTGGAACTAACGTGTCTTAGGGTCACGAAAGTAAGGTCTACCCATAGGTAAGTGACCTTGGAGAATCCTACTAGCGGTGAAATAAAAAAATACTGAAAATTTATTTAAAAACTAAAGGAGGTAGAGCAAAAGCCTCAAATAAAGCATTATTGCCAACGTTATGAAAATCTCACTGAAAAAAATTTCATGAAAATATCGTGAATATTCCCGAAGATACTAACAAGGAAAAATAGCTCTACTTAGAAATTTCAGAATTTATTTTTCAGAAATCAGTTTCAGAAATTTATTTTTCTTGGTATTTTACAATTAAATTTATATTTACCTGTACTGAACTTCACACTCACAATGTAACTTGGGGCTTTCATATGAGAGACATACAAGATAAAAATTAAGTTAATTGTTTTCCATATGAAACTATTTAATATAGATAATATATTATTCAAATATATTTTTAAAATTATGTATTAGTATTTTAATACATTAATTGATTACTTATTTATGATAAGCTTTGTTGACCAAAACAATTCCAGTACGAGTACATTTTCTCCCAGCAAATTGGTTTTAGGCGTTTGCCAAATATGCTTCAGTAGTACCATATGTCAAAGTTGAGCCTTAATTACTGTAATTAATACGATTGGTTCCGGTCTAGGCAATTATCATTACTCTAAATGACTAAATTAAGTTATGCAATTCTTTGTAAAGAGTCAAATACTATTTCACATTATAATAATCTAACGGTAATAGTTAGCCAGCAAATAAACACGTATCAATTAAATTTCACCTTTTCACACTAAATTAAGCACATTTTAAGAAAGTTATTCAACCAGTATTCAATATATCAAAAGATGCAATTAACCCTTAAAAGGGGAACTCTGAAGCTTCATTCATCTATTGCAATTTAATTAAATTGAACATATATTTATAGGATCTGAAAATAGGACTGCCAATAATGCGTAAGTCGAGTGGTATCTATAGTACTTAATTTATTTGGAACCTTTTGTCCCTTTGAAAAGATTTCAATACAATATGGAGGTAGTGTGAATGAACTATCATATTACAGATTTAAATTCATTAGTACGTAATATTAAGCAAAAACACTGTGGAGATGTTGTAGTTTACTTTATATAAATTTTAAAGATATATACGGATTTTTTTAAAACTAAATTTAAATTTCTAAGAAGAACTAATATTACAAACAAAAATTATACATGCATCATAAAAAGAAAAAAAAAATGAAGCTGCATGTAAATCTCAAAGGAACAATAACTCGTCCATGTGTTCACAGTTAAATGATTCACAGATTTGTTTTTGAGGATAAAAAGTTTTAATATTGCGTACTGTGTTTTAAGCATATATTGTCTATACTTAAAAACGATCGCTTATGAAAAAAGTTATGTTGAAACGGTGAAGGGTTCAAACCAGTCTGTATAAAAGAAAGTCATCAGCACATTTCAAATGCGATAAAAATGGAATATGTTTTAACGTGTACTTATTGCTCCAAAATTAGTATAGTGCATTAAGAATTTTTTCTAAATACACTTTTCCCAATTAAGAGACAGTCTATAATAAAATAAATCCAAAGAATAGCTTTTTAAGAAACGAAAAAAAGGAAGTTTGTGTAACTCCAGTCTTTATTTTCGTTTCAAACGAAAAAGGAAGTTGTAAATTAATGAGAAAAAACAATGAATAAAGAAATGGTTTACGTAACATTGAAAATATAAGCAAAATACAATAATAATATAACATTTCCTGTCTTTAACCAATGCTAAATAAAAAATCACGCAAAAGAAACAACAGAAACATCTACTCTTTTGAAAAATTGACATGTTATACGATATAATTAAACCAACAACTGTCACACAAGGAAGCCATAAACCTACAGGTATAAAACCACCTTATCTATTGTTCCATAGAATTTTTCTGAGGATGTTCGGGGTAATATATCACCATCGTCGGCAAAAAAACACCATCAGAACAGCAGCAACGGTTTAGAGTAATTGCGATAGGTATCCAAGGTCCATAAAGAACTACTTAAGAGACCAAATGTGACAGATGACGACTACAACAGAAGAAATATTATTCAACACGGACAAAACGTCTGGCCCCTGGGGCCGACATTAATATTTGATCGCTGACTTCTAATTCCGTTATTATCGCAATGCTTTAGTTTGTGGACCATTGTTTGGAGGTAATTATGCGTGTAATCTCAGTTGGGAATTAAAAATTCTCTCTTGGCGCATCCTTCTGATGGCCATAAAGAGAGCTAGGGAGGCGTGAATAAAATATTGGTTATTTCTGAGCAGGAGAATGGGTGGGGAATTTAGCCGGGGCTTTTGTAATGGAATGAGACTGTTTTCAAAAGTTTGTGACTGTAAATTCTGTGCGGTGCTTTGTGGATCGGATTACGTTTGATGGGTGGCTCAGGGGGCTGGTGTTTGTTTGAAATGGGGAGAGTAATTTTGCGTGTGATATTGCCGTATAACTTTATATAATGTATTTTCCAAGCGGTGGACTTTTAATTTATTTTATTTCAATTTATGGGTAGTTAACTCGTAATGTTCATTATTAATTAAATTTCATAAGTTCCACCGTTAGTTAGCTCTCGTGCTGGCGAATTTTGCTTAGATTAAGCAACTGATATTTTATTTGGGATTAACACACTTACACTATTTTTTCTTTCTATCTAAACTAGGCTGACTGATAAATGCGAGTTTTTGTTACCAATGGATTGAAATTAAATACGCTCGAGTGATTTTTTTTAGGAAAGTGTTCCCCTTGAACAAAATGCACTATGTAGTAAATTAGGTTCTGTGTCATCTGAAATAAGGCAAAAATATATGGAATTGACAGATTAAAATGTTGAAAGTTCAATACATTTCTTTTCAAATCACATCCGATGAAAAAATATTTAGTTCAAAGAATTACAACTTTGCAGTTCTTTAAAACAGATTTCTCTAATTCAAATTTACAATATATTATAGTTGATAGCACTACAACATATATAAACTTTTAAAAATAAACATTTTTTTGATAAACATCTGCTTTACAAATTCCTCCTGCAAAATACCAGTTACCTATCAAAATCATTACATACTATGATTTTATCGAAAACATCTCACAGTTTTCAAGAATACGATCTTTCTAGACCATATAAAGTTCTTTAAATAGCATTACTTTCAGGAAAAGTACCGTTAAGTGTCACAAGAACATTCGCTCTCCATAGAAAATCCCGATTCTCTATAGAGTTCCAGAAGAAAAAGCGCTGTTCAAGAGGCTCGTGTCAGCTTCCGATCTCCGCAACTATTTGTTTTGTCTCCATTTTCGACGCGATTTCAGCCACTTCAAAACTACCTCTATTTTCTCCCTCCCATTGCTAATAGCCACATAAAAAACTACGGCCCAAGAGAGAGTGAGGTAGACCTGTAAATGTTTATTCGTCCAAGAACTAAACGAGAACCGTATCTCAAAGATAAAAAAGAAACGGAGACCATTATTGCCTCGGCGGAAAGTTGCAACGGCAGCCATAAGCAGTTTTTGGGGGAAAAGCAAATCTCCATTTTCTTTCAACTCCATGCCGTAGATATCGTTACACCAGTTTCCAAAGTCAGGCCTAACGTTTTTTCTCACTCCTCTTCTTGCACAGTTTTCCCGCCACCCATAAAAGCCAGATAAAAGACTAGGTGAGGGGCGGGAGTATAAAGAAAGGGAAGGTGAAGAGAGAGAGGAAAAAATAATAATAAATAAGTAAATAAAGCCTCCAGGGTCCGCCGGCCTTTTCAGACCTGCGTCCTTTTCACGTTCGTCTATTGTACATCGAATCTTCGTCCAAGGCAGATCCCGTGCGGTTAATTGAAACTCCGTGTAGCTGCGGAAAGATTCCGCCACAATGGGGGATCCCTCATTGCCACCAGTCCTTTCCATTAGTTATTTCGTTAGCGTTTTTTTCGTTGTTTTGTAAACCCCCTTCCTTTTGAATAGCCCCCTTCATCCTTCTTGTGTGTTTCTATTCTAATTTCGGGACGTGCAGAAGTAAAAAAATAATAATGCAACTGACTGTTTGGGTGTTTGAATGAGAAAATGGATTTCTCACCTCGAGCGTTTTGAAAAGACCTGTAGTAAATGGTGGGGTCTGCGACAACAATACTGTTTGAAAGCCGGCTGAAGTTGGGGAGAATTTAACGCCTAATTGAATCTGGTTGAATCTAACTGTGCTGAGGCAACTCTCAAAAGTAGACAATCGTACTTTGAACAGAATTCAAAGATCTATTTTTTTAAAGTAATTCAGTTTAGTTCCTTTCACGGATTAAAAAGCATTTCATGTCAATTTCGTGACTTCAAATGAGTTATTTCAGGAAACTTTTGGGAGCGAGAAAACAGAATAGGAGAGTACAAACACTGGTTCTTTCATATTTGGAACCGAGTTATCGAGTTGATTAATTTTTGCTTAATAACTGTAAGATGCTAGAAAATTGAAAAATAATAATTCAGCAAGTTTGAATAAAAAAATGATAGGGTATAATTTTTGAAGTTACTAAACAATAATTAAGATTTTGTGAAGTGTTACCATAAAATATCATTCTAATGCATATTTATCAAATAATAGTTATGTAAAAAATAGATTGGTAGTTAATTTTTTTTAACTAGAAAAGAACCAGTTATTAATTAAGAAATTGCTCAATCATAGTCAAGCTTTAATCTGCAAGGTTTTTAGCTACCTGTTCAGTGTTCATTTAAAAAACGTTTCCACTTCCATAATGCCAGATAAGAAACACGTGCAAAAATGTATTTTCTCATCTTTATTAAAATTAGTGGATTGTAAAAGATCAAACAACGCATGAAATTTCTTTGTAGGAATGTAAAAAATCCAATCAATTTGTTTTCTTCCGTTTATTTGCTAAAATTTTATGAAACTAAAACGTCTATTTTTCTAATTATATTTTTCTTCAAGTGTTTTCTTTTTTCTCCATAATCTTTTCAAAGAGTGTAGAATTTATATCAGGCTCCTAAGCATGCAGTTTATTTTAATCACTCTAAAAGGTATACTCTACTCTTCTCTTGAAAGACACAAATATTTAACTTCGAAATTTGAAAGAATCTTTCAATTTTCCAGAAAACCTTCACAAACTAAACGGAAGGAAAACGTCTTTTTAGAGGGAAACAACCCTGACATTTCTCCAGAAGAAGAAGAAATACGGTTTAATACCGACCTTCCTTGAAACTCAAACCTCCGTCTTCCTTTCTTCAGTTTCTCGGAATACATTTTTATAATTTTCCTCACTGCCTGCATTCGACATCTGAAAGCCAGCGCTGCACATTTCAGTTCGTTTTTTACAAAAAAAAAAGAAAGGGAAATAATGATCCCCAAAACGAAGGCTGAACCGAGCTTTAAAAACCCGATGGAGGGACATAAAAATTCCGGAATTCTCCCCTGCCTTTCCCAGTACCCTCGGAAGAATAAACTCTTCGTATTACAAGCTTCCAACTCAAATGTTGATTCCGAACGTAGAGGGTCGAGGAGCCCGGGATTTTAAAAGGAGCCACAAAAAGTTCTGTTTACACGGTGTGTTTTCACTCGGATCCCCATCAAAATCTGGGTCACTGAATTTCCCGGGGAGGAATGTTTTTTTCCCCTTTATTTTTTTTAAAGCGTTCTCTCCATTATTTTATCGTGTTGAATGGTCGGGTCTTCGACAGGTTGCATTTCTTCTCGTCGCCACGCGTCATTTGTTTCTGCAGGGAGGGCGGTCGTTAAGAGGGGGATATCTACATGGAGGAGCACTTTTATATCCCCTCCCCTCCTTTGATGGAGGGGGGGGTTGAAGAAGCGGAGGGGAGTTTCGGATTGATTGGTTTGGTGGGAGGTTGGTTGTTATTTGGGTCGAAGTAACTTGTTTCTAAGGTTTGAATGTGACACGGAATCACAGCTTTTAGGAGGGGAATTCAAAGGGTGCTATAGGTGTTGAAAATGGAGCTGGCACAGGAATGGACTGGTGAACTGATCTATTAATAATTTATAAATTGATGAAAACTTCCACGACCTAAAGAGTAATTTATTTCATTTTCCGGGATGGATGGCCGTGTTTGATGAATGGAATTTCCAAACGTTTCGCTCTCTGCTTCGGAGAGCATCCTCAGTGGCAAAAAATCAACTGATAAAATTGAAATTAAAAACAATTACCAAACAATTACAGCGAATCCGCTGTAATTGACCCTAGGAGGCGTTGGTTCCAAATAAAAGCCGTGCAACGCAATTTTGAAACACCCTGCATGTGTGCATAACTATTTAGCAACATTGTAAGAAATTACTTATTTTGTAAAAAAGATTTGAATTAGTTTATAGGTGAAGATTGGGGATCTAAGGAAAATAGTATTGAAATAGCTTTAGTTAAGGTTTTGACTCCTTTTGATATAAAATGAGTATTTTAGTAGTTTATAGTATAAAAACTGTTAGAAACTGTTTTTAAAACATTATATTTATTTAACAAAGGTAGTCGGCATTTTTACTTTTTAACAACATCTTAACATCCACTTTAGTCGAAAGGAATTCCCGGTTTTTCACCTGTTTTCATACAGTTCTCACGAATCGCAAGAATATGACTTTGGTGAATTCAAAGGGCGCTATGTAGTTTGCTTTGCAAAGGAGATCATAATACCTAAAGATTTACGTAGAAACTTTTGCAGAATATAACCCTTATTTTTATTTAATATATTTCACTCACAAATATTCTTGAAATAAAAAAAAATTCTCTCATTTTCTAACAACTTGCCTTGAATTTCTCATAACTAAACTACTCAAAATAATTTTTATGCGATTAAGGAAACAAAACACATTGGAATCGATCTTTATAGATCGATCCTTCCTGCGTTTGCCGCAGATCTACATCCGAAAAAGTTTCTTACTAGTTTACAATGAAATATCAAAACAGCAGAAATTCCATTGAGTCTAAATTGAATGCAGTGAAATCCCGTTATAACGAATACCGATACAACGAAAAATCCCGTTATTTTGAAAGTCCAGATAGTCCCCAACAGTTTTTATTTGAATTAACGATAGTACGGTTACAACAAAATTTCCATTACAACGAAGAAAATTTACAGTCCCGGGATTTTACTGTATTTGTAACAGAAAAAAAATGCTTCCAACAGTAGTAGAGAAATAAGTTATTGCTTAGTTTAAAATGAAAGAAGACACTATTTTGAAACAAAAGTAATGAACTTCATTTCAAAGCTAAACCAGTTAACGTACACGTAAATAGACGAAACTAGATGTACTACCTCAGAGTCAATCAGAAATCTTAATGTCAGGTATATTTTAAATTGTAAGTATATCATTGACTGATTTCAAGTTATACCCACTCTAAAAACATCTTCCTCTAAATATTAAAGTGAATATTTTTTGAAAGTAAGAAAAGTGAATGACACCACTGGCTGATGAGCAGAGGCCACAATCATAATCATTCCTATGTAAAGATACAAACTTCTGTTATTTTGCAAACTTAATTAGATCGCAAGACATTTAAAAAAATTGCATTTATCCTTTTTATCATATCCTCTTTAAGTAAATGATAGGTGAAGTAAAATTCCAGTCTAAGCAGGAAATGTTTTCGCAATACTCTTTGAATGAAGTTATAAGTAAAATAAAACTTAATGCCGTTAGTAATAATTGGCTATATCCTCTATCTTATTCAGATAACAGTGTTTTTCATAGAACAGGTTTGTACTAATTCATCGTATTATAAAGACGTATATTCGAAAGTTTAATGGAAATCGGGGAAACATTACACTTTCATTCAGAAATTTCTAATTAGGGAACTAATTATCTTCGGAAACATTAAATTAAACAGTACTGAAATACCATAGGTAAAACAAAATTAATTAAAACGGTGAAAGAATATCTAAATCAACATTAAATTTTAAAAATATTCATCTTGAAACAAAATAGGATAGGGCTAGGTGGAAAACAGTATCATAATATCGGAAAATGGGAACAGTATCGTAAGTGGATCTAAAATCATGGTAAAAAAGGTGGACCTAAAACATAAAGGTTACTTTATCACTACGAAGTGATTAAGAGTATTACCGCATTTTTAATCACCAGTAGAATATTTTATGAAAAGGATAACATATTGTTTCCAAATTTTCTAATTATCAAAGTTCGAGTGATGCCTTCAAGAGCTGCTAGTTCCTTCAGATTTCGCAGGTAATAGCCTTTCATTGTTGATAACTGTTACCTAGGAGTAAAATTAATATAATTTTTTTTATTTTTGCTGAATACTTTTGTTACTGTGTTTTGTACGTCAGTTCTTAATTTCCCTTGAGACTTTTACATTAAGGGTAATTGAGAACAGAATTTCAAACTTTGTTTTTCCCATTTTTTAAGAATTTTGGACCCACTTTGCTTGAAATAAATTAACAAACATTTTTTGAAAAATTGTTTAACTAACTTCTTGCAGATTTAAAATTATAATTATTAAATTTGTTGAATGTTTTATTTTATTTCATAGAATACCAATTTATAAGAGAAATATGTTGTGTTTATAATAGAATAAGTTGTTCGGGGATTGTGGAAGATCTCTTAATGGGTCAGTCCTTTATTCTAATCATTTTTAAAGTGTAGTATGGATTTTGCCGTAAATAACCAATATTAATGGAGTTTTTTTTACCTAAACAATGAAGTCCTTAAGAAAATATTAAACGTTTAAGTGATCCAGGATGTCCCAAAATCACATGAGAAAACTCCTCTAACTTTCACTGAAAAAAAAGCAATGACCACCTGCACCGGTTCAACCTCGTTGGATGCCCGATAAGCAATACCCATGTATTATGTTCGTAGCAATTTCTAATGGATGGGTGCAGCATTTTTAAAAAAAAAGATGTTCATCTAGTATTCAGAAAAACTCGTTGAAATAATCAACTCGATAGGAAAATGAAATTTTTATACTTTGCACTCATAATCCCATCAGTTGGAGTAAAAAAGAATATAAATGGAGGAATGAAAAGTATAGATTGGGGTAATTGGAAACAAGACGCTATAATTCTCAAAGTGTAAGAGCAGTAAAAGGCATTGAAAGTAACCGTTACTGAGGGCTTGGAAACATTTAATAGACCCAGAGGAAAACTGTAGCCTTTCCCAACTTCCCCCTACCTTATAGGGTAATTGGGAATCTATGGGGTAATTGTAAACGTGAAAAACTAAGCCTTTAAAAACTCGAAATTTTTATGTGACACATTCGTTGGGAAGTTAAATAAGATCTGAAATAACAAATGTATGCAAAGAAAACGTTTTTAAGTGCTTTTTCTTGGTTACTGTGATAGTTACACGTAAAAGTAGCGATTTTGTTCCCAATTACCCCACCTATCCTAGATAAAATGAAGGGTAAAATAGGAAATAATAGGAATAGATAAAATAGAAATAGATAAAATAGAAATAGATAAAATAGAAATAGATAAAATAGAAATAGATAAAATAGAAATAGATAGATAAGGATAGAAAATAGGAATATATTAAAAGAAATTATAACTTTTAATAGAATCTGTGAAAAAATTAAAGGTGTTAGGTAGAAAAATCTTCATTCAGATCTTGCCCTCATCCCCTTTTTCATGAAGTTTTGTTTAGATCGCATCGTACATTAAAAAAGAAAGTACTTAAATTATATCAGAGCCATTTTTTATTAATTATGCATTCGACTTTCTGTTAGCAATGTATGAATGTTCAAAAGTATGAAGGAAGCGAAAAATATAACAATAACAATGTTAAATTTTTCACCAAAAAACAATTTTTGCAACATTTAAGCTAAATCTTTTTCAAAATATTACATATTCATTACTTAAATACCATCGTACTTAAATTGATCTTATTTGTCGCAATTACAGTTTCTTTGCTATCTGAAATAATTCACTGATTCCTACTGAATTATTAATTTTTTTAATTATTCATGAGGATTATGAAGTTCCAATAAACATATATGAATGCTATGCAATAATAATTCTATCATTTTCTAAACTTAGTTTACTGGCTGTTTTCCTCATTAGACTGATATATATACTAAATAATTTATAACAATTATTGATGGGAAAAATTTAGTGCCTTGAAGATATCACATAGCCGCCATGTTTATGATTGAGAAAAAAAAAATTTTTATGAAAATAATAGAGATATAAAAATATTTTACAACTCATAAATGTAACAAAGCTTGTTTTCAATGTCATACGTTTTATTTTATAGCATTTGGCTACAAAATAGATTGAAAAATTTTGCACATAGTAAATAGAAAAATCTAATTATTTAACCATATTAAAATATATATTGAACTGAACTATTTATTTAGAAGAAAAATATTATTCACTTAGAGTATAATAGTTTTTTGAATAACATTTATGTATTATGAGTCTTATAAAATTATGAGTCGTATACCTTACATCCCTCTAACTTCTCCAAAAATATGTGTGACAACTTTTAATTTACATTTCAATGGAACAGATGAAAGATGTTCTACTAATATGAAATTAAAGTATTTTTCAAAGTATTAAAGATCATATTTAAAAAAAAAATGATTGATAAGCATAAAAAAAGGATAAATATAGTTTATCTTCATTACTAAACTACTTCCAGGATAAATGAAATAAATTAGGTTCTTATTCTTTTTAAATAAATTCTTTCAGAATATTTAATACTAAGTTAGATCTTAAATATAACTAATGATTCCAGTTTCCCGTAAAAAATACCTCCATTTAGAATAGTTTTCTCATCAAATTAACTTATTTTCCATGCACAGAGTTTTTGCGAGATGAACTTTTTATGTTTCCTTATTATAAGAAATACAAAAACTACATCAAATCATGAACATTTGAATAAAATGTTGGAAGATAATGAACTAAATTTTAAATAGATTCGGGATCTGAAAATTTTAATTTAAAGCAAATACAAACAATTAAATGTAGTTAGCTCAAAAATCATATCAATTCACTCAAGATGTAATTTTTTATATTCAAGACTATAATATAAGCCTTTTAAAATATATCCAATTAATTAAAAAATAGGGAAGTTAATTTCAATTAATAGTTTCTGATGTACGTATCTCCGTAAAATGTATTTTTTTGCATTTTTAAAAGGACGTTTTTTCCTAACTTTTATATTTTCAATTGTGTATATAGGGTCATTTGGGGTAAGTGAGACCCCGTTTTGACCTAGTGCATTTTTGTAGCTCATAGAAAAGTTTTGAACTGGTTAAATTTGAACTTATTAACTTATTTCACTTCAGAATTTATCCATAAGCAACAATTGAATATTAGTTTTAAATATAATGCTTTACATTTTTCTTAACTGGCTTTTTTAAATGACATGGGTGACCAACATATTCCAAGAGATGAGGTAAGTTGGGGCACCCACTCTATATTTATATTTAAAGCAAGCAAAACTTAAAAGGAAGTAAGGGGGTCTTACTTGATAAAGTACAGAAAATTTCAATATAAAATATTTTATTGTAATTGTATCCATGTTTGAGAAATTTACTCACATTATACAATCAGTATGACATGGTAAGAATAGAGTGAAAAACAAAATAAGTATTTTAAAGAATTTTTTGAAAGGCCTAAGGCTAAGCGCGCACTAGAGACTTTTTTCACGGTGACAGATACAAAATTATCACCCTGGATATTGCAAGAAGCTAGAGCGCGCGCATTAGGCGAGGAGACTCTAGGCCGATTGCCAAGAATATCGCCATAGAAATACATTGCTCTCGAGTGACCTAGTGTTATAGTTGCCCCTATAGAAGTCTCTAGTGCGCACTTAGCCTAAGGGATAGGTTTTACTTTAACATATAAAATAGTGTTGAAAAACATAATAAGGTTGATTAAGATTTATTTTTGCTTATCAGTAAACATTGCAAGATAAAAAAGAAACCGGGCACACCAAATGAGAATGGACACTATTGATGAATTATTTCACTTTATAAAACTTTTCTCATGAGTAAATACTTCCTAAAACATAAAAAATATCAGTCTTCACAAATGGACATTACAATTAATGTATAAACTAAATTTCCCGAAGGTTTTAAAACTTTATGTTGACTGACACATAAATCTTACAACGCGAAATCAAGCCTTTATTTTAAATTAAATTTTCTTAGGATTAAATCCCAGCAAAAAAAATCAGCATAAAACCTTCAAAAAAGTACCCCTTTTGAAGGTTTCATGAAGTAACCTGCAGTTTTTTTGAAGGCAGTCAGATCCATGCAGGTTTTATAAAGGTAATGTGCAGTGTTTTCGAAGGAATGTGAAGGTTTTATGCAGCGCAATTTTCCCTTCACAAAAACTGCAGTTTTTATGCAGAATATTAAATGAAGATTTTGAACTTAATGTTTCCTTAAAGAAAAATGCAGGTTTTGTGAAGACATATTGCAGGTTTTATGCAGTGCTATTTTCCCATCACAAAAACTGCAGTTTTTCTACAGAGCAAATAATGAAGATTTAAAACTTTACTTTTCCTTCATAAAACCTTTAGTTTTTATTAATTTTATTTTGGACGAAGATTTGACGCATGCGCATTTCCTAGGGTTTGCTGGATCCGATATCCGAAATAAAGTAAGAACATTATTATGATTAATATAATTTTATTAATCACATAATTTAATTGATTTAATAATTAAATAAAATTATTCAAGCCAGTTTTCGTTTTTATTTTAATCATCCCGGAATAGTGAAGACGTTCTGCGCAATCGCGTTACATAAAGATCCGTTTTATTGTGATAATGGCGGTATAAAGGAAGCAGCTTTGAAATTGGCGAGCGGAAAGTTATTTCTCTGAATTTTATGATTCCATACTTATTTCTGTAATATGATTAATATTCTTTTATATACTCATCAAAATTTGTCCATTTGTAATTGCATGCTATTTTACTTATGCATTGTCAGGTATCGTATTTTAAATGACTGATTTATTTGTTGCTTTGGTACCGTGCTTTATACATTTTGCAAAGTATTATTAACACGCTTATTGCTTTTCTGGATCAGCTTCGATTAGAGTCGACCAGCCGCCATGTTTACCCACAGCTCAAATGATGACACAGGACCATATAGATCTAATTTGAGCTGTGGGTAAATATGGCAGCTGGTCGACTCTTATCGAAGCTGTGCCGTATTTCTTTTCACATAAATCGGAGTCCTCGTAAAGCACTTGAGTGTTATCATTTGAGCAGTGGTGAAACATGGCGGCCGGTATGCATAGCACCAAATGATCGGACTGCCAAAATTTATACAGAGGAAACATTTGCAGGCATGAAAATCACGCGTTAATTTCAATGTAAATCGGAGAAGTTTGATGACGATGTGTATTGGTTGTCTTTATTTTCCCGATCGCATCTGCCGTTTGAAAATTTTCGAAATGGGTACATGCATTTATTAAATGTTTTGGGATAAAATTAGGCAAATACACAAATGTTAGCAGTCAAACGTAAGCCAGGTTTGTGTCAATGATTATGTTTTGGTTCACTGTTCAATACAATAATAAGTGATAAGTAAATTAAAATCTATTATTTTTTAGAAATAGTTGGAGCATTAATTTATTTTGCTTAAAATTTGAAATTGAATTTATTTTGCTAAAAGCTTGATTTTTCTTATAAAAAAGCAGAATCAAAATTTCCACCTTTGCTTTCCCGCCATAGAGTAAGCCCATTTCAGCGTATCATAACTTTATGCTTGGCCCTTTTTGGGATACGAGAATTAGGTAACATTATGAAAATCAAAGTTATTAAAGATTGTTTGTGTTTTTCAGTATGCCATCATAGGGTTTAGTGCCATTAAACTCTTACCAAACCAGGATGTTAATAAAAGTCCTAAAACTAAACTAAAATATTTTAGTTAGTTGAGAAATCTTTCAATTTGAGCTAACTCCCTTTATATGGATGACATTCAATACACTAAACTTATTTTTCCCTAGATAATGTTTGTTGATGATTGTAGAATTTTACTGCTCTGCTGCTAAAAAAGTAGCTGCTAAAAAGATACAGCCTAACACATTTGATACAAAAAAAATTTTAAAATTCAAAAAATCAACAAATGTTTTTTTTATTCATGCGTATGATACATTTTATTATGTTGATTTTTCATACCAGTTGGCTGATTTTTGTTGTTGATGGATGCAGTTTAACCGTACCAACATAAAAATAGTCAAAAATTCTTTTCAAAAACCCCGGCAGGTCTTCTGCAAGAAAACTGTAATAATCCAAGATAAATCAGCATAAAACCTTCAAAAACAACACTGCAGGTTTTCTGAATGAAATTCGGACAACTTAACTGCAGGAAAAATGCAGTCAAAGAAATCAGCATGAAACCTTCAAAAAACTTGCAGGTTTTCTGCATGAAATTCGGACAACTTAACTGCAGGAAACCTGCAGTCAAAGAAATCAGCATGAAACCTTCAAAAATATCTGAAGGTTTTTTGCATGAAATTCGGACAAATTAACTGCAGGAAACCTGCAGTCAAAAAAATCAGCATGAAACCTTTAAAAAAATCAGCATGAAACCTTCAAAAAACCTGCAGGTTTTCTGCATGAAATTCGGACAACCTAACTGCAGGTAACCTGCAGTCAAAATATACAGGTTTCTTGCAGGTTTATTTGTCCGAATTCCCTGCAGGAAACCTGCAGGTTTTTTTTGAAGGTTTCATGCTGATTTTTTTTGCTGGGATACCATCAAAATTATTTTTTAATTTAGTCATTACACATGGAAAGTCTTTTTCATACTGCAAGTTATCCGAAATGAACTTGAATTTTTTTAGTTGATGTCCTCATATGAATCGATATTGATTAGAAAGTCATCCGATTATCTCCAATTCAATTACTGCGTTGCATCATTTACTGACGATACATTTAATCACCCTTCTCACTGAATTTTGAATGAAATCTCTCTGATCTCCGTCGGATAACCTCAATGATTAAATAAACGAGACTCTCTTTTGTTGTAGTACGACCAACATTTTCTTACAGCGACCTAACAAGGAATTAGCGAATTTAATCACATAATGCCGGCCAGGCGAAGTCGAACCCAAATTAGCTGTGTGCGGTCTAACAAGCTTTCTTGTCAGCAGCGATGGGAGAGAAAATATGGCCTTTTCCGAGGAGTAAGTTTTTAACGTTCACTGAGCCGGAGTTTTATCGCCCGATGTGCCGGAATAGATTTTGAAGTCATTCGCTCCACTACTGTTGCTGTGAGGAAAGGATATCGATAAGTATTTTAAACGGGGTAAGAGGAATTTCTTGGATCTAAATAAACACGGGTTGTATTTATGTTTGGAGAGGGACAAAGGATGTTTATCTGTTTACGGATTATTACGTTTACGTTTTTATCTGAATTACGAGCTGCGCGTGGAATCGTAAATGATGTGTATTTTCAAGAAAAGAATATGAATATAAATTTTTACATTATACACTGAAGAGTTTTAAGTTGGAGCTTCTGGGTAATAAAGTTTTGGGGGTTTTTTGGTACTTATTGTCTATTTGGACGAAATATTCGAGAAAACTAGAATAAAATATATTTTGATTGTTATTGATGGGGTAAAGTAGTCGTGTACGTTTTTTATGATTTAAAAACTGCTATAGAGCTATTTTTTATGTTTTATATCCTATTCTGAAATATTCACTAAAACACGGGTAGCAAGTTATGGCTATAACACTAGTAAAGTTTTAAAATCTGATAATTTTTTTCTTAGAAAAAATACCAATTTTAATTTCAAATTCATGTTTTTATGAATGCTTCAAATGAACCAATTCATGCAGTTAGTTATTATCAAAAGGTACCAGAGAACAATAACATATCTTACCCTTTTCAGTCCTAAGCTACACGAAATTAATATCGCATTATAAGGTAAATTCGGGGTGGCTAGGACTAGGATGAGTTGATTAATCATTAAATAAATGTTATCAATAAACCTAATTTATAATACAATCAAAACAAGAGTTAAATTGTTCTTTTACTCTACATTAACGCATTTCATAATATATTAAAAGTTACAGGATCAACTTTGCTATTTACTAAAATGTAATCACAATATTATCCTCAATTCTTGATCGTTGTTACTAGCGTCCTTTAATGGATTCATCACATTTTTGTTATTAATATAATTTATTAATAAAAGTTATTTTTTTATATTTATATCACCAAATTTGTTATTTTAATAACATTAGATAAAATATATATTTCCTTATCTTTTTCGATTGATTTCTAGTACAGAGCAGAAACTATTAGTATGAATCAATCAAATGATTCCTGATTCATAGCGCTTTAAACCTTTCCTTCCTAAGAAGCCCGAATTTTGTTTTGAATCCTAAGGATACATTTGTGAGGTCAGGTATGAAAATGTTCAGAGTAATAATAAATAACCTTCTGATTTGAAATTGCATTTTAACCAAATACGTGACACACCAGATGCAAATAAATCCCTTTTCCTACTGCATTACGTACAAAAAGCTAAAAAAAATTACAGCTTGGAGCTATTTGCGTAACCATCTTTCTACTCTCATCAACACGAAGTATCATTTCAACCAATAACGAATCTGACTCTCGAAAATCCCCACGCAACAAACAAATCAACCACGAATCTGATAGCCACCCTCGATAATTATTCCACACGTCTTCAAAGATAGTTCCCTCTTACAAAAAGCAAGAGGGGGGAAGCTCACGTCTGAGTTTCACTGCCCAATTAGGCAGTGCCCGTCAGAGCACTTTGCCCGTAATTACCAGAACAATCTTCAATGAAACGCCCGGCTTAATTATGCCTTCTCCTAGGAAAGGAATCCGGCGCCAAGAATTCATTAGGATCGGGTAAAATGGCATCTTAAAACGTCTTTGCGGCCGGCTTCTATGGGAGATTTTTATGGCATGTCGTCAAACCAATGAACCTTCGCTGCCATGAATGCATCGCTCCAGGAAACAAACCATTCAGGGCTGAGGATGTTTAATAAAATAAATGCTTATGGAGAGAGAGGAATCTTTGAGGTTATTCTTTGAGGTTTGCTTTGAGAGTCTCCCTGGAGATGATGTGGTTGGTTCTTTTTGGAAAGTGAGGCTGGAGTTTCTGCGACTTGTTATTTATTTATATATTGATGTATGTTTGTTGTTTGGATAGGGATGAATGCGATGGAATAGTATTGGAGATGTTTGTTGTTGAGTATTGTATAAATTGTAGATTAACTCTTTTTTTCGGAGTTTACTTAATGTGAAGGTTTTATGATCTCGTAAGAATAATTTAGTGTAGTTTTATTAATAAATAAGCATGCGCCAATGTAAAGTTGATATTTGTGAAGGAAACCATCAACTTATTCAGAAAGTAAATAATTAACAACAACCGTGTATCACATGGTGAAAATTAAATTACTTTCTATTCGAGGTGTTGCAAATTACGATTACTCTGCAATAATTCTGTGCACATTCAAACCACGAATAATGCATAATATCTTAAAACATTTTGGACATCACAGAACGATACTTATAATTTTAGGAAAGAAATATAATAAGAATTTAATATAATATATTAGCACTGATATTAAAATAAGAAATTACGAATTATTTCGCCATTTTCGAATTGGATTTTTGCTATTTTTTTCAGTGGTTTTGCACTTGAGATGCTATGAAAGTTTATTTATGAAACCAAATAACTACATCCCATGATTTGAAATTTTAAACTTAAACATGTTTGCTTAAAGTTAATTTTCAAGATAAATAAGAGAGACATGTTTTTACCTCTTGCACGTTTCCCCTTTATTAGTTGTATCACATGCAACGAAAACGCAAGCAATACGAATATTGTATAGCACACATTTTTATAGACGATTCTGGAACTAATTAATTCATTTCTCCTTGCTATGGCCAAGATTACCCTTAGCGTTACGTGAGGATCGCATCGGATACACGAACAGGAAGTTCGCCCCAGAGATAGAAACTAACATCCAGGCCCATACAGAAAAACATCCTTTAAATTCCTACATTCCTTTAAATTCGTTACCGTAAAATCTAATAGAAAACCGAGAACAGAAACCAAAGTTATAGCTACATCGATACTCAAAATAACCAAACCGAATCGAAACAAATTTAACCACCTACATCCAAAAACCAGAACAAAACAAACTCTATTTGCGGCTTCACAAAATACGTTGCATCTTCAACCCGAAAATATTCCTCGGAAAAATAAATCTCTCCAAAGAGATGTTAATATTCGAAGCCAGTTAAACCCCCCAAACGTGATCGGGATAAGAGCGCGTTTAGAGCATTAAATATACGCATGCAGTTAAGGAGGAAAAGTTTCCCGAATCTTAAATTGGACTTGTGTCCCTAGGTAGAGGGGCAAAATTAAATTCGGTCTCAAAATCTCTCGAGAAAGATTAAAGCTCGAGCGTCATAGGGTAGGAATTCCCTTTAAGATCTCTTCGTAATCAATAGAGGGAAATCAGTTGAAAAGCCTAGGTTCCCAGGGAAGGGATACATCAAGGTCGTAAACAAAGGAAGTGTTAATGGAATGTATTGGATGCTAACAATAAGAGTTTTATGAAACGATGTGTTTGATTGGATATTTCAATTCATTTATTAGATTTTTGTTCTTTTTTTTTTATTTTTATAATCAAAGGAAGGTTTTTTAGACACGGTATGGTGGATTTCGTATGTGGGAGAGAAATTTGACGCTTGATTGTGTTTAATTTGGCATTAACACTCATGAATTTCAATTGGACATTTATTACTATGTTAATGTTTAGAGTTGTAGTAATGCAGGGTTGGCCAAAACCAGGGTTTTTTTGAAAAAACCCAAGTGGGTTGGGTTTTTTCGGGTTTTTTCAATAAAACCCTGAAAAAACCCATATAAAACTGGGTTTTTTCAGAAAAAGTGTGGGTTTTTTCAAAATTAAGTGGTTTTCTCCAAGAAAGTAAGTGGGTTTTTTCAAGTTTTAGTGAGTTCTTTCTATGTTAAATGTGTTTTGTCAAAATAATGTCAGTTTTTCCAGTTAAGTGAGTTTTTTCAAAGTTTTAATACTTTGAAAAAATCCACTGAAATTGTAAAAACACCCCTTATTTACTGAAACCTGGTTTAAATTTTGAAAAAACCAATAAAATTTTTAAAATATCCTAAACTTTGAAAAAAACCATTCAATATCGAAAGAAATCTATTCAACTTTGAAAAAACCCACAGAAATTTAAAAAAAACTTCTTCATTTTTTATACCTAGTTTGAACTTTAAACGTCCTAAATTTTGAAAAAAACCCATTCAATAATGAAAAAACCCACTGAATAATGAAAGAAACTATTTAACTCTTTAAGAAAAAACTCCCTAAAATTGAAAAAACACCATTTAATTTTTAAAACCTAGTTTAAATTTTGAAAAAACCCATTAACATTTTAAAATATCCTAAACTTTGAAAAAAAAGCTCATTAAATTTTGAAGGAACTGTCAAAATCTTGATTTTTCTTGAAAAAACCCAAAAATGGGTCCAAAATGTGGGTTTTTTCACATGGGTTTTTTTGAAAAAACCCATTGGGTCCAACCCAATTAGGTCCAATCCAGCCAACCCTGTTGTAATGGGACTTCGAATTCAAGGATTACCTAAGAGTTGCATAAAGAAAGTCAAGACATCGAATTAAATTGGAAATAAAATAGAAATTTGTTTAACCAAATTAATAAACTAAAAGGTGTATATTAGTGTAGTACCCAGTGTTTGTAAACAATCTTCTGTTTAAATATATGCATCCCCTCTCATTAATAAATGCACTGTGAATTCATGAAATACTTTTCCAGTAAACACAATAAAAACATTCATAACCAAACGAGACAAAAAAAGTGCTTTAAAATTGTAGCGAAAAATTAATTACAGAGATAAAAAATGTGTCCTCAATTCAAATTTGGCAATTTTTTCAGATTTTGAAACACACTATATTTTAAACATATCTTTGCATAGAATACGATTGTAACATTTTTCAAACATATACATAACCCTATCACTGCAGAAAAAGGTGTTTAAGTGTTCTACCTAACAGAACTGACGTGGTATTATTTGAGGACAGAAAAAAAGGTTATTAAATGTGTTTATAATGCTTTTATTTTTGCGTGTATCCTATGCAATCTCATTTTAAAAACTGAGACTTAATGCATTATCCTATACAATGTTAATATGTGTTCTTACATTCTTAGATTATGACTGGATTAGAATTTCTTAAACTATATCAAACACTATTTACACGAATGCCTTACTTAATATTGATGTTTCTTTTACAAAAAAAACAGTTCTCTTTCATTTTAAAAGAGCCGTTTTGAAGCGAAGGCAATCAAATGGAACCAAGTCTTGTTTTCTTAAGTTAAAGAAGTAAGCCATCATCAGCTGTCGAAACGCAAATACACAGTTTATGTAATTAAATCCCGATTGCTTTGCTCTAGCCTCAGGTGAAATTTAGTTTAATATTATTTTAAGACTGAATTATGTGGATACGTTTATTTTTATTTTACGTATTTAGGTACTTTTTAGTCCCCACAACCGACTTATTTCGGTGTCATTATTAGTTCATTCAAATTGCATAAATGAGAGTAAGATGGTATACGGTCATATTCTATTTTTATGTATATAATTTCCAGATAAGAAAATTTAAACAATTATTAACAACCCGCCTCTTCCATTTAAGTCTGTTAATTGAGAAAAATGAAGCCCTTATCTACAAGAAAGATAGTTTTCCCATTTTTTAGCCTCAACGTTTCAAAGATAAGATAACCCTAGCTTTGGGATGAATCATATTTCTCACATTAGTTCTAGATAGATAGTTGGCTTATATTGATTTATTAAGCTTTACCACCCAGCGGTAAATAAGCCCCATACATTATTATTAAATTAAAATAAGCTTAAAAATATCAGTGAAATTTTTCTCAAAACTTAAAATGAAAAAAGAATAGTCAGCATCCCAAAAGCAGAGCTTTTATTTTTCGTTGCAGGGATGAGTATATAAGAAATTCAGAGAAAATTGCATAGATAAACGATTAAAAACGATTAAATACTGATTTTAAGGTTCAAGTTTGCAAAAACTTTCAGGGGAAGTATCTCCATATACGCCTTTTGTACTTTGAATTCCGTATCACCCACACATTTTTCTTTACATAAAACCTTTTCAAAAACCAATTTATACAATGAAAAATGCTTTTAAAAACGAAATTTTTAGCTTAATATGAATGCATTGAGGGGGAAGGAGAGGGGGTTTGTCTTCTCTCTCCCATTCATCTTCCAGGAGAAGAAAAAATCTAACTGCAGTCCTTGTTATAGGGGAGGGATAGTTGGACCCTCCCCGAAAAAAATTATATATATACGCCACAGTGTCATTGAAATATTACGGAGACATCACATGAACGAGGATTAAATTCGGAGCATACATCTTAATAACCCCCTTATCCATTTAAATATAAATCTCCACAGAATTCCCCCATCCACTTAGTCGATATAAAGGGGGGAAGCGTCCCCCTATATACACTTTATCTTCATACACTTCCATACAAAAACTGAAGAGCCAATTCATGCCGATATATCACGACATAATATATCGACACAGATCGATTTTCGTTTATGCAAATGCCGGGAAATATGTAAAACATTTATCTTCCAAAGAGGGGGTGCTCTCTCAGAACGCCATCTGGTGTGTGCGGGGTTACATTCCAACTCCGGACTTTCGTTTGGTTGTGGACTGATGCCAAAAAGAGCAGAACTATAATGACAAGAAAAGTTTAAGAGGAGGGATTAAAAAAGGAAGGGGGTATCGTGCTTTCCGGTGAAATCCACCATTTGAATAAAATTATCGAAGCGCAAATCATTTTATTTATTTTCTGTTCTCTCATTTTTTTTCTGATCCATCCTCTGTCGCTGCATGGTGCAATGCCATTTGCATATCCTATATGTATGAATGTAAATGGATTTCATCTCAGGATTCCCCATTGAATGAAAAAGCTTAAGAGTTTTGAAATGAACTGTGCGGCCATTTTTCTTTTTTAATCTTAATGCATTTGGAAGGGGGGAGGATTTTTTTGTTCACATCAGTTCTTGAATATTGAATTCCGCATATCCGTGTTCATTTTTCCCCGTGAGAGATAGTTTTTAATCCCAACGCCCCTGAATTAATTATTTGGTGTTTGCAGAAGGATTAATGTGGATGAGATACAATGTAGTTAGGCTCCTTAAACATCTAGAAAAGAAACTCTAACAGTCGCAATATTATTACGTAAAGTTTTATTTTAAACTAAGCTTTAAAATAGTATAAATCCGAATAATTGATATTCCATTTATGCAGTTTATTTAAAAGGAATAAATGTTTAATCTTTTTCACTTTCAATTATATTTCTATACTCATCTACACATTTACACATTAAATCATATTTAAGGGATATTTTAAATTTTCATTTATGATTTCATAATTTTTCTATCATAAAATCATAATTAATTTTTATGGTGCGTTTATCAATATCATGCACTTCTTTAAGTTGCTGGCATTAGCACATGTTGTTTAATTATGATGGAAATAAATGTATGTGTAGCGTCTACATTAATAAAACATTTATAAATTTAATTACCTTAAAATTATTACGTTTCTCTGGAGTAAAACGCCATTTTAAATATTTTGTACGAAGTTAATTGGTCCTCAAATAAATTAGAAAATTTACAAGGAAATGAACAAATTTCTAAGAGCTAATATACTGATTTATTATTAAGAATACATTTACGTTTTCAAAAGCGTAGATTAGATCATAACATTTTTTAATTCTAACTGGGGATAAACATCCTTCTTTGAATATTGAATTCTAAAATTATTTTCCATTTCATTGCATAAAAATAGTTTGCTTGATAATAGAGGTCGTCGACTTGTGAAAATATTAATTAGTAACATAAAAAACCTATTATTAACAGCATTACTAACTAAATTATTAATTCACAGGTTAAGAAAACAGTTTTGGATATATTCTACTATGGAGGAACAACTTGCTTGACTCATTTTGAGTGATTATACTGTAAAATTTCCCATTTTAATCACTAAATTATCCATTCGTTAAATTTAATATAAATAAACAAATTGCAAATTACATGAAATGCTCATCGCAACATATATTTTAATATGTAAGTTACATCCAATTACCACCAACATGGGATTCCATGCAATTACACATCATGCACTATTTAAACCAATATAGCACATGAAACCACCATCAATTTAAAGGGAAATGAGTTATGAATTCCATGTGCTCATTAGAGAACCAACTGCAGCCTGGAATTGGCAAATGTCCAGCCTAGTATGTCTTCACTGTGTGCTGAACATCCCTCACTAGGTACTTCACCCCTTCTCTGACCGTTGTTGTGACATACATAATTAATAGGAAGTCAATACAGTCCAAGCGAATTCTCATTTACTGCCTCGTATTTCATGTACGGTTGAGGACATCCAAGTGGCTTTGAGAGACGTAATGTGAAAATCAACGATTCGATGGTTCGTAAAAAATAACTGGAATACATACGGAAATTAAAACTGTGAATTTCAGAATTACGGGCCGTTCAAATATTACGTAAGCACCTAAGGGGGGAGGGGGTTTGTTCTTTGCTTATTTTTCCTGACAAGGGGGGATGTGAGTGATGCTTACTTAAGATACTGCATTTTCGAAAATATCTTGTTTCTTGCATAAATAGTTTCAAAAATAAATTTAACACAAAATTGAATTACGAAATCTGACGTAAGCACTTTTTTCTGTTGATGGACCCCAAAAATTTTGAAATTTTAACCCCGAAAAGTTATGTTTCGACTCACTTTTGAACCCTTAGGGCTACTCTCCCAAAAAGGACAGCTCCTTGTATAAGTCACCTAATTTTTTAGGAGAAAAAACAGTACTTACTAAAAGGGGTGTCAAAATTTCGGGGGGGGGTCCGGCAGTTTCTTACGTAATTATGGTGGGGTTTGAAGTTTGGTTATATTTGCTGACAAGGGGGGAAGGGGGGTTAAAAATGACCAAAAAAGTGCTTACGTAATATTTGAACGGCCCCTTAGTATAAATTTATAAATAGAGTTTGGGTATACACGCTGTAGAAAAAATCTGTAAATTTTTCAGAAAATAACCATATTTTTTACAGAAGAGGAAACATCTTCAATAGAATGAGAAAAGCATTTTTCTTCGGTTTTTCTTAGTGATGTAGTTAGCTTTAGTCCCCAAGTGGAGGCGTGGCAAACACTCGCCAGCTAAAAAACCAACAACGGCTGCATGATAAGGCAATTCATATCCCTCTCTAACGTGTTTCCTACATTGACAGATTGGCATAATACTGTAATGCTTTTTCCTTTCGTCCACACAACCCATATAGATGAATTAAAATGTATCAGTATTTAATTAAAACTAAAAAAAAAATGTTGCAATTGGTTTACTTACTACACTACACATGAAAAAGTTTTATCATTTAATAACTGAAAATATTAAGTTGTAAAACATTTCTGAAACATTGACAGAAGTCCACTATTAAATTATAGAAAGTCTTTAAAGAAGAGGTCAATCACACACAGAAGAGGTATTTGTGTAAAAAATGGAAAATAGACTAACGTCCTGTTTGACAGTTTTGTCTGCAAATTCAGCACATTTTTCTACAGTATGTGTAGCTGAAAAAATATTTAAAAAAATGTAATATTAAAACATATGTAATTAGTTCCATATTTAAATAGGAGAGTAAATAATATAAGTGACATTATCAACAGAACAAATTACTACTAATTTTATATAAATCAATTTTCCAATTTCCTTGTTAATGATTTAAATAGCATTCCTAATTTTTCACCCATCTGGTAACTTTTGATTAATTCTGAAATTTAACCATTAGCTTTTGTATTTTTCACTCAAACTGTGTTTTCACTCAACTGTATTTTCACTTAAACTGTAATTTTTTCGCTACTCAGAGGATGATTAAATTTTAGCACAGGCAACATCGCTCTGGGAACATAATTGATGGAGATATCAGATCCATGAGTGGGAGGAATGCGACTACAAAATGTACGAACAAAAATGTATGTCAAAGCATCTCGAAACGAGCTTTTTTACATCCATTCTTTAAGTGTTATGAATAGCATTTAATAATTAGATTTTAAAATTATTGCAGATTTGGGTTAAAAAAGCATATAAACAAATGAAGACAGTTTTATTATTCAATTTTGAGCTTAAAAGCATTTATAAGTCAACAAACTATGTGTTTGTGTGCTGCCATATTTATATTTTACTAGTAGTTAAATAGTAAAAACATCTTTTTTTTCTCATTTTAACTCCAAAGTCATTTGGTTACCTTTTGCGCATTATTAAGCAGCAAAGAGCACTCATGTTAACATTTATCTTGTCAACCTTTAAGTACACGGAGAAGGTAAACCTTTTAAAACTTTTGCAACATCCACTTACACTTCTAGTTTTCTTAATTAGCAACAACCAACGTCAGAACTTCAAAACCTAACATTAACCAGAGTTTTGTACTATACTACTATACCAGCAAACCCATTCTCGGTGCGTCTCTCTGTTATGCTGATGATGATCCCATAACTAATTCAAGCCCGCAACTTTTACGTGAAAAATGCGAGGAATTAAATACCGAGCTCATTTTCCTAAGGAGGAAGCAGAAGTTCTCGCAAGTATGCTCCAGCAATCCGTTGCTAGACTCCACTGGTTGCATAGTAATAAGGTTCAAGAGGAAGAAGAAAACTTGGATGAAATGACACGTCGACTTAAGTTGGAGAATGGGCTACGATTAAAGTTAATTGCTCTTAATTACGGTATTTTTTTACAGGGATTTGTTTCGTTGCAACGAGAAAAAGGCGGAGGGCGGCAAGTCTGGATTCCTTAACGATACTCTTCTTAATTACACTGAGAAGAAATTGGCGAACTCACTCGAAAGAAGCAGTTTTGTGATTTTGAAAACAAGTATCTTGAAAGACAGTTTTGGCTTGACTTATGCATCGTTGTTTTCTTTTGAGGGCATTGACATATTTATATAATCTTATTGTTTGTGAGGAGGATTATATATTTTTTAACGATTCTGAACAACTTAATGGTAAAGAAAAATTTAATGAAAACATAAATCTGTATAAAATATGAGTTTTTCATCCGTGCGTAAAATTAATTTTTTTAAAAGTTTCAGTCGCTTATGTGTTTAATTAACATTTTTCGTACAGGGGGACTTAAATATACCATATCTTACTTTTTTCCTCGGTGAATAAAAATTTATAACACGTAATGTAAAGAAGTTGTTGTGAATAAGGAAGTGCAAAGAAGTGCGATCTTTGAGTGGTTAGAGTGGGTGTAGCTCTCTCTCTTTCTCTCACTACTCGAGAAGAGCAGAGTTGGTAATATGTTCGTTGAAGGCAGATGAAAGAGAATAAAGTTATTTCTGTTTAACTTGTTTTTGTTTGAATTCCAAGTTTTAACTTGGAATAATTTTTACTAAAACGGCCACAAAACCAGCATTGGGTAGATGCGCCCCACACTTTCATGATCTATGATTGAGTTCTCCAACAGAAGTAGAATAACGACCGAAACTGACCAGGGGTTAACATTCACTGAAAGAAGGGTTCCACAAATCAGAATCGCCAATTCTTTCTTGACTGCTGGTTAAGTACTGGTCGGGTATCAAGGATACTAGCGTATGCCCAATTGTTAAAATTCAATTAACGATATACAACATAGTGTATAACCTCAAATAATTAAATCCTAATTTTAAGACCCGAATATTCACCTATATTTCCGTTTCATCATTATGTTTGAAACTATAATTGGAATGTATGTGACCTATTTACAAGTAAATTTGTAATTAATATGTAATTACTGTATGCGTAATTAATGCGTTCATGTAAGAGATATAAAAACACGCAATGCATGAAGCAAAACTTTTTTATACAAATGTTTTTATGGGATATATATTGAGATCATTTTTTGGAATATACAATTTTCCGAAAGCGGGGATACATAAAAGAGAAATTTCGATATATGATGCCTTGCAAAATGATGCCATAAAAATCAAAGTGCAAACTATTGCATATACATCCATTTGCTTCGAAATAAACATATCAGGAAATTACTTTCACAGCTGCCGTAAAATCAATATCAGTAAAACTTTTATTGTGGACTTAAGGGGATTCATGGTCCATTCCTCAGAAAGTAGTCTGTTTTATAGAGTTGGCCGACTCAGTCATAAATCAAGTCGCCTCTTTTTGATCAAGGCTAGCTAAGTTTGGACAAAATGAGATGAAAACCAATATAAGGGAAAAGTAATTCCGGAACTAGATATTACATTTTACAAATAAGGGATCGTATAGAACAAAAAGAAAATAGTTTAAATCGAATTTTATGAAATTCATTGGGGAACAATTTGGTTGTGTCTTTGCATTTCAATACTCAAAGATTGTCTAACAAGAATTAGAACACACCTAGTTCACATATGATGTGCATTATGCAAATCAAGTGAAATATTAAGCTAAGAGCAAATGGGAGCGTGAATTTCTGAAATCGTAGAAGAGAAAGGGAATAAAGATTACGTATGTTCATTTTTCATAGTTTAAAGTATGCTTTATATCAGATATTGTTATATTTTGATATTAAATGCAACTTTTCAAAAAAAAACTATACAATGTGAAATTTTTATGTATTTGTTTCATTGAGAGTTAATCCTTATATTTTTTGCTAGATATTAAATATTTTTATTTTTAAGAATTAATTGTAGAATTTAATAAGGTTGCATACATTTCTTTGAATTTTATTATTTAAAAACAGAGTACAGATGTTTATTGAATAAATAAAATGTGAGAATTTATTGATAGTATAATTAAAGTAAAATACTGATCTTTAATATATATTATTCTAAATATATATTAATATAAAATATAAATATCAATTTAATATAATGGAATCACCAGTGAATACTTGAGGTTAGAAAAATACATATGTGGTGAATGGTTCAAGTCCCACTCTTGCCAATAGGATTTGAAAGTGCCGCAGTGTCGGGATAAGAACTAAGATATTCCTTCTTGAAGCTCCTGAACCAAGAAGATTTAACCTTTTACCTGCCGATGTTCCCAAATGTGAAAATCATTTTAAGGAATTGTTTACCCACTTAATTTTTCATGCAGGGATTTGATACTTGGTAGAAAGCAACTCAAATATATGAAGTTATTTTACAAGTGAAAGTTTTTCACGTGCAATTTAATCTTTTTTTGTAGAATTTACATCAAAATTAGATATTTTTGGATCTTTCAAAAGTTGCAAAAGTTTCAACTTGTAAAAATTTTAAATAAATTTAGTTTTAAATAATTTTGCTGTGTTTAGGTAGCTTAAGTACGCATCTTTCCATTTGGCTTGACAGAATAGCTTCATATTCCAATTTTGGAGAGTAATTACCAATACAACGAATATGTTCCCAAATGGGAACATAGGCATTTGGGGTATAGAATTTGAGGGGATTTTTAAAACATGAAAAAATTCAAGTTATTTCCAATTTTCTTTAATATTTTGAACCTTTTTTGTCTGAAAGGATCTAAACAGGTTAAGAATGATGTTTTAAATTCAAAAATTTGTAATTTTTATTTTTTCACTTAATTTATGGAGACATAAATGCCAAATCTTAATAACAGATTCTTACACTTGTACATTTTTCTAACTCCCCGATCGATTAATTTTCAGTAATTATCATTAGGGGTTATGCAAAGAGCAGATATGGAGTGTTTCTGAGGATTTACGTAAATATTTTGTTCAAGTACTTTTTTTACATAAAGTTTTAGGAATAAAATTGAAGAATTTTGAAGATAAGGAAAAGTGGGTACATTTAAAAACACTCTTCTAACGTAAGTTGGAGGTAAGAGATATGTGGTTCAGTTCGGAATCTTCCACGAGAAACCCAGCTTTACTGAGTCAATGGAGATAATTATGATTATCACTTTTGAAAGCTAATTAGATTTGAATACAATTAGTGGAATTGATGCTAGATATCCGTATAGAACCGTAATTAACCAGTAGATATAACCCTCATTGTATTACTAGGGTCCCGATTTTATTATTTTCATTCTACAATTAACCTGTTTAAATTTTAAATAAATAATTTTTTCGCAACTTTTTGCTATATGTCTACTGAGTGTGAAAACACTAGAACTGTCTCACTTCTGTTATTGTTGGCGATTATGCAGAATAGTCAATCGCGCGCCCCACACATATATAACATATTTAATATTTTTTTCAACAATTTCCAAAACATTTTTCCACTTCAAAACAAAATAAAACTGTCAAATGTTTACCCCCAAACAATCGATATCACCTCCCTTAACTTTAACTGTGTTACGAACATTTATTTCCCAATCCCTAATCAAATTGCATAATTAATCAATGAAAGTGAGAATAATTAAGAAAAATCTCCCAGCGCTCTAGAAAAAAAACCTCAAACACAGTCATTCCACAAGTCCTTGCAGCAATCATTGTCCCCTAATTCCGCAAAAGAAATTGATCCAGGAAAAAACTATGTCTCTTTAATGTCCTCTAACCACCCGCAGAAGAAGAAGAAGAAGAAAGGATACACAAAAAACCTGATTCGGAAAAGCGTAATTTTTAATTAAATTGCTTCCGTCCCATTGGGCAAACACAAAGTCCAATTTAGCCAAACTTTCTCTCTCTCTGAAATCCGATGTTTATTACATTTGTAATGCATTTTCGCGTCGAATACATTTTTGCTTTAATCTAATTTATAATTATAATGAGCCTCCTCTATGCCCATACAAATATCCGGAAGAAGAAACAGCAAAAGCTTATTTTTCTCCCTAGTAATTAACGTGTGGAGTAATTGTTGCTGTGAGCGAGAAGGAAATAACTCAAACGAAAACAACGGATCTTTCTAAAGTCACGCTGCCTGCTGGGCGGAAGAGATAAAAAAATAAGTTTTGTATTGTTTTGCCTTAGATTAGCTGGGTAGTACGTAGCAGTTGTCCTTAAAAGGGATCTATTCGTTTGGCTCTGAGTGTAATGTATGTGCATTTGTAATTGCGGTGTTTGTTTTTATCACCTTGATGGTATTTTGGTGTATTGCTAATTTTTATTAAACATAATATTGTTTTAAAAATATTTATGTTAACACATATTTATATATTCATAAATTTTAAATAACAATTTTAATTCATGTGTGAATGATTTTGTCTTAAAACATGATAAAAAAGTATCAGAGTACTTAAATATACATAAAAGTAGTGAGAAATTAATTTCATCTTATTTAAAACGTGCCATGTTTTCTAATTATTATTTGTTTGTGCAATGAAATGCAGATCGTACTGACATGCTAACTGTATAGTTTTCTATTATACCAAAAAATTCATTGTCTAACCTTATCATTACAGATCCTATTCACGAAATTCCTAAATAAACAAACAACCAACGGAAGTGACGTCACCAGGTAACTCAATCTTCCGGTTTGTCTGATATTTACATTGAACAACATTACACTACGGCGCGTTTGGTTTTTTATAATTTTTCTTTTCTTATTTTAAAGCGTAATTTAAAGGAGAAACTCAAATTATGAGTTATTCATACTTCCGATCATTATCTGAAAATTGTAAAAAGAGATATCTTGATAAGTTATCTGTGAATGGGACGATTGATTTACCCGATCCATTGGACGAAAATCTCAGCTAATACAATCAACGCCATTGCAACAGATCGTAGATACATCAGGATTAATTGGGTCCGATATTATTCAAATTCATTATTTAGTTTGTTTTAAAACTTATGAATACAATCACCCACTTATTTAAAAAAAATACGCATAAAAATATTTAAAAATATAATTAAAGTGACAGACTATTTAAAGAATACTATTTCTGAATTTCAAATAAAAATAAACAAGCTGACTGGAATGTAGTAGGATCATTAAAGGTAAATGCACTAAAATTTTGAATAAATCCATCATTAAATTAAATTAATTAGTTCTTAGATTTTAGCCCGTTGTTTTCCATATTTTTATGTACTTTATATTTTTAAGACAATAAAAATTCAGTTTCTAAATAAATAAACTGCTTTGATACAATGGATATTCAAGTTTGACATAGCAGAACAGCGATATTAATTTTATCACAACAAGAATGTTCTGAAAAGTTTTCATGATTGAATATTTGCTCAATATTTTGTTTTCTTTGTATCAGCAGCTGTTTTAATTACATTTAAACAAGTTAGTAATTAAAATCAATAAGAGGAGAGATTGAAGCACATCGTTGTAGACCTCAAGGTTATTGAGTTAAAATTATTTTTCTAATTCAAAACACTTGATAACCTATAAACATGTTCGTAATTGTGTCCAGTATAAACTGTTTTAAAAGTTTCTTTGGATCTTATTTTAATAAAAATCACCAAAAATAAGCATTTTCCCATGCTGTGAATAGGAATAGGAAATGTTTTTAAATCAATCCCATTTACATTTAACTTATCAAGATATCTCTTTTTACAATTTTCAGATAATGATCGGAAGTATGGGGAACTCATATTTTGAGTTTCTCCTTTAAATTACGCTTTAAAATAAGAAAAGAAAAATTGTAAAAAACAAACGCGCCGTAGTGTAATGTTGTTCAATATAAATATCAGACAAACCGGAAGATTGAGTTACCTGGTGACATCACTTCCGTTGGTTGTTTGTTTATTTAGGAATTTCGTGAATAACCAACTAACTATTTAATTACTAGCATATTTAACTATAACCATTATGATGATGATTATTATTATTGTTATTGTTATTGTTATTGTTATTGTTATTGTTATTGTTATTGTTATTGTTATTGTTATTGTTATTGTTATTGTTATTGTTATTGTTATTGTTATTGTTATTGTTATTATTATTATTATTATTATTATTATTATTATTATTATTGAGTTGCCAATCCGTGATCGCCAAATACTTTTTTTGGTTGGTTGGCTGGTTAGTTGGTGTTTTATGGCGTATGTCGAAATACTTTTTTATGATTCGTAAGGCAACTCAAATTTCTGATGTATTTGTTTTAGGTATTATTAATGTGTTTTAAAGAGAATCGTAGTGGCCAAACTTAGAAATAAGATCACATAGTGCAATCTTGACGCATAGGTTTAAACGTTTTTGTGATTCAAAAATTTAAGATACTTCAAATTTCAAGGTACAGAACATTGACACAGAAGAGAGAAAGTACACCCAGGGCAAGGGCCGGAATCGAACTGCCGATAACCCTATATAAAATCATTTATTAATAAAAAATATGAAATATTATTACGTATCGCCTCTCATAACAACTTAGTATCGATCAAATTTACTGGCAAAATTAAACAACATATCTACGAATTATTTTTTAAGCATGTCAAAATTTGGGCCATGAGACAAAAAGCGATTTAAAACACATCGTAATTTATAATTTTCACTTTCCTCACGTGCTCACTCCTGAAAAAAAATTGCAGTAAAGAAGAACACTACAATTTAGAAAAATCCATAAAAATATCAAAATACACATCCTTTAATTTTGTCAGATTTTTTGACCTCATGCCATAAAACCCCAACCCACATCCTTTTATAGTCCTCTTTCCGTGTATTGCCCAAAAATTATAGGCAGGACAGAAACCCCAATCTTAAGATTGCGAGTTAAGATTCCGGCTCGTTATTCTACATACTGAGCTACCGTTTTAAAGATAAAATACGCATGGAAAAAAATCGCACCAAATCAATAATAAATAGCCAAATTTGGTTAACCGTACATCAATATCGAACACTGCTCGAAGCGTATCTTTCCATGTGAAAAGATAACTTCCTGAAAAAGTTACAGTTAAATTACTTTTTAGAGGACCAGTTTTATTATTTTGATGTAAAAAAATTACGGAATCGAACCATTGTGTCTCTTCCTGCATAAATATGCAAGTTTTTTGTCTGATTTTAACCCCGGGGTTTCTCCCCTTAAAAATCATTTGCGGCCCCCCTTTCTGTACCAATTCTTGTTCGTCTTGATGTACCCTACCTCCCCTTTTATTATATTAGATTTGAAATTGTTAATAAATCTAAAAAAAGTTTGTTTATTATTCTTTTGAAAAAGCCGTTAATTGGCATAGTTAAACATTCCCGAAACTCAATTACCATAAATAAATATTCCCACCCTCCATAGTTTTTTTAGGTGAGCATACCTAACAGCTAAAAAAATATGCCATCATAATTTAAAAGTAATTCATACCGGCACTAATTCATCTCATAAAGTTAACAGCGGCGCATAATTAAATTTTTCTATCGCGGTCCGAGAAAATCCAATTAAAGAAGAAGAAAAACAAAATTCACCCTCTAAAAATGCAAATTTTCTGAAGTTTCAAAAACGCCGGATAAAGCAAATTGGCAAAACGCTCGCCCCGAGGTAACAACACAATCTCGCCAAAATCGCTTCACAAAAGAAAAAGTGGCTCTTAACGTTAGCCCGGGGGTCATTAACTAGCAAGAAAAACACTCTTTCGGACTAAAATTGTGATAAAAACTTGCATCATTATCTTAGCAATGGGGCCATTAAAGCGAGACGAAAAGTTCATGGTCCCCTAAGCTTCTTTGAAGAACATCAATCGGAGTCACTCTATGGCAAAGTCCGGCCCCTGCCCTGGAGCATTATGGCTCTGAATGGCTATTTTTAGAATAATAGCTAACTACCTCTCTATTTGTTAAACTCTCGGAAAAGAAAATCAATTCTAAGTGAACGTGAGGAAACTCGGAACTAAAGGGACACCTGAGCACGATATAATACCATGCAAAAGAGAGGGACATTTTACTGTCTTCTTTTTTTTGTAGAAATTCTGGAATAAACCATCAGTTAACCCATTAGAGGCCGCTATATGAACCGATATGAAAAAATAAATTTCTCTAGTGTTTTGTGATCCAATGTGTCTTTAATATATCATATACTATGCAGTTTGAATTTTTTTCCAAAAAATCTCAATTGGGACCAGAGATATATGTTCGCAAAATGGGAGATATGGCTCTAAGTTGAGGGTAACGATTACGTTACGAGTTGAATGTTTCATGTCAATAGCTAACTAAATGAAGCTAAGAATTCCCGAAATTGTTTCTGTATGATTAAATTAATATTACAGAAACGGAAAAAATAGTAGGGAGTATTTAATTTCATGAAATCAAAGGTGCTTATTTCTTGAATTGAATTGAAATTATTGGACACGGACAAGAAAAAATACAAAAATAGAAATATATATAAAACAATGCATACGTATAGTACATAAAAATTTTCACACGTACATAAAAAATAAAAACAAATATTTAATGTATCTGACTGGTTATGAGACATTTTTCTTTCATATTGCTCAAATAAATTTTTACATTTTTTTTCTGATAGGATATGTTTTAAAACTAAAAAACTAAAATACAATTTTTTTAAGTATTTTTTTAAATATTGAGACATTTGTACGAAAAAAGGCAAATTTTCACTTTACACCAGACCCGTTTATAAAAGTTCTAAATAAGATAAAACCATGTTGTTTGGCACAAACTGAAGTTTATATACAGGGTGATTCAGAAATAATCATCAATAATTGGGGGGGAGGTAGAGAGGCCCTAGACAAGCATATTTCGAATAAGGATGGTGGGGAGCAGCCTTACAGTTAAAGAGCTAGGACCTAATGTAGTGCGAGCGCGTTTTAAAAGGTCGTTTTTAGAAGACCCGTGTGACGAAACAAAACATAATAAAATGAAAAAATCTATTGCATAAGGTAAGGAAGTATCCCTATTACTTACACCATGAATTCGATAGAGTTTGAACCACTTTCTAAACCGTGGAGTGAGTTTCAAAAGTGCAATATTAATCTTTTTGTCAAAAAATGGAGTTCCCTTAAAGGTATTTAGAAAATGATGATCGGGGAAGGAATTTTCAATGATCGTAACATTGATCATTGAAACTGTTTGATCATTGAAAATTCCTTCCCCTATCATCATTTTTCTAAATACCATTAATGGAACTCCATTGTTTGACTAAGAGATTAATATTGCACGTTTTATAACTCACCCTACGGTTCAGAAAATGGTCCAATTTCTATTACATTGAGGATTTAAGTAGTACGGATACTCCTGTACCTCATGCAATAATGTTTTTCATTTTATTATATTTTGTTTCGTCACACGGGCCTTCTAAAAACGGCCTTTTGAAAAGCGCTCGCACTACATTAGGTCCTAGCTCTGTAACTGTAAGGCTGATCCCCACCATCCCTGTTCGAAATATGCTTGTCTAGGGCCCCTCTACCTCCCCTCAGATTATTGATGATTATTTCTGAATCACCCTGTATACATATGTGTTGGTAACTACAAAAATTACAATATTAACACAGAGTTCATAGATACATATGTTCAAAACCACTGCTATGGAAATTTGTTTAAAAAATTCAGATTTTTTATGTAAAACCACTTGAAAAATAGTTTTATTTAAGAACTGGCTTTAGATAATAGAAAAAAACATCCATAATAATAGGAACAACAAACTCAGAATGTTTTGTTATCATACCTAAAATAGTATAGGAGAAATCCGGTTTACCGTGAACCTTACTGTTTAAAAATCCCATTCCTCACAAAACGCCTGCAAAGATATTTCCGGCCGCAGTATGAGATAGCTTTTTGGGAACTAAAATTGGTTTAACTATTTTTCTAATTTAGGTAGGATAAAAAGTAAGACAATTTTGGAAACCATAAATTGGTTATAATAATACAAAAATAGTTTTCACATATTTTTGACAAACACAACGATTTTAACACAGTCGGATACCTTAAGATGAACATATTAAATGAACTATCATATTTATTTAGGTATGAAGTTCCGAAATAGCCAAGGGCTCGTCCCAGGTACCTAATAGTCTAGTAAACTGTCTAGTGACAAAAGCTGCGGTTAATTCCTTTATATTTTTGTTATTGATTTGTTATTTATTTTAATTTAAAGTAATTGTGAATTAAAACCAGAATGGGTTCTAGGAGGTATTTAAATCGTAAAGTAAAAAGTGGATGTATAATGGTAAAATTTATAAGCATCGGAATAATTGTTGTTGGTTAGAGAAATACATTTTGAGGTGCTTGATCTCAAGGATCCACTTATAAACCTTCGTCAAGTAATATGACAGACACAAACAGACTATTTACTGACACAGAGATGGAGAGAAAATACACCCAAGGGGCAAGGCCGGAATCGAACCGAGAAATAATTGTTAAATTATTTTAAATTCAAATATATAAATGTTAAAAATCCAGATGATTGTTCTATCTATATAGTACTGATAATTTGAAGGGAATTTAATATTTTGAATAGATACGGATAAATGTTTTAGATGGTAAATATGGAATAAATTAGCATTAAATTGAGATATATTAGCATACAAGATATTTTCTGAGTTTATAACGATACTGAATCGATAATTAAATATAGGTGTTCAGTATTAAGGAATCGAACATTTGTATTTTAGCTCATATTTGTATTTTAGCAGTATTAGGGAATCGAACATTTGTATTTTAGCTCATATTTGGATTTAGATCAGTATTTGTATTTTAGCTCATTTGTATGGCAACATGTCTACTTTGTTAATCTTATAAATAGCAGGTGTATTGTTGTTGTTGTATTGTAATAAAATGGAAATATAACCAAACTGCGTGGTGTAATTATCAATAGGTTAACCCTTTATTTACCGCATTATGATTCGCTGTAATTTTTTTCGTGCAAATACTTTTTTTGAGTCACTAAATTGAAAATTAAGGGATATACATAAATAAAATAATCATATTTGGAAAATTGAATCCGCTAGAGCCAATTACTTAAATTGATACTTTTGGGTACTGTCAGTACACGGAGTGCTAAACTATTCTCACAATACAAGAAAAACCTAGCTTTTTTTATCGCAGTAATAAGTCTTAAAAAATAATACTACACCTAACTTTTGACTTTAACTACTTTTTGTGGGAACAAAAATGGCAATCATGTGAATCCGATCGAAATGGCAGCTAAACTTACAACTTCAGTTAAATCTATTCGCATTTCCCGCTAAAATACTCATCATAGAACCTTCGCTGCTTTTTATCCTGGAAGAGGATAACTGAAAGAGTGTTCCTGCAAATTATCGTCAATATATTCGCAAGGATGGTTATTCAATGTAATTTTAAAGTTGGCGGTACTTGTAAGTACCGACGGTAAATAAAGGGTTAATACTAGAAAAATACCAATGAATCTCTAAATGGGTTTTATTAATACTATTTTCACTTTAAATAAATCAGATTTTATCTATAAGCTTCCTAGTGTATTAAGAAATATGTTTTTTTGCTTGGATTGTTTGTTGAAAACCATGATGGGAAAAGTAAAATTACTTCTTTTTTATTTCCTTTTCCCGTCGATATAATCTGAAAAACATCGGAGTAAATATACTAAAAATATTTAAAAAATATGGTTCAATTCCGTTAACGTTCTTGGTAGATACCAACATAATCTTTTGTACACCAAAAAGTAGAAAACCTGCTAAACAATTTCAAACTCATAGATTAAAATGTTTAATTAGGTCAATAACTGTTCAGAATATCAATAAAATATCGGTGTGAATATATGGCGTTCAAAAGAGCTTGACGATATTTAGCGGGAATGTTAACGGAATCGAACCAAAAATATTCAAAATACGAAAGATAATAGCAAAAACTTCGACATCCAAAGAGATATAAACAAAAAGCAAGACATTCTATGAAATAAATATATCTACCTACCCCGTGTGAGAAAAAGAGAAACTAGTATACGGAAGTACAAAAAAAGATACATTGAAATATGATCTGTTTCAAGGTAAAAGGATTTCAAAACAAATGGAGTGAGATTACTTGATATCTATGTTAGAATCACATTGCTTTGACTTACCTAAAAGTAACTTCAATGCAATTACTGTATTTTCTCAAAACTGGGGTCATCTTTCATTTTTAAGAAATATTTTATGTATCTGGGTGTGAGGTACAAAGTAATGGGTTATACACTGTCTAAAAAATATCCATTTGATAGAATCTAAAAATTGATCATGTAGATATCTATATATGATTCTAACCAAGACTTTTAAATAATACATTTTAGAATGTAGTATATTTTAGAATGCAAATTTCTTTAAAATCTACAATGATCAATTTAGTTTTTTTTAAATATCGTTAAAGACGGTTATGAATTTTAAGTTTAGTAAAACATTGAATCTTTATTTTTCATTTCAAAGTTACCTTTTTAGAGTTTAATAATGCTTTAAATATTGGTTTGCTAGAAGGGGATATTTTTTTAAGCTAATATCACAGAAAACTATTTTTTCAATACTCTATAATTGTTTGATAAAATGTAAAAATGAATTTATAGAATTATCTTTGAAATTATTTAATTTTTTTTCAATAACATCATCACAAAATATGATGCCAAAAGGTTTCATCCTAATACTTCATTAAAAATCACAAGATTTCACTAAGGACTTTTTTTTCACACTGGAAAGGATAACTTTATTTACCCCAATTCTTAACAAAATTCCCTAATCTACACGTAAAAAACACACACAAGCACACCTGAAATTGGAGATTACACTAGATATACTTTTTTCCCATCACCGGCTATATTTCAGGGCAATTCGCTGTCATCTTTTAACGGATTTATCTGCTTGCTTTATTATATATTTCCGAACGCTTTTTCAATGCAGGAGTAAAGAACGGGGTTTACTTTTTTTTCTTCAGGATGAAATACTTCACGTGATAGGAAGAGGAAGTGATCATCGGATGACATACACCTTCTATTATACATTTTTATTTGTGTGCAATGAAAAAAAATTCTCTATAAATCATAGTATCCAGATAGTGGAACAGAATGAGATAATATTTCACCCCAAACTGTGTCTTTATCGCCTCTGGAACTTTTATGCGGATGAGTTATGCGGATGCGATTGCATATTTTAACTTAATACTCAATACGTTATGTTTAAGGGATTATAAAAAATTACTTTTTTAATGATTTGATTTACTTTTATTTTGTGCATTGTTTTTTAATCAAGAATATCATGCAAGTTTTGAAACTTTAATTTTATGCTCTAGATTTTATGATTTACCCAAGTTAATCACAATATTCACCGATACCATGTAAAATAAGATGCAGGCTTATTCACTTACTCTTCACTTTTGTTATTCACTTTGGAAGATTCAATGGAGTGAATCCCTCAGAAGGAACATTGACAAATTGTGGGTATTAATTAACGATAGAAATTGATTGATATCAGAGCAATATTGGTTTACATCGTATGTTACTCGGTAGGGGAGAGTGTTGTACCTATGGGCAAAAATATCTCACGTTTGGATTTTTCCAAGACAAGTAAAATTATATTTTGACCATTTAAAGTCCTCAACCTATAGTCCAAACCTTTGTGAGAAGGGGGATATTTATTATTAGCTAAAATCTTCAAAATTGGATTTTTAATAAATTTTAATAACTTGACGAAATTTGTATCCATAGGTACAACAACGTGCACACCCTATGGACAGACCCAGTTGTACCTGTGGACAACCGTGAAAAAAGAAGTTTTAGCTGAAAAAACCTAAAAATGAGCATTTTTATTGATGCATTACCTTTTAATAATCTATTTCAAGCCTTTTTAAAATTTTTAATATATTTTTTAAAGTAATGTAGTTTTAGATCGTAAATGATCATTAAAACGAATTGGAATGATAAAAGTCTTGATTTTTACCAAAAACACATAAATCACAAAGGATTTTCAGATCAAAATTTAAGGTAATAGTTTCATCAATCATGCTGATTGATCTGATCACTTCACTGATAAAAAACAATTTCACCAACACTTAGTTGTGCAAGCATTTGGTGGTAATAACTTCCCCAAATCTTCTTCGGTGGAAATTTAAAGTTTTTTTAATCACCATACTTAAATGCGATAGGGTGCTTTAGATTTTACACCTTGATTTTACACCATATTTTACACTAAATGTCAAGTAGAATCAATTTTAAAAAGTAGATTAGATCACAAAATATTTTACTTTTCATCTAAAAATCACTTGAAAATAATCGCCTACAAATATATTATTATTTAGAATTAATTTAACATGCATTAAAATGTATTCACTTAAATGAAACCTGATTCTAAAACGCCGATTAGCTACAGACACCCACAAAAACGTGTCCGTAGGTACAACACACTGTAAAAAAAGAACTTCTTTTGACGTATTATTTTCCGTGAATTTTTCATGGATTAATTCCGTAAACTACAAAACGGAATTTTCATCGTGAAGCTTCCGTTTTTTAATTTTCCTCTTCTCACGCATGCGTATTGTACGATTTCTCCACTAGTTCTGGTGAGACTCAAATATAGTTGTAAATAAGTAATGGAAGTTTGTGCAAGCGTCTTCAGGCGAAACGAACCTTCAGCAAATTTATTATGGGTAAGTAAGTTAAATATATTGTTTTTATTTTTTGTATTATTGGCCGTAATCGGGAATGACTGGGCTGCCGACGGGTAACCGTTGTGCGCATGATCGGGTTAAAGGCGTGGCTTTAACATATTTAGGATGGAACCTAGCGGAGCTCGAATGGGGTTGTGGTAGCGCGTCAGTCTAGAGTGCACATGGTCGTAGGTTCGAACCCCAGTAATTATTTTTCAGTAAATTTAATTTTAAATTTTTATTATTCCATTAAAAATTGCAAGAATTAATTTCTCTTGTTTATCAGTCATTCCTTATTTAATTAAATTCATTGTGTTTTTTTAAATGTTTTACTTTATCTAATTTAAAAAAATTTTTAATTATTAATTAATTGAAAATAAAATTATTTCGCTAAAATATTTTATAGAAACATCAAGAATCAAGTCCACAAGGATCCGCATTGCTAATAAAGTATAAAAATCTTGCAGGGATTGTGAAATACAGTACAAAACAGTACGTCGGCAGCCTAGCAACGGCCGTAGTAAACGTTACCATGCTTTAAAATAGAAATACTCTGATATACTATTTTTAAACAGATATTTAAACATCGTACGATCGCTTTCTTCACCACGTAGCTGAAGTCTTAAAATATTGCATACCTAACTAGTCTTATTAGATCGCAAAAATGTGATCTAAATAGTTGTGATAACTTATAACTTTTGATTAGACTTGTATTACTGTGATCGGTAGTGTAAATTATTTAAAAGAATCGTCTATTTGGATTTTACGGATTGTTTGTCATTTTTTTTTCAAAATTATAATCAGGAATATACTGAATCACAATAATATTAGTAATAATACGAACAATCCCTAAAATAACGGAAAGTTCCACTCCAATGACGAAAAGATATTAAACGAACGTTCTTTAAAATAACGGAAGGTTTCCCTCCTTTCACAGAAAAATACAAAACGGACATTCCCTCAAATGACGGAAAAAGAAAATACGGATACCTTCTCAAATGATGAAAATAATCCGGCAGCTGTGCTGCCGGGAAATTTACGTTTATTGAAGAAAGATTTTTTTACATTGCACTTATGGTGTCCGAAGGTACAGCATCAAGTGTCTTTGCATTCAAAATTATACAAAACATACAAGAATTGGGGTCTGACGATTTCTAATATCAAAACTAAAAATTCACAATATCGGGGATTCACCCCATATATCCCATTTTATCGTATCATAATTATAGGGGAAGAAAAGAATTAATGTAGTGATGCACTAAAAAAACTTTGAGCATCTAAAAACAGTAAATTTATTTTATAAAATTTAAATAATATTTTAAAGAGCTGATTTCACGTTAGCATTTAGATAGCATCTATTTACATTCAAAATCGACCCCAAATTCAATTTAACATATTTTCCCGAATTTTAAATTGAGGTGGCTGAAGGTGCAACCGTCCGTAGGTACAACACTCTCCCCTACAGATATTTCATAAAAAACAACAACTAATTTCTACATATACATGTGAATGTGAATGTGTCTGGTTTTGGGATACATAAAAACTTTCATACATTTTAAGCCTATGTTTTATGATTGTATTTGAAATATATTTTTCAAAAAAATTTATACAACGGCAACTTACATTATTTTGGGTTTTAGAACGTGGTTGCTAGATGCACAGCTAGTAGTAAGCTAGATGCACAGAGCTTAACAGAGATGCCAAATGGCTAGTTTCCTCCGAAGGTAATTAATTTAATGCAGCTGGCAGATTATAATTCAGTTCAGCAGCCAAACAGAAAAAGCTAAATGCGATTGATTGAGCAAATGACTTTGAGTGACAGCTTCAGTGGGCGAATGAAGTGGGTAAATGACACGTGGGAGGTAGAGCTATAGGTGGTAAGGAGGCGGGTCCGTTTGGCCAGAGGTTTGTCTATGGGAAAAGCCCTGTTAAAAAAGTTGCCATTAGAGTCTATGGAGATGAACACTCTGTTAAGCTCTATACTCTGTGGCTAGATGATTCAATTTAGATTCTAGCCACAGTAGAAAAACATTAAAATCATTTAAGTGGAGTAATTTAGCTTTCCAAGACATGTATGTATATATTAGGTGGTATAAATTTAAAAAAAATAATGAAATAATGCTACTTGATTTCTGCTAAGCGTAGTTAATATCTCCATAGAAGGAAAACACCATTTAGTAGTATCGGCTGTTTTTCAAAATATTACCATCGTATAAAAATCTATGAATTGTGCTACTATATAAACGCAAAATTCCATTACGTATATTCTTTAGAAAAAAAATTGTTTTTCATAATTCATAATTTCTGAGAATTTGAATAGTTCAGAAAAATTTGGTGGAGTTCTATTATTAGTCTCTTCTAAACAGAAAATGAATCAACATGTGAATCTCATCCAGTTAAGAATTCTGAATGCAATTCGTTATCGAGCTCAACAATGAAATTGTGATTTGCAGTTCCATTGTGGTAAGACATTGTTGACATTATCCGCTACCTTTTCTAGCCAAATGCGTATCAGCAAGAATACATCTGTAAAAATAATTTAGTATGGTACCTTAAAGAAAAACATAACTATCATGTTATTACATTACACGTAAAAGGAGGTTGTAAATTAAACGGATGAATGCTTATATCGCTATTGTTATACACATATTCTCCTATGCGCAGAGTATTTGGGTGGATTTTCATTTGTTTGGATATCTTACTATTCATATAAGAGTATAATAACGTTCATAGAATGATGTAGGAAAAGTGATTTCAGAAGAATTGAGAACAAAGCAAATGCTTAAAACACTTTTGCAAGGCTAAGTAAACAAAATAATGAATATGTCTAACCAGAAGCATTTCGATTGAATTGGGATTGCGTCGCGATTATTCTGTGCAAACAAAAAATGCTGTGTGAAAATGTTGCTAAATTATAGAGATAAAAATGTGTTCATAAAGTGTTGCTAAAATTACAGAGATAAAAATGTGTTCTTAAAGTGTTGATTCAAATTTAAGTATCAAATTTAATACTTTCTTGTTCAAAAGTATTTTTTCACACTGCATTGAAAAAAAATTAAAATTCTGAAACGCTACACATAATACTTTTTTAGGTAATGTTCCAGGAAAATAACAGGAACGTTACTGTAAAACACTGAAGTGTTCCGCAGAAATACCAGTAAACTATCTGGGAAATATCAGGAATCTTAATATGTTCAAAAATGTTCCTGAGTTTTAGGGTTGGAATGATTTTTATCTCATCTAATACTTTTTTTGCATTAATTCACTCCAAATCTGCATAATGCAGAAAATATACAAACACATACCACTGTGGCAAATTCTGATTCACAAAAAGTACCAATCTGAAGGTCATATGCCTCCTGATCAGAGTTTACTGGTTACTTAAACTCGCGAGTTTTGTTAGCTTCTGTCGGTTCTTACATACACATCATCTGAATAATTTGAATCGTGGTGAGCTCGAAAACAAACAATGGCTGTCTGTCCAGTGGGATTCAGAAACGTTTCAGAAATGAAAACAATAATTTTCCAGGAAAGTGTTCAATTGTTGTAAAAACGGATAAGAAGCAGAATCGTGTCTGGAATTTATGCCGAACGTTACTATTATTTTTCACATTGTAATTTTAGAAGAATTTTTGGATACATAAATTACTAACAGGTTTTAAATATATTCAGAACACTATCACAACACAATAAGGCATGAATGAGTTCTGCCAACCAATACAACAAAAAAGTTGTTATTTATCAGACAAAAAAGTGTTCTTAAATGTGTTATTTTGAGTTGAAGCGTTTGAATTGTACATAGTATTCAAATTTATGTATTAATAAGTAAATTGAAATTAGAATTTCACCATTTATAGCTGGTTAATGGGACAATAAGTGTAAACTCACAACTCTCAAGCGTCACCTCCAGCAGAGTTGTGAGTTTACACTTATTGTCCGCTTAACCAGCGATAAATGGTGAAATTCTCCTTTCATTTACCTTGCCTTTCTGGAATTAAATCTGTCCTAGGAATGACATTGTCATTCCAGCAGATGAGTGGAGGACTAATCAACGGTCACCACTTTTCCAGTTATAATCGGCTAGACTAGTACTTGCACTCCGCTCTCTATACCGTGCTGATGAGTCCTAGCAAGGCCGAATCCGGTCCATGGTTGGAGGCAACGCTTGAGAGTTGTGAATAAATGAATTGTTAGACATCTCCTTCTATTCTTACAATGAATTTCAATGAACAGAGCATCAAAACGCATTAAATTGTAATTTTAAATGAAATATTAATGTTTTCTTTCGTTTTCAAGTAGATGGAAATGACTTTTAAACTTCGGTAATTATGCTAGCATAAAATTTCCTAAGCACCGCATAATGAGGAATATTTTAATACCTAATTGCCATAGGGATTCCCAGAGGAGCCGAGAAATAATTCACGAACTTGTAAATAATTTCTTAAAGAAAAATGCTTAGAAATTGAGTAGGGAATTCGAAACTCCCATTTTTTAATGTGAAAGCATGTTAAAAAACATTAGCAGATTAAGTTTCTTTTGATTTTTATTAAATAAAAACTGGCAAATATATCTAAGAAAGAATTTTGATAAAATATTAAAAACTCTCGAGCAGAACGTGAAATTTCTTTTATAAAAAATTAATTCATCGTTTAAGGTGTCATATGTGCTATCTAATATTTTTCTTTTGTCCAATCGGTGGTTTCATAAAAATTCTTGGTTACTCGTTTTGTTGCCCTTTAAATATCGTCATAATATTGAGAATTTGTTAGGTGACAAAGCATGTGTCCAAAAAAATGCCAACTACGCTTTCTAGTTTACCTGCAATTACTGTTACTAGTTAAATGTTTACCTGCAACACAAAGTTAGATAGCATATGCGGCGTGCCCTATGGATAAATGGAGTTTTATTCATGTAATTAAACTGTGAATAAATACACAGAACGGTGAGTATTTTAACTCATGATTACATCAATGCACTTTTTAATGATTTCAAAAAGGTAGATGAATTAAGAATTATAGAAGAATTCTGTAAGTGTACAATTTAAATAAGGTAAGGGTGAATATCTTAACTCATGTATGTAACGTCAATGTACTTTTTGACAGTTTTAATAAGGTAGAATAACTCACAAATTATAAGAAGAATTTCAGTAAGGCTGAATTTAGTTATTGTAGGCGAATATTCAGAAGAATTTCCGTGAGGTAAAATTTTGATAAGGTACGTGAATATTTTAACTAAGGGTTACTCCAATGGACATTTTGACAGTTTCAAAAAGGTAGAACTAAGAATTGAAGAATTTCAGTAAGGCACATCATTTTGATAGTGTAAGCAAATTTTTAAACTCTTGCACACATCAATGCATTTTTTGACTATTTCAGTTAGGTAGAAAAATAATCGTCGCACACTTCTATACACCTACCAAATCTCAACACAATTCCATAATAATAATCATGCACTACGGAAATGTCCAAACCACGAAAGGGGACGCCACCTAGCAATTCAGTGCGAGTGTTGAGCACGCAGTTCACCGTCGATAAGCCAGCAATTAAAATCGAAGGAACGCGCCCTGTTTATTACCCAGTTGATAGACTTCCACTGGGCTCTAAAACCCACCTTGGACGCGTTTGCGTTGTGATGAGGTACAGTAACAGAGCTGGAACTTAACTGGGGCTTTGGCGGTGCCAATTATAGGAGAGAATAGCCTTATGTGGGTCTGTGTTGCTGAGAGTTATTGCCTGAATGAACGGAATGCGGATGGGTTCACTCAATGGATCTACCCTGATTTCAGTCTGTGCGGACAGATATTTGGACACATTCTCTATTCCTTCAATATTGGTACAGTAAAACCTGTTTTTGTGCGGTGGATAGGGACATCAGAAAAGAAAACGCATAAAAAATCGCACAGAACTTCACGAGTAGCTATAAAAAACTTTCGCAACGCAATTAACAATAAATGTTTTATGCGGTGGATAGGGACCGCCTAACAGAAAACGCATAAAAATCCCACAGAACTTCGCGAGTAGCTGTATAAAATATTTTTCGTAACGCTGTTAAAAATTAAATTTTTTATGTCGTGGATAGGGACCGCATAACAAAAGTCATGTAGGACCGTAGCAAAAAAAATTCCTCAGCATATCTGAATTGAAAAATCCTTTATATTCGGTCCGTAACACATTCCCCACCCTATAGCTGAATTGGGAAACCGTTTCTATATACGGACTTTTTTATTTACCATGTAGTCGGTGACGACTGCTGTTTCACTAGACCATTGTATATGTCTCGGTAGCCAGATATACGTACAAGTTGTTTGACGGTTGGTTGAGTAGAGACTAGTGGTTTCGGTTTTCGTTTGTAGCAGTGTTCCTAATTTAACACTTTCATTTTTAACCTTTTACAGGCCAATGTTCCCAATTGGGAACATCGTGTTTGAAAATTCATAAAAAAATAACTACTGTCAGTATACTGTTGAAAATATTACCATGTAAAGTTGAAGAAGACTTGATTTTTTAAAATTCAAACGAAGTTGCTATCTTTATGAGAAAAAAATACAAAAAATATTAAAATAGGCCATTTTTAAGCTTTTTGATAGAGGTAAACAAAATAATTCATGAAAAATCGAAATATTGTCCTAAGTTTCCAAAATTTGGTAAGGATATTGGAAAAGACTTACCTTAAATAGATATTCTCAGTATAATTAGTAACTATTAAAAACACGCTTGTAGTAGCTAGCGAAACAAGCATGTTCCCAATTGGGAACATTGGCCTGTCGCCGCTATTCACGGGAAACCCGAGTTTGTAGTATGGCGTAGTATTATAGAACTCAGTAGAACGGGAGTATTTCTTTTTCGTAAAGAATAAAAAGGTTATATAATAAGGAAGTTGCATGTGTCAGATTTTCAAAAACAAACAAGTGTTCCGTATGGTTTTTTGTATGGTAAAATGAAATATCTAGTCAGTTTTTCAAAAAAAATGTACTGGTAATTAAATATTTTAATTTAAAAGTCGAGAAAAAAACACGTGACTGAAAACGTTTATTGTTTAACCCATTAATGCCCAACTTTTTATTTTTCTTAAATATTTTGTAAAAACATAGTAAATAGCCCCAAAACAACTGGAAAAATAGTAAAAAAAATTCCAGGTTAAAATTTTAATTTCTACACCAAAATTAAAAAACGTCCCTAAAAAGGGACGTCAGGCACGAATGCCCCCGTGTTTTTTCCCTATAGTAAACGCATGATAAAAAACAGTTTTAAAGCCTCAAAAACATCTTCTACCTTTTTAAATGCAGCAGAAGTGATCGGAACCATACTGTAACACGAATGTGTACAAAAAATTTTAATTACTTATCCAATTAACTGTAAAATTAACCTTAATTAACGTAATTTGAGCATTTTTTATGCTCTAAAACACGTTTTTTCCTCCCAAATCTATGTTAAATGCAAATTAATTAAGATCGTTAATTGAAAAAGGCATTATTTGTTTATATGTTACCTAATATTAAGTATTAATTACTTTTACACACCTCAAATCCATCAGAATATCTCAATTTGTGAAGTTTAAGTCGTTCAAATGCCCATACTTTTTTCATTTTATTTAATTTTATTGAGCGGAACACAAATTTCTCCTCAAAAATAAAGCATTAGTGGGTTGTGCATTAGCAACCCAGTTGATATAGATTGATCTGCAGTATAGAACACAATGATTAGCGACATCTAATTAGAAAAAAAGCCGAAAATTTATCAGAAAAGCGACTTTTTTGTCAATTTTAATGATTAAAAGTCATTATAACTAATAATTATTAAATTTTTAATTAAAATAAAACCGGAATATATTTGCATAAGTAATAAATATAGTAAAATAATTAATTTATTCCATTTAATTAATACAAATTAATTAATTCCTCATAATATAAGACTTTTTATTCCATTAATTTAGCAAAAATAACAGAATTTTCCCGAAAAATAAAACAAAAATAATAAATTTATTTGTTAAAATTAATGTAATTTTATAAATATCAGGTATTTAATTCATTTCATAAGAATCGAACACGTTTTTAGGAAAAAAATAAGGAAACACTAGCATTTCACAATGGGGAAAACCACGGGGGCATTCGTGCCTGACGTCCCTTTTTAGGGACGCTTTTCAAGGGTCCAAAATAAGGTCAAAATAAAATATTTTGGAAAAATAAAAAAACACCCCAACTGATTTAATGTATAAACAGTAATATATATCGGCATTGAAATTTTTTTAAAATAACAACTAGGATTTTTAAGCTTTTTCTTTTAAAATTTTTAAAAAAGCACTTTTATGACTTTAAGCATCTTCCAACTTTAAAAAAAGTAAAAATTTTTTAATATTCTGCTTTCTTCTCGTGTTCTTTATGTTCTATAAAGATCAGAGATACATCAGTGCAAATTTTGATTCAAAGGAACAATTTTTGTAGAAATAGGAGGATTTCTAAAAAACGTCCCTAAAAAGGGACGTCAGGCAGTAATGGGTTAAACTATAAGATGACGTCAACAATAATACCATCAACTCCATTGCTTTACAACAATGTTTAGTATAAGATGACGTCACATCCAAACTCTTGGTGTTTTCGCGCGCTTTTAAAAAGGGGATTTTTGTTAATTTTTTTGGCAATCAAAAAATTTCTCGATCGGCCTCAAATTTTGGGTAGTTGCTTATTTTTGCAAGAGGAATCGATTAAAAAAATAAAAAAAAATCATGCAACTTCCTCATTGCTTAAAGGGGAATCCCCTTTCAAGAAGGAAGTAGCTGGGTTTTTTTGGTTTTGTTTGTATATTTTTTTCTCGTTTGAATCCACAATTTTGTGCGGAGAATTGATGAATGTGTATAAACATTGAATAAGTCGGCTTCCAAAGTTAATAACTTATCGCAGAGAATTTATGCTTGTAAAAAAGAAAGGTTAGTAGCTTCATATGTCTGGTATTGTGTTATTTATTATCCATAAGAAATAAGTTTCGAAAGTATAGGATCCAAAATGCGTTTTGTATAAGATAATTAGGATACAATGTTTCAGACTTTGTTTAGTAATGACAGTGAAATTTTCTTATAAATGTATTCATGCTACATTCAAAAACCAATTATTTCATTCATTACTCAAATGCTTGATCATTATTTTTGTACAAATTATTATAATCCATTTTAAATCCTATTTATAAATGTACAATAATTTCAATTATTTCCTTGTGTGTAATATAATAAAAACTTGGTTTTCGATGATAGGAAAATTAAAATTAATTAATGCCTCATATACAGGGTGTCCCACGAGAAGTGGCCCAACCCTTTAACTTTTGAACCCCTACAGATATAGTCATGAAAGTGGGGTCTAGGTATAGTAAAGTAACCATGCTCTATCCGATGAGATAACTTTCAACGCCCTCTAGCGGAAAATTTATGAGTTATAATTTTTATTTTAAAAACTGTGTGAGGTATGTGAAAAAAGTCAATGACTAAGTTGTAGAGCATCATCGATTTAGTAGGAAAAGACACCTTAAGCAGAAAAATATCTTGAATAAAACCTCTAAAACGCAAGCTCAATTAGGTTGAATTCACGTAGTTTTTACGTCTTAAGACGCTCCTCACGAGGCGAAAATGAGAAATTTTTATTTTTATGATTTAAGTAAATGACTAAAAGCATTCTTAGTTCATTAAATTGAAAATTTCTCATTTTCGCCTCATGAGGAGCGTTTTAAGATGTAAAATCTACGTAAATTCAACCTATTTGAGCGTGCGTTTTAGGGATTTTATTCAAGATATTTTTCTGCTTAAGGTGTCTTTTCCTACTAAATCGATGATGCTCTACAACTTAGTCATTGACTTTTTTCACATACCTCACACAGTTTTTAAAATAAAAATTATAACTCCTAAATTTTCAGCTAGAGGGCGTTGAAAGTTATCTCATCGGATAGGACATGGTCACTTTACTATACCTAGACCCCACTTTCATGACTATATCTGTAGGGGTTCAAAAGTTAAAGGGTTGGGCCACTTCTCGTGGGACACCCTGTATATTTTAATTGTTTTAGGTGTCCGAAATTTAACATTGTATTTTTAAGGCCAGTGTATAAAATTTACTTGCATAAGATACAAAATTTTGTTATTTTGCTTATGTGTCACATGAAATTGCCATTAAATTGTTTTCAAATTTCTGAAATTTCTATAAAATTACAGCTTAAACACAAAGATAAACTATAATTAAGGTTGATTTTGTTAGTTATTCCCCAAAATTTGGGTTTTATTTGATTTGTTTATCGTTTGAGTCTACGCTTGTTTCCCCGGTCAAAGTATAGTCGGAAGTGGGCAATGTTCCCAATTGGGAACATGGTGAAAATCACACTTAAAAATTTTTTACCGCCTTCATATTAATAATTTCTCTTAATTGGACCATTAGAAGGTATTTTATGTAAAAAAATTAATTAAAATATACCTGGATCTTAATTCGGCCTGTAAAAGGTTAAGCACCTTAATTCCTATACTAAATGTTAATATTTTGACAAGAACCATGAGCTTATTATTTTGTAGACGATTGTCGACATCTTTAAAGACACTTGAACATAAGAATATTTCGGTTTTAAAATGAAACATAAATGACTCAGATAAAGCTTCATACATTCAAAATTAGCTTATACTAAAATTTCCCCAACTAATAATTTACTGGTCTTATCACCAATAAACATTCTAAATAAAAGACATGACACACATTTTTCGACACAGTCCTCGACCTATCTCTTGTAGCGTATTGGGTTTTTAATGATAAGAAGGTAGTTACAACAAAGATTTTTATTCAGGGTAACATGCAAAACAAACAGATGGGATGCCTGTTTACAAACAGCTTTCATTCTATTGGTACCAGCAAAAATATCTTCACTTCCCTTTACTTCGTAATAAAAATATTTACATATATCACCTTAATTTACATAATCACAACATAACCCATAATCATAACAACATTCAGATACCATAAATAGGCTGGGGCTATGCTACACTCAATAAATGATAAATATCCAAAAGTTTAAAGTTATATTTCGAAGAATTTGTTTCTTGTTTAACAATATCTTACTCTGCAACGACTTTTATTTGACATTCCATCGTATCCAGAGAAAGTACACACTCTATTTGGAAATCAAAACAAACCAGCTCTCTACAAAAGTATGGTTCTCTTGGTTTTCTATTTATTTATTAGCTTCTAATCCAAAGTAAACAAAAAGTACAAATGCTTTCAACAAAGTCGGAATAATGTGTTATTTTACAAGTAAGAAGCATTTGTTTTTAATAAAACGATCTTCACATTGGAAACATATTTTACCATTAGATATGTAATAAATTATAGGAATGTAAGGATTTTAAATATAAATGCTCTTTTATTTCAATACGTCAGAAATTATTCCATTTCATTTCAAGCATGAAAAATAGTTATGAAATATTGTATAAGGAACATGTTTTGAAATGTAATTGTTATGATTTTGCATTACTAATAATATTTTTATGTAGATTAAAACAACGAATATGAGAGAAACACAAAGCTTAAAACACTTTTAAGCTGATAGTGTTTTATAAAAGGTTTTTCATACATTTAATGATTAATAAGAATTGTATTTAAATGCTGATTGTATATTAGGGTGTATCGAAAAAACTTTTTTTCGATTTTGATGATCCGATAGTGCGGAAAAGTTGTCTAAGGTGGCAGAGAAAACCGGTGATTTCCTGTTTTCTCAGAATTTTTGGATAATATCTTAAACCTCCGCCTCACCCCTGAATTTCCCCATGTTAATCCTATGAGGCGCGCAGCCAAAAAGGCCGAAAATTCGTTTTCACCCCTCATTTCTGCCCTAATCACACGAGGAATGTGTTCCCTCGAGTTATGGACCATGATCTAAGCTATGCGACAAAACTTGAATAATAGCCTAAATATCTATATTACGTTTTTTTGTATGCTCTAATTTCGTCGAAAATCGCGTATTTCCTCGTTCAAATCAGATCCCACAATCAACATAATACAGAGATTTAAGTTTTTATTCAAGTTTTGTCGGGTAGCATACATCATATAGAGTCCATAACTCGAGGGAAGACATTCCTTGTGTGATTAGTGCTGATGAGGTCGAAAAACGAATTTTCGACCTTTTTGGCTGCGCGCCCCAAAGGATTAACATGGGGAACTTCAGGGGTGAGGCGGAGGTTTAAGGTATCCGAAATTTCTGAAAAAAATCACAAGTACTCTCTGCCACCTTAGACAACTTTTCCGCACTATCGGATCATCAAAATCAAAAAAAAGTTTTTTTGATGCAACCTATTGTATATGCTATTGCCGTTTAAAGTGTCAAAAAACATTTCCCAGTGAAACATTATTTATAAATCAAATAATTTTTTTAAAATCAAATGTCATGTAAATAACAACCAGCTGTACTATTTCGTTTAAAGTAACGAGTAAAAACAATCACGGTAATAATGATTTTATCCGTTATGAAATTGCAAATTACAATTTTTCATGCAGGAAGATATCATGGAAGTCGACATTTTCCTTTTATAGTGCTCAAAGTTCTCATTCAATATGAGTTGTGTGTATAGTGACTGTTTTCAACGAGAATCTCACTCAGCATTTCGATTCCATTATGTCTATGGTTTTTCAATTTAAGAATTCTCTGTAGGTGGATTATGCTGGTTTTGCGTTTATTGCCTCTAATTCAGATGTTACCATATTACTAATAAAGTAGATAGAATAAACTCAGCAATAATTTGCAATCTTTAAATTTAAATAGCTTAATTAAGTAAACAAATTAAACAAAGAAAAATTTAACAACCTTATTAATATTTGTTTTCTCTATATTATTTATAGTAGATATGCATTCTTATGTACATTTTAGTTTTTTGTGTTTTGTTCGTTCCTTTTATGTTCCATGTAAAATTGCAATATAAAATAATAAACGTTATGTTAAAAACTATTAACGAAAAATTACTTGATAAATATACTTAACGTTCAAATGAAAATGTATTTACAAAAATGTAAAAGTAAGTTATATTATCCCTAAATTATTGGGATGAATAATCTTAAAGTAAAACAATCTTATGTAAACTCTCAGGCTTTCACGGCCGGAATTATCAATTGAATTCATAAAATGAAAAATATCCGGGATATAAGGCCGTGTTCTATTTTATTATTATCATACGTTTCGTCCCTCTCTGTGGAGGACATCATCAGTGAAAACATTATAAATATTTAAAAAAACACAATAACAATAATGCAGCGTTCACAGCAACGGCTTCTAGAAAGATAAAAATCGAAGTAGAAGTGGAATTGTAGGTGGAATTGTCTGGTGTAGAAATGGGTGGTAGTGCCACTACCACACATTTCTACACCAGACTCCATCGGGGGGGAAGCAATAGAAATATTCAAATACCCCAACAATTTCAATAGAAAAGAGGAAATTCAATTCTTACCAAGAGCTTGGCAGCCGGCCCTTCGAAAATTTCGCCGAAATCATGATTTTTGCCCAGATGAAAATTAATTGGTCACTATAGTTTTTTAATTATAATAATAATTTTAATTATTAATAATTTTATTTGTAAAATTTTAAATATTATCTGTTATTTAGAAAAATGTTTTGATTATGGAAGGTAAAACTTGTTTACTGGTATTAGTTTATAATACCTTATTTACTTAGTGGAAATAAAAAGGATTATATTTCGAAATTTTCATAATGTTAATTAATAATCTTTCTATTCTTTGATGTTTTGCTTCGCATTATTTTGTTGATAAAAACTTTTATTACTTGGAATAATCACTTGAATTCGGTCACAAAGTCTTATAAAGACTACAGCCATTATAATAAAATGACAAAACCCAACATCTCAAAGTAAATGATTGATATTATTTTTTTACAAAAGAACCATTCCTCAATCACTCTCAAACGTGAACAGGTACTACAATTGACGAGCCATTTAGTTTAGCCAATAGATCCCCCCACACACAGGTAAGTTTAAAAGCCGGTCTTAAACAACAATCGATCCCGAAAAATAGTATTTATAAAACTCAGCAGGACAAGTTTTGCAAGAAATAAAATAACGAAACTCTCCGGGGTTTGAATGTGATAAATGATTTTCTGTTGTCTCTTTTGTGAGAGGTAGCGTCAAAAGACCGACAGGGCACATGTCTGACAAATGTTCAACTCAGTTTCAACCGGGTTGTCCAGGATCCACAGAACGCTGCCGCTGCGTTTAAAATAACAGCCAGCGCTATTGATTGAAAGTCGATAGATCCCGTGTTCTGTCCGTGTTGCTGGGATTATTTCTGTTGGTTCTGAGCAATCAAATGATAATGGTGATTGGATGGTTCAATGCTTTCCCAATATTCTCTAAGGACGAGTACTAGTATGCGGATAAATTTGTGCTTGGTTCGTTTTGCGGAACAATGAAAGGCTTAAAATATTCAGAAATTCTTTAGTCAGGTTCGGGATTCGTAATCAATATGCATTTGTTTCACAAAAGAAACGACGATTAATTATTCATTTCGTGAAATTGCTTTTACACAGTTAGTTGTTTTGATTTAACAAGAAAGGGACGCCCACCGTGTTTTGTTTTAGAACGTTATCAAAATTGTTTCTGCTTCCAGCATTAACATTTCAAATACATAATTTAAATAGAACATTTGTTTTTCAATATATCCAACTCTGAATTAATTTTTCACAGTAAAAGTTAGTCTGTTTTAATCTCCGACTATTTGAAAAACTAAATGGTCAAATACCTATTGCTCTGTTTAAAATAAAGTCCATTATTATGTTTTTCGATGTAGCTTTAGAAAACGTCTTCCAGTCGCCAAGTGTAAAAGGGTGTATCGAAAAAAGAACTTTTTTTTTTTATTTTGATGATGCATTAGTGCGGAAAAGTTACCTAAAGTGACAGAGAGTACCTGTGAAGTTTTTCAGAATTTTTGGATAATATCTTGAGGTGCCGCAAAGGCCTTGAAGGTTCCCCATGTTAATCCTGTGGAGGGCACAAGCCAAAAAGGCCGAAAATTGGTTTTTCGCCCCTCCTTTCTACCCTAATCACACGAAAAATGTCTTCCCTCGAGTTATGGACCTTATAGGATCTAGGTTATCCGAGAAAACTTTGATAATAGCCTAAATCTCTACATTACGTTTTTATGTATCCTCAAATTTCGTCGAAAATCGCGTATTTCCTCGTTCATATGAGATCCCACAATCAACATAATATAGAGAATTATTCAATAATATCGGATAGCCGGGATCATATAGGGTCCTATAGGATAGGGAAATCCTATAGGATTAACATGGGGAACCTTCAGGGCCTTTGCGAAACCTCAAGATACTATCCGAAAATTTCTGAAAAAAATTCACAGGTACTCTCTGCCACCTTACACAACTTTTCCGCACTAATGCATCATCAAAATAAAAAAAGGTTTTTTCGATACACCCTAATGTGTAACCCAGCTCCCATAGCAACATGATTTTAAGTATTATCAGCATTGAGATATAATAATACTATTAGCACTCTTCTTCTAATAATTATTATTTTAGGAAATAATAATATTTATAATTATATATCTTTCTTGTTTTGATGTAACGAGAAAAACTATAGAAATTCACTAAATTTTTAGATGTTTAGTATTTTTTTTCTTAAAGTAGGCCTTATTTGGATATTTTACAGGCAAAATGAATTTGTTTAATGTTTTTATTCTTTTCATAAAAAATAATGAAATATTTGCATTTGGCAGGTTTCTGCAATAAACAGAGTATTCAGGCCTGTTTTCATAGCTTAACTCTAATTTATTTAAGGACTGTTAATAAAAGTAGGAGCCTTAGATGGAAATAGCATTTCCTTATTAAATACCAACCCATAAAATTATTATAGAATTCTTATAATTTTCTCTTTTCGTAAGTACATAGATGTATTAAGTACCTTTTAAAAATGATTTCAACTCTAGTCTCAAAAATAGTGGTGAGCCAATTCAAAATGTAAAACATCTTAAGTGAATTAGATAGTGGCTTAGATGTAACTTTGTGGACAGTTAAACGGGTTTGCTCTTTAAAAGCCTACAAAATCAGTTAATTATTTCAATATTATTATCTGGAGTATATATTTGATGTCCTCTTTTAATAAAGTGATTCATAAATCCAAAATCTCAATCACATGGGTGTAATAAAGGGTCACAAACATGGAAATTTTAAATATATAGCTACCAAAACGTCCTTAGTTTTGATATTCGTACAAAAACTTTAAAAATATGGATTTCACTATAGCTTGATGGATCTAAACCACTAAAGAATATCTTTTCCAATCGCATATGGGGGATTCTCTAGAAATGTGAAAATTCCGGTCCAGGGGTCAAAAATCCATGTATTGTCCTAAAATTAATTTTTCTTTCCAACATTCTGATAAATAGCCTTATGGTAAGTATGGCACATAAGTATAAAAAATTTTGAAAGCAAAATTTAAGGAATTAAAAAACTTGAAAGCTCACAAAATTTCATCATTTCGGCTTGTCCCACTACCGACATATGCTCAAATAAAAGGAATTTTAGTGTACTAAAAGCATATTTTCACCCGATTTTTTTTTACATCATATTATTAATCATATCTTATAGTATATGTATTTGTGGAAGAAATTTTTTTTGAATTTTTTAAATAACATTTTCGAATTGAAACATGGTTGTCCCAGGCAATAGCGTTATTTACCGGACATGAACATTTTAGTTAATTATGAGGCATAAAAAAATGACAATAAAGCAACTCTTCTTTTTAATAATTAATTACAATCAGAATAAGTGGATATTCCCTTTTAGTGCAATTATAAAGTGTTTTACTTGGAAAGTTTTTACTTTGAACAGTTCATAACAGAGCGTATGCTTTTAAAACGTCATTATCCTGTCCTCCATATCTCCTAAACGAAAAGGAGTAAAAAATTGAAATTTGGATATGTTAGAGGTATTATGATTTTATGGTGAATGTGAAATTTATAGCCCTAAATATGAAAAAATAAAAAAATGGCGAAGTAATTACTTATAAAAACGTCATTCCTGTCCCATCATTATCCTGTCCTCCATGTATCTCCTGAACGAAAAGGAGTATATTATTGAAATTTGGATATGTTAGAGGTATCATGATTTTGTGGTTATTGTGAAATTTTGAGGTCTAAATCTGAAAAAATAAAGAAATGACGGGATGCTAAAAATCATCATTTCCCTGGCGCGTCATTATCCTGTCCTCCATATCTCCTAAACGAAAAGGAGTATATTATTGAAATTTTGATATGTTCGAGGTATCATCATTTTATGGTTATTGTGAAATTTTCAGGTCTAAATCTAAAGAAATAAATAAATGGCGAAATATTTATTTTCTACGGTGTCATTCTCCAAGTAGCAGCGGTCGTGCGGCCACTCTGACTCGGCGTACCGAAAATGCACATCACGGTTAATCACCGTAAAATTTAGATAGGAATTTTTTTCCCACACTAAATGTATTTAAAATTTACTGCCGCTTATTGTATATCAACTAGGACGTGTTCATCTAACATTTTAAAAAAATTCAGAAGTTTTAAAAGAAATTTTATTTTTCAAAATTTGTGTTTTCATTTTTTTAGATTTCTAGAGAATCACCCATATATAGTGTTTGCGATTAAATAAAAGACAGCAGTCCCAAACAAGTTGCAGATGTGACATGTTTCTGCACTAAGGCTGAAATTTAACATGGTGGAAAACTTTTAAAATCACGTTATTTTTATGATTCTTACTTTAAAATGTGCGTTTACCCCTACAGACGTTTCAGTATTAAGCGATTTAATTATTCAATTAAGAAAATTCACTTTCACAGAGTATATCCATAAAATGTTTTTTTTTCCAGGAATACACTTGGGTAATGTGTATAGTTTTATGACAACAAAAAATTTAACGTTTACCTACTATTCCCATTGGCATACATACATAATGCTTCGTAAGGCAGTATGAGTAGTGGATAGTGGATATTTTAATGACTAGTACGCAGTGCTTCCGTGAATTACCATCTTATATACAGGGTGTCCCACAAAGAGCTCCCTGGTTTTAAAATTAAATATCTTTTGAACAAAAATAGATAAAAATATAAAACCAACGGTATCCTTCTAGTTATGGCTTGGAATTTCTTGTGCCAAAAGTTAAAAAAATTTAGTTACTATTATTGTTAACAGATGGCAGCACGATAAAAATGTCTGGAAGCGTCATATTTCAGAACTGAGCGTTGCAAATCGATTCTTCTCAAGATCGATTTATTGATTTAAGATTTCAAGTAGTACATGCGTTCAATATTTGTCCAATTTTTGCCATTTACGGCCAAATTTCGTCTTCTAGTAGGAGTTACGTAACATTGATGTATTTGGTATGAGCTGTGCAACTGGGAATTAAATTTTCAAAATGAAATTTTCGACGGTTGGTTCAATTCAAATTCTTATGGAAAGGGATTAACTGTCTTATTTTTTTAGGGAGCCTTTAACTCCTAAATTGCTTGTTAGATTTTTTGCGGTTGTCGATATAAATATAAATTAATTTTAAGATTATTTTTTCGAAAATCGATGAGGGGAACAAATTTTTAGAGAATTGATGTATCCTGAATATATTACACTAATTAACTTCATTCATTTTATTCATTGTAAAAATGTGCAACTCGATCATCTGTAATTAAAATTTTGATAAATCAAATTCTGTAGAATGAGAAATTCAGAAAGAATTCAGAAATTTCAGAAAGTTTCATTGTGATCCGATGAGTTAGAATGTTAGATGATCATGAATCTGGTAACATGAACACAGAAATTAGAATAAATATAAAACACATAACCCCTTCCCATAAAAACGAGACTTTAACCAATCGTCGAATATTTCGTTTTAAAAATTTAATCTGAAATCAATGAATCGATCTGAGAAGAATCGATTTGCTACACTGCGTTTTTAATAGCTTGCGAACATTTTTATTGTGCTGCCATCTGTAAACAATAATAGTAACTAAATTTTTTAAATTTTGGCACATAAAATTCCAAGCCATAACAAGACGGATACCGTTGGTTTTATATTTTTATCTATTTTTGTTCAAAAGATATTTAATTTTAAAACCAGGGAGCTCTTTGTGGGACACCCTGTATTAAAATAATTGGGTTTTTCTTTCGGCCGGCCGCCAGGCCGAACCTTCGAACCGATTTGGACAAACTCGGTCTCTATCGAAAGCTTTCCACCCCTAGATGAGCCCATTTTATGTCGCATCCCTCCAAAACCTTCCATTTTAATATTATGCGTTCTTTTCACTTTTCTCTAATGTTAACTCTATGGAGAGGTTCCTTTCGGCCGGCCGCCAGGCCGAACCCCTGGACCGATTTTAACAAACTCGGTCTTGATCGAAAGATTTTGACCCCTAGATGAGCCAGTTTTATGTCGCGTTCCTCTAAAACATTCCATTTTAAAATTGTACGTTCTTTTCACTTTTCTGTAATGTTAACTCTATGGAGAGGTTCCGTTCCGCCGACCGCCAGGCCGAACACCTGAACCGATTTGGACAAACTCGGTCTTAAACGAAAGCTTTCCACCCCTAGATGAGCCCATTTTAGGTGTATTTTCTCCAAAACCTTCCATTTTAAAATTATGGTTTCTTTTCGTTTTGCTGTAATGTTAACTCTATGGAGAGGTTCCATTCCGCCGGCCGCCAGGCCGAACCCCTAAACCGATTTGGACAAACTTGGCCTTCATCGAAAGCTTTCCACCCCTAGATGAGCCAGTTTTAGGTGTCATTCCTCCAAAGCATTCCATTTTTTTAATTATACATTTATTTCAATTTTTTCCCATTATTTTTAGTCAATATTTTTACCAACACAGGCAAAACGTCCTTGAAAGAGCGTGAAGAAAATCTACATTGAAATTAAATTTCAAAGTTTTGACGGTTCACTAGATTTATCCCAACGGTATTCTAGAGCCGTATTGAATTTATAAAAAATTATGTTTGATTGAAGTATTTCTTCTTTCCCTTTAAACAGAAGGGGATAAACATTTAACTTCAAACAATGAAACAAATAAAAATCAAATAATAATTTAAAGTGGAAAGTTTTGGGAGGATGCCACTTAAAATGGGTTTATAGGGGTAGTAAGATTTCATTTAAGAACAGGTTTGTACAGATCCGGTTCGGTGGATTGGGCTGACGACCGGTCAAAATAAAATGACAATTACTTCAATGTAATAAATTTGTGGCAATGCCATGTGAAATCGGAGACAAAACCCCTTTCGAAGATAATGTATTAAAACTGCATACTTAATGATAGGGAATGAATAAATGCGAACAGGAAGTAACGAACGAATCTCGCTTCAGTGCCAAAGAAGGCTAGCTGTAAAACCCGGCTTTGCCGGGTTGTAACAGCTAGTAAAATATTAATCTTGATATAAAATTCATATGAAGAAAGGATAGACTATTCTCGATTTTCTTTTTTCTCAATTTTCTATAGCCAAATACAGTTGCCAGTCACATATTTCAACATTCGGGCTTAATATATGCGATTGAAATAGCATGAGACTTTCTTAAGTAAATTAATTTAGTTGTATTTTAGCAAGTTTAATAATCACTAAAAGGGTTAATTTATAATACACGTTCAAAACTTGATGGGCTTTTATGAAACGGACTTTTAATAAATGACTTTTACTATGGGCTTTTATTTTAACAATTCCATAAACTTCTTCTAAACTGCTATTTAATTTATAAATCTCTGAACTAAACAATGGAACTTTTAGGGTTAGTGAATCATTCTGCAAAACCTTAAGGAGTTATTTACGAAAAGCGAATACTATTGCATTACCTCAAAACTTTTAAAATTAGACATGTCAAGGGGGTATCTCAAATAGCGAGATAGTAGCTGATGGTCATATGCTGCCCTTTCGGAGTACACAGAATAGGACCTGACACGGTCTCGCATCAGAACAAGTTAAAACCCCAAAAGATTCCTCACCACACATCAACTCCTACCCATTCACTTCACACAAACCAAAATAATCGAACAAATTAAAACTCTCCACATCCCCGCAAACCTTCTCAGAGGCATAATACGAGAACAATTAATTCCGCACCCAATCCTACAGAAGATGCCTTTCCCAAGGAGCCCAGCTAGAGTATTATTCCTGGGATTTCCCGTGTTAATTAACATCATTCTTCTGTACACAGCACATTCTCGTTTAATAACCTGGGCTCTCTCCGTTGATGAAACAAAACATCAGCCGTCCCCTTTGGCGGAAGACTCCTTTGGCCCTTGTGTTGACTTTTTCTCGGTTTCTCTGCTTTGACTCGGTGCTGTCAGGGAGCTGTGGCGAGAGATAAGGGGGCGTTCACAAATTATTTAGCACAGTTTTCAGTCATTTTACATACTTTTTCTAGTGCTTTTCACTGTAAAAAATTAAGATTTTCGTTCTATTGGTTGGACAATAATTATGAAAAACTAGCTTTTTCCATGAATTCTTTCACAAAAAGAATTTGCATTCATTAAAATCAACACTATACATTTAGAAAGCAAGTCTTCTGTAGTAGATATGTTTTTTGATCGTCGAGTTATAACCAAGACAGTATGAGTGTGTAACGTTTTTGCTGGTGGCGTCACAATGTCATTCGAGTAAAAAAGTTGTTATTGTATTGATTGTTGTAAAGGCCTCCTCCTATAAATAATCTAACATAGTTTTAAAGTTTCTACAAATAATGGGAAACAAGTTTCGCTCATTTTACTTGGTAGTTAAATATATCCCTTTAGTACGCAATCAAAACCAGACAGTGCAATGAATACCATTTTGTTTGCAAGGACAATGCACAATAAAAGTTAGGTGAGAAAGAATTCCAAAGGTTAAACTAAATCGTCTCAACCACCCCACACCCCATAATGTGCCAAACATACGAGAACCAATTTTATCATAGCTTACACATGATTTGTTGTTAAACTCTATGTGGAGGTACAGAATATTTATTTCGCAATACATTGATAAACTTTATTTAACCTATAATACTTCCTCTTCTACTGTTCATTTTGATTTAAAAAAATAAAATACCTATCATTCCCAAAGCGGTGGTAATAGTGATGAAAACTTAAAAAAAAATATTACTTGGCTAAAGTCAAAGTTTTTACAGTGTGACATACTAAGGGGGATCTTCCAAATGTGACAACTTGTGACAAGGAGGGGAACCACTGAAAAATGTGCGGTGTCATTTGGGAATGGTCCCCTACAGGTTGTCAGGCATGTTGAGACGTGTTTAATCTCAGTTGAGGTGAGAGATGGGAAAGGGGCGAACCCTCGTTCTTTGTTCGAGAATTGTTGTCGGTGAAAGAAGGATGATTAGCTTGTTTGGGGGGTTCTGGGTGTTAACACGTGCTTATACTCTTTATTTGGTTGAATTGAAACTGTGTTGTTCACGACGGTTGGATTGAAAGGTAACATTAATTTGTTTACTAAGGTTTGAACGAGTACGTATTGTAAAACAAGGCGTTTCGAAGCGTGGAAAGAAATACGAGAAGTAAATATTTTATGATGTAATGTTAATGAAACATCTGAGAAAAGTGGTAGATTTATGAGAGATAATGGTGAAACAACTATTTTTAAATTTTAATTTATTTCGATATAGCTTCGTTAAAAAATAACTTAATTTTTTTTTTCAAAATCTGATTATTAGTCTATTACACACTTGTACCAAAGCGTATTCAGCATTGGTTAAATTATTTCATTTTAATGTATTGATTGGTTGAAGATTCGACGAAAGTAGAGGTGACGTCATGTAGGCCCCACCTCCAATTCTAACGAGCGTAATTTTTGAAAATTAATTTTTAAACATCTAAAATTTTAATCCATGCATTTTCAATAATTTCCAATAGTCAACATCTTGAATTTTCACAAGTGCTGTATTCCCTATTATTTCCCATTGCTCTCTTATTTAAGTTACATTCCCAATGCAAGTTGTGGTAGAGAGAGATAATGGTTATAGGTTCTCGCTTACATATGAAAGTTATGCGAAGTCTCAAAAGGGGTCTTCGAAGTCTTCCTTTTCCTTTCGGGAGTAATTTCAAAGACTTAAGTAATGCTTTTTGACCCTGAAAATCGAATTCAAAATCATTAAGTCATCAAAAATGTTAATAGGGGGAGGAGCTGTTCCCCGAAAAACCTGAGTCAATCCAAAATTTTATTGGTGATTTAATTGTTCAGTAGGGTGGAGTGAAACTAGCCAAAAATGACCAACTTTGGAATTTAAAAACGCCTGAGGTGGGAATAGGTGCCATTTACGATAAAACTTAAAAATTCAAAACTTGAGTTCGATCAATTAATATCTTCAGGTTCCACATTCCCGTTAAAGTTTCGAAATTTCATCAAATTTTACGTAAAAATGGTTATAAATGGTTCCCACACAATTTTAGCTCCTTTTTCAAACCATAACTGGTTGATTTTATATTCTTAGGATGTCAAACAACATTTTAAGACCTTCTATGGACTTGGAATGGGGGGAATTTCCGATTTTTCAAGCCCGAAATAAGGTCGCATGCCATTAAAATAGTCTAGCGACCGAAAAACAAATTTTTGAATATCGGTACCAAATAGAGCTCAAAAGTTGAATAGAGTTGCGTTTTACCCTCCTTAGTCATGGAAAAATAATAAAAAAATTCGTAAAAAATAATTTAGGTGTGTTTTGGCCCTAGAATTTGAAAAAATTGATCTTTTGCATAGCGTATAATGAGAAAAGTCTTAATTAATCAAATTAAAGTTTTAAATGTTGTAAAAGCTTATAGTTACCTTAGTTTAGTGTCTTAATAGTCAATAATACTTTTGAGTTCATTATTAAATTTTTTAAAATCGTTAACAGCCTAAAATTGCCAAAGTTGGATGAAAAAACTTAAAAATCCCAAAATTTATAAACTTTAAGTTCAAATATTTTATGTAGTCTGTAATACACATTCTTGTTTACATAAAATGCTTTTAAAACATTAAGGTAGTTATTTTTACAGAAAACAGACGAAAAAAGCGTTATATTGCACTACAGGCATTTTATTCCAAACTTTAACCAGAACTACCACTTTTTGTAACAAGTCTTCAAATTTAAAGGTACGAAATATCAAATAAAAGGCTATGATTTGTTATACATAATAATGGAAAATTTAGGATAGATTATAAGTAATTTTAATGCTCTGAACTGAAAAATAAATATAAATAAGTATAAAAATGAATTTTTCTCACATTTGGTGATTCTAAGATGTATGACTTATCTACTTAGCTCAAATCACTATGAAATACCCTTGTAAATACTTTTTTTGACGATTAAAACACCGAATTAAGGCGACTATAAGTTTCTGTTACATTTAAAACTTTTATTTGATTAATTAAGACTTTTCCCATTATAAGCTATGCAAAAGATCCATTTTTTCAAGTTCTAGGGCCAAAACACACCTAAATTATTTTTTAAAAAATTTTTTATTATTTTTCCATGAATAAGGAGGGTAAAACGCAACTTTTGAGCTCTATTTGGTACCGATATTCAAAAATTTGTTTTTCGATCTTTAGACTATTTTAATGGCATGCGCCCTTATTTCGGGCTTGAAAAATCGGAAATTCCCTTCATTCCAGGTCCATAGCAGGTCTTAAAATGTTGTTTTACATCCCAAGAATATAAACTCAACAAGTTATGGTTTGAAAAAGGAGCTAAAATTGTGTGGGAATCATTTATAACCATTTTTACGTAAAATTTAATGAAATTTCAAACTTTGACGTGAATGTGGAACCTGAAGATATTAATTGATCGAAATCAAGTTTTGAATGTTTAAGTTTTATCGTAAATGGCACCTATTCCCACCTCAGGCGTTTTAAATTTCCAAAAAAAAGTTTTTCGCTCCACCCTATTGTTCAGCCACCCAAAAGCTATAAGTAATGACTATTTTCATCTCTAAAAATTTTTCATTGTTGAAAAAGTTATTCATACCAAAATGAACCCGAATTTTCGGTTATAAACACATTATTTCCAGCAAGACAAACATACGTCTTACATCCCCAGACACAAAATAAAACTGCCCGGTTCTTGAAAGGAATCTTTTGTCAGTCTGTTTGCAAAATTTCAGAAGGAAAGTAACTCCAATTCAAGATGAGCAATGCGGCATTTTGTACTGCAAAAATAGTTTTTTCTTCCAAAAGATAGATCGAAAAAAATTCCATGGGAGTAAAAGAAAGAAATTTTAAAGTTCTATCTCTCTTTGAAATGCAATATAAACATCACATTCATAGAGAATTGGGTTGTTTTTAATTCCAATGTTTACTCATCTAAAAGAAGCTTTGAAAGGTAATTTTATTCTTTAATATAATCCAATTTCTAGTTATTAATTCCTTCTTTACCTTCTGGGTTTTAAAATTATGTTATGTCTAAAAGCATTGAAGTTTGATAAAAAATATTTCAAAATGTGTTTTTTATTTATGGTTGTTTTAAAAAGCACTCTAAATTCACATTATTTTTCTAATTTGCGGGAACATCATAAGTTTTCAACTACATTTTTCTGCATCAGTTTATTTCCTGAAAAAAAAGAGTAAAGTGTAAAATTACTTTTAGTATTTCTATAGAAGAACGTTATGACTAATTGAACTTTTCTAGCTACATAAAGACTAATTTTAATATTTTTTTGTGAATTCCGAACTTAAAAACCGACTTAACTAACTTAATTATGATTTTCAATTAATAATTATGAATTTTAAAATTAAAAATAAATTTTATGTTTTGAAATAAAAACCTAAAAACCTAATGATGGATTTATTAATTCTTTTTCAATTAGCTTATAAAAACTTTCATGAATGATTCGTAACAGAACTTGTTTTGTTTATTACAAAGTTAAGTTTATTCAAGCGATACAATATTATTTTACTCATATGAAATTTTCGTGGTGTTAATTACTAATCACAACTGCATTGTACCTACTTCTACGGAAAGTTATTCGTATATTAGATTATTAAATTAAAAATGGAAACATTTCAAGAATGAATAACTAGAATTCAATTTTTACTTTTGGTAAAAAGTAAGCACAGGTATACGCATCAAAAGAGTTAACTTTAAAACAACATTTCATTCATTTTAGTTACTTTTGTGTTTATCTAACAATAATTCATGTAAACGATACTTGATCTCTACTTTTATACATGGTATCAAATTCAATAGATCCTAGACGTAGTGTCGTAAGTCGACGTAGGTCAAATTTCGCCTATTTCGAGTTATGCATCAATCGTTTATCATAGTTTGATTCCGGATCGCTTGCAATAAACTGTTTTGAAAAAATGAAGCACTTGGATGGCTTAACATCGCTATATATGCATGATAATATTGTCAGTTGCAATGGAATAAAGGCTGAAAACAATAATTAAATTTAGAAAATCCTCTGATAAAAACTAAAATGGGTATTTTGATACGGATTTCGCATACGTAGAAAATTATTTTAAAGTCAACGATTGTAATGGAGACATATATTGCAACACATTATATGACAAGTTTCTAAATTAGATCAGAGTATCTTGACATTGTTCATTTTATAACATTATTTAAAGCTATATAAGTCGAGTATAATAAATTTTAAGCTAACTTTTTTTCCTCTCAAAAAATAATTCAAATTAACTAGCCTTCATTTTTTTTGAATTTGTAAGGAATCCCATATGGAGAAGTATTCACAAATTTATAAAAAAAAACTACATAATTTCCCCATTTTAGTTTTTTTTTAAATGCTTCAATACGTTGAAAAATTTAGTAATAACTTTTAGATTATATGGTTTCTTTTAAGTAGAAAATTTGATACACACTTATGATTTCTTTTTGTGAAAATGTCAAGAATGTCTTTTGAAATATGAAAATACGGCATTTATGACAAAAAACAGAAATATTCCAAAATGACAATCCCGTAATACGTTTTGCTTAAGGATTGATAACTGTTTTATATAATGAGAAGATGACACTTCTTCGCTTTTATTTTACAAATATTATTTTCACAAATACTACATCCTTTAATTAAGGGAAAAAGTTAGTATCAAACAATTAAAGCCCAATGTAAGAAGATTAGTTTCATGTTTCATTAGTTCATTTTTTTATTCATTGTTTTTAAGCATGCGTTGTATTTTCACATCAATACAAAAATTGTTTAAAATTATGAGAATATGACTTTTGTGTTCTTTCATTTGTCTTTGATGTGTATTTTCCAAACATACAAGAAGTTTTGATTGAAGAGTAGTCATAGTATTAGATTTTAGGATTAATATATCGCATAAGAAAGTATAATTACTCCATTTAAGTTTCAAAAACATCCACAAAATGAGGATATGAGTGCATAACTTTCTTAATTTCGTTTGATTCAAAAAGTTGGAAAATCGGCCTCTTAATGAAATTTTCTTTTAGATACCAACCATGGTTTCTATAGAGTAAGGATGAATTTTTCTTTTCTTTTTTTTGTGTTTTTCGTTATGCGTATTTTCACGGTCTACTACTATTGGGCTCGGCCGTTTGGGCGCGGCTGTTTCGGCGCTGGCCGTTTCGGCGCCAGAAATAAAATGAAAGTAAATAGAACTCTTTCATAATCCTTCTAAAAATTCGAAGAAAAAAATTTTGTCTGTCGCCGTAACGGGCCGGCGCCCAAACGGCCTGCGCCGAAACGGCCAGCGCCCAAACGGCCGCGCCGAATCGTCCCATTCCGATATTTTCATACCAATAAAACAACTAAGTAAAATTTAGAGAGATAACTTTATGCACTATTAAATATCTTTGATGAGAATATTTTCCAAACATAAGCCAAATGCAAAAATTTGCGTTTAAATAAAAAAAATTTAAATAAACAATTAATAATTAAATAAAAAAAATTAAATAAAAAAGTATAAACTTTATAGTAAAGTGTAGGAATGATGAATTTTTCCGAGTGAAATCGGCGAGAAGGAATGGGGAAATCATCATACATAATTTTCTCAAATAGCTTGTTTTAAAATTATTTGAAAATCAACAAGATTTTTTAAATTTTGGTGTGTATTTACTATTAGATTTAAGAATTCTTATGGCTAGCCAAGGTATATAAACTAACAAGGTATGCTCTTCCGGCGAAAAAGGCGTGGCTTTTGAAAATGACGTCACCCAGGATATATTCCCTATTCACAGCATGAGAAAATGCTTATTTTTGGCGATTTTTCTTAAAATAAGGACAAAAGAAACTTTTATAACAGTTTACACTGGACACAATTACGAACATGTTTATAGGTTATCAAGTGTTTTGAATTAGAACAATAATTTTAACTCAATAATAGCCGATCAAAAATATGAACCTTGAGCTCTACAACGATGTGCTTCAATCTCTCTGCTTATTGATTTTAATTACTAGCTTGTATAAATGAAATTAAAACAGCTGCTGATACAAAGAAAACAAAATATTAAGCAAATATTCAATCATGAAAACTTTTCAGAACATTCTTGTTATGATAAAATTAATATCGCTGTTCTGCTATGTCAAACTTGAATATCCATTGTATCGAAGCAGTTTAGATTTTTAAAACAAAAAATATTCAGTATCTAAATAAATCAAGTACTTGAAAATATGGAAAACAATGAGCTAAAATCTAAGAACTAATTAATTTAATTTAATAATAGATTTATTCAAAATTTTAGTGCATTTACCTTTAATGATCCTTTTGCAGTCCAGTCAGCTTGTTTATTTTTATTTGAGATTCAGAAATAGTATTCTTAAAATCGTCTGTCACTTTAATTATCTTTTTTAATATTTTTATACTAATTTTTTTAAATAAGTGGGTGATTTTATTCATAAGTTTTAAAACAAACTAAATAATGAATTTCAATAATATCGACCCAATTAATCCTGATGTATCTACGATCTGTTGCATTGCAATGGCGTTGTATTGGCTGATATGCTCGTCATTGATTGGTTCGTTATTTTATATCCTGGGTGACGTCACTTATGAGCCTACCTTGTTAGTTTATATACCTTGATGGCTAGCAAAAGTTATTCAATATACTGTAAATATGGAAACAGCGGTGATCCGTGTTGCTTGACGAAGTTTTTACCGCTCTTGAATTTGTAAAATTTTTAAAGGCAATACTACTATTTCCCGTACAAATATAATATGAAATAAAATTATAAATGCTTCTAATCTGATTTAAAATACTAATAGCTCCCTAATTGAATAGAACTATTAAATATAAACTATTTTTGAAAGTAAAGCTGAAAATGCCGATGTGTAAAGTTTGCAGAAAGCAGAACAACAATGACTCCGAGAAGTTAATATGCAAAGGAACATGTGGTGAATCATTTCATCAATCGTGTATCACGTTATCTGATCCAACTGTAAATAACAAGGAATTAAGACAAATGAAAACAAACTTAAAATGTCCGGATTCTATCCAACTAACCTCTGTAACAGCTGTAATTAATAAGGAAGAGTCAAGAACAAATCAAGAACCAAGAAATCAACAATCTGATCACTGAGTTGACAGCAAAGATTTAAGCAGAAAATAAAGATTTTCAGAGAAAGTTAAAGCTAAAACTTCCGGATTTTCGAGAAGCTATTGATGTTAACTCTAATATGCTAGAAAAAGCAATAAAATCCAACAAAAAGCTACATGAAGAACTAGCAACTATTAAGAAGCAGAACACAGAAATAATAGAAGAAAATAAAAATCTAAAACTGCAAATTCGTGAAATGAAAAATGAAATATAGTGGACTTGCCGACTTGATATAGCCGAAGAGGCAACGTTGAAATCAACGGAGCTTCCAGAATGTCCGAATGGAAACTTTGGAGAAGTATTCAAACAAATAACAAACAAATTGGATCTGGATATTGAGCAAAAACAGTAAACAAGGACAAAATAAAGCCAATAATTTTGCAATTTATAACCATGGATGTGAAAAATAGCTTTCTGAGTACAGCAAAGAAACAATGATTGAATGTCTCTGATATAAATCTGTTCTTACGAAAATTCCAATCTACTTCAACGAACATCTACGCCCGGATCTTAAGAAACTTCTACACGAATGTAGACAATATAACAAATCACATACCATACGTTTTTGTTGGACTAACGTGGATTTAGAATATACTGCCTTCAAAAAAGATATTCAAAGCTATTTAAACAAAGTGAGACTAAAGTAAATTTTAATTTTAAAAAGAAAGAAAGAAAATAAGTGGATAAACGACGATATATTCTGTTTAACAAATAAAGAAGAAAAATTGTACAAAAAACATAGAAAATTGCCAGACGATGAAAGGTAAAAAAGTTATTTAAGGACGGTGTAAAAATCTTAAAACTACAGTTAGAAAGGATAAACATTTTTATTACATGAGTGAATTTGAAAAGCTTGAAAATAATCAAAGTATAAGCAATAACAGTTTGTTTATAATCTAATTTAAAAATAAGAAAAAATAGTTCTTCCAATTAATTATGAAACTTCAAATTTAATAAATGATTTTAACACGTTTGTCATAAATTGTACGTATTCTGATTCGAAAGTTTGGCAAAAATTTTCATTTACCAATCGGCCACTCTTTAAATTCATTGTCTTTTTACAACGTTTTTATTAGGTCGCTTTCAATCTTGTCTGTCCGTCCGTCCGTCGGTCTATCTGTCTGTTCGGGAGGAATTTAGTAATCAATTTTAAACATACTTCCCCATGAGCTAGAGACTTGAAATTTTGAACATAGTTCAGATCTGGATGACAATACGATATTATCTCGTTAGTTCGGTTCAATTTGCTGTCCCTGAACCCCCAGGGGGACTTAAAGTTTAGAAGTTCAACTATAGGACCTTATTGTTAAAAAATCATTGTTGTGCAGTTTGCCTCCTCTCGTTATCAAGATGGCTTTAGAAGTGTTGTATAAAATATTAGTAAAATGAAAATTTGTAAGAATAAAAGTAATACACAGAGCAGTACTTCATGCAAGTTTTGTATTTGTAATACATCTAAGGGACTGACTTTATTAATTAGTTACTGAAAAGTTTGTCACCAATATATTTTTTAAAACACTTTTTTATATTACTAGTGTTTCAAAAATTTCCAACGTCATCTGAATAATAGCTAGAGGCAAAAACTGTGCACTGTGCAATGATTTTAACAAAACAGAGTAAAGCCATGTGTTAAAGTTCAGAAAAAAACACTTTTTAGTTTTATTAAAAAGAGAAAGGAATCAAATTATTGGAAGGCGTTCAGGGGTTCAGGTCGCGAATTCTAAACTTTACACAACAAAACTAAAAACCAGAAAATAATTAATGAAAAAAAAACCTTTTTAAAGAACAACGTTTTTAAAATGCACTAAAAAGTATAAAATAATTTTTTGCAACTCCTTGTAAAACGAAAAACGTGGGGATCATGCATTAGGTAATTAATCCAACTTAATTTCATCATTCATTTAAATAATTTTTAACTGTGGATATAATGGTAAATAGAGTGACAAGAGTTGGCTGTAAATATTATTGCATGATCCCCACGTTTTTCGTTTTACAAGGAGTTGCAAAAAATTATTTTATACTTTTTAGTGCATTTTAAAAACGTTGTTCTTTAAAAAGGTTTTTTTTTCATTAATTATTAAAACTAACTATTGTGAAGCAGTGTGCTATAAATTCAATTAACAAGAAAAAAGTAATAGGTTGGGATGAAATTCCGATTAGGGTTTGAAAATAATTTTTTAACCACCCTCCACTGATAATAAATATCATAAATAAGTCTTTTGATCAAGGAATTTTTCCTGAAAAATTGAAAATTGCGATGGTAACTCCGATTTATAAATCCGGTGAAATAAATAATTTGGGAAACTACAGACCGATTTGTTTTGCCAATCTTTTCAAACATTATTGAGAATATAATGAAAAATAAATTAATGTTATATTTGAACCACTCAAAATAGTTTTTCCAATAACCAATATGGATTTAGGGGTGAATATAGTATTGAACATGCAATTTACCAAGACAATAATATTCAAACATATCAGAACATTTAAAAATTTTGGAACTGTTTATACACATTTCTTTACTTCACAGCAACGTTTCATAAACCCAGTACGTCACTACGCGGAAGGTGAAAATGAGTAAACACAAAGCCTGTTGGATTGATAGGAGGAATTTCGATACTCGATTTGTGATAAAAAAACACTAGATATACATGGGTTTAACGAAATAATCATATTTTAAAATTGACGTTCTTTGTTCACTCGAAATTCAGACACTGCAATGGGAACTATTTTGTTTGTTAGTGGCGTAGTAGGTCCAACTTAAGTTGATGTCTAGTATAAAGCTTTTGATTCTGTAAACAATAAAATTTTTTTTAACAAAACTTAGTAATGCTGGAATTAGGAGTAATCAAATGGATTGGTTTAAATCTTATTTAAATAATAGGACATTATATGTAAAAATAAATAATATAGATTTTTACATATCTATATTATATCAGGTAAATCATATCGGTAAAATATCAGTAAATCTGTAATTAAGAAAGGTGTGAATCAGGGGTCTAAATTAGGGACGATTCTGTTCATTATTTGTATAAGGTGTGGGCAACCTTTTGTAATCTGTAGGCCGAACTCAAAGATTATAATGGCGTGGAGGGCCGTAGAGTAGATAAAAGGTAATTTTAAAAAATTGAACCGGTTTTGTTATGCATACTTATTTAAAGTTTAATACTAAAGTTAAGCATTAATCTGCACTAGAATAATATTCAGCGCTCATAGTTACCAAAAATATTTCAGAACATACTTTTCACAATGGAGAATTGCAGCATCTCTTCAAATTCTAAATATTCAATTTGAATTTATTAAAAATTATCTCCTGATTCCAAAAATACGCTTGTATTTTCCCACATATTTTTTTAAAAGTAATTATGACATATTTTAATACAGAAAGCTCCAAACAATGGGACGTCTCATGTGCTCTTGGAAATGTGGGAAACGCCGTTTTCATCGAAATATTAGGCTGTAAAAAAACTAGAGCTCAGTCTTTCCAGTCTTTCAAAGCGGGATGATAGCAACACGCGGGAGAAAGGCACATTTAACGTCACAAGCTGTTTCAGCTCAGACAGAAAATAAGCTATTTTTAATTGAAAATAACTTAAAATTTAGGGCTTTGAAAGGTAAATTAAAATGTTTTTTGGAGGTTTTAAGCCATTCTGAACAAATTAAGATATAAAAAAATTTCACTGCAATTATCCATTGTCATCAGTGAATTGTCATACAGAAAATTTTTTAGGAAGAGGCCAAAGATTACCCCCTCCCCTCCCCATGCATATTCAATGTCCAATGTAGCTTTTTAATAACATTTTGAGGTGAATTTGCGACTTGAAGGATTTGATAAAAGAAAAGTTCTTAGGAATGAAGTTTTAAGTACAAAAAAACATTTTTGGTAAACTAAAGTAACATGTTTAGAAAATTGACTCTAAAAACAGGTTTTTAACTAGTTTTGGTACACCTAGTACGAATTTTGGTTATAAATTTTTAGGTAGGATTTGGATATTGATGAACTTATTATAAAAAAGTTTTGGAAAATAAGTCCCATGTAGAAAAGGGGGATTTACACGGGAAAACTGTGTTATACCGAATTCAGCAATATGTTAATATTTGTGTTCAAAAATTGTATTTAATTTACATATTGATTTGATTACATTTAATATCAAAGATAAATTAAAACTTTGAATTCCTTTTAACGTACAATATATGTAAGATGATTCCGTCCTCACTAGGTATGCGATTCGAACTTGGTTTTATATCTTAGCGACCAGACACATTAACCGTTTTTTTTAAGTAGACGTTAAATCATGAAAATTGGTGCTTACACAGTATCCTTATAACCGTAACCAATCTCTCACAATAGAATCGGTTTCGATTTTTTTGTGGCGGACTGCACCTATATATTATTTTCATGATGAGTTTGCATTTAAATGTCTGTTTAAAAATTAAAAAAATAGTGATTATTTTATTTAAGGATGCTCAATTATAACTATACAAATTATAACTTTAATAACTATAAATAATGACTACCCAGGTCAAAATTTATGCTGGAATTTCTTTGCTAGACAAGCATAGCATGCTATGTTTAAGCTAGGGAAAATTGCATAAACTAGCATAAATGTTTGCTAGTTCCACCATAATTACCTAGCATGCCATGTCATGTATTGGAACATTTTTTATGCTACCTAGCATAAAAAAACTAGCAAGTGTTGCTAGGAAACGATCGTTTTTTCTAGCTTGTGTTGCTAGGTAATATTCGGTATTCTAGCATATGTTGCTGGATAATGACCGCAATTTTAGCATGCGTTGCTATAAAATGACCACTATTCTAGCATGTGTTGCTAGGAAACAAACAATACTCCAGCATGTGTTGCTCGAAAATAATCGATTACATAGCATGCATTGCTATGTAATGTTTGCTAGTTCCAGCATAATCACCTAGCATGCCATGTCATGTATTGGAACATTTTTTTATGCTACCTAGCATTAAAAAACTAGCATGTGCTGCTATGAAAAGCTTGCAATTCTAGCATGCAAAAACTAGCTTGTGCTGCTAGGAATAGCTTGCTATTCTAGTATACAAAATCTAGCTAGTGTTGCTAGAAAAAATATGCTATTCGGTTTCTTATAGCCTATCACATTACTTTTCTAAATTAAGATGTACATAATTTATTTCATAAGAGCAATTTTACCTGTATATGTTCTTATTTTTTTACTATTTTAGCATTTTTATGCAGTTAATTGTATATAATTTAAAACATTTATAATAAATTTATTTTCTTTGGAAACAAAAAAAGAATAGATATTAACATTTTAAAATATTTATTTTAGAGCTTCAAAATTTTTACAAATATCAAGAACAATGTGTTTCTTTCTCAAGCAGGTTCTTTTTATGTTCATCCGATATCTTTTCTTTTGATCTGAAATAGAAATAGAACATGAAGCAACAAAAAAATGACTACCAATGATAAATTAAAATGTACTTGGAAAGGTCCCAACCTAGAGTAACCAACCATAAAAATTAAACTTAAAACATTTTCTCCTCATATACTTCCAATTGCAAATTTTCTTTTTAAGAGGAGAAAAATTAGATGAGACTAGTGTGTTGTTGTTGTTTCTAATGCCACTTGGAATATCCAAGCTAGTGTAAACTCCATGGGGGGTCTCAAAGAAAATGCAGAATATATTTTTATACAGCCCAAGTAGTTTTTATTGTATTAAAATTTCCACAACTTTATTTTTTTATTAGGGGACATCCATAAATTACATGAAGTCAAAAAGGGGGGAGGGGTTTGGAAAAATCTCACCAAGGGGGGAGGGGGGGTCGATTAAAATCTCACGTCAACTTTTGAAGTTAGAAATTATACAATTTTCTTTTTTTTAAGTATGAGAAAGGAATACACACAGATAAGATACTGCAAATTATTTTTTAAAAAGTTGTAGGTAAATCTCACTTGGGGGAGGGGGGTCCAGCAAAATCTCATTAAATCTCACCAAGGGGAGAGGGGGGGTCCAGATTTTGGAAAAAAAAACACCTCACGTAATTTATGGATGTCCCCTTAAAACACAAGTAATTCAATGACTTTAAAAACCACTTAGATATTTAAAATTGGTGATTAAGAGCATCAATTTTAACTATTTAAAATTGGTGACTTATAACATTCTTTTTGAGAGCAAAGGGTTCATCCACAAATTTAAGTTGAACCTGTTTTTATATGGTGTTATAATAGCTTCAAAAATTAATTTGTGAAGACCCCATAAAATTTAAACATGCATCTCAGTGAGTTTTAAGATGGAATTTTTTCTATTTGAAAATCAAGCGGGGTAGAATGAGGGCCAGATAAATTATTATCTGCATTTTCTTAAGGAGTTTAAATTAGCATCATCTAATTTTTCACCTCACAAAATGAAAATTTGTACTTGGAAGTATGTGTCTAAGTGAAATATTTAAGAAAATAACCTGTTTTACACTATTTAAAAACACCCTGTATACCTCCTAATACTGTGCTATATTTACATTGGAATTTTCATTCTTTTAGATTTGGGTGGAGTTCATTATGAGGAGGGTTAACACTAGAACCGCCGGACTTCGCTACCTACCTAGAACCGCCAAAGGGACAAAAATGTCCCCTGACAATGAATTAGCGTTTTGGTTCAAATAGGTCAGATAAAATGGTACTATTTAGACACATAATAGTTTTACTACTGAAAAAACTTTATTACTAGTTAAACAATTGTTTAAAACTAATTCAATAAAGCTAAAAATAACTGAAAAAGGCTATACAGGGTGTCCCAAAATAACTGTCTACTCCCTATAACTTTTGAACCCCTTCTGATTATAATGATGAAAGTGGGGTCTAGGTATAGTAAAGTGACCATGGCCTTTCCTATCCGACCCTTTTCAACGCCCTCTAGCAGAAATTTCAGGAATTATAATTTTTATTTTAAAACTATTAGAAACTTTCTTAATTGCTCAATACTAAGTTGTAGAGCAGCATCGAGAAAGAAAGAAAAGACACATTGTGCAGAGAAAAGCCTTGAATAAAAACCCTAAAACGCACGCTGAATTAGGTGGAAATTACGTAGTCTTTGCAATCTAAAATGATCTTCAGAAGGCAAAAATGAGAAATTTCATTTTGATCGTTAAGTCGTTACATCTTTATACAATACCCAACTATTAGTTCCTGCCAAGTCCAAAATATAACAAAATGTGCGAAAGACCATCCCCTTGATGAAGTTTTCACAGAATACTTGAGCCATGGAGTCAACAACGTCTACCCTAGACTTTATTTTGATATAAACGTGTCTTTTTCGGGTTTAGACCTGTTATCACTGCCTATTTGCACGTCGAACTCATCATAACCAGAACCACATTTTGTTTCTTTACTACATAGTCATCACCGTAACGCATTGATCAAGTATTTAGTTTATTTGTCAACGGCCATCAAAAATTTCTGACAAAATCTCGTTTTGAGGCTATAAACTTAGTAAAACGGCTTCGATATTTAGACGGAAAGAGCTACTCATTTACTACAATATAAATTCCAAGTAACGCCTAACAACAAAGACAAATTATAGCGAACGGAGGGGAAGAGAGATAGTCAAACCTGGCGCGTGAAAGCACAGTTTTGCCGTAGGGGACAAAAATGTCCCCTTGGCGGTTCTAGTATAATCCGCATTTTTTTCCTAAAATTTGCGACCGATCGGGTATTGTTTTCTGTGTTCAGTACATGGCGTAAAATAAGTAAAAGTCACTGAGTTTTAGAGTGATCGGACAAAAAATATAGAATCTGCAAAGCTTTTAACTTAACGAGGGGACAAAAAAGGCACCTTGGCGGTTCTAGTGTTAAATTTACAAAAACCATTCCTTGAGAAACCCATAAACACCTTAGAGGAGAGCGGGGATGAATGGGACAAGTTTCACATTTTTGTTAATATTGAAAAAAATTACATTTTTCAATCCTGCAACAAGTTTAAAACCAATAATGAGGAAGTTGCATGATTTTTTTTTATTTTTTTAATCGATTCTTCTTGCAAAAATAAGCAACTACCCAAAATTTGAGGCCGATCGAGAAATTTTTTGATAGCAAAAAAAATTAACAAAAATCCCCTTTTTAAAAGCGCGCGAAAACGCCAAGAGTTTGGATGTGACGTCATCTTATACTAGGCATTGTTGAAAAGCAATGGAGTTGATGGTATTATTGTTGACGTCATCTTATAGTTTTAACAATAAACGTTTTTAGTCACGTGTTTTTTTCTTGACTTTTAAATTTAAATATTTAATTACCTGTACATTTTTTTGAAAAACTGACTAGATATTTCATTTTACCATACAAAAAACCATACGGAACACTTGTTTGTTTTTGAAAATCTGACACATGCAACTTCCTTATTGAACTCTTAAATCACAATTGAACTATCTTACATTATAAATGCATGTATTCAATCATTTAGCCATCGCTTAAACTCAAAGTTTTTATGAATGCATGTATTTTGTCCCATTCATCCCAGTGGTGGGGATGAATTGTTGAAAGTTGGAAGTAATTGCTCATTAAGACTTCGCATATTCACACATTAGTTTGGAACATAAAATGCAATTTTAAACATAGATTTTTGCACCCTATTTTAGTTACTTATTCAGAAATTACTTAAATGAGTTGAGTATAGCAAGCTATTGATGGAAAGTTTTGAAAACAGGAAATAAAGTGATGATGGAACTGTCCCATTAATCCCCATACCCACTTATTTTTAAAAAACCAAATCTAGACAAGGAAAAAAATCCATGGACTTTCTCCTTTTAACTTTTTAAAATTAATTTTAAATAATAAATTAGTTAAGTAACTTTGTTTATAGATGAACTGATAAACAATTAATTCAATGGATTCATAACAGAAAATAAAGTTATATTTATGGGGGTAGGAAGTGTTTATAAAAACCGGTTAAAACCAAAAAAATAAGTTTTTTTAAACCTGTTTTTTTCTGACTCTGCTAATTATTTAGGACAAATATTACTTACTTTTCACTTAATCAATCATCTGTCCTTTAAATTGTGAACCGTCATCTTTATCCTCGTATCCATCTGGGGTTGGCATCGCCTACATCAGCAATCCTGGTGCAGTGGAGGTGGGTCTGCAGGTAAAAGACAAAAGTTAATTCAATGATTTGATTAGAAATCTTATTTAGACAGGGAAACTGTATTGAAAAAATTTATTTCTAGGTAGATTAAAAATTATAAATAAGGGTTTTGTAAATCCTTCCAGGGAGGAATCATAAATTACAGGGCCATCACAAGGAATATTTAAATGTGTTGCTTTGAAAGATTTAAAGGTGTACAAAAGGTGTATTTTTTTCAAAATACAGCATGGGTTCAAGTATAAAAATTTAGACATTTTGAAAAATATGCAGTCCTTGCATAACAAAAAAAACCTTCACTATGAAAATAAAATTCCAAATTAAATTATGACATAAATTTCCAAAAACAATTCCTGGAGAAACACAGAAACAACCTATATTTTCAAACACCCCAGACAAATGTTACATACTTTAAACTTTATTCAACATCTGTACTTCTTCAAATTCCTCCAGTTAAAATTCAATTCCTTCTGTATTTAGGCTCCCAACGCAGCTGAGGTGGACCTGCAGGTTGAAGACAAAATTCAATGGTTATGAAATCTGATCAGACTCGGGTACTGAATTGTAAAAAAAATCATCCACATTGGTAGTAAAATGAGTTTTTAAATTCTTACGGGGGAATAGTCAAATTCTTGGAATATCCCTCGCATTATCTCTTACTGGCGACTCGTGATGTGAAACAGTTTAAATGGCAAAAAAAGCTTGTTCCAATTTAGTTAAGAAGATAGCAGTAGCATATTTAAATTAATAAAAATAAATGTAATTGAAAATAAGAATTAAAAAGTAGGAACAATCATAATCTCACAATTAAAGGTCAATTATTATATTTCATAACAGTAATGGTTAAGAAAAATTTGGTATTCTTACAGAATCCCCTTGCAAATCTCGCCAAGCAGATTTTTTGGCGACAGCTCACATATGACCTTCCGAAACAGCTATTCCGTTTGACGCTGGTTGCATCATTATTGGCGGCTTTATTCGCCGAGATTCTGGAAGAGTACCAAAAAATTTTACATGGTCACTCATTTAATGAAAGCATTTTATTTTGCCAACCAAACCCAATAAATTTTGAAAATTCTTATTGAAGTCCAGAGAAAAAATTGGTGCTAAATTACTTTTAAATCATTTTCAGATTCACATTTTTACATATATTGTAATTTAAATAAATGCACTATCGCATTACCTTATAATCTGGATTTTGAAAATTATTTAAACCCTACGTAAAATTACTTGACAACACCCTCAAGCTATAACACAAAGTTTAATGTGGATGACAATACTTTTATTTTAACCCCCAGGAGGGCTAAAATGGTTTTTACCTATCTGAGACAGGCGCAGTAAAAAAAATTCCTCTAATTCGCTTTTAAGGGCTTAGCTCCAGCACTGTGTTGAACTGCAAAAACAATATTTCACATATTAATGTTACATAAGGCATACATATATCGTTACCACCACGCCAGAAACACGAATCTGCATTCGAAAATTGGCTCCAACCTAGAGATAGTTGTCAGTCGCCAAGTGAGCAGCAATCAGTCCAAAGTGAGCAGCAATCGGCAACCCAATTGACATGGTTGGCGGCCAATTACATCTTGATGCCACCACGCTTATGATAAGAGTTGCGCATTTACGATAAAAAAAAAAAATCGAAATCATAAAATACTGGTGGTTCAATCCAGAGATTGTCTCATTTACTCATCTTCAATTTGATTGGTGTAAAGAATCACGTCGGCTTTCCAAGAAGAGTTTAATATTTGGTTTGAAGGGTTTGGTTTCGAATCCTTTAGGGAATGATCGCGCTTCAAGTATATTTCTATGAATTTTCAACTTTGTATTTTGTTTGCATTAAGTGAAGGATCGAAAATTTAAGAGTAAGGTGGTATTAACTTTAAAGACCACGACTTTGAATTGTTGGAATCGAGAAATTAACTCTATTCATGGACTAGTCGAAAATACATCAGAAACACCGGCAAGAAGAAAACACACCAAAAGGTAAAATTTTTTTGGCAGGAAAGCAGTGTAGCCAAACAGCGCCAACCCAACCAGCTTCTAGGCTTTCACCTGCATTTCAAAAAAGATTCGTGTTTCTGGCGTGGTGGTAGCGATATATTGTCGCTGTGAAATCATACTGGCATTTATCTGCAAAAATTGAGTTTTTGAGTTGTTAGTGTCAAAAATTTATTTTTTTTCTCTTATATTTTTATGTCAAACTGGCATGTCACTTAGTTGAATAAAACTCCATCAGATCATGTTGGACAGATGTGCATGTAATCAGGAAGAGCCATTTTGTTTATCAGAAGCTACAGATCTATGATCTACTGTGCAATACACCAGTCGCTTCATAACCTTCAAGGTGGAAAGATGTCTATCATCTAAGTAAAACTGAATTATCTCACAATAGCACATTTTTATTATTATCTGAAGTATCACATGCGAAAACTTGAAAGCGCTCTAGCATAATATGCATTTTGCAGATATGCCGATTTGATTTCACAGCAACGATAAATATATGTTAAGGGCAATGTGATAAATCAGGCATTATAAATGATGCCCGATTATGTGAGGTGTTTCGTTCCCCCGACGTGAGATTTACCCTACAACCTTTAAAAATATTTTCTATCTAATTTGTTTGCTTTTGTGATTCACAGCACCTAAAACTTTTTCATTATTAATGATGTGGGGGAAAAGGACATTATTTCGCCTAAAAATCACTACAGTATCTTACCTGTGGGTATTATTCCTTTCTCATACTTAAAAAATCGTTTAATTAGTAACTTAAATAGTTGACGTGAGATTTTAATCGACCCCCCTCCCCCCTTGGGGAGATTTTTCCAAACCCCTCCTCCCCCTTTTTGACCTCGAGTAATTTATGGATGTCCCCTAATAAGCCATGACTGGCATACACCATAACAGGTATGTTATGTAGCTGTGCTAAATATGTTTTATATTGGAAGTTGAAAAAAAGTAATGGTAACAAAACTGGATATATCACTTTTAAGAGAATGCTTTTTTTTAGTTATTAGTTAGATTAAATGTAATTCAGATTTGCCGTTAATCTTACAGAAAATAAAATAATGTATTACATAAACTTTCCCCAATATGATAAACTGGGCATTGTTAAAAATGCCCGAATTGAGCCAGGAAGGGTGATAAATTCAATGAAATTTTCAATTAGTAATGATTATTTTGTTCGAAATACGTGGGCATTATTAAAAATGCCCAGATTTAACACATTTCCCGTAACATAAATACTGTTTCGAATGGAAGAATACAAGAAACAAATGTATCAAATAAACTTAGATACTTACGGATTAGCCGGCCGCTATGTCCCTATCTCACAACAGCCCGGCTTTCTTGTTAAAAATTTATTAATGGGTCGATTAAGACATGTTTAATACATTTTAATTAAAGATTGATACCATTTAACTTACTAAAAGCCACAGCATGGTGCCATGCCACCGAACATGGCGACGGCGACGAACGTGAAACAAAATAAACAGCAAATCTGGTGTTGCCATTCGCACAAGTCAAATCTAATAAATTCCAATGCTTGGCTCAGTTTATAAAATAAAAATTATACTCCACTAAAAATACAAAATACAATCAAGCATTAAAAAGGAATCCTGATGAAATTTAAAAGTAAATTTTCCAAAATTTGTGGTTACATGAACATGAACAAGTACACTATAAAAGCGATACAGCCCATACAATACGTTTTTTAGTGCGGGGGTGAGATTGTGACATGTGTCTCTTGTTCTTAGTTTACGTCCATTTACCCTTGCCCAGTTTTATTTTTTTACTTAGCTTCATTAAATACTTCAAATTATGTCATTATTTTTTATTTAATTTATATTAATGAATGCATTTATTTTCTATTTGCAATTTTTTTTAAAGCAGGTATTTCACTGTCAAAATAATACTCTTTTGTCGTTTTAAACCTTAATTTAAAATTTTTCTTTGACATATTCTTAAAGAGGACCTTAAAATACACTTCATATCGAATTTTCATGCAATTCGTTAAACATTTAAGGGCTTTTCGGAGTCGTGAAAAAATCGTAGTTTTGAGTAAAAAACACAAGTCCAAAATAGCATAATAATTGGTATTTAATTATAAGTTAGAAATTTTTTGAATTTTTATTATGGTAGTAGAGTAATATGGTAAGCTTTTTCTAGAATTTCGAGTTGCCATGGTCATTTTGGCGTCATCCGGGAATTTTTGAACACAAAAATGATTGACTTGTCTTCACAGGAATCCATTACGTTTTTCGGGCTATGAGAAAAAGGAGGAATGCTTAAAAATATAAATTGACCCCAAGTGTTTTACATCATCGTGTTCACATAATTTAGTAGATTAAGAATATATAAAGTATAAGGGGATTGGTTTCTTATTTCGGGAGTTTTTCCGGTTTTATTGGAAAACTTTAATTGGGCGTCACGCCCTTTATTTTAAAGGTAGGGTTCTGAAATTTTAGTATGTATACCTCCTTAATATTTCCTATTGAATGATGTACTACACTAAGGGGTTAGACCCATATTAAGATATTTTAAAACCGCGTGCTCGTTTTTATTTTCACTTTTTAACGCCTTTAACTCCTTTTCTCCAGATGAAACGGAGTCTTTCTAACGTGGTTCAAGGAGTTCTTCAAGAATATGGTTATTAATAAGCTCTCTGATAATTATTTTGGGAGAAATCCGTGAAAACTAGTCTTGGATAACCAAAAAATGAATTTTCCAGATTGCGCAAATTTTACACCACCTCTTAGATAATGCTATTATACGAAACACATTTTTGTATGCTTTTAGAAAATATAAACCACTAATCTGGGCTCCAAATATATCCGGCGCTATTCAGCCTCAAAGTCACCACATGTAGGCTTAACGTGCCACGAGGCACCCGTTCTATCAAGGTTTACCTACCATTCAATGCTATGAAAGTAGCTTGAACAGCTAATAAGCATTAAATGCTTGTATACATAGCTTTCCTTGCTATTTTTTAATGTTTAAATAAAGCTGGTTTTTTTTTCGGAAAAAGTGTGGGTTTTTTCTAAATCAAGTGGTTTTCTCCTATATAGTTGGTGGGTTTTTTCAAATATGAGTGAGTTATTTCTATGTTAAATTAAATGTGTTCTGTCCAAATAATGTCAGTTTTTCCATTGTTAAGTGGGTTTATTCTTCAGTTGAAACTTTTTATACTTTGAAAAAACCACTAAAATTGTAAAAACATCCCTCATTCATTAAAACCTGGTTTAAATTTTGAAAAAAAATATCCTAAACTTAAAAATCCATTCAATATATTGAAAGAAATCTATTTAAATTTGAAAAAAAAAACCACTGTAATTTAAAAAATCCTCCTTAAATTCTATTATCTAGTTTGAACTTTAAACTTCCTAAATTTTGAAAAAAGAAATTCTATAATTAAAAAACCCACTGAATAATGAAAGAGAGAACCTATTAAACTTTTTTAAAAACTCACTCAAATTGAAAAAACACCATTTAATTTTTGAAACCTAGTTTAAATTTTTTAAGAAACCCTTTATAAAATTTAAAAAATATCCTAAACTTTGAAAAAACCGATTCAATTTTGAAAGAAATCTATTTAACTTAAAAAATCTGAAATCTAAAAAATCCCCCCAGTTTGAACTTTTAACGTCTTAAATTTTGAAAAAAAAACCCATTCAATAATGAAAAGAAAACCCAAAAATTTAAAAATCCAACTTAAATTCTAAAAATATCCTAAGCTTTGAAAAAATCCTTCACAAAATTGAAAGAAATCTATTTAACTTTGAAAAAACACTGAAATTAAAAAAAATTCCTTACTTTTTTAAAAAATTTTAAACTTTGAACTTAAAGTCCTAAATTTTGAAAAAACCCATTCAATAATAAAAAAAATCTTTTAATTATTGAAACCTAGTTAAAATATTGAAAAAAATCCCACTCAACTGCAGTTCTTTGTATGTTATTTCGTGAACTGTTTTTTCTTCAATATTAAAACTGCCAAATCTTGATTTTTTTTCTTAAAACCCATTGGGTCCAACTCAATCGGGTCCAATCCAGCCAACCCTGGTATTTGTACTCAATTTCATATTTACTATTAAGTGCTATTTTTTCGTTTGCTAGCTCAATAGCATCCCATGCTGACAAGCATAAAAAAGCATAAAATAGCATATCAAGGTACCTAGCTCTCTATGCTATGAAGACAGCTTGAACTGCTAAAAAGCATTGGATGCTTGTTACCTAGCATGTCATGCTATTTTTTCGTAAGCTAGCTACATAGCATCCCAAGGTAGCTAGCATAAAAAAGCATAAAATAGCATATCAAGCTACCTAGCTCTATATGCTATGAAGACAGCTTGAACTGCTAAAAAGCATTGGATGCTTGTTACCTAGCATGTCATGCTATTTTTTCGTAAGCTAGCTACATAGCATCCCATGGTAGCTAGCATAAAAAAGCATAAAATAGCATATCAAGCTACCTAGCTCCCCATGCTATGAAGACAGCTTGAACTGCTAAAAAGCATTGGATGCTTGTTACCTAGCATGCCATGCTATTTTTTCGTAAGCTAGCTACATAGCATCCCATGGTAGCTAGCATAAAAAAGCATAAAATAGCATATCAAGCTACCTAGCTTCCCATGCTATGAAGACAGCTTGAACTGCTAAAAAGCATTGGATGCTTGTTACCTAGCATGTCATGCTATTTTTGCGTAAGCTAGCTACATAGCATCCCATGCTAGCTAGCATAACCTAGCATACAAATCTAGCATGCATAGCAAAAACTAGCAAAACCTAGCATATTTCTATGCTAGTTCCAGCATAAAATTTTGACCTGGGTAGTTTTTGGAGCTTTGAAACTTTTTTTCCTGTCTAGAACGTATCATTTAGCAAGTTGCCTGGGAAGGGGTATTCATATTTGATTTTCAAATAATTTTAATTTTCCTATAGGGGTATTTCTTTTTATGTAATCTCTGTATGTATTTGTTCTGCTTTTATTACTTTTAATTTGTGTTACAATAAATAAATGTCCATTTGTGTGATTTTTGTACCACTTGGAAGGACACCTGCGCGTGTCCATTTGTGGTCAATATAAACCTGTAATTTAATAATAAAATTTCTTATTATTTATCAAATTATCCACAAAATGAGGACAACAGGAAAGGAAACAACGAAAAAAGTATGATTCAAAACCTCGACAACCTTGTGATGAATTTTTTGGGGGTATTCGATTAACAATAAGTCACATTGTAAGAAGATTACTTTCACATTTTTTCTTTATGCGTATTTTCTCATCAATATTATTAGAATTGAGTAAAATCACTATATGATATTTCTTTTAGGTGTTCTCCCAAACGTACTCCCACTGCGCAAAAAGTCATGAGTAAGTGTATTTCACAGTGTAGTAAAAGGTGAGTAGTATTTAAAATTACGATAACACGACTTTTATGTTTGTCTTCGATGCGTATATTTCCGTAACATGCACCAACTTAGTAAAAAATCACGATGCTCCCTTAAAAAATAAAACTCGACAACTCACCCTCAGTAGTGACACTGGCATTCGCAACTTCCGCCGCCAAAACTGCATCCCTGCTCGCGATCATCAAACCGTACGTCAACACCAACGCCGTCGAAAAAAAAGTCCGCTTTTCGGCCTTCCTCATCTTTTTTTTTTTCTACAACAACATCCACAAACAAAACAATCCGAGAGTCAGCAGAAGAAGTAATTCCAAAGAGAGAGAAAAAAATCCACCGATCACTACAATCACAATCCACAACAACGCACCATCACATCCTTAAGACAGAGAGAGAGAATAGGATCCGTGTTAGCTATCCGGTTCCGCGAGAACCAGTTCATCGGGAGGAACTGGTGCTGAGGGAGGGATGCGGTGGAACTGAGAGCGGGGCGTCCCGGCCGAGAGCGCGACGGAGAGTTGTTCACGTGACGGTGTGACGTCACCGTATCGGAGGAACCACCTTGACTCGTCCAATACCTGCGCAGATTCTCTCGCTTCGGATGGGAGGAATATCTTTTTCTCCTCTCTCTCTCTCTCTCTCTTTCGGGAGGGATGGGTACCTGTTAAACAAAGTTTTGTACTACTACGCGGGTTGGGGGATTTTTGGGACGATTTTTCACGGGATTAGGGTGGGGTTTTGTGTTTTATGGAGGTTTTTTTATTGTTGATGATGAAATGGGGGATTATATAGATGGGGATCTTTTAGATGTTACATATGTTTAGATGTTACTTTAGATGGGACTTTTTTAGATGTCACAAATGTGTTTGTATTTCTATGCATGTTCAAAAAGATCGTTTATGAATCATGTCTTTTTAAGATAACAATAAACTGAGATAATTTGATTCAGTTTTGTAACTTTTATACAAAGAGGGCGCGGACATTTCTTTTTAGTGAAATTATAACACCCCCCCCCATTTGGAGAACATTTTAAATAAACAGCTGTAACAGAGTTCAATCTAGAGAAAAGAAGGATTAGAGGGGATTTGATTCAACTTTTTAAAATGGTAAAGCAAGGGGACGCCGAGGGACTAGATTTCAATACGGGTAATAGAACAAGGGGTCACTATTTCAAATTGAATAAAGTCAAATTTAAGACGTATTGTAGAAAGACATTATTTTTAATAGGGTAGTGGATAGATGGAATGCGTTACCTGAAACAGTTGTAACGAGTTCAAGAGGAAAATTGACAGTTACTGGGATTCCGGTAGTTTGGGTTAAAAAAACTGGACCAACCTTGCTGGGCTTACGCCTGTAGTTGGTCGACTTAATTTGTATTTTTTTTGTATTTAGAATGTTGTTTAGAATGCTAAACTATTTTTTCGATCCATTTATATTTCGATTTAAAACATTACAATGAAGGGTACACACAAGGTTTACATATTTTTTTAAAGTTTTGCATCTTAGGTATGCCCACAGTGGTTTCTCTTGGCAAAAAATATGTATTTTAATACGGAATGGGACGATTCGGCGCGGCCGATTTGGCGCGGCCGTTTGGGCGCTGGCCGTTTCGGCGCCGGCCCGTTTCGGCGCGAGACAAAAATTTTTTTCTTCGAATTTTTAGAAGGATTATGAAAGAGTTCTATTTACTTTCATTTTATTTCTGGCGCCGAAACGGCCAGCGCCGAATCGGCCCGCGCCCAAACGGCCGCGCCGAAACGGCCAGAGCCGAAACGGCCGCGCCCAAACGGCCGCGCCGAATAGTAGTAGACCGATTTTAATAGCAGTGGCATTAAAACTAGCTTGAACAAATGGATATAAAACTTTAATTTTCGTTACAAAATATGTAATTTTATTGCAAAAAGTATATACTCTTGGCAAATAAACTGTACAATAAAAAATCTTATTGTTACATTTAATTTATGTTTGCTTAATACTAAATAATTTTCGTATGACTATAAAAAGCGCGTTTTCCCACAAAGAGAATTTGTATTTAAAATTACCACTAAAAGAATAAATTTCGCAAAAATTTCTCGTGATCGCTTTTTTTTAAGTGAAGCCAGCTCCTCTTTTAGACTGGTGGGTAAAAATAAAACTCGATCATTTTTCAGAATAATCAATGAATTGGCAATTTGGCGATCTTTCGTGACTTTTATTTTCTAGAACAAAAAAAATAAGAAATATTACTCACGAATAATCATAAAATAACGATCACAGTATTGATAGCGACAACGATGAAAGCTGACGATTAAAAACGCTGCCTGATTTTTAGTTATGGATGATTAAGTTCAAAGCAGACAAGGAAGGTCTAGTGGTCCTCCCGCAGAAAATTTATGGAAATTTGACTAAAAAAAGTTTAAGACTAGTTTTGGTACCTTTAGCCCGAATTTCGGATTTATATATTTTTAGAAAGGATTTTTTTATTATTTATTTACAGAAATAATGTACAGCACACAGAATTTGAAAATAAAATGTAAATATCACCTGATCCATATAGGTGAACAAATAATATGTAAATATATAAATACAAAATTTTACACATAAACAATAAAATACAAAATATTCAAACAATTAAAAAGAACATAACAGTAAATTGAAGTAAAGAATAATATTATGGCAAACAGGGTGTCTTAAGATATGTTTCTTTTGTGTCATCATTTACAAAAAAATACAATAGATATTATACACAAAAAATCTCGATTTCATTAACTGAAAAAATGAACTTTCTTAATTTCTTCTTAACCCTGCTGTTCTGTTAGGGTCTATTTGAACCACAAAATTTTTCAGTCGCGAGTTAAAAAAATTGAGCAGAGATATATTAACCTTTTACAGGCCAATGTTCCCATTTGGGAACATCATGTTTGAAAAATCATACAAAATTAACTACTATCAGTATACTGTTGAAAAATTTATCATTTAAAATTGAAAAATGACTTGATTTTTTAAAATTCAAACAAAGTTCATATCTTTGTTGAAAAAAATTACAAAAAATCTTAAAATCGGCCATTTTTACGCCTTTTGATAGAGGTACACAAAAGAATTCACGAAAAATCGAAATATTGTCATAAGTTTCCAAAATTTGGTAAGGGTATTGAAAACACTTACCTTAAATATATATCCTCAGTATTAATAATAAATATTAAAAAGCCGCTTGTAGTAACTTGCGAAACATGCATGTTCCCAATTGGGAACATTGGCCAGTCGCGACTATACATAGGGATCCGAGTTTCTTGTACGGAGTTATAGCACTGAAAGGATAGAACTGGTGTATTAAGGGAATTTCTTTTCAGAAAAGAATAACAAGGTTATATAATTGTTAACGGGGAATCCCCTTTTGAAGAGGAAGTAGCTGGTTTTGAATGTTTTTTATTGAGCAATTGTTTTTTTTATTTGAATCTAAGCTTTGAGTAATGAAGAATGTGAATAAACCACGTTTCAAAGTTCCCAGTGATTTATTCTTGTACAAATAAAAAAAGATAATAATAGATTCAGACATCTCACAAGCTCAGCATTATTTATTATACATAAGAAATAAATTTAGAAAATATTTATTCAGAACTGATTTCTATCTGGGGTAAAAGTATAAGCGGTTTCAGATTTTTTTGAAAGTAATGTGAGAGAAATTTTCATTTTAATATATAAATATTACATTCAAAAATCAATTATCTCATCCATTACTCAAACTTTTAATCATGATTTTAGTTCATAGTTATTACAATCTATTTTCAAATCCCATTCATAATTGCATGATTTCTTTAATATTTTGCCTGTGTGTAGTAAAAAAATTGTTTTTTAACTATAGGAAAATTAAAATTAATATTAATCTCATATTTTAATTATATTTTGATATTTCCATTCTTCAAATGTATTTTTCAGGCTAGTGTATAAAATTTAGAAGCATAATGATATAAAATTTGGGTATTTTTCGGATGTGTAACTTGAAATTGCCATTAAATTTTTTTAAATTATGAAATTTATACAAAATTACTACTTGAACCGAAACATAAATTACATTTAAGGTTAAATGTGCAAGGTATTCCATGTACTTTGGGTTATTATTCGATAGATTTAACATTATAGTCTATTAGCTCTTCCCCGGGAGAAGTATAGTCGGAAGTGGCCAATGTTTCCAATTGGGAACATCGTGAAAATCGCATGTAAAAATTTTTTATCACCTTCATACGTTGACCACTGACTTCGTTGACCATTTTAATGTAAAATATTCAGGTAATTTTTCTATAAACTGTTGCAGATGCCTTAGCTCTCTAACAGATCACTATCCTATTTTTATGGTTTTGTCTTTTTGTTCCCAGAATAATAAAATCACTGTCAGTAATAAAATCCCCGTTCATAAAGTAATTAACTTTGCTAAACTTGATAGAGTAATTCAATCCACAGTATTTGATTGCGAAAATGAAAATTTAGAAGAAAAATACAACAATTTCATTGAAAAACTAAGTAAATGTGTTCTATCTTGTACCAACACAATTAATAATAATAATCCAAAGCTTAAGAACAAATGGATAACTCCCGAAATTTTAAAAGAAATAAATAAAAAAGAAAGACTGTATAAAATAAAAAGAAGAAATCCCCATGATAATACTGCCAGTTTCAACTACTCAAAATCATGTAGACTTGTAAAGAAATTACTGAAAGAAGCCCGCGTTAGCTACTATAAAAAAGAGTTTGAAAAGTGCTCGGGTAATTCTAGAAGAGAATGGAAGCTTGTTAATAATATTTTGGGTAGTGATTCGAGACAATCATCTTCTATCCAGTTTTCTCAGTCGGATGTAAACTCCTTTAATGAATTTTTTTCTAATATTGGATGTAACATCATGAAACAAAGTGATAAATATCGGGATTTCGTCTTGCATTCTGTAAGTTCTATAGCTTTTATAGATGATGTTTCAGAAACTGAAACTCAGGGTATTATTGCAAAACTAAAAAATACTAATACAAGCGGATATGACAACTTAAATTCTAAGGTTTTCAAAATAGTTGGCAAATATCATTGTCATTTCATACAATCTGTTTTAAATCAGTCTATAAAAGAAGGTAAATTTATTGAATCTCTGAAATATTCTACTATTGTACCCATTTTAAAGTCTGGAAGTCCCGATGTTTTCACAAATTACCGCCCTATCTCCTTATTACCTGTTTTCTCAAAAATATTGGAAGAAGTGGTATCTACAAGGGTAAAAAATTTTTTGAACAAAAACAACTTCTTTGCAAATAATCAATTTGGATTCCGGGATAACTTAAGTACTACAAATGCTCTTATAGAGTTTTCCTCTTTTATCACTAACAATCTTAATGATAATTTAAAAACTGCGGCAATATCTTTAGATATCAGCAAAGCTTTTGATAGCGTAAATTATGAGATCCTTCTTTATAAATTATATGCTGCAGGCATTCGGGGTAACTGTCTGGAATGGTTCCGATCGTACATTTTAAATCGCAAACAAAGAGTTAAAATGGATACCCTTTGCAGTCCGTTCATCCCCTCTAAAAAAGGAGTACCTCAAGGCTCAAAACTTGGACCTCTTTTGTTTAACATTTATATCAACGATTTTTGTAAATTGAATCTGTTGGGTAAAGTAATTACATTGGCGGATGATACAATAATATTATATTCAGCTCGTTCCTTCGACCTTTTACAAAATATGATTAATCAAGATTTGGAAATAATTTACAATTGGTTTTAAAGCAATGAGCTAAAGGTAAATGTACACTGCTGGCCATCCAAAATGGTACACCAAGAAGGAACAAAGATATCAAATCCAAATTAATTTTTATGATTGCAAATAGTATTAATGTGAATTGATTAAAAATTCAGCCTTCCTGGATGTTAGGGGGCCGAGAAAAACGTTGAGGAGTGTTTTCTCCATAGGTTTCCATTACCGCCGCCCCACGTCATGGTATTGAACGAAGGAGGCTCTAAATGGGCTTTGAGGGATTGGAGGACCATGTTGAGTCAATAGGTAATCAAAGTCCATGTGGTGCACCAGCGGACGTGGCATACCGAGCTAGGGGATTTCTCCTCTTTCATCGGACATGTTTTGTGGCGTTGGTTCTTAAGAACGGGTAGGTCAGGGTAAAAATGCAACATAGGGGGATAAGAAGAAAGCTTGGACATTGAGTTCATCACGTGGTTGTGCATTTTTCTCTGGAGACTTGTCCGCAGGCGAGGGTTGAAGGTAAGGGTGGACAAGAGGTTGTCAAACCTCAATGCTGCAGTTCTGGTTGGTAAATGTGTCGTTAAATCATGCTGAGGAGGTGTTGGAGTGGAATCCAATGCTTCACTACCTCGTTACTCTGCGTAAAGAGGAAATCTGACGATTACAAAATCAATAGCTGAGTGCTCTCTTTTCTCGCTGTCGTAGAGTAATCTCCAACTATCGTGGTGCTCCAGACCGCATTGGGATACTCTCATAAACTCTATGCCATCACTTTGAGATGTCAATTTCAATATTTAGAGCATTGTTGCCAACGCCAAATCATGTGTTGAAGATTGGAATTTTTCTGAAGCTATGCTTTCCAAACGGGCAGTCCCCTGCACTGTAAACGACATGCATTCCACTCCCACATCTCCTCAGTATGATTTACCGGCTCAATAGCCAACCAGAGCTGAAGTATTGTGGTTTGACAACCTGTTGTCCACCCATACCTTCAACCCTCACCTGCGGACAAGTCTCAAGAGAAAAATGCACAACCACGTGATGGACTCTATGTCCAAGCTTTCTTCTTATCCCCCTATGTTGCATTTTTACCCTGACCTACCCGTTCTTAAGATCCAACGCCACAAAACATGTCCGATGAAAGAGGAGAAATCACCTAGCCCGGTATGCCACGTCCGCTGGTGCACCACATGAACTTTGATTACCTGTGGACTCAACATGGTCCTCCAATCCCTCAAAGCCCATTTAGAGCCTCCTTCACTCAATACCATGGCGTGGGGCGGCGGTAATGGACGCCTATGGAGAAAACACTCCTCACCGATTTTCTCGGCCCCCTAACATCCAGGAAGGCTGAATTTTTAATCAATTCACATTTACACTATGTGCAATCATAGAAATAAATTTGGGTTTGATACCTCTGTTCCTTCTTGGTGTACCATTTTGGATGGCCAGCAGTGTAAATAAAACAAGTTATATTATGTTTTCTTTAAGATCTAATGATGAAACTAAGCTTAAATTATACTTTTGTGATTGTAAAATTAAATCTTGTGATAATCATATCCTTAATTACTCCTCATCATTAAAATATTTAGGCATCCTATTTAATAAAGACTGGAAATTTAAAGATCATATTAACTCAATCTGTAGTAAATTAAGATATATTTTATTCAAATTCTATCACTTAAAAAATTTTTTTGATTCGGATTTGCTCCTAAAACTATATTTTGCTTGGGTTCAATCTCGATTACAATATGGTATAATAATATGGGGCGGAGAATACATATCCAACGTTTTACCATTAATTAACTTGCAAAAGAAATTTCTACGTTACTTTCCTGAGAATAATTATCTTTTAAAAGTGCGCCAATTATTTATACTAAATAGTCTACTCTTTTTAAAGAAATTCCCCACATGGGCAACATTAAACTCTAACAATTCATATAACCTCCGCAGACAAAATTATTTCTTAGTACCTACCCCTCGTAAAGAAATATATAAAAAACATTTTCAATATCTTTCGGTTACTTTTTTTAATAAATTACCAAGCCAAATTCAAACAGAATCCAATATAAGATTTTTTAAAAAACTTTGTATTGATTTTATTCTTGACCAAGGTAACGTTGAATCCCTCTTTTAAAATTGTCAGGTTTTCACTTAGTCTATCAGTTCTCACTATTTCTTTAATATATATATATATATATATATATATATATATATATATATCCAGACAAAAGAATGAACAAAATTAAAGAATTAGCCGGCACCCACTTCATCAGGAACCCCGGGTGCCAGCGGACCACGGTTTTCTGTGATGGCCGATTGGGCGATATACGCCAAGGAATAAATATCGGCCATCGGGGTCCGAACCGTGGGAATATTGAATTTTTGGCAAGATGTTGCCAAAAAATTCAAAAAACCCGAAAAAAGATTGTTGCCAGATATACCACAAAGAAACTAGATGCGATTGTATATGAATTGCGTCACTGTGTTGTTGTTCTTAAAGGGTGTACGTGCATAAAACAAAATCTTCAGGGTAAGACCGCTAACAAACCCACTTTGTTGTGTAAGGCGGATTTTAAAAAAGATGTGTTGTTCACGGAAAAACTCCAAAAATCTTAAGAAATCGTATTTAAAATATTACGATGTAGGCTGTCAATCAATTTATTAGGAAAGTCATTAGATTTTAATGTGTTGAAGAGTTCTGTTATCTGTCTTCTTAACAAATCACGATTTGAACATATTTTCTTGTATCTTGCAATTTGGCTATTTATTGTGTTGTAATACACTTTTTTAGAGATGTTCGATTCCCAATATATTAGTTTAAGAACTTTAAAATTAAAAAGGTTTCTTTTATCGAAAACATCTATAGTTGCTTTATTATTTTCTACTGAAATATCTAAATCCAAAAAATCCGCTTTTAAGTTGTTGTGGTTAGTTCTATTTAAGATTAATTCTTCAGGGTAAATATCATGTTGCTGATTGATGAAGTTTTCACAATTAATTACTATAATGTCGTCTATATATCGAAAAATACCAACTTTGGGATTAAAATAGCTTTGCTCAAAGTAATGTAAAATCAGATTAGCCAAGATTGAAGAAAAAATAGAACCCTGTGGAATACCTTTAATTTGTACATAACAATTCTCTCCATTATAAATATAGTTATTAAAAATGCAACAATTTATTAAAGTTTCCCAATCTTCAAAATTTATATTTATTATATGTTTGTAATTATGAAAGTAGTGAATTAGAGTATCTTTAATTTTCACTAGAGGTAGACTCGTGAATAAATCTTTAAAGTCAAAAGTCATGATGGACTGTATGGTATTTTTATTAAGATATTCAATTACTTTTAAATTATTATTAATAATCCAGGTAAATCCATCTTTTTGTATGTCTTCCAGAATAAGATTTAGAATATCAAATAGAATTTTTCCAGGTTTATTTAAATATGTTTCAGAACCACTTGTGATAAATCTGAAAGCAGTTGGAGTTTTATGAAATTTGGGGTAGATGGTTAAATAAGGTATTTTGATTTTATTGCATTTAATCTTTTGTCTTTTAAGTAGAGCTAGTATTTTTTTAGAGGTAATACTATAATTGCTGGTTTTTTTATAGTTAGAGTTATCAACTACTTCTTGATCTAAGAGTTCTAGATAAAATGCTTTGCAGATTATGGCGTAATTATTACTAGCTTTATCAACCGGAGTTATAATAAATTTCTGTTGTAGATCATTTATAGCATTAGTTATTCCCTTGTAATCAATCAGATCTTTACGTTTTTCAAGATTGTTCTTTATAAAAGATCTATAAATGTTAAACAACTTCCATTTCCATTCTGAGAAGGCTTCTAGTGGCAAATTGTATTTTAATGTTGCCCTAAGGCAGAAAGAATCAATATTACCTAGGAAAATTTTAAAAAGTTTTTTGGTTCCCAGAGAAAAGCTTGGTCTAAATTTGACCCCTTTACACATAAGATTTCTAAGTATAACATTATCAACTATGTTCAAATTTCCAGTAACGATGTGTTTATGATGTGGATCTACGTATTCATGAAATTTAATATCGTTACATAAACATACTGGGTTGCTTCTGAGTTCATAAGTTTTACTGCAAGATAAATTGTAGTTGAATATTTTTCTTCCTAAAGGGGTTTCATATTTAAAGCATTTAATTATTTCCAAGTCCTTTACAGGAAAGCAGTAACTTAGGGATTGCAATATATTATGAAACTTAAAATTATCGTATATCTGGTTCCTGAAGTCCACAACAAAATATATTCTATTTATTTTTTCATATTTACTGTCTCGAATTTTAGATAAACGAGCATTTAATAGGTCAAATATTAAGATTTTAAAATGTTTATTATTTAGGTCATGTTTTTCAAGATACATCTTTAGTTTTAATGCGTTTGTATCATTTAAGGAGAATACAAAGGTTCTTACTGGTTTAAAGTTAAAGTCAATAGAAAAGTTACTTTGTAGATTCGCCACAACCTCATCCAAGTCATTCAAGATGTTGTATTTTCCGTTCTTTTTGTTCTTTTTATTACGGCCGCCTCTTTCAAATCTGGTGGTCCTTTGATTTTTTAGGTGAAATAGTTTTGATGTATTTACGTTTGAGAAATTAATGTGTGTATTTTGAAACGTATCATTTAAACCATACGGTGCAAGTGTTTTCATATTTATTATATGAAAGTTTTCCTTCTCTAGACGTAAGTTGGTGTCTTGTATTATATCCAAAATGTAGAGTTTGGCTGAATTTAGATCATGTTTTTGGAAGTGTTCATATTCAATGTTTTCCTCATGCGTTGCCTTATAATTTTTGATATTAGATCTGTGCAAATTGATTCACATAAAAAAGAAAATTCTGGCACATATTCTTCCACTATTTTTTTTTCTTTTTTGTTAATTGCTATAATATTGATATTCGATTTACCCATGGACGAGCAGTAGCTCCTTTGGGATAGACATTATCTCCTTTTTTTTTTCTATCTCTCTCTTTTGTATGTATTAAACTTGTTAAATTGTATTTGTATTTGTGATTGTATTATATTATGTTTTTCTTTTTGTAATAAATTTGTAATAAATATTAATAAAATCTCTTAATTGAAGCATTAGAAGGTAAATTATGCAAAAAATTAATTAAAATATATGTGAATCTGAATTCGGCCTGTAAAAGGTTAATGAAACTTCATGACTTTGTTGGAAAGTCATATAAATATCTGTATCTAAAAGGAATTTTAATTCTTTTAATTTGCAAGGGATATTTTTCAACATAGTCTTAATGTACTGTTCGGGTCAATGTGACCCGATTTTAATTTTTTTTCATTTTACTCAAATCTTTTCATATTTTTTCGTGGAATAACTCAACAGAAAAGAATAAAAACTATTATAACATCCTTTTTTGCATTTTGGTATTCTTTTTTCTTTTTTTGGTCATTTGAGACTAAAGCACGTGGAAGGTCAAAAGGTTGATTAATTTGGCAAAAAGAAAAAAATATTTCCAAATTTTATTTTTCTTGTTGTATTTTTGTTTTATGAAGAATACTTAAATACTAAAGGAAGTTAGAATACTAAAAATAACTAATGAAACGAAACTTGTGCTATCCGAATGAAAAGGTTATTCAAAAGGAGAAATTAAGTTTTTTTCATTGACACTGTCTTTTGACCTAGTAAAACATTAGGTAAGGGGTAAATGTGGACTTTTTTATGGTAATAAACTTCCTAAGAACTGAAACATGAAATTTATTACATGAAAAAAAAACAAAATCATCGCCAAAGAAAATTTAAGGTATTGTAGTAATGAGTAATGTCGCAAATCTTGCAATGCGATTTCAGTGAAATGTAATACAAATAGAAGGAAAATAAATTTTAAAATGAAGATTATTTTTGAAGATTTGAGGAAATCACTCTTATTTTTATACAGTAAAGCAGATTAAAACCTGTCATGAAGGGGGAATCAATTAAGAAAAAGTAAAAGAATAATGAAAAAATTTAAATTCATATCGGTCCCTCAAACGAAAAAATTTAAAAACTTACTACTTTGCTGTACCATACTTGTTTAAAACCCATTTTCATATATCGCTCACTCCTTTCAAGAACGTCATATCTCAAAAAACCTGATTTTTCAGGAGAGCGATTTTAAAGTTTAAAAGTAGAATAAAATGTATTTAAAACAAATATTAAGCCCCCAATTGAAGTTTTTATTATGCAGCAGACCTTTTTAGATAATTCCCAACTTCTTTCTCACCTTTTGAAGAATAATTAATATAAAAATTTAAATTTAAAAATAGTTCGTCTTGTTTTATGACACTCTTGCACAAAATTTCATAGATGGTGCTTGTAGTATGTCAAAATATGACATTATTGTTACTAAAATATTTCAATTTGGAAGTTAACATTGAAGTATCTATAGAGTTATGACAACCTAGCAATGATAATTTCATTCCAAACTGGCAATTATTTCTTCTTGTCTGAAATACCTTTATTACAGTTTTCGGTTGAAATTAAAATAATTAGTTTGGTAAAGCAACAGGAATTTGGTTATTAAAATAAAACATAAAAAGCAATATAATTTTGTTTTATTTCCAACTCTTGTTCAAACAACTCTTTTTTTTTTCAGACAAATTTCGACTCTTGTACTTCGATGCAAAAAAAAATTAAATAGTAGATTAATAATATACTTAAAATTACAGTAGAAAGTAAAACGCATAAAAATTTCACAGTAAGAAAATAAATACAAAAGATACAGAGAATTAAAAACAACCAATTTTAAATAGTTTTACAAACTTTTACCTCCTTTTTTAGAAATAAATTAAGGATTTAAGATTAATTAACATTACAAATTTTTCTACTTGGCCTATAAATGAAAATGTTATTGAATACTAAACTGTTAGTTAACTAAATTCTATCAATTTGCCTTTCCAATTCCTTTCAAAGTGAACTGATTTTTTTTGCTAACAGACAGTGGAAGATAAATGATTTAGTTTTTTGGGGGGCTAAAAATTTTCAAAATCAAACTGAATCTTCTCAATAAACATAATATATAAAGGATGTGAGTAATTGCGATCCAATAACTTAAAGGGGGGGTCTGGGGACCTCCCCCATAAATTTTTTGGAAATATAGGTCTTAAAAGCAAGTTTGCAGCTTTTTTTTGGTTCATCTAATCCCAATTTCGAATATACATTTCCAAGAATTTAATAGATTATTTTGGTAAAAAATTTTGCATTTTGACAAACCTATTATAAAAAAGTTGTAAATACTACACACCCGAGTATCAAAGGAGGGTCCTTCCCAAGAAAATTTCTGGAAATTTGGACCCTTAACTCCCCTTGGATCCTCTTAAGGAATTTAAGAGTGTAATTAAAATTTAAAAAGGTTGCAGTTGAGTATTACGAAAATACCTTAATTATCATATTTTAACAATAACAAATAACTTTTACTTTAAGAGGTAATTAACAAAAGTTTATAAGTACAAATATTGAGGAAATGCAAAAAATGAGCCTCAGTACCTCATAACATTTGTATTGAATTTATAATATAAAGATGTGGGAAACTATAATTGTTTCCTTATTGCCATTGAAAAAAATTTACCGTTGATTTTCAAAGTGGCCCAGTTTAAAAACAACTTAAAAATAGGATTTTAAGCCGTTTGTCTAGTATGGAGCTAAAATTTGATCAATGAAGTTTTTGCAAAAAAATTTTCTCCGTTTTCGTAATTTATATTTTCAAAGTGAGCAGCAACAAAACATCAATAGGTAACTCATTAAAATGAGTAGGAAAGAGTCCTCTTTCAAAGTCAACAGCACACTTAGCACTCAAATATTAAAGAAATGTCAGTAAAGCCAAGGTCACCTTTAAAATTTTGAAGTTGAATTGAATGAGTAGCTACCATGGAAATGGCACTGGACAAACCCACCCCGTAACACCCCCCACCAAATAACAACAAAAAAGCAATTTTTATGGGAAAAGAAGGAAGGCGACAACGAAAAAGGCAAGTAAAGGGGGTTATCTTACATCCGGCCGATATGGGAGGTCAGTGGAATTTTCGACTAGGGGTGGCCCGCCTCCTCGAGCCCAGTTTTTTTTCAGGAGTTGATCTTATCGGGTCGCCAAATTGCCTTCTTCCGATGGGGAGAGGACACTGGCAAGATAAGATGGTCATTTCACTGCACCTGCAGGAGAATGAATTGGCCGCATGCATATCGAGTTACAGGATGTTAGCACTGCTTGGATGAAATCTGCTGAAGATCTAACTTTTCCGAACTAATCTTAAAAAAGTTGAAGTGAAATGTGAACAGGAAGAAACAAACTTCAACCCGTAACATCTTGTAAACCGTAAATATTTTACTGTCAATAATGACACATTCCAAAATAAAACTGCAGAATTTCGTAAAAGGGTTTGAGTTTTCTTTGTAAAAGTGTCATAAAGCAAATTGATCCAAACCTACTTTGTCTAAGGAAAAAATGTCTATTGACAACAGTGTCATAAGTTAAAATAGTACAGTCAACCTCTCTAACTTACTGTGCAAGAGCGTCATAAATCGAAATAAGCCATTTTATTATTTTCACCCTTTCCCTACAGTACTGACATAAAACTAAATAGTACTATTTTGAAACAAAACTAAGAATAAAAGATACACTTATCTTGGGCGCAATACTGTTTTCTGAAGAAATAATACGGTCTTGCACTAAATGACAGAGGTGTTTCCTCCTCAACGGCTGAAGATAACTAAATTGTGACTGTCTTGAAAAGAAAACTCCACTAATACAGAAACGGCACAACTTCTCTCTACTTTCCTCTAGAGGCTAATTATTAAGTTAAAGTTAAGCCGATTTTACAGGGTTATACTACTCTTTCAGGGCTTTCTGAAAACAGTCGTAACTAAAAATTGGTGATTTTTGAGATATGACGTTCTTGAAAGGAGTGAGCGATATGTAAATTGTCAAAATAGTACAAAATTACAATTTTCAATTACAAATATTTTTTAGTTAATTTTATTATTTTATACATATTTCATAAGTTTACTCAATTATTTCATAATAATTACATTTATTTACAGTTATTTTACCATTGTTTAACCTATTTCTTAAATTCCACCATTCATTTACCGCACGCTAGAAGTGAAATTTTTTGTATCAGGTCATATTGACCCGAACACTATGTGCGTATAGTAAGTCGGATCAGAACAGCAGGTTTAAATATATGTTTTGATGGGCTATTTTGGATATGTTAAGGTAATATATTAAAAAATTTAGGATCTAAATAAAAGAACTGTTTACAAAAAAATGTGTTTTCAGGTTCAGGTACAATGTCAGTTACACTGGGGCACCGCGGATTACGCTTCGTACAAGTATTTGGATTTAAATAGAGATGAAGACTTGTCTTATAATAAAAAAGTCAGCGAACGGGGAAAATATTAAGTAGTTTGAATTTTTTTATATTAATGGAGGATTTTGATGGTGATAAAAATCTTACAAACCGTTCTTGGAGTTTGCAGATTCTTTTGAAGTTTACCCGAAAATTGTAAGTCCGTAGTCAATCCGCGATTGTACCCAAGAGTGATAAAGATTAATAAAAAAATCGTTGCTCACTTTTGACTTTAAATGGTAAAAATTCAACATTTTTACACGCAATTTGTTGGCAATATATTTACAATAAGATTTCCGCTTCAAGTTACTATCAATGAAGAGTCCAAGATATTTAATTGTGTTGACTTTTTCAATTAATTTTGGGAAAATTTTGGGGTAGAAGATATTTTTCGCTATCTGTATGTTTTTTGGGGTGCTGAATCCGAATCTGAGGTTTGCCAAAAAAATTTCGTGACGGAACATTGTGAAAATTCGAAAAAATGGCAAAAATTCGCCCCTTTTTTTCGTTTTCGGCCCCTAGAACATTACCTTTGCGCTTCTGAGCTAAACAGTCAATCCAAAAAATAAAGAACACTAACCAAGCTACATAAAAGTCAATTACAACTTTTCTCTCAGACGCATAGTTTCGCCGATAGAGCACGTTGAAAAAGAGGCTATTTTCGTACGATTGGTAAGAAATCCAAAAAATTTCACTAGTATCTCCAAAAAACCACATTTTTGGAACAGGATACTATAAAAACTGCCTAAATAATATTTCACATGAAATAAGCCATCTAAAAACTCCAATAATGATAACTAAATGCATTTTTGTTCGGTGATTTCTCTTAAGAACGAAAGTTCAACAGGAGATAATAGTATTTCTATAACTAAGTTGCTTCTTCGAATTTACATGCAACATTTTTCTATTGACTGCTCTATATGTTTTTGAGGGTGCTGAATCCGAATTTCAGGTTTGCCAACAAAATTTCATGACGGAACATTGAGAAAATTCAAAAAAATGCCAAAAATTCACCACTTTTGTTCGTTTTCTGCCCTTAGAACATACACTTTGCATTTCTGAGCAAAACAGTCAACACCAAAATAAAGAAGAGAAAACAAGCTACAAAAAAGTAAATTACAACTATTCTCTCAGATGAAAGGGTTTGGACGCTAGAGAACGCTGAATATTAGCAAGTTTTTGTTCCATTGGTGGAAAATTCATAAAATGTCACTCGTATCACCGAAAAGCGGCCTGTTTTGGAACAGGATACTATAAGGATGACTTCAATTATGTGTTTCGCCATGGCCACCTAAACACTCAAGGCCGTAGAAGCTCGAAATCCGGAGTGACGTCATGCCTACTACTTCGCGTCATCGAGGCGCTTAAGACAACAGCGCAACTCCAGTCTGAGATCTTGCTCGCCCCACCCCTACAGCCTGATTGGTCTTCAACTACGGTGAAAACGTCACTTGAATAAGACACACCGACACACGTGAGGCGTTTCAGCGGAACTGAAGCTGATAACGTTATATTTCTTACACATAAGTAATTAAAATATGTTTAAAACTATAAATATAAATTTTAACTTACATGTTACTAAAGACGGAGGATTTTGGAACTAAAAATAATAAAATTTAAAAAAATGGAATTTTAATAAAAATATCTTATTTGATATTTAATTAATTCTTCATAAGTATTAAACGTTTTTCAAATTCAGTTTATGCACATAGAGATCGAAAACTAAAAGAAAAAATGCTAGTAACTCAGGATCGCTAAGGAATACTCTACTAATGAAAGAGGGGGTTAAAGAGCAGAATAATCCTCATCTGAAATTTGCACCCAATCCTTGGATTGGACACTTAAGATTGAACCTAAAACCAGCAAAATATTTCTGTTGATGCATTTATTACGTAAAACTGATCGAAAAGATGAAACACCAGTTAATATTTAACCCCCTCCATTGTAATCGTAATTTTTAAAGCTGAAAATATGTCCGATCATGAGTTTTAAGCCTTAAACCAGGCCCGACTTTTACAATTTTACTCAAAATTTAATCATTAAACTAGATTTTAGTGATCAAATATGATCATTAAAATCAAACTGCTTAACACCATTTTCAGGTCTTATGGCGAAACCTCTTTTTCGTTGTGCAAAGCGAAACTACACAACATGAAATTGCTTTATAATAGAGCACGGAATCAACTTGAAGTTCGCGATCTCTAATTCACTTTCTCTCATCTGAAATATTCGACACGTGTGTCGGTGTGTCTAATTCAAGTGACGTTTTCACCGTAGTTTAGGAGACCAATCAGGCTGTAGGGGTGGGGCGAGCAAGATTTCAGACTGGAGTTGCGCTGTTGTCTTAAACGCGTCGATGACGCAAAATAGTAGGCATGACGTCACTCAGGATTTCGAGCTTCTACGGCCTTGAGTGTTTAGGTGGCCATGGTTTCGCCCATGAAATCAACGTTCGGCATACTCAAATGTTAATTGATAAATAATTAAACATAACAATAAAATACGACCATTAGCAACATTTTGGGATTACTGAAACATTGCTCATTGTTAAAGGCTTTAATCAAAATAATATATAGAAAAATAGGTACATGAAATAAATCGTGCATTTAATTAATTAACATTTAAATATACAGAACGTTGATTTCATGGGCGTAACATATAGTTGAAGTAGTTCTTTTAGTATCCTGTTCCAAAACAGGCCGCTTTTCGGTGATACGAGTGATATTTTATGAATTTTACACCAATGGAACAAAAACTTCCCAATATTCAGCGTTCTCTAGCGTCCAAACCCTTCATCTGAGAGAATAGTTGTAATTGCCTTTTTTGTAGCTTGTTTTCTCTTCTTTATTTTGATGTTGACTGTTTTGCTTAGAAATGCAAAGTGTATGTTATAAGGGCAGAAAACGAACAAAAGTGGTGAATTTTTGGCATTTTTTCGAATTTTCTCGATGTTCCGTCATGAAATTTTGTTGGCAAACCTCAAATTCGGATTCAACACCCTCAAAAACATATATAGCAGTCAATAGAAAAATGTTGCATGTAATTTCGAAGAAGCAACTTAGTTATAGAAATACTATTATCTCCTGTTGAACTTTCGTTCTTAAGAGAAATCACCGAAAAAAAATGCATTTAGTTATCATTATTGGAGTTTTTAGATGGCTTATTTCATGTGAAATATTATTTAGGCAGTTTTTATAGTATCCTGTTCCAAAAATGTGGTTTTTTGGAGATACTAGTGAAATTTTTTGGATTTCTTACCAATCGAACGAAAATAGCCTCTTTTTCAACGTGCTCTATCGGCGAAACTATGCGTCTGAGAGAAAAGTTGTAATTGACTTTTTTGTAGCTTGGTTAGTGTTCTTTATTTTTTGGATGGACTGTTTAGCTCAGAAGCGCAAAGGTAATGTTCTAGGGGCCGAAAACGAAAAAAAGGGGCGAATTTTTGCCATTTTTTCGAATTTTCACAATGTTCCGTCACGAAATTTTGTTGGCAAACCTCAGATTCGGATTCAGCACCCCAAAAAACATACAGATAGCGAAAAATATCTTCTACCCCAAAATTTTCCCAAAATAAATACTATTTGACTGGACTATCTTGGGAAATTATCAAAAAACCAGTTACTGATTTTAATAAGGTCTTAGATTTTAAGTTCTTATTTGTTTCAACTTAATATAGAAGGACCGTGTCATCAGCAAAACTTATTAATTTACAGTGAAGGTCTAGGTCACATAGATCATTAATAAAGAAAATAAATAGAAGTTGAGCCCTGAAAAACTCCACTGTTTATTCGAAGGCATCAACTAAAAGTGTAGTTAATCTTAACAGTTTGAAATCGGTTTGATACGTAGGACTTTAGAAATTCTTCAAAATTTCCTCTGATTCCTGCAGAATAAAGTTAAAGGATTTGCATGTAGCTAAACTAAATGTAAAAACAGCTGTGAATAATAAATTTCCAAGTACAAAAGGTGGGTCAGGGGTTCCTCCCCTAGAGACGTTTTGGAAATTTGACCTTAAAAAACAAGGTTTTCAATTGTTTTTGTATTCCTAATCCAAATTGCAGGATTGGGCAGGGCCCCTTCGCCACCCCCTTATATAATAAAACCAAATATAAGAACCCTTATATAAGAAAACCACCCCCTGGAAAAGAAAACCAAAACAATTATTTCGCCGTTACTAAGCATTTTAAATATTGTTTCATTCTATTTTCCACATAATCTTTACTGACAAAACTACACATCCTTTCTCAAAACAACCTTTTCAAACTAACGAAAGTAGACCAATTTTCCCCGGAAATAAATAAATTCCCCGAACCACATCGACGCCAGAGAAGCTATTTCTGATTTCCAGAGGCTATTTTCGGGTTCTGAAGCTACTTCTCTTCAAGCAGGTTTATGATATGAAAGGGAATTAGTGATGAAAAGGGTCTGAAAGAAAAGGGAATTAATTATATGAGTCAGCACAAACGACCGCTTAAAATCCATCCGAAAATATCCTCTTAAAAACTTACTTCTTATTCAGATGATCTAATGAAAGAATGACATGGAGTCAATTGGATCAAGGAAAGATACGTCACCATACAAAGTGAAAAAATTGAACATTACATAGAAAAAAATCCTTAAGGATATACTGACGATACTTTGGAGGAATACGCTTTTAGTTTTCCTCTTCCAGGATAAAAGTCAGCACAGGTTCTTTAATGAGGATTTTAGCTTAAAATGCGAATAGATTTAAAATGAAGTTGTGCTTAAAACACCGATAAAATACCTAGTAATGTTTTTTTTGTATTGTGATAATATTTTAGCCTTTAGTGTAGTGGCGGTACTCAAAAGTAGCAATTTAATTAATTAGTTCTAGCGGATTAAATTTTACAATAATGATTATTTTAATGCCCCTTTATTTTCAATTTAAAACTTGTTAACTTGTTTTTAGCGAGTTAAAAAATTCCAGAAATTCATAATGTAGTATAGATAAAGGGTTAAAGAACCGGAATTCAGACAAAACATTTTTATCCTTCTAAATTAAATGGTAAATGTTAGAACTTCAACAGCTCATAAGTTTTTATATAATTTTACTGAGAATTTCGCTAGGTACATTTTGTGCTCTTTCAGAATACGGAACAGAAATTGAAGGCTGCCGTAGAGAAAAAGAGCATATTGCGTTGAGTATATGAGCTTTTAGAGAAGAATGATCGTTTTTAGTTTTCGATAATACGAAAAATTACCAAAATTTGAAATAACATCCTTCATTACACTGGTAAAAAAACAGTTACACCTTTCACCACACACTGGTTCAAATTTAGATGCAACATAGGTTCGGTAGCAGGTTTCACCCAGTTTAACGAGTGAAAATACCGAAAACTGGGTGAAACCTGTTACTGTACCTATGTTTCATCTAAATTTGAACCAGTGTGTGGTGAAAGGTTGAACTGTTATAGTTACTATTCCCTTTAATTTTCAACCTGGTCTCCCCAAATTTTCAATAGGATTGAATTGAAATAGCAGGTGGTCTAGAAACTATCGGGTAAAAAACAACATCAGAAAATCCTGAAAAGATTGTGGGGGAGATCCCCACTGTAATTCCTCAAAAATCTACATAATTTATCACTTTCCTTTGGATTTTTACTACTAAACACTTCAAAAGTGTTGCTATACATTATAATTCCCTATAAATAAATCTAGAACGAACCTTAAAAAACTCTGGACAGCTGGGTTGCTCATTTTTTTAAAGTCATGTTCTTAGAAAATACCTGGAACTTCAATGAAATATCAAGAACGTTACTGTAAAATACTAAAACGTTCCGCAGACAAACCAGAAAGCTTTTTTGAACCCTCAGAAAAGCTCCTGGGTCTTTAATAGGGCTGGAATGATTTGTATCTCAGCTGTTACTTGCTTTTCATAATAATACTGCCCTGTCTATGTTTTGAATCCAAAGACATCGTTGTCCTCAATGTGGCAAATTATGGTCCACGGTAGGTCTCGATCCGAAGGTCCTCAAGGGATCTGACTTTACGGCGTATACTCCCGAGTTATATATGCTTTAGTCGGTTCTAACACCTCAAAATAAATAATTTGATTATTTTAATGGTGAGTGTGAAAACAAACAATGACTGCCTGCTCGGCAGGATTCAGAAGAGTTCATAAAGGTTCCAGAAATGGAAAACCATAGTTTTCTAGGAAAGTGTTTATTAGGGTGGTCCAAAAAATTTTTTTTTGAAAAGTTGAACTCTCACCCTCCAGTTTGGTGACATCATGTGAGTTAATGCCCCTGTTAAAATATTAAATAATTTAAAGGTTATTTAGAGGTATCTCAAAGGCTTTGAAGTTTTAGCCATTAGCGTGTATGGAAAAACGCATGTTTTCGGTAAAGGAATTTACATTTCAATTGATATAGCAATAATATGTGTTTATAAAATGTATATTTGTTTTAGTCGTAACAAGGTAAGTATAATTTAAGTTTTTGACAAAGATTATTCCTTGTCTGGAACTCGCCTAACAACTTCTCGAACTCTAAATAACAACTTTTCATCCAACTCTAAATAAAACGTCTACTTCCACTCAAAAACATTAACACCAACTAGCTAAACTGCTAGAGCTGGTAAAAGTGCTATTTACTTTGCCTTCTTGACTTTGTGAACTGAGACAAAAACTCAAGATAATTTCCCGAATAAGCATTGATCTTTTTGTGTGAAACTCCTTCTCAAGGTATTTACTTCAGAGCTGCAGCAGGTGCCTTCCATCATATAGAGTGGATAATAAAGATTATTTACTGTTTGAAGATATGGCTGTTTCATCAACAGTTTAAAGTTTAAACTATAACTATCAAGGTTTAAAAAACGAACAATACAAAAGCTATTGAAACGACTTCATGTCAAAACAAAAGATATCCACCTAATCCACCTGTAAGGGTGAAGTCTGTCACTCAATTTAATGCAATTTTATATGAACATGAACGGAAGCTTCTGTTGAGACAGTAGCAATGAACCATTATTGCAATGTACCAGTAGCAATGAACCATCATTTGTGTTAAAGTGCTAAAAACAGGTTAAACTCTTTTAAAGCCTTCTTCCCACTTGGTTTTAGTTTAAACTTAAAACTGTTGATGAAACAGCCGTATCTTTAAACAGTAAATAATCTTTATTATCCACTCTATATGATGGAAGGCACCTGCTGCAGCTCTGAAGTAAATACCTTGAGAAGGAGTTTCACACAAAAAAAATCAATGCTTATTCGAGAAATTATCTTGAGTTTTTGTCTCAGTTCACAAAGTCAAGAAGGCAAAGTAAATAGCATTTTTACCAGCTCTAGCAGTTTAGCTAGTTGGTGTTAATGTTTTTGAGTGGAAGTAGACGTTTTATTTAGAGTTGGATGAAAAGTTGTTATTTAGTTGTTAGGCGAGTTCCAGACAAGGAATAATCTTTGTCAAAAACTTAAATTATCCTTACTTTGACTAAAACAAATATACATTTTATAAACACATATTATTGCTATATCAATTGAAATGTAAATTCCTTTACTGAATACATGCGTTTTTCCATACACTCTAAAGGCTAAAACTTCAAAGCTTTTGAGCTACCTCTAAATAACCTTTAAATTATCTAATATTTTAACAGGGACATTAACTCACATAATGTCACCAAACTGGAGGGTGAGAGTTCAACATTACAAAAAAAATTTTCTCCATAGAAAAATGAACCATCCTAGTGTTTATTGCTGTAAAAGCTCTTTCTTAAAAAAAGAACGTTTATGGAATCCAAGCGGAACGTTAATATTATTTTTATAGTGCAGTTTACCCCTTTTCAAACTAACGAATTTACACAATTTATCCCATGCCCGAAATAAATAAATTTCCCAAACCACATCGACGCAAGAGAAGCTATTCCTGATTTCCAGCGGCTATTTTTGGGTCCTGAAGCCACTTCCCTTCCAGAAGGTTTATGATATGAAAGGGAATTAGAGCTGAAAAGGGGCAAGGCTGAAAGAAAAGGGAATTATCGGAGTCATCCGAAAACGCTGACGCACAAGCTTGTATCGCCCACCTAACGAAACGCTTCTATACAGAGGCTCTAATGAAAGAAAGAGACATCGAGGCAATTGAATCAAGGACAGCATGGCTGCGTACAAGGAAGAAGTAAATCCAAAGTATTATACGAGGTTGAACTAAGATTTATTTATTAAGGGGTGTTTGATGTTATATCGATTTCAGAAAGTGGTCTTTTGAGAGAGATTGTTCTTTTGTGTATGTGTGTGGTGTTAATTGATTTTATTTAACGGTGCAGTTTCTCGGTATTGGTAGGTATAAATTGATATGATTGAGTTTTCTAAGGAATCTAAATTTCTGTTTGAACACATATATAAGGCAAAGAAGTTAACTTCCTGAATTTATTCCCTTTAAGAATTCTTTCCACTCCCGATCTGTATTGATGTTAACCGATACCGTTATGATATCAACTGATATCAGCTTTTAGGTACAGTTTTCGAATAGTGTTAAAAACTAAATTAAATATCAGTGACAGTGTCTTGCATGCAGAAACTGCGGATTAAAATTGAAATTCTATATGCTAAAAGTGCCTTTTACACTTATATGTTTTTATCAAGTAGGGTGGGACCCCTTTTTGACCAAGTGCATTTTTGGAGCTTTCTTGAAAAAATTTTAAAGGGTTTATTTTTTACTTGGTGACTAATTTCGTTTAAGAGTATCGATAAACAAAAATTTATCAGTAGTTTCTAAAATAAAGCTTTATATTTTTCTTAACTGGCCTTTTTATCAAAAATGAGATAGGTGACCCACTTACCCCAAGAGATGGGGTAAGTGGGTCACCCCCTCTTTATTTATACTTAAAGCAAGCAAACCTTAAAAGGAAGTAGTGGGTCTTACTTGATAAAATACAGTAAATTTCAATATAAAATATTTTACTTTAACTGTATCCATGAGTGAGAAATATACTCAAAATCATATGACATCAAAATCAATATGACAAGGTAAGAAAAGAATGAAAAGCAAAATAAGTATTTTAAAGAATGTTTTGAAAAGACAAAGGGATATGTTTTACTTCAGCATATAAAATAGTGTTAAAAAAACATAATAGGTTGATTAAGATTTATTTTGGCACTTTAATACACATTGTAAGATAAAAAAGAAATCGGACATACTAAATGAGGATGAACACTATTGATGAGATATTTCACTTTACTCATAACTTAAATTAAAACGCAAGTTTGATATAAAATGTCGATCAAACTATTTATAAATTTTAATGAATTTTGGAGTGGTGAGTAAACGGTCTTGCTACTATAAATCAAAATTTTCTGAAAATATTGGGTGAAATTGTCTCTATAACCCCTCTGAAATCCACCCATGTCCTTCAGTAATAGTTATTATATTCACATATGGGACCCTCTAGAACCACTTTATCATAAAAAGGGGTCTCACTTACTAAATAAAGAGGGGTCCCACTTACCACACACTGAGGGGTCCAAATTACCCCAGCCATGCTAAAACTATGGGGTAAGTAGGACACCCCTGTTAAACACTTCAAAATTAAAAATTTTGAAAAATTTCAAATTGCAGTATGTATTTTGTATCAATCTCTGCAAAACAGTTCAATAAACATTGAAATGTAATGAAAACTTACCTGGCAATACTTCTTTGAAAAATACATCTTGAACTCTCCAAAATATCCATTCTGGGAATCTATATTTTAAATTAGTTCTACAATCTTAAAAATAAATTTTAAAAATATCAAATAGGGTCACTTGGGGTAAGTGGGACCCCTTTTTGGCCTAGTACATTTTTGGAGCTTTATAGAAAAAATTTGAAAGGGTTTATTTTTTACTTGGTGACTAATTTCGTTAAAGAGTCTATCGATAAACAAAAATGTATCAGTAGTTTCTAAAATAAAGCTTTACATTTTTCTTAACTGGTCTTTTTATCAATAATGAGATGGGTGAACCACTTACCCCAAGAGATGGGGTAAGTGGGTCACCCCCTCTTTATTTACATTTAAAGCAAGCAAAACTTAAATGGAAGTAAGTGGGTCTTACTTGATAAAGTACAGTAAATTTCAATATAAAATATTTTATTGTAACTGTATCCATGAGTGAGAAATATACTCACATCAAAATCAATATGACAAGGTAAGAATCGAATGAAAAGCAAAATAAGTATTTTAAAGAATGTTTCGAAAGGCCAAAGGGATATGTTTTACTTTAGCATATAAAATAGTGTTGAACAAACATAATAAGGTTCATTAAGATTTATTTTGGCACTTTAATACGCATTGTAAGATAAAAAAGAAATCGGACACACTAAATGAGAATGAACACTGTTGATGAGATATTTCTCTTTACTCACCATAACTTAAATTAACCCATTAGCGCCCAGTGATCTATTTTTAGATCGCTAAACATAGTGTCATAAATTATCTTTAAAATGTCCTTAAATTCACCCAACAGTAACGAAACTGCACGTATGGCAAGAGAAAACATCCCTCAATTCTAATACCATGAGTTTTTTATATTTGCTTCATTTATTTTGGGACAGTGATTTGCTAAAGTTTGTCTCAGAGTCTCATTCTGCAGTTTTTTCATCTTCATTTGCGTTTTTCAAGAAAAAAGTAAATTTATACCACTAAATGAATCCTTTTCCAGTTTTACTTTATTTTTATAGATGTAGCTATTGGGATATAATGCAAAGTTAAGTCAAAAATAATTTATTTAGTGAAAAATCAAGTACAAATACTGCTGATCTAAAAATAGATCACTGGGCGTTCGGGCTTTTATTTTTTCTGTGTTGCTTACAATACGAGTATTTAGTTTTTTCCACTAAAACAGATAAAATGTGTCTGAGAACACTCAGTAATGTTTAAGATGAAGTAAAATATTGATTTTCTTGAGAAGTTGAAAATTATATTATTGGAAATTAAATTTTAAAATTTAATTTGTCGAATAAATGGTGGGTAAGCCATTATGATTCATTTCTAATAAAGCACAGCATGGGAACTAGTGGTATAAAATTATTGGTGTTTATTCACATAAACGTATTTTATATGACACAAATAGTTTTGAAATACTTCACAAGGGAAATTAAAAAACAATTAAAGGTTATCAAGGAACTATGAAAATCTAAAATTTAGAGTTACAATATTTTTTGAATTCGCCCTTATCCAGCCTTTGTAATCTTAAAATTGACGTTATGCCAGAGTAAGAAGTTTATTGAATAGGTCAGCGAAAACAAGCAGCAATTTTGAATGTTGCCACGTAAGACAAAAGCACATTTTATTTCATGAATGTTATTAATTTTTGATAAACCAATTTACAAAATTATCAAAAAATTAACCCAATGCATTTTATTTTACTTATTAGTTACAATTTTATGTCATTTCATATGTTTTCTATAACATACTTATATCTAAATCTCAAGTTCTTGGTTCGATTTCCCCTTTTCCTCCTAAAATTACTTACAACATAGGCTATTTGTGTACTTATTTTTTGGTAAATTATTTAATTTTATTACTATTTAATTCTTTTTCCACATATTAAGAATAAATACGTGTTTTTTAAAGAGAAATACTAATATTTATATTTATTTTATAATTTTAAGTATTTTTTTGAATTTACACTAATACTTGGCTTTGTGACAAAAAATATCCTCCGAACGCCCAGTGATCTATTTTTAGATCAGCATTTTTTGAAAAAACTAATGACTCTTTTGACAAAATTTGTTCATAATATTCATATTAAAGGCAAAATACACCAGATTCCTGATTTTTATTCAATTCGCCCCACAAAAAGTTTGCTTGGGCGTTAATGGGTTAAAACGCAAATTTGATATATAATGTCGATCAAACTATTTATAAATTTTAATGAATTTTGAAGTGGTGAGTAAATGGTCTTGCTACTGTAAATCGAAATTTTCTGAAAATATTGGGGGAAATTGGTCCCTATAACCCCCTGAAATAGTTAATAGTTCCTGTATCATAAGAGACCCTCTAGAACAACGTATATCATAATAAGGGGTCTCACTTACTATATAAAGAGGGGTCCCACTTACCCCACGCTGAGGGGTCCCACTTACCCCAACCATGCAAAAACTATGGGGTAAGTGGACACCCCTCCTAAACACTTCAAAATTAAAAATTTTGAAAAATTTCAAATTGTAGTATGTATTTTAGGTCAAACTCTGCAAAACAGTTCAATAAACATTAAAATGTAATGAAAACTTACCTGGAAATACTTCTTTGAAAAATGCGTCTTGAACTCACCAAAAAATCCATTCTGGGAATCTATTTTAAATTAGTTCTATAATCTTAAAAATAAATAAAACAAATCTCAAATATATGCAAAACTCATCGGCGTGACAAGCTGTAACATAATCAATGCGAGTAAGTGTGAAATTTCCTGTGCATATTATAGTTTTAGGGGGGTGACCCACTTACCCCAGTGACCCACTTACCCCAAGTAACCCTATATGCAAAACTCATCGGGGTGACAAGCTGTAACATAATCTATACGAGTAACGGCCATATTCACCGGAGACCTGACCGGCGGTCAGGTCTGGTAACCATGGTTACAGCCTCTTCGGTTAAAATTGCTATGCACCATCGCAGGTCACGGCTCTGACCGTGGTCAAAGTCAGAAAATTATGACCCAGCCAAATCCATGGTTTCGTAGTTGACCGCGCATGCGCTGTTAACAAAAAACCGATTAAAGCAAAAATTTGTCATCCATCTTGTTTACGCTTTGCATTCTTTGATTAGTTGATGGATATTGAATCAGAAATAATATCGTTAAAAAAATTATAACATTGTGCACGTATGAAACAGCACAGAAGAAAAATGATTGAAGCCAAGTATTTCTAAGTTGTTTTAATGATGACTGACGCCATACCAACACTCTTGCTTGGCTCCACAAGAATGCCTAGAGGTATGTAAATTGTATTATTGTTTAATTTTTTCATATCATGAAATCCTTCTAAATTGATAAATTTTTGTGTATTTAATACTTCGCCTCAATTCCGTTAGATGTTCCGTTTTGTGTTAAATGTTTGTTTTGATGTTGAATGTTGGAAACATCGACAAACATTACTAACTAACGTGGATGAAAATGTTCGTTTGTATCAATGTGACTAATTAAAAATATTTTTTTCATGTTAAATCTCGAATTCTCGGTGGCGAGTTTTATTTTTGATAGTTTATATTTTAAGATTTAGAATTCTGGATAGACTAGCAAGCCCACAATTCAAGATTGGATTGGAATTAAGAATGTGAAAGTGAATTACATTCAATATTTTTCGTAGATTCAGTGAAATTTATTTATGGAAGCTTTAAAATTATTTTTATTGTTTATTTCAATTATAAGAACGTAAGAAATCGTTTCGGTTTTGATTCATAAAATATATGCATTATTTTTTGCCTTTAATTCTTGATTGAAGCAGGGAAAAAGTATTTGATTCTTTTTTAGGTATTTTACTTGTTCTTATGTACCTTAATTACGAATTTTTTTTTCATTAGATAGATAACTATCATATACTTTAAGAATTTATACTTTCTCGTGTTTAATTAAATAATTTTCTTCCGCAAAAATGTTTTGTTTAGAGAGTTAATTAAGTTAAGAAATTTACACCAAGATAAAAAAAAGCATAGAATGCTAAAATAAACATTTTAATAGTATCTCTCTATTCTAAAAAAAAGTTTTTGTAAATGGTTTCCAGAGAAAGGCTTTTTAATTACTGATCCGTATAACATGTTTTTGGTATCAAACTGTTCGGATTCTTTTGAGGATGTGCAAAGTGCCTTTAGAATTTCTAAAAAAATTCTCAATTCTAAGATATTTCCATTTTTCTGGATTACGGATAAGGTTGCAGTTAACAGCAAGAAACTGTCGTACAATTTATTATACCTCCAATCACAATGACCAACCGACGCTACTCATTAACGATGAAAATAATTCCTTTCACGCTTTGAAAATGCGCTTCAAAATATGTACTTTCTAAATAAAATATTTTTAAAAGACTGATAAGAGTTTTCCAGAAACTCACAGATCTACTATTCAAGTATAGAATTTCACACACCAAAATTAATTGTTTGTAAACATTGAGTGCAATGTAGATTTTGTCTCTTATCATTTTTAATAGCTTAAATAGTATTTTTTAAAAAGTCTGTTTTAAAACTAAAACTTGAATGATAAAACACTAGATATTTTGACGAGTTACTAGGTACTATATTAAATTTAACAGATTCATTGCTGAACGTTTTTGTAAATATTGAATAACAATAGCACGATCAGACTTGATGGATATTTTCAAGGAAAACGTGTTGATTAAATTATTGATAATTTAACCAATAAATATTCTAACTTTTAAGAGAGTGTGCTTCAAGAAAGTTGGTTGAAGTTTTTTCTACTAATTGTTATAACGAATGTTTTGTAAATAAATAATTTTAGTGAGCAGGGTTTTGTGGGGATTGCGAAGCGATCCGAAAGGCCCTGCGTCAGCAGTTAACGGGGGTTGGCGAGCGATAGCGAGCAGAGGGCGGTAGCTCCCTAGTTCATTAAATAATAATAAATTATACTGTTAATTTTTCTTTTAATTATTTTGATTTTATGATTAAATGCTTATAATTGTTTTTTTATTTCATATAAATGCTTTTCTTCGTGAATCCATGAAAGAAATATTTAAAAATGAATAGTGAAAGGAAAAGAATGCAACTTCATTGCTGGCATGTTTATTTGAAGAATTAGTGTCGAGTAGTCTTGTCAACTAAACATTTTTTCTATTTAATCAGAAAATTATCTTTTGATGGAAATAACCGTTCTAAAAATAGTAATGGTAATTAACTAATAATCACCTAAATTATTTTAAGGACAGTTACTGATTTGATAATTTATAAAAAAATATTCCTCCTAAGAACAGTGACCATCAAATAGTGACAATCCATACTATATTTAAGTCAAAAGGTACCTACTGAATGTTATCATTGTGAAAAGAGTTGTATATAAATGTTTAAACAAATTGTTGTAGTGCTATCATTTTATTGCTAATAAATTATCTTCTTGTTAATAAAGAGTTGGTATTTTATTTTTAAGATTTAATTCTTAGGAATTACTTTTAAATTTTTACAAGCTACACTTTTGGTAAATCTAAAATGGAATATTTAAATTTTTTATAAAATCTCTGCCCCATTTTCTCCATATTGTAAATAACTTTCAATTTAATTAAGAGTTTCTGCAACAGTTCAAACATGTAAGTGTGGCATGTTTAAAAAATCATTTTTGCTCCAAAGGATCCCTTTTGAGCAAAAAATTCTCCAACAAATCAAAAATATAGTTTAAAATAGAAAAAGTTCCTAAACTTTTTATTGAGTCTATTGTAAAAATAAAGAATGAAACTATTTCCAAATATTTTGTACACATGAAAATAGTGTAAGTACTAATTTATTTTGTTTAACAAACTTCCAAAGTTTTAGCTTTAGTAGATTATGAAAATGCAGCTAAAATTGGGAAATGGTCATTGATTAAGGATTGGTTTACAGCACAAATGTGAGTATTATAATAACTCTTTCAGCCAGAATTATGAAATATAGTTCCTAACATTTATGTTAAATTAAATTTAATTACATTAAGTGTATGTGATACTCATTATAAAAATATTACATTGAGTTTTCGAGATGCACAATTTTCAAGATATTAGGTTATCCCAAAAATTAAAATTATAGATATTCAAGCAGCAAGAAAGGAATTTATATGTTGGGAATACAACCAAAGTGCTCTTGTGTAAGTATATACAGCAATTTTTTCTTAAGAAAGACTATATGAAGGTATAGAAAAATTCATTGATCAAGGTTTTTAGGATAAAATAATTTTACTTATGAATTGAAATCATCATTGTGGATGTACTACTTAATTTAAAAAGGAAAAATTTAATAGCGCAAAGTCACGACTTCCAACACCAGAACTTCGATTATTAAAACCAAAAATCTTAAAAAGAACTCAACAGAGTTGTTCTAACAGGAGAAAAAAATTCGGATTAATGGGACTGCATGGGTGAGGGCTTCCACTTTTCAGACTATTCATTCTGTGATAAATATTTTCTTATCAGTTTCTTATACGTTGTGAACTACACTTTTGTAATTTTTGGTTTTACGAGTAGCTTAAGATATTTTCAGAGGAATGAAAAACAACGTGTACAAATTTCGGCGCGAAATGAAAAACAAAAAGTAAATAATTTGAGATCATGTGATCATCTTTTTCGACCAATGAGATTCATTCGGGTGACCGTGGTCTGGAAACCGGCGGTCACGAAACCGTGGTCAAAAAAATAATGGTGCATACGGAATTTTTGACCGGCGGTTTGGTAAAGATGACCACGGTTTGGTGACCATGGGTTTCGATGTGACCTGACCGCCGGTCAGGTCTCCGGTGAATACGGCCGTTAGTGTGAAACTTCCTGTTCATATTACAGTTTTAGGGGGGTCACCCACTTACCCCAGTGACCCACTTACCCCAAGTAACCCTACTATAAATACAATAACTTAATATCTAGTGTTTAACTAGAACATTGTTTATTTTAATATTTATTTCATTTTCTGGGATTCGATTGGAATTTTCTTCCAAACTTTTAGCCTTCTTCGGAGGACATTCCCAGTGGTAGATACAACATTATATAATTACTCTTAAAATCAAATTGACTAAATACATAAATAAAACTACTGAGTGAATCCTCCAAGTGAAAACGAGGTATTGAACCTGATACTACTATTACAATATTGTTCTTGTAATTTTATTCTAGGGAAAAACTGTAAGGTAAAGAACGCGATATTTTATATTTATTTTACGCTGATTCAAAGAAAAACTATTTTGGCAAGCATTTAAATTTCTCCGATTTCTAAATTCGGCAGACATCACAAAAATGAAAAAAAATATACATTTGCAGAATTTTTTGACACATCCGAATCAAAGTTATTTAAATACACTTTGAAGAGACCCTGCGAAGAAAATTCATCCTCTTACAAATATATAAATGCATTATTTATGAGCAGAAAATTCTGAAAGGTGGAACGGGCAGAGAAACTATTCGCATTCGTTATAATATAACATTTCATAAAGCCAAATATATTCGTAAAGCAGTTTTCGAATAGAAAACTAAGGAATCGTACTTTAACAAAGTGGGTATCGTCATGTTGCATCCCGGTGTCACTTTATCCAAAAAAAGGGATCTGGCAACGACATCCTACACTTTCCTTCATGCGAAGCTTTCTGCTCAATGTTCTACGGATTTAAAATCTATTACTTCGCTTCCAAAAAGTGGCATTTAGTGAGATTTAAAGCGGATGTAATTTATTTCCTTCTTCTACGGGCAATATTTTGTTCTTTCCCTGTGGAAGGAAGCAATATTGTCTCGGGGCAACGAAATCCCCCTAAAAACAACAACGGGACGGGAACAAGTCAAAGAACAACAACCAGTGCGCTTTGTCGTCGTCAATCTGAAGAAGCAATAAAATGTTCTCGAATCATTTATTCAGCCTGTTCGGTATAACTTCGGACAGTAAAATGTGTTCGGCATAGCAGATTCGTATTCCCCCGTTAGTGCTACTCCCGACGCCACTTTATGTCTTTTTCGTTGGGAAAGAAAAAAACAGCCGTCTGAGACCCGCACATTGTTGTTCAAATTTTCGCAATTTCCTAATTGCTATCGGGGAAAAATATTCCCTTGAAGAAGTTTTATCTTCTTTTTCTTTAGTTGATTCGGAATGATCTCCTCTATTCATCTCAAGTGGTTTTAGTTAATTTTCGAACCGTGTCTCCCTCTGGAGCTTTCATACTTCCCGATGCTTTGGAAGAGTTGAGTGTTCTTAGATTGAAATAAATCAGCGAATAGAGCCGGTGATGCTGTGTTGCATATTTATTGAATATTTTATTTCTAAGGAGGAATTTATGTCTCTGATCTAACCTTTTCCCACAGGGATTTCGTGTGTATCTTAAATAAACTCACTCTATAAGTGTATACCGTGAAAAGGCTGTTTCAGAATAACACTTATAACGGTCAATTTAAGGAATTAAAATTTTGCGCATTATAAATATTAATAGTTGAATTGATTTCTCTCATTTAATAATGCTATTTAATTAATTAATAGTAAAAAATTACTTGTGTAGCAATGATAATAATTTTAGTTTTAATTTGTTTACAGATTGATCTTGAAATTTTTAACTTGTGCGCATACTATATAATTTTTCTCAATAACTACTTTAAACAGTTTTAACTACATGGATCCCTAATAACACAAAAGTCACACTGACGTCACTATAACGTCACTGAGGGTCACACAAGTCACAGGGCACAGAGTGACTGAAATGCGTCTACACAAAGAGGTCACATTGTGACCTCCATCTAATAGAACTTGTGTGAACACTCTGCAACGTCATTGTGACTCCTTGAGGTGACCGTCATCCCTAAGTCACCTCGTGACGTCTCTGTGATTTCACCGTGCGACCGATTAGTGACGACATGTTTTAGTAGGATTATATTGAGGTATTTCTGATTTCAAGTAAAAAATGCTCTTAAAATAGTCTGAAAATACTAAAAAATTTCAAACTTGAAGCAATTGTTAATTTTATTTAATTTTTTTCTAATTTTAGGAAAAATACTTGTTACCAGTATTAAAATCTGTCTAAAATATATAAATATCTGTAATAAGTTAAATATCTAAAGGCGACCTTACGCAGGACCTAGAAGCAAACCTTATCTAGTAGCTCAAGCTATATTTTGAATGCTAGAATATCGAGGTTTTTCTAAAAAGGTTAAAATTCAAGTCATTAGGTGACCACTATAGTCTGTGTAATTTAAATCGGCGGTTGAAATGTCACGTGATTTTCTTACCCACCACACCTTCACCACTACGTTACCATGGTTTCGGAAAATCTTAATTTTTTCCCACGACATATATTGCGCCAATTCAGAACGCTTCAGAAGGAATCAAAATGAGAAATAAGAGGTGGTATTTGATGATCATAAAATAATACTTCTAACATAACAATAATTTCTTGTGATCTTTATATTTATAAATCTTTGCATGCATCTCTGTTTTCGTTGTTGAAATAATGTTTTAAGAAAAATATTTTGATTTTAACTTTTACATTTCTATGGGAGCTGAAAAAATTGATCAAACTCATAAAACTTTAATCAAACTAATTATAATATAGCAGATCTTAAAGATCGTTATAACAGAACGAAGATCGTTCTAGCAGATCTTTAAGATCATAAACCATTAAGAAAGAAGTATTTGGTGTGAAAATAAATTAATCAATAATTGAGAGAAAGTTGCTTACAGCAAACGAATTAAGTGACTAAATTTACTCGCCAATTTCAAGTTGGCGAGCGGAAATTTCATGATCTGCCTTAACTGGTGTGTAAAAATAAAAGGTGTTTGATTTACTTTCTTCGTAGTTACCAAGGCAACGATTTTTAAGCTGTGACGTCCACCCGCCTATTCTATTTACACAGAGTATAAAGGTTTTCTGACTATAGACAAGTTATCACGGCAACGGGTCGAATACCAGTCATTGCGACGTCGCATCCAAGTCATCAAGTGACTGCGACGTCACAATCAAGTCATCAAGTGACACTGCGATGTCACAACAGGTCATCAAGTGACGTACACATCGTGACTACTCTGCGACGCCACATTCGCGTCACGTAGTCACAATCTGGTTGTACTGTGACTTCACAAGGACGTCACGAGTGGTCCCATATTTTAGTAAAAAATTGCGGACATTAAGCTGTCACTGTGACGTCCTGGTGACTTCACGGTCATGCCCGTGACCCTAAAGTGAAAGTCACAAACGAGTCACATATTAGTCACCTGGCTATTAGGGGATATAATATTAAACAGAAAACGAGAAAATGGAACTCTAATTTTATAATGCGAATCACTTTAATTTTATATGGATTTATAAGTGAATAATCCGGGTACTTTCGTATTAGCCCGTCCATCGTTTTCGCCAACTTCGCCAAAACGCGCCAAAATATGGGATTTCATCAGAATCGCCGAAAAACACATTTTTTAACATCAGAAACATCTTTATAACATCAGAAAATAAAAAATAAAAGTTTCATGTGGTTGGGTGGGGCTGCCGCCTCCCCCAAACCCCCTGCCCTAACTATAACCAAACTCGTTGTGGGGTAATCAGAAACAGTAAGGATTCAGAAAAAGGGGAATTAGTATTCTTGGATGTACCAAAACTACGGATATCACTCGGTAAGAGCATGAAAATAATTTTTTTAGCACTAACCTACTTGCAAAATGGCCGATCACAAACAAGAGTTTTTTTCGAAAATTTCGAACTTCCTCCGAATGACGTGTGCGCACTGCATTGAGTAGGCGATTGAATCATAACTCGGGCTCGGCAAAATGGCGCAAAAAGTTCACCGTGGAACGACACGAAAGCATTTAGACTCTTACCTTTCAGAATTCATGTGGCGACGATTGCACAAAAACGAAAATTTGTTTCAAATGATTCCGAAAAATCTTCAAGAATTCATGCCCCCCAAATAAAGCTTTGTTTGTTTGAAAACTGTCTCACTTACTTGTTTCAGATGCAGTCTTCGTTCTTACTTTGTAAACACTGTTGAATTATGTTCAAAGCAACCTGCGCGGTGCGCACATATTATTTCACCCATGGGCTTACCGATTCAAATTACGCGCGCTTGCACCACCGATCGGAACTAGCACGATTTCGCTACGTTTTCCAGGGTTACCAGAATCAACGGTAGTGTTGCGGGGTTGACCAGACTTGGCGACTTATCGCCTCTGTTGGCGAATGGACGGGCTAATACGAATGTACCTTATCGGTACGCAACATTTGGGGATGACGCGTTTCTTAAATTAATAAAATAAATTTTCTAATTTAAGAAATTAGAAAAATTAGAATTTGAAAGAATTTTTAGAATTAGAAATTATAATTTTATTTCTTCTTTATTTCTAATTTAATTAATTTTTTATTTTAATATGGTGTTTAATAATATATTACATTTTTGGTACTTCAGTATTAAAAGGGGGCAAATGCCAAGTTTTTTATAAAAATGGCCAAAAACAATTAAATATTGAATTAAATAACGATTTGAATGTAAGCAGTATTTCTTCGGTTTCAATATTGTTTAAACAGGAACAACATTGATTAAAAATGTTTATTTTCAACTTTTGAAGGAAATCGAAAATTTTCTGAATGTGTTTCTCAAACTTTTAATATGAAGAATTTATATTTCAATAATATAAAGAATGGTACTATTTTACTCATTATTTCTTAACATTTAAGTAATATAAAGTATTTGCAAACTAGATATTGCACTATTCAAAATAGATGTTATGAAATATGTATATGAATTATCTGTTATGAAAACATAACCTTAAGAGAAAGCTAGACCTAAGCACTAAGAACGGTAATGATTTGACATAGAATCAATAATTACTGTAACAAAAACTCTTTCTTCAAATAACGAAAATAAAATACTTAAAAAGGTGCTCGGGTGTAACCAAATCAATGGTTTCCAAAAAATTTTAGAATTTACTTTAAATATTGAATAAAGGTTTTTTTTTAATTTAAGTGTCAATTGATTTCAATTTTTTTTCTGATCATTAAAAATACTAATATAAATACCGGAATAAATTAAAATAAAAAACTTAAATAGCTGCTCAATAACAACACCAGTAGCTAGATTTATCCAAGTATATAAAAAATTCCCAACATCCCAAACATGATCATGGGTAGGTAAGGCCAATTTTTCCGATCACCACATGTCCACTTTTATAGCTTTCTAAATGTCATTCGTGGTTTAATCTTACTTATCTCAAGAGTCTTCCTCCGACAAACTCTTATAAGCTCTCGTGTCTCGTGGACTTAATTCCATCTGGTGGGGCGAAGAAGGGCACTTCTTTGTGGGCAATATTCCTTTCAGATCGGATTTCCATGGATTAATCGTAAACCTGTAAGCCAGGGAAAGAGCTCTTACAAGTAAATTCGAAAAAAGACGAGAAGAAAGCCTGGATGGTACAAAAAGCGTCCTCCTTCGAGCTTGATGGTAGGAGAAGCACCTCTGTGAAATGACGCTGAGTTCCTTTCGATTTACTGTTATTTTTTAATCCTTTTCTTAACGTTTCGTGTAATTGGTTTTGAGTTCTTGTGTTGCCAAATACATTGTAACAAACGGTTTTCGTTGTTAGAAAAATTAATTGGTTTCGCTGGGTTATTTTCCTTTGTTTAAACAGAATTCGCATTGGATTTCGCTAAAAGTGTGTACGTAGGGGAGAGTCGGACAAAATCGGATCGAAAGTTTATTTTTTGAATATTCACTTTATGGGTGATCAAAATAGTCATAATTGGTGCTATAAACTGGTTAACGATAAACTGGCTCCTTATGAATACAAAAAATAATAAAATAACCATAAATAATAGAAATATAGCTCATAAAAGCACATACTTATGACGATTGAAAATCCCGGTTTTATCCAGGTCGGACATAAAACCGGGAACTAGATAGAATAATCAAAATAACATAGTAACTTCGAAAAAACATTGTTTATTATAAGAAAATTTGCATGGTATGACATAATAAACTTCTAGAATTTCAATTTCTATAACATTTTCATCGAATAAAAATTTAATTTCCGCTCTAAAAAGAAAGAAGAAGAAAAAACTTCAAATTTGGTCTTTTTCATAATTTCATGTGGACCCCCTTTGCTGTGAAAGCACTGTATCCCATTCTCCCTAGATTTAGAATGTTCTCTTATACGCAAAAGATGCAAGCTTCATCCGAATTTACTCACATCATGGTTTTGTCCGATTGTGTATTTTTCAAGAAATTTTATCTAGCTTTAATACAACAACTATGAAGCACCAATAAAAACTTTTAAATAATAAATAAATAATCAGGTACGTACGCTGTACTTACCGAGAGTTAATCCTTAGGTATTTAAGATTGGTGGCGTAATATTGCAGACGCTAAAATGGTGTGAGCTTTTCTCATGAAACTTAAATAGGATTCCCTCTGCAAAATGGGTTGGTTTATGTAAGTTCTGTTTACTGGAAGTTGCCAGGGTTCATGCCTGGAAATAGTTCTAACATTGTTCCCTAGATATCACTCCAAATCAATGAATAAAGCCCAAATCCCTGTTTTATCCACCTACCCGGTTTTGTCCACTTCTCCCCTACAAATGATACGCTATGTTCTGAGGTTTAAAAAAATATTGTACATTTCTTTTTTGAAACACTTATATTAAACGGGAGAATTTCTTTTTTAACTTTCATTATTTTTATTTATATGAATTAATTTTAATTTTTGTATTGCATGAGCTTTTATCTAACAGTATTTGCTGGGATTTATTTTATTTGAAAAAGCAAATAACATGTAGTTACAAACTTATACTCTTTTTTTTACACTATAGCCATCCAATTTTTTATTCAAAACTTAATAGTATCAATATTATAATGTTTTTTTACATTTGAAGTAAGACAATTAAAATAAGGTTTGAATTTTTTAATGAAATAAAAATTTTATCGGAATTAGTTTCAGTACATTTAAATAAACATATAGTATTCTATTAAACGAACCTTATACAGCTCAACAACTCTTCATCAATATGAAAAGGATAATAATGGTCATTATTTTTCAATAGGAGAGTTGATTAAATAAATATAGCTTATATAAAGTTTCTTAAAATAGCTTCTTGTTTTTATATCAATTTAGGTTACCATTTGAAGAAAACAGCTTGTGAAAACAAATTTATTTGACTTTCATATCAAACTAACTTCTAATACGGTCGTTTTGAAAAGAAAGAAGGAAATGTTTACTGTTTACCAAGTAAACAATATAAGTAACATTTACCATGTTTTCCTTTGTATTAAGTGGGATTTTCGGTAAACCTTTTTTGAAAATGAAATAAAACATGATTGTTCCCTTCAAAGAGTTACTCCTGTTTGATATAACTGAAAAACTACATTGCTTTTGACGGTTTAATATGATTTTTATAAACAAAGAGTAAATATTAAAACGCAAATGAAATTCGGGAATTAAATTCACCAACCAACTCTACAAAAAATGTAAGCCAAAATGTTTTTTTCTTAAAGTGATGTTTTCCCCTGAAAGAAAACTTCACTTTTTAGAGGAATATGTTTTCGTTTTCATACCAATTTTAAAGTGACATTTTGAATCGCAGTATAAGATAAGGGAACAGTCTTTAAGATAGATGTGTGTGTGAATTTAAAATAATTTAAGCACTCGTATTGTTCAATACAATCACTGAGCTATATAATAACCTAGAGTACAAGCTTAAAGTGACAAAGTTAACACGGCGTCATTCTGTCATTTCACTTAAGAACAAGTTCCGCTATCGCTTGCAGCCGACGTACTGGCCTAGTGGTTAAAGGAGGTTAGAGCATCTGACTGCGAAGCCGTACGTCTGATGTTCGAATCCCCATTTGGAAATGTTAGTGTCTGTCCTTCTGTGTGATGAATAAATGTGCCCCTCTTGTAAAAAGGGGTTGTGTGAGCGAATCCGTGTGTGTGTGTGGGCAACAGTACTTCACCTCCGTGTCTTCAGTCCATAGGTGCCCACTGGGTAACGTGAAGATTTCGGCTTGTATGGAGTAATGACCTCGGTCGCAGTGTGCGTGTTGTGCCCTGCCATTTGAAAAAAAGCTATTGCTTACACTTTAACAGAATCTTACTTAATGCATTTATTTATGTGATGAAATGGAGAGCAAATGCTATAGAATGATAAATTAAAAGAATGTTTTGGAAAAAGATGAAAAAACAATAGGATTAAAAAAATAAATATCTAAGTTTTTTTGGAGGTGGTAGACTACCTCGTTTTAGCATTCCCTTTGAGTGGCAAATCTCGGAGATAAAACGGCACGATTTTCATTAAGTAAAATTATAGGAAGTCTGCACTCCAGGTTTATATGAGGTTCAGTGAATACAATTTAACAGTGTAACCAGCCTCCTTTTTAGTACAATACCGAGAAAATCTTGCATTGCTTTAGTTTTTAAGTTTGGAAAATAGTTTTAGGCCAGAAAGTTCAAAAACGTGTTGTTTAAATTAAAGTTTATTGATTTTGTACTCCCTGGGTTTTCATGGAAATATAATCATCACCCCAGACCCCGAGGTCTCATCACAACAGTTAATAATGGATCACTGGAATCGTGGAAAGAAAAGATGAAGAAGTTCCAAGACATTATATTAGAAAATTAAAACTCATATTAAATAATTAAACAAGAGTAAAATATGATAATTTCCAATATATACTTAATGTGATACTCAAAACAAGTTTTAAAACTCTCCAGAGTTTACAACGTAAAATGTGTGTGCATTCATTCTTATTGACTCTTAGCCTAGAATATGAAATTTTAGTTTCAATTCCACCTCAATTCCATATTATACAACTGTACGTGAGAGGTTTCCTGAGTGTTCAATAGGGTTTTCATGGAAATATAATCATCACCCCAGACCCCGAGGTCTCATCACAACAGTTAATAATGGATCACTGGAATCGTGGAAAGAAAAGATGAAGAAGTTCCAAGACATTATATTAGAAAATTAAAACTCATATTAAATAATTAAACAAGAGTAAAATATGATAATTTCCAATATATACTTAATGTGATACTCAAAACAAGTTTTAAAACTCTCCAGAGTTTACAACGTAAAATGTGTGTGCATTCATTCTTATTGACTCTTAGCCTAGAATATGAAATTTTAGTTTCAATTCCACCTCAATTCCATATTATACAACTGTACGTGAGAGGTTTCCTGAGTGTTCAATAGTTTATATGTATGAATTTATATTCATGGTCCACAGTAGTGGTTATATGCCATCTAAATAAATCCGAATCACCACGAAAAGCTACGTGATATGCATTCAATGAATGGAAATTCCAACGTAACAAATGGGGATATCAGTTTGACAATACAACGAATGCAGACATTCACGTAATTGCAATAAACTTAATCTTTCTCTAAAACTTCCGATGATACTAAAACACTGAAAGGATTGCACGGATATGGTATTTTTAATACTTCTGATGTTGATTTACACCTAAGTAAATATAAAAGCTTGATTAGGCCCGTAGAGTTTAAGACGGAAAAACATGAGAAATACACGACGAAAAATCCCTAAGTTTTCGCTTAAGTAGGGGTAGGGGAGTATTAAATACTAGAATGGAAATACTTAAGATGATTGTGTCTAGCATAATAATGGAGAATAAATAGTTTTATGTTGGCTAGAATTTCGTTGGCGGTTGATTTTATTTCAATGTATATTTAAAACACTTGTTTTAATTTTAAATTATTCATTTTTTAGCATTAAGAAACAAGAAGTACATGATATGGAATCTTTTCTAAGTCACATATATTATGAATTGTCCCTTAACCCGTTGTGGGATTTTATAAATATACATTTTATAGGTATTATCAATCAGTTCTTCATCATCCCATTTTCACCTTCAATTCTCTTACTTGTGCCTATTAAATCCCACAAAACTGGTTTAAAAGTCAATATTGCCGTAATTTACAAAGTAATGTAATATACAGGGTGTCCTAAACAAGACTGGCACATTTTAAAAATCAATAACTAATAACTCGAAAACTAAAAAAGATAAAAATACGCGGTTTGTTGCATCCTATACCTAGGCCCCCCAGGAGCAGGTTGTAAAAAACCGCGTATTTTTATCTCTATTTTAGTTTTCGAGTTATTAGTTATTGATTTTTAAAATGTGCCAGTCTTTTTGGGACACCCTGTATGTATACAGTTATAAGAGGTATGTGCCATGAATCGTCCTCTATATTTTACAAACACCTATAGGAATTTAAAAGTTTTATATTTCATTGAAATTAATTAATGATAATTTAGCGGTATTTTTCCAACCGAGCAAACTTCTTAATGTTTGCTGAATTAGGTTACAGATTTATAAACCTAGACTATAATTAATTCACAAAACTGTTAGAAGTGTTGACGATAATCTCTGTAATTTTCACATTTTGATCTCAAAATAGCAGACTAAGCTTTCAAAGAGGAAACAAATTTCCATTAAAAAATCAAAGATTAAACCGATTAAAAATTTTGAACTTATGAAATGAGAAAATCACCAATTTCTTGAAAGAAGATCCGCAATAAGCTAATTGAATCAAAACACAACCATTGTGAATTTACAGATTTTCAATAAAATACCGTATGATACGAAAGTAAACAAAAGCACAAATTGGGGAATAAGTGAAGAAAGCAGAGCCATGCGAAGGGTTGCCAAGTTTTGGCACTTTCCCAAGAAAAAAAAGAAACCAATGAAAAAAGTGTTTCCCTTTCGGGGCAAGCTCTAAAAGTTGGAAATGTAGAAGTTTTGGAGCCAGATCGGAAGAGTTCCATGAAAGAATAACATTTTTTCTGTGTTTCTCCGATTGATTTTGTCTTCGCAATCGTTTGTTTTGAAAACAATCTTTCGTTAAACGTTCGTTTTTTTCCACCTATAAAACGCAGGGATTTTTCCTTTAAATCCCACCCTGTGTGGAAATTTTCTGTTGCTTTTAGTTAGAAACTTTCTTAGGGCTTCCTGGGGAGAGAAAAGTATTGATTCTTTCATTAAATTTAGGACAAAGTAGCCGACGCGTTCTATTCCAGCGATCCACTTGTTAGGCTTAAATATAGCGATTTTCATATTCTGTACGGCAATGTTTCTTAGTAATAAGTGTGTATTGTAGTTAATAGCATCTAACAAATATTTAGACCGATGTTGATTATGGTAATGCGTATTGGATGCCATTTAACCTATGAAACTAATTAAAATTTGTTAAATCAATTCTAAATTAAATTGTAAATTTTAAGATGTTTAAAAACTTTATTACATAAATTTAAGCAAAATAAAAAAAGGTAGAGCCTAATTACTACGATATATAGTTTTAAGATTAAGATATACTTATCCTATTTTTCATGATAGTTAAAGAGCTTTAACTACAGATTGAACATATAATGTTCTGAACATATAATCAATTCTGTATATTTTTTTCATGCCTAATTTTAACTGCCGAAATATTTTATTTTATTATAAAACATACTCATTATCGGAATTTTGTAGAAGCATCATAGTACATAGTTCTTGTGTAATCATTTTGATAGTCAAAACAAAGTAATGATCATATTTAACTTTAAGAAAACATTAACATTAGGTATTGGATATTTAATCATAGTTACATTATCTTTTTACTCTATAATTTTTTCTTTGTTTTGATCAATGCTTTCATAAATTAGTTTAGCATGGAGAAATATTTTGTTCATAAAGAAAATTTTAAATTAAAAATTACAGAAGTCGAAATATTCTTGTTTTTATATAATCAGGTTATTCAATAGTTCATGGAAAAATACTTTTCAACATCTTGTAAAGTAAAGCTTAATTAATATGCAAAAGATCCTCTGCTTGTGGAACATTAGAACAATGAAAATAAATACATTGTATATCCCTTTAAATCTTTGCAATGTTTTATGTAAGTATCGAAAGTATCTTTTTAATATTAAATTAAGAACAAATAAAAGTTTACAAAAATATTAAATCGATGCATTTAGTCTTAATTAAAATTAGTTTGGTTTTTCATTCGTGTATATGTTTAAGTAGAATGAAGTATAATCAATATAATTGACCGTACATTCCAGTCTTCTTTATTTATAGGATTTAAGGGAACTTGTTTAAGAGAAATTTAAGATAATTTCATCACTTGGTGACTCAATTGGGTTAAAAAAGACAACATTGAAATTACAGGTAAATGAAATTATGGAAGAAAGTTCTTAAAATGATCTCATTATGATGTATTAGGTAAAACTCAAATCTTACTATTAAAATCATAGATTGGTTCAAAAGTGTTTGAATAACATAACGATCAATCATCTTCTATAAGGTATTCCCCATATTTAGTTTTTTATAATGATAATCAATTTTCCGTTGAAAAGTAACCGCTTAGTTGAAAAGTATTTAATGCATTTTAATCGTGTATTCATTGCCCATGAAAAATTTCCTGTAAATATGTATTGATGATGATCGGTTTATGAGTGATATCCTACATCAAATTAATAATCCATTAATAAACACAACTTCCTTGTATATTACCTGATATAAGTTTTGTTAAATTTCTTAAGAAACTGAATAATTACATTCCTAATTCGATCCAACAAATATATCCATTTAAAAACGTGTATCACAATTGCTAATGCAGGCTTACATTACAAACATAATTCATAAGCTTTGGAGCACACATTGTTATGTAATAGGAACTTCATGTTTGCCCTATAAATAAAAAGGAAAAGGAGAAGAAATACTTTATTTCAATAAACAAATACAATAAATAAATAATATTACATTTCTGCTGTTTGTATTTATCATTTGAATAAACATAGTTATATTGCATTTTTCGTTGGGGAACGATATGCAATAAAACATTTATTTTTATTATCCGAACAAACATCAATGTAGCTTGGATAACTGAAAAGTAGCTTATCAAAAGTCGTGGATAACACTGTTCAACAAATACGACCTTCAAAACTTTTTCAGAGATGAAAATAGCCATTTCTTATAGTTTTTGGGTCGCTGAACATGAAAATCCCCATTAAAATTTTGAATTGACTCTGAACTTTCGGGTAAAAGCCCCTCCCCTTTTTTACGTTTTTGGATGACTTAATGCCTTTGAATTATATTTTCAGGCTGAAAAAGCATTACTTAAGTCTTTAAATTTCTTCCAAAGGGACAAGGAAGGTTTAAATTTCTAAAATAGTAAATTTTATATCAAATTGATTGGTTTAACGGGTTATTACCCCCTAAAAATGCAAAAAAATAGCTAACAATTATAGAGGTTTTTACGCAATTTTTTCCTTTTATTTTGAACGCAATTTATTTTTGAAGGGTCCAAACCCTTCCCATAGTACCCTTCCCTTAGGGTCTCAGTAATGATTTTACTAAAAGTGATTGATATGTTAGCGCCCCAGAAGGCCCCGAGGAAGAATTCGGAAGACCCTCGCAAACGCGCTGGCACTCGCTAGATCAATTTACACATTGGAGAGATTAAAAATGGCATTGTTCTTATATGTTAACTCTACCCTAAGTAGAAATTCTTCAATTCTTTAAAAGCTGACCGGTTTTAAGGAGGGAGATTCCATCTTTCAAGCTGTTAATAGATGCACGGCTGTTGATAACAACTAGGTTATGTCCCCTTAAAAACTGAGAGTGATGGAGGAAAACGGGTGTCAAATTGGAATTAAAAATGATGTCGCCCATAGGAAAAGCGAAAGTTGGTGCTTTGTTTAATATGAACTTGAACATTTTTCTGTATATAGAATACTTCAAATCATGAAAAATGATCTTGATTTGTCTTTATATTACAAGCCGTTACGGAGATATAGGGTCTGAGTTGTTTATTTTTACCAGTACTGTACGTGACATACTTATATTTGAGTATTTTTTACTCAGTTTTGAAACTATCGTTTTAAAAGTGTATAGAAAAGGTAAATTTGGGTACATTTTTAAATGAACCCTTCTGATTACAATAATGCAAATTGTATTAATTTTTGAGTGTATGTCAAGCATGTACCATCCATTCATACCTAACCGAGTAGTGTGAATTCCATAAAATGTAAAGTAAGAGATCCATATGTTACATAAAAACTCCCTTTGAAGACCATAAACGACAATAACGTATTCTTCAAAAACCACACTCAGTAATGACTTCTCGTTAAATGAATATTTCAGGCTTTACGAAATCAATTACAGATCTCTTGAGACAATAGCTTCAAAAGCTTCGACTAAAACCGCCTTTCTTCCAAATAAAAAAAAAAGAAGCCAAAAGAAAATATCTAGGTTCGAGTTGATAAACAATAAGAGAACATAATAAGGGCATTTTTATGCCCCATAAGCTACCAAAAGTGACAACGTTTAAATAGTATTTTTCAAAAACCGTCTCCCATAGAGAACAAAAGGTCGCCCGTTTGCAGGAGCCATTTTTCTGCCGCTTAAGCCATTCCGCTTTGTGAAACAGATTGTTCGGCACACTGAAGGGAATTGTTTTAGCTCAGGGACAGGGGCATGGTATACTCTGGGACCAATTTATTACTGGGGAGAGAGCTCACCAGCATTGGCATTGTTTACGGCGAAACAATGTCGAAACGAGCATGCGAATAACGATGAATTATAGATTAGGAAACGGAAAAGGTAGGGCCAAACAAGCGATACTTTTTTTTTAGTTTTCCGAGGAGTAAAGTGTTACATCAAGAGAAATTTAACTTTCTTCTTTTCTTTCTTGGTGGAGCTTAGTTTGGAGTTTGGGGGAAAGAAGTAAGTTTTTGGGAGTTTCTTTAAAGGCTATCAAAGGAAGGAGGTAAATAATAGATTGCTTTCTAGTTAATGCACTTAAACTACAGTGGTTGATTAGTGTTATTAGCATTTTGTACGACCTGAATTACTAAGGGTTTATTGTTACGTGAAAGCCAATGTGCGTTAGTTTACGAAATTTTTAAGAAATATGTATTGATTTTGTTTTTGTGTTAATAGTTAGAATGTATTGTTTATAACTTGCATTATTACCATGTTTTGTAACTAAGAAAATGCCTAAATGCTGTGTTTTGTTAGTTAATGCTTCATCATAAATCTTTATGCTTAATATTTATATTTATAGGTTGATATTTTGCTCTTTATTTACTTTGAAAGAGCATAAGTTCCAGATAAATAGAAATATTTAAATAAAAATTTAAGTAAAAAAATTCCAAACTATAACTATTCCATATACTAACTATTCCACAAAAGGTAATACTATAACATTTATTTTACTTCATATTGTGATATTTTCTTACTGAGGTTTTTACAGTTATTACATTTTTTAATATTTTTTTTTACTTAAAGAGTTATTTTTTAACAAAAGTTATACTCAAAATGAAGATAGTAAATTCACAGAGAGAAAACCATTGATTTCAATAAATACTTGTTAAATATAGAATTACTATGTAGAAATAGAGAATTACTATATAACATATCAGAATAGAATATAAAAACCTTTCAATTTCAACATATTTTCTATCAACTATTATAAAAGAAAAAACTCTAACTTGAAAATCCTTTATTATAATTTTGGTTCAATTTCGGTAACCGTCCCGCTGTATTTCACCAATTTGGTTTTAAAGCGAAATATTTGAATATAGCCATGTTTCTTTGATTGGCATCGATATAATTGTGTATTTTAATCGATTAGTTTGAAATTTTTAGCAACATTTATAATTTTTGGATTCCGAAATAAATTTGTTATATTTAGCAGGACAGTTTAACGGAATCAAAAAACATAAAATTCTTCGAAATAACCACCTTCTTAAATTAAAAATTTAAGAAGATTCAAAATATTTTCCTCAAAACTGAAATACAGACATACAAGGCCCAAAACTTTAGAAACCTCTCGCTGTAACTTTATATTAATTTAGCAGAAAAATACCAAAAATATACTTATAACGGAATTACGCAGTGCATGTGAAACTCCGTCAATATATAGAGGCACTCCAAAATTTAATTTCGAAATGACGGCTCCAGCTTCAAATTTTTCTCTTTAAAACTGCAATGAGTGCTCGGGAAGTTTTCTCTATACTTTGTTGTTTTGTAATATGATGAAACAGGTCAACTTTGTGGTGTTGATAAAGTTTAGAGTAAATAGTTGTGACGTGTTGATGAAGCAATTCTTTTGAAAGTTTGATGCAATAAGATGTTTTGAAAATAACATCTTTTCAGGTAAAAATGTCAATATGCGATGAGAAATAAAACAAGTTTTTGTCAGTTAAATCATGAGGTTATTTTGAACCTTGCACTTAAAACAACTGAATGGTAAGCCTAAGGTAGATTTTTTGGAAGTGATATTATTTGTTTAAATGAGGAGTTTGCAATCATCTTAATATCATTCTCTTTATATGATTCTTTGTTTTTTTAAGTAATACGTCTAGAAAAGTTGATGGATAAATTTATTATCAGTTATTAAAAAACTACCGAGTAATTGTTTTCAAATTTGAATATTAAATTTAGTCTTCCCTTAGTACAATATTAAATATTAAAAGAAAATAAATATATTGTAATGATAAAATTTTAAAAAGTTGAACAATGAATGGTATTATGTAAAAATTTTTAAAATATTTTAAACTTTCTAAACCGAAGTCCTTATAAACTCATAAGTACGTTGGTTTGTAATTTTAGTAATGATATTACCAGTATTATTTTAAACATTTAGAAAATGATTCTGCAGAAGCGGGATACCTCAAAGAATACATGTTACTTGCTTAGCATTGCTATAGCTCGCTTTTCTGGAAGTGCATTTTAAAGTGAGTATACTAAGGCTTTATGAGATAGGCAGATAGTTTTCGATACTTTATTTAGTTGACTTTAGTTGACAGCCAAAGTTTTCAATAAGAATATAAATCCATCTTAAAAATATGGTTATGTAAGTTGTTTATTGGGATGTCTTATCGGTGAAAACATATTTATAGGTATGAATCTAAATGTTTTTCCAAACTGAAAATATGAAATATTATAACATTTCATAAAATATTTACATATTTAAATCACATTTCATCAATAGCAAATACATGAATTTAAATTTATTCTTGTTACTTACAAATTACTCTCCTTCCAGCACAACACCTCTTGAAATGCATATAACTGCTAATATTCAAACAAGATAACTTTGAATATACAATTAATTTTATACAGCTATTTAAAACTTTGATAATAAATAAAATTGATGTTTAATTTAAACACAAAATATTAATAACCCATTAGCGGTTTCCACAACGGCTGCACGTATTTCTCATTCAATTAGCCTAAAGAGGTAATTATAAATTGTAAATGTAATTTAGTAAATGAATGTATGCTCTCGTTAGGCTAGTTTTGAATATAATCCAACAACCTATATTGGTGCTATTAAATATTTTAGTGAAATTTATCTGGAAGTTAAAGACAGTTTTTTACGAATATAAATAGTTCTTTAGACGATTTTAAAAGCACATGCAGATAAAATTAAAATATCTTGAGATAGTTTTAAAATTGCACACAAATAGAGTCAACACAGAAGTTCTATAACATAGTTTCACAAGCATATCTAATAGGTTTTTATAGATTTTCTGTTATAAAACATAATTTGAATAAAACTTTTCCAAACTACGAGTGTGCATGATGTGTTTTAGTGGATGTAACAAAGTCCGTATATGGAAATTTATTTTAAAACTAATAACGTTAACGTGTTTATCCAGTTTCAAACTGAAATTTGTTTCAAAAATATGTTTATTACACTTATGAGTGATTTTCTCGTTTTGGCTTTTCAAAACAAGTTAATGAAAAATCACATTACTGTCATCAGGGATTCTCAACCTTTTAGAAAATCAGACCCTCTTTTCAAGTAAAGTATTTCACCAACCCCCTCAGAAACGTGTTCGTTAACTTGTTTTGTTATACTTGATCCGAATTTCCGGGGGCGGCAGCGTCCCCTCACCCCCCCATTAAAAACTCCCCTGAATGAATGGAATGTTTTGTTAACCAATTATATTTTATCATTGGATGCAATGTAAATCTTCAATTTAAATTTCTGATTTAAAGCTAACTTTACAATTATTTTTCCTGATTTCAAATAATGAAAACAAACAGTTAACAAATTTGCAGCTTTTCCCCTCAATATTGAAACTTATTAAAAACTGAAGACACTCTATTTGGGGTCTTCCCCGTAAAAGGTTTTGGTATTTGGCTTTAAAAAACAGGGTTTTAACTTATTTTGGTAAACCAAAAAAATACCAGAAAAGACAAAAAAGGCCAAAAACCAGAAAAAAAAATATAAACAACAGAACGCACTTCATTGGAGGCTCCACACCAAATCTACTTAAATTTAAGGGTTATTTTAGAGCAGTGTTTCCCAACCTTTTTCGGTCCATGCCCCACCAAAGCCTTTCTGAATTTTCCATGCCCCTCCCGGTTTCAGTAGCATATATAGAAATATATTTTAAGGGGGAGCCAAAATTATTTCTTAGCCCCTCCCTCCTATGTATATTTAGTAAGTCAAATGAAGCATTTCAGAACATTTGTAGGTAGAATTTGTATGCTAAAGAACTAAATCAAGTTATGAGTAATTTAGTTCTAAGTACCAAGGGGGGTCTGGGGGTCCTCTATTAGCAAATTTTCGGAAATTTGACTCTAGGAAGCAGGTTTTTAACTAGTTTGGTACCATTAGTTGGGAAATTTTGGATATAAATTTTTAGGTAAGATTTGCATTTTGATGAACCTAATGTAAAATAGATTCAAATATAATCGTTCTAAAAACAAAGATCTTGGGTCATCCCCCAGAAAAGGCTTGGAAATAAGACTCTAAAACATGGTTTCAACTTGGTTTTGATACATACTGGTCCAGATTTCAGACATACATTCTCAGATAGGATAATAGGACCAGTTTTCGATAAACTTCTTTTTAAAAAGTTTTTTAATTTTCCCCCTGGATTGGCCCCACCTGGGGGCAATTAGGTTGACAATTTTCAAATTGCCCCCGTAGAAAATGATATTGCCCTCCGGTGGGGCGTGCGCCCCACGTTGGGAAACACTGTTTTAGAGCTCTAAAAAAATTGGGTAAGAAGGAGCACAAATTTTTCATGTAAAAATGAGACTTAAGTGTTTATTCTAATCAAAAACAGCCAAATAAATGAATCAGGCATGCGTTGAAGATAGCTTTAAGTTACAATTTTTCATTGGTCAGACTTAAGTTCCTTGCACTTTATAACTCAAAGCAACCAACTAATCAGCAAGACTCTAGTATTATGTTGTTTTCGTCGTGACACTTACTATTGCAGTCTATCATCTACTTATAATGGTCTAAGAGCTGGATGCAAATTTTGGAAATGATAAGGTGCACGAGATATTTCACCTGGAACAGATTCGATTGATGATGGGAAAACTTATGTCACCAACGCCAGAAGGCGGAGTGGAAGCTTTTAACATGAAAGGGGGGTCGAACATGCAAACAGCGCGCGGTCCCTTGAGACAGAGATTTTGAGGAAATTGGTTGAAAATTTGCACAGTTTAAGGAGAGTGTAAGTAAAAGATAATGTAGCATTCTCAAAAGTATAAGTTGTGTTTTAAGGGTTCTAAAAAACTAAACGAATTTTCGAATGTTTCTATGAATGTTCTGTACGACCCACGAGGTGCAAGGCTGGACATAGGCTTAATGATTTAAGAATGTGAGTAAAAGTTAGGGTAACACTCCCAGAAGACTAAGTGGAAGACAAAGGGTGGCCAGAAGTCACCAAAGGTGCAGAAAAATCTTAAAATCCGAATCATTCGGAAACTTCTGGCTGTTTGCATATGTATAGCTTACATATAGAACAAACTATATGCAAATAGCCAGAAGTCTAAGTGGAAGCGTTTGGGAGATATTCAGGCGCGAAGTACAAAACCGAATAAAAGCGCGGGGTCCCTAGCGACAGAAATTTTGAGGAAATTTGTTGAAAATTTGCACAGTTTAAGGAGAGTGTGAATAAAAGATAATGTAGCATTCTCAAAAGTATAAGTTGTGTTTTAAGGGTTGTAGGAAACTCACGAATTTTCCAATGTTTATATGTAACATATGACTTATAACACATAACTTTTCTCTTGCAACAATGACTAATAATACGCTAAAAACAAGGCTAACAATGACTTTATATTTATTAGCGTATTATTAGTCATTGTTGCAAGAGAAAAGCTGTCAAACGACATGGTGCTCTACCACCACTTTACAACTGAATTTCCCACGATCACTTTCAATCAGCACCGGAAAATTTTTACTTGGTCACTTCTATGCATAAAAGATAAAATTTAAATTTTTAGAAATTTAAAAAATACATAACTTTCATATAAACATTCGAAAATTCGTTTAGTTTCCTAAAACCCTTAAAACACAACTTATACTTTTGAGAATGCTACATTATCTTTTATTCACACTCTCCTTAAACTGTGCAAATTTTCAACCGATTTCCTCAAAATTTCTGTTGCAAGGGACCGCGCGCTTTTATTCGGTTTTGTACTCCGTGCCTGAATATCTCCCGAACGCTTCCACTTAGACTTCTGGCTGTTTGCATATAGTTTGTTCCATATGTCAGCTATACATATGCAAACAGCCAGAAGTTTCCGAATGATTCTGATTTTAAGATTTTTCTGCACCTTTGGTGACTTCTGGCCACCCTTTGTCTTCCACTTAGTCTTCTGGGAGTGTTACCCTAACTTTTACTCACATTCTTCAATACATTAAGCCTGTGTCCAGCCTTGCACCTCGTCGGCCGTACAGAACATTCATATAAACATTCGAAAATTCGTTTAGTTTTCTACAACCCTTAAAACACAACTTATACTTTTGAGAATGCTACTTTATCTTTTATTTACACTGTCCTTAAACTGTGCAAAATTTCAACCAATTTCCTCAAAATCTCTGTCGCAAGGGACCGCGCGCTGTTTGCATGTTCGACCCCCCCCTTTCACACTAAAAGCTTCCACTCCGCCTTCTGGCGTTGGTGACATAAGTTTTCCCATAATCAATAGAATCTGTTCCAGGTGAAATATATCGTGCACCTTATCATTCCCAAAATTTGCATCCAGCTCTCAGTCTATAACGCATGCCTGTTTCATTTTTTATTAGTCTGTTTTTTATTTGAATAAACACTTAAATATCTTCATGTGGTTCAAAATAGAGGACACTGAGATCCTAAGTTGTAATCCAACTCCAAAAATGCCCTGGTTTTGGTGGAATCGACACAAAAATTTTGAAAAGTTTGTCACATTTATGTACCTTGACCAAGCTATTTAATAATCTCGTAAAAGAAGGTGTATTTCCTTAATCACTAAATCATGGGACGAGTTTTAAAACGTGCAATGATTAATCTTTTAGCCAAAGAATGGAGTTCCATTAGTTTAATAGTATTTAGAAAAATGATGATCGGTGAAGGAATTTTAAATGATCATGCAAGATCCCTTATTTGTTTAAAAACTGTATGATCATTGAAAATTCCTTCCCCGATCATCATTTTTCTTAATACCATTACACTAAGGGGACTCCATTCTTTGGCTAAAAGATTAATTATTGCACTTTTTAAAACTCACCTCAGGGTTTAGAAAGTGGTCCAATTTCTATCAACTTTATGGTGTAAGTAGTACGGATACTGCTTACCTCATGCAGTAAATTTTTTCATTCCATTATGTTTTGTTTCGTTACACGGGCCTTGGCAATACGTCCTTTTGTTACGTATGGTGCTTTTTTAACGGTGATGCTAAGCCCCTTATTCTATTTGAAATATGCTCGTCTAGGTCCCTCTACCTCCCCCTAAATATTGATGATGATTTCAGAATCACCCTGTACAACATTTCAGAGCAACACAAAAAAGAAATGATCAAAAAATTTATTTATTTTTAATTTCTTTGCAGAGCACCTGGAAATGCTTGGAAGAGCACACATTAGGAACCGCTGCCCTAGACACGTGACCCCCTAGACCCCCTAGATCCCCAAGGGGGTCGTGAGTCTCGAATTGAGAACCCAAGACCTATGTTATATATGTCATCATCACTTATATACACCACAAGTTCATAAATTTTGCTGGAAAAATTTATGAATAAATTTTTTGTTTGCATTATCCTCATCTCTGCATCAACTCATTGCATCACATTTTGCATCATCAACTCATCACAATAACATTAACAAAAAACTCATCACAATAACATTCACAAAAAACTCATCACAATAACATTCACAAAAAACTCATCACTATAACATTCACAAAAAATTCATCAAAATAACATTTACAAAAAAAACTCATCGCAATAACATTCACAAAAACTCATCACAATAACATTTACAAAAAAGCTCATCGCAATAACATTCACAAAAAATCATCACAATAACCTTCACAAAAAACTCATCACAATAACATTCACAAAAAACTCATCACAATAGCGTTCACAGAAAACTCATCACAATAACATTTACAAAAGAACTGATCACAATAACATTCACAAAAAACTCATAAAAATAACATTTACAAAAAAATACTCTTCCCAATAACATTCACAAAAACTCATCACAATAACCTTTACAAAAAACTCATCGCAATAACATTCACAAAAAACTCATCACAATAACATTTACAAAAACACTCATCACAATAACATTCACAAAAAACTCATCACAATTCAAACCATGAGAACACAGTTCCTCTTATGCCAATACAGTATAGTTTGTTTAAAAGTAGTCAATGATTCACTGTATCAAAGGATATTAGCAAAGCCTTTGATACAGTGAATCATTGACTACTTTTAAAAAACTATACTGTAGCGAAAAGAATCTTGTGCAAATGTTAACATCAATTGAAAAACAACGTTTATTTTTACACAATTTATAAAAATTTTTTAAAACTGTAAAAAAATGTAAACGTTAAAAAATTTTATAAATTGTGTAAAAATAAACGTTGTTTTTCAATTGATGAAACTATACTGTATTGGCATAAGATGAACTATGTACTCATGATTTGAATCTTATTTGAGCGGAAGAACTCAGATAGTTAAAGTAGAAGATGTTTATAGTTATGAGTTACCTATCAATGGTGGTGTTCCTCAGGGATCAATTTTGGGTCCCTTATTATTTTTTATATTTATAAATGATTTTTGCCTGTTAAATTTAAATTGCGAAATTATAACCTTTGCTGATGATACTGTTCTAGTATTTTCGGCAGACAACTATTTGCATTTATTTAAAAAAAATTGAAATCGCACTTCAGCAAGCGAATATCTGGTTTAGCCAAAACTTCTTAAAGTTAAATGTTTTAAAAACAAAATTTATTATCTTTAACTTAACAGTTAGTGAATCCATCATTGATAGTTTAAAAATTCATAAACATACTTGTAATCGGCTGTGCGATAAAGTATCATCTTGTGATGAAATAAAGCGGGTTGACTCTATTAAATATTTAGGATTACATTTCGACAGTAATTTAAAATGGAAGTCTCATGTAAGTTACTTATTAAATAAATTACGGTTCATTAATTTTAAATTCTTTAAACTAAAACGTATTGTTGACCATAAGTTTTTGACAACAATATACTTTTCCTGGGTTCAATCTGTAATTAGCTATGGAATAACTTGTTATGCCTCAGATTACTTTAATAATATTAGACATCTTATCCACTTGCAAACTAAAGTCCTATCTCATATAAATAATAATTCTTTAACTAAGCCCATATTTAATGTTAGATAACTTTTTATTTTCCGCTTGCTTCTTTTCATCTTCAACAACAAATATTTCTATCAAATTAAATCCAGTAACTTCGCACTCAGAAATATTCAAGGAAATTATTTTAAGGTAAATGTGGGTATAGTGGACACTTTAAGGAAAATTTTTGCTTAAATTCTTAATAAATACCAACCTATTTGCTTGGAAACGGTTATAATCCTATTTTTAGGTTAATTGGATCTTCTTCTTTCGATTTTACCATTAAAAATTTTAATTAGATTGGGTAAAGTATTTTTAATTAATTTTTAAAAAGTACTCCAAATTGCATCTATAGTGGCCACCTTGATGTAGTTGTTGTATCTATGGTGGACACCTCTTGCATCAATAGTGGACACCTCTCTTTTTTGGCCTATATGAGGGGTTTATGCATGAAGTTGAGGGGGTTTTTTGGTATAGTCGTTTAGTTCTAATTAAATCTCCCTTCCCAACGAAATATATTTTAGATCAAATCAAATTAGCTTTATTTAAAAAAATACTTGATAGTTTCTGGCCCAAAGCCTACACTGTAGCTGATTTGAGAGGAATTTGGAATGTAATTCAATGTTTTAGAAACCTTGGTTCCCAAAGCCAGAATGAAACCAAATTAATACAACACTCATTTTAAAGCGCAATCAACAGTTTATGAAGAAAAACTGATTCAAATTAATATTATTTATGTTTCTTTTAGAAGCCATTGCAGTGGCCACTATTGGAAAATCCAAGATTATGTGTTGGTAAAGTGGCCACCCCTATAAATCCTCGTAAAGCCAAAATTTTCAAATAAATTTTATTCAGTACCATTTTATATACTCTTCTTTATCTAAATATAAATTTAAAAGTCAATCAAACGGTTATAAATACAAAAAAATCAGTTCCGAAATATCCGTTTCCTTACGCGATTCAATAAGCGAAATCAAATTTCAGTCACTCGGCCGATGTTGTTATTTTCAAATATTTAAATATCCTTCCCATGCTGATCTGTGGTATCGGTGGTAATTTACCAGCTTACGTGATTGTACAATCTACTATGCCTATGAATTTTGACGCTGTTTGATGCCTCTAACTCGTTTTATTTAAAATTAATCAGCTATGTGGCCACTATTGGTACAGTGTCCACTATACCCACATTTACCTTATATCCAAGTCAAAAAAAAGAAATATTTCACAAATCTCATGTTTTTTAGGACCTTATCCCTTTAATAAATTAAGTCAAAATCTTAAATCTACTAACAACAAATTTGAATTTTAATTTGGAATTCATGACTTTATAAATGGAATAACTGATAATGAAGCAATGTTTAAAATAATGCAGTAGTCGGCCCAGTTTTTTTGCCATATTAAGAATTTTTCATTATTGGTACCATGGACGAGCTTTGCTCTTTTGGTACTACATAACTATTTTTCTGTTTTTTGTATGTTTGCTCTTTGTGTTCTTGTTGTATTTGTGTGTTGTGTTAATAAAGATTTGATTTGATTTGAATAACATCCACAAAAAATCATCACAATAACATTCACAAAAAACTCATCACAATAACATTTACAAAAAAAAACTCATCACAAAAACATTCACAAAAAAAACTCATCACAATAAAATTCACAAAAACACATCACAATAACATTCACAAAAAACTTATCATATAACATATCAGGGTCAATCCATATCAAGTGATCTAGAAAAAACAGAAATGGTCACTCGACCATTTTAGAATCAAATAATTTTTTTAGGGTTGATTCTTATATCATTGGAGAGTCCAAAAACACTATCTTTAATTTTTTTATCTTTATTTGATTTTATGGCAGCCATCGAAAAAGCTGATTTTTGCGCTTGTAAGGGTTTCTGTTAACTTTCGTTACTCCTGACTGGATTAACTTAAATTCATGCAACAAAAGCCATTGCACTCAGAAAGATACATCCTTTAAAATTTTTGGTACAATTTTTTTGTAGAATCGTGTCTCAAATATAGAAAAAAGCTCAAAAGTAGAACTTAAAAAAATGATGATTTTTCAATTTTCAAAGGCGTAGTGTTCCCAAAAGATCTATACAGGGTGGGCCAAAAGTCAGTACACTTTTTAAAATTCCATAAAAACTGGGGAAAATATCGGAAAAATAAACTGTCTTCACTCTCAGCATCCTGAGGTCACGGATTTTTTTAAGCCAATAAAAAATACTAGATCGAAAAAATGCTAATAGATGTCCCCACTAGAAGCGATTTGGTAGTTAAGTGTTCGAATCCTCCTGGATTCGAACACTTAACTACTAGCAAGAAAGACATGATAGTCAAGTTAAGGTAGTAAAGTAAAAAACTTTTGGGAAAATGTACAACCAAGATCATGCGCATATAAGCGACATTAGTGTAAATAAGCAAATGGGAGGGTTAAAAGAACAGGTAATTCTAATCCACAGTGAAATCATTGTTGTAAATCGTTAAAATTAAATTCATTAACTTTGACCATCATGTCTTTCTTGCTAAAGTAGTTAAATGTTCGAATCCGGAAGTTTCTAAATACCAAATCGCTTCTAGTGGGGACATCTATTAGCATTTTTTCGATCTAGTATTTTTTATTGGCTTAAAAAAATCCGTGACCTCAGGATGCTGAGAGTGAAGACCGTTTATTTTCCGATTTTTTTCCGGTTTTTATGGAATTTTCAAAAGTGTACTGACTTTTGGCCCACCCTGTATATTCCCAATGTTTTTTGTAGAAAATGCGTAACCTACTTACTGGACTATATTCTGAAAAAATTCAACTTTGGTATTTTGTTCTTTTTTGTAGTAATAGGCCTCCAAAGTTGGAACATTTCAAAAAAATCCAAACTTTGAGTTTAGAACTCTTTTGGAACAAAGTTTAAAAATCTGAAATTTTTACAGGTTGAAATCTGAAATTTTTACAGGTTGAAATCTGAAATTTTTACAGAAATTTTTGGTTAAGCCTCACTAAAGTATCATCCAGTATAAAGTAAAAATTTCACTTTTGGTATTTTGGTGAAATTTTTACAGTTGGATGATATACAGTGAGGCTTTACCTGTAAAAATTTCAGATTTTAAACTTTGTTCCAAAGAGATATAGAGGGTCAAAGTTTGGATGTTTTTGAAATGTTCCAACTTTGGAGGCATATTACTACAAAAAAGAAAAAAGTACCAGAGTTGAATTATTTTCAGAATATAGTCCAGTAAGTAGGCTACACATTTTCTACAAAATACATTGGGAAAATATAGATCTTTTGGGAATACTACGCCTTCGAAAATTGAAAAATCGTCATTTTTAAAGTTCTACTTTTGGGCTGTTTTTCTATATTTGGGACACGATTCTCCAATAAATTGTACTGAAAATTTTAAAGGTTGTATTTTTCTGAGTACAATGGCTTTTGTTGCATGAATTTAAGTTAAACCAGTCAGGGGTAACGAAAGTTAAGAGAAACCCTTACAAACGCAAAAATCAGCTTTTTCAATGGCTGCCATAAAAAATCAAAAGATAAAAAATTAAAGATAGTGTTTTTGGACTCTCCAAAGATATAAGAATCAACCCTCAAAAAATTACTTAGTTCTAAAATGGTTGAGTGACTTCCTCTGGATCAGTTGATATGGATTGACCCATCAATGATAATATAAAACATTCACAACTGCATTTCAGTTTTGAGAAGCTATAAAACATCAATCCACATTCATCTGTATCCCCCATGGACAACAATTTGAAAACTTCAAAAAAATCACTCCTCTCCTCGCCTCATTGGTCAAGCACCCCACCATCCATCCAATGCATGCATTTGATCCACGATCCCCTCCGATTTAATTGGAGAAAAGTGATTCGGGGCGGGGCCTCCTGATGATTCCAAACGAAAGCAAACTTTACATGAGTAATCATCTAATTGCGATAAAGCGCATCGGCTGGAAATCACGCCAAAGTCATCGATCAGCCTAAAATTCGGTTCCCATAATTACCTGTGATACGAAATTAATGCGGATGGAACCTTTGACAGGGGATGTTATCTTCCAGAATTACAAATCATTCCTTCACTCGCGTGGAATGGTTAAGTATGAGGTGATACGTTAGGCCTTGTTGATAAACTTTGGGAATTTCGAGGCTAACGCGTAAAGGGAGGAATATTTATTTAAATAACTAATCACGTACTTTATACTATCAATATTTGGATGAAGTTACAGGCAGGAGGTTAATATACGGGGTACATACGGGTATAAATTCACCCAGTTTTTAATTAGAAGAATTTATACCTGTGTATAATACCCCCAATTAAATATAAGGTGAATTTACAAAGGATTTTTAAAGGCTGTAGAAAAGGCATGTTGACTAGAATGATTTGATATATGAACTGAATGTTCCTAACGCTTTGGTAGTTTTTGGAATAGGAAGATAAGGTTTTAAAAATTAACAGAAAGAGGTCATGCTGTAATTTCTAACGATCCTCAAAAACCCACTTAGGAAGAGCAAGATCAAACAATAGTATTTTAAACATAAACACAATTTTATTTATCACATAAACACACATAACAAAGACAAATAATTTATTTATATGGTTTGTTTTTAGTTGAGTCTTTTTTGTAGAGGTTGTTATGAGCACAGCGTCATCTGTTGGTTAATTCTGAAACTTGTTTCTTTTATAAAGTTAACATGGTTTTAGGAATCATCGGATGAAAAATTAAGTCATTATGAAAAATAATAAATTATTTAGTATTTTCAATACCTTAACCTTCATTTTAATACCACTGTAAAGTTCTTAAAATGCATACTAGTAGGGATAACCCCAAAATTGACAAACACGGTTGGTTCGTCTATCCTGAACTTCTAATTTTCCAATAAATATCATATCCTATCTCTACACTCACTTCCAAGAAATTCACCATTATTTCTGGTAAGGCATTCCATCAATTTATTACACTGTGGCTGTGTGCTTAACACAAGTTCTTGAGTTTATCACATTATGATAATTATTAACACGCAAAAAGAAATAAAAAAAACTGAACTGTAATGAAAATTAATATTGGTATTGTTTGTAAGGATGAAGGTGAAGGGTTATCGAAGAAAAGTTTGTTAAGTTTTTGTTGAATAACCCAGGGTCGACGAAGACTCTTCTGATTGTGAGTGAAGAAAGTTATGGAAAGGTCCAAACCTTTGAAGTAAAATGGGATTGACTATATTGAAGTCAAAGAAGTCCAGGCCAGTTCGCTTAAATAACGTTTCCTTTATTTTATATGAAGGCACTCGTAGGGTAAAAAACTGTGATAGAAATTCATTAAAAGTTTTTCACATTTCGTGGTTCGAGGTTCATCATAAATTGTCACAAATGCTTTGCGAATAGACACTATATATTGGAGGACATATTCAGTTCACCAACCAATAACGAAATTATAATTGAAGACACATATTATGTTAGTCTAATATCGGTGAGGTTCACAAGCCAGGAAAATCAAGTACGGGTGATGAAATAATAATGATAAATGATACCAGTAGCATTGTATGATGACTGAGGCCGCGGACTGGACCGCACGAGCACCTCGCAAAGTACGCCTCGGCAGACCCGCCTGGGTCTCCGAGAAATATCGACTCGGGGTTACATTATGGGGACCGGAGCAGCACAAATTCAGGAGTAAAGAAGAAAGAGCAAGAAGGTTGTGGAAAATCGTGTCCATGGGGTTAAGTACAGCTATTGTAAACCTATGAAGGCGAGCGCCATAAAAACCACAATTAGCCAAAGGCCAATTAAAGAAAAGGCAGGAGAGGTTACCGAATGGTGAAATTATCTCCAGAATTAATTTTGAATATTGGCGAAAGTAAGATTACGTTGGGATGGAAAAGGTATGTCTCGACCGGCGACAGAGAGGAGGAAAGCATGGGAGTGTTGATAGAATAATTAACTAACCGCCGAAGAAACGGTCTAATTTCGATTGATACAAATTTATGAGATGCGCGTGATGCATAAAACGGACGGTTACCATGGGAAATATAAGAAAGAAGGGTTTAGGCCTAAAATAATCCAGTGGGAATTTTGAAATTAAAATGGAAAAAGTACACAAAAATATGGGGTGGTATGAAACATCACCACATAAACTATTTTAATGTTTGCTCATTGTGCAGAAATAGTTAATTTATGAAGCTCTCTCTTTATTTTATACTGTAAAAGCTCATTAGAAAATATATTTATATTTAATTTTCAGATACAATTATAATATTACAGATAAATTAATGAATTTATGTTAATTCTTATATAAAACACCCAAATGGTACGTCAATATGCACTAAATTATCAACCAGACATAAACAATTTCTAATTTTCATATTTCGGATAATCAAATATTTTTATACAATTAAAATACATTACCGAATATCTTAAAAATTATGATAAAAGGTTTTAAATTCACGTTCTACGTTTAACTTTGATAATAGCTACAATATAATTAATATTCTATTCCCAACACTTTTGAGGAAAACATTATTCACAACATGACGCAACAACCGAAACACAAGAACGCCGGGAAGAAATTCCGAAACAGAGCTCTCATATTTCCCTTAAAATAGAACATAATTAATTACCAACTTCACAGTGGCACTTTACGAGCCCATAAAATGGCACAACGCCCCTTTCTTTAATTTAAAGCCATGAGGAAGTTCCAATACCAACTAATTAAATAAATTTGATGTATTCTTTCACCGATATTACCTAACAAAAAACAAAAAGACTTCGCCCTGAAAATGCACTTTCTTATATTGATCCCCGGGTCCCTATTTACCCTTGCACCCAACCTTTATTTACTCGAGTAAACTAATTATAAAACGGTTCGATTTAATTATGCGAGGCTTGTTTTAAAATTAAGTTTTCCGGGGAACAAAAACATCTCAACCCAATCTCACCTGGAAGATTAATGCCGGGATAAATAAGAGCAGGAGGGGAAAACCGACGGTAAACGCGTTATTTCGGTTTTTGCTCCTTTACGAGAGATATGCTCGGGCTCGTATTATTTCCTGGTGCAATTTATTCCGAGAGAGGATTCCGAGACGAAAGCCCCTTAAATAAACTTAGGTTTGCGATGAAAGCGATGATAAATCGCTAGTCCTTTCTTGAATGTGAGGGGAAAAGTTGCAGTAGACTTGTGGGCGAACGGTTAGGGTTAGATGGTTGCTTTAAACGCCAATTTTCATAGTTTAACGTGGCTTTACCAAACTATGGTTGACCGTTTTTCTTTGGAAGGCCATCTTTATACGTAATGCAACATAAACTGCTCGTTTTTTCTCCTGCAAACCATTTTTTTCTCGTATTATGAAAAAGCACGTCAAAACACTCCCTCATGACACGAAACTACATTTTTCTAGGACATCCTATAAAAAATTAAGACCTGTAGAAATTCAATTTAATATAAGAGAGAAAGTGGAAAAAATGCTGCAGAGGAGAGGATAATTTAGAAAAAGTAACCTTTTTTTTTCGGATTTTTTATCAGGGAACCTTGGGAAAAACGTCACTTTGCTTTCTAGAGGGAGTTAGTTGTACTTTTTTGAAATTATGGTATACGATTCAGTGCCTTCGTATGAAAATGAAATGGTGTAGTTACGTTTAAACGCAGATTGTGTTTCTTAGGAAAAAATGGTCGTTTATGGTAGTACTGCACTGAGATGTAGAATAAATCTTCTATTGTTAGAGAAAAACTACAAGACCAATTATAATCTCAAGTTACGTATCGTACCTCCGGAGAAAGACTGCTCCAATATCCGAATGTGAAATATTCAGGTTCACTTTCCCCTTGGCGATCGTTTGTGGTTGTCGCGGAGTTGGCGAAGTTTCATGAACAATTTAGCTTGCCCATTCCCATGAAACTAAAATCAGGCGATCGTTTTGGAGAAATAATCAGCAAATTTATGACACCATTTTAAGATTATTATTAGAGATTACACTAGTTAATATGATCGTATATAACATAAGACAGATCGGTATAACTCTTAAAGATTTTATTTTATTTACACAGTTTAAAACTTTTTGACTGTAAAAAAATTGGTCAGCAATTATCATGATTACTTTAATGGAAATCAAACTGAATATAAATAAGGATCTAAAACTGCAGTCGATGTCTAGCCCATCCGATCATAGTTTCCCGTCATAATTCAGGTTTTTAATATGTTTTATGTCATAATTGGACGATATTTTTATTGGTTTGGTCTGATCGCAATAAAAGCTAAAAGATCAATTTCTGATCAGTATATATGAATTATCCCTTATAAATTACTTGTCTTTAGGATTGAATTTCCAATCATTTTCATTAACTTAGTTGTGACAGTTCTTTTCTCAAATAGCAGATCGCTTGATTTTGAATCAAGCCGTGGTTGAACATGGCTGGATTGGGCAAGGTAAATTGTTCAAGAAACCGTGCCGAATCGGCGATAGCCACGCCAAGGGGAAAAGAGAACTGAATCTGTCGAATTCGGATATTGAAGCAGTATTCTTCCGGAGGTACGATATGACTAAAACATTATTTATTGTGTGTTTCTTTTATTCCTTATTTACAAAAGATGAGTTTTCATAAAATTATCCTTGAATAGCCTTTTCAAATTTTAATTCTAACCGGTGATGATGATGATTGACCCAAGTTCAAGTAGGGTGATTTGAGGTATTTGCTTGCTCCTAGGAGCCGCTTCAAAACATTTTCAAACATTAATTTTACTTACGATGTTTCGAAAAAAGATATGATTTAAGATTCTAGTGTAGTGCGTTGAGTTTTAAAGTTAAATGTTAATAATGGCCGATGATAATAATTTTAAAAATATCTTTTGAACGATTTATGATTCTTGATGATCTTGATCTTCTATTTCATTTTCTGATTCAGTTTCGGTTTTGAATTCACCTTTTCCAATTTTTTTGTAAGAATCTTTGGAGATCGTCGTTAACATGTTTTTAAACCGCTGCTATATCATGGTTTAAATGATCCCTATGTGTGTTGTAATGACCAATCATAATTTCTAAATCTTTTTGTCTTTTTTCTTTAATAATTATATCACTTATGACAAAAAGGTTTATTTTCTTGAAGCTGATTCTTTTAAGTTTATGATCTCTGATTTTAGATCAGAAATTTCTTTTGTGAGAGTAGTACTTAACTCTTTTAGATCATTGATCGTCTTTACTAGAATGTTTTCTTCGTTTTTTCCTTCATCATTTTCTTTCCTTGTTAGATTTTGATTTCTCTTTGTTGCTTCGGAATATAATTTCTTTGTGTCTAGCGTTTTCCGAGCCACTGAGATTGGTACGTCTTCTATTTTTGATTTATCTACTATCTTGCTTTCTTTTCCCACAGTGGGGCATCTGATATCCGAAGCAGTATGAGTATGGCTTCCGCATCTGAAGCACTCCGTTTTTATGTTGCTACATCGGCTGTACTGGGGTTCTCTCCACACTTTCTGCACTTAAACTCTTCAGCATTACAGTCTTCTTTGAAATGACCGAATTCTCTCAAGACATTTATGACAAATTTTTGCATTCTCAATATATTTGAAAACTCTGTGTGATGCGTAGTCGATTTAAATTTTCTTCCTCTATACCTTTCATAATTCTTCAATAAGGACTGTAGTTGAAGGTTTAGATTCGCTTTTTCTCTTGAATATTGTTAATTTTTTTATTTCAATATTCTGTTCTTCCAAAATCTCAGCTAATTCATTTACTGATGTTTCGGGATCAACATATGAATGGTGCAACAAACTTTCAGGGATGATAGTAGACACCTAGACGAGTCAGAATCAACTAGGATTTGGGGGTCCCAGACCAAATCCCAGGGAGTTAAAAATGGAGCGACACCCCCAAAAAATCATTGAAAAATTCAATTTGTAGAAGAACTACTATTGGTAAAAACTTAATTACGGTCTCAAAAATTGTGGTTTAATATGATCTTTAAAATTACCGCAAAAGTCTTCACTTTAAAATTTGTTTTATTATGAAAAAAATTAAAAAACACAAAAAATGTGAAAACTCTGCCAAAACCTTATTTTGTATTCCAAAATCCTCTCTTTTGATTTGATAATCTGAAAGATCATAGTTGAAAACCCTTAAGTCCAAAGTTTCACGTAAATACAATCAATATAAAACTCTTGAGATCCTGTTAAAGTTTGTTTTTTGCGTGGGCAAACAGCTGTTCTGGAAACTGCTCTAGAAAACTGCTTGCGCACCCAAAAAACAAACTTTAACAGGATCTCAAGCGTTTGATATTGATGGTTTTTACGTGAAACTTTGGACTTAAGGTTTTCAACTATGATATTTCAGATTATCAAATCAAAAGAAAGGATTTCGAAATACAAAATAAGGTTTTGGCAGAGTTTTCACATTTTTTTGTGTTTTTAACTTTTTTCATAATAAAAAAAAATTTAAAGTGAAAACTTTTGATATAATTTTAAAGATAGTATTAAACCACAATTTTTGAGACCATAATTAAGTTTTTACCAATAGTAGTTCTTCTACAAATTGAATTTTTCAATGATTTTTTGGGGTGTCGCTCCATTTTTAACTCCCTGGGATTTGGTCTGGGACTCCCAAATCCTAGGTGATTCTGACTCGTCTAGGTGTCTACTATCATCCCTGAAACTTGTTGCACTATTTCAGATACACCCTGTATATTGCGTTGTGTAAAAACTAGAGAAAATTGATCGTTTAATATATTTATTTTTTATCTTCCTACACTGTAAATGGAAATGTCTGAAATTCAGACACATATGCATCTGAAATGGATGGTTCAAATTTAAGACACAAAAATGTGTCTGAAATATTTCAGACGCCTCAAGCGTCTGAAATACCGCTGTTTCAGATACTTAAGTGTCTGAAATTCCAGTTTTTCAGGCACCTGAAACGTCTGAAATTGCCCATGTAAGACACTTCAAACGTCTGAAATGCCGATGAGGGAAAAATAAAAATAAATAGCATGACCGGGGAGGGTAGGATTCGAACCCGGGTCTATCGCTTGCTAGGGGAGCGCGCTTGCCACTCAGCCACTTGTACTTGCCGAATTTAAGGACGCATTACAAAAACTGGTTGTTACAGATTTAGCCCATTACTTCTTGTAATGCTGTTTTTAAGGAAGTTTAATTGTAGATCTTGTTTTAATACTTTTTTTTCTAGATTTGGATATTTTTTTAGATAAAAAAATTGCTTTTGAGCAAGTATTTTAAAGGCCTATACATGACACTAAAAATCTTTAATAGACCGCGCGATTATTTGAGATTACTTATTATCACAATATCGGGATGTTTTTACTGGGTTAAACCAATAAAATGAAAATAGCTTAAAAATAAATTTAAAATAATTATAATTTCCTAGGTGACTGTTTCAAAATTAAAAGCATGGTTCTTCATATTTGAAACAAGAGGCTTCATACCAAGATGAAAACATGGATATGCTCAAATTTAAAACTATCATTTCTCACCAAAAAAAATGTTGTACAGAAATGCAAACATTAGGTAATTAATGCAGGGCATTTACGATTCGATCAGCAACGTTTGAAAATTGAAAAAAACTTCAACTTGGGCAAAAGTTTTTTAATTTATAATATTTTATGTGTATACATCATCAACACAGGATGACTTAAGACACATCAAGTATCTGAATTTAAATGTCTGACTTTATGTACGGGAATTTCTGTATGCCTTAAACCAAACGTCTTAAATTCAGACTTATTGTCACTAATCAGACGTTTGAGTCAGCTCCTCAATACTACACAACTTACATGTTCTAAATTCAGATGTTTATGGTATCTGAAATTATATAGGGTCAGACGTTTTATGCGTCTGAATGATCGTTTCAGACGCTTAAATGTCTTAATTTCAGACATGCTTATTTGCAGTGTAATGGTTAAGCACTTTGATAGCAGATTTTAAGGCCTTCCCTGTGGTAATCATGCGATTTTTCCTTGTTATAACGAACTCATCTTCGGGGTTCAAGATGTCTTTGAATTCAGCTTTTAGTTCTGAATATCTTTTGATATCTTCATTAGGGTTTAACCCTGTAAAACCGATCTTGATCTGGTTTACTCCATTATGAAAGGATTTTTCAATTTGACTTTCTTCAGTTTCTTTGTCAGTATCAGGTCTTCCCTGATTTTTTTTCTTGAACGAATTCGTCGTTGTTTTCCAACCACCTTTTTACGCCAGTCTTAGTATTTTCAACTTCCATCGAAAACTTTTCATTTTTTGAACTAAATTCAGACAATATCAGCTTCTTGCTTCTTAGCAAAAGTAAAAGGAAACTTCAGTTGAGAACTTGAAACATGAACGTTACTATTTGCCACATCCGCAGTCTCAACCCCCCCCCCATTCAAACCGGTGTCTTAAGTCATTTACACTTTTCCACGGTCCAACTCTAATTTTCTAACATATTTAATTTTAAGAATTAACCAACACTTACGGGATCAATAAGAAAAACGGACCGTAGGTCCTGGTGTTATGATTTATATAACCTAATTTAAACTATTCGAAAACCCATTAAATCATGAAAATAGGCATCTAAGTATCCTATATCTAACCTTTAACCATTCGCCATGCCTTCAGAACCGTTTTTTAATATTTACTCCAACTTATTTCTAAGATACATGATCCACCTTAAATAAACTTGTATTTGAGATCAAAACACCCATGATAAATCACTAGTTCTTTCTGGAATGCGAGGCATGGCATATGAACTTCACACGTGTAGAGGTATTTTTCTCCTGTCTCATTGAAGGAACATTTATAAGGATATTCTCGCAAGCAACTGAAGATAATCGATCACCTTCCCCCATTTGCGTATTAATTCATCATCCTTTGGATACACGTTGGGCATAGTGTATTCGATTCTGTAGCGGAGTCCTGTTTAATTTTAAAGTCAAGTTTAAAATTTATTACCTCATATTACATCATTAATCGATTCGTGTGAGAGAGTAAGGGAATCCAATTACGAAGGAGACACAAGACTACTTATACTTATAGTAGGTAAGTTATAATGTTATTTTAATTTTAATATTTGATATTATTATACTTATAATTTATTTTTTATAGTTATTTCATGCCTTTCCTTATTAGTTAAGATTCGAAACGATTGAATATTAATTTCTTCACAACTCCGAATAAACATTTATATAAACTTATTCCATAATTAATTATAGCTTCATTGGGCTTCAGGTATAAAGGTTTTTCATTGCTTTCGTAGATTCAAGTGAGCAGTTGATATCGTATAATGCTTTTTAAAGGTTACCCGTTTTCTTTAAATTTAGCAGAAACCTTCGGTGGCAGGTTTCACCAAGTTTTCAGTGCTTTTACTAGTGAAAGTGAAGGATTTCCCTAGTAAAAGCATCGAAAACTTTCTGAATTATGCTACCGCACATGCATGCACCGAAACATGCACCCCAACATTTTACCATAAACGGGTGAAAGGTTTGGTTTTTAAGAATGTAGGTTTGTTTTTTTGCATCGCATTGTATATGTTACCGCTAAAGTTGATAATTAGTTAATCTGAAGAATACCTAGGTAAACTTAAGATTAACTGATTTCTGTCGTTAATGTGCGGATTTTTGAGTTTTTCGCATTTTACCTAGGGAATCTACACTATAACGGCCTCTTGATCGTTAAAGTTCAAAATAGTTTGTTTCGTTCAATACTTTCTGTTAAAATGTTGAGGTGCTTACTGCGCCATGCGCTTACCCCTGCGCAGTTGGGTTTCAATACGTAGTTTGTTGTCATATTTGGTGTTTTGATTTCAAATTTAGAGCGTAGCACTGGTAGTTGTCATGTTGAATGTTAAAACAAAATAATACAAGCAAGTAAGTACTGTAAATTTACATGATTAAGTACAGTATATTACTACTACAACGGGTATTTTGAAACAATTGTGTTGAAGCTCCGACTTCAGAGTGACAGAGATTTCTTTTAACGAAAGCAAATGTCCCAGCTGTTGAAATATCTTTTCAACAAAGGTTAATTCAACAATCGCTGAAACCTGGGTAAGGGTTTAACATATGTAATCGATCGCGAATCCTAGCAATAGTTCAGTGCAAGCTGCCAGCCGATTACACCGCGCTTTCATTAAGATTTGCTAGTTTAAGTGCTCATTGAAATACCCTGTCAAATCGAGATCGAAAACCACAATTGATACAAATCTCAGTTGGTACTTTAATATTCTATTATTATTGTTTTTATATTCTAGTTTTAAAATTGCTATTTCATTACTATTTTTGTGGGATTTGCGTGTTTTGTGTAATATGAAAAAAGTACCGATCCCCCTTTTTTGATTCGTCATTGTTACTGCTTACCCCCAAAACGAGTTTTATTATAGTTAGGGCAGGGGGGTTTGGGGGGGCGGCAGCCCCCCCAACCTCCTTAAACTTTTTATAAAATAAAATAAAATTTTGTACTTTAACGGATCACCCTCGTTAATATGTAAAATAACTGATTACAGGTAGTATGCAGATTAACGAGTGTCTAGTCGGTAGGGTGCAGAATACCTAGGTAATTTCAAGATTACCTAGGTAATCTTAGAAATTGAAAAAAAAATTCGCTCTTTAAAGGATCACCCTCGTTAATCTGCAAATTACCTAGGTTATCTGTAAATTAACTGATTTCCGGACTTTAACTGTAACATATATAATTTTTTAAATTTTTATATTCATAATCTTGCATATCTCTAGTTTGAAGTTTTTATTCACTCAATACCTTTTGAACCATGGACTACGTAACTAAAATGTAATTGAAAGGAAACACCTCTTTCAAAGTACTCCCTAAAACCAAAGAAAATTAAGTTAGTTATGAATTTACGACTTTCAAATCTTTACATCTTAAGAAATATAGTGTCAATAATTTTAAAATTCGGCTTGTTTTTACAAAGTTTTGACCATTCACAACGCGTATAGAAACCGGAATGTGAGGATATTGACATAATAAAAATCAAAGTAATCATCATCAAATAGGACAACAGGTAACATAATAAAATACGCATTAACACTTTAAATTAACTTGATTAAAATGATGATGCCCTCACTTTCCTAAAACCTCCGGTGTTTTTAATTCATAACTCACACAGCTCCTAAGTTATTCATTCAGGAAGTCTTTTCTTAAGAATAATCACATCACAGATTGCCACATCTCTCCGCCAGGAGACTCTTCCGTTTAATGAAGATGTTTCAACCGAGTTAGTTGTTCATTAAAGTTTCGTTTGGAGTCGTTTCTGTAAGCTGTCACGCCTTCGTTTAAAGGTGATAATGCACTACATTGTAGCGACGAAAAGAACCCAGCAGAGGTAAAGAAGACCATCTGTGTTAGAGCTTCGTCATAGTAGTGGGGAATGAGACTTAACTGACTGGTGGTGGGCATTAAACTGCAATCCTCCCCCCTTTCTGTAACAGCTGTCTTCGCCGAGGTGGAAAAAAGGGGAGCATTTGGGGGCTGCGAAATGAGAATATCATTTCCCCATTTCGTCAGATTTACCTTCTTTAAATTATTATTAGAGGGGATGGAGAGAGAGAGTTAGTACTTCGTGTTAAATTACTTTCCAAGCAATAAATGTCAGTAGCTAGTATTAAATTGGAACTCAAAGCTTGGAATTACTGGGAGGCGTGACAAACTGTTGGGGGTAGAAAATTATCTGGTTATGGGGTCATTATAGACTTTCGTAAACTATTTTACCCTGTATAGGTAATACTTTCAGCCTTAGGGACGTGATTATAATGAGAACATAATTAAGAGCAGCTATTATAAGGAATTTATAAGGTTAGCATAGCGGTTGAGAAAAATGAAATTTTAATGCATATAAATAATATGGCCCAAGATTAAGGCTATTATGAATTAAAAACCGATATTAGATGCTAAATATCTTGATAAATAGTTTTCCTTTATTTATGTGCAGGTAAATTTTACGTTATCTTACTAAAGATCTTCATTTAATACTTTTTGAATAAAGTTATCGATTTTCCAAAAAAAGAACCTACAACTTAACTTAAGGAAGTTGAGATATTCTTTCTTATCTTGACAATAAAAAAATTAACATAAACTGAAAAAACAGACAGAAAAATGTTCTAAAAAGGAAATATTTTTTAAGGTTAGCTTATCAAATTCTCGTTAAGTATATTATAAGAAATATGACTGTTTTATTATATCCCACATGGAGAGAAGTATATGTTTTTCTTTATTTTTTGGAAATTTGTTTTTTGCATTATAAAACACACTTTACGCTTCAGAATAAACAGAAAGTAAACATATGTATTGACAGAAAGAAGAATAAACGAATTGAACATATAACCTGGAGTATGTGATCCTATACAAGTGTAATAAAAATCCCAGTATATAATATACATTAAAAAAGAAAAGAATATACTTTAAAACGAGAAATTCTACGTATTCCCAAAAACAATAACTAATTACATAACCTTCTGTGATAATAATTCAGAATTTCCTCACCATCGCCGCGCCGTTTAAATAAAACAAGCAATAAACACCCCCAACACAATCCAGCAATAAACATAACGTGTTTCCTAAACCCAAAAAGGAGATCCCCACATTGCAGTCCTTCCTAAAGAAAAATACTCCAGAGCAGAGAAGGGGATCCAGATATGTGGATTGAGCATCCTCTCTGAATTATGAATATGAGGTGAAAACAGATGCCGAACTATCAACATTTCTTCTCGGCTCGCCAGAGAGCGCAAGAAAAATGGAAGAGCTTTCATTCGGCCAGCTCCTTACCGTGAAATATGCCCCTAATGCTCCCAGTTGGAAACGCAATCATGGCGGCGGACCGTGGCTTTTCTGCTGCGAGATGGGCTTCCGGTCTGTTTTGAGGGACCGGCTGATTCACAAAGCGCTTCTATTTCGATAATACGGTGTGCGATGATGTTAATGCATGAATTTGAGGGGGGGAGGAGCTGGGATTGAAAACATTTCTCTTGAGATATGGTGTTTATTGGAAGAGGAGGTATATAGCTAAGTAAAGTAGATATGGGTGATTCTCTAGAAATGTGAAAAATTCCGGTCCAGGGGTCAAAAATCCATGTATTGTCCTAAAATTAATTTTTCTTTCCAACATTCTGATAGATAGCCTTATGATAAGTATGGCACATAAGTATAACAAATTTTGAAAGCAAAATTTAAGGAATTAAAAACTTGAAAGCTCAAAATTTCATCATTTCGGCTTGTCCCACTACTGACATGTGCTCAAATGAAAGGAATTTTAGTGAACTAAAAGCATATTTTCACCCGATTTTTTATATCATATTATTAATCATATCTTATAGTAGGATATGTATTTGTGGAAGAATTTTTTTTTGAATTTTTCAAATTACATTTTCGAATTGAAACATGGTTGTCCCAGGCAATAGCGTTATTTACCGGACATGAACATTTTAGTTAATTATGAGGCATAAAAAATCACAGAATAAAGCAACTCTTCTTTTAAATAATTAATTACAATCAGAATAAGTGGATATTCACTTTTAGTGCAATTATAAAGTGTTTTACTTGGAAAGTTTTTACTTTGAACAGTTCATGACAGAACGTATGCTTTTAAAACGTCATTATCCTGTCCTCCATATCTCCTAAACCAGTGGTGCCCAACCTACAGCCCGCGGGCCAAATGTGGCCCGCGAGGCTGATCCATGTGGCCCGTGGACTCATTAAATCTTAAAAACAAAAACCACACAGAACTCTTTCAAGAAAAACACGAAATCATGCGAGACATTATGGCACTTCCATCTAAAAGAATATGGTAAAAAAGGAATTCTTCAACATCCAGTATATTTTTTTTCTTTACTTCTCTGGGTTTTTTTCTAGATACAGGGAATTTGCCATTGGATTAATATTTTTCAGTATCTGTTAGCCATTTGAATTCAGTTTATAAGGATCTTTTTAGACGCGAACTTCGAAAAGATGTCCGATTCTAAAAAGTTGAAGATTCACTCGGACTGCTGAAACTTTCAAGAAAAGTGGACAAATTCATATTTCTTCATTCAGCGAGAAAATAAATCGTTGTGTATTATATGTAAGGCGACTGTGAACAAACTGTGTGTTTAGAACAAACATTAGCTGTTCTGAAAGGAACAAAAACTAGTGCTTGATCTCCACTTACAGATAATAATCTTAATTCAGTTTTAAGGATGTGTTACAAATTTGGAGCCAAATTTACAAAATCTAGAATCTTCCAAACAGATGCAAACTTCTCATTGAAAACGGGTAATTTTTCTTTATGTTTAGAAAAATCCTTAAAAGTATTTTTATGTGGCCCGCGAGATAAATTTTCATAAGCGAATTGGTCCTCGTGGAGAATAAGGTTGGGCACCACTGTCCTAAACGAAAAGGAGTAAAAAATTGAAATTTGGATATGTTAGAGGTATTATAATTTTATGGTGAATGTGAAATTTGTAGCCCTAAATATCAAATAATAAAAAAATGGCGAAGGAATTACTTAGAAAAACGTCATTATCCTGTCCCATCATTATCCTGTCCTCCATATCTCCTGAACGAAAAGGAATATATTATTGAAATTTTGATATATTAGAGGTGTCATGATTTCATGGTTATTGTGAAATTTTGAGGTCTTAATCTGAAAAAATAAAGAAATGACGGGATGCTAAAAATCATCATTTTCCTGGCGCGTCATTATTCTGTCCTCCATATCTCCTAAACGAAAAGGACTATATTATTGCAATTTGGATATCTTTGAGGTATCATGATTTTATGGTTATTGTGAAATTTTCAGGTCTAAATCTGAAGAAATAAATAAATGGCGAAATATTTATTTTCTACGTTGTCATTCTCAAAGTAGCAGCGGGCGCGCGGCCACTCTGTCTCGGCGTACCTAAAATGCACATCACGGTTAAGGCCCTTTTCCATGACGCTTTTTTTCCGCGCTGAAAATCGGCACGCGGATGATGTTGGCGAGACTTTGGTTGCCAAAGTTATTCCCTTTGCCGATTTTCATGCTGCCATCTATCAAAAATGTCAGAAGTAATTATACACTGATAGTAAAAATTTTTACAGGCACTAGATGTCCATTACTTTCGTAATATATTAATGTCTGAGGACTTATTTTGTTAATAAATAGCTGTTTTAGATTTTTTGGAACTATTAAATGGGCCACAAAAAGTGTAATTGCAATCGGAACCTGGTGGAGTAGAAATATCTAGTTTAAAATATATTGGGTTCTCCTTTCCATCTCGTTCTCGTCTGGAAAGTTTGTTAAGTTTCGTGTTAAAGTTTCTGAATAAGGCCCTAAAACTATTTTAGTACAAAATCTTTAAAGTAATAAAAAACGCTTTTCAAGATCGTGCTGATCTGATCATGCTGCCATCTGTCAAAAGCGTCACAAGTAATTATACACTGATAGTAAAAATTTTACAGGCACTAGATGTCCATTACTTTCGTAATATATTAATGTCTGAGGACTCATGTTCGTGATAAATAACTGTTTTAGATTTTTTGGAACTATTAAAAGTGTAATAGCAATCGGAATGCGCTTCAAAACTATCAGATCCAATATGGATGACGCTGAAAGTCTTTCAGCGCCGAGAAAAAGTCCATCCATGCCGGGCTGAAAACCGGCTTCGGCGCGCTGGTTGAATACGCCTAGCCATTGGTCCGTAGGACTCACGTGACCACTAAAAAGAGTCAACCAAATCCGCGCGTGTTCGGCGTTCGGTATGGCGATTTTTTCTCGCGCCAAGAGGTCGCCACGCCGAAAACACGCGTATTGGGCGCTGAAAATAAGTCGCATGGAAAAGCAGCTTTAATCACTGTAAAATTTAGATAGGAATTTTTCCCACACTAAATGTATTTAAACTTTACTGCCGCTTATTGTATATCAACTAGGACGTGTTCATCTAACATTATTAAAAAATTCAGAAGTTTTGAAAGAAATTTTATTTTTTAAAATTTGTGTTTTCATTTCTTTAGATTTCTAGAGAATCACCCATATAGTATGCAACTGTACTTTGGACATTTAAGGTGTGCGTACTAGGGTGTATCGAAAAAATACTTTTTTCGATTTTGATGATCCAATAGTGCGGAAAAGTTGTCTAAGGTGCCAGAGAGTACCTGTGAATTTTTTCAGAATTTTTGGATAAGTTCTTAAGGTGCCACATGGGCCCTGAAGTTCCCCATGTTAATCCAATGAGGCGCGCAGCCAAAAAGGCCGAAAATTCGTTTTTCGCCCCTCATTTCTCCCCTAATCACACGAGGAATGTCTTCCCTCCAGTTATGGACCCTATATTATCTAGGCTATCCGACAAAACTTGAATAATAGCCTAAATATCTATAATACGTTTTTTGTATGCTCAAATTTCGTCGAAAATCACGTATTTCCTCGTTCAAATCAGATCCCACAATCAACATAATATAGAGATTTAAGTAAATGTTCAAGTTTTGTCGGGTACATACATCACATCATACATCATATTAAGCACACATCTACGTATTAAGCAAGGGTAGCATACATCATATTAAGTCCACAATTAGGGCAGAAATGAGGGGCGAAAAACGAAATTTCGGCCTTTTCGGCGACGCGCCCCATTGTATTAACACGGGGAACTTCAGGGCCAATGTGGCACCTTAAGAAATTATCCAAAAATTCTGAAAAATTCATAGGTACTCTCTGGCACCTTAGACAACTTTTCCGCACTAAAGCGTCATCAAAATCGAAAAAAAGTTTTTTTCGATACACCCTAGTGCGTACTGAACGTACCCTCACTGGTCCGAGCGTGACTGGAAAGCATAGGGAGATAGATGAGTTCACGATCCGTTAAGTGGCCATATTAAGTATTCATTATGTTTTGAATTATAATTGAATCGTCAGTTTGAAGAAGGGAATAAGTCCAAAAACCAAGTTTTGAGAAAACGAAAAAAACTGTATAAGTAATGGAATTTTTAGTGCATAGCCACCTAATTTTTACTGGAAGTTCAGAACCCTATTTAAAAAAACGAGCAATCATCAACAAAAACATAAGTAGATTCAAAAATATTTTACAGTCAAAATAAGTTGATGGACTTATTCCCTTCTTCCACCTTATGAAATTTTTCTAATGAAAAAATCTTTAAAAACCCCTAAATACACATTTAAATTATATTTCTAATTAGTTTACCAAACAAAAGGGTGAAATAAAAAGAATAAGACAAAAAAAATTCAAAATTATAGTGAAACTGAGTTATTAAAGCAATATCAATGGAGTGAGTGAATATGAATGGAGTCAAACATTCCCAGCATAAAAAAAGTTTGAAAAAAATTGAAATTAAGAGAACATTTTATTTTAACTTAGTTTACAGCACAAATAATATGAAAAGAAAGAAAGATTAACTTAAATTCCAATATATCTTAAAAAATACAATGAATGGACATCGATTTCACAACTTCAAGGGGTGATATCTCCCTATAGGGGTTAGTTATTTCTCCCCTCTTTTCACCCATGTGTAGAGCAAAGCTGGGAGATGGTTTTGAGCAAAAATGTCAATTTGTCCTTTTTTGGACTTATTCCCTTCTTAAAACTGACGATTCAATTATAATTGTGTTTCATTTTTAAATTAATTAATTGATGAACTATACTCAATGTACATCTAATAACCACTGATTATGTCACTTACACTTTTGTATTTTTAATGTAGTTTGTAATGTTAGTGTTGAAAACATAAATTAATGATAGTTTAATGTTTATCGCGTTTGTTTTCTTTAGAATACGAAACATAAAATAAAACACAAACTGTTCCATTGTAACACTGCAAATGAGTTCGTCTTCATACTATATTATGGGTTATAAGATTATTTTTTTCAAAACTGCAATTATTTTTTCCAAGATTTAAGTACAGTCGGAGTCAAAAAAAACGTTCCAAGGACTGTTAAGAGGAATCTAGACCTTAACCCCGTACGCATGGTATAGGAAAATAGGTTTGAAATATTTCGCCAGTCCCGATCGCCAAAGGTTTGCCACTTGTTAAAATTACAATAACCCACAAAACTAAGCCAATCCTTTAGTTATTTGTAATATTTGCGTCTCTCAATGTAGATCCCGGTAGCGTAACGGTTAGAGCGCTGGTGTTGTATGAGTTAAGTCGAATTTGAACGTTTTCTGCAACTTCTTGTGCTGATTTTATAATTTTTAAGAGTTAGAAGTTATTAATAAGTGATTATAAATTATATTTAGTTTTTATTGGATATTTAAAAGCTTTTTTTAATCTTATTTTCTATTGGGGTAACCTTTTTTACAATCGTCCAACAAATATTTTTTATTTTTGACATTAGGGGATCTTTTATTTTTGTATTTTTTTAAACTTAATAAAAATGTATTTTCAAAAGCTATTCTTATTTTAGCTTTGTTGTTTTTTAATGTTTGATGTTTGGATTCATTTAGTAGAAGTTTTTAGAAATACTCTTTATTTTTCATCCAATTCGATCCCAATTTTTCTCAATTCGTTAAAATAAATTTTAAAAAATTCCCCCAGAAAATTATACATATACAATTGCGGAGTAAACGATCCTGATGAACGCCTTATAATAAAGAAAAATAAAATGAAGCAAAGATATTTTAATTTAACTTCGAAATAGATTTATTTTCAAGTAGAATATCATAACTTTCCTTATTTCCTTCTATCAAAAAACAATTTGTCGTGAAGGACAGTTATACTTAAATCTAGTTTTGGTATACAACCATGGAGGGATACAAAGTACAGAGAGTGAAATCTGGGGGCACACTGTAAACCTTCGGGATCGGGAATTTTCTGGGGGGAGCTTATTTCCCTCCAGTGACTCCACCCCGTGCGGATTCAGGGGGATGGCACTCTGGAATATGACCCCCCTTGTGAACCCAAAAAGTTTTAAAATGAGTAAAAACCCTACTTTTAACAGGTCTAATTTCAAAATAGTGTTCTGGGGGAGGACCCCGATACCCCCTTTTAGTACCACAAGGGGATCTTCAGTGATTATTTTTAGGAAATCCCCAATATTTTGACATTTGGGAGAAAAAGTAAAGGTAATAGTGTTGAAAAGTGCCCCTATACCTCTAATGGTAACACAAGGGGATCTTATATAGAAAAATGCCCCCCTTGGAGCCGTGCTGGATCCGCGCCTGCTCCTACCATCTATACAACATGGAAGAGTTAGGGAAGCAGCATGGAAGTGTCCGAATGCCTCTTTCACCCCGAGTATAAATGGTTACCGCATCTGGATGCAGCTTGAGCCCAGGACGAGGATGTCTGTCGTGAGATATAGACTGGAATCATTAAAATAATTTTTAATAATTTAGTGGTGACCTAGTAACTGAAAATATTATTAAATCTTTCTCTCTTTATTAAATCTCTCACCAATCTTTAAACAAAACTTTCTTGAATAGGTAAAGCAATAAACCTACCCTTTCATTGGCTGGATCAATCTGTAGCTGTTCATTCATGATCATGTATCCCGAATGAGGGATGGCTACATTGGATTGAACTCGCATGTGTTTGTGTAATGCTTTTTAGAAATTTTAGAAGCCGAACATTTTAACTGGAATTCGGGAAGAGGGGAGGTAAGAGAGAATGAATTGAGAGGCATTATAGAGGGGGGAAATTGTGTCCTCCTTTCTAGTTCTCATAAGTCTATGGAACTGTCCCTCAACTCCAGGGGATACAGGGAGGGGTAGCTACCCTCTAAATCATGAGAGTAAATTACTTAAACTTTAGTCTTAAGTAATTAATTTTCAAAAATTTAAATTATGAAAACTGGGATCACTTGGGTTCACCTATGTCAAAGAGGATTAAAAATCAAAAATAAGATATCTCCCCGGGCAGTATCTAGGAGGCGGTTAGGGAGTTGAACCCTCTATAGAGTTCTTATGTCTATTTATAGGCATTTTCCCTTGAAAATTCTAGAGATTATACGAGTGATCGATCCGGGGTGTTACCTAAATATTCCCCAATGTCCCAGAACAATTCACAAAGCTACTCTTTAGGGTCAAATTACAAAACATTTCGGAGATGGACCCCAGACCCCCTTTGTTTGGGGCTAAGTATATTATCTTAAAAACTTTTGCATTATTTTCACAAAAGGTCCAAATCCCATCTCGAAGCAAAACTCTGGCCCATCATCCCGGGTTTTAAAATGGTTCTCCACAAGCACGAGAAAGATCGACTATGCTTGCTTCGCCCTGAGCAGAATCCTGGGTACGCTTATGCAACTCAACCAAATATCTGTATATTAGAAATATAGCTTGTTCCCCACCCCCGAGACTGCTTAGTACAATTTCAATAGTCTCCAAAGCAAATTATTTTTTAATTTCTTAACAAAACTACTACTACTAACTTTTACTAAATCCGTAGAGTTCCCATTATTAAGTCATATAATTAAAATTCCGTTACAAATACAAATACAAATTAAGTCGACCAACTACAGGCTTAAGCCCAGCAAGGTTGGTCCAGTCTTTTTAACTCAAACTACCGGAATCCCAGTATCTGTCAATTTTCCTCTTGAACTCTTTTACCCCTCTTGAATTTACAATTGTTTCAGGCAACGCGTTACCCCACGATTTAAAAGAATTTATAATTATTATTTATTTAAAATAACTTTAAAAATAGTTAAAATAGAATTATTTTCTGAAATAGTACAAAGAATTATGTTTAAACTTGTATTCGCCTGAATAAGCTTGGTAAAAAAATTCTTAAGAAATTTCTCTGATTAAAAAATTTCTTTAAATAAAATATTTTTTCCAGTGTGAAGTTAAAAATACCTTTAAAAAATTACTTACTTATCGGAGTTGGATTTTTTAATGATCATAGTGGAAGATCCAGAGTTCCAAGTAAATTTCATAAATAATTATTTTAAGATTTAGGAAGAAACTTTAACGGCTGCTGAGAAATACGATTGAGTGCTTTGAATAAAAAATCAGGTAAGAATACTCCTCCACAGAGATTGGATCATCCGTAAATAAATTTCAACATCAATCGTAATGACTTTGAGAATGATCCGCATTGAGGATCGAACCCGCGAATTTCCGATTACTAAGACGTTACTCTAACCACCATACTACTATTTTAAAGCATTTTTATTCGAAAAAAAACTGCGCCAAATCATGGATAACCAGCCAAATATGTTTCCTTAAATTAGATATTAGAAAATTGTTCTCGCCAATCTTTTCCTATATTCAGCGATTCGTTGAAATTTCAAATCCTGCAATCCCGTTGCTTAACTTTTGGAACGATTTTTTTGACTCCGACTGTACCTATTACTCAATGGTTCGCCATTTTTGTTTTACTGAAACTTGACAAATGAGTCATACAACGCCATACACCACAGTAAGCAAGCCCAACCAAAATGATTTTATTGAAATTAGAATTATGTTCATTTTAAAAACGCGTATGTGACTTAAATCCAATATCCACCATATATTTATCATCTATTAAAAATTAAAAGCTTGAATTTGTTATGTTCATAAGTCTGAGTTTACTTATAAAGTCTGTCTATTGAAATATAAGCTACTTGACTATGTTACGATTTAACTTGGGGAGATTTAAGATGGTTAAGATTTAAGATGGGCCGTGGGGAGCCTGGTGGTTAAAGCACTGGCGTCGGGAACGGAGGGTCTCGGGTTCGATTCCCGACACCGCTGAAGACCCACCGAATATGCGGAGTACGTTCTCATTTCATCTGTGTGTCCGAAAGTCCTGTGGTCTGTCTTTGAGCAGTTTACCATGAGTCTAGGTCGTAAGGAGACTATTTCCCTCCCCTTCAGAGACATGGCAAACTTGTGGAGATGGCGATAGAGAGTAGCGGCTTCAATCATCCCAGGCTTAGGTTGGACTCCTACCATTCATGGACCTCACTCTTTCAGGAGCCACACCCATCCTGTACGTTTTGCGGATGGAGCTTGATATTCCAAGTGACATAAGAAAAAAAGGCACAAGAATTGATTTATATGTTAAGCCCGTGTCTAAAAAACAACTGCATGTATAATACTCATAGGTTATTTTGTTATAAAATATATTATTTGTTTATTTCCAAAGCAATCCAATCTCTCGAAATATTATTTTTGATATCCAACATCAAATTTCTTCCACAAACCCAGACAAGAATTTTGTTTCTCGTTTACACCCACTTTTCGACATGAAAAATCAATATACGATAGACGAAATTTTTCACATATTGAACTAGATAGAACTTTGTAGGAAAGCCTTTCATCAAATCCAACACCCTACAAAAAATAAGGGTCAGATATGGCCCTCCAGATTCCCAAACCCATTAATTTGACATCCTGTTGGCGGGATAAGGGAGAGAAATCCCCCACTGCATTTACTTGATCCCGGCCTGCAGATTCTTTCTACTTTCGGCCTAAATATTTTATGTGTCATTAGTTAAGGGCCATGAAAGGCCTTCTTCACTCTTTGGTGGCCGAATTAGGATCGTTGATAGGGGCGATTTAACAGATCAAGGAGGCTTTGGAAAGGCGGATACTCTTTAAAAATAGATCCTATTCTTTTCACATATCTTCATGTGGAAAAATTATAAGGGCAAACCTAAAATCTTGCCCATCTTTTTAAAAATTAATATGAAAGAGAGATAAAAATACGACAGTTGTTGCATACTACTTGGGTGAATCATAAATTTCCGAACACAATTTTTTGGAAAATCGGTAATTCAAAAAATTTTAGATGGATGACTTGACGATATTTAGAAAAAAATCGGATTTCTTAACGACGCCGACGCATGAAAATAGGAAAAACGATAGAACGATAGGTCACAGTAAGACAAACCAACCACCTGGTTTTCAACTTTTAAATAGATTATTAACAATTAAAAATCGCGGTGCGTGGTTTTGCCCCGTGCGGGTTTTTACCCCCACCTACCCTGCAAGATTTTTTATCTAATTTGAAATTTTCATACACCACACCAAAAAAATCGATGGGAAAAATCGCACAAAAAAAGTCGCAAAAATAAAAACTCGCACAAAAAAGGTTCGCACAAAAACAGGTTTGAGTGTACAGTTGAGGAAAAAAAATAACTCAGTTGTGATTTCTGGCGAAAAAATTGGGTTAGGAAGACAAAATAGGGGTCGTTTTTCATTAATTAAAGTATTCTTTTACCAAAAACATTTTAGAGTCCGTAGGGGGTCGTCTTCATATTAAAAGAAACACTAACTTTTTGCCTAACACTAAACACTAACTAACTTAATGCCAAAAAATCATCATAATTAATAATTATTAAACATTTAATTAAAATATAACCTGAATATATTTACCTAAGTATTAAATATAGTTAAATGATTATTTTTTCTTTTAATTAATACAAATTAATTAATTCCTTATAATTTAAGGCTTTTTATTCCATTAATTAAGCAAAAATAACAATATTTTCAAAAAAAAAATGAATTTACTAGCTAAAATGAAAGTAATTTTAAAAATATCAGTTATTTAATTCATTTCATAAGAATCGAACGCTTTTTTATGAAATAAATAAGGAAACACTAGCATTTCACTATGGGTAAAACCACGGGGTTATTCGTGCCTGACGTCCCTTTTTAGGGACGCTTTTTGATTGTCCAAAACAAGGTCAAGATAAAATATTTTGGAAAAATAAAAAAACAACCCAACTGATTTAATGTATAAACAGTAGTATATATCGGCTTTGAACATTTTTTTATAATAACAACTAGGATTTTTAAGCTTTTTCTTTTAAAATTTTTAAAAAAGTACTTTTCTGAAAAATTCTATCTTCCAACTTTAAAAAAAGAGAAAACAATTTTTAAATTCTGCTTGCTTTCTTCTTGTGTTTTTGTGTTGTATAAGGATCAGAGATACATCAGTGCAAATTTTGATACCAAGAAACAATTTTTGCAGAAATAGGAGGATTTTTAACAGTATACTTTATACTTTGTACATCCAAGTGTAAATCTAAAAGAAACATAATTATTGTCAATCATCTATTAAAAAAGTATCCCATTGATGGATAGAAAATAATCTCAATAGAACCAGGGAACCAGTATGAAAAATCTCAAACACGAAATAAATAAATAAAAAAATTGTACAGTTTATTCTGTTGCTTATAAAATGCCGTAGATAGGAAAACTAAATCCATGTATATTTGAATGCAAATCCTTGTATATTTGGTGGAAATAAATAAATAAATAAAAAGCTGACTTCAGAGAGATCATTTCTTAAAAATCAAGACTTTAACATTCTTCAAAAGGGAACTTGATTGGTGGGATAAATATCTGCTCTTGCTTTTCCTCTTATAGACCTAAAAAAAATTCTGAGAATGTTGCGATTTCGAATAAAAGGCTCATATGAATACAGTTACTCCTTAAAAAATTTACAAATCCCTACAAGACGTTTCTTCTTATGTTTTTCGGGCCAAACTTGTATTTTTCCCGACTTACTGTTTATTCCGATCAAATTCTAAATTTCGGAATTCTGATTTCAAATTCTAAGATATAAAACATCATTTAATCAAAATGGGTAAATAAGTAAAAAATACTCAAACGAACATTAAGTTTGAAATAAATCACGGCCACATTTATGTTATCATGAAAATTAATTAGGGTAACTTGGGGTAAGTGGGACCCCTTTTTGGCCTAGTACAATTTTGGAAAATCATAGAAAAAAATCGAAAGGAATTATTTTGTACTTGTTGACTAATTTCGTTAAAGAGTCTATCGATAAACAAAAATTTATCAGAAGTTTCTAAAATAAATCTTTACATTTTTCTTAACTGTCTTTTTATCAAAAATGAGATGGGTGACCCACTTACCCCAATAGATGGGGAAGTGGGTCAGCCCCTCTTTTTTTATATTTACAGCAAGCAAAACTTAAAAGGAAGTAAGTGGATCTTACTTGATAAAAAACAGTAAATTTCAATATAAAATATTTTATTGTAACTGTATCCATGAGTGAGAAATATACTCACATCAAAATCAATATGACAAGGTAAGAATAGAATGAAAAGCAAACTAAGTATTTTAAAGAATGTTTTGAAAGACCAAAGGGATATGTGTTACTTTAGCATATAAAATAGTGTTGAAAAAACATAATAAGGTTGATCAAGATTTACTTTGGATCTTTAATACACATTGTAAAATAAAAAAGAAATCGGACACACTAAATGAGAATGAACACTATTGATGAGATATTTCACTTAACTCACCATAACTTAAATTAAAACGCAAGTTTGATATAAAATGTCGATCAAACTATTAATAAATTTTGAAGTTGTGAGTAAAAGGTCTTGCTTCTATAAATTGAAATTTTCTGAAAATATTATGGGAAATTGTCCCTATAACCCCCCTGAAATCCGCCCATGTCTTCAGTAATAGTTCCTATATCATATGGGACCCTCTAGAACCACTTATATCATAATAAGGGGTCTCACTTACTAAATAAAGAGGGGTCCCACTTACCCCACACTGAGGGGTCCCACTTATCCCAACCATGCTAAAACTATGGGGTAAGTGCCAAGTGGACCCCCGTTAAACACTTCAAAATTAAAAATTTTGAAACATTTCAAATTGCCGTATGTATTTTAGGTCAAACTCTGCAAAACAGTTCAATAAACATTAAAATCTAATGAAGACTTACCTGGAAGTACTTCTTTGAAAAATACGTCTTGAACTCTCCAAAAAATCCATTTTGGGAATCTATTTTAAATTAGTTCTGTAATCTTAAAAATAAATTAAACAAATCTCGAATATATGCAAAACTCATCGGTGTGACAAGCTGTTACATAATCAATGCGAGTATGTGTGAAATTTCCCGTACATAGTATAGTGTTAGGCGGTGGCCCACTTACCCTAAAGCCCTGGATAATCTACCATAAGTAGCGACATCACGCTCAATCGGCCGCCATTATGGGGAGAACTCACTACTAGTCCGGATAGTCTAGCTTATCGTCGCTAGTAGTGAGTTCTCCATATAATGGCGGCCGATTGAGCGTGATGTCGCTACTTAAGGTAGAGAATCCAGGGCTTTAACTTACCCTATTGACCCACTTACCCCAGTGACCCACTTACCCCAAGTAACCCTATATTAACTCGTAAATTAAAGCTTTCAAAGCAGCAGTTTAAAATAAATTATTCATTTAATCAACTTCAATTTTTTTTAAAAAATATTTCTTTGTCCTTTAATGAATACTATCCTTTCATTTAATGAGTGATCGTTTTCCCCATGCTCTTGAAAAAATCCGAAACACTGATGAAAAATACCGAATAACACTTGGAAATTATTTATTTCCTGATTACTGTTATAATTTGATCGATCGAATAATTCTAGGAAATATGCGATACAATTTCAAAATCAAAGTTAAAAATGAATATAATTCAATAATTCAAACCGATTTCGGAATTGCATTGCCTCTTATAGTATGTTGTAATAAAATTAAATTGCTTGAGTTACTTTATTTTCAAAGAGATGATGGAATGGAGGTGTAATTTTATTTCTTCAAACAGTGTCAAATCATAATGTGCAATTAATTATGATGCAAGGCCAATAAAAGATCAAACTGATTTAGTTTACACAATTCAGTAGTAGTAGATTGTAATAAATTTATATGGCCTGTTTCTAAAAAAATGCAGCAAAAGCTTTGAAAACTTTTTAAACTTGGAAATGTCGTAAATGTTAACAATACAAATTCACCAAAGTACACCGACAATTAATTTAATACTTATCCTTAAAAATAAGTATGGAATGCCACATTCGGTTTGCGCCGGAAAGGTTCATAGAGAAACTTGAATATAGTTATCTGTATGAAATTCTAAAAACATTCATATACGCAGCGTGGAATGGAATAATCAAGTTTTTATTGGGTGGGTAGGGTGGCCCATTTTTCGAAAATTGAAAAAAAATTGTCGTAGATGAATAGATCTCTGATAAAATGTTATTTACACCATGCAAAGAATATTTCTGTGCAGAGTTTGAGCATACTTGTTGAAACCCCCTCTATGGACACTAGTCACACCTCGCCGTTTAACTTCCGCTTTAAGCTGAAAACTCCAATTACTAGATGACCAGATCATTTAAAATTTAAAAAAAAGTAAATAATATTTCGAATTAGTAATTTGAATTTTCTGGTAACTTTTATTATTTAATAAGCATAAATAATATTTCGAATTAGTAATTTGAATTTTCTGATAACTTTTTATTTAATAAACATGAATTTATGTTTTTTGTCTTAAACTTCGTTGTAAATTTAAGATGTTTTGAAATAAAATTTATCAGTGAGGCAAGACGGCATCTTAAGATGGAGAAATAAACCCTATAATTAATGCATTTCAACAATGCAATCGCAGTTTCCATCGGTAAGTTACTTTCGGTTGACACCGCCCATATGGCTCCGAAACATTTTGGCACTTCTTAAGGAATGGATCACAGAATTGGTCCCCCTGTTATAATTATCCAAATAATATTACCTAATTTAACACGATGCGCACACGCCCTTAAAGTATGAAGGGAAGTATCTTCTCAAAAATGTATCTTTGAAGGTGATACCACACATATACCCTCTGCACAGGCATCTTAATGAAGAATGTGTAGGAGATGATACACTCGACCGAACCCCCCCATGATACTCCACCGACCACTCGCACAATGGGAAGGGGGGAGGAACTCGCTGAGATAAGCGCGCATTTGATGCTCAAGACAGAAACTTAACTCCAAGTGCTCATTTACCACAGAACATTAATATTTCACTCTAAGTAGTAACACAATTGAGGGTGCTTGGGATTCAAGCAACGTTTGCTCTATGACAAAATGGCATTTTAAGTGCGAAATGCCTCCTCGTACTTAAAGGAATTCGTTAGGATGAATATACTCTCGGAGGCGTGTGCATTTGAATCCGACACATTTTCGAGCTTCTTCGCAATCACGAGCGCTATGTATCACGCGAGGGTGAGGGAAGTCAGGGGCAGAAACTGTATCTTTCGGCTTGAAATGTTTGTTTGGTCGGTTGTGGGGTACGGTTGGGGTAGATATTTCATTCAGAATAAACGCTTGGTGTAACTTGAGTTTTTCAATGCAGTTTTGATGGTTGGTGTTAACCCATTACTGCCTGACGTCCCTTTTTAGGGACGTTTTTTTAAAATTCTCCTATTTCTACAAAAATTGTTCCCTTTGAATCAAAATTTGCACTGATGTATCTCTGATCTTCATAGAACATAAAGAACACAAGAAGAAAGCAGAATTTTAAAATTTTTTCATTTTTTGTTAAAGTTGGAAGATAGAATTTTTCAGAAAAGTGCTTTTTTAAAAATTTTAAAAGAAAAAGCTTAAAAATCCTAGTTGTTATTTTTAAAAAATTTCAATTCCGATATATATTACTGTTTATACATTAAATCAGTTGGGGTGTTTTTTTATTTTTCCAAAATACTTTATCTTGACCTTATTTTGGACCCTCGAAAAGCGTCCCTAAAAAGGGACGTCAGGCACGAATGCCCCCGTGGTTTTCCCCATAGTGAAATGCTAGTGTTTCCTTTATTTTTTCATAAAAACGCGTTTGATTCTTATGAAATGAATTAAATAACTGATATTTATATAATTACTTTAATTTTAGCTAATAAATTTATTATTTTTGTTTATTTTTTTTGGAAAATACTGTTATTTCTGCCAAATAAATGGAATAAAAAGTCTTAAATTATAAGGAATTAATTAATTTATATTAATTAAAAGGAATAAATTAATTATTTTACTATATTTATTACTTATGCAAATATATTCCGGTTATATTTTAATTAAAAGTTTAATAATTATTAGTTATAATTACTTTTTGTCATTAAAATTGCCAAAAAAGTCGCTTTGGTGATAAATTTTCGGCTTTTTTTCTAATTAGATGTCGCTAATCATTGTGTTCTATACTGCAGATCAATCTATATCATCTGGCTTGCTAATGCACATCCCACTAATGCTTGATTTTTGGGGAGAAATTCGTGTTCCGCACAATTAAATTAAATGAAATGAAAAAATTATGGGCATTTGAAAGACTTAAACTTCACAAATTGAGATATTCTGATGGATTTGAGGTGTTTAAAAGTAATTAATACTTAATATTAGGTAACACATAAACAAAGAATGCCTTTTTCAATTAAAAACCTTAATTAATTTGCAATTAACATAGATTTGGGAGGAAAAAACGTGTTTTAGAGCATAAAAAATGCTCAAATTACGTTAATTAGGGTTAATTTTACAGTTAATTGGATAAATAATTAATATTTTTTGTTCATATTCATGTTACAGTATGGTTCCGATCACTTTTGCTGCACTTAAAAAGGTAGAAGATGTTTTTGAGGCTTTAAAAAAGTTTTCTACCATGCGTTTACTATAAGGAAAAACAACGGGGGCATTCGTGCCTGACGTCCCTTTTTAGGGACGTTTTTTAATTTTGGTGTAGAAATTAAAATTTTAACCTGGAATTTTTTTCACTATTTTTCCAGTTGATTTTGGGCTATTTACTATGTTTTTACCAAATATTTAAGAAAAATAAAAAGTTGGGCATTAATGGGTTAAGTTTTTTTTGTTTCAAAAATGGAATAAAAATAAGTTCTTATAAAAATGCTTTCTCTGATAAATCCCTTACTTAATGTTCCATAAAATATGTGGAATGAGGAAGATTCATGTTTTTTAAATTTTTGGTTTGGGTGTATATTAATACAATATAAGATGTGAAAAATCCAAATCTGCAATCCAAATTTTTCTCAAAAATTTATTTTCTGAGATATAGAAGAAATAAAAGTTGAAAAAGTCGTAAAGAAATGATGCAATCGCAAACTCTCAAAAATCAAATTTGACGTCACTCGACACTAAACAAAAGGCATTGTTGATGTTTATTCATTATTAAAATAAAAGGTCTTTATGACCTCATGGATTTGGTCTAGTTTCACTAGACCATTTTTTACTAGACTATATACATTTTCCATAAATATTTTAATTTTAAGGGAAAAAATCTTAAAATATAAGAATGTAATGATTAAAAATTAAATTATTTGATTTTATTTTGTTGTTTTCATAGCTGGTTTAACTTTTAAATTGGCAATTATAGAGCTTTTCTTTCTTAAATATTTAATTCTGAGGTTTTCATACTTAAAATAGTGAGTAAAGCAGATCCACTCTAGTAGATAAATGGAGAAATAAGCGTTTTTAGCCATAAAATCGTTAATTACTTGTAAATATTCGATTTTCGAACTTTGAAAACTTGATAGTGATCGCCCTCGCCTCAAGATGCGTCTATATACCAAGTTTTGTCTACCCCGGCTGCGTAGTTTAGGAAGAGATGCGAGTTGCAGTCGTTTTGACATACCGAGTGACATCACGAATCTGAGATCGCTGTTTTTCCCGCCTTTTCCAGAGCGCAAACTTTAAGCCGCAATAAAAAAATAAATAATGATCAGAATTAAAAAAATATTTCGGTTTTAGGGTTTTCTCGTAAGGTTGGATCGATTTAAAGAATAAAATAAAAATATGAAACTTCCTCATTATACAAAGTTGTTGTTGTTGTTGTTGTTGTTGCATGCCCTCATGGTCAGCAGTGCTAGACCAGGTCCATGACATTAAATACCCTTAAAAAGTCCAACACCGTCAATGGATCGTCAGTCAAGTCCTGTTTAGTGAGCCCCAGGCACGCGAGGATGTGTTGAGGTGAAGCCTGCTCAGTGGAACAGTTGTTACAAATTCCATAGATCTTGGATCCCTCGGAAAATTTCATTGTTTTCAGGTGGCCACTACGAAAGCGGGCAAGAACAGTCTGGTCCTGTCTATTGAAACCTTGAACCAGGGAGCCTCCCGGTTGTGAACAGTGATACCATGGGTGCTTTGGGGGGACATTCCAAGTGGTCTTGTTCTTGTGTTTTATTTTTGAGAAGATCTCCAAATAGGTGAGAGGTTCTAACGGCACAGAGGCCTCACAAGCACCAGCCTTGGCTAAAGTGTCCGCAATCTCATTACCCTGAAGTTCGACGTGGGAAGGAATCTACTGCAGGTGAATCCGATGAGATATGGAAAGTCGTTTTAATTTGTTGAGTATTGAAACTCCAACACTATCTCTCACACTTTGCCAATTTGTCAAGTGCTGTATTGCACTTCTACTATCTGACAGAATCCATATCTCGTTTCCATGGGGAAGAACCGCAAGATATTCAAGGGCTTCATCAATGGCTATTAGCTCACTGCGAAATACTGAGCAGTAGTCGGGATTTCTCCTCTGAATCCATAAGTCTTGATCTTGCAATTTGATGTAAATTCCACTTCCAGATCGATTACAATCGTCTCTACTGCCATCCGTATATACCTGAACGGCATCATTTGGAATCTCGCCAATTCTCTCAAGAGCTATTTGCCTTAGATAGGCAGTAATATCTGTTTGTTTGTTCACATGTACAGGCAAGTCAGAATGGAAAAAGACACCGTCAAGATCATCCGTTGGCTCAAGACATTGTGTCAGGTGATGTGATTCTACAGCCCTTTCTACAAGATTAAAAGAGACCATTTGGCTAAAGGGACTTTTTCTCCTAAGTCTCTGGTTATTACACCAGTCTTTGAAGTAGGTAGAAGTACGATTTTGAGTACCAAGTCCGCTGAGTTTGCTGTAGTATTTTGTTAGGCAAGCACGTCTCCTAAGGTTAAGGGGCTGAAGGTCAGCCTCGAAAAGCACAATATCGCTGGGACATGTATTTCTCAGACCCGTGATGATCCGAGCAGCGCTGAGCTGGACCTTTTCAAGTTTCTGAAGATTTGTAGCAGAGGCGCAACAGTAAATTGGAATTCCATACTCCAGGATGGGTCTGATCAGAGAGATATACGTGCTTCTAAGTGTGCTAGCATCCGCACCCCAATCACGCCCTGAGATATACCTTAAGATGTTGAGTCTTTTTCTTGCCTTCAGTAGGGTGGGTTGGGGTAAAATGGGTCAATTTTAAGGTACTTTCACATTCTAAGTTTTATTTCATCAAAACTATTTCTTTTTAATGATTTCTCTCAATTGGATCTTGACATTACAATCCTTCAGAACATTTTCATCTAATTTTATCAAATATTTTTTAGTTATAAGTTGGTTAAACTTAGCATCAAAAGTAATGACCTATTTTACCCAAATGTGGGGTAAAATGGGTATCATTGCAAAAAGATGTCAAAAATATATTTATTACTAAATATACATGAAAATAAGAAAAAAGGCAATCGGCTAAGCCGTTTTTATCTGAAAAAATTTGTTTTAAGTTGCACTTTAATGAAATTGTAAAAGTCCAAAGTTAATGAACATTGTTCAAATTTAGGAATTAAAATACTTCGTTTAGATAAAAAATAAATTTGTATGACATTTCAATGTATATTTAAAGGAAATAAGTTAAAAACATTGTTTTAACTTAATACAGAAGGCCTCCGAACTATGACCCATTTTACCCCAAGCACAAAATATTGTTATAAAAAATAAAATATTTTATATTTTTCTAAGCTGATTGGCTTGAAATGTCCGTCAGACTTTCTTTCATGGAAAAATATTACAAAAGTCTGCTGTAATTTATTACAATATATAGATATTTTGGAAGTTAGTAAACCCTGTTTTTTCGATGACATCATTTACGGTTCAAATTAAATATTTTTTCAGTCCTCAAATTCATAAATCTTAATTTTTGACAGTCGAAAAATATTGCCAACAAATAAAAGATTATAATACAAAAAAAGTAGCGAAAATTATTCAATTTAAATTTGATTTATATCGAGTTAATTAAAACTGACCCATTTTACCCCAAGACCCACTTTACCCCAACCCACCCTACAAGATGATCAATATGTTTGTTTCCAAGAATTTCAGGGTCTAACACAAATCCCAAATATTTTGGATGTTTATCCACAGCTAGTGGTTGATCATTCAATGAGATATTAGGATGAAAATTATATAGCTTTCTATTGGTTGTGAAAAAGCTAACCGTAGACTTAGTTGGGTTGAAACAAAGTTTGTGATCTTCCGAGAAATTCTGAATGTCCTCAAGGACAAGATTAATGTCTCTCTCCAATTTCATCACGTCAGAATCGGACTTCCAAAGGACGATATCATCCGCGAAAGCACCGACCTCACATTTCTTCTTGATGATACCCTCTATACCAGATAAGTAAAGGGAGAACAAAGTTGGACTCAGTACTGATCCCTGTGGTACCCCTTGAGAGATCCTAAAACCTCTGGAAAGGGAATTGTTAAACTTTACTCTGATATGCCTATTTCTCAAGAAATCGTAGATCTGTGGCAACGCGAGTTGCCTACAGCTCAACTCCAGTGACATGGGTTATATAAGTGTTTGTTTTGGTTGTACCCTCTGCTATTCTATTTTACTTGTGAGCGCTGGTCGCTCTAGATGTTAGTTAATAAATGCATTTTACTTTTAAGCAGTTCTTTATTGAGTTCACTTAAATGGTGACCGCGTTCGGTAGATATTGCAACCTGTACGATATTGCAACCTGTTATAATATTGCGATAAAATGGCGGAGAACTCAGTATCGGCAGTTCAGATTCCTAGCTTTATTGCAGCCGATCCAAAGCTTTGGTTTAGCATGTTGGAGTCTACATTCGAGCTTGCAACACCAAAAGCTATTACTGAGAGTAAAACTAAGTACAACTACTGTGTTGCACATTTGCCCCCTGAGGCAGCGTTGTTGGTGCGTGACATAATATTGAATCCCGATGCAGCTGATCCCTACAAGATTCTGAAAAAGGAGGTAATCTCTCGTTCTGGGGAATCAAAAACTGAGGAATTGCGACATTTATTGGCTGGCGAACAGCTAGGCGATCGGAAACCATCTGAGTTATTAAGAGTGATGCAGCGACGTGCAGAATCCCACGGACTGAAAGACGACTTACTGCTGGAGCTGTTTCTGCAGCAGTTACCAAGTAATGTGCAGTCTATCCTTGCGCCGTTTGAACCTTTGACGGCCAAAAAAGCTGCTGAAGTGGCGGATAGGATTTTGGAAGTATCGCCTGGCTGCGTGAGTTCCACATCAGCGGCGGCGGCTGATTGCATGTCCGCATCAATCTCTGGTTCATCATATTCTCAGTTGATGGAGGAGTTGAGGAAACTGAGAAAGGATGTAGCCGATTTGAAAAGATCCCGTAGCACTTCCAGGAACGGACGATCAACATCGAGAGCAAGGAGTTCCAGTCCTGTGGGTTCGGTATGCTGGTACCACCGAAAGTTTAGGAATAAGGCTAACAAGTGCATCCAGCCTTGTGCCTACCAGGAAAACTCCAACGGGCGGGCGTAGAGGCGACATGCACCTTGCCAACCCATTCTCGTCGCCTGTTCGTCAGAGATCGGAAAACTAACATCAGTTACCTCATAGATACTGGTAGCGATTGTTCCCTTCTACCGGCTTCTAAACAAGAGAGACGTCTACCCCCTATCCAGGGATTTAAAGCGGCAAACGGGACACTTATACAGGTATACGCTCAAAGACTGGTATCTTTGGACTTGGGACTGCGCAAGCAATTTATTTTCCCCTTTTTCCTTTGTGATGTTTCTCAAGCTATAATCGGGGCTGATTTTTTACATCATTTTAATCTAAAACCCAATTTGAGGAATCGTTCGTTGTTTGATATTTCTACTAACCTAAATTAAAATGCTTTCCTTAAAAATGCTAATGTATTTTCTGTAAAAACTGTTGATAAAAAAAATGATTTTTGTGAACTGTTTTATGAATTTCCTGATATTGTTAAGCCGCCTTGCACTAGCCAAATAGTTAAGCATAATGTTGTGCATTTTATAGAAACTTTTGGACCCCCTGTTTCGGCCAAACCTCGTCGGCTTGCACCCGATCGACTCAAAATTGCTAAAATGGAATTTCAACAGATGTTAGATTTGGGTCATATGCGCCCTTCCACAAGTAACTATTCATCGCCCCTGCACATGGTTCCCAAAAAGGGTAGTCAGGATTGGAGACCTGTGGGAGATTTTCGCGCTCTAAACGCACAAACTAAAAAGGATCGATATCCCATACCAAATATTTTGGATTTTACAAGTGAACTACACGGGGCCACGGTTTTTTCACATTGCGATTTGGTTAAGGCGTACCATCAGATACCGATTGCTCCTGAAGATATCCATAAAACTGCTATTTGCACCCCCTTTGGCCTTTACGAGAGCACAAGAATGCAGTTTGGATTGTGCAACGCGGCCAGTACTTTTCAAAGGTTTATAGATGAAGTTGTAAGGGGTTTAAACGGGGTTTATGCATTCATAGATGACCTCCTAATCGCTTCCAGGTCCAGGGAGGAACATTTTGAGCATCTAAGGGAACTTTTTGGAAGGTTAAACCACTATGGTTTGTCATTGAAACCATCCAAATGCACATTAGGTCAATCTTCCTTGGAATTTCTTGGTTTCAAAGTTTCGGCTGAAGGGATCTCCCCCCTTCCTGATAGAGTGGAAGCGATTACGAAATTCCCCAAGCCTAACACGGTAACCCAATTGCGTCGTTTTCTGGGAATGTACAATTTTTACCGACGCTTTTTACCGAGAGCAGCCCACATTTTGGCCCCCTTAATAAAACTTTTGGAGGGTAATGTAAATAAAGGTAAACACCATAAGAGTAAAGAAACCCCTTTGAAATGGTCCAGCGACGCAGAAGCTTCCTTTTCTGCCGCTAAAGGGGCACTCGCAGATGCAGCGCTGCTCAGACATCCTATCCCCGGGGCAAGGCTAGGTCTCTGGTGTGACGCATCGGATCTGGCTGTTGGTGCTTCACTGACGCAATTTTCTGATGGGATTTGGGAGCCGATTGGTTTCTTGTCGGTCAAACTTTCAAAGAGCCAAAGAAATTGGTCAACCTACGATAGGGAGTTGTTTGCCATTTATACAGCTGTCAAACGCTTCAGGCACATGCTTGAGGGGAGGTGTTTTTCGATCTTTACAGATCAAAAGCCACTGGTCTATGCGTTTCAGCAAAGACCAGATAAGTGCTCTCCTCGACAATTAAGGCACCTCGATTTTATTTCCCAGTTTTCAACAGACATAAGGCATGTCAAGGGCAATGATAACGTGGTTGCAGATGCCTTGTCTAGGATAGAGGTTGACGCTGTTACAAAAGAGGCTATAGATTTTAACCAAATATCTAATTCTCAGCTGGTAGACCCCGAGTTGGAATCCCTTTTAAAGTTTTCAGATTTAAAATTAGAAAAGAAGTTTTTCCCTTTGGAAGATGTAACTCTGTTTTGTGACGTGTCAACAGATAGCCCAAGACCCTTTATTCCCGAAGCATTTCGCTTTAGAATTTTTCGCCAAGTGCATGAGTTTTCCCATCCCGGAGTTTTGGCAACTACTAAATTAATCACAAAAAGGTATTTTTGGCCCAACATGAAAAAAGATTGCAAAGTGTTTGTCCAGAATTGCATTCAATGTCAGAGGTCAAAAGTGCATCGCCACAATAAGGCTCCCATCGGAACGTTCGCCCTACCTGACGCAAGGTTTGCCCATATTCATATTGATTTCATAGGTCCTCTCCCTCCTTCAGAAGGTAGCAAATATTGTATGACCATTGTTGACCGATTTACCCGTTGGCCCGAAGCGATTCCAACCCCGGACATTACAGCTTTAACTACAGCCAAAGCTCTGGTAAGTGGGTGGATAGCTAGATTTGGTTGTCCTGTGTCAATAACCACGGACCAGGGGAGGAATTTTGAATCGGCATTACTTAGGGAGTTAACTAACTTGTTAGGAGCAACTCGTATTCACACAACTGCTTACCATCCTATGTCGAATGGTATGGTCGAGAGGCTGCACAGAAGTTTGAAAAGTGCAATCACTGCTCACGAATCTACTAAATGGACGGAATCTCTCCCAGTAGTTCTTTTAGGGTTGAGGGTGGCTATTAAAGAAGACATACAGGCAAGTTGTTCAGAGTTAGTGTATGGTTCCACCTTAAGACTTCCCTCGGATTTGTTTTTGATTAAATCCCCCCGAGCCGACCCCGATTCTGATTATGTATCTAGGTTGTGTGAATCAATGAGGCGATTATCCCCTGTAAATCCCATAAATCATGGAAACCGAGATGTTTATATGCATCCATCACTTGAAACGTGTTCCCATGTATTTTTAAGAGTGGATTGTGTTCGTCCTCCTCTGACTCCTCCTTACACAGGACCTCACGCGGTGATCGATCGGGGTAATAAAACCTTCAAAATTAAAGTTAATAATAAGTCGGTTACTGTATCGGTGGATCGGGTGAAGCCAGCCTTTTGTTTTTCAGAGGACACAAAACCAGTAAAAGTTGGCAGGAAAAGTAAACCCGAGTTAAAAAGAGGGCGTTGCATGACCTCTTTAGAGAAAGCTGAAAAGGTAGTTACAACGAGATCAGGCCGGAGAGTGCGTTTTGCCAAAAATCTTTGTCAATTCGTGTAATTTTGTCTATAATATTTTCTTACTTGTATCTTGTATCGTTCCTTTGTCACTGGGGGGATGCTTTGTGGCAACGCGAGTTGCCTACAGCTCAACTCCAGTGACATGGGTTATATAAGTGTTTGTTTTGGTTGTACCCTCTGCTATTCTATTTTACTTGTGAGCGCTGGTCGCTCTAGATGTTAGTTAATAAATGCATTTTACTTTTAAGCAGTTCTTTATTGAGTTCACTTAAGATCCAAGGAAGGGCTTTTCCGCCAATTCCAAAAAGTTTATATAGTTTTATTACAAGTAAATTATTCCAGACTCTGTCAAAGGCTTTGGACATGTCCAGGAAAACCGCTACAGTGTGGTTAGTAGGTTTCTTGTTGTGAGCGTCTCTTATCCTTTGACAGAAGTAAAGTAGCTGATCAGTAGTGCTATGGCCTTCTCTGAATCCATATTGCTCCTCCGGGAGAAGATTGTGGGAATTTAAGTGAAACGTGAGTCTTTTCAAAACCATTTTCTCCATTATTTTGCAAGCTATGCTGGTCAAGGCGATGGGCCGATAGCTCTCCGGGGTGCCGTCAGTTTTGCCAGATTTTTTAAAAGGAATGACTGTCGATCTCCTCCAGTCTCGAGGAAGCTGCCCCCTGTCCCAGGAACAATTTATAATGTCCAGGAACCTTTGTTTCCCACTCGGGCCAAGATGGTCGATCATTTGACCATGTATGCCGTCAGGTCCAGGAGATTTATTTAGGCTAGTATCCCTGATTGCAGTCTCGAGTTCATTCATCCTGAAATCCCTACTAAAAAGGGAGGTTCCACTATGGATATTAGGCTAAGCGTGCACTAAGAGACTTCTGTCTCGGCGACTTAAAACACTAGTCACTCGAGAGCAATGCATTTCTATGATTAAATTCTTGGCCTAGTGATCTTGGTCTCGTCGCCATGTGAGCGCACTCTAGCTTCTTGCAATAGCCAGGGAAGCAATTTTGTCTTTGTCTCCTAGTGCGCGCTTAGCCTTACTGCGGCAGCCATGAACAATATTACTCCCCCTACTTTTGACAATTCTGTCTTCGACAGTAAAATTCAGTTTACTGATTTTCTGATAATGCAAACCTAAAAGGTTGGCCGCTTGTTCATCATTTTCGGCTAATTTTCCATCCTCACTCTGAATTGTATTACATTGTTCTGGTTGTGGTTGCTCTCTGCCAATATTTTTTACCAGTTTCCACAGTTTTCCATTAGATGTTCTTGAGTCAAGATCTGAGCATAGTTCATTCCATTTGTCACGGTTTTTTTGTGCGTAAAGTCTTCTTATTTTTGCATTAATTTTATTTAATTCAATTCTTACAAAATTGCCGTTGCCCGTGTCCCTATTTTCGTAGATTCTTTTTCGTTCTTCAAGCAGAGGTTGAAGCAAGGGTGATTTGCTGGTTAAGTAGGGTTTCTTTTTCTTCAATTTACCCCTTGGTATAGATTTCTTCGCTGCTCTTAAGATCGCCTCTTTTAAAAAGCACCAATTCACTTCAACACTGTCACAGAGAGGTTTTCTCTTAATCTCGTAATCAACCACCTCAGCGAAGGCATGCCAGTCCGCTTTCTTATAGATCCATTGTTTATCTTTACTGATGGGCACTAGTTGTCTCTTTTTTAGATCAATTAAAACTGGAAGGTGGTCACTCCCCATGTTTTCTAAAACAGTCCATCCGCAACTAGGTCTGAGATCTGAGCTGGCAAATGAAATGTCTAGAGCTTCTTTTGTATTATAACTATATGAAAAATGGGTAGGAGTACCATCGTTGAGAATAGTAAAGCTCTTGTCATCAATTATGTCGATTAACTCATTTCCTCTTGGGTTTGCTGTTGAACAGCCCCAGATGGGGTGCTTAGCGTTTAAATCGCCTAAGCAGATAGTACCCATAGTAAATAAGTCTTGAAGGTCAATTGGTAGACTTTTGAGATCAGGGGGATGATACATGTTAAATATATTGAGTGGTTTCCCTCTCCAAATGATCCTTATACCCTGGATCTCGAGACTAGATCCATCAGTTATTCTTCTGTTGATGTTAATACTCTGATATTTGACGTCTCTAATGAGGAACGCAAGGCCTCCTCCACTCCCATTTTGTCTATCAACCCTAAAGATATTGTATCCCTTGATTTTGAGGGGAGTTTTCGTCTTCAGCTTTGTTTCCTGCAGAGCAATGATTTTAACACCTTCGGATTGTGCTAGGTCAAGTATCTGATCAAGTTTAATCCTCGTTGCACTTGTTGAGATTCCATTAATGTTGAATTGCAAGATCTTTAAAGTATTTGGAGACCGTAAATTATTTTTCGAACCTGGCCCTCTGCCTAAACCAGGAACGCGGGCCTTTTTAGACTGCGCACCGACCAATGCAGCATTAGAAAGAAAAGGCGTACTCGTCATGGATGGGGAAAAATTGCAGCCTCTGTTTGACTAGAGCACCTAAAAAAAATAGGTAGAGGACCGACTTGGCTCTTGGTGGTATCCCATTTAGTCTGGCTCCTACCCTACGAGGACCTGTCCGGCTTGGAAGACCCTGCCGGTAGTTAAACTACCGCCGGCTTAGCTCCCAGGGTTGTCAGAGCGCGCAAGCCCCTCCAGCACGTCAAGCTAAGGATACCATTGGGGGGATTATACAAAGTAAAGGAAGGATCAAAATAATAAAATTTAAATGGTATATAAACCTTTTTTTTTTCTAAAAATTTAAAAGTATGTAATGTATTGCTGTTAAATAAGATATATTTTTGGCAAAATGTTAGTTTGTGCAGTATGCATCTTTATTAAATTTTTCTGTATCACAAACTACCATATAAACTTTATATCTAAACTTTAACTTAATTAGAAAATAAAGTATTGATTTAAAATTAGTATTATCAGTAATATTTTATCATAAAATAACATTATAAACTATAACACTCTAAAATATACATGGGAGCCTCTCGTCACTTGTAATAAATGGTAAATTTATAGTTAGTGATTCTTTGAAATTTAATTAGACATCAAAAATGAAAAGTAGTGATAAAATAAGAAATACTCTGGTTGTAAATGTGAATTTTTATTAATTTAAATATTAAATTAGAATTTATATCACAAATAACTTTAACATATTGACTCTCTCAAACACCTTCAGACACATTTCTTCACACCTAATATAACTACACTTATTTTTCCCGAATCCAAATTACCGTTGACAGCAAATGTTGGGTTTATGATGCAAAGTCATCGGAATTTCACTTCGCTCCAATTCGTACGTGACAAAAGATATATCCAACGTAAAAAAAGACATATCACCCAAGAATACGCCTTGATAATTGGATTTCCACTAAAGCCCGAGTTAGCTTGAAGTTGGATCTAAGGAAACGTGAAAAGGGAGCGAATCAGTCTTGAATCGAACTTTTCCGGTGTGAGTTGTGAGATAATTCAGGGTTTTTTTTGTATGTAACTTCTCTTCGGAACTAAAAATAGAGATTTCATCCTTTTGAATCAGAAATATCTTTATTTAAAAATTGTGACGATTTTTTATTGAGAACAAAATAATGATTTTATTCCGAATCATGTGTATTAAAAAACTATTATTCTAAAATTTAAAAGGATTCTTAAGGGGACGTGGTACCTTTTGGGCCAAAATCTTTAAATTCATCGTTATTTGATACTTTTTGGTGGTAATAAATGTATTTGCCTTGTATTAAGGATATTCCAAATTGAAAATACCAAAAAATTAAAACTTTTTAGTTTTTTTTTAAAACTTCAAATTTAAGGTGTGTTTTTAAAATGCTACTCCTTCTACAATAATTGACTTACACTCATAATTTTTTTTATTTAAATTTCTCAATCTATATAAAACAAAATTTGGTATCGGTTAAGGGTTTATACTAGTTTAAGTAATAAAAATATTTTTTTTCTTGTATCACTAGCAAAAAAACCCATAAAAATGCTAAAAATCAAAATTCAGTAATATTTTTTAAAAAATCTACCATGAATAACCATGAATTCAAAACCCATACCACCTTTTGTTAACTGCACTTCCAACAATAGTCAGAAAAAAAATCAAGAGATTTGGTCCAATAGATAAAAAGCCTTAGCATTTTAAACAATGAAAAAGTGGTTCTGAGTAAAAGAACTTTGAAGTTTCCATAACCCATAGAAACCTTAATACTTTCATACATAAAATTAACTACAGCTTGGATATTTGTCAATTAAAAGTTTTGAAAATGTGTAGGATGATAGATGAATGCAAATAGATTAGTTTGGACTAAAAATATTTGTTTTCGTAATTTTGTCGAAACTGAAGTACCGTGTGCCCTTAAAAGCTTAAATTAACCTTTTACCTGCCGATGTTCCCAAATGGGAACATCATTTTAAGGAATTTTTACACCACTTAATTTTTCATGCAGGAATTTGATACTTGGTAGAAAGTAACTCAAAGATATGAAGTTATTTTACATGCAAAAGTTTTTCACGTGGAATTTAATCCTTTTTGTAGAATTTATATCAAAATTAGAGATTTTTGGATCTTCCAAAAGTTGCACAAGTTTCAACTTGTGAAAAATTTAAATAAATTTAGTTTTAAATAATTTTGCTGTGTTTAGGTAGCTTAAGTACACATCTTCCCATTTGGCTTGACAGAATAGCTTCATATTTTAATTTTGGAGAGTAATTACCAATACAACGTATATGTTCCCAAATGGGAACATCGGCGTTTGGGGTATAGTATTTGAGGGGATTTTTATAACATGCAAAAATTCAAGTTATTTCCAATTTCCTTTAATTTTTTGAACATTTCTTGTCTCAAAGGATCTAAACAGGTTAAGAATTATGTTTTAAATTCAAAAATATGTAATTTTTAATTTTTCACCTGATTTATGGAGAAATTATATTTCTAACTCCCCGATCGATTAATATTCAGTAATTACCAATGGGGGTTATACAAAGAGCATATTTGGAGTGCTTCTGAGGATTTGCGTATATATTTTTGTTCAAATTCTTTTTTAATAAAAATTTTAGAAATAAAATTGAAGAACTTTGAAAATAAGGAAAAGTGCGTACATCTAAAAACACTCTTCTAACGTAAGTTGGATGAAAGATATATGTGCTTCACTTCGGAATCTTCCATGAGAAACACAGCTTTAATAAATTAATGGTTATAATTATAATTATTAATTTTGAAAGCTAATTAGATTTTAATGCAATTAGTGGATTTTATGCTAGATATCTGTATAGGACCGTAATTAAAACTAATTTTTCTCACAGAAACGTAATTGTTTAGCTTTGACGAGCATGGGAACACTATTTTGTATTTTTTACACCAAAATATTACCCATAGTGCAAGAAAAATTTAAGGAAAAGCTTCGCGTACGTAATAAACATGTAAATTTTTTCTTATGAAAATTTATAAAATGTTACTCAATCGTTCAAGTATGGATACTAAAATTGAAAAAACCGTCCACAATCATAAAAATTTTCATAATTATTGAGTAGAAACCTATTTAAATCATTTTATTTGAATTAATTGTAAAATATGTCCCCTTTGGAAATCCCCCTAAAAACTTCACCCCAAACGCCGTTGTTCCCAAATGGGAACATCCTCAAAATCATACTTAGGATTTTTTTCCGCCAAAAAATGACTAGAATGGTTTTAGTAATGATGAAACTAGCCATTTAAGCCAAAAATCAGAACCATTAATTCGAAATTTGAATTGCGGCGTTTAAAAGGTTAATAATTTTTGCTTTTAAATTTTATATTGAACTCAATTTCCAAACTTAATTAAAATTGATATGGCTAATTAGACATTTAACATTTGATTTTTTATGTAGTTTATGATTTTTCATTAGTTTTCATGAAGAGAAAGAGCTCACTTTTTTACACTCACTTTTTAACACGACTTACTTAGTAACATAATTCCATTTAAAAGGCATCTCTAGTTAATAATTTACATTCTGTGAAATTTATCACATATTGCACTATTATTTTTTAACTTATTCTTATAGAGGAAAGTTGGACAAAATCGTGATCAAAAGTTTATTTTTTGAATAGGGTGGGTTGGGGTAAAACGGGTCAATTGTGGGTACTTTCACATTCTAAGTGTTATTTCATCAAAACTATTACTTTTTAATGATTTCCTTCATTTGGATCTTGACATTACAATCCTTCAGGACATTTTTATTTAATTTTATCAAATATTTTTAGTTATAAGTTGGTTAAACTTAGCATCAAAGTAATGACCTTTTTTATCCCAACGTGGAGTAAATTGGGTCTCATTGCAAAAAGATGTCAAAAATATATTCATTACTAAATATACATGAAAATAAGGAAAAAGGCAATCGGCTAAGCCATATTTATATAAAGAAATTTGTTTTAAGTTGTACTTAAATTAAATTGTAAACGTCCGAAGTTAATGAACATTGTTCAAATGTAGCAATTAAAATACTTCATCTGGAGAAAAATAAACTTGTTTGACAGTTCAATGTTTAATTGAAGGAAATAAGTTAAAAGCATTGTTTTTACTTAATTTAGAAGGCCTCCTAACTATGACCCATTTTACACTAAGTAAAAAATAGTGTTTTAAAATATAAATATTTTATATTTTTTTAAGCTGATTGGCTTGAAATAACCCTCAGACTTTCTTTTAGGGTAACATATTACAAAAGTCTGCTGTAATTTATTCCAATATATTTGGAAGTTGGTAAACCCTGTTTACCTGACAACACCATTTACCGTTCAAATTAAATATTTTTTCAGTTCTCAAATTCATAAATCTAAATTTTTGACAGTTGGAAAATGTTGCCAACAGATAAAATATTATAATACAGAAAAATGGGTGAAAATAATTCAATTTAAATATGATTTATATCGAGGTAATTAACCTTTTACAAACCAATGTTCCCATTTGGGAACATCGTGTTTCAAAAATTATAAAAAAATAACTACTATAAGTATACTGTTGAAAAATTTACCATTTAAAATTGAAAGCTGACTTGATTTCTTTAAAAATAAAACAGAATTTCTAGCTTGATCGAAAAAATTACAAAAAATCTTAAAATTGGCCATTTTTATGCTCTTTGATAGGTTTCAACAAAAAAATTCATAAATCTAAGATGATTTCACTTTGAGAAATGATGGATGAGAATAAACCACTTTTCAAAGTTTACAGTTCCCAGTGATTTACTCTTGTACAAGTAACTGTGGCGACCAGCAATAGAACTCTTGACCTCGAAGTCTGTATCCCGTTAGTTCTCTGTTTACTCTGTATATAGGTTTTTAGTGGTGGATTAAGGAAGGGTAATGTTCACCTCAACTTTGATACTAATACGTGTGTATATCTACCTTACGAATTGTTACTTCTGTTTTATGCTTCTCACACCATTATCTTGTTCGTGTTAATAAAAGTCTTTGTTACTCAAGTTGGTATTGGTTGTGTATGGAAACTACAGTGGTTGACTCGGTAAAGTTTTCTGGTTCTTGCGTCCCCTGATCGCTTGTCCATTTTCCCTTGTTATCATATTTGTATGTACTGAGTAATGCCTGGCGATAACCCTTTGGAGTCTTCTGAACTGGCGGGGAATGAAGTATCTCGCGTTGCCTTTAGAGCACCTCCCTTTTGGGAGAGTGATCCAGAATTGTGGTTCAGTCAACTAGAATCCCAATTTGTAGTTGCCGGAATAACAGCGGATAATACAAAATATCATTGTGTAGTTTCCACCCTAGATAGTAGAATTTTATCATACGTGCGAGATCTGGTTCGTAGTCCCCCAAAGGAAAAAGCATACGAAACTTTAAAAGCTAGACTTATCGAACATTTCTCTATATCTGAAGCTACCCAAATTAAGTTACTTTTACAAGATCTGCCATTGGGAGACAAAAGACCTTCGCAGTTACTGATTGAAATGCGAAATTTGTCTTCTAGAACCCAATGGGGTGATGATCTGTTGCGCCCTTTATGGCAACAAAGATTGCCTACACATGTGCAGCAAATATTGTCTGTGCGCAAGGATCCCTTAAATGAATTAGCTTTGATGGCAGACAAGATTTGCGAGGTTCCGGGTAGTTATCAGTCAGTTTCCGAAGTTGAGACTAGTGTTTCGACCCTCGAGGTGTTGCAGAATCAGATCGCTACATTGGGGGCTAGTGTTGATAGGCTAACACGTCAACAGGAACGTCCTGAAAGTTCGGGGAGACGCTTCGGAAGACCGAGATCTCGTAGTCGTACACCTGACTGTCCAAGAACTGGTAAGTTGTGTTGGTACCACTTCCGCTTTGGAAGTAGAGCACATAAGTGCATTTCCCCTTGTGAATATAAGGAAAACTAGAGGGCCCGTTTGATATAGCGGCGTCAGATGACGGCCAAGTACACAGTCGCTTATTTGTCTATGACAAGCATTCACATTTAAAATTTTTAGTGGACACTGGTGCAGCGGTCAGCTGTTTCCCTAAAAGGTTAGTTCCTAATGCTGAAGTAAACAACACTATTTTGTACGCTGCCAATGGGTCCAGTATTAGGACGTATGGTATTAAGTATATTGAGCTCGATCTGGGTCTCAGGCGAAGATTTCCGTTCAATTTCATTATTGCAGATGTGTCCCAACCAATTCTGGGTGCCGATTTCCTAGAACGTTTTGAAATCTTGGTGGATGTAAAAAATCGTAGGTTAATTGATGGAATCACTGCATTAAAGTCAAAAGGATTTTCTTGTCCGGGACCCTCCTTGGGCTTAACCTTGATTTCGGCCAATAGCCCTTACCTCAGCTTGGTTGGTAGGTACCCTAACCTTTTAAAATCAAATCCTGAACAGCAATTAAAGACTCATGATGTGAACCATTGCATCGAGACAACTGGTCCTCCAGTATTCTCGAAGGCCAGACGGTTATCACCAGAGAAACTTGTTGCTGTTAAGAGACAGTTTGCTGAGCTCCTTAGGCAGGGTATTGTACGACCATCTAATAGTCCATGGGCGAGCCCTATACATTTGGTCCCCAAAAAAAATGGGGAATGGCGTATTTGCGGTGACTATCGGCGGTTGAATTCAAAAACCGTGCCTGACCGTTACCCAATACCACACATTCAGGACTTTTCTTATAACTTAAATGGAAAAACTATTTTTTCTAAAGTGGATTTAGTAAGGGCTTATAATCAAATACCCATGGAATTAAGTGACATTAAAAAAACAGCAGTTATTACACCTATAGGGTTGTATGAATATGTTTTTATGCCTTTTGGTCTTAAAAACGCCGCTCAGACATTTCAGCGCTTTATAGATAATGTGTTGAGAGACTTGGAGTGTTGTATTGCATATTTAGATGACATATTCATATTTTCAGAAAGTGAAGAACAACATAAAGTAGATGTTGATAGGGTATTAAGGCGTTTAAGTGATTTTGGTTTGGTTATTAATTTGGATAAATGTGATTTTGGGGTTAAAAGTGCTAATTTCTTGGGACATCTCGTGACTGAACAGGGTATTCAGCCTTTACCAGAAAAAGTAAAGGCATTGGTTGATTTTCCGTTACCAAAAACCGTTGATCAGTTGCGTAGATTCTTAGCGATGATTAACTTTTACCATAGATTTTTGAAAGATGCAGCTGGGACTCAAGCCTGTTTGCATGATTTAACTAAAGGCAAAACTAAGAGAGACAAAACTCCCCTTACTTGGTCGCCGGATCAAATTTCAACTTTCCAGGCCGTAAAGGAATCTATCGCGGGTGCTGTACTCTTAGCGCATCCCGAACACAATGCAAAGTTATCTTTAGTTGTGGATGCTTCAGATTTTGCCGTCGGTGCTGTGTTACAGCAGGAGGTTAATCATAAATTTCAGCCTTTGGGTTTTTTCTCTTGTAAACTGAAGGAGCCTGAAAAAAAGTACAGCACCTACGACCGAGAATTACTTGCAATCTATTTAGCAATCAAACATTTCCGCCACATGGTTGAGGGACAAACGTTTACAGTTTTTACCGATCATAGACCTCTTACGTACGCCTTACTACAGAAAGGCGATAAGTGTTCCCCTCGCCAGGTGCGGCATCTTGAGTACATCAGTCAGTACACTACCGATATAAGGCATGTCCCTGGTCGTGAAAATCTGGTCGCGGATGCGTTTTCCCGTGTAGGTTCTATTAACTTTGATAACGTAGGTATAGATTACGGGGAGGTGGCTAGCGATCAGGAGGGTGATGCGGAGCTTGATTCCTTGCTGGGTTCTGAATCTGGTCTGAAGCTGAAACCGATTGAATTATCGGAGTCCAAAACAATTTATTGTGATGTTTCAACCGGTGACATGAGACCGTATATTCCCAAAAAACTCAGATTTAATATTTTTCAGACTCTACATGGTTTATCCCATCCGGGGGCCAGAGCTACCTTGGATATAATTCGAAAACGCTTCGTCTGGAGGTCCATGTCAGCTGACGTGAAGCGATGGTGCAAGTCGTGCCTCCACTGCCAGCGGTCAAAGGTGGGTCGGCATACTAAATCTCCATTGGGCGAGTTTGGACCTCCAGGAGCGAGATTTTCCCACGTACATGTGGATATTGTGGGGCCGTTGCCCCCTTCAAGAGATCAGAGGTACGTATTGACTTGTTTGGACCGCTTCACAAGATGGCCAGAAGCATTCCCCATGCCAGACCAGACGGCAAGCACAGTTGCTGAGACATTCTTTTCGGGATGGATATCGAGGTACGGCATCCCTGAGATAATTACTACAGATCAAGGGCGCCAGTTTGAGTCAGAGTTATTTAGATCCCTGATGGGATACCTGGGTATTCAGAAGACAAGAACGGTGGCGTACAATCCAAAGTGCAACGGTGCCGTAGAACGATTTCATAGGAGCCTAAAGAGTGCTATTAAATGTCATGCGACTGAGCGGTGGACAGAAGTACTTCCGAGTGTAATGCTGGGCATTAGAAGTAGCCTAAAGGAAGATATCGCAGCAACCCCTGCCGAAATGGTCTTCGGTTGCTCCCTGCGCCTTCCTGGCGAGTTTTTCACCAGCCACCTTCGAGAAGAATTTCCACCTCGCGCAGACTTCTTACAGACATTGAAGGAAAAGATGCGGACATTACGCCCTGTACCTTTGAACAACCGGAGTCCAAGCCGTCCGACTTTTGTCAGTAAAGACCTGTCTACCACTTCCCATGTATTCCTAAGGACAGAAGGTGTCAAGCGACCTCTCCAGCAGCCTTATCAAGGGCCGTATGAAGTGCTTTCTCGCAATGAAAAATTTTTTTCTATTAATTTCAATGGTCATAAGAAAAATGTCTCCATTGATAGATGTAAACCTGCCTTTATTTTGTTGCATGAGTTGAAAGACACAGATGGTTCTACAGTCCCAGAGAGAGTTACCAGATCGGGACGCAGGGTAAAATTCGTAGTTCCATATCAAGCGTCACGTTCTTAGACGTCTTCCAGACTCGAGGGGGAGTACCTGTGGCGACCAGCAATAGAACTCTTGACCTCGAAGTCTGTATCCCGTTAGTTCTCTGTTTACTCTGTATATAGGTTTTTAGTGGTGGATTAAGGAAGGGTAATGTTCACCTCAACTTTGATACTAATACGTGTGTATATCTACCTTACGAATTGTTACTTCTGTTTTATGCTTCTCACACCATTATCTTGTTCGTGTTAATAAAAGTCTTTGTTACTCAAGTTGGTATTGGTTGTGTATGGAAACTACAGGTTAATAGATTAATAAAGGTTAATAGATTGAGACACCTCACAATCTCAGTATTATTTATTATACCATAAGAAATAAGTTAAGAAAATATTCATTCCGAAATTATTTCTTTCTAGGAATAAAGGTATAAAAGGTTTCAAGATTTTTATTAAGTAACTCCGGGATTCAGTTTTTTAATAAATATCACCTGGTGGGTTACAGATGGGCTTCGCCAGTCCATTTTTAAAGAAAATTATTTGGTGCGTTACAGATGGGCTTCGCCAGTCCAAATGTGGAAATAGTTAAATAAAGGAACCATTTTTATGCTACAACAATGAATTTTAAACTACAACAATGGATTTTAAACTGCAACAATCGAGAATATGCTTACAACAATTAATGTTACATCTTCTCTTGTTATATTTACAACAATGTGGTTTTGCCCTGAAGTTAGGCATGAAATATGGTTGCCAAAATATGGTACCAAAAAAGTTGTTGGAACGCTTCTATTTTAAATTATTTTTATTCAGAAACCTTCCCTGGAGCGATTAGATCAACGTGGTATAGTTTAATAGTTAATGTAGGTTCGAAAAGTTTAAAACTATAAAGGACATTACATACATACATACATACATACAGACAAACAAACAGACAGACATTCATTTTTATATATATAGATGGGAGTGAAATTTTCATTTAAATACATAAATATTACATTCAAAAATCAATTATTTCATCCATTACTCAAACCTTTAATCATTATTTTAGCACTAATTTTAGTATAATCTATTTTTAAATCCTATTTATCAATACATGATGTCTTTAGTAATTTGCTTGTGTGTAGTAAAAATACTTGCTTTTTAACTATCAGAAAACTCAAATTAATATTAATCAATCATATTTTAATTGTTTTTTGATATCCCTTATCTTAATTTGTATTTTTCACGCTAGTGTATAAAAATTAGAAGCATAATAATGTAAAATTTGGGTATTTTTCTGATATGTAACGTGAAATTCCCATTATATTTTTTAAATAATGAAATTTACAGAAAATTACTGCTTGAACTGAAACATAAATTATGTTTAAGATTAAATTTGTAAGCTATTCTCCATAATTTGGGTTATTGTTTGATAGATATGTCACCAGTGATATTTTTAACGCCTCTGAGAGCGTATTTCACGCATTGAAAATAGGGAATACGCTTTTAAAAACTCGCCTGGCGTATTTTCATGCTTTGAAATTTTAACGTTTTGCTTAAAAAATGCATGGCACCCCACCGAAATCAAGAAATTTTTTACTCAAATTTGTAATATTAAATAAATATTTAATTTAGAACGTTTAATGTAAAATAAATTATTTTATTTATAATGTTTAATATTTTCTACTTATACCTATTAACAGATGCTATAATTGTTAAAAACCAAAATAACATCCTCATTTTTTCTATTTCAGTTTGCTCAGTTTGTTTCAGTTCAGTTTTTTCTATTTCAGTTATTCAGTTGTTCTATTTCAGTTCAGTTGTCCATTAAAAAAGCGTTTTTATAAAAAATTATGTCTCTTTTTATACAGTTTATGCTATTTCCGTATTTCACTCCTCATAAATGAATTTCTCTCCTCCTAAAAAAGTCAAGGAGTATTTTTACTCTTCCAAAAAAATCCTAAGAATAACACTGTATGTCACTATACAGGGTGTCCCACGAGAAGTGGCCCAACCCTTTAACTTTTGAACCCCTACAGATATAGTCATGAAAGTGGGGTCTAGGTATAGTAAAGTGACCATGCCCTATCCGATTAGATAACTTTCAATGCCCTCTAGCGGAAAATTTAGGAGTTATAATTTTTATTTTAAAAACTGTGTGAGGTATGTGAAAAAAGTCATTGACTAAGTTGTAGAGCATCATCGATTTAGTAGGAAAAGACACCTTAAGCAGAAAAATATCTTGAATAAAACCCCTAAAACGCAAGCTCAATTAGGTTGAATTCACGTAGTTTTTACGTCTTAAGACGCCCCTCACGAGGTGAAAAAGAGAAATTTTTATTTTTATGATTTAAGTAAATGACTAAAAGCATTCTTAGTTCATTAAATTGAAAATTTCTCATTTTCGCCTCATGAGGAGCGTTTTAAGACGTAAAATCTACGTAAATTCAACCTATTTGAGCGTGCGTTTTAGGGATTTTATTCAAGATATTTTTCTGCTTAAGGTGTCTTTTCCTACTAAATCGATGATGCTCTACAACTTAGTCATTGACTTTTTTCACATACCTCACACAGTTTTTAAAATAAAAATTATAACTCCTAAATTTTCCGCTAGAGGGCGTTGAAAGTTATCTCATCGGATAGGGCATGGTCATTTTACTATACCTAGACCCCACTTTCATGACTATATCTGTAGGGTTTCAAAAGTTAAAGGGTTGGGCCACTTCTCGTGGGACACCCTGTATATAGTGTTGTCCTTTAAAAAAACCCACTCCAAATTGTACCCTAAAAAACACATCGAGATATTTTAAATAAATAATTGAAATAATTTTAAATTCTCATGTGCCCCGTCTTTGTATGCCATTAAGAGTGGCAGGAACGTAAAAGCAAGTCAAAGAACCGTTTATTTACTTAGTTTTTTTAGTTTTACCGTGCACGAGTCCATGGACACGAGAAGAAGAATAAATAGAAAATGTCGATTTTGGGCTAAAAATGTGATTTATTTATGCAGATTTTGATGCTGTAAAAATATATGTTATGAAGACTTTACAGCATTTTTCACGTGGCTTTGTGTTATCCCGTTATTATGAGAATAAAATACTAAAATTTCAGTTCAGTCCGCCAATTAGGGACATTACGGTAGTCTTTGAAATGAGGGGTGAAAAAAAACCATAGGGTGCCTAAAAAACCCACTTTTCTTTTTGTAAAAAATTATAAAATAAATAAAAAATTATGCAAAATATTAATTATTATTCATGATATACAACTAATTATGCAAACAGACTAGTTGTTTCAGTAATTATCGACTTTTTTCAGTATTTTTGATAAAAACTCAATGATACCAAAAACAGCCATTTTTCATGAAAATATAGCATTTTACCGAGTTTTACTCGAAAATGGGTTTAGAGAGTTAATAGTTATGGGTTTAAAATAAAATATCAGTGACAATTACCGTTTAAGCTTTTTTATAAAAGTTATATTTATTATTTGTATTAAATACGTCGTTTTCATCAAAATACAACAATAAAAACGTTATTGTGGTAGAATTTTGATAGCGAAATTCTTGAATAGAAAAATTTATCGCAATTTAATTTTAAAAATAATTTGTAATAAACTTGGTTTTAATTATCTTAACTATTCTCTTTTCTATCAAAATAAACCTTTCAATCATATTTTTTCTTAATTTTTTGAGTATTTTCAAGCGTGGGTTTTTTTAAGGAAAATTGGGTTTTTTTGGATTCGTACTTAATTGTTTCCCAATTTGTAACGGAGAGTTGGAATTTAAAATACTAAGCACAAAAATGTAGTGGAGGGTGAGCCGTTACAACATAATTTTGTTCGATTTAATTATCATATTTTTTAAGCTTTTAATGAAAGAAATATGAAAAAGTGTTTTTTTAAAGGACAGCACTATACTATTCGCTCTTCCCTGGGAGAAGTATAGTCGGAAGTGTCCAATGTTCCCAATTGGGAACATCGTGAAAATCGTATGTAAAAATTTTTATCACCCTTATATTAATAAAATCACTTAATTGAAGCATTAGTAGGTAAATAATGCAAAAAAACTTATTGAAATATACCTGGATCTGAATTCGGCCTGTACAAGGTTAAAACTGACCCACTTAACCCCAACCCACCCTATTCACTTTATGTGTGATCAAAGCATTCAAAATTGGTGCTAACACGATAAACTGGTTCCTTATAAAGAGAAAATATAATTAATCATAAATAATAGCAATATAGCTCATAAAGGCACACATTCAAGACGAATAAAAAATCCCGGTTTTATCCAGGTCGGACAAAACCGGGAACTGGATAGAATAATCAAAATAACCTCAATAAATCATTGTTTATTATCAGAAAATTTGTATGATATGACATACTAAACTTCGAAAATTTCAATTTATGTAAAATTTTTATCAAATAACAATTTAATTTACGCTTTAAGAGTTAAACGTTTTAAGAAAAAAAAGTCAAGTTTGGACTATTGCATCATTTCATTTTACCACCCTTTGCTGTAAAGCACTGTATCCAAATCTCTCTAGATAGAGAACGTTCATATGAGTAAAATATACAAGCTTCTTCCGAATTTACCCACATCACGGTTTTGTTCGATCGTGCCTTTTTTAAGAAATTTGATCTAGCGTTAAATAACTCTTTGGGTTGGTTTATATTACTCTTGTTTACTGGAAGTTGTCAGGGTTCATGCCTGGAAATAATTCTAGCAATGTTCGCTAGATATCACTTCAAATCAATGAATAAAGCCAAAACCCCTGTTTGTCCAATCCCCTAGATACGAGAAAAAGTTATCTGCTCTAATAAAATTCAGATTTTTTATTTGCAAAAAAAAGAATAAACTAATTTCCTTATATCTGACTCATTATTTTATATGATATCAAACTTTTGATTAGAAACACTGGCCATACCCTTTAATTGTGACTATACCTTCAAGGATGGTAAAAATAAAATAAAATATCTTTAAACATATAAAGGCGTATAATAAGTTATTTTAAAACCACTTACACTCTTACCATATTACTTGGTAAAAATATTAAATCAATAGAGAGTACCTATTGAAGAAAACAAGAGAGCAAAATATTTTATTCAACGCGATTACTTTTTACCCAGCCACTTGAATGATTCGTGTAGTGTAAAAAGTTAATGCAAAAAGATCAAATAAAACTATTAATTATTGAGTATTAAATTGCAAAGACAATAAACTTTGTATTTTTTCGGTTTATCCATTATTTAACCTTCAGCGATATTTCTTTTGTCTTAAATAAATTTTCTTTGAAGTAATCACTCGAGATTATTATGTACTTTTGTTAGCTTGATTACTTTGACTGTTCAAAAGGAATAAAAAAAGTAATGTTAAAATATTTATTATTCTTTGACGTAGGTCACAAAGCTATGGAAATTCTAAAAGAAATAACTCGCATTGCCTTAGACTAAAATTTTTCTATGTAGTTTCGGTTTCTTTGAAAAAGTACTAGAGGATATATTTAAAGAGAAATATTTTACCGAAATAAAATAATATAATGTATTAAAACAATATTAAAATGCTTTTGTTCACTTCAGAAAAGATTGTAATCTTATTAAAAATAGGTTCGTTAGGAAAGCTATTATTATTATTTCAAGAGTCTAACCATTATAATAATAAAATATAACTTTGCTAATAATGGCGGCGTGCTGGTGTCTTGACCAAATGGGTCCAACACTGTTACTTGAGCTGGTCAGGATGAAAGTGGTCTAAGTTCACAAATTACAAAACTTGAGTTAAGAGTGGATTTGGATAGAGTTTTAGGTCCTTTATTTAATGCAATAGTCGGTTTAGCGATTTGTTAATTTTTCGCCTCTTAAGAGCGTTTCAAAAAATCACTATCGAAACAGCAGTTTTCGTCAGGATGAAAGTGGTCTTAGTCCATTCCCCTGCTTCGTTCGGTGAGTGTTTTGATAAGAGAAAAATCAAGGTCGTTCGCACAGCTGCAGCAGTGGAGGTACCCACACCTGTTTTACTAGAGAGAAAGGCTTTTTTTGTAAACTTTAAATACTTATATTTGGCGGCGCAAGTTCAGAGGTGCGGATGCGCCAAGTTTTTAGCGGTAAAGATGACTAATATGGTAACCCTAACTAATGTTAAGTGAATGATTTGGCTTCTAAATGTGCCGCTAAACAGCCAAAATTCGCCAAGCATCTGCACGTCTGAACTTGCGCCTATTTGGCTGACCCCTTTTTGTAAGAAAATATCCGAAAATAAATCCGCGCTTTATTCGACTAAGCGGGAAAGCTATAGTCTTTTAATCATCGTGGATAATACAGAGGATTTAAACACCGAATCTAACTGATTACAGACAACATCATGTAAGTTTTTTAGCATCCATTCTATATAAACTACAGTATGCTAGTAACTTTAGGTGACTGATATTGGTTTTGGGATAAATGTATTATTTTTATAAGGTATAAATTGAATCGTCAGTTTGAAGAAGGGAATAAGTCCAAAAATCAAGTTTTGAGAAAATCGAAAAAAACTGTATAAGTAATGGAATTTTCATTGTATAACCGCCAAACTTTTACTGGAAGTTCAGAACCATATTTAGAAAACAGAGCAATCATCAAAACAAATATAAGTTTCAAAAATATTTTACAGCCAAAATAAGTTGATGGACTTATTCCCTTCTTCCACCTTATGAAATTTTTCTGATGAAAACATCTTTAAAAACCCTTAAAATCACATTTAAATTATATTTCTCTTTGTTTACACCACAAAAGGGTGAAATAAAAAGAATAAGACAAATGAAATTCAAAATTATAGTGAAACTGGGTTATTAAAGCAGTATCAATGGAGTGAGTGAATATGAATGGAGTCAAACATTCCCAACATAAAAAAAAGTTTGAAAAACATTGAAATTAAGAGAAAATTTTATTTTAACTTAGTTTACAGCACAAAGAATATGAGGAGAAAGAAAAATTAACTTTAATTCCAAATTAGTTTAAAAAATACAATGAATGGACATCGATTTCACAACTTCAAGGGGCGATATCTCCCTATAGGGGTTAGTTATTGTTCCCCTCTTTTCACCCATGTGTAGAGCAAAGCTTAGAGATTGTTTTAAGCACAAAAAGTCAATTTGCCATTTTTTGGACTTATTCCCTTCTTCAAACTGACGATTCAATTTACGTTGATGGTACTAAATTTTCATTATAAAACTTGAGTGAAGTTACCTTTTTGATAACATAATGCTTAATTTCAGAAGGATTTTTTGGGGGTTCTGATGAATTCAAGTTTAAAGATTTTTTTATTTTAAAAATATCTTTTTAAGCAATGATGCTTACCGTGTTATAGTGTAGAATTTAGAGAAACAATTTAACTCTGGCACTACCTAAACCATCTGGTTTATATAAATTACCCATTGAAATATAAAATAATCTTCACAATGCAATATGATTTTTATCTGACTTTTTCTATTCGGACAACATTTTATCACCTGATAATAATTAATACGAAACCAAATTTTTAATTGGTGTTTCAAGGAAAAAAATTTATTATGCCCATTGATCAGCATATTGTGCAGTTAAAGAGGGTCCCAGAAAAAAAAAGAGCTATAAAGTCGAAAAATTAAAAATTTACCAGTGGTCAAATGGAATTGACCTAAATTCAGGGACCTCCAAAACAACAACGAGACAGAAAGAAAAGGTCAGAAAAGCTATGTAGGGCTAGAAAAAGTAGATTGATCACTGGCCAAGACAAAATGTTTCGCGTCTCAAGGCGTTTGGTTTTAGCCACTAATGACCTTCTGCAGTGCCAAAGCATAGAAGTAGCAAAAAGTTAACCGGACTGACCAATGGTCAACTTGAACTAAAATGACTTGTTATACCAATAGGAAATACAAAATATTAATTAGAAACCCCCTACATTAATTTATAATGATTTTAGCCATATAGAGCAATCTTGACCAGTGGTCAAGCAACCCAAAATATTCGTAACCTACCTACACATCAAAATAAATGAAACAGAACAATAAAATCAAGTTTCGTACAAACCAGTCGCCCGTGATGTCGTATTTACTACATCCCAATAGCAATCTTCCTACCGAAACCGGCCAATCTGTTAGAATGCAAGTGGTCTAAGTCCATTAAAGTCAATTTAAAGCACTTCCAGTTGAAATTCGATAAAAGTTGTTTCGCAGCAAAAATTGTATCCATGGCTAGAGACAAATCCACCCCAGAAAGTAAAAATATAAGCAATCCTGATTTTTTGGAGATGTTTTTAGAAAACCTTCAATTACACAAAACGAAGTTCAGTGAACTTAGACCAGTTTCATCCTAACCAGCTCACTTACTACACCCAAAGCGAGTTTGGTTATAGTTAGAGCAGGAGTTTTGAGGGGGGGGGCAGCAGAACCCCCTTAACTACCATAAACTTTTTACAGTTCTCAAAAATTTTAAACAGTAATTTAATTTTAATTTAAATTTTACAGTTAAATACAAAATTTTATTTTCTGTTAGAGTGCTTATTTTATTGAGTTTTCCTGCTAAAGAGCATTGAAATAGCTAATAACAATAAAAATACACTGCTGGCTATTAAGGTGGGTCATTTTCCTATGGCGAAAAAAAATTTTTACTAATTCTATCGGGCACAGCAAGAAAAGGGTGCCAAATGGTCTCAAACTAACATGTGTAAAATATTATTCCATTATAATAACTCTTTTTGCCTCCGGATTGGCCTCAAATAGAACAAAAATATGTAAATTTTCATATTTTTTTAAAATCATATAAATTAATTTTTTTTGTCGATAACTTTTTAAAGCTCACAAATAAGGGTCTTTAAAAGCATTTTTAATCACATTAGTCACATTTGTGCAATTTTAATACGAAAACAACTACCAAAGTGGCAATGTAATATGCTATCATATTAGCAATAACCGTAGAATTGGAGGCTCTTTTTTGCAAACAAACAGTGGATTGCCAGTGGTACATATTTTAAATATTGGTAGTTAAGATACATTTTCCCTCAAGTTTGGTCAGTACAAAACAGTATTTTTAATTTTTCAAAATAGAAATAAGTAGTTATATTTTTCATAAATATGCCACGCCTTTAAAATTCAGCGGACAGTTATTTCATTGGCTGGTCTTGGGATCCAAATATGATCGCAAAAATTTGTTGAAACAATTGTCGAATAGATAGTTCGTTCATTAGGCAATATATCAGTTATGATTAGTCTCAGTCATGATTTACCAATTTTTTTGCTCTAACAATAGACTGAAACCCAGGCCCATGAAATTATACTTCTTTGGAGGAAGGATTGACTGTTGAAGGAAGGAGTGTTGTGTCCATAGATGTCCATTACCACCGCCCCACGCCATTGTATTGAGTGAAAGAGGATCTAAATGGGCTTTGAAGGATTGAAGGACCATGTTGCGTCCCCAGGTAGTCAAAGTTCATGTGGTGCACCAGCGGACGTTGCATACCGGGCTAGGTGATTTCTCCTCTTTCAGCGGACATTTTTTGTGGCGTTGGTTCTTAAGAACGGATAGGTGAGGGTAAAAATGCAACATAAGGTGATAAGAAGAAAGCTTGGATATTGAGTTCATCAAGTGATTGTGCATTTTTCTCTTGATACTTGTACGCAGGCGAGGGTTGAAGGTAAGGGTTGACAACAGGTTTTCAAACCTCAATGCTGCAGCTCTGGTTGGCCAACGGGCCGGTAAATCATACTAAGGAGGTGTGGGAGTGGAATCCAATGCTTCACTACCTCGTTACCGGTAAATCATACTGAGGAGGTGTGGGAATGGAATGCATGTCGCTTACAATGCAGGGGACTGCCCGTTTGGCAACCATAGCTTCAGAAAAATTCAAATCTTCAACACATGATTTGGCGTTGGCAACAGTGCACTAAATAATGAAACGAACATCTCAATATGATGGGACAGAGTTTATGAGCGTATCTCAATGCTGTCTGGAGCACCACGATAATTGGAGATAACTTTACGACAGCGAGAAAAGAGAGCACTCGGCTGTTGATTTTGAAATCGTCAGATTTCTTCTTAACGCAGAATAACGAAGTAGTGAAGCATTGGATTCCACTCTCACACCTCCTCAGTAGAATTTACCGGCACATTTACCAACCAGAGCTGCAGCATAGAGGTTCGACAACCTGTTGTCTACGCCTACTTTCAACCCTCGCCTGCGGACAAGTCTTAAGAGAAAAATGCACAACTACGTGATTAACTCATTGCCCAAGTTTTCTTCTTATCCCCCTATACCCCCCTATATCCCCCTTTTATACCCTAACCAACCCATTCTTAAGAACCAACGCCACAAAACATGTCCGATGTAAGTGGAGAAATCACCTAGCCCGGTATGCAACGTCCGCTGGTGCACCACATGAACTTTGACTACCTGTGGACGCAACATGGTCTTCCAATCCCTCAAAGCCCATTTAGATCCTCTTTCACTCAATACCATGGTGTGGGGCGGCGGTAATGGACACCTATGGAGACAACACTCCTCACCGATTTTTTCGGCCCCCTAACATCCATCAAGGCTGAATTTTTAATCATTTCACATTAATACTATGTGCAATCATAGAAATAAATTTGGGTTTGATATTGTGAGGTAAACTAGTTGATATTTACTAGTCTGTCTTTTATATTTATAAACGGTTTTTATATTTTTATAGTGTCGTGGTGGCACGTGCAAAATCTTTTTGAACGCGTTTTCTTTAAATGGCAGGAGTTGTTTTTTCTCAGTTTGAATAAAAATGTTATGGTTTTGTGTGGTTGTGTGTTGACACTAATAAAGCAAAGTATTTTAATTATAATCTTGATTCTTGAAACTTTACATGTCGCTCACATTGTGGTGACCCGGACGTGATCTATTAGAATTTATAATTTTGAAATTGACCGACATGTTGAGTTTAGAGCAGCTAATCCTAAAGAGAACACCTGAGAGGAGGTGGGTAACCAGGTATTGTAATCTTATTGAAACGGCATTAAGAGAAAAGACAACAGATGATTTTGAAATTGGATTAAACAAGGAATTCCTTGAGAGATATGTTTCGAGAATGGAGAAACTAGACGAGCAAATATTAGAGCTAACTTTAAAGAATGATCCTGATAAATATGATGAAGAGCATGCCCAAATACAGGAATACCACACGAAACAAGTGTGTGTACGTCATAAGATAAAAGCGGTTTTTGAGAGGGCTCCTGTTACGGAGAACGTTTCCACTAGGTGCAAGCTGCCTAAAATGGAAATAAGGAAGTTCACGGGAGAAGTCAAAGAATGGTTGGTCTTTTGGTGTCAATTTAGACGAATCCATGAAGACGTTTCTGTCAGTAATGAAGAAAAATTCCAGTACCTCATCCAGAGTATGGTGGCGGGCAGTAGAGCCCAGGAAATAGTCGACAGTTACCCACCTACAGCCGAAAACTATCCCAAGGTCATTGAAAGTCTGAGAGAACGTTTTGGTCGTGAGGAAATCTTAACAGAATTTTATATAAGGGAGTTACTGTCGTTGGTAGTTAAGAATGCCACGCATTTGAAGTCAAAACAGAACATAATGCAACTCTATGATAAACTGGAGTCTCATTTGAGATCACTCGAATCGATCGGTGTTACTAAGGATAAGTATGCTGCGATGCTTTTCCCACTGGTGGAATCCTGTGTCCCAGAGGACCTTTTAAGAGCTTGGATGAGGTCACCAGAAGTTGGATCAGGAAAGTATGAAGATAAACTTACACAGTTGTTGAGATTTTTGAAGAAGGAAGTGGAAGGAGAGGAGCGGATAGTCCTGTCCAGATCCGGCTTTCATATGGGTGAAGCATCTGGAGGGAGAAAAGGAAAATCAAAGGAAAACGAGAATTCATTTCCCACGGCCAACGACCTTGTTTTGGAAACAAAAACCTGGATATCATGTTTATTTTGTGGCCATCCGCATAAGTCACAATTTTGTTATAAAGGTCAAGCAATGAGCTTTAAAGATCGACGGAACTTTTTAATGAAGAAAAATGCTTGTTTTGACTGTCTGAGGGTTGGGCACTTTTCTAAAGATTGTACGGTTGACGTAATATGCGGCCAGTGCAAGAAGAGGCATTGGACCACTTTGTGTCCATGGAAAGGTCCTTCAGGAGAGGGATCATTAGAGCCTTTTAGAGAAATCACTACGGAAGTCCAGGATAATGAACAAAACACCGTTCTCTCCAACCACAGTTATACCGAGGTCCTTCTGCAGACACTTTTGGTGTCAGTGAAAGTTGGAGGAAGAAGCAAGATTGTTAGGGCGCTATTTGACACTGGATCACAGAGATCTTATATTTTAAAATCAACCATTGATCAAATGAGAGCAACACCAGAGAGATTAGAGAATCTGACCCATGTAGTATTTGGTGGTACTAGTTCCACGAGGACTCATAAGTGTTATGAGGTGATTGCAAGTAATTTGAACAGTTCATTTTCTTGTAATTTACAGGTGTTGGATCAAGATATCATTTGTGGTACTTTACCTAGCATACAAAGGGGTCCGTGGATCGAAGAGATGGCAAGCAGAGGAATTTACCTCACTGATGTTGGAAAGGGCTCCCAGAGGGTGGAACTACTAATTGGAGCTGATTTCGCCGGAGGCCTCTTTACTGGTAATTTGTTTGAATTGTCATCAGGTTTAGTTGCCCTTGAGACTTATTTGGGTTGGAGCGTGATGGGTAAGCCTAGGGAGGCCAATGACGGAGGATTTGTGACTTCTCTTTTAAGACAGAGTAGTGGTGACATCTCTGAGTTATGGAAATTGGAGGCGATTGGTATAACAGATCCATGTACTACGGAAAAGGCAAAGGAACTAGAGGAGGAGGCGTTCAATCACTTCTCCAGTGAGGTCAAGACAGAGAAGGATGGGAGGTATGTGGTCAAGCTTCCGTGGATGCGAAATCCAGCAGAATTGTCAATTGACAGAGAGGGGGCTGAAAAAAGATTGACTTCTATGACCAAGAAATTAATAAGAAATGATCAATTTGGGGTTTACGATGCTGTATTTGGGGAGTGGCTGAAAGAGGCGTTCATTGAGGAATCATGTGAGGGTCCTGGTCATTATCTTCCTCATCGAGGGGTGTTTAAGGAGCAGTCCACTACTAAAGTGAGGCCAGTTTTCGATGCATCTTACAAGGCAAGGGGAAATTTGTCATTAAATGATTGTTTAATGAAAGGTCCAAATCTTTTGGAGGTAATACCAGCAGTGCTCCTGAAATTTCGGGAAAAGAGCATTGGAGTAGTCTCTGACATAAAAAAGGCTTTTTGTCAGATATCTGTTGACGAAGGGGATAGAAGATACCTGAAATTTTTGTGGTGGGAGGATGAAGTGCGTGATGCAATTAAGATTTATCAACATGCCAGGGTAGTTTTTGGATTGAACTGCAGCCCCTTTTTGCTGAGTGCTGTTATACGTTACCACCTTGATCAATATTTGGATTCTCCTTTTCGAAACACTGCTGAAAAGTTGAAGAACTCGTTCTACGTTGACAATTGCGTTACTTCAGTTGACAATGAGGAAAACCTGCAACGATTTATTAACGAGTCAGTTAATGTAATGTCAGCGGCTAAATTTGATCTTAGAGGGTGGGAGTTCACTGGACAATCGTCAGACGGAAACAGAATAACTCATGTTTTGGGTCTGTTATGGGATAAGTTGGAGGATGTTCTCTTCTGTGACTACACCCTGGTAGGGGACCTTCCAAATAGTGTAACTAGGCGGGTAATTTTGTCCTGTGCCAACAGAGTCTTTGATCCAATTGGATTTACTTGTCCAGTGTCACTTTGTCCGAAATTGTTACTACGGGATAGTTGGATGGCCAAGATGAGTTGGGATTCTGAGGTGTCATTGGATATGAGGGAGAGGTTCGTTAAGTGGTTTAGAGATGTAAGAATGTTGCATCTTGTTAAAATTCCAAGACACATTTCTGTTGACGTTACTTCCTCTTTGAGCTTGCACGTGTTTTGTGATGCTAGTGGAGTATCATATGCAGCTGCTGTTTTTCTGCGATGTCAATCTGATCATGGTACTGGGGTTCAGTTGTTGAGCTCAAAATCTAGGATATCCCCTCTTAAGCCTATTACCATACCGAGGCTGGAACTTCTGGCTTGCTGTATTGGAGTAAGACTTGCCAGATCTGTGAGAGATACTTTGGATTTTCATAAGGTTCCAACGTGGTATTGGTCGGATTCTTCTACAGCTCTTCAGTGGATAATAAGGGATGAATCATGGAGTGTGTTTATTCGAAACAGAGTTCGAATTCGTGAATTCTCTGATGTCAAAGAATGGAGGTATGTCCCGGGATCATTGAACCCCGCTGACTTGCCATCACGTGGATGTTCGGTGACAAAGCTCATTGAGTCCAGATGGTGGGAGGGACCTGCATGGTTGCGATTACCTGAAGATTCTTGGCCGGAGTCGAGATTCGTAATTGACGAAGAGACTGTCTCGAGTGAAAGGTGTGCAAAATCAGTCTGCCTAGGAGTCAATTCTGTTTGTTCATTTGATCTTTTCTTTCGAGTTTCAAGGTATACCAGAATAGTCCGGGTTATGGCCTGGGTCTTAAGATTTCTGCATAACTCTCGAACGTCACAAGGGGACAAGAGAAAGGGTAATCTTTCTAGTTCTGAGATAGATGAATCAGAGAAACAAATAGTACGGATTGTGCAGAAGGATTCCTTTACAGAAGATTCGCTTAAAAGACTTAAGACTTTAAATGTTTTTAAAGATGAAGAGGGAATTTTGCGGATAAAGACTAAATTAACAGAAAAGGAAGATACAAAAAATTTTAGATATCCTATGCTTCTTCCCGGTAAACACAAATTGGTAAAACTTCTGGTCAGGGATGCCCATTTAAAGCACTCTCATGCTGGTCTTCAGATACTGCTGTCTCGGTTGAGAGAGAATTTCTGGATCCTTAACGGAAGAAGGAACGTCCGAAAGGGAATCAATGAATGTCTGAGATGCAAACGATATTCTGCACGGAGAATAGAAACTCAGCCCGTGGGCTTGCCTCAAGATAGAGTGGAAGAAGTTGCTGCTTTTGAGGTCATAGGGGTAGATCTTGCCGGCCCACTGATACTAAAGGGAAATCAGAAGGCTTGGATAGTGCTTTACACATGTGCCGTGTACAGGGCAATTCATTTAGAAGTGGTGTTGTCCTTATCTACAAAGGCTTTCCTTCTTTCCCTTGGAAGGTTCATTGCACGACGAGGCAGACCAAAGGTAATATACAGCGATAACGGGACTAACTTCGTTGGTGCGGAGAATTTACTTCAGAAGTTAGACTGGGATGCTATAGAACTAGAGACGGCTACTCAAAGGATAACATGGAAATTCATCCCACCTTCTGCTCCCTGGTGGGGTGGATTCTGGGAGCGTATGGTTCAAATGGTAAAGCGACTTCTTAGAAGAATTTTAGGAAATGCTTGTTTGAATTATGAGGAGGTTGTCAGCGTTCTGTGTGACTGCGAGGCAACTATAAACTCTAGACCCCTCACCTACTTGTCGGAAGACCCAGATGACCTCATTCCTCTTACACCCTCCATGTTCATTCAGGATATGTCCACAGTGGGAAGGCCAGATTTAGATCAACTCGATAGTACCTGTATTAGAAAACGTTGGAAGTACCAACAGAATCTTAGATTGCTCCTGAGGAAGCGGTTTCGACGGGAATATTTAGGTACATTGGTACAGCCACGGAAGAAGGAGACCTCATATAAAGTAAGAGCAGGAGATGTCGTGCTAATCGAGGATGATAACAGAAAAAGATCCTTCTGGACTATGGCCAGGGTGATTGGAGGGGTAAGCCGTGGAAAGGATGGAGAAGTTCGTGTAGTGCGACTTAAGTTACCCAGCGGTGAGACAACACGTCCAGTCAAGAGGTTGTACCCTTTAGAGATTCGACAAGAGGAGGACGCTGAAGCTTCGGATGGAAGGACGGTGACTACTCGAGGTGGAAGAAGGGTCAGGATCCCTGTTGGACTTTAAGAATTTAATAATTTTTTATATGGAAGTTTAGAGTTAAGAATGTTTAAAAAAAAAATATATATATATAGTTTTGTTTAGATGGTAATTTGGCATAAGTGTTCGCAAAGTTTAGGTAGATTTTTTTTTAGATTAAATTTATAACTCCTGTTAACTTTTAAACAGTTTACCTTTTTAAGTTTTGATGAATCAAAAGGTGGGAGTGTGAGGTAAACTAGTTGATATTTACTAGTCTGTCTTTTATATTTATAAACGGTTTTTATATTTTTATAGTGTCGTGGTGGCACGTGCAAAATCTTTTTGAACGCGTTTTCTTTAAATGGCAGGAGTTGTTTTTTCTCAGTTTGAATAAAAATGTTATGGTTTTGTGTGGTTGTGTGTTGACACTAATAAAGCAAAGTATTTTAATTATAATCTTGATTCTTGAAACTTTACATGTCGCTCACAGATATCTTTTTTCCTTCGCGGTACTTTGGGTGGCCAGCAGTGTAGCATACAAAATCGCTAACTTACCGATTCGATCTCGATTTTTATCAATGTCCGCTCAGAGCATGATTTTTAGATGTCCGCTTACAACACGCAACCCACTTTACTCTTGATCAAGAAAATTAGTGAGAGAAAATGAAATTTAAAGTAGAGTAAATTTATTGTTGTGGATATTAGTTTTATTATTCTATTATTTTTTAAGGTAATAAATATGTTTATACTTCTTTATATTTTATACCAGTTATAATATTTTATACCAGTTATATATTTTATACCAGTTATATTTAAAACTCACTTAATTCACTGGCTGAGGGGTTGAGTTTTTGCTTACAAACCTGCTGCCTAGGGTTCAAATCCCCGGTCATTCATGGATGTTTCCATGGGGAGAACGTGCCCCTTCCCGGTAAAATGGGGGGGTATGCGAATGTGTGGGACGTGGACAACATGGGTCCACTGGGTGACGCGAAGTAAATACTGACATCGGCATGCGTGGAGAAAACGACATCTGCCATAAAGTGTGTTGTGTTATGCAATTGGAACTAAAAAACATCTTTATCGTTTATAAGAAACTTTAAATTATTTTTTACATGAATGTTTAGTTGTATATTTATTATTTTACATCTTTCAACATTGTTAATATTATTATTGTAACCATAGCAACTGAATTGCTTTTAGAAAGGTAGTAATAAAGTGAATCTTTACGTACATTTCAAAATATTTGCCCTCTACATCAAAATAACTCAGCACAGCCTAGTCCTGCAACAATACAAAAACCTCCTATACGCTCGTTTTATACTCCAAAACCCAATGTCATACGACAGAACCAATTCCAAACATAGGGAGAAAAAAACCATATTAGAGGAGTTGGAAATATTTTTCGCTGACTTGAAGAAAGGAAGGAGAAAAAACTCCAAAGTCCCACCACCTTAGCCTCAAGCGCTCAAAAAATATATAACCTCACCGAAAATTTCTTTGATCGATGGAAAAAGGGCTATTTAGTGTAAAAAATGCAACAGGGGTATCTGTGTTAATAGAAAAATAGCGATACTGTATGTGTTGCAATTTCTGAGAAAGACTTGTTTTTTTCCTGCGTTGGAAGAGAGGGAAAGAGCTTTTTGTGTGTGAAGCGTACTAAGGGATATAGACATGACATTTATTGACTTCTTTAGAACTTCTGGTGTTAAGTTATATGCAGAATGTGAATGGTATTCTTTTGAAAGGACGCGGAGAAGTGTATTGAAATGCGTTGGATAAGGCGTCAGTGACAGGAGTAAATCAAAAGTTAAAGGGGACATTTTAGAGGATTTGGGGCGCTGTAGGTTTGCAAAATATTTTACTTTATATGAACTAGTGGTTTACCTTATTCGCGATGCTCCTAAAAAAACAAACAAGCCCAATCAACTTCAGGAATGTCTTATTCTCCCATTCATTTCTATATCTTAAGGTGACGTCCTGCCTCAATGATAAATTTATTTCAAAACATCTTAAATTTACAACGAAATTTAAGACAAAAAACATTATAAATTCATATTCATTAAATAATAAAAGTTATCGAAAAATTCAAATTACTAATTCGACACATTATTTACTTTAATTTCAGATTTTAAATGAGCTAGTGTCAACTAGTAATCGGAGAGCAGATATTCCGAAAGTTGATTAACTGGGTGAAATGGTTTGTTTATTTAGGAAAAGCGTGAATACTTGAAGTTGAATGATTGAAGGGAAAATTATCTATTAAAGCAGCTATTTTGTGCGTTTAAAATTACTTATTATTGATGAATCAAGATATTGGAGATGCTGCTTTAAGTTAGTGATATTTTAATTAACATTACTAAGAGGTAGATTTTTGAGGCAAAACAAAGAAACTAGTTTAACCTTACAAACTATTAAGTAATCTCAATTTTCCACATATGTTCAAAAATATTAAAAATTACACTTTTTTCTTGCAGGTTAACATTCTTTACTCCCTGAAATACAACTAATAAAATATTGCAAGTTTTCAAATATACAACAGATAGTTTTCTATTACGGCTCATGTTAGGACTTATGACGTATTCTCCCTTATTTCCGCGTAATATAACTAAATCAAAATCGGCAGAAACTGGTTCTGAGTACAATTTTCGAGACCCTTCAAATAATTTCAGCACTTTGATTTTTCATTAATAAACATATGTTGTTGTTGTGTGCCACTTGGAATACCCAAGCTCCATGAGGATTCAAGGCAAAGGGGGTGCGGCTCCTGAGAAAGAATAAACATATGTAAATATAATATAAAATAAAACATAACAGTTCAATTAAAAATAACCCTGGTAACATTATTTTAAATAACTCGAAACTTTCCCTTAAATGAAATTAATTTCAATAATTTAATTTAATTCAGAGGGAAAAGTAGAATTGTGTTAAAAAAAGAGCGGTCAAAAGCGACATCAGATTTACAACCACGCGTCACAATTTCGAGCTTCTGGCCTTACAGAGCCTAGGTGACCCTGATCCAAATCACCTCACCCCCATCAGCTACCATCATAAAAATAAGATAGGGCATTGCATTAAATGAAATGATACAACCCGAATCCCTCTCCTTCTCCTACTTACTTCCAGAGCCCATTAAACACAAACGAAAGGAGAAGAAGAAAAAAACTAAAAGGGTAACGAACAAAAATAGCACACACGCGTCCCTATCTCTCGAAACAATACCCTGTATCGATTCATGCCAGCACTAAGTGCTCTATCCTGTACTAACTCCAGATTTGTTCCAACACAATTGGAAGCTGTTAACGACCGTCCACACGGAGCGGACTCATAATGAACACAAAAGAAGGAATGCTGCCCTCAACTCGAGTTCTCCGCAATTTTGTATCTATGGGGGGTTTAAGGGGTGGATATGCTCTTCTTTTCTCGAGAGGTTTTTCTCAGATTGCGGCCCCCCTTGATGAGGAATTCCTGGGTGGTGTTTTTCCCCTTGTAATTATTGAGTTTGAAGGGAAGAGAAGTGAAAAATGGCTTTTTGGTGTGGGGAAGTATGCCGGTTTGGGGGCGTTTTGACGATGTATTAATTGAGTATGAGGCTGTTGTCAGTTTTATATATAAAAAAGATTAATTAAGGAGATCAATTGGGAGCCTAGTGGTTAAGGCATCAGCTTTGGGATCGGAGGGTCCCGGGTTCGATTCCCGACATCGATGGAGACCCACCGTGTATATGTGAGTCCGAAAGTCCTGTGGTTGGTCACGTCTTCTGAAGACTATTTACATTCCCTTCAGAAACATGGCAAAATTGTGGAGGTGGTGATAGATAGGGAGGGCATCCATCATCCGAGGCTTAAGTCGGACTCCTGCCATTCATGGGCCTCACTTTCTTGGGAGCCGCACCCCCCCCACACTTAACCTTAAATCCGGTACACTTTGCAGTGGAGCTCGGATATTCCAGGTGGCATATGACAACAACAATAATATTAATTAAATCATTGGATATATCTTTGGAAATTGACTCTATTTTATATTAACCTTCTAATAAAAAAGCGATTTCATTTTATTTATTTTTTAATTTAACTTTTTTAATATGATACCTCTTATTTTGTTATGAGAAGTAGATCTTGTTTGTGCCAGATCTTGCTTTTAAATTTTTTTGAAATGTTGTAAAAAGTGTTTACTTTGCTTTTTAAAAATACCTAATCAAATTTAAAAAAAAATATTCCCTTAAAAGTTAAAATTATTTATGAAACTCATAGAAAAAAATGCGACTTGATATTACTAAAAAACGTGGCGTCATGGCAATTTGTTTGTATTAATTCTGTTGAAAAATACTGTAAGAACCAACACTCACTTCGATTTAACAATAAAAACGTGTTGAGAAGTGCTTTGTTTACACAGTAAATAAAAATCAGATCGTTAAGAGAAATTAAAAAAAAATTTCAAATTAAGTACTTTTAAAATTAAAATACATTAACAACCTTGTTTTTTAATGTTAAATCTGCTACTTTTTAAGCACATTTTCGAAGGCATTTAAGTAATTTTTTTATCTTTATACATCTCGAGATGTTAATAAATTTCTTCCGTTATTCGAAAAACTATTCTTGTAATTTAAAACTCTTAAAATTATTCCGAATACACAAACTAAACCAAAAATATTGATAAGTACATACTCTAATGGACTGCTATTAAACCTGTTCTAACAAGTATATAAATCTATTGAAAAAAGCCTAGATTCCGAGACATGATATAGGTTATATCTATGCATGAGATTTCAAAGATACGTAGATACCGATCCAAAATATTTTATGCTTCAGAATCTTCTATAAAACAAAAAAGGGGCCAAGGAAAGTCCCTTTCCTGTTCAAAAAGAGAATCAGGTATAAAATATCAATGGCATAACAGCAATGCAATTTACAGAGAAACTGAAAAGTTATACCACTTTTTTATCTTTCTGCATTTCAAAGCAGCATTCAACAAGGGATGTTTCCAACCACCGCATGTGTTTCCAGCCGGCAGAACGAATAAAAAATCTTTGAGGAATATCGGAATATCTCCTCTCCTTGCCTTGTGGGTTTGAATTCCTTAAACCTTTGTTATCTGGAGTATTGGATTGCTTCGTTTAAGGTTGTTTACTTTATCCAATAAATATTCTCAGATTACGTTTGAAAAAGTTCTTTATTGTGGCTGTTTCTGAAACTTGTCTGGAATATCAAAAGAATATTTAATGAAATGAATTATTTTGAAGTATCTGTATTTGAATTTATGTAAATGTATTTTCATTGTTTATGCCACTCCTGTTTTTAACACTAGTCCTTGTTTTTAACACTGAGTTTGACAAAGGTCAAATGCATTTTTATGTATTCCCTTGAATTTTTAAATCACTGTCTAATCGTGTTTGTGCATTAGGGTTTCTCAGTTTTTCGAACTTTGGAAATTTTATCGGGCTATGTATAAAAAATCTAAATAATATAAAAGGTATTAGTCCGGTCGCCAAATGAGAAAATAGGCTTGGACCTGGAAATAGAGAACAACTAATATTTTATGATTGATTCTAGTACTTTTTGATATACTGAAACATGATACGGAGCGGCGGGTGCCAGAGCAATTCCAAATTCCACCTTTGAGCAATTCCACCTTTGAGCAATTCCAAATATCGAACGGCAAAGTTCTCGGGGTGAAAAAAGTAGAAATTAGGTGTTATTTTCATGAAAAAACATAGTAGTCGTTTTTTCAACGGATTTTTATGTTTTTGAGGGTGCTTAATCCGAATTAGACTTTATCAGCCAAATATTCGAACGGCATCTTTGAAAATTTTCGAGATTTTGTCAAAATTTCGCCCCTTTCTACGGTTTTATGCTTATAAAACAAAAGTTATGGGTTTTACAAAAAAAAAATTCACATAAAAAATTAAAGTTTAATAAACAAGCTACAAAAAAGTCAATTACAACATTTTTGTCAGACCAATAGTTTTGCCGCTACAGCCCGCCAAAAGAAGATACAATTTTGGACGGATTGGGAAAATTCAGGATTTGAATTGAGAAGAAATTTGAGAAGTTTGGGAGTGTTTTTTTAATTCGTATGATTGATACCAGTACAATTTTATATACTGAATCATAATATGAAGGGTGCCAGAGTGGGACCTTTTGACAACTTTAAGTATCGAAGGTCCAATATTTTACGGGATGATAAAAAACACCTATTTTATTGCGAGTGAAAGGGTATATGGCTAATTTCAGTATATATGGCTGACCAAAATTAAATATCAGTAAATGTTTATTATAGGGATACTTTGTGATATAACGGTAAACTATACTTTTTCAACATGATTAAATAGAAATTCAATATAAAATATGTTTAGAAATAGGTAATAAATAGGAAGTGCAGTTTACTTTAACTTAAATTCAAAATTATAGAATATTTTACACAGTGGACATTTCACTGTCACTATCTTTAAATTGGGCTTCATTAGTTTTCCCACAAAATTGGCCACCTTCGCACGTGCAAAATTCTGTACAAGGCAGACCTACTTGTGCACAACTGCACCTTGCTGTTGGACATGGCTTCTCACTTGAACAGCTGCACCTTAAACGTTTCAGCAATTCTGGTGGTGCCAACCCTTTGTTATCTGGAAGTTGAATGGGTACCAAAGAGTGTGTTGCTTCATTGTTTGCCCATCCAAAATCAGGGGAATTCAAAGGTGGAGGGAACAAAGATACTGCTGCGTTCCAGGTGCAGGCTTTCAAAGGGCATCGTTTTAGTAGATGGAGTTCAAATGCCTCTGTTGTCGGAGGAAGGTGCTTAATTTTAGGGTTAATTTTCCCACACTCTGGGATGCCCACACTTTGCATCGAACATCTGATATGTTTTGAGCCTCCTTCTTGTAGCCGTAGCTCAAAACCAGATCTCAGAATATGTAGAGCTTTAGATTTTCCAATTCCAAAAAAGTGGGAAGCGGAAACCAGCTAATGCACTCTGCTATCAAATAGTTTGCTTGGATTCCTAGGCTGTAAACTGTATTTTCTATTACTGTGACCTTAATCTTATGAAATGACTCCATCCACATTGCGTATTTAAAAGTTAGTTTTCTGTAAAAGTGTACGAGAAGAACAAAATGCCAGTGTAATCAGAAAAAATTTTGATTCTGTTCGTTGCACACCTTGATACAAAAATAGCTTGCTGTACAATTATTCTTGCAAGTAGTAATTGCAGTTGGAAAATGTGATATAAAATCAATGTTCAGTTTAATAAACATCTATTTAATAACTAAGACAAGCACACGAATATTATTACTGCTTAACCAACGATAGTAAAAGGGTCACGTGATTTGTACAGACGTTGCACGGCCGATAGTACTCGAACTGTATGAAATAAAATCTCCATATTGATATTAACCAAGGAGCGGAACCTTTTAATATCAATATGGAGATTTTATTCCATACAAGTCGAGAACTATCGGCCGTGCAACTTCTGTACAAATCACGTGATCCTTTTACTATCGTTGGTTAAGCAGTACGAATTAGGAATACGGCATCAACCATTCATCCACATTTACTTTCGTGTTTCCAATACGGCCAACATTCATATTAACAATACCATCAGGATGGTCTTCAATGACAAAAGGGTTTATACATGTTTTAAGTTTTTTTCTTATTTTCTGCCTATTTTCTTAATCACATTCAATTCTTGCTGCACCTTCCTCTTTGTGAAACGCATGCACTTTCTCTGATTCTTCGCCATCTATCATATCTTGTAGATCTTTAAATAGCTGACCACAAACATGCAATGGTAGTTCCAACTTCTTCTCCGTATTTGGTTTCAACGTTATCCCTTTTATCCCCCCCACCACGACTTTTACCAAAGCGCATCAATGTTGTTTCATTTAGCCATGTCGGTCCATATGCCATTCCATATCCCAAGACTATGACGGACCACATGCTCACCGTTCAGAAGCTTTTAACGAAGAACGGGGTCTACTTGTTTCATGCTTTGCAGATAATATGTTGCATAACGAGCATAGTTCCAATGCCCGGAAGCAAAAAATAAGGTATCATTGCTTGAAGTTTGTTATTGGATGCTTGATGTTTGCTTTGTCAGCTCTAACTATCTACTCTTTCTGCAAAATTCCCCCTTTAAAAAATTGGAATTTTCAAATTGTTCGATTGTTTAATATTAATCAGATTTAAACTCTTAGAAATCTCGTTTTCAAGGAAATCAGACACATTAAACTACAGATATTACAGACATTAAATGTCAGCCGACTCTCTTTCACTCAAAATAAAATATGTGGTTTTTTTATCCCGTGAACTTTGACATTCGATACTAAAGGTTGCCAAAAGGTGCCACTCTGGCACCCTTCATATTATGATTCAGTATATAAAATTGTACTAGTATCAATTAGGGTGTATCGCAAAATTTTTTTTTGATTCTGATGAAGCCTTAGTGCGGAAAAGTTGTCTAAGGTGGCAGAGAGTACCTGTGATTTTTTTCAGAATTTTCGGATTATATCTTGAGGTGCCGCCAAGGCCCTGAAGGTCCCTATGTTAATGCAATATGGAGCGCGCAAGCCAAAAAGGCCGAAAATTGGTTTTTCGCCCCTCATTTCTACCCTAATTACACGATGAATGTCTTCACTCGAGTTATGGACCCTATATGATCTAGGCTATCCGACAAAACTTGAATAATAGCCTAAATCTCTATATTATGTTGATTGTGAGCTCTGATTTGAATGAGGAAATACGCGATTTTCGACGAAATTGGAGCATAAAAAAACGTAATATAGAGATTTAGGCTATTATTCAAGTTCTATCGGATAGCCTAGATCATATAGGGTCTGTTGCGGAACTGAATTGAGTCACTTATTCTGTTTATTTAATTTTCCTTGAACAAGCTGTTCTGTGGGATGTAAATGAGATAATTTGTTACTGAAGTGAATTGATTTTATCTGTATATATAGTCTCGTGTTTTTATTATTTTAGATGAATTTGCACTTTTTAGTTAGAATAAATGTATTTGTAGCTTAAAGAGTTAGTTTCCTTTAGACGACATCGAAGCACAGGAATAGTTTTTACAACATAGTGGCGTCCGCGACAGGACTATTGCCTGTGCTTCGATTGCTCGTTCTGGGATTGCTCAGATTTCTCGTTCTTGGATGGATTGCTCGTTCTAGGATCGAGTCTTGAATCTGTCATCTTGATTTTGGAATTAGGATTGCTCATTGCTCGTTTTCGAAATAAGGATGACTCTGAAGGTCTTAAAAGCCAGAAGAAAGGTTTTGAGAGGTGCGCTAACAGTTTGCATGACGAAGGTGGAGCAACATGTTCCCGATCTGAAGGAGCTTTCATTCCTTATAAAACAACTTATGGATAAATTAAAAGATCTTCAGAGCGGTCAAGAGAAAATTTCGGAATATTTGGAGGATGATGAGGAAGAATTGCTGAAGGATATGGAACAAGCTTATACTTTTGAAGATTCGTGTCGAGAAAAGCTTTTTTTGATCGACTTAAAGATTGCCAATTCGGAAAAGCCTGGTTCAAGCTGTACGAGAGGATTTGATCTACAGAAGATTGAAATTAGGATCTTCGACTGTTCCGACGATGGCGGGGACAACGACTGCTCCGGCGATGGCGGGGACAAGGACTGTTCCGACGATGGCGGGGACAACGACTGTTCCGACGATGGCGGGGACAAGGACTGTTCCGACGATGGCGGGGACAAGGACTGTTCCGACGATGGCGGGGACAAGGACTGTTCCGGCGATGGCGGGGACAACGACTGTTCCGACGATGGCGGGGACAAGGACTGTTCCGACGATGGAGGGGACAAGGACTGTTCCGACGATGGCGGGGACAACGACTGTTCCGACGATGGCGGGGACAAGGACTGTTCCGACGATGGAGGGGACAAGGACTGTTCCGACGATGGCGGGGACAACGACTGTTCCGACGATGGCGGGGACAACGACTGTTCCGACGATGGCGGGGACAGCGACTGTTCCCATGGCGGGGATTGTTCTGATAATGAAAAATCTGATGTTCTGACGGCGTCAGTCCTCGAAGTGAGTACAGAAGCAGTTAGGGGTAAGAACTTTCGGAACTGTACACTTTGTGATAAATCTCATGGAAATGAACAATGTTTTAGAGTTAGTAAAATGTCCTTAAGTGATGTATTGATTGGATATCTATTTGAAAGCAATGTTAAATTTGAGAAGGTTAGTTGCGAAGAAACCTCTGTTTTTGGTATTGAATGTGATCTTTACACATATAAGTTAAAGTGTTCTGCTCAAGTGGGACTTATTATCTGTGAACTGCAAATTTGTAAGTTAGTTTTGTCTGATGTTAGAATGATTTTTGATCCTAGGGTGATCTTGGCATGTTGCAATGTTTGAGAGTTTATGGTTACCGGGATCAAGGCAAATGAAAATTCTTTTGAAAGAGAAAATATCTCTATGTTTAGCAAAATGGTTCAAGAGTTTATTCTTTTTGAAATTCTTGTTAATTTAATGATTGCTGTTAAATTGGTAGCAAATGATTTCAGTTCCGTATGTCGGTTTAATTGATGAATTTATTAGTTTGAGACTCCTTCCGAAGTCTCAACGGGGGGAGGTATGTTGCGGAACTGAATTGAGTCACTTATTCTGTTTATTTAATTTTCCTTGAACAAGCTGTTCTGTGGGATGTAAATGAGATAATTTGTTACTGAAGTGAATTGATTGTATTATTTCTGTATATATAGTCTAGTGTTTTTATTATTTAAGATGACTTTGCACTTTTTTGTTAGAATAAATGTATTTGTAGCTATTGGAAGTTAGCTTTCTTTAAAACGACTCGAAGCACAGGACTAGTTTTTACAACAGGGTCCATAACTCGAGTGAAGACATTCGTCGTGTGATTAGGGTAGAAATGAGGGGCGAAAAACCAATTTTCGGCCTTCTTGGCTTGCGCGCTCCATTGCATTAACATGGGGACCTTCAGGGCCTTGGCGGCACCTCAAGATATTATCCGAAAATTCTGAAAAAATTCACAGGTACTCCCTGCCACCTTAGAAAACTTTTCCGCACTAAGGCAACATCAAAATAAAAAAAAGTTTTTTTCGATACACCCTAGTATCAATCATATGAATTGAGAAAACACTCATTTTTAGGTTCCCAAACTTCATTCATTCACGAGATGCAGGTACTACATCCTGAATTTTTCCCAATCCGTCCAAAATTGTATCTTCTTTTGGCGGGATGTAGCGGCAAAACTATTTGTCTGACAAAAATGTTGCAATTGACTTTTTTGTAGCTTGTTTATTAAACTTTAATTTGTTAACTGAAATTTTTTTGTAAAACCAATAACTTTTGTTTTATAAGCATAAACCGTAGAAAGGGGTGAAATTTTGACAAAATCTCGAAAATTCTCAAAGAAGCCGTTCGAATATTTGGCTGAAAAAGTCTAATTCGGATTAAGCACCCTCAAAAACATAAAAATCCGTTGAAAAACGACTACTTTATTTTTTTCCTGAAAATAACACCTAATTTCTACTTTTTTCACCCCGAGAACTTTGCCGTTCGATATTTGGAATTGCTCAAAGGTGCCACTCTGGCACCCGCCGCGCCGTATCATGTTTCAGTACATCAAAAAATACTAGAATCAATCATAAAATATTAGTTGTACTCTATTTCCAGGTCACATGGCATGGCGACCGGACTATATCGGTAGTAAATTTTCAACTAATTTTAAAGTTTTCAAAACATTATCGTTGATTTGTGAATACGTTCTAACACAAGCTTTATGATAGTGTGTCTTTGACCAAAAAGTTTAGGTCCTAGAGACTCATATTTCGTGCTTTAGAGAATGAATAAAAATACTATTTCATACCTTGCGTGTAGGCGGATGAAATATCACATAGGACATAAATTATGACCGAACAAAAGATTGGTCGCTAGAATCAAATGTCCGCACCTGCTGTGGTCAACATAGAAAAATACCGCCCATTTCTCTTCAAACAAGTTTATTTACTGATGGCATGATACAGTTGTCGTAGATATTGTTTGATGCACTTGGGAATTGATGTTCCTGTTGCGAGTTCAGTAAAAATTATATAGCTCTAACATTTGTGAAACGTTTATTGGTTTATATACAGAGTTGATGGGTTATTCTGTGAAATTTTATTGTTACTTTTAATTCACAGTGAAAATAATAACTTATTTTCTTGGTCGATAAAAGTATTTTTATGCCTTTAATAATATATTTATTCACATACTTTTAAGGTCTTAATAATCGAACTGTGGTCAGAGTTACTTATAACAGTGGAAAGCGAGACTCAAAAGACCAAAGATGATCCAAAACTAAGCAGCACAACCGTTCAGTATTCGTTCAATTTATTATAATGTGGCCAAATTTTTTTTATTTTTAGTAGGATATACGTAAAATTAAGATATTTCTTATGATATGTTCTACTAGATAATTGTGACGTGTGATAGAAGGCCTGGCAACGCAACTCCTGTATGAAAAGAACAACTTACCTTCACTTTCTACTAACCCTTTTTGATCTAGACTGTCCAATATTGCCATTGAATCATGTGTAAATTTAGTACTTCTAGGTACGAAAGGTTTATAATTAATCATCAAAATTTCTTTTTATGAAACTTTTGAGGCTTTCCCAATGATATTAGCTGTAATTGATTTTTAAATAAATTTTAACCAATTGATCAATTAATTTTTTAAATCGACATCACTTTTCATAACCCGATTTTATATGTCTTGCTGGTTTTAAAATGTATTTATTACGAAACTTTTGGAAGTGAAATTATATTATTATATTGGAAATATAGTTGAAGAATTTATTCGCATGAATAAAAATTTAGTATGTAGATCAGAGTTGATCCAAAAGAAATGCTAAGATTTTAAGTTATATAAGAAAAACTTCTTTCATTCCTTTTTCTTTAAATTGGATATGATTAGGGACATTTGACGTGTTATAAGGTGCCCTTTTTTCTTTTTAAGTATGCTTCCCCCATTTACTGTAAGGATAATGAAGCTATAGTAGAATAACTCTAAAATTAATGTAACATCCTTGAGTAGACTCAAGTAAGAACACAACTCGCACCACAACCTTCTACACAGCTATTCCTCTATGTATAATTATACACATCAGTAAAGGCTTCTTTTCTGAAATCCTGATATTCTAAAAGCTATGCTCATTAAAATAAAACAAACAGACATTAAGTACAGTGGGTATATTTTTGCGCATATAATATTTGTGCTTACTATAATATTGGTATATAATATACAGCGAATTCCTTTAGAGAACAAATACGTGTCCTCTCGATCTGTTGTTTCTATTATTGTCAACTGACCTTTTTACGTAAGAAAAAATTCTCATCCACTCCTTTTTTTGGGGGTGAAGTTTAAGACAGTTCAGATTAAGTCTGCATGTTACCTAATTATTAGTGATGGGCAGGTATCGATACCAAATACTTAAGTACTCGATACCTATAGGTATCGAGTGTATTCGATACCCACAAAAGTATCGATACTTTATTGACATATTTCGTTTTAAATTTTTCAATGAAGTAATCTTTATAATACCTACTGTAGATCAAACGCAGCCTGTTTCCGTTTTCATTTTGCAACGCTCAAACCCAAGTCGTTATCATCCGCGAGAGAAATTTGACGCGGCTAGGTTTTTCCCCCGCCAAATCCTTCGCCTCTATCCACCTCCAGGCCTGTAGCTACGGGGCTTTTTGATGGATCGCTTTCAGTTTTTTGAATATTAGTCTGATTATGGATAGGCCCTAAAAAAATTGTCCCTTCAGGTTCATTTCCCGATATTGAAAAAAAGTACTCGATACCTAAAAGTACTCGATACCTATAAGTATTCGATACCAAAGTATTCGATACCTATAAGCATTCGATACCAAAGTATTCGATACCTAAAATTATCGATTTTGCCCATCACTACTAATTATACGCATTAACGGTAACATACACATTAAGATATACTTCTTCTGAAGTATTTTTCAAAACTAAGTACTTAATTTGAATGCAACAAACAGCCAATGAAAATAGGTATATTCTTGTGCGTAGCTTTTAAATAACATTTGCTATACTCCGGTACAGCGAATTCCTCTGGGAGAACAAATACTTGCCCTCTCGATCTGTTGTCTCCGTTGTCAACCGCAGGAGAGGAAGCCTCCCCAAGTCGGTCATTACCGCGATCTGTAACTGCACACCCGGTGTCTCAAGTTTTTCTCTAATGGAACCGCTGTAACAATTCGAGGGTAAGTTCTTTAGAAGCCTTTTGATCTGAGCAAGAGCTAAATAAATAAATATAAAAAAAACTGGATGTGTTAGTGCTTTTCCCAAACTAGCTGCCTTCTCTGGCTACGTAAAGATTTCTTTTACTTTCCCACTTCAATTGATGGTTGAAACCCCCAGTGGATCAATGATGAAAAGCTCTTTTACCAGAAACTTTATAGCCTTGGAAAGGAGATGGTGCCTGGAGAGTTTTATTGTTTGCTTATTTGAGAGGCGGAGTTTTTAAGTTTTAAATAATGCGCACTTGGAGTTGTTGTAAGTAAATGCAGGACGGGTATTTTTCTGTTCACATTTGGAGTAAAAAAATTGAGTTTAATTATATTTATTTGGAAGAAAAGCCACTGCAGTACAAAGATTAGTAAATTATCTTCGAAATGTATTATTTTCAATGATTTAAAGACTATTATTTTTATTAACTAATGATTGCGTTTTAATCCAAGCGTCCCCAAACACTTTAATAGCTTCCTTTTTGAAAGACTTTCCTCCAAATTATTTATTCTCCTATTTTAGTTACACACTTTTTACATTGCATATTTATTTATATCTTTATGCATAATGCATAGTATGTTAATAAATCTCTACATATTTGTTTGAATTAAATAGTAAAAAAAAATATTGGGACATTTTAATACCATTCATTAATTAATCATTTAAATTGATGTGCTTAAATTATTATTTATGAAGAACAATGAATTTAAAATTGTAAAAAGTAAGTTCATTTCATCTATTAAATGGTGCAACACTTATAGATTATATACAAAATAGAATAGGGATGTATATGTTACGAGCATTGTGATAAATTGGGCATTATTAATATTGACCCAAGTGGAGGAGGGCAATGTGATAAATTCAATGGAATTAAGGAATGAAATTTATCACTTTGCCCGCCTCCACTCTGGGCATTAATAATGCCCAATTAATCACTTTGCCCGTAACATATACACTGGTGTTCAAAATTAAGAGAATTTGCACATTTTTTCGATTTCTCCAGATCTACTGGATAGATTTTGATGAAATTTGGTATGAACATAGGTTGATGTAATACCAAATAAATAATAATTCAAAAATTGCAATACACACGCATGCGCAGAAGAAATAACCACCAGAGTTGAAAAGTATGAAATAGCGGTTCCAGAATAGAGCAAAATAGTGGGTTTATGAGGGGTATGACACCCTCCTACTATCATGCATGCCTCTTTGAGTAAATTTATGGCGTGAATGAAACAGATGATAAAATTTGCTGTTCATTAGGCCTACTTTCTCAGAAACTCGTTTTGGGGCTCTGAAGGGTATGTGGAGGGGGGTAGCGAGATGCAATTGCCTTATATAGAGTCCCTCATACCTCCTCTAAAGGGGAGAAGTCTTTGAATCTGGCTGCCTATTCCATAGGGCGAATATCTTCCGTTTTAATGAAAATTGCCAACCTGATGAGCTCCATTAAGTGAAGGATTTCTATCGATTGAAAAGAAATAAAGACCGATAGAACCCCTCAAAAGGTGAACAAAGATCTCCAAGATATCAACACATAACCTGTAAATATCAGGGTTCCTCTTTCAAAGTCAGGGAGGGATCTGCAACTTGTCAAAAATATGCTAAAATTTTCTTTAATAAGGTAATATTCAAAGAGTGAATATTTTCCTCTCTGTTAGGTCTCAAATCAATTAAACCATTGATTCTCGATGCCAACTCATGAGGAAAGAACCAGAATGCTCTGTCAGTCCTTTAATGTAGGAGAAACTGACCATTTTGGAATCGGAGATTTGGTGCTCTTTGTAGGAATGTTGCTAAGTCTATGCCAAACCCCCTACATCTTCCAAAAGGAGAAAATCATGGTTAAAGGTATATTTTTGATATCTTGGAGACCTTTATTCACCTTTTGTTGGGTTCTATCAGTCTTAATTTTTTTCAATCGATAGAAATCCTTCACATAATGGAGGTCATCAGCTTAGCAATTTTCATTAAAAAGGAAGATATTCGCCATATGGAATAGGCAGCCAGATTCAAAGACTTCGCCCCTTTAGAGGAGGTATGCGGGACTCTATATAAGGCAATTGCATCTCGCTACCCCCTCCAAATACCCTTCAGAACCCCAAAACGGGGTTTCTGAGAAAGTAGGCCTAATGAACAGGAAATTTTATTATCTGTCTTATTCACGCCATAAATTCACTCAGAGAGGCATGCATGATAGTGGGAGGGTGTCATACCCCTTATAAACCCACTATTGTGCTCTATTCTGGAACCGCTATTTCATACCTTTCAATTCTGGCGGTTATTACTTCTGCGCATGCGTGTGTATTGCAATTTTTGAATGATTATTTATTTGGTATTATATCAACCTATGTTCATACCAAATTTCATCAAAATCTATCCAGTAGATCTGGAGAAATCGAAAAAAATGTGCAAATTCTCTTAATTTTGAACACCAGTGTATATAATAAAATGTGAGTATACCGAGTATTTAATTTTTCCAAATGAATATGATTTGTATGAAAATTGATTTCCTTTAACGCAATTTATGTTTTTCAAATACTTTTTTTGCTAACACACATAAGAAAAATAGTGCATACTTACGCAATAATTCAGTCTAGAAAGGGATGTCTAGACAGAGCTATTGTCTTTAATACCACAGAATGGTGAGATTTTCATAAATTGAGGATTTTATCAGACTATAACAAAATAAAAAAAAGAAAACCATATATCCGATTTGTCACTTTAAAGATCATGGTTGGATAAAAGGCAAGTTTAAGAGTAAATTATAAGCCCAATCAGAAAAGCTGTCAAGTATAAAGTTTTTTTGTAGGGAAAATGTTTTAGGATTTAAGTTGTTTTTATTTTGTATGCGTACAATTTGCTTTAATTATTTTCTATGAAAAATTTCTGTGTCTCTCATTATAACATCATTCTTTTACAAAACTTATGATTCTTTTTTAAACCCCCTGTTTTTTAGTCTCAAAAAATGGTCATGCTGGATTGACTGTAATTTTCATAACTATTAAGAGCAAAGTTTTAAACAAATTGTTTTACATATTTGAATATAACAATAGTTCTAAACAATATACAATAGTTCTAATTGGCTATAAAATTTTTTATGATAATCTCTAAAAATTCCATTCCTAACAAAAATGGTTTGATAAATTTTAGCGTAATTTTATGTTATGAATTGTTAAGTTTATGATGTTTTTACCAAATGAGATTAAGTTAATGGAGTATTAATCAGTAGTATCTCAATTCAAATCCTTTCAGTAAAAAAAGTTTTGAAAAGAACTCAATCCTCATTACAATGTCTTATTTTAGGACATTATCTGATGTTTGTTTCTTTGTATAAAAATTCAAATATCTTATGAAACACCCTAATGGGTTCGAAATTTTAAAAGGAACTATGAAGTTACAGATAAAAATATTCTTCAGACAAATATCTTGAGGTATCTATGGGACTGGAAGTATATAAAAAGTTTTGAGCAGCTATGTGATTAAACAAAATTTGAATAAAACATTTAGAATGTTCATGAAAGTTTAGATTTTAAGGGAAGAAAGAAATCCCACAGTTAGTTGCACTTTGAGGTTTATTGAAAATATATTTTCTTTCAGTCGTAGATTTCAGGAATTATTAGCCCCCAATAGGCACATCATTATTTGTATTTTCAATCTCAACCTTTTGACGAAACAACAAAGAATTCCCCTTCCAAGTAATAAATACACTAATTGCTTCTCCTCTCATATCTTTCAACCGAGATTTAAAATGCATGGGTTCTCCAACAACAGCCCTTTTCAAGTGGATTATCAGATTACTCCAACTCCTCTCCCACGAAGGATTAGAAAAAAAAATGCACTACAAACAAAAACCCGGCCGGCTGTAAGAAGCCATAAAACCTTACGATTAAAATGCATAACTTTTCCCCGATCGGAGAGAGTGTCATGAATAATATGAAAACTTATCAATCCTTTTTCCTCCTGCCTTATAAAATAAAATTCCCACCACCGCAAGGATAATCCCGTTATATGAGAAGAGAAGGGAGAAAAAAACGACGAGCGATGGGGGAAGAAATATTAAGGAAAAAGTGCCGGCATGCATTAAACGCGTTTAAAAATATTTCTTTTTATCACGCATTACATTTTCATCATCGATGAAACTGAATTATGTATGCTTCATTTAAGCTCTGTGAAATAAAACGAGAAAACGAGAATATATGTGTGTAAGGACGGGTTTACATGCAGTGATAACAGCGACGCGATTGGTCGAAACTTCCCTATGAAGGGTGTCAAAAAAGGTTGGTGGAAACTAAACATGCAAGTCTGTCATGTTTATCCCCAAAGAAATTTCCAAGGAACTCTTGTCCGCAAATGTAAACTATGTCCTGTAGAACAATGGAGTACACCGTTCGTCGGCAAAGGGGCAACGTTTAACTGAGCTTTTTCCTGCTGAAAAATTGAATTATTGTTGCATATTCTAAGAGAAAACCTCGAAAAACTCTGTTAACTAAATTTCTTTGAATCCTTCTGTTAATTGGCAGAGAAAATTAATTTATAATTTGAAGATTGTTTGCAAATAAAGATTGAAAGTTAAAGTGGTGGGGTTTTCTCTGCAAATAACTGGCAGAATTGATGAAATTTGGTTTACTGGGGGTTCCAGGGGGACTCTCTTAGAATATGCAATGGTAATTTATTGAAGTTTTCCGTAGAATAGAAAACGAGTATTGCTCCTTGGCCAGAGAACATTGCCCTCTTGTTGACACCCCAGCAAAAAACATGTCTCGAATTCCTTCAAAAAGGTGTCAAAAGTGCAGTTTTCTCAAAGAAGTCGGTAGTTGTTTTGTAGCTATATGACTTCAGCATGTAAGTCTACAGATTTTTTAAAGCAGTTTTAAATACATTCTAAAGGCATTTCAGCGGTCTTATAAAAAAACTACAGAGTTTCTACAGAAAATTGCAGATTTCCTAAAGAAAACTACAGACCAAGTGTGAAAATTTCCTTCACTTTTTTGAAGAAATTTTGCTGATTTTTTTTTCACTCGGACAGTTTATATTTGTGGACACGAGTTTCTATGAAAATCTTGTTTGTTATGGCATAACAGACCTACATGTTAAGTTCGGCACCAGCCTTTTGAAAAACCCTGTATATTCTCTAATAATAATGACGTAACTACTAAGTCATGGTACTAAAAACAAATGAAAAGAAAAGATTCTAAATCGATGAGGAAAGCGATAGGAGATTTTCCCCACGACGTTCGAATTGTTGTATGTGAATCCGTCCAAAGCGTTTTCTCTGTTGTTCCACCATTGTTGTACTTGTTGGAAATAATTCCAAGGATGAGAATTGCAATTTCGGTTTCCGAAGGATTAATTTCGGTCTTATTTTGCGGAATAAACGAGAAGAATGAATGAGAGAGAAGGATTTTGAAAATATTTCAAAACTGTCTTTTACGAAAAGGCTGCATATGTTCCTCTTCTTATACTCTTCTAATTTAGTAATTTGATTATTTTAAATGTTTTGTACAATAGACAATGTCTGTTGTTAAATGTTTTGTTGTTGTCCTTTACTTATCTAATATAATAAAACTAAGTGTGGGTATACAGGGTGTATCTGAAATGGTGCAACAAACTTTCAGGGATGATAGTACTCATCAAGACGAACAAGAATTGGTATAGAAAGGGGGTCGCAAATGAGTTTTAAGGAGTGAAACCCCGGGGTGAAAATCAGCAAAAAAACTTGCATATTTGTGCAGGAAGAGACACAATTGTTCGATTCCGTAATTTTTTACACCAAAAAAATAGAACCCGTACTTGCAAAAAGAAATTTTAACTGTAACTTTTCAGGAAGTTATCTTTTAGTAGCGAAAGATTTATTCGATCAGTCTCTTTTTTAATGCATGTTCAACCAAATTTGGCAACTTATTAGCCATTTGGCGCAATTTTTTCGTTTCCTATTTTATCTTTAAAACGGTGAGCCGGAATCTTTTAACTCACAATCGTAAGATTGTGGATTCTGTCATGTCAATAATTTTTGGACAATAGACGGAAAAAGTACTATTAAAGGATGTGGGTTGGGGTCTTATGGCTTGAGGTTCAAAAATCGGACAAAATTAAAGGATGTGTAACAGTATTTTGAGAATTTTTATTGATTTTTCTAAATTGTAGTGTTTTTCTTTACGGTAATTTTTTTAAGGTAATTACAATGCTTTAAATCGCATTTTGTCTCAACGCAAAACTTTGACAGGTGTTTAAAATTTTTTACACGAATTTTTGAAAATTGATAGTTCAAAAAAATTTGGCAACACAAAATTTTGTGAAATGAAGGAAAAGCAATCCTTGAAATCCCTGTTTTTAAATCAACGATCAATTAATTAGATTACAAAGTATTTGATTCTCATTTTATTCGGAAATCGTTTCTTCCGTAAATTTTATTTCCCTACAATGTATGTAATTTTTTTAATCTACCGATTTAAAATAAATTGTGTTAAGAATTTCTTTAGTCTAAAAAAAGACATTTCAGATCACGGGGTATTTTTATCTTGTTTTGTCTATTTGTTATTAGTTTTTAAACTAGGGAGCTCTTTGTGAAACACCCTTTATGAACATGTAATGATGACTCAAATTTTGTATGAAACATATGTGTTAATAGAAAAAAAAAGAGTTTAAAAACCTAAGCATTTTATACATTTTTATACTTAAATTCTATAATTCTAGAAGTGACTACATAATTATAACTGTTATTTTCATGACGAGACAAAACTAAAAAAATTACAAGTTCGAGCATACACGGTCGAGATGGGTTGCGAGCTCGGCCATTTTAGTATTTCTTTGTGCTGAAGGAGGGGAGGGTAGTTTATGATGCTTAGGGTTTCGTCTCGTAGTCAATTTCCTCTTGTCAATACGACAAAATTAAGCCAAATTAATTATTAGGATTAGACAAATTAGGCCGAATTAATTTTTAAAATTTTCTGTTTGCAAAAAATATAATTGAAAACCGTATTTACGAATTACTACGTGAAAACTAGAAAGGGATGGGAGGTTCTTGGCATGTACTGTACTACGTGTGGACACCAAAATGAGGTAGGGAGTCAAACATAGAAAATAAATGGGTAACGTAGTACGGGCACTTTCCCCAAGGGGCCTCCGCCTTCGAGGACAGACAATTTGTTTTAACCTATGAGCCTCAAACGCACCGACACCCTAGGAGCGGATTGTACAGCCCATCCTCAGTACACAGACAAAGTCATTTAAAATTAATTAACAGAGTGGTGACTTAATTAAAACTAGTTTCTAGTAAAATTAATACTATTTTAGTGATGTTTCACCCCCTCCTCCAATTTTTGTGTTTAAATTTATTTTTCCTTTAAAACTTCAGCTATCAGTTTTTGGCATAAATCCTTCTTCCTCTTACCTAACAAATCATGGCTTTTCCAATCACTCCATCATTTCCTAAATTATTCAATCAAAATTATTCGATTTCGCTTGGCCGTCAGTCTGTTAATATTTCCCCACTTCTCCAAATCTCTTGTAGAAATCAATTTCTTTATTCAATTCTTATTTAGACTGTAGGCATTATCTTCAAAATGCTAAATTTCTTCACGTTAAAAAACGAGCCAGCTGGATGGCTCAGCGGAAATCTACCACTTTTAAAATAATTTTCTCTTGTTTATTATCGCTATGGATCCTTACGGTGTCACATCAGCTAGCTCGATAGCAGTACTCATGCATTGCTTATTGGAGTTAGCTACCAATCCCCTAGGGTTTGTGCGAGTGCTACGCTTGTTCCATCCAGGGCTTTAACTGACTCCTGGGTAAGAAACTGCGGGCAATTGCACAGCTGTGAAGGGAGTGCTGCTTTCACAGACTAAGGCTTAAAGGACGTGTTTGTCTTTAAAACCTGTGCATTGTCCTGATTTGCATAAATAGTACTAATAATGAATTAAAAATGCAGGGATCTCTAATTCTACATTTTGTGTTAGTATTTTACTTCTAAAGGTACGATATTAATTAATCAATATGTTTCTATTTAAAAAAACACTTATTTAGTATAGCTAAAAAAATTTATTTAAAAGGGACCAAATGAAATCTTAATACTTAAAAACATGTTGCAATGTCTTTCAAACTATAGCTTTCAAAAAAATTATATGAATTTAAAAACGAACAACTTCATACAGTTGGACAGAACTCGCAATCTTACGATTGCAAGACTGTTACGCTACCAACTAAGCTATAATTTAATCATTAATGGTACTACTACATAGAAATTTGAGTTTCCGTAAGAATCACAAAAAAAGTATTTGGCGATCACGGATTGGCGAAGTTTTTTTTCCTGTCGACTGCAAAAGTGTTACTGGTGGGAAAACTAGCTTAGTAATATTTGAAGTTGTTTTACAAAATAACTACCGGAATCGAACCATTGTGTCTCTTCCTACACAAATATGCAAGTTTTTTTAGCAGATTTTCACCCCGGGGTTTCACCCCTTAAAACTCATTTGCGACCCCCCTTTCTATACTAATTCTTGTTCGTCTTGATGAGTACTATCATCCCTGAAAGTTTGTTGCACCATTTCAGATACACCCTGTATATGTATACAGGGTGTATCTGAAACGGTGCAACAAAATTTCAGGGATGATAGTACTCATCAAGACGAACAAGAATCGGTATAGAAAGGGGGGTCCCAGACCAAATCCCAGGGAGTTAAAAATGGAGCGACACCCCAAAAAAATCATTGAAAAATTCAATTTGTAGAAGAACTACTATTGATAAAAACTTAATTATGGTCTCAAAAATTGTGGTTTAATATGATCTTTAAAATTACCCCAAAAGTCTTCACTTTAAAATTTGTTTTATTATGAAAAAAGTTAAAAAACACAAAAAAATGTGAAAACTCTGCCAAAACCTTATTTTGTATTTCGAAATCCTTTCTTTTGATTTAATAATCTGAAAGATCATAGTTGAAAACCTTTAAGTCCAAAGTTTCACGTAAATACAATCAATATCAAACGCTTGAGATCCTGTTAAAGTTTGTTTTTTGAATGCACTAACAGCTGTTCTAAAAACAGCTCTAAAAAACTGCTTGCGCACTTCGCAATGCGTTTCTAATTTTAGAAAAAAAAGTGTTACCACCAGCATTAAAATCTCTGTCTAAAATATATAAATATCTGTAATAAGTTATATCTCCAAAGGGGACCTTACGCAGGACCTAGAAGCAAACCTTTTCAATTAGCTCAAGCTATAATTTTGTATGCTAGAATATCGAGGTTTTTCTAAAAAGCTTCAAACTCAAGTCATTAGGTGACCACTAAAGGTTTTCTGAATGTAGACAAGTTAGCAATAAGATAAAAAATTAATCTGCCATGTATATAAACGGACAAAATAGAAAAGTAAAATGGTGAGTGACACTATTAGGGAGGAAATTACTATTTCATTATTAACCCGGGAGCAGTCGCACCTCTCAAACGAACGCGGGTAGTCGCGGGTGGGTATATCATACCCAGGAATGGATTCTCGCGTTTCAACTCTTAACCTGCTTGGTTTTACTAATAATATTGCTCGAAATCAGACATAAAACCATAAAAAAGCATCAGTGTACTTTAAATGAAAATAATTTTCTCTTATTTATTTGTGCAATCCTTACAAATTGGAGTTATGTGTTCCATACAAATATGTATGGCACAGTTCAGAACAGTGTTGTATTTTCCGGTCCTTTTTTGCTACCGCAAACCTCAAATGTTTTTGAATCCCGTTTTTATTCCTTTTGACTATGTTTTTTTCTTATGGGGTAGTTTTTGATGATGTATCAAAGGCATTTTTTGAATGTATCTTTGTAGGTGCTTGAGAATCATTTGTATTTTTAGGGATATTTTTAGGGAATATTTTTCCCCAGCGCTCTGACATTGGTTGATTTCTTTCATTCATTTTATTCCACCTTTACCTAGGTAATATTCTCCATTTTCTGCAGAATTGAGGCTTTCTGAATTTTCCTCATCAATTTTATCTTATTCTTGATCGACTTCAATTGTTTTCTGATCACATTGTCCATCATAAACTCCAATATCTTCTTAATCTTCACTAAAAGAATAAATAAACATCCTTTGAAATTGTCTCAAGCAAAGAAAGAAGCCGTTTCATTTCATCCTCCTTACTCAGGTACCGCTCCATACCGGCCGAAGCCAAAACTGACACGTCTACGGGCACGCGCGCGGGTTCCCGGAAACCGCGCATTCCTAAATTTTTATCTAACCTTGCAACTTGAAGAATGTGACCTTGAACTCAGCTACACGAGGGCACACACATTTTGGAAGAAAAGGGGGAGCGCTATGCAACTTAGAATGCGCGCCTGGGTATGAGATACCCAGTGCGACTGATCCCGGGTTAAGCATGGATTAAAGCAAATATATTTAAAAAGTTATGTAAGAGTAAGAAGATAAAGATTAATAATTTTTTTGGCATATTTGCTTTAGGAAAATAAATAAATAGTGTAACTCCACCGCTAGGTCAGTGTGTCCGTGTAAACTGATATGCCCCGTTGTGGTGACGCGGCATCGCGGTCACGGTGTGACTCTTCACACTGAGACTACACAAAGAAGTCAAATTCAAGTCATGAGGTGACCACTGCTCGGCAACGTGTCGAATACCAGTCACTGCGACGTCGCCGCCAAGTGACTGCGACGTCACAATCAAGTCATCAAGTGACACTGCGACGTCACAATCAGGTCATCAAGTGACGTACACATCGTGACTACTCTGCGACGTCACATTCGCGTCACGTAGTCACAATCTGGTTGTACTGTGACTTCACAAGAAAGTCACGAGTGGTCACAGATTTTGGTCACAAATTGCGGACATTAAGCTGTCAATGTGGCGTCCTGGTGACTTCACGGTTATGTCCGTGACCTCAAAGTGAAAGTCACAAACGAGTCACATATTGGTCACCTAGCTATTATAGGGTCTGGGGTCGAAATAGACCACATGCGGGGTAGGAAGGTTTTAAAACGGGGATCTACTGCTCTTCTTAAGAAAATGTTTCAAAATTTGACTCTTAAAATGTGGTTTTAATTTATTTTTGGACATTAGTGACACATATGGGGTCACTTCGGATGGAATATTCCTAATATACCAAAGAAATTTCAAGGAAAACCCCGACTTTTAAACAATTATCCAAATATGTAAGCATGAAGACTTTCACAGCCGGTTTGATTAATGAAATTCATTTCTTTCGGGCTTGTAGGCCGTGGTCTAAAATAAAATAAAAGGTCCAGACGTTTCGTCGGAAGCTGGGTCCGAAATCATCAGTGGAAATAAAACATTAGTTCACCGATTCAATAAGTTTGGTTTGGATTGGAGGTTGCCAGAGGCTTCAAAATACGGCCGTTAGTAGACTTGGAGTGTGATGCGAGTCCCTACGTCATTTCCGCCCGATCCTCCCACCGGCCAAGCAGGAGATTTAAAGAGAGTTCGCCAAGTCTACTAACGGCCGTATTTTGAAGCCTCTGGCAACCTCTAATCCAAACCAAACTTATTGAATCGGTGAACTAATGTTTTATTTCCACTGATGATGTCGGACACAGCTTCCGACGAAACGTCTGGACCTTTTATTTTATTTTAGACCACGGCCTACAAGCCCGAAAGAAATGAATTTCATTAATTATCCAAATGTTTTCCTTGGGGTTGAAATATTACCCAAAAAAGGCACCCACCTTCTGATATATCCATTTTTATTAAAAACTAGCTGATATACCCGCCGTTGCTCGGGAAAAAAAGGATTTTCAAACTGGGTAATAAAATAAATAAGAATTAGTTTCTTCCCTACTTAATATTTATCAACCCCCCTTCATCCCGCTGTTTTCATAAATTCAAAGCAAATAAAAAATAAATACTTTCCTGAAATCTAAAACAAAACAAAAAAACTTTTTGAATTAAAGTGTTAATAACCGAATTTTTAAAATTAAAATTAAAAAAGGTCGGGGAGAGACCCCCTGAACCCCCCTTGGTTGATTCAGAAATTTTTTTTTGGAATTAAAGTGTTAATAACCGATTTTTAAAATTAAAATTTAAAAAAAGGTCAGGGGGAGACCCCCTGAACCCCCCTTGGTTGATTGAAAAAACGTTTTTGGAATTAAAGTGTTAATAACCGATTTTTAAAATTAAAATAAAAAAAAGGTCAGGGGGAGACCCCCTGAACCCCCCTTGGTTGATTTATTACCAACTCATTCATTAAAGAATCGCCTTCAAACATGAAATAAAAGTAGACATCATTTGAATTATTGATATCAACTATCTAAAATTCTTCTGATGAAATATTGCTATTTTAAATTTCTATTGAATGGAAAAAAGTTAAAAATTTTCGGTGAAATAGTTTTAATTTATTGTAAAAATTTATTTTATCACAAATTATTTCTTTATCTGATTTTTAAAAAATTCTACTCGCTATGAAATATTTTTAAATAAATATTTCTAACAATAGAGGTTTTGCGTCACTTGGAAGGAGCAATAACCGTTATCAATTTAACATTGAAGCTAGGTATAAGAATTTAGAAAAGGGCCAAAAAAGACAGCTTATAGAATGGTTTGAATTCAAAAATTCTTTTTTGAAAACCTTCCCGATTGTGTGAGGAACAGCATGCTAAAATTTTATGCTAATCGCATTAATAAGGTGGGCGATAGAAAGCAAAAACTAAAAACCAGAGTAAAATATTCAAACCCCCGTGCACCCCCTCCAGAATGAAATTTCGAAAAATCCAGAAATTACTTTCTTTGAAATATTCTTAAGAAGATAATACCAACCGGTCGCTTCGAAATAACAAATTATTAGTATGTTTTTCTTCTAAAATGTAAAACTTTGTTTATGCTCAGTAAAATTGGGTTTTTTAATTTTTTAGACCCCTTAAAATTCGAATATCGAAAATTTGAAAAATGCCTTTCTAGATATTGTATCTAGGTACCTTTCTGTTAAATTACAAAGATCTGGGGTCATTTGGGACGGAGCTAGGTTCAAAAACGTAGAAATCACTCCAAGCACCCCTGTGGGTCAGAAAAAAGGAATTTCGAAAAATCCCTTCTTAGTGCGCGCTTACACCGTAAGGTCTTTCACCACACCAAGTTTCGAGTCTTTAGCCCCGGTAGATTTTGCTGTGCGTTGATAGGTGAATCGATCGATCGATGAATGGTAAAGCTCTTTTATTATTATAGATTTTATGTTTTTAAAATCCTACTCAACTGGCAATAAGAGTTTCGAACATTTTTATGATTCCAGCAAGAAATTTTTGATTGCAAGTTCTAACCATTGAGATATTTTAAAATATATTGTATTACAACTCAAGTATTTCAACTCTGGTTTCATTTAAAATTATTTTATAGTCTTCAATGATGATTTTTATACCACTGTGCACATTACATTCATGACGGATTCCTGAAATCGAGGTAAAAACTTGATTTTCGTTTGTCCATTTTTACATGAAATTACTATATTAATCGAAACTTTGAGGCCAATCCGGAGGCAAAAAGAGTTATTATAATCGAATAGTATTTTATACACGTCAGTTTGAGACCATTTGGCACCCTTTTGTCACTGTGCCCCTGTTAAAATAATGAAAAAAAATTTTTTGACCCACCCTAATGTATATTATTGTATTAGGGTTACTTGGGGTAAGTGGGTCACTGGGGTAAGTGGGTCACCCCCCTAAAACTATAATATGCACAGGAAATTTCACACTTACTCGCATTGATTATTTGTTACAGCTTGTCACACCGATGAGTTTTGCATATATTTGAGATTTGTTTTATTTATTTTTAAGATTATAGAACTAATTTAAAATAGATTCCCAGAATGGATTTTTTGGTGAGTTCAAGATGCATTTTTCAAAGAAGTATTTCCAGGTAAGTTTTCATTACATTTTAATGCTTATTGAACTGTTTTGCAGAGTTTGACCTAAAATACATACTACAATTAAAAATTTTTCAAAATTTTTAATTTTGAAGTCTTTAAGAGGGGTGTCCCACTTACCCCATAGTTTTTGCGTGGTTGGGGTAAGTGGGACCCCTCAGCGTGGGGTAAGTGGGACCCCTCTTTATTTAGTAAGTGAGACCCCTTATTATGATATAAGTGGTTCTAGAGGGTCCCTTATGATACAGGAACTATTAACTATTTCAGGGGTTATAGGGACAATTTCCCCCAATATTTTCAGAAAATTTCGATTTATAGTAGCAAGACCTTTTACTCACCACTTCAAAATTCATTAAAATTTATAAATAGTTTGATCGACATTATATATCAAATTTGCGTTTTAATTTAAATTATGGTGAGTAAAGTGAAATATCTCATAAACAGTGTACATTCTCATTTAGTGTGTCCGATTTCTTTTTGATCTTACAATGCGTATTAAAGTGCCAAAATAAATCTTAATGAGCCTTATTATGTTTGTTCAACACTATTTTATATGCTAAAGTAAAACATATCCCTTTGGCCTTTCGAAACATTCTTTAAAATACTTATTTTGCTTTTCATTCGATTCTTACCTTGTCATATTGATTTTGATGTGAGTATATTTCTCACTCATGGATACAGTTACAATAAAATATTTTATATTGAAATTTACTGTACTTTATCAATCAACACCCACTTACTTCCATTTAAGTTTTGCTTGCTTTAAATATAAATAAAGAGGGGGTGACCCACTTACCCCATCTCTTAGGGTAAGTGGGTCACCCATCTCATTATTGATAAAAAGACCAGTTAAGAAAATTGTAAAGCTCTATTTTAGAAACTACTGATAAATTTTTGTTTATCGATAGACTCTTTAACGAAATTAGTCAACAAGTACAAAATAAACCCTTTCAAATTTTTTCTATAAAGCTTCAAAAATGTACTAGGCCAAAAAGGGGTCCCACTTACCCCAAGTGACCCTATATTTTATATTTGTAATACATACTAAACAAACAATAGAAATATCGTAAGTGTATTTTTTAGTAATGCAATTAAACAAGTTTGGATGTAATAGATTGAAATAAAAACAATATATTTTATAACCAGATTTATTTTTGCATAATTCTATTGTAAATGTAACAAGAAAAATCAGGATTTTTTTATTCGCAGTGAGTCCAACATACCAGCGCCATTCAGTAAATCAAATAATTTTCAATCGTGATGCAAAAAATTTGGGTTTTTTTTTCATTTTGAGTCAAAAACGGTGAATTTAAACTCAACACATTACAAGCTGAAGGAATCTAGAGCAAGCATTTTTAACTAAGAATTAGACTTTAAGACTTTTTTTTACTATTTCTCGAAACTTAAAAACTTGACACTGCTGCATAAATACTATTTTAATTTACTTTTTAAGAAATAAATAATAATAACGATCATATAGTAATGAGTAATTCAAACCGAAAACTAGGCTATTTCAGTATAAGTTTCAAAAAATCTAACTATTATTATTAATCACCAGTATTATTATCAGGTTTAGAGATCAGATTTACTATTGGTAACAATAAAGATCCTTGTATTTTTTCAAAATATTTGTTTGGTGATTAAAATTAGTTTCAGGTTATAGATAAAAATATTATTTTGCAATGAAGATCAAGGATATTTTGTTATGAACTTTAATGTATCCATATTCTATTCACTCTTCGCATGAGAATTAAATTAGAAGCTTCTATTTTTTAATTAGGCTATTTAATTTTTCGAAGATATTACTATAGGCCGTATTAAAGAACTGCAAATTTTCGAAAATTTTATTGCATGTGAAGTAAAATTATATAAAGATAATTCAAGCTATGTTTTCTATTGAATATAAAGATGTGTTGAGTTGATAAATAAATATAAAGTCTAATTAAGAAATAAGTACAATTTTTTACAAAATCTTATTGTACTGGATGTGAATAAAATAAGGTTTAGAGAAAGATAAAGCCTATTGCATTGAAAATTGAGGATTTTTTAGAAAGTAATTTAAATATTTCATTTTAGCACGTAAATCTACTGTACAGTTCCAAGCATTGATCCATTTAAAAAATATTGACAATAATTGGAAAACAAAATTGGTTCTCTGAAAACTATTTTATCTGTTAAGTTGCATTTTAGTATTTATGAAAGATTTAAGTTTAAGAAACGATCAAAAAATGAAGGTTCTACAAAAAAATATAATACACAAATAGGTAAAAAAATACCTAATATAAATAAAAAAACTACCCAAAAAAGGTAAATAAAATTGTAAAAAACTAAAAAAAGTACCTAAAGTAGGTAAAAAAATTAAAAAATCCTAACAAAAATACCTAAAATAGGTAAAAAAATTAAAAAATCCTAACAAAATACCTAAAATAGGTAAAAAAAATTAAAAATCCTAACAAAAATACCTAAAATAGGTAAAAAACAATTATAAGAATCATCAAAAAATACCTGAAAAAGGTAAATAAAATTTAAAAATTTCCTACGAAAATTCAACTATGAGTGCGATAAAATTTTACTATGATTTGCGTGAGGTGATAGCTCATGGAAGCACGTTATGTTTTTATTGCAAATTTATCCTGATGGATCACTACTAGGTACAATAAAATGCATTATATTATAAAGAATTTGATGTCCAAAACATATTTAATGATTCAAACAATTAAATGATTAAGGCCATTTTTTAAAGTAATATATTAAAAACCGTTTAATTTACTGTTGCATTCTGGCTTACTATTGAAGTGCCTGTTTTTTTTTGTTATAAATTTATTGTATTACTATTTTTTAAAATCTATTAAAAGAGGAAGCCTGTTTTCGAAAATTCAAAGTAACTTTAAATTAAAAGCAAAGAGTGAAAGAAACAGATGATTTTAAATCTGGCCAAAAATTAAAAACCCAGTGAAAAGATTGGAATAGTTGAAAAGGATGCTATTGGAGGAGGAGCTTTTTGATATTGAACACAATCATATATGAGAATCTTTTTATGCACATTTTTTTAAAAGCTACTTCATTTGCAAATACTAATAGAGTATTGAAAATATCAGAAAATTTGGAAAGTATGTTTCTATGCTATTGTGAGACAGGTTAAAATATTATAAATGGACACTTATTTTTATATAGCTTATTTAAGTATTAAAAAACTGGAAATTTAAGCGTAAAGGTTTTAAAAACTAAGTAATTAATTATTATATGTATGAATACTTGCTCTAGACCCTGGTGCTTTTGATTCAAATGGTTGTTTCTTAGTTCTTTTCCACAAAATTTTTTTTGGACATTTTTAGATTTTTATTTTTTTTTCGTTTTTTACATTTTAAAGTTTTTTTTGCCCTTGTAGGTTTTTAATTTTCTTTCTTTTTTTACAATTTATACTTTAGAAAGATGGACGTTGGTATGGGGAAAATAACTCACTTTTTTCTACTTCTTCCCTTTCTTAAATGGCTTTTTCAGCTGCTTTTTGAAGCTCCTCCAAAGGCTCTTCTTTTTCTTTTTAGGAAGTGGGTCCTTGCATTGGCTTGTAGAGGGACCTCCGATCTCAGCTGCAGCTTCTCTCTTGGGCAATAAATTATCCCTCGAAGCTGTCATGACGTCAACAGACCCTTCTTGTTGGGGGAGACTGTAGGTTAGTTCCATCGTTGGACGTGGAGGTCTGGAGTCGTCGTTGGAGATGTCCTCTTCAGCAATCGGCTGGTGGATGCCTGAAGACGCTCGTTGGCCATCCTGGGTCCCAGATGATGCTCCGGTGATGACATCCTCCCTCTCCGATGATTCGACTACGGGGAGAGGGGAGCTACTTGGAACACGGCTTGAGAGGCGAGAGATGTCATCTTCAGTAACCGGTGCTTGGGCGTCACCTGCCGATACGTGTGGGGGAGAAGGGCTCTTTTTAGTGGGTTCATTTGGGTTATTTTCGTTCTTTAAGTTTCGTTGTTGATGGTCTTCACTTTCGATGATGCTATTATCGGTTCGGATTGTTTGTATAGCTGTATCACATGTACCATTTGAGATGTTAACGTACTTGAAAATTGTTTTACATAATTCTTCTAACTTGGAGTTTAATGCCTGATTTTCTTCTCCTGATAAAGGTGAGCCACTTCTCCCAATTTCGGTTATCGCTTTTGTGGCCAATTGGGCGATCTCTTCCAGGGGTGATATTATAGCAATCTCCACTTCATGGTACATGGGTCCACAAGAAGCCTTTTCCTCACGTTCCGTGTTATTTATATTTTCTTCTATTCCAAATGAACTTGTTGTGTTCTTTTCCAGGGATGACTGTTCGGTTTGACATTCGGCGTCTTTGAGAGTTAATATGGCGGTCTGTGATCCTCTAGTTTCAGTGCAATGTTCATCTACTTGGTTCTCATCTGTATATTCAGTATTTTTGTTCTTATGGACTATTTCTGAGGCTTCTTCTTTTTTTATTTCTTTTGGATCTTCTCTTTCTTTTTGGTCATCGGTGAAGTCACGTTTGAGTTCAGGATCCATGCTTGCATTTGATATCTTAGTTGGCAACTTTTGCACAAAGTGGTTGTTTTCAAGTTTAGTTTCTGTCGTTTTTAGGTCTGTAACGGAATTTTTTTCCAAAGGTATGTCTTCAAGTTTGTTCTCTGTGATGATGTGCGAATTCTGAGTGGCCATCAAATTTTCATCTGTCAATTTAATGTTTCTTTGGTTCTCTTTCTTTGGATTTTGGGGAATTTCAAGGTATTTATCTACAATGCTTTCTTCACTATTGCCGTAGAGTGCCCTTGTGTCGGTAATTTGTTGGGTCATCGTTTCAAAAGAGAAATCTGAATGAAGGGGTTCTGGTTCTGGTCTGCTCCTTTTAGTCTTCGAACACTTTGCACCTGTTAAAAATTTTAACATTATAAGATTTTACCTTAATAAAAATGTACCTTACATTTAAACAGCGCAATTAAATTCGGTTTAGGTTACTAGATTTTAGGGAGCAGTTGTTAATTACATAATGTATTAACATGGAAATAATTAAAGTTTTGAATTAAGTTTGAGTAACTTTGCCTTGACAAATCACTTCCCCTAATATACACTACTGTTCATAAATTAAGGACGGAACTGTTTTTTCAACATAACACCTAGTGAAATTATTTTTCATCAATGAAAATCATACCAAGATATGTTCAATGGGTGGGAATACAGGGCCAGAAAGCAAATTTCTCTACCAATATTTTAAGGGGGTAAATGGACCCTCCATTGATAATGGAGTCCCATTACAATTTGGAGCTGTGGCAGAAACGTCTGTGTAAGAGGTATTTTACCGAAAACTTTATGTTTATTGTAATGAATATGATTACTCCTGAACTCAGTGCATATTTTTAAAAGCGTGTGTTACCTTTAAATGGTATTTTTTATGTTTTATTGATAGAAATCGGTCTAATCATCATTTTTGGCAAGTTTTAGCTTCTGGGTCATTTTTGGTAATTGGTATCTTACCGTCAACCATGTTTTTAGTAGTTCTTACATGTGAAAGATTATGTTTAGGTCTGGAGACCCTGAAAGTAAATTATTTCTTTCAATATCGTGACTTTCAAGAAACTTTGAGATAGCCAAATTGTGATTTTGTGCAACTTTTTCTCTCATAAAGAGAAATTCTTGATCTGAAATTTCTTCTAAAAGAAGCAAATGGGACATGAGAACTCAGGCACGTGATCGCAGACATCAGTGAAAATTTTTTTCGTGTATAGGGAGTGTTGAAATGTCTATAACAGTAATAGAGTATCAATGGAGAAATTATATCTCTTAAAAACTCATTTCAAAGGTAATGGAGATACTTTTACAACTATATGTTTCTTTTCAGGTATGTCTACGTCCATAAACACTAAAAAATACTTTTTTTTCAAACATTAATAACAGATGTCCTTTCTGTGAAACTATACAATTATGTTGTGCCGTTTGAGCACCTCGTATACACCGCAGATATTTTCACTGATGTTTGCTATTGCGTACCTGTGTTCTCATGTCCCATTTGATTCTTTAGAAGAAATTTCAGGTCAGGAATTTCTCTTTATGAGAGAAAAAGTTGCACAAAATCACAATTTGGCTATCTCAAAGTTTCTTGAAAGTCACGATATTGAAAGAAATAATTTACTTTCAGGGTCTCCAGACCTAAACATAATCTATCACATGTAAGAACTACTAAAAACATGGTTGACGGTAAGATACCAATTACCAAAAATGATCCAGAAGCTAAAACTTGCCAAAAATGATAATTAGACCGATTTCTATCAATAAAACATAAAAAATACCATTTAAAGGTAACAGGCTTTTAAAAATATGCACTGAGTTCAGGAGTAATCATATTCATTACAATAAACATAAAGTTTTTGGTAAAATACCTCTTACACAGACGTTTCTACCACAGCTCCAAATTGTAATGTGACTCCATTATCAATGGAGGGTCCATTTACCCCCTTAAAATATTGGTAGAGAAAATTTGCTTTCGGGCCCTGTATTCCCACCCATTGAACATCTCTTGGTATAATTTTCATTGATGAAAAATAATTTCACTAGGTGTTATGTTGAAAAAACAGTTCCGTCCTTAATTTATGAACAGTAGTGTATTTGATTCAATACAATTATCAATAGTGTTATTATCCAGTAACACAGTAACACCATTTGTTGAAAATCAGTTTTACAAGAATAAATGACTGGTGCTTATTATGATGTTTGTTGTTTTTTTATCAGCTGTTAAAGACTTATTCTTTGTTATGTCATAATTCATTCATAATTCATAAAGCTGTACTTTTGAAATTGTGTTGGATAAAGGGGTGTTTGCTTAATGGAAGTGTAAACTGAGATTTCCCAGACTTTGAAAAATGCATGTATTCCAAAACCTCATGATTATAGTTTTATTTGATTCACAATGATTTGATCTAAACTTGGTTTAATGCCCGAGGCTTTAAATTGTGTCCTTCCAGTAAATGAACTTCGTGAAATATTGCTGCTCAGTGATATTAAATATAAAACAAACATTTTTAAAGAGGCGAACCCCCAAACTGACGTCATCAGCAGGCAGGTTCCTTTGCTGTAACTCAGTAACTGAAGAATTTAAACATAAACTCTTTTATGGAAGGATTCTTAAACTATGCTATTAGACATCCCGAAAGTTTTTGTCAACAAATAAGAGAAAAATTAAGTGTAAAAAAGAAATTTGAAACAAACATTTAAAAATATTTTACTATAATTTTGTTTCAGCAAATTTGACAGTATTTTTATTTTTTGAAATAATGTAAATGTAAATTTAAAAAATAGTTTTGTTTTTACTTTTAAAAAAGTACTTTTTAAATGCTGGATTTTAAAATTAAAAACAGCATTTATCTGTTTAATTAGGTGAAAATTTATTAATAACATTAAGAATTATATCTATTTTAAACTCTCCTTATTTTTTCGACAAAAATTTTAATTTTAACTTTTTAAAAGTTTTTTTTACCCAGAATTCTATGGTTTATTTTTACAATTTCGTTTCTTTAAGATTTTAAACTAATTAATTCATACAATTGTTAAAGTTATAAGTTAAAAATTATGGTCCGGTAAAAACTATGGGGGGACAGTTTCCAAAAATTAAGCTACATCAGTTCCGAGCTTATAGTGCTATATTCATTGAAGAAGCTAGTACTATAATATACTCCTGTTCATAAAAAATGCAACACCAAGAAGGAATTGTCCGATCAACTTGAAATTTTCAGGGTATGTTTATTATGGTTTGATTATCAAATGATACCGAATTCAGAGCTATAGCGCATGCGCGAGATGAGCAGTGTCTTCTCATCCACTGATTTAGTCGTATATTTGGGGGGCTGTGAAGGGACGTTAAGGGCTTGTGAGAAGGTTGTTTACTGTTGATTATCTTGTCATTAGATGTTATTATACCCTTTAGACCTTAACAGATGTCATATGAAAATTTAACAGAGTTTTAAAGTGGATTAATGTTAGGCCTCCCGAAGGGGTGTTTTTCACACTGTTTTACCGCTGGTCAGATGAAGTGAAACCGGAAAATATTGATATGGGTTTGTAAGCAGAGGTCCAAAAAGGGTGAGGCGAGTTGAAAGTTGGGGTCTGGACCCCTTATAGTCACGTCAGCGCGTAATGAAGGAGGTTTCATTCGCATGACAGTGCCGGATCATTGAGTGACTTTTCGACTTGTTTCAAATTGTTAGAATACTGTTACAGGTCTATCATTGTCTGCTCCATCAGTTAATCGGTCGCCATTGCACCGAAATTCACCAAGTATCGTTTTTTTTCACAGCACTCCATCGATGGAATTCCATCGGTGCATAAAGCTACCATGGGATCCACAATAAATATTTTCGTAAGATTACTGATAACAAAAGATCCTTTTAAAGAAATCCCCCATCAATTTTGGTTAACATGACACCTAAATTGGGTTTTGAAGCTATGCCGAAAATCGCAATTTTTGGAGTGTTTTATCTTGAGTCTGTGGTGAAGAAGAGAAGTGTTTTGACCTGGAGCACTATTGGGTACCATGGGCAACCTCATTAGATAAAAAATTAGGGCAATCTCATTTCTTAAAAAAAATTCTAAAAATTTTTGGAGCCAAAAGTTATACCCTACATTTGAAGCGATCCTGAAGCTGTAATTCATCAGAACAAATCCCGTACACATGTTTTTTGGAATGTTCCAAACTTACTTTACATCCAGTAAAGACAGTTTCTTTCTTGACAAATTTCTTCATCCAAAATTTCACCTATGGAGCTCGACTAAAATTTCGTTGGTTTATCCTCATGCTTAAAATGCTTGTTATGTTGCCAATATTGGCAAACTTTGGGTTGGATGAATCTTAGATGAAAATCACCTCCTCAGTCAAAATTTCAATCTGTTTGATTCAATAACCTGTCGTATAGAGGCTCTCATTGCAGCGCGTATGGAAGGCATTAAACACCGATTTTCGATAGTAAATTTTATTCCTTTGTTCTGAAAATTATATCATTTATTTTTATTCACAAAGATCACTTGCTGTGTAAATTTCATCAAAATCTAACAAGTCCTTCATGGTGTTGTATTTTTTATGAACAGGAGTATAGGATAAAATTAAGATATCATTTTTTATTCTATGAAAAAGAAATATTGATGCTTGGCTTACCCATGATGGTTTTTCAGGTCCCTATTTAGGCTGAAGGTTGATTGAAGACGATTGAATGATGATTGACGATTAAGACGATTGAATGGCAGAAGGTTGACTCAAATATAAGATGCTTTATAAAATTATTCACTGTTTTCTGAAGAATACTTTCGCTTTTAGAATTGAGGTTTTTTAATAATGATATATCTGAACAATGGTTATATCATTGTTACAAAAACCATTTGCCAATAAAACATTAAAATCCCAAACATAATACATTGTTATGCTCAAAATTATCCCCATTGTTTTGCCCTAACCACTTTCAATACCTATGGAAGTGCTTAGTGCGCATGCTCCAGAACTTCCGCTTTAAAAGAGGAAAAACATTCAGATTATTTCATTAAATTAGCTTGGAGTTTTTTGCTACAAAACGCACTCATGCACAGTAAAGCATAATAGGTTTTATGTTTGTTTTCATAGGATTTGTTTTTCAAAATTCTTAATTGCAATTTTTAATGTTATGATAACTTTAGAGTATTTGTGTAGTACCAACTACTACACTCATTGCCATAAAATATAGCGCACCAAGAAGAAAAAGGGATATTAAAGCCAAATTTATTTCCATGATTACCCATTGTATGAAGGTTAATTGATAAAAAATTCCGCCTTCTTCTATGTTAGGGGGCCAAGAAAATCAGTAAAAAGTGTTGACTCCATAGGTGTCCATAACTGCCACAACATGCCATGAAATTGGGAGAGAGGGGCTCTAAAAGGGCCTTTTGGGATTGGAGGACCATGCTGCCTCCCCACGTATACAAATTTCCTCTGGTGCACCGGCGGACGTTGCATACCGGACGGTGTATGCTTTTCCTCAAAACCGGACTTGTTTTTGGGCAGTGGTTCTAGATAACGGGAAGACTATGGTAAAAATGCAACATAGGGGGTAAGAAGAAAGCTTGGACATTGCGTGCAACATGTGCTTGTGTATTTTCGTTTTAAACTTGTCCGCAGTCCAAGCCTGGAAGTAAGGACGGACAACAGCAACAAAATATCAATGGTGCACGTCTGGTTGGTAAATGTACTGGTAAATCATACTCAGAAGTTGCAGAAATAGAATCCAATGCACCACCACTCCGTTACCTTGAGTTACCACTCCGTGTGATGATTAGAAAATCCACAGCTGAGCGCGCTCTCTCCATGTAGTCTTAGAACTCATACCCAACCATCGTGGTGCTTCAGAACGAAGCAGGATTCTCTCCTAAACACAATTTCGTGAAATTGAGATGATAATTTCCTTGTTTGGTGCACTATTGGAGACAGAAAGGCCCATGGTCAGTTCCATGTTTATAGACAAAGATGTACGAAGCTATGCAGACCAAACGCACAATCCACAATACTGCAAGTGACATCCATTCCACTGCCGCATCTCCTCTGTATGATTTACCGGCACATTGACCAACCAGAGCTGAACGGTTGAGGTTTTGCAGCTGGTTGTCCGTCCTTACCTTTAGACCTGGCCTTCGGACAAGTTTCAAGAGAAAAATACACAAAACATGTTGCACGCAATATCCAAGCTTCTTCTTACCCCTCTATGTTGCATTTTTAACTCAGCCTTCTCGTTCTCTAGAATCAATGCTCACAAAACAAGTCCAGTCTTGAGGAAGAGCATGCAAGTTCCGGTATACAACGTCCGCTGGTGCACCAGAGGAAATTTGACTACGTGGGGAGGCAGCATGGTCCTCCAATCCCAGAAAGCCCTTTTGAGCCCCTCTCACCCAATTTCATGGCCTGTTGTGGCGGTTATGGACACCTATGGAGTCAACACTTTTTACTGATTTTCTCGGCCTCCTAACATCGAGGGAAGCTGAATTTTTATCAACTGACCTTCTTACTATGGGGAATCTTTGAAATATGAATTTAGCTTTGATATCCCTTTTTCTTCTTGGTGCTCTATTTTTTATGGCAATGAGTGTATTTTAGCTTGTAGAATGGGCACTAAATTTATTTCCAAACATGTTTACTTGTTTACTCGTTTAAAGTATCACTGAATCATTTATACTGATTGCACTACTCGACAAAAAAATAGTGTCAAAATGCTTCTGCCCCAAATCAAGCAGATTCTTATGTAAAATGACCCTCTGAATCCGAGTCCGACCCCCGTTTTTTCCATCAGATATTCGGGGAACATCCCCTCCCCTTTTTTTAAGTTTTTCGTAAACTTAATGAATTTGAATTCGATTTTCAGGCGGAAAAACTATTACTTTAGCTTTTAAATTACATCCGAAGGAACAATAAATGTTAAAGCTTCTAAAATATAAAAATGTGTAGCAAATGGATAAGTTGAAGGGCTTATTACCCCCCTAAAATGCAAACAAATCGTTAAAAATTATAGAGACGTTAAAAATTTTTAAGCAATTCCTCGTTAAAGGTTTGGATGTATAGTCCAGTAACTTGGTGCAAAAAAAGGAGTGTTTCAAGAATAAAATAACATAAGTTTTTTATCTTAATGGTTTTATATGTTTTCGAGGGTGCTGAATCAGAATCTGAACTTAGCATACAGAATTTCGAATGGCCTTTTGGTGAAAATTCGAAAAAAACCCAAAAATGTCACTTAAATTTTTTTCTTTCTTATGGAACGGATAGTAAGAGTTTCTCAAGAAAATTTAAATATAAAAAATAAAGAAAATAAAACAAGCTTCAAAATTGTCGTTACAACTTTCTCTTGTCAGATTAATAGTTTTGCCGCTAGAGCACGCTGAAACACAGCGATTTTTTTAAGCTTGTTAATTTTTAAAACATTCTTATATTAAATTATGATAGTGTCTTAATGATGAATTTATGTGTTTTTTGCATCGCTGAATCCGAATTTTAAGTTAATTTTCATTTTGAAAGTCATCTTCACAACAAATACTGCGAAAAAATCTCAAAATGTTGCTTTCTTGTTCCGTTTTTACCGATTTTCTTTAAAAATATATAAATTTCTCGAAAAATAGCACTACATCAAATTAAAGAACGTTAATTTCCTATAAGATGCAGCAGTTAATTTTTCTTTTACGATGAACGGTGTACATTTTATAGCGCTTTTGAAGTGCCGCGATTTTTTTGCAGTTAAACGAAAACAGTGATAAACGCTCGATTTCCCCCCCGTAGCTCTAAATAAATACAATTTAACGACAAATAGTTTATACTACATGAAAGTAGATTTAATTTCCTACAAAATGCACTATTTAACTTTGATTTTGTAAGAGGAGCTATTGACGTTAGAGAGTGCAGAAATACAGATGGGTCCTGACTTTACCAAAAAGCATGAAAATCGCTTTTATTGAAAACGCTTTATATCGTACACCGTTCATCGCCAAATAAAAATTAACCAGTGTGTCTTATAGGACATTTTACGTACTTTAATTTGATGTAGTTCTATATTTCAATAATTTCATGAAGGCATTAAATTATTTTTTATTAAAAAAATTCCTTATTTTGTGTGAAACTAAACGACTCAATGAAAATTTCTGAAATTGAGTCTTAAGATGTTGATACACTGTTCAACAAATTTGACCTTCAAAATTTTTTCCTTGATGAAAATAGTAATTTCTTATAGATTTTGGGTCGCTGAATACGAAAATCACCATTAAAATTCTCAATTGACTCAGGATTATCCGGGAACAGCCCCTCCCCTTTTTTACGTTTTTCGACGACTTTATAACTTTAAACTCAATTTTCAGGGTCAAAAAAGCATTGCTTTAGTCTTCAAATTGCCCCCAGGGGACAAGAAAGGTTCAAAATAATAAAATTTGATAAATTTATAACGAATGGATAAGTTTAAGGGCTAATTACCCCCCTAAAACGCAAAAAAAATGGTTACAAATAGTAGGATTTGTTATACCCTATTATTTTGCTTATTTTTTACGCAATTCCTCTTCGAAGTGTCCTAACCCTTCCCCAAGGACCCAAATTTGATAACAATATGCAGCAATATTTTTTACTAACATGGTGTAAGCGTCCCAGAAGCCCTCGCGGAAGAGTTCGGAAGACTCCCAGAATCGCGAAGGTGCTCGCGAGCTCAGGAATTAATATTGATGATTTTGAAAAGATTACAAATGACGTTTTTCTTATATTTTGGGTGTATCCTAAGTAGAAACTATTCAATTCTTCAACAACTGACCGGTTTTAGGGAGTGAGGATTCCATGTTTCAAGATGTTAACGATTTTTTTTGGCATTTTTAGGGGGGTAATTACCCCTTAAACTTATACATTTGTTATAAATGTAGAAGTGCAGGAGGTATTGATTAGGGGAAATACATAAAAAATAATATTTAATAAGACAAAATTTTAGCTATTACATAAAAATCCTATCTCTCTCTCTATTCTAATAATTTTTTGAATAAAATAAATAAAATACATCGCTCTGTCACATCACGAGCATCACGAGACTCCATGCACTAGTCCGTCTTCTGTATTAAAGATGGCTAATCCTACTACTCGGCTATTCCTGACTCCACTGGCGTCCTCGCCGTATTGAAGGTGGTTTGAAGGCAGGAGCTTTCCAGACTTCATTAATAGATTTTTCATCCATTTTTTACCCTGTAGCATCAAAAAATCACAGTTTTTCTTTTCTTTCGGAGAGTAGAACACTTGACGGTCAGTTTTCAAATTTTTAGTTAGTTGAGCTCTTTTTAAGTGTGTCCTCGTCGATGCTTCTGTCTTCATTTAGATAATTGTCTAAGACTATACTTCCTGATATGAACAAAAACAATAATATAATTGATCGCAACACGGTATGTGACATTTCCATATTCATTCCTTTCCTCTGTAAATCTGTAAATTTTATTCACTTGAAAATTTGTTCAGCTTCCCCTTTTCCAGGGTCCTTTGGTTTACTTCCATTCGATTGTCCTTGACAGGCTCTTCTCTTCCACGAGCTTCATATTCCTTCTTGTCATCGGTGCCTACTGCTTCCACTACGTTTTCGTACTCCTCTTTGACATTCTTTGTATTGACATGAAATCCCTTCTCTTCAATTTCATCAACTTCCTCTCTTCCGTCATAATCTTTATCATAGCATTTTTGTTCTTCAGTTTCATCATCTTCTTTTTTATTTTCATCAACCCATCCATGATTTTGATCTTCATTATCATCAACTTCTTTGCATTTACTGTCATACACTTCTTTGTTTTTACTGTCATAAACCTTCTCGTCTTCACTTTCATCAACTTCTCCGTCTTTAATTTTTACTTCAACAGCCATGCCTACCAAATTATCAACAGCAGAACTAATTTGCAGACCATCCTCATCAAAAGTGATTTTCGTATACCTTATTGTGTCCATACCCATAATACAGTCTGTGGGCATTAAATCATCTTGTAGCACGTGAATTTTAGCTGGTATTTCACTATTATGAACATTGATTGAATCTTGAAAAAAACCCATGGTTTGAAATTTGTTTCTACCAATTCCAGAAAAGTTAATAAGAGATGAGAACAATGGAGGTGATCCAACTTTTCTGTAAATCGTTTCGTTTATCATCGTTGCTTCCGAACCTGTATCCACAAGCGCAGTGACAGTAATTTCTGAAATAGCAACTTGAATGTGCATTAATTTAGAAGAGGGCAAGTCTGAAGCTTGATTAACTATTTCATCATTACAGATGACATTTTGCTGGACTCTTGACTTTTCCGGATTTTCGGGACAGTCAGCTTGAATGTGACCAAATGACTTGCAGTAGTAACATTGTCTGCCTCGTTCTCTGTTCCTACATCGGTTGCTTTTGTGACCTCTCAAACCACAAGAATAACAGGTTGGCTGAGAATCGCACGGATTTTTGTGGTCTATTGGATGATTTGTGGGATATTTTCCGATTCGTTCATCCGAAATCCTTTCAAATTTTTTAGATCTTACAAAAAGCTTCTCAAATATCTTCAGCTTCTCCTTGAACTCCTATAGGGTTTTGCATCCATACAACAGAATCTTGTTAGGTAATTCGGGTATTCCGTTTATCACGTAATAAATCAAGGATACGTCGTCTAAAGAACCTTTATGGGCTATTTCTCTCATAGATAACAAATACTCTTGCAAAGTTTCTGTGGGATTCAAATGTCTCGATTCCAATTCCTTGTGCAGTTGAAAACTATTGACTGCATTAGCAAATTCATCTTCCAAATGGTGTCTCATTTTCCCCCAGTTGCTTATGCCCCGTATATATCTTATTAAGGTTAAGGCTGGTTCAGCCAAACATTTTCTAGCAAAAATAACTTGTTGTAACGGGTTTCTAATGTTGTATAATACAAAAATACCTTCTAAATCCGCTATGAAGGTTTCCACTTCATAGTTATCGGTCGAAGAAAATGGTTTCACTAAATCAACAATGTCTCTCAAACTAAAGGTAGGAAAATAGTTCAAAGAATCCATCGCTTACTATAAATTAAACTCCACTTAATTCAAAAGTAATCTTCAAAAATGCAATTCCTCTACCTGCACTCAAGTTCAGGGCCGCCGAGAGCCAAGCCGGGCCCGGGGACAAAATTGAGAAGCGGGCCCCCCAGTCCAAGCCCCTTACCTAGATCCAGTTTAAATTGTTACTACCCTTAGTTTTATGATCCTAAAGAACACTCAGGATGGATGGATCAATTAGTTAACAAATGACCCATCTAGCACGCAATGGCGGATCCAGGATTTGGGTTTGGGGGGGGGCTAAGAATTTTCATAATCCAATTGAGTTTTCTTGTTTACGATAATACGTAAAGGGTAGTGAGTTATCCTACTAAAAGGGGGGTCTGGGGGTTCTCCCCCAGAAAATTTTTGGAAATTTAAGTCAAAAACCCCACTTTTTCAACTCGTTTTGGTACATCTCATTCGAATTTCGGATATAGATTTTTTGCGTTTTGACAAACTTAGTAAAATATTAAACGTTTGGGAGGGGCTTCAGCCCGAATGCCCCCCCGTAGATCCGCCACTGCTAGAACGGGGTTCAAGGGGGAACCCTCAAACACATAGATTGTTGGTGTTTTTTACCCAATTTGTCATGCTTTTTTACCCTGTAAAACTGAGCGTAGTAAAGCTCTTGGCGTATTTTGCGTATTTTAAAGCAATTTGGCAAATTAAGCTTAATAGATTTGTGAATAAGAAACATTTAAATTGTAGCATTCCTAAACCCTTAATTTTTTAAGTCTCTGTGGGTGTGGAGTATGAAATTTCGTATAAAAAACTCCCAGGCTAGTCAACAAACCGTATGTTTTTAACTCCTTTATTTTTTATTAATTTTGTAAGAGTATATTATTTAATTTTGGGACAGCCTGTTAAATGACACAGACAATAAACATTACTTTTTAACAAAATTTAAAAATCCTTTATTCTTAAATTTTATTTTTATTTAATATTGTAATAAATTTTCTTGTTTTAATGATTTAAATTTTTTCATCATCGAAAATTTTCATTTTTTTAAAAAGAAAATTAAGCAAATAGCAATGCCCTTAAAACCCCCCAACACTAACATTATACAAACATGAGACAAAAACAACTAGTGTAATGCAAAATCCGTATACTCTTTCAACCGATTCTTATATTTTATTTTCATTTAATAATGGAATATATTTTCTTGTTCTCTAAGTAAATTTTTTTATGGTTTACAAAACTTTTCATTATCGAAAACTTCGATTTTTTTAAAGAAAATTAAACAAACAGCAACCCTCCAGCATATGTAAAACAAGAGACAGAAACAACTAGAAAAATAAAAAGATGTATAATACTTTCAAATGTATTTGGTAGCTGAAATTTCTATTATATAAAAAATGAATAGAATACTCACCTAGACCTACGGTACGGTCATCTTGGAAGACTAACGTTACCAACTTTTTCAAGTACGGTAACTTTCAAACAATCGGGAAAAAACTTAATTGCTTTTAAAAAAATTGACGATTTTTATAAACAGAATACACGTTTAACTAACGCTTTCTACAACTACATCCACCTGGTCTGCATGGGTAAATGGCTTGAAACTAAAATTGTTTCCGCTGTCCTCTGTGGTATTTTCCATTTGGTCAAGGGGAGGAAAAGGGGCCTCATTTCCTGTTTGTTCTGGCTAACGAAAGACCTTTCCGCAAATAGGGTTGGGGGTGTCCGGTTCGGGCCCTTATCTTGTGACAATTCTTGGAATGTGTTGCAGCGTGTGTGTGGTAGTGGTGGTAATTATCTTAGTTAGGAAACGCTGGAGATTGCATGCCAGGGAGGAGGGGGCCCGGGGCCCGTTCTCAGGAAGAAGGGGTAGTTGGGAGAAATATCTATGAATAGGTATTCTTGTTTCAAAACGTTTAGTAGTGTATCCCAAGATGGAGATTCTTTACGGGCCCCTATAGGTCTGGGAAAATCCCCGGGCCCGGGGAAAAGTGCCCCTTTTGCCCCCCCCTATCGGCGGCCCTGCTCAAGTTAACCTCATCATCAAAACTAAGACTAAATCTTCATCATAGGCTTCAAAATTAAATAGAAAACATCAACTTCAAATATTTAATCGCCGGAAAACAACTAAGTTAATTGAAAAATCTTCATCAAAAATATCATCAAATTCATCAAATCAAACTTCCACATCAAGAACTTCAGTTATTTCCAAGCTTTTAAATTAACACTCACCAGAACTTCAACAATTTCTTCAAGCCATCAATAAAATAACTATTTTAGTCATCAATTATCGAATTCGTCCGGCTCAGAGCCCCCATGTAGAAGTGCAGGAGGTATTGGTTAGAGGAAATAAATAAAAAATAATATTTAATAAGACAAAATTTTAGCTTTTACATCAAAATCCTATCTCTCTCTATTCTAATAATTTTTTGAATAAAATAAATAAAATACATCGCTCTGTCACATCACGAGACTCCATGCACTAGTCCGAGGGCACTAGTCCGTCTTCTGTATTAAAGATGGCTAATCCTACTTAAATTTATCATATTTTTATTAATTTGAAACTTTCTTGTCCCCTGGGGGGCAATTTGAAGACTAAAACAATGCTTTTTGACCCTGAAAATCGAATTTAAAGTTATAAAGTCGTCAAAAAACGTAAAAAGGGGGAGGGGCTGTTCCCCAAAATCCTGAGTCAATTGAGGATTTCAATGGTGATTTTCGTATTCAGCGACCCAAAATCTATAAGAAATGACTATGCGCGATATTTAAACCTTCATAAAATAAGAAGTATTGCACGCATTTTCTTGATCTTGGTATCATTTTAAAGTTATAGAATTGTAAAATACGTTTAATCAACAAAACATATTTGGATATTTTGTCCGACTTTCGTGATTTCAAGTGTATATTGATTCGTTTAAATTATGGAGAGTAAAGTAAAATATCTCATCAATAGTGCTCATTCTCATTTAGTATGTCCGATTCCATTTTTTATCCTACAATGTTTATTAGAACCAACATTCCAAAGATACAAAACCTACATAATTGGATCAAAGGTACCACGTGATAGTATCACGTGATATCAAAGGTATCACGTGATATTTTTTTAGCCAATCATGTAACACTGGTATTTTTAACCATCGGCTCTAAAGACGCTTGTTGTTTGTTAAAGTGCCAAAATAAATTTTAATCAACCTTATTATTTTTTTTCAATACTATTTTATATGCTAAAGTAAAACATATCCCTTTGGCCTTTCAAAACATTCTATAAAATACATGAAAGGAGAATTTCACCAATTATTGCTGGTGGGAGTTAGCACCTTTGAACCTTCAAAAAATCGATTTTTCAAATTTATTTTTAAAAAATTATTTAGACTGTTTAGAGCATTTTAAAACAAACCGCATCAAAATCGGTCCATAATTAGGCTCGCAGTGACCAAAATAGTATATGAAATATTAGAGGAGATAAACTTCACTCAAAACTTTAAACGCTGTTTTCTCCTACTTTGTTTTTTAACATTTCTTCTGATTCAAAGTGCAAAGGTTTTTTTATTTTTGTGTGTATTGGGCTGGTTTTTTTTTCACATAGTCCTGAAACTATATGTAACAAATTTATGCATTGTTTTAAGAATATCTTAGGTAGTTTTATTTTTAAAAAATTAAATATTAGTAAACACAGTTATATCTGCGGATTTTCTTTTATGATTTTTGATTTTATTTTTTTTCTCTGGAAGTATTTTACTTACATTGAATTCAATGCATAAAAGTTTTTACATTAATGTAATAAAACTGTGAAAAAAAATCAAGCCGATACTCCAATTTTTAAATGAGAGGATGAATTTTTAAAAATGCTTAATTTTTTTTAAAAAAATTAAATTTTTAAAATTGTGATTTAAAAGTTGGGTTTTTTTGTAGTAAAATTTTATTTATAAAGACAAAGCAATAGAATAGTGCAAAAACTAAAACTTAAAATACAAATGGGGGGAAAATGTTTGTAAGGTGCCGAGTCCCCTTAAGCGGACAATAAGTGTAAACTCACAAGGACGTATACAAGGACGTGTATATGTTACCGCTAAAGTTGAAAATTAGTTATTCTAAAGAATACCTAGGTAAACTTTAGATTAACTGATTTCTGTCGTTAATGTGCGGATATTTGAGTTTTTCGCATTTTACCTAGGGAATCTACACTATAACGGCCTCTTGATAGTTAAAGTTCAAAATAGTTTGTTTCGTTCTGTTAAAATATTGAGGTTTTCACTGCGCCATGCGCTTACCCCTGCGCAGTCGGGTTTCAATACGTAGTTTGTTGTCATATTTGGTGTTTTGATTTCAAATTTAGTGCGTAGCACTGGTAGTTGTCACGTTGAAAGTTAAACAAACTAATACAAGCAAGTAAGTACAGAAAATTTACAAGCTTAAGTTCAGTAAATTACTACTAAAACGGGTATTTTAAAACAATTGTGTTGAAGCTCCGACTTCAGAGTGACAGATATTTCTTTTAACGAAAGCAAGTGTCCCAGTTGTTGAAATATCTTTTTTAACAAACGTTAATTCAAGGGGCAAGGCAAACCTGGGCAAGGGTTTAAGAAATGTAATCGATCGCGAATCCTAGCAATAGTTTAGGGTAGGCTGGAAGCCGATTACGCCGCGCTTTCATAAAGGTTTGCTAGTTTAATGCTCATTGAAATATACGCTTTCAAATCATGATCGAAAAACCACAACTGATACAAAATCTAAGTTGGTACTTTTATATTCTATTCGTATTAAAATTGCTATTTCAATACTATTTTTGTGTGATTAGCGTGTTTTATGTAATATCAAAAAGTACCGAGCCCCCTTTTTTGATTCGCCACTGTTACTGTTTACCCCCAAAACGAGTTTGGTTATAATTAGGGCGGGGGGGTTGGGGGGGAGGCAGCCCCCCCAACCACCTTAAAATTTTTATAAAAATAAAATAAATTTTTGTACTTTAACGGATAACTCTCGTTAATATGTAAATAACTGATCACAGGTAGTATGCAGATTAAGGAGTGTCTAGTCGGTAGGGTGCAGAATACCTAGGTATTTTCAAGATTACCTAGGTAATCTTAGAAATTGAAAAAAATTTCGCTCTTTAACGGATCACCCTCGTTAATCTGCAAATTACCTAGGTTATCTGTAAATTAACTGATTTCCGGACTTTTACTGTAACATTTATACAAGGACGTATACGTGTATACAAGGACGAAACCGGTCCACGGTTGGTGGTGACGCTTGAGAGTTGTGAGTTTACACTTATTCTATAAAATACTTATTTTGCTATTCATTCTATTCTTACCTTGTCATATTGATTTTGATGTGAGTATATTTCTCACTCATGGATACAGTAACAATAAAATATTTTATATTGAAATTTACTGTTCTTTATCAAGTAAGGCCCACTTACTTCCTTTTATGTTTTGCTCACTTCTCATATAAATGAAGAGGGGGTGTCCCACTTACCCCATCACTTGGGGTAAGTGGGTGGTGAGTGAGATGGGACACCCATCTCCTTTTTTAAATTAAGACCAATTAAGAAAAATGTAAAGCTTTATTTTAGAAACTACTAATAAATTTTTGTTTATGGATAGTGTCTTTAACGAAATTAGTCAATAATAGTCTTTAACCCGTTCAAAATTCTTCTATTGAGCTCCAAAAATGCACTAGGCCAAAAAGGGGTCAAACTTACCCCAAGTGACCCTAATATTTTTTATATTTGTAGTGCATACTAAAAAAACCTTTAGAAATACCTTAAGAGTAATTTAATTTTGAATTTTGTAAATCAAATCACTAACTCTCACTCAAAAGACAAAAAACCTTTATCCAACAATCATGAGTTATTAGCAGAAAATATCAACCAGTTTTTTATAAACATGGGATCAAGCGCTTCATTTACAGAAAATTGGAACTACAAAATGTATTTAGCTAGTCAATCAAACACTTTCTTTCTCACTGAGACAACTGACCTGGAAACCTACAAAATAATACACTCCTTAGATGATAAAAAATCTCCTGGTTATGACAGAATCTCGTAAAAACTACTTAAAATAGTGGCTAACCATCATATCTCTGTCATTACAAAAATAATTAACATATTCCTTTTAAAAGGTAGCTTTCCTTCATCTATAAAAACTGCAATAGTTGTCCTTGTTCATAAATCTGGAGAAATTAATGATTTTTTAAAACTATCGACCAATTTCCCTTCTACCAGTTTTCTCTAAGGTTTTAGAGAAAATATTGCACACCAGCCTTTATGACTATTTGAAAACTTTCAAAATCATTTCTGAAAACCGATTTGGATTCATACCAGGCCTTAGTACTGAAAACGCACTATTAGCATTTACAAAATATAACTATAACAGCATAGACAAAAACTGTAAACCTGATGTTGTATTCTTCGACATCTCTAAAGCTTTTGACAGCGTAGATCATGATATTTTAATTGATAAACTTTATTCTATTGGAATTCGCTGTGCTGGAATTAATTGGTTCATTTCTTATCTAAAAAATCGAAAACAGTTTTAAGTTCTGGTGATTACAAAAGTAAACTTTTAAATATAAAATCTGGAGTACCACAAAGGCTCAATCCTTGGACCATTATTATTTATCTTATACACTAATGATTTCTGTAAATTAAAAATAAAGGGCAAAATCATAACTTATGCTGATGACACAGTAATTTTATATTCATGTTCTAACTATGAAGATTTACAAAATCATATCAACAAAGATCTTTTAGCAATCAAAAAATGGTTTAACGCTAACAAACTGTCTATTTACACAAATAAAACTAAATTTATTAACTTTAGCATCTATGGACCATCTAAATCACTAAGTCTCTGTTTTCATCTCAATGACTGTGAAGTTTTTGATTGTAAATGCCCCCCTCTTCAACAAGTAACGACTATTAAATACCTTGGATTATTCGTAGACTCAAACCTAAAATGGCAATCGCATGTGAGCTATCTTACAAATTAACTTCGTTATGTTCTTTATAAATTTTATTACATAAAAAAATCATAAATAGAAATTTTTTGTTGCAATTGTATCATTCTTGGGTAAACTAAATCTTAAGTTATGGACTAATTGTCTGGGGAGGTGACTACTTAGAAAACATAAAACCTATAATAAAAATTCAAAATAAAATAATAAAGTTTTTGAATGGTAGTAACCAGTCAACAATAATAGATTTATATACCGAAAATTAAATATATTACCAATTCACCACTTTTTTTCTTTAATACCATAATATATTTTGAAAAATATGACCATGGTTCTGAATTACGAGACATTGGTTATAATTTACGATAAGAAAACCTATATTCCGTTCCTAAATCAAATATTTATATATCAAATATTTCCCAAAATTTTTTTTCACCTATCACCTAAATTCTTTAATTCTTTACCCGATGACTTGAAATTAGAGATCCCCAAATAAATTTAACACTAAAACCGCCGGAGCAGTCATTTTGACTGTTTTGCGTTTTTGATTCTAAATATTTTCAAAGATATTTGAGTTACACACTTGTGATTTCATGACTTTTCCTAACTTATGCTCCTATATACGTCATCCAAATTTCATTTATTTCTGAAAAGCAGTTCCGGAGATATTTATTGGTCTACCTAAAACCGCCAAAACAGTCATTTTGACTGGTAGATGTTTAGCGCGTTTATTTCTTGTATTACCACTTAAATTCTATATATTTCTTAGAAAGCATTAACTGTAAGAGGTTCTTCAAACAAATTTATTATATTTTAGGGTTTTGACAGTGTCAAATGGTCAATATATCATTATAATTCCCAGAAATTTATGTATATACACTTGCTACAAGTTTTTGATTTCCCACGCCTTTTTTATAATTTTCTATGAAAGATTTATTATTTCCTTTATGAGAAAAGAAACAAAGTTCATTTTACTGAACTGTTCTTACTTTTTATATGGAAAAAAGTGTGTTTATGCGATTATTCAGGCAAAATACTGCTTTACATAGTAATGCAGACAATTGATTTATTGAAACGTGCTAAAATGGAGTTATGACTTCATTATTTAGTTTTTAGTTTTGTGAGAAATGGTTTTATTAAAAAAATATATAACTATTCAAGAAATATTTTGTTCAAAGTTTTTATTTTTGGCTAGAACGTGGTATAATGAACAACCTATTTCTTATTATTTACAACGAAATGTAAGATGTAAAAATAAATTAAATGTGTTTTTAGTAGAGTTAGTGTTATTTATCACCTTTCTTCAAGTATTAGAAGCAATTTCAAGCTCAAAAGATTATTATACCGGTAGAAAAGCTTAGCAGTCAAAATGACTGCACCGGAGGTTCTCGGTATGAGGTACTTGCCGGCGGTTCTAGTGTTAAAAGACAACTTAAACTTTTTGTAATGACAATAGATAAAATAGAAGATTTCTTTTGATTTTTTTCCTCACGAACGCTTTTTTTTTAACCTAATCTTATCACACTAAAGCTCACCTTGCGGTGGTTCACTTGAATTTCAGTGTATTTTTTTTTAAATTAAATATCTTCAAATATAATTATATTTATTTAAAATTATTTTAATTTTATCTATTTATTAATTACTCATATGGGTCACTGCGTTGACCCCTGAGTAGCCCAAACAACTTTAATAATTTTTTTCTCCTTTTTTTTCTTTATAGTATATGTGTTTTTTGTAATGTACATTTTTGCTTTTGCTTTTTTGCTTTTGTTTTTGTGTCATTTGTTCTTTGTAATAATTGAAAACAAATAAATGTTCTTGTTCTTCTTCTTGAAATTATTCCTCCTAAAATCCGAATTATTAGCAATACAATAAAACAAGCCTGAATGTAATGGAATGAAATAAAAAACAGTACATGTTATAACCAGATTTATTTCATAAATTTATTGGAAATGCAAAGATAAAAAGCAAGACATCATGCATTTTTTATACATAGTGAGTCCACCATACCAGTGCCATTTTGTAAAGAAAATTTTCAATTGTTATCCACAAAAATTAGTTTTATTTTCATTTTTGAGTAAAGAAGTTAAATTTAAACTCAACACATTACAAGCTGAAGGAATCTTAAGCACGCATTTTTGACTATCAAAAGGATGAAACTTTAAAACTTTAAACTTATTAAATATTTATTGAAACTTTAAAACTTTAAATTATTGCAGAAATACTATTTTAAATTACTTTAAAGAAATAAATATTAATAGCGAGCTGATGGTAATGAGTAATTCAAACCGAAAACAGGCTATTATAGTAGAAGTTTTAAATGGTAATGTGTATTTTGAACTGAAATTCTAACTATTGTCATTTATCATCAGTATTATTATCAGGTATAGGGAGCAGATGAGAAGCTTTAAACAAGGCTATTACAGTATCATTTCATAGTTTTTTTCACATATTTACTATTGGTAATTATAAAGAGCCTTGGATTCTACAAAATATTAATATGTTTTATGTGATTAAAATTAATTTAAGGTTAGAGAGAAATATATTGTTTTCCTTTGAATATTAATACTTTTTTGTTATGAACTTGAAAGTATTCAATCTCTACTCACTCTTTGCTTGAGAATTAAATAAGAAGCTTCTATTAAGGCTATTTAATTTTTCGAAGATATTACTATAGGCCTTATTAAAGAACGGCAAATTTTAGAAAATTACATTGCATGTGAAATAAAGTTAGGTGAAGATAATTAATGCCATTACTTTGCATTGAAGATAAGCCGTTTGATAAGTTAAATAATTAGAAAGTCTGAACTTTACAAAATGTTATTATACTAGATGTTAATAAAATTAGGTTAGGAGGAAGATAAAGCCTATTGAAAATTGAGGTTTTTTAGAAAGTAAGTTAAATATTTTAACTTTAGCACATAAATCTACTGTACAATTCCAAGCATTGATCCATTTAAACAATATTGACAATAATTGAAAAAAAATGGTTTCCTGACAACTGTTTTAACTGGTAAATTGCATTTTAGTTTTTAAGAAAGATTTAAGTTTAAGATACGAGCAAAAAAATGAAGGATTAAGAAAAAAATGAAATACCCAAATTGGTAATACACAAAAAAATAATACCTAACAATAGATAAAAATAAAAAAATATACCTAAATAGGTACATAAATTTAAAAAAAAACCTAAGAAAAGTACCTAAATTAGGTAAAAAAATTTAAATATCCTAAAAAAACTACCTGAAACAGGTACATAAAAATTCAAAAATCCCAAAAAAAATACCTAAAATAGGTAAAAAAAATTATAAAAATCCTAAAAAGTACCTGAAAAAGGAATATAAAAATTGAAAAATCCTAATAAAAATACCTAAAATAGGTAAAAAAATTATGAAAATCGTGAAAAAATACCTGAAAAAGGTAAATAAAATTCAAAAATTCCTATAAAAATCCTACTATGATGGAAGCGATAAAATTTTACTGTGGATTGACTGATGCGTTAGCTCATGGAGGCTTGAACTGCTTTCTTTACAAAATTATCCTGATGGATCAATACTAGGTACAATATAGTGCGTTATAATTAACAATTAAATTATTATGGCAGCGTATTATTTGAAAAGTAACATATTGAGAAGACTGTATCATTGTTACGTTTACTATTGACTTTGAAAGGCCTAATTTTTATTATAAATTCATGATATTTCTATTTTTCAAAATCTATTAAAAGAGGAAGCATGTTTCCAAATTAAAAAGTAAATTTAAATTAAAATCAAAGAGTGAAAGAAATGGATGATTCTAAATCTGGCCAAAGATTATAAACTTAGTGAAAATATTGGAAAATATTTCAAAAGGATGCTATTGATGAGCAGCTTTTTGATATTGAACACAAAAGGATATTTTTTATGCACTTTTCTTTAAAATCTATTTCATTTGCAAAGACTAAAAGCGATTAAACTATTATATTGATATTTGAAGAAGTTTCAATGTTATTGAGACACGTATTTTTTTTAGTTTATGGTACTTTTAAAGATTTTAAGTATTACACAACTGGAAATTTAAGCGTTAATATTAAAAAAATAAGCAATTAATCATTAGATATATGAGTAATACTTGCTCTAGACCCTGGTGCTCTTGATTCAAATGGTTGTTTCATTGTTCAATGCATTTTATAAATATTTATATATTTTTTGTTTTTTATATTTTTTTTACTTTTTTATATTTTAAAGGTTTTTTTTTGCCCGTGTAGGGTTTTTTTATATATTTTTTTCATTTTTAAAAATTTTATATGAAAGATAGATGGACGCTGGTATGGGGAAAAGAACTCACGTTTTTCTCTACTTCTTTCCACTTTTAAACGGTTTCTTAAGCTGCTTTTTTAAGCTCCTCCAAAGGCTCTTCTTTTTCTTTTTAGGAAGTGGATTCTCGCATTGGCTTGTAGAGGGACCTCCAATTTCAGCTGCAGCTTCTATCTTGGGCAATAAATTATCCCTCGAAGCTGTCTCGACGTCAACAGACCCTTCTTGTTGGGGGAGACTGTAGGTTAGTTCCATCGTTGGACGTGGAGGTCTGGAGTCGTCGTTGGAGATGTCCTCTTCAGCAATCGGCTGGTGGATGGCTGAAGACGCTCGTTGGCCATCCTGGGTCCCAGATGATGCTCCGGTGATGACATCCTCCCTCTCCGATGATTCGACTACGGGGAGAGGGGAGCTACTTGGAACAGGAATTGAGAGGCGAGGGATGTCAGCAACCGGTGCTTGGGCGTCACCTGCCGATGCGTGTGGGCGAGAAGGGCTCTTTTCAGTGGGTTCATTTAGATTATTTTTGTTATTGATGTTTCTTTGCTGATGGGCATAAATGTCCTCTTGGTATGCAACTACGGGTTGATTTGGACCGGAAAAATCTTGAATTACTTTATGGTGTTCGAAGTCTATTTTTGTTTCAATATCAAATACCCTGTTATCTTCTTTATCGACCAGATTTGATAGTGTGGAAATAGTTTTACTTAAATGTTCAAATTTAGAGCTTAGGGTAAACTTTTCTTCTTTTGATAAGGGTGAGCCGCTTCTCCTGAATTCTGCCTTTGCTTTCGTGGCCAACTGGGCGATCTCTTCCAAGTGTGAGATGATAATAGTCCCCACTTCCTGGGACGTGTATCCACTTGATGCCTCTTCCTCATGTTCCTGGTCATTTATGTGTGCACTGTGGGAAACCGAACTTTGCCCTTCATTGTTTTCAGAGTATTTTTGTTCTATGTGCATTGTCTTGTTTGCATTGTCGGGTTCATTGTTGTTTTCTTCTTTTCCAGATGGTTTTGATGAATTATTTTCCAGGGTTGAACGTTCGGTTTGGCATTGGACATCTTTGAGAAGCAATATGATGGTCTGTGTTCCTCTAGTTTCAATTCTGTTAACATCGGATTCAATACTTTTTTTCTTATGGACTATTTCGAAGGCTTCTTCTTCTTTTCTTTCTTTTGGAGCTTCTCTTTCTTTTTGGAGCTTGTCATTGGTACTGTAAGGCTTGAGGTCAGGATCCATGCTTGTATTTGGTGTCTCATTTTGCATCTTTTGCACAAGGTGATTTTTTTCCGGTTCAACTTCTGTCGTTTTTAGGTCTGTACCAGAATTTTTTTCCATAGGTATGCCTTGAAATCTGTCCTTTGTGATGATTGATGCAATCTGATTGGTCATGTCAGATTGGAGATGTTTATCAGTGAAGCCGTCATCTGTCGGTTTGCTGTTTTTTTGGTTCTCTTTCTTTGGGTTTTGAACAATTTCGAGGTATTTATCTGTAATGCTTTCTTCACTATTGCCGTAGAGTGCTCTTGTGTCGGTAATTTGTTGGGTCATCGTTTCAAAAGAGAGCTCTGAATGAAGGGGTTCTGGTTTTGGTCTGCTCCTTTTAGGCTTCGAACACTTTACACCTGTTAAAAATTTTAACATTATAAGATTCTACCTGAATAAAAATGTACCTTACATTTAAGCAGCGCAACTAAATTCGGTTTAGGTTACTAGATTTTAGGGAGCAGTTGTTAATTATATAATTACATATTCTAATATATAATGATAATTCTATATATTGTTTTCTGTCCTTGTGAATAAAGATTATTATTATTATTATTATAATTATTATTATTATTATTATTATTATTATTATTATTATTATTATTATTATTATTATTATTATTATTATTATTATTATTATTATTATTATTATTATTATTATTATTATTATTATTATTATATTTAGATAAGTAATTGATAATGTTAATTATGTTTGATACCTATAAGTAACTTACCCTGGACAAATAATTTCCCTTAAGATATTTTATACAATGCAACCTGATTTTATCAATAATGTTATTATCTAATAAAACCATGATAATCAGTTTTACATGAAAAAATGGAACTGGTCTACAAAAAAAAAAGATTTCAGAACATGTAAAATGTCCTTGGTAACCTAAACATTTTCATATAATTTCCATTCTTCCCAACACTATAAACTTTCTTGGAACACCCAGCAATTCTTTTCAAATCCTTTAAATGATATATTTTACATGGATGGTAGACGTATGAATGGTATTTTTAAAATTTAAAATATACTCTAAGAGGTCAGGAACGTTAAACGTTCTAAAATATTTGTGATCGCTATCCACAAGTATCATTTTAAAATATCCTTTTTTTACTATAATCATACCAAGGTGTATAATTTAAATATAGATATTAAGGCTGGGGTATTCCTGTTCCAGCCTAAATCCACGTTTATACTATTAAACCTTCTGCATCTAAGTGAAACACAGTGCCATAATTGCAATCAAAACAAAAATGAAATTATTGTATGATAGAAGGAAAATATTTATATCCATAAAATATTTTTATCTGTATACCTGCTTGATGGCATTTTACATAAATATTAATCAATTTCATGCCTAAATTATAAATTTATTCTGAGAAAGGTTTCAGTACATTTGATATGAGATACATTAAATCAACAACCCTCTGTATTTATGAAACAAGCAACAACTCGCAATTTTTTTAAGGCGATATTCGTGTTTAGCACGTCAACGTCAAAATGAAGTGGCTGTTTCTATTATTTTTACACAAACTTCGTCAAACCTTTCTGCTCATTGATATTAAACATCAACCATTTTTTTAAAGGTTAACGATTAAAGTGACGCCATCAGCTGATTGGGAATGGATCAATGGATTCTCCAGGCTTTTTTACCTTGGGATAGACCTTACTTCTGTGACCCTAGGAGGCGTTGGTTCCAAATAAAAGTCGTGCAACGCAATTTTGAAACACCCTGTATCACAGAGTGATTCAGAAATAATCATCAATAATTTGGGGGGAGGTAGAGGGGACCTAGACAAGCATATTTCGAATATGGATGGTGGGGCACAGCCTTACCGTTAAAGAGCTAGGTCCTAATGTAGTGCGAGCGCGTTTCAAAAGGCAGTTTTTAGAAGGCCCGTGTGACGAAAAAAACCTAATAAAATGGAAAAAATTATTGCATGAGGTACAGGAGTATCCGTACTACTTAAATCCTCAATATGATAGAAATTGGACCACTTTCTAAACCATGGGGTGAGTTTTAAAACGTGCAATATTAATCTCTTAGTCAAACAATGGAGTTCAGTTAATGGTATTTAGAAAAATGACGATCGGGGAAGAAATTTTTCAATGATCAAACAGTTTCAATGATCAATGTTCCCGATCATCATTTTTCTAAATACCATTAAGGGAACTCCATTCTTTGACTAAAAGATAAATATTTCACTTTTGAAACTCACTCCACGGTTTAGAAAGTGGTTCAAATTCTATCGAATTCATGGTGTAAGTAGTAAGTATACTTCCTTACGTCATGCAATAGATTTTTTCATTTCATTATGTTTTGTTTCGTCACACAGGCCTTCAAAAAACGACCTTTTGAAACGCGCTCGCACTACATTAGGTCCTAGCTCTTGAACGTTAAGGCTGCGCCCCACCATCCCAATTCGAAATATGCTTGTCTAGGGCCCCTCTACCTCCCCCTCCAATTATTGATGATTATTTCTGAATCACCCTGTATTTTCCAATATTGCTCAGCAAATTTGAAAGTAGATTTTACTTTTGGAAGTAAAGAGAATATAACAAGAACTTAGTTATTTTACTTTTAATAAATTACTTTTTAAATGCTGGATTTAAATTAAAAAACAGTGCATTTTTGGTTAATTTGATGAAAGTTTATTAATAACATTATGAATGACATCTTTTTTAACTCTCCCTATTTTTTCGAGAAGAAGTTTAATTTTAATTTTTTAAAAGTTTTTGGCGTTTCAAAGTTTTTTACATTAAATTCTTAGGTTGATCTTTATAATTATATCTTTTTAAAATTTTAAACTTATTAATAAATATAATTGTTTGAGTTATCCTGTACCCCCAAAAACTAAAAATTGTACTGCAACAGTTACGAGCTATGTAATGCTATATTCATTAGAGCATATGCTTTAATTAATACAGCATTATGTCATTGTATTATAGAAAATGTGATGCTTGGCTTACCCATGATTCTCAAATAGGTATCTATTTAGGCTGAAGAAAGTTAGAAATTGAAGTTGTAGAAGTTAGTAGCACTCAAAAATATTCATAAGTATTTTATGTTTCACAATTAATCACTTTTTATTTCAGAATACTTTTGCTTTTTGAAAATTTTTTGCATTATGTCATTGTATTATAGAAAATTTGATGCTTGGCTTACCCATGATTCTCAAATAGGTCTCTATTTAGGCTGAAGAAAGTTAGAAATTGAAGTTGTAGAAGTTAGTAGCACTCAAAAATATTTATAAGTATTTTATGTTTCACAATTAATCACTTTTTATTTCAGAATACTTTTGCTTTTTGAAATTTTTTTTAAATAGTGTTATAATCTGCCAACAATGACTATCATTGTTGCTGCAATCATTTGACAATAAGGCATTTATATCATACACATCATACATTGTTATGCACAAAATTATCCTCATTCTTGTACCCTGGCCACTTTTAATTTATATGGAAGTGCTTAGTGCGCATGCTCCAGAACTTTCACATTAAAAGAGAAACACAATTCCGATTATTTTTTTATTGAAAATAAAAGGGAGTTCTTTGCTATATAAAACACACCCAAGCACAGTAAAACATAATAGGTTTTGTGTTTGTTTTCATAGGATTTTTTTTCCAAATTTTTAATTTTAATTTTTAATATTATGATAACTTTAAATTATGTATGTAGTACAAACTACTATTTTATCTAGTATAATGGGAACGAGTCACTGAATTTATTTCAAAACATTTTTAATCGTTTAAAATATCATTCAATCATTTATATATATTCTGATTACATTCGAAAGGAAACTTGCATGTATATTTTTTAAAGTTGGAATATTACTTAAGGATGCTATCTAAGACTTGTCTAACATAATTATACAATTTTATGGCGTTTTCGTTTAAAATATTTACCATTTTAAGCAATCTCAGAAATTAGTGAATTATTTATTCCAGACAAATCAATAATTCCACTAACGCATCTAATATTTTTTTATTCATTAAATTGCCTTATTTTGTGTGAAACAAAACCACTCAATTAAAATGTTTCTTGTGCAAAAACATCAGAATGGTTTTTACAAACATAATTTTTACCAAAATAAGGTTTGTAAATGACTATTAATTTAGTCGATATTAGTCCATTCATTAATGTATGCATCTAGCTCAATAGCAGACTAATATTCGATAACACAGACATTCAATTAATCAGAATTTATTTAGTGACATACACGATCTCTTATGGTTTTAGTGGAGGTAATGGCGAAAACCGAGATCTCCTACACGGTGACTAGGGGAAAATCGAAGTTCATTAGTATTGCTAAATTATTCCACGGATCTGTCTGGAGCTCGTCTGATTCTTAAACCACTTGGCCGATCTTAATTTGTCAAACACTCCATCCCGAGAGTTAATATTCTCATTCAGTATGTAAATAAATCGACACACCGAAGTCCATGATTTCGCCCATCACAAAGGCTGGAATCGTTTAAGAAATCACAAGTGAAGATCCCACTGGCTCTATTGCTTACATGTTCATTCTTATAATAGAGTCTCTTAAGACTTTTGAAATTTATTTCTATAGTTAAATATGATGGGGTGGTTAGAATGAAAGTTGTATAAGTCCACTGAACGTTTTGGGTAGTTGGAATTTGTTTCTAACTCCAAGTGGGTTGTTCCCATTAAAAGGAATTTTTAAAAATCTCTTACATATCTCAATCATCGATTTTTTGACTTTGATGATTACCCCAATCGGTTAAGAGAATATTAAAAAAAATCCAAATTTAAGCTTTTATCAAATTTTATAGTTTTGGACTTTCACCACTTTCATCCTAAGGAGCTCATATGATGGGAATACAATGAATTAATGAATATTAAAGAAATTAAATATTTGTGGTTTGGGTCTTTACACAGAGGCTTCAGTTAAGTAAACACAGACTTCATTTAGGAAATTTAAACATGCTTTGATATTTACTTTAAAACCAGAAAATAATTAGCAAACCATCTTTTAAAACAAGAAAAGTTTGAAGAGTTGAATCGTTTGGGAGATCTCATTAGGTAAATAAAAGGTAATTGTAATTTTATACATTTCTAGCTTTAGTACGATGTCAGGGAAGAACTTTTTTATGACAAAATTCTGTCGGGAGAACTGATTATAATGTAAACTTTTAGTGAGTTACATTATTTTATTAACCTCATTATTAAAAATTATTAATTGTCCTTAATGAATAGTTTACTATTTATACCTACTCTAAAAGTAATATGTTTTTCGAATGAAAAAATCTTTGAACCAATTATTTTTTCATGTATTTTAGTAAATATTATGTAGAACTAAAGTAGTAAACATTATGTAGAACTAACAAATCTGAATCTGAATGGAATCTTAATGATTAACCCACTAAATATTAAATATTTAGATGTATAATCATTTTAATCTGAAACCAAATTACAAGATTAAATATTGGATTTATTATAAGAGTTAACGGCCACACGAATTAATCAGTTATAAATTTCACTTTAATTTTTTTTTATTTATTTTCTGTCTTTTTAGCTTTCATTTCCATAAAAAAATAAATCGACAGCACATCACACAAATTCCATCGTTTTTAATTAATCGACCTGATAAACGCATTTAAAACTACTCATCAGTCCTGCTCCAGAGCGAAAATAATCCGTTGCTAGGCAACCAGTTCATCTGTTTATCGAACACCCGGACAACTCTGACAATACGCGTCATTAAAGTTAAAAGTTTCCCATAATGCATAGAGAAAGAAAACATTAGCGACAATACGAACAAATGAAAAATTACGCCCCGACATCCATTCAATAATGAACCACAAATCATTTCGGGAGATTTTTCATCCTGGGATTTACATGTTCTCCGATGAATTCATCGTCATCGCTAAAGAGATTTAAGGGGTGCTCCGCAATCGAATAACAACTAACAGAATGAAATCCCCTTTTCCTCCGGTAACAGAATAGAGATTTCCTGGCAATCGCATCAGGACAACCAGGTTATCCTGATTTCAATCGATTGCCTGACTAAACTATTTAGATGTCCTGTCTGGCTGGTCAGCAACAAAGAGTGCTGAGCAGGGGAGCCGGATTCTCTGTGTTCTCTCTCTCTCTCATTTCCATACATTCATTGAATTGAGGGGTGGTTTCATTCGAGAGAATTTCACTTTGTTAATGAAGACGTCTTGAGGAGTCTGTAGTTGAATATAAATGGTTATTTTTAGTTTTATGGTATGTTTAAATTTTATGCTAAGAAAACAGACTAAGAAGGCTGAATATTCTTATAAAGCTTATATTCCATCGTTATAATGTATTGATAAATAACCTTAACTTATTTTATTCCATTTTCCGGGATGGAGGGCCGTGTTTGTTGGAATTTATTTCTAAATGTTTCACTCTCATCTTCGGAGAGCATCATCAGTGGTGAAAAGATCAACTAATAAAAATTTTCAAAAATAATCACCAAATAATAAACAATTACAGCGTGAATGCTAAGAGTAAAAACGGGGTATGATTATAAGATAGTAATAGCAGACTATTGTTGCGATGGCTTTATCCGGCATTTCTTAAGAACCGGGTGCCAGACGCTTGGTATGGAAACACCCTCCTCTTTCCTATTGAAATTATTTTTGTTCTTGAAAATTTCTGCATTGTGACTGTGAATTGAAAATTTCGCCTATATCATCCAGAGAAGTCGGCCGTTGCTGAACATGCATTAACGAATGGGGACCGTATAGTACAGTTTGACAACACAGAAATCTTAGCGACCACCAACCATCAATCCACAAGAATAGTAAGAGAAGCAATAGAAATTTTCAAGCAAAAAATAATTTCAATAGGAAAGAGGAGGGTGTTTCCATACCGAGCGTCTGACACCCGGTTCTTAAGAAATGCCGGATAAAGCCATGGCAACAATAGTCTGCTATTACTATCTTATAATCATACCACCATTTTACTCTTAGCATTCACGCTGTAATTGTTTATTATTTGGTTTTTCAGTTTTAAAAATTTTTATTAGTTGATCTTCTCACCACTGATGATGCTCTCCAAAGATGAGAGTGAAACGTTTGGAAATAAATTCCAACAAACACGGCTCTCCATCCCGGAAAATGGAACAAATTACTCTTCAGGTCGTGGAAGTTTTCATCTATTCTATATATATAAAAATGAATGTCTGTCTGTGTGTATGTATGTATGTCCTTTATAGTTTTAAACTTTTCGAACCTACATTAACTATTAAACTATACCACGTTGATCTACTCGCTCCAAGGAAGGTTTCTGAATAAAAATAATTTAAAATCGAAGCGTTCCAACAACTTTTTTGGTCAATTTTATGCTTAAAAACCCATATTTCATGCCTAAATTCATAGAAACCCCCCATTGCTGTAAATATCATAAGATAATATGTAACTTTAATTGTTGTAATCATATTATCGATTGTGGATTGAAATCTATTGTTGTAGTTTAACATCCATTGTTGTAACATAAACATAAAAATCCTCTATTTAACTATTTCCACATTTGGACTGGCAAAGCCCATCTTGAACACACCAGAATTTTTTTAAATGGACTGGCGAAGTCCATCTGCAACACACGAGAATAATTTTCTTTAAAAATGGACTGGCGAAGCCCATCTGTAACGCACCAGCTGATATAGCGCTTTAGCGCTAGTCAATTTATAAACTTAACTTATGTTTGTTTATCACTAATTTGTTTTGTAACTGTTCTTTAATTTGTTTTTTAAGGATCTAAGTAAGGAATCTGGTTGAAAGGTTTAAATAACTATTAAATAAAAACGATTGCAATTGATGCAGACTGTGAATTTCTTAGATTTGAAAAGGTTATTGATGGTTTGTAATGAAGTTATTCGATAGACGAAACAGTGTGCAAAAGTGCATTCATCGTACTTTTTCCTGAAAAAAATATTATAATTTTGCTTTTTTGTGATATTTTACACTTTTTTTTTCAAATTGAAGTTTTTTTGTGGTCTATTTCTTTACAATGTTAACAATACTCCAGAATTAGTCGGATGCAAATGGTGCCAATTATGTTTATTAGTGGCCTCTTTTTAAATTACACATAATATTATGAGAAGAAACAGTTATTTCAAATATTTTGATTAGGGGAAAAGAGAGTAAGAGTGCACAGTTGGGTAACAGTACACATGGGTATTTTTTCACTGTAGGAAAGAATATAAAGGAAAGTAAGTATGATGACATGGACGCATGGTATCATAAAATAGTATCTTTAATATTCCTATACATTTTTTATTTATTTACAAGGTATAATATATTTTTTTAAAATATAATTTAATCTGTCTTTAAAGAAATTATGATTGCTTTTAAAGTGAAGTAAAAGTAAGTAGATTTAAAAAGATATAAACTGTGTTTTGATTAAAACAATCAATTTTGAGTACTCATTTTCATAGAAATTAACATCGTCACTCGAAATATCCCCATTCAAACCGAAGTATTATATGATAAACATAAACCGACTATGTTTACGTACTGAATGTCACAAACTTTTGTGAAGCATGCTATCTCAGATTCAAGAAAAATCTTTCGTCTTCAAAACAGTCCTGATACGTACCCCTAAGGGATGTAAACATGTTTTTAGATATCACTCCGTCTTATGCTAAACATGTTGTATTAGAGCCCCTTGTCTATTTAGATTTCCAAATATAGACATTCAGAGGACGTCTTTAAACAAAGGAAACTATTTCATGGGGTATGCAACAGATTTACTTCTTGTTCAAACTGCTTGCATTGCGAAAAAGGAAAACAGGGATATATTATGTGAGTGATGTATGTGAGTGAAGTGAGATAAATAACAAAAAATAAGCACATGCATTCAAAATATAGTGTCGGAATTGCCCAGGGTGTTTTGAAAGTCCCTTCCATGATTTTAAATAAGTAACAACGTCTCATAGTGTCTTAAAGGGATTCCTGTGTAGTAAAGTAACTGATATAATAAATTGATAACGACAGCTTTTCAGTGCTCCTAATGGCGAAATAGGAAAGTATGAAAACTATATGGAATTTAAAAGATATAAAGAAAACTGACATATATTTTTACTTAAAAAAAAGAAGGACGGGGACACAAATTTAGAAGCTTGTATTATATTTTTACTAGGAAACGTATTTTTTACTACATAATATCAAAGTAAATGCATTATTTTAAATGTGTTTTTAAATATGAGGTTAGTTCTTTTTTAAGTCAACTTCGAGTATATCTTCGAATATAGAAATAATTTTTTGAAGAATTCATTTTTTCTTATGTGAGTTAGTAATAACATTGCACTTATTTTGATGGTGAATTATGTTTAATTTCTCTTTAACCTTGAAATTTGTGTACACTGCTGTGTGTTTGTGTACTGTTGGGATAATTCTAATACAAGGTTTATAGGTACACCTAACTGTCATGACTCTAAAATAAAAACGTAATATTTGTATCAGAGCGGGATTCATGTTTCTATGAGAAGTTGCTTTCCGTCTTGAAACGGTAATTCGAAATACCCTTTAACTTTCACATAAATTCTATCGGAGGTTGAAAATAAATCACTAGTTAACTGTTCCAAAACTATATTATCTAAGTTTTCTATTCATTTCGTTCATCAGTACTTAAATGGAATATTTTATTGCATATTAACTGCTGTTATTTAAATTAACGGTACTTCTCCAGAAAGCCGGCGCAAATCTCACCAAGCAGATATTTTGGTGACAGCTCACACATGGCCTTCCGAAACAGAAAGCTGAATAGCTGAAATAAAGCTGTTTTTCTAAAATAGCTTTGTTTCTGCTCAAAAAGAGATCTGCTTACTCCATTGTTACAAAAAACATAATGTAAATAATAAGTTATTAAAAGAAAAACTATATATAAGTCTTGTAAGCATGAAGACTTTCACAGCCGGTTTGATTAATGAAATTCATTTCTTTCGGGCTTGTAGGCCGTGGTCTAAAATAAAATAAAATAAAAGGTCCAGAACCTTTACCGTTCAGTTAAAGATCCAAGAGAACCACTATCGACAGCTGGAGTGTACCAGATCCCTTGTTCTTGCGGTTCAGTCTATATCGGAACCACAAAACGCTCCGTTAAAACCCGTCTCTCTGAACACGAACGACAATGCCGCCTTGGACAATATCTGAAATCAGCCGTGGCTGAACACAGTCAGATGAGTAACCATGATATTTTGTTTACCAACACTAGAGTTTTGGCCTCAACCTCGCATTTTTATTCCCGTTTATACAGAGAAGCTATTGAAATTTATAAATCGAAGTGTATATTTGGACGGCCAAAACGGCCAGTGGCGCATGCGCTGTAGGTCTCGTGATTACGTAGCAGTCTCGGCGCTTAGTGATGGAACCAATGGAACGCCGAGCCGTGGAAATTAGAGTAGAGTTTAGTTGAAAAATAGCCGTCCAAATATACAGTGCCTTTATAAATATCCCCATAATTTTAATCGTAAAGAAGAAGGCATCCACCTCCAGAAGTATTGGCATCCGGCCCTCAGGAGTGTGATGCGAGTCCCTACGTCATTTCCGCCCGATCCTCCCACCGGCCAAGCAGGAGATTTTAACGAGAGTTCGCCAAGTCTACTAACGGCCGTATTCTGAAGCCTCTGGCAACCTCCAATCCAAATCAAACTTATTGAATCGGTGAACTAACGCTGTTTTATTTCCACTGATGATGTCGGACACAGCTTCCGACGAAACGTCTGGACCTTTTATTTTATTTTAGACCACGGCCTACAAGCCCGAAAGAAATGAATTTCATTATATATAAGTCTGTTTAAAAATCATATTAATAATCTTAAAATATATTTAAACGAAATTTAAAATATTAAAACTGGTATAGTTTAAAATATTTTTATTTGAGTGTTTAATTTTTAAATAAAAAGTTTCATGGAATGGCATTGTTGTTATTTTTTACAATCAAAGGGTTACAAGCGGTGATATTCCGTTTGGCGCTGGTTGCATCATTATAGGCGACTTTATCGCATGCGCCGGGATTCTGGAGTAGTACCAAATAAACATATCAAAAAGTCTAAAAAAAAATAAGTTATTTTAAAGTTCCGCTCAATTTTAAAAACACTTGATTGAGCGTTGTTATCCCTTTATCTAATGCATTATGATGTTCTGCAATTTTTTGGTGCAAATATTTCTTTTAAGTCACTAAATTGAAAATTAAGGGATTTTACAAACATAAAATAATAATAATCTTTGATAAATTTAATCCGCAAGAGCTAATTATTGAAATTCATACTTTTGAGTACATTAAGTACACTGCAGGCTAAAATATTCTCACAATGCAAAAAAATAAACGATATTACTTTTCATCGCAGTCCTTAAATTTACTTTCCTTTTGACTTTAACTACTTTTGAGGGATCAGACATGACAAACATAGGAATCTCATCAAAATTGCAGCTGAAAGCACAACTTCAGTTTTAAATCAATTTGCATTTCCCGCTTAAATCATAGAACCCGTGCTGCCTTTTATTCTGGAAGATGAAAACTAAAAGAGTGTTTCTGCAAAGTATCGTCAGTGTATTCGTAAGGGAGTCTATGTAATTTAGGAATTCTAATAATTTCTATGTAAGGAATTCTGTGTAATTTTAAAGTTGGTGGGACTTGTAAGTTCAGTCAGTAGATAAAATGTTAAAAGGTGTAGTAGAGACAATACTTTAGAATAAGCGAATTTGCGAATAAAAAGTGCAAAGGACTGCAGAAAAGTAATTTAGTTTTGAAAAATGAGTCGTTAGAAAAGACTTAGTTAAAACTTTAGTTAATTTCGAGACAATTATACTTAAAAAATTTTCTAATAGGGAACATAATGTCTGTAGTATTTTTTTTCAAATCTCTAGAATTGGGATGTATTGAAACTGACTCTCACTACCCAAACCAGTACATCATCTGTAACCGGATAACTATACACAGACCCTCAAACTCTTAATGCTATCACAGAGGAAACAAAAGTATGGAAAAGAGAACCCTACTAAAGTATCGTTCTTTGTAACAGTCTGTCGCGAGGGAAGGTGCTATGGAGAATAAAGTAGAAGAATAACTGCCCGAAGAACGGCAACACACAAAGACAGATTGCAGCCAGGGTGTTATATTGAAGAAGATAAAGTGAAGAACACCAGATGCTGCGTGCTTCGGTCAATCGATGGACTGACCCTTTGTCGCGAAAGTGAATGAGCGGTCAGTCTAAGGTGCGAACTCCATACATGGCAGCTGCTTCCTCCTCAAAAGGCCTAATTTTGTCCAAAGTGCTGGGTAAACACTCGCCCCTCAGTCGATTGCAATGTGGCTATTATATCTCAGAGGGGGTATATAAAAGCGGGATTTATTGAAAGCAAATGAAGTTGAATAATGTAGAGTGAGGGTTTCAAATGATGGGGGTAATTATGAGGTGAATAATATGGCTTTCGTAATAAGGGGTTTATTTAATAAGGGGTTAAAGGGTAATAAGGGGTTATTTTTTATTAATAAGTAGTTTGATTTTTATGGAAGAAAAAACAGCTAAGAATATGAATGAAAAACGAAATAAGTGTCAATAATTCAGTTTTTCATTGTTGATTTTATTCAAGAAGATTTTTTACAAAGAACATGCACATATCAGGTACTAGCGCTGACGCGCTAGACCCGGGCTTCGCCCGGGTTTCAGTTTTTTAATAAATATCAACTGGTGCGTTACAGATGGGCTTCGCCAGTCCATTTTTAAAGAAAATTATTCTGGTGTGTTACAGATGGGCTTCGCCAGTCCAGTTAAATAAAGGAGCCACTTTTATATTTTTGCTACAACAATGGATTTTGATCTACAACAATCGATTTCAATCTGCAACAATCGAGAATATACCTACAACAATTAAAGTTACATCTTCTGTTATTATATCTACAACAATGGGTTTGCCATGAAGTTAGGCATGAAATTTGGGGTTTTAAGCATAAAATTGACCAAAAAAGTTGTTTGGATGCATCGATTTTAAATTATTTTACTTCAGAAACCTTCCCTGGAGCGAGTAGATCAACGTGGTATAGTTTAATAGTTAATGTAGGTTCGAAAAGTTTAAAACTATAAAGGACATACATACAGACATACATACATACAAACATTGATTTTTATATATATAGATTTACTAAATAAGTAATTGGTTTTCCATACTGTTTCCGTATTGTAATTAAGTTAGTTGAGGAATGTTTTACCCTCTGACTAAACCAGGTTTGCTACCAGACGGAGCACCAATACGTTGAATTGACCTCTCCCAGTTAATTCCAATTAATGTCATGATTTTTGTCATTGTTTCTACAAACGGAAACTTAAACTTTTATCAGTTTGAAATTAATAATTGTAGTATTTTCTAAAGGTTATCTGAAAATATGGAAGCAGTTGTTTCTCTCACACCATTCCTTAATTGCATTGTTTAAATAAAGGAATAGAAACTAATAAATTATTATATAAATCCTTTTAAAAACAGGGTTGGAAAAAATTTCATCTTTCAGACAGGCGAGTATCCGTAGAAACCTTTGATATGACTCACTTTGAGTAGCTGTTATTGTTTTGCTTTTACCAAAAAGACGCTTATTAATACCATTCATGTTTTCGGCACTAAGCCGGCTTTATAGGTTGTTGACGATAGCTTTTAGACTATTTTTCTCGGTCCAACTACTTTTTTTATAACATTTGACACGTGGCTCGTGTTTGACATTAAGTCTTCAAACATTTTTTATACAGCTGAGTTATTGGTTTACTTTATATAAATGTCCTTCGTAGTTATTAGAGCTTTTGTAATTTTTAGCTCTTATTGATGAACTCAATTGCTAAGGCAGTTATTAACTTTCGATCATCTTCAAGCGTCGGATAAAAAAGTTTTTAAACAAGTGAAAATAACCTTGCATTTGGAATAGAATTAACATTCTTAACTTTATCCATGAATCGGGCATCTGTGGTATTTTATTACTTCCAGTTTGCAATTATGTTGGCAGGACATGTTTGCAGGGGTGTCCCTTTGCCATTTCAAAAATGACTCTGTAATAAATTAAGTATCTGTCAGGAATGTTGAGTGTAAGAAGGAATTTTCGTTTTACCTCCGGTCTTGTCAAGAAATATCTTGTTATAATGTTTAAATGTATGGAATGATTGTGATGTTCCGTAATGAAGGAAATTAAAATTGAAACCAAAAATTCGTTTTACATCGTATGGGATCACAGTATCAAGATTTTTTAACGAAAGTAATAATTTTAGCACTACAAACACCTTTGCCTCATCATTGGATATACTGATCACTTTCATCATTGGATATACTGATCACTTTCATCAATCGGATATACTGATATTTTCATGCTTTCATTTTTTTATAAATAATATATATAACCTCTACCTTTTTTACCACAAACAACTTACATTCGACAATTTTCTTAGTTACCCTGAGCTGATTCAAAACCATTTAATCACACTAAGAATTTTTTTCCGATGTCAAATATTTTTCTCTCAGAAATAATCCACAGCGTAAAGTTTCCCTTGCACCAAAGCTTAAATAAAAACAAATACAATTTGATACTTAACGGTAAGAAATAAAAAAGGAAGTCCATCGATCTTAGAAAGAAGAATAGTGTATCATAAGTATTCAATGAAAGAAACAATAGCGTCTCTTTGAAAAGGCCGTATATGATTAATGATTTTCCAATGGAAACTTAAAAGTAAAATTTCGGACGGAAAATAGTTTTTCGTTCTTTTTTATTAAAAAAAGAGGAATTCAGAGTAAAATGAAAATGAATGTTTTGAAAAGAAACTTATATAAAAAGAATTTCCTGAATGAGAAATAATTGCTGAGTTTTTTCCCCAGTGAACAATAAAATGCATTGCTTCTACTTATTCCGCATGGGGGTAATTTCGAAATATAATTTTATTTATTCTACAAAACTATTTTGCATACTGATGAGTTGATTATGTTTATTAAATTCCGTCTTTTACATAACTTGTTTTCGGGAAAAAACAAAACTTAACAAAAATATTAACTTCGTGTTCAATGCTTTAGGTAAAGGAATGAAAAAATATTTTAAATAGATGGTGCTTATCTCTTAATGGTATAATTGTATATATTAAAACTAAAAGAGTGATTATTACTTAGCTTAGGCTAAAAACACCATGGAATAATCAGTAGCTTTAATTGAAGAGAAGAGTTCACCAGTAACCTCTGGTTAGAGGAATGTGTGAGAAAACTCCAGCTCTCAAGCGTCACCTCCAACCGTGGACCGGTTTCGCACTTGTTAGGGCTCATCAGCACGGTATAGGAAGGTAATGCAAGAGAGCGGAGGGAGAGCTTTTAGTCTAGCCGACTATAACGGAAAAAGTGGTGACCATTGATTAGTCCTCCACTATCTGCCGGAATGAACTGCGCATTCCCTAGAACAGATTTATTTCCCGAAAGGCAAGGTATGAAGAGAAGAGTTCACCAGTAACCTCTGGTTAGAGGAATGTGTGAGAAAACTCCAGCTCTCAAGCGTCACCTCCAACCGTGGACCGGTTTCGCACTTGTTAGGGCTCATCAGCACGGTATAGGAAGGTAATGCAAGAGAGCGGAGGGAGAGCTTTTAGTCTAGCCGACTATAACGGAAAAAGTGGTGACCATTGATTAGTCCTCCACTATCTGCCGGAATGAACTGCGCATTCCCTAGAACAGATTTATTTCCCGAAAGGCAAGGTATGAAGAGAAGAGTTCACCAGTAACCTCTGGTTAGAGGAATGTGTGAGAAAACTCCAGCTCTCAAGCGTCACCTCCAACCGTGGACCGGTTTCGCACTTGTTAGGAAGAGAGCGGAGGGAGAGCTTTTTAGTCTAGCCGACTATAACGGAAAAAGTGGTGACCATTGATTAGTCCTCCACTCTCTTCATACCTTGCCTTTCGGGAAATAAATCTGTTCTAGGGAATGCGCAGTTCATTCCGGCAGATAATGGAGGACTAATCAATGGTCACCACTTTTTCCGTTATAGTCGGCTAGACTAAAAGCTCTCCCTCCGCTCTCTTGCATTACCTTCCTATACCGTGCTGATGAGCCCTAACAAGTGCGAAACCGGTCCACGGTTGGAGGTGACGCTTGAGAGCTGGAGTTTTCTCACACATTCCTCTAACCAGAGGTTACTGGTGAACTCTTCTCTTCATACCTTGCCTTTCGGGAAATAAATCTGTTCTAGGGAATGCGCAGTTCATTCCGGCAGATAGTGGAGGACTAATCAATGGTCACCACTTTTTCCGTTATAGTCGGCTAGACTAAAAGCTCTCCCTCCGCTCTCTTGCATTACCTTCCTATACCGTGCTGATGAGCCCTAACAAGTGCGAAACCGGTCCACGGTTGGAGGTGACGCTTGAGAGCTGGAGTTTTCTCAGTAGCTTTAATTATTTCTTAATACCTAATTTTTCTTATTTTATTTGTAAATATTAATTCTTGTCTTAAACGCTTAAGAAGTGTACAAATACATTGATGATTGTCTATTAAAATCTTAATTGTGAATGTTGATATTCAAATTCAATCGATTGGTAATATAATTGATCATAATTTCTCACAGTACCCAATATCTATTACAAAAGTTATTAGAAGCAAGGCAAAGTAACAAGCGTAATGATTTTAGATTTCTGAAACATGTATTTTTAGGTTAGGATAACATTTAACCTTTCAGACCTTCCATTAAACAAAAAATAATAATGTATCATAGTGAAATTAAACAAAACATCTCAGACAAAATCAAGTTTTTTTTGTATATTAATCAAAAGCATTTTAGGTTTCAAATAGTGTGTTTTAATCTACACTTTTGCTCCACTAACGAATTCATGAATTTTTTAAGAAGGAAATGTTACTCATTTATATTTTAGTTCTTAAATCGTAATTAGGGTTCTACCGAAGGAAAAGCTTCTTAAAACCGCTTTAAATTAGGATGATTGATTACTAATCATCTCCAGAATATCTTCTGAATATTAATCATTTCATAATTGCAAAAAAATGATTATTTTAATGACTATACATTTAACAACTACCATATTTAACAAACTTGAAATTACTATTGTTGGATCTGGTGATTATAACGGACACTCTATGATTAACATTAAATTTTTAACATTTTTACACGTCTAAAAACTATATTTAGTAATTAAACTATATCCGTTTTGAATGTTAACACTATGAATAAGCTAAATAGTCACAAATTGTTTCCGATTTCTTGGCTAATTACTATGCTAATCACAGTCACATTTTCCCTTAAATAACTGATTTCTAAACATTTTCAAAATGGGGTAATTATGGGTGATGTCAAAATCAATAATGGATGGATTCTTTGGGTCACATCTCGAGAGTAAAGCATATTTTAAAATGAGTATTCATAGAATAATAGGAATATAAGAGATAGTTTTGTTTTCAATACTTATTTTCACTCTCTGGGTGCTTACCCAAGAATACTACTATCAATACCAATCTCAGCGGTCCATGTTCCAAAAAGGAATGGGCAATAGGATGGAGACCTAAAATGAGATGGTTGGATCTTAAAGATCTTGGAACTGAAAATAACCAACTGGAACAAAAGGCGTGTAATAGAGTATAAAAAAAATTAAGTACTTTCATTTTCCCTATACCAGCGGTTCTTAAAATGTGGTCCGCGGACTCCCGGGGGTCCGCAGAGCCTTCCTTGGGATCCCCGAGTCACCTCGGGAAACACTCAAGTTACCTTTGAGTGTTCCACAAAGGGATAAAACAGTAAGTTAAAGGACAAAATTTGAAAGTTTTTGGGGGAGGACCCCCCCAGCCCCCCTTGAAATTTCGACTTCAATTTACAATTTTTTCTTTGAAAATTTTGTGGTTTACAAGGAGCTGTTCTCTTTGGGTGTAACCAAAAATGTCTCCAAATGAGCTAAAACGCTACTCTTTAGGGCAAGTTTTCAAAAATTGTCGGGGGGAGACCCCCCTTATTGCTTGGAGTAATTGCCAAATTTCATTCAACATAATGTGGAACATAATTTTAAGACTACTTTTAAGTAATCTAAAACTCAACTCATGAGTGAGGAATTACCTTTGGAATAACGTTGAGCCAACCTCCCGCGAAACTAAAGTCTGGGTGCGGATATGGTTGTTCAAAATCTTGGGAGGCTGCGATGCCTGGCTGTTCCATAAAGGGGGGCCGCGGCGATCCAAAGTTTAAGAACCGCTGCCCTATGCTATTAAAACACTTCACTCACAGAAATATTTATTGAAAAATTTCAATAATTAATTATGGCCCTGAATTTCAAAATAACACTTATTCCAAATACATAAAACTATTTTAAAGTAAGTAAATAAACTCACATTTTTAACAAATTGAAATTTATTAAAACATTATTAAAATTGTCCAATTTATATAACTAGGGTCAGTTGGGGTATATGGGACCCTTTTTTGCCATAGTGCATTTTTGGAGATTAGTAGAAAAATTTTGAAAGAGTTAAAATTGAAATTATTGAAATATTTCAATTAAGACTCTATCAATAAACATAAATTTATAATTAGTTTTTGAAATAATACTATACATATTTCTTAATTGGACTTTTTTTAATGAGATGGGAGACCAACTTACCCTTTAGAGACGGGGTAAGTGGACCACCCCCTCTAAGCAAGCAAGACTTAAAAAAAGTAAGAGGGTCTTACTTGATAAAGTGCAGAAATTTTCTATATAAAATATTTTATTGTGTCCCTGTTTGAGAAATCTACTCACATTACAATCAGTATGACAGGCAACAATAGAATTAAAAGCAAAATAAGTAATTTAGGGAATCTTTTGAAAGACCAAAGGGATTTGTTTTGATTTTACATAAAAAATAGTGTTGAAAAAATATAATAAGATTGATTAAAATTTATTTTCGCTCATTAGTAACACATTAAAAGATAAAAAAATTGGAAACACTAAATGAGAAAAAATACTAATGATGCAATATTTTACGATACTCACCATAACCCAAATTAAAACGCAAAATTGATACAAATGTCGATCGAATTACACAGGTCTGCAATGAAAAAGCTGTTTGAATAATTTTAGCAATTACCTATGTATTTTGGTGTGCTGATAACGAAAAAAATAAATATATTTTTCACAAATTGCAAAATTATATTGGAATTTGCCCATTTTTCATAGTTTTTGTACATTTCTAGCTCCTTTATTTTTTAAAATTAGGAGCTATGAATGATGCACATAGTAAAAGTAAACTATCTCATCAGTACATTATAGACATGGAATGAAATTATTAGGGGAGCTTTAATCGTGCAAAAATGAAGAATTTTTATTGTATTGTTCAAAGAAACGTTCTTGTTGCTACTCACAAGGGTAAATGTACCAAGAGGAGCTTCATAAGGAGGAAAAGTTGGCTTTAGAGTTTGTAAAGGAGTCTATTTTAGTAATATAATGCTTTTGATGAAGAATATGTAATAAAAATTTATTTTAGGAACCTATTTTCATTAAAATTGAAATAATGACTTATTTTACAATTTTACCTAAATTGTCAGGAAACATGACATTCTAGGGCAAAACAGAGACCATTTTTGAACTCAAGGCACCAAAAAACATATAAACTAATAAGTGTACTCACATTTTTTGTGAAATGTTGCTATATTTACTCAATTCGTGACAAATGCGATGTCTTAAAAATCAAAAGAGGTCATTTTTGGGTTCAGCACGCACACCAAAACACATAAAAAAGATTTTCAGATAAAGTTTGAGTCGGAAAATAATTTTTTTAAATAAATACTTTTATTTTCTTAAAAAATTGGCATTTTTACTTAAATTGTGAAGAAGTCCTATGATAAAACGGAGGCCAATTTTAGATTCAGCACATCAAAAAACATAAAAAAAGATTTTATGTAAAAATTTGAATAAAAAAATTAGTATAAAGAGTCAATTTTTCAAAATTTTAAGGCATTTCCCAATAAAACCTTAAAACCTGAATTGCCAAGAAACGTGACGTCCCAGGACAAAATGGAGGTCATTTTTGGATTCAGCGCACCAAAAATCATAAAGTTCAGGTGAAATAACCAAAACAGCTCGGAAAATTTTTTTGCAGACCTGTGTTACTTATAAACGTTTCAATAAATTTTGAAGTGGTGAGTGATAGGTGTCTTACTACTATAAAATGAAATTTTCTAAAAATATTGGTGACTTTGCCTCTATAACCCCCCTTAACTCCGTTCATGTCTTCAGTAATAGTTACTATACCATCTGTTACCCCTAAACTCACTTACGCCATAATAAGGGGCCTCATTTATTCCATAAAGTGATGTCCCACATAAACCTATTAGGCTGAAATTACGAAGTGGAACCCCCTTGTTAAACACTTCTAAATAAAAATTTTTGTAAATATTCAAATTTAAGTATGTATTTTATGTAAAACTCTGCTAAACTCTGCAATAAATATCAAAATATAGTGAAAACTTCGGGAAATACTTCTTCGAAAAATGCATCTTGAACCCTTCAAGAAATCAATTCTGGGAATTTATTTTATATTAGTTCTATAATCTTAAAAAAAATTAAACACATATAAATTAAATGCAAAACCCATCAGTGGGACAAACAGTAACATAATCAATGCGAGTAAGTGTGAAATTTCATGTACACATTTTAGTTTGAGGGGGGGTTTCCCACTAACCCCAGTGACCTACTTACCCCAACTATCCCTATATCTGAAAACATTATATTAATAAATACACATCAAATAACAAAAATGTTGAACATACAGCACAGAATTCAACACCACTCTAAAACAAATAATCATGGATATAAAAATCCCGCCAACCTAGTTATTTTCCATTCCCGCCAATTTAAATATCGGTAACGCAATATCTTAATGAAATGCTTCTATATTTTCCGTGACGTCTGCTTCAATATGTTAGAGCCGTGTTCTCCTTTAAAAGATCTGTATAGACGTTCGTAAGTAAAAGCACAGAAACAACCTAAAAACAGTAACATAATTTCATTATCATATTTTAAAAAAATCCTGCCCCAAAGATATCAAGGGAAGAGTATTTTCACCAAACGACGCTCCATAAACCCGGTACTTTTGAACTCTAGGTGAAATAAACACAGATGGGGGAACCTCACCATTTTATTCACCTCGAATTCCGTTCCTATTTCCAGTTAATCGAGGCGAACACACCTGAATGCTTCATCCCTACACCTCCCATGAAAAACACTAAACCCTTCCAGTCCTAGACGCCCCAAATTCACCATATGATTCAAAGACAATCTCGGGCGATCCAGAATGAGAGGCTAAAAAGGTCCCTCTTTAAAAAGACCTCCCCAAGAAGAACTAAGAGAGAAAATAAACTACTTTAAATCTCCTACTCAGCCATCCGCGTAATCTAAAGTTTAAAAAAGTATTTCTCAAGAAAAAAAAGATACTCTAAACACAATCGATTGCAACTCCTCCTCCAAAAAGACATCGGAAGAGCATTGATATTACAAAACTGGAACGAAGCTCGTAAAGTACCATTCTCTTTCACTCCGATTCTCAACTTAATTAGAACGAAAAGCGCAAGAGGCATTCAGACGAGTTTACAGTCTTTTTTTTCTTTCGTCTTTCCTTTTCGTTTAATGTTTTCCTCCTTATTTCGCCAACAGCGCCATAAGATCGATCCCGCAGCAGTGATCGAAATGATTGAGAGCTTCGGACAATAATGCTTCGGCTATAAAAAAAGGCTCGGAAGGGGGAGGGAGATCTCGCACGTGCGTTCTTTGCCAGGAGGGCATTAAAGGGGTGGTTTTCTTAACCACCGTTTACGGGCGGCGGGTACTTGGAGAGGGTTTTCTTTTCCGCCTGCGCCAACACTTTTCCGGAAGATAAAGTGGACAGGGATACATTCTACGTGCTCCAGACGACGCAACTACCCTCTGCTAGGATTTTCTTTTTGTTGAGTAAAGTTTTAAAGTTTTGATAAGAATTTAATCTCGCATTTTCATTTATAATGGGGGCGACGCCTTATAAATTTGTTTTTCCTGCCTCTGCCTACGTGACATTGACGACTCAGGTATTGTTTAAAAATGTTGGCGAGGGAGAGGAATTTGATCTTGCCTTTTCTTTAGTGTTTATGCACATGGCTTTGAACTCTAAATAATAATTTTGAATAAATAAATAAAAGTAGGTGATACAAGACTGTTAAGAATCACTTTAAATATATAAAAACATAAAATTCACAAAAATATTTTATTTTCGAAAGAAAGAATGAAACGCAATTAAGCATAATTACATGTTATTATAATTAATACTTTTCATTCCTATACATTTTTATTTTTTTACTCATTTATTAAGTTTGTGAATTTCAATTGATTGTCCACATGGGGACATGAGTCTTGATTCCATGAGAAAATGACACTTTCAAATCTTAGTAAATTATTTTAAGATGAAACTTCTTGTTTAAAATAGGACTACCCAAATCTTTCAATTTTGAAATACTAGAAGCACTCAGTTTCAAGCAATTTTATAGTCACCTCCGATTTGCTCAGTATTTTTATTTAATAAGCGAGGTATATCTCTCTTAGCCAAATTGACAATCTTTCACTTCGGAAAAAAAAGGGTTTTCATATTTTTAAATGAAAAAATAAATCTTAAGAAATAATGATACTCATTAAAATAATGGTCATCAGTCACAATAAAGACGCGAGGCTTTTTTTTCTCGCCAAACGATGATTCTTGTTTGATCTCCATGTGTTTGATGAAAAATTTTGCCTGATTTGACAAGTACTAAAAATTTGATTTAGTTTAGCGTTTTCTCCGGTTCCATAATTGAAGGGCTTGGTGGATGAAGGGAATGGGGCTATGTTACAAGGCCTGTCCCAAAAGTAACGAGACTGAATTCAGTCTCATTACTTATGGGACAGGCTTTGTAACACAGCCCCTTCATCCACCTAGCCCAGGGGTCGGCAACCTGCGGCTCGCGAGCCACTTGCAGCTATTTTGATGTTAAGTTGCGGCTCTCCAGTTCAATACGAGGAAATTTTTACTATATTTTCAGACCCCTTAAAAATTTAGAAAATTTATTTTTAAGTACCTAATCAAATCAATGTGACCCAAAAGGAGCGGTGTAACCCAAAGTTCTCAAGATGAGTCAAAAAACTACTTAAGGGTAAAAACTTAAAACAGTTTCTGGGGGAGAACCCCCAAATACCCCTCAAAATTGTACTACCCTACTGTTTTTCCTTGAAAATTCTGTGACGTATGAGGAGTTATTTTCATATAGTCTATTGTAGAAGTTCTAAAAAAGGAATAAAGTTTCCAAAATTTTTATAAAGTAGGTCCCCCCCCTCAAAATTTTGCTGTTCATATTTTTCCTTGAAAATTTTGTCACTTAAATAATGAGCGGTGCTCTTAGGATGCAATCCAAACAGGCCTAAAACGAGCTAAAATGCTATTTTGAAGGGGAAATTTCCAAAATATTTTCTGGGATAGAACCCTCCAAACCAGAATTTTTCTTGTAATTCACATGTTAAAAAAATTTTTAAATTAAGTTCTAAAATCAATTTACAATGTGTATGTAAGTCATCTAAAACTTGATGTAAAAAAGAACCTGAAAGGATGCACCTCAGAAAATATGTTTGGTCAATCTCTTCAACTAAAATCACCCTCCCAATCAAAAATCAAATAAGCAAATACTATAAAATGGAAACTAAAAAGTCAGCGGCTCTTTAAAAACTGGGAAATTTTGTAAGTTGAAACTTTTGGAACTTTCGTTTCAAAAGGTTGCCGACCCTTTTGTTTATTTGTTTTAAATTTTCATATTTAATTAATGTGAACCTTTATTGTCCCCTGGGGTTCAATTTGAAGACTAAAGCAATGCTTTTTGACCCTGAAAATCGAGTTCAAAGTTATAAAGTCTTTGAAAAACGTAAGAAGGGGGAGGGGCTGTTCCCCGAAAATATGAGGGTGATGGTTAAAAACGGGGGTCGGATTCTGATTCAGGGGCTCATTTTACATAAGAATCTGCTTTCAAAGTTTCTGTGGCATTTTTACCCATTTTTTTTGTCGAGTAGTGCTATCAATATTGTACCCTGCTATGTAGTCTAACGCGTTAAGAAAATTATTTTTCGATGTGCATTATGAGAGAAAATATAGCGTTAGTTTTTAAATGAGCAAAGGTTTGAAAAGCATAAGTGTCATGTCTTACTTTTGATACGTTCACAACGCTTCCATTTGACTTCATAGTGATTTAGGATCTTTCGGTAAAGGATTTCTTGTACGACTCAAATCTTTCAGAACAGACTATATACTATAATTTAACATTCTTACTGGTAACTTATCTCAGCGGTATAAAATTATAACTATTTTTACTTTTTTAGAAACAGTATGGGACAATGTTGAATACGGTTGACTTTTAATCGTTTTTTTTTTCGAATTCTCTCGGAGCTAGGGGTGGTAAAATGTGTTATGTTATCAATGAGTCGTGTGGGTTTTTTTTCTTGAGGTCGCGCATCTAATCAAATTTTCAAATCAAATTTATTGGACAAAGACAAGGACAGAAAAACGACAAAGACAGAAAAACAAAACATACAAAGAGCATTAAAATATATAAAAGTAATAAACACACAACGAAACAACAAAGAGAGAAAATAAATATGTGGTATCACATGAGCCTAAGGCTCGTCCTTGATACCTATAGAAATTAATAAAAAAAATTGCAACAAAAGCTGGACTGACTCTATTGTAAAATATGAAATAATGCTTCTGTATTTATTTGCTCGCCTAAAAATTTATATATGCCGCATTTAAATTCAAGTTTATTGTTAGTTGTTTTAAGATTTTCTTTTAATTTATTAAATAGATAAGGTCCTAAAAATACATGAGATTTATGTAATATTTCTTTGTTAGTTTTAGGTATAAAATAATTTCCTTTTGTATTCCTTATTTCAAAGTTACTGGTTTTAATTTGATAAAAAGATTTGTTATTAAAAATAAAAAGAAGTAAGCGGAATACGAAGATCCACTTCCTTAATCTAGCTTAAAATATATAAATATACACTCCCCTACACTAATAGACCGGACACACGATAAGTTGCATAAAATCCAACAGTATCGCAATTTTTTTCCAATCCAATTCAATGCTTACACGTGACCTGGTGAGGTTCCTGCGTGAAGTTGTGATGATATTCCGAAAAGAAATACACATCCAATACAATATCCGATGGTCACTTTAGAGGCAAGTCTATTCGATCAATTTTTAACGAAACGTTCAACTTTAATTCAACGTTATTAACCACTGCCACTTTTGGTAGTTGTAGAAAGATTACGGGCGTTGAGACACTAATTGCACTTGTTGACTGTCCCTTAAAAATGACTTAGTGGGATCAGAGCAGAGATGGGCGTAATCAAACTACTTTTGTAATCAGATTAATAATCTGATTACATTTGTAATCATTGCATTTGTAATGATTACATTTGTAATCTGATTACTTTTTGGAGTTTTTAATCTAACTACATTTGTAATGATTACATTTGTAATCTGAATGAATGTAATCTGATTACTTTTGTAGTTTGATTACATTTGTAGTTTGATTACATTTGTAGTTAGATTACATTTGCAATCTTCAATCTGATAACTGAGGCAAGTTTACTGGAGTGGGGTTCGCGACTTAACGGAAGTGGTCCGTAACCTACCGGAAGTGGTCCGTAACTTACCGGAAGTGGTCCGTAACTTACCGGAAGTGGTTCATAACTTACTTGAAGTGGTCCACAACTTACCGGAGGTGGTCCATAACTTGACGGAAGTGATCCTCAACTTACCGGAAGTGGTTCACAACTTACTGGAAGTGGTTCGCGACTTACCGGAAGTGGTCCGTAACCTACCGGAAGTGGTCCGTAACTTACCGGAAGTGGTCCGTAACCCACCGGAAGTGGTCCATAACTTACCGGTAGTGGTCCGTAACTTACCTGAAGTGGTCCGTAACTTACCGGAAGTGGTCCACAACTTACCGGAGGTGGTCCGCAACTTTCCGGAAGTGGTCCACAACTTACCGGAAGTGGTCCGTAACCTACCGGAAGTGGTCCGTAACCTACCGTAACTTCCGGTAAGTTTCGGAGCACTTCCGGTAAGTTGTGGACCACTTCCGGCAAGTTGTGGACCACTTCCAGTAAGTTGTGGACCACTTCCGATTCGTTATGGACCACTTCCGGTAAGTTATGGACCACCTCCGGTAAGTTGTGGACCACTTCCGGTAAGTTACGGACCACTTCCGGTAAGTCACGGACCACTTCCGGCAAGTAGTGGACCACTTCCGGAAAGTTGTGGACCACTTCCGGAAAGTTGTGGACCACTTCCGGTAAGTTATGGACCACTTCCGGTAAGTTGTGGACTACTTCCGGTAAGTTACGGACCACTTCCGGTAATTTTTGGACCATTTCGGTAATTTTTGGACCACTTTCGGTAAGTTTCAGACCACTTCTGGTCAGCTGTGGACCACTTCCGGTAAGTTGTGGGTCACTTCCGGTAAGTTGCGAATCATTTCTGGTAAGTTGTGGATCGTTTCCGGTAAGTTGTGGACCACTTCCTGTCATTTGTGGACCACTTCCATTAAGTGGCGGACCAACAAGTGCATCCTATGCACCGTACCATTATCAGTCGCAAAAAGGTATGCAAAAAGGTATCAAGGTATGTTATTTTAGATTACAATTGTAATCTGTAATCAGATTAACGATCACAAATGTAATCTGTAATCAGATTAACGATTACAAAAAGTAATCAGATTACAAATGTAATCAGATTACATTTCTACAAAAGTAATCAGATTACAAATGTAATCAGATTACATTTGTAATCGTAATCGTTAATCCTTAATCTGATTACATTTTGCCCATCTCTGGATCAGAGTGTCCTAAAGTTTTAAAATCACAAAAACCACAAAAAAAAACATTTCAAATCATCTAAAATGAGTTTAAACATTCTGCAGGGGTCCGCTACAATACTTTTTAGAAAGAAATTTCCCGTATCCATATTTTGTTGCCGCAAACAAGCCATACAATCATCTAAAAAAGAAAATAGACTTGCTTGGCTTTTACAACGTAGTAACGGGACTTAAAACGGCTAGAAAGATGTCTTATAAAGCGTCGAGCTACCCAAAACAATCTCCCAGTCAATTGGGCAAGCTTGAATTTGAACAATGACAAAAATGAATGTATTTTTCTATTGTGAATATATGTTACGGGAATTGTGATAAATCGGGCATTATTAATAATGCCCGAAGTGGATGAGGACAATGAGATAAATTCAATGACATTTATCAAAGCAATTTATAACTTTGTCCGCCTCCGTCTTTGGGCATTATTAATAATGCCCAATTAATCATTTGCCCGTAACACATACACCATTTCTTAATTTGACGATTGGTGCAAAACTCGTTTTTGTGTGCTATCTTAGAACCCTAAACTTTTATTAATGGTAAATCAAACACAGATGCCAAGGTGAACGTTTTGGACAATTAGATTCTTCCCACCCTCTGTTTATTTCATAAAATGGACAAATGCTATTTCTCGGAAGGCAATGCATCCTCCCATGTGTGAGCCTCTGTCAAGCAGGGGGAACAATATATAGTTATGAAAATTTTTCTATGCCCACTTCAGAGTACCAAAACAAGCACTAGGACATAACGCAACATTTAAGGGAAAAATCTACAACTGAGATAGCAATATTCTCAAAGCCGAATGGGACAGAAATTTCCAAACCTGAGTGTCAAAATATTGTTGAGAGTATGCCTAGAGGGTGTCGTGCTCTGGGCGGACTTGTGAGTTGGCATTGTTGTTGGCATTGATAATATATTGAGTTGTGAGTTGGCATCGATAAAAAATCGAGATTTAATCGGTAATTTGTGATATTTGTATTCGCATTTGCTACGTTAATGCTCTTTTTTGTGATTTGCGTGTTTTGTGTAACACTTAATGAGTACTGAGCCCCCTTGTTTTCTGAATCGCCATTGTTAATTACACCCAAAACGAGTTTGGTTTTAGTTAGGGGAGGGGGGGTTGGGGGGGGGCGGCAGAACTTTTAGAGTTCTTTTGAACTTTGGAATTCGAATTTTTTTTTCCAGTTGAGTGCTTATTTTATTGAGTTTTCCTGCATAGAAATAGCTAATATCAATACAAATATTATACAAATAGCTTATAAAATCACTGACTTACAGACTGTCAAGATAGGGGAGAGTGAGGTTCAGTTCCCTGCTTTCTCCCCTACTTGATTAATGGCAGTCGCGTCTTATTTGAACTAGTCTGGCACGCGCCTAAAAAGGTAGAAGCTACCCGGTCGAATCAGGACTTGAAAAACAGATGATGTTTTCCAGCCGAGACAAGCGAACCCCATAAATTATACCCACTACCTCCCCTTGAATCCCCTTCGGGCAGACTTCTTACCCGGATTCGATTTCTCCTCGGCTTACATTTGATTGGTGAATCGGAGCTTCGGCTTTTATGTGCGTTTTCGATACAGTATTCGCGTGGTTGTTTTTACCCTTGCTTTTTACCCCGGCACACGCAGATTGCATATTGAATTGAAATTGCATTTCGAAGCCCATTCACCGTGTGTTTGACACATCCTGTTTTTGAAGGTTTTTTTCATTCCTGTCCTTCTTTTTTTCGAGGGTGGAGGGGGGCGACCACCTTTTCTGATGTTCTTTTCGAAAAGAAGGGGCCTTTCTCTTTCTCCAGACCTCACGTTTTGTTATTGACAGATTCGATCCTGTTTTTGGAGGCTAGGGCAAATTGTGCTAGGGAATTTCGACACGTGTATTCATCTTTGGGGTATTGGTTTGGCGGGTATGCGCTAGCACGCACGTCTCCGTAGAGGATTTTTTTGTTTTTTCCTTTCGTCATTTCTCAGTGGTGTCAGTCAGGTTAAACAATCGGAAAACGCCTCTGCTGTTGGATGCTCTATCCCTGTAGCGATATTTTATCGATATGCTCGGGCTAGATTTTATCATTGATCCATTATATGAAAAATGAAACTGTTGTTCGCATGGAAAAATATGTATTTTCTTTTTAACCCAACATGACTAACAGTGAGAGTGCGATTATTTTTATGACAAGCTACTTCTAACTAAAATAACAAATCATTTTGAAGTATTATAGTGTTGATAATATCATAGACGCTTTAAAATACATTTAATTTTAAAAAATCATAATATGGTGTATATTACTCGATCCCTCAAAATCGTTTCGGGTCCCTCCGATTACGAGAGATCTAGTTTTTGAGATAACGAGAAAGAGGGAGAAATTCTAAATTTCAACGGAATTATGTTTTATTTTCAGATATAAAATTCCAGTAGATGAACAGGGTGTGTTGATAAGAAAGTCTATGTTAATACATGGTGTTTCGAAAGTTTGCTTCATAGCTTTAGTTTTAAACAACAACGCCTCGTAGAATCAGGGGAATATAGTTTTCCTATTGTAGTGACCATGAGGAATGTATTTAGACAGTGCTCTTAGTATCTAAATTAAAAATTCAATCTATAAATTAAAGAAAATAGTACAAAAACTTAATTTTGAAAAAAATATTTACTGCAGTTAGTCTCCAGTTTTAGTTTTTTGGAAAAGTTTATAAGAACTGTTTGGGTTTCTCAACATTATAATTACCAAGTAATCTTATAAACTTTTCCAAAATACTAAATCTAGTGAGTATTTTCAGTGTTTATTTACTGGAAGAAGGTGTTCATATTTAGGACAAACTTGGTTCATTTACTGGGTACATCGCACTTTTTACACTAAAATCAGGATTCCATCAAAACTATTAATTTCTGAGATCTGGAAATACTTCGATCATATTGCTGAGAAAAAGCCTGAATGGAAACATAACTTATTTTTTAAAATTTACCGAGAAAAAGCCCTGAAAAAAAATTTTTAAAGTGGGAAAATCGCAAATCCAAATGCTAAGTGTTCATTCAATGGGCGGTTCCCCCTAAATAGGCATTATATATCAAATTTTCATCCAGCACAGCAGCTTTTCAAATAGGAAAAATGTGTTTAATAAGCCCACAAAATTCAAAAGTAATTTCTGATCCAAGTACATGGTCTGCAGGCGTTATCTGTCGAGGTTTGATGAAAATTCACAGGGGTACGACCTATAATTACCATATCTTTATTTAATAAATATCAGATTCCGGCCATTTATTCCATTTTTATTGCTTTTTTTCACTTTTAATAAAACATTTGTTAAAACCACAAACGGGTTTCAAAATATACAGGGTGTCCCACGAGAAGTGGCCCAACCCCTTTAACTTTTGAACCCCTAAAGATATAGTCATGAAAGTGGGGTCTAGGTATAGTAAAGTGACCATGCTCCATCCGATGATATAAGTTCCAATCCCCTCTAGCGGAAACTTTAGGAGTTATAATTTTATTTTGAAAACTATGTGAGGTATTTGAAAAAAGTCAATGACTAAGTTGTAGAGCAGCATTGATTCAGTAGGAAAAGCCACCTGAAGCAGAAAAATATCTTGAATAAAACCCCTAAAACGCACGCTCAATTAGCTTGAATTTACGTAGATTTTACGTTTTAAAACGCTCCTCACGAGGCAAAAATGAGAAATTTTCAATTTAATAAATTAAAATACTTTTAGTCATTTACTTAAGTCATAAAAATAAAAATGTCTTATTTTCGCCTTGTGAGGAGCGTTTTAAGAAGTAAAATCTACGTAATTTCAACCTAATTGAGCGTGTGTTCAAGGGGTTTTATTCAAGATATTTTTCTGCTTAAGGTGTCTTTTCCTATTAAATCGATGCTGCTCTACAACTTAGTCCTTGACTTTTTTCACATATCTCAAATAGTTTTTAATATAAAAAAATTAATTCCAAAATTCTCCGCTAGAGGGCGTTGAAAGTAATCTCATCGGATAGAGCATGGTCACTTTACTTTACCTAGACCCCACTTTCATGACTATATCTGTAGGGGTTCAAAAGTTAAAGGGGTTGGGCCACTTCTCGTGGGACACCCTGTATAAATAATTTAAAAACATATAAACATTTCTATGAGTCAGGCAAATTATATATAAAATAGTTTTTATCCCGCACATTGGTCCTGAAATTCGAAAGTACGAATGCCGAAACAGCACCAAAGAGAAATAAAAGTTTCTTGACCGTATTTTTAAATATACCAGACGTTCTAAAACCTTAAGCCGCCCTTCCTGGTTTTCTGTCTCCTCATTCAAAGTAACGATAAAAAAGGAAAGAGAAAGTAGAAAGCGAAATGCAACAAGACATGTATGTTCTTGAAATGCCAAAGATGAGTGTTCAAATATCTCCATTTCCTATATTTTACATGATATTCCCTGTCCGGGATATTGAATGACGACTAAGCAACGAGTTTTTCAGCTGGTTTTAAAATATTCGTTATATCATCACGCGTATCTATCGAATTTGAATTCGATATACAACTGGTTCGTCTTTCTGGAGGGAATATGGAGTTTGCCGACAACGTACTTTGCATACAGAATGGTAGTAAGCTGCAAGTTATTGAAAAGATTGCATTTTCGGTACGTTTCTTGTGAATCTTCTTTTTTTTGGGGGGAAGAGGTATTATTTGAGAACTTTCTTCCATGTTGGGATTATTTAATATGGATTGTTTTTTTTTATATATTTAGAAGGTAACTTCTAAAATGAGTAGGGGAAAGAGGGTGAGAGTAGGTTCAAACCCCAAAAAAAATTATTTCGGGTATAAAGTTGATTAAAAAGCTATAGTCTCAAAAATTTACTGAACACAAGTTAAATTAATAAATTCAAGAATCAAGATACAAAAAAATGTGTTACAAATAACATAAAAATAATAATTCGAAAACTTTACAGATATCACAAACAATTATCCGCTTGTATTTTTTTTTGTTTTATGCAATGCCTCAAAAATTAACTGAACATAAGTTCCTTGTCTCATGAATCAAAGAAAAAAAGTGCTTTTCTTTAAAAAACGTTAAAAATCACACAGAAAAAATTTATTAAATAATTAACAGGTATCGTAAACTTCTTAATCGGAAATTCCTCTTCCATATCAACAATTGATTCTCATTGTTCTTGAAAAATCGCACGTTACACTTTACCTACATTTTGCACTCAGTATTTAGCTTTCAAATGAGGAAATAAACACATATTAATCAGATTTAGAATATTTCCACTCTATAGTGAAGAATAAGAGATGTTGTGTTATTCTCTTGATGAAATTACCATAAATCCTTTCTTATACGTTCCCTCACACGGCCTTTCCTCTACTTATCACTCTAAGCTTCTATGTATCTGTTACGGTGAATGTCCGAAATTGGATAGAATATCGACATTCACCGGTGGTGATTGTCGACAATCACAGATAAGCGACTATGTAATTGTCGACATTCACCGGTGAATATCGACATCCCCCAAATTTCTGACATTCACCGTAACATATCTACAACTGTATTTTCCTTCCTTTACATAACGAAAATATTTGAACACTTTCAATCCTAAGCCGCCCGAGATTACCATTGAATCCAATGGGATATTTGGGGCGGCTAGGGATGAAAGGGTTAAAACATGGTTTGCAATTGATAAATTATGGTGACAGCGAAAACACTCAAAATCAATCAACATTTTTATTTAGCCTTTTTAAAAATAAAGCTGCGGCTTTCTTCAAAACAGGTTCATAGCTTGAAGATCAGAATAGTAAATATCACGTTATAATCATTACTACTGTACTGGTGATCATGATTTTAATGATTATTTGTAAATATTATGATTTGAAATTTATTTTTCGTACCAAAACAAAAAAAATCATCTTTGGCCTAAGAAAGATCCCCTAATCGTTTATAAGTGTCTTATAATATTCTTTTGTAAAGCAGTTAAGTATGAAAGTAAATTATTATCATTTTCCAGATTCGGCACTTATTTTTAAATTTACATTCCTTGCATGAATTCTCATTCATTGTGCACGCGAATCAATAGCCAACATACTAGAATTACCATTTAGATTTGTTTGATGAAATGCATTTTGCAGTCCATGAATATTTTTCGAAATCTTATTCTCATGAGATACAATTTGAATCTTCAATAAATTAACTGTAATGATATTAGATCTATAAGCGATACTGCCTACTACAAGAAAATGTTACCTGAAAGTGTAGCATTGAAGTCGGATGCATAATTGGAATACATTCATATGCGGTACATTCCCATTGAAATGATTTGTACTCCAAATGAAGAATGATTTCAAAAGAATCATCTATTTCTTGAAATTCTCTAAATTGGATAATTAATTCTTATAATTTAGGAGGTATAATTTACCATAAGCATCGGACAATAAAAATTCAATGTTATGGTGCATTGTATGTGGTTAGCGATAGATAAGGATATTGTTGAGTTGTTTTAATTTGGTTTATACTACGTTTTTGTAAAATATGCTTCCATACACTGCTTAGCCAACGATAGTAAAAGGGTCACGTGATTTTTTTTGCTTTAGTATTTTTGATTTTATTTAACCTTTTACCTGCCGATGTTCCGAAATGGGAACATCATTTTAAGGAATTTTTACACCACTTAATTTTTCATGCAGGAATTTGATACTTGGTAGAAAGTAACTCAAAGATATGAAGTTATTTTACATGCAAAAGTTTTTCACCTGGAATTTAATCCTTTTTGTAGAATTTACATCAAAATTAGAGATTTTTGGCTCTTCCAAAAGTTGCACAAGTTTTAACTTGTGAAAAATTTAAATAAATTTAGTTTTAAATAATTTTGCTGTGTTTAGGTAGCTTAAGTACACATCTTCCCATTTGGCTTGACAGAATAGCTTCATATTTTAATTTTGGAGAGTAATTACCAATACAACGTATATGTTCCCAAATGGGAACATCGGCGTTTGGGGTATAGTATTTGAGGGGATTTTTATAACATGCAAAAAATCAAGTTATTTCCAATTTTCTTTAATTTTTTGAAAATTTCTTGTCTCAAAGGATCTAAACAGGTTAAGAATTATGTTTTAAATTCAAAAATATGTAATTTTTATTTTTCACCTGATTTATGAAGAAATAAATTCTAAAGCTTTATAGCAAATTCTTACACTTGTATATTTTTCTAACTCCCCGATAGATTAATATTCAGTAATTATCAATGGGGGTTAAACAAAGAGCATATTTGGAGTGCTTCTGAGGATTTGCGTATATATTTTTGTTCAAATACTTTTTTTAATAAAAATTTTAGAAAAAAAATTGAAGAATTTTGAAAATAAGGAAAAGTGCGTACATCTTAAAACACTCTTCTAACGTAAGTTGGATGTAAGATATATGTGGTTCAGTTCGGAATCTTCCATGAGAAACACAGCTTTAATATATCAATGGAGATAATTATGATTATTAATTTTGAAAGCTAATTAGATTTTAATTCAATTAGTGGATTTTATGCTAGATATCAGTATAGAACCTCAATTAAAACTAATTTTTCTCACAGAAATGTAATTGTTTAGCTTTGACGAGCATGGGAACACTCTTTTGTATTTTTTACACCAAAATATTACCCATAGTGCAAGAAAAATTTACGGAAAAGCCTCGCATACGTAATAAACATGACAATTTTTTCTTATGAAAATTTATAAAATGTTACTCAATCATTCAAGTATGGATAATAAAATTGAAAAAACCGTCCACAATCATAAAAATGTTCATAATTATTGAGTAGAAACCTATTTCAATCATTTTATTTGAATTAATTGTAAAATATGTCCCTTTTGGGGAAATCCCCTTAAAAACTTCACCCCAAACACCGATGTTCCCAAATGGGAACATCCTCAAAATCATACTTAGGATTTTTTTTCCGCCAAAAAATGACTAGAATGGTTTTAGTAATGATGAAACTAGCCATTTAAGCCAAAAATCAGAACCATTAATTCGAAATTTGAATTGCGGCGTTTAAAAGGTTAAAATATACTGATTTTTTATGTATATAGAGGGTCTAACTAAGGTTAGAGGGAATAAATGTATCTTCCTATTTCGATCAACTGACTCTCAACTTCTTCCTTTCACTTTTTAGCCCCATGTTATACTTTGTGGATCATGGAGAAATTTTAAATTTTATTAATAAAAAAAACTTCTTCCTTTCTCCCCTCCGAGACTGTCAAAATCACGTGACCATTTTACTATCTTTGGTTAAGCATTACAGGGTCTTTCAAAAGTCCGTTTCGCGGCTTTCATTATGAACAAACGTGCCTAGGGTTTATTGATTAATTTTTGTCTTCATTCAACTAAAAAACACAATACTACACAATAACACTGGAAAATTTGCAGATTTACAAAATTTTTCTTTTTTAATGCCTGAAAAAGGGTTATTTTCACATGCTTATATCTTCGTGAATATTCAGGATATTTTCATGAAATTTTTTTCAGTGAGTTCTTCATAATGTTAACATTACTCTCACTGAGGTTTTTGCTTTATCTCTTAATTTTTAAGTGATTTTTTAAACTTTTTTTTATTTCAACACTAGGGGCAATCTAAGTCATCTCAATAGATTCCCCAGGATCACTTACCTAGGGGTAGACCTTACTTCCGTGACCCTAGGAGACGTTGGTTCCAAATAAAAGCCACGAAACTTACTTTTTAAACACTCTGTATATTAAGTATCATCTTTATAAATTGATGAAAAAAACAGTAGTGATTTTTTCTGAGTAAATATAACTCGCAATTTATTAGGATATAGGGTAGGTGGGGGTAATTGTCCGCAGTTTTTGGTTTTGAATTTTTGTGGCCCACAGTTTGATTATTTTAATAAGTTTCTAGTATGGAATCTAAAGCTTAGGATGTGACCTATCAATTCATATTTTTTCCAGCCTTGAGCTGCAAATATTTTTAGAAATATTCAACTTTAAAAAGAAAAAAAATTGCGGACAATTGCCCCATTTTTTGGGGTAATTATCCGCAGTGTGTATAATTACCCCAATAGAGTAAAATAAGAGAATTATTAGATATTCCAATTCAAAAACATCAAAATTGAGGTATATTCACAATAGGAAGACTACACAACAATATTCGACATTGTAAAACATTTATAGCAAAGTTACTCCACAAGTTGCAAAGTCAATCCTTTTACCGGCGTAAAATCGGCCAAATTGTCAGGAAAACTTATAATTTCATGAAACCTTGCATTATGGATTTCATTAGGTTAGGAAAGTTTTAGGACTGTCTTTTTTTCAACAAAAGCTTCTTCTGAAGGAGTTTCTGAGAACATTCCCACATTTTCAATTGCGGACAATTACCCCAAAATCAATGCGGACAATTACCCCATATCATGATGACAACTACAAAGTGGTACTGATTTTTGAAAACAAAAGTAAACATGAGTATAGTGATATAATTTCAAAGATAAATAAAGGCTCTTTCGGAAAAAAAACCAGATGGATTGAATAAATATAACTATTCTACCATAATATGAAGAAAGAGTGAGAAAAATACTGTAACAAGGACACTAAAAACTGACCTACCTGATTTTTTTGGACAACGGACACGCTACTCCTCTGAAATTTTCACGGGCATTTAGGGGTTGTGAAAGGAACTTACTGTATCGATGCAGTCAATATAATCAAATATTATCATCAAAAAATGGCCGTGCGGACTATTACCCCATGCGGACAATTACCCCCACCTACCCTATTGTGTTTTTTATACCTCTGTGTTATCAATAAGGGGAATAACTCGTAAGCGGGGTGCATAGATTATCGACAAAGGAGATAGTGCATATATTATTACCAAGGTGATAAATGATTAAATTAATGATGCTGCTTTGTAATCTGCAGAAGGGTTTTGCTATTTTTTTTGGGAACAATCCTTAGTGATGGGAGAAATTTTCCAAGTTTGGTGCTTTTCCATTACCTGGACTTCATTTTATTTCCCACTTCTAATAACATCTTAATGTTACTACAAATTTGAAAGTGAGAAAAAAAAATATCCCAAACTTTAAACTTGTAGATACCGTAATTTGTCTCGGTCTACTACTATTCGGTTTTGGCACGGCCGATTCGGGGCGCGGGGACAATCCGGTGTGAGAAATAAAATGAAAGTAAATAAAAATCTTTCATTATCAATTCTAAGTACTAGAATCTTTTTTTCGCGTCGAAACGGGCCGGTGCCGAATCGTCCCATTCCGAGTAGGTCTTGAGATAGGTCAATGAGAAAGTCATGCAATTCAAAAGAAAACCTCAGACTTAAAATTTAACTTTATACTTCATTTTAATTACTTGAACTTAATAGTGATGAGTGTGGATTCCTCAAACTATTCCGTTAAAATTAACTACAAAGAACAATGTAGAGATCATTTAGAAAACTTGCATCACATTGCCAAATATGTCAGAACAACCCTGCACTAACTTTCAAACTATCAAACATCTTAACATGAACGCAAATTAAAACGTTTCACTGACAGTTTTACAATCTCACAACCAAAGTACGGTTTGGGATAAAATACCTCAAGAGAGATTCCAGGGCCCTTTCAATTAGACTTTCCCGCTCTTAATTTCCATAAGAAAATTCCGAGTCCTCTCTCTCTCGTGATTCATTAGAAGGTAAGTGGGGAATCTCAACCCTTCCGGTCCTAGACCGGCCCAGGTTGTCATCGAATCCTAGGGAAAATCCGCGGAGGTCAGGACTGAGGATCGTAATACTTCTTATTTCTGATGTCGGCAAAGGCAAAAGCGTGTACTTAACGTCACTGGTGGATTTTTGAAACGTATTAAATCTTCTAACGAGGCTTCTGATGATGGGTTTTTAACTCCTTTTCTCTCCGCGGCTTTTAATTTGAGAGGAAGGGTTTTACGTGGGATTCGCGTGTGACAGTTTGTAGCTTTATTACTGCCGGAGAGGTTTCTGCGTTAGTCACGTTTTGCGAAATCGTTATAGAAGTTTCAATTCTCAGATGAATGGTTTCGGGTAGAATCGATAAAAAGTGTAATTTTGAGTTAAGAAAGATCGATTTTTGAAAGCAAAGTCCAAATGGGAGAGCAGAAATTATATAACATCAAAAAAATAAGAAGGTCAAAACAAATGTTAACATATACAAATACAAATACAAATCAAGTCGACCAACTACAGGCGTAAGCCCAGCAAGGTTGGTCGCAAAAGGTGAAAAAATTCCTCAGGAGTGCAATATCCAACTGTTTCAAAGAGGTAACCGTTCTGTTTGGGGCAGTTCAGTAAATACTGAAGACCTCAACTGCACCCGAGGTCAATCGTGAATTCAAAGCAAAGAGGGAGAAACGCCACAACATAAAATATACAAAAAATGGAAAATGACAGAATACCTTCCACTCTGCAACTATTAGTTGGGAGAGTGGTGTAATAAGATTCAAATGGAATAATAATAAACATTTAAAATTGCACAGGATTCTCCTTTAAGTTTATGAAGCTGATTTTACAGAATGTTTATATCATTTTAACAGCTTTCTTTGAAAAAATACTGCACTTCCTAAGTAAAAGGGAAAGGGTATTTTTATTTGTTTTTTATTACCCAAAGCGACTGAACCTCTTCTGGGGGGCTTCTAGGACGCCCTATTTCACCTTTCAACCTCAACCTTTCACCTGCTACGTGATATTTGTTTTTTTATTTGTCACCTAATTTCCAATACCCACAACTTTAATCTTATATAACTAGCGCGTCAGCGCTAGGGCTAGTATATTATATTGATAATCTGTATAATTTACTATTCTTACAATTGAATGTGTAAATCAAATTCAAGTTAACAAAACATAAACAATTTAAAAAAAACAAAGATAATTATATTTATCCATAAATACTTACTTTTTAATTATATGTTTTGATGCAAATATTATTTTACTATCATAAGTCAGCATAAAAACTGCATCATGTACACACAAGAAAAAAAATTTTATTTTTTCCGAAATCATGCTGAGAAAATAATGAGAAATTGTTCCACAATCAGCAGGACGCTTGTTGTAAATGTAATACCATCAAAGAGATTCCTTCTGGAATGGAGTTAGTTACCCCCTTTTGCACAATTGTCGGAAGAAGTTCATTAAGAGTGGGACGTCCCTTTGCAAATGACTCCGAGACTCCTTTGAGGGAGATAGGGACAAACAAAGTAAATTAACAACTCGAGTTTCTTTGCAGGCAGAAAGTGGTGAAAACAACCGAAGTAAATGCCTATTACCCTGACAACTCTGGGAAGAAAATACTGTAATTTTCTCTTTGAGAGATTCACTTTCCCTGCCAAGTCGAGGAGTTAAAAGATGTAAATTAACGTAATGATGGGTTCGGATGGAGTCTTATGATTCAAATTTGGTAGGAGTTGTGATATTTTAGGATGAAATGGAGTTTTGACTATACATATTTGATGGCTTTTATATCACAATAATATTTGGAAAGTTTTGCGATACAAATTTTTTTATAATAAAGTGATGAATAGATATTTTCACAATTTATTGCATCTATCTTGTAAACTGCCGATTACTTTTATACACATTAAAACGCAGGGATATTTTTGCCAACTGCGAAAATGAAATACAATCACACATTTCAAACTTTCAAAATAATTTAATAACCCTTGTTAAAAAAGTAAACAAACCAAACATCAGTTTATAAATCTATCACTTCTATATTCGCATAATCGAAATTATTTTAATTTTTTATAATACTTGTGTGAAGTGCGACGCAAAGTAGATGATAATTGAATTTTATGAATGTTCTATATTTAACCCATTAACGCCCAAATTATTTTTTTGGGGGGCGAATTGAATAAAAATCATGAATCTGGTGTATTTTGCCTTCAATATGAATATTATAAACAAATTTTGTCATAACAGCCATTAGTTTCTATAAAAAATACTGATCTAAAAATAGATCACAGGGCGTTCGGAGGATATTTTTTGTCACAGAGCTAAGTACTATTTGAACTTCAAAAAAATCCCAAAAATTCTGAAATAAGTAGAAATATTAGTATTTCTCTTTAAAAACGCTTATTTATAAATATGTGGAAAAAATAATTAATAATGAAATAATTAATAGTAATAAATTAAATAATTTACCCAAAATTCAATACACAAATAGCCTATGATGAAAGTAATTATAGGGGGAAAAGGGGAAATTGAACCAAGACCTTTAAATTTATATCAGTATATTATAGAAAACATATAACATGACATAAAATTATAACTAATTAGTAAAATAAAATGAATTGGCTTAATTTTTTGAAAATTATGTAGATTGGTTTTACCATATATTAATTATATTCATGAAATAAAATGTAACTTGATCTTACATGGCAACATTCAAAATTGATGCTCGTTTGAGCTTTTCGCCGACCCTATTCCAATAAACTTCTTACTGTCATAACGTCAATTTCAAGGTTACAAAGGCTGGATAAGGGCGAATTTCAGAAAAAATATATTGTAATTCTCAATTCGAGATTTTCATAGCTTCTTGATAACCTTTAAGGTAAATGTGGGTATATTGGACACTTTAAGGAAAATTTTTGCTTAAATTCTCAATAAATACCAACCTATTTGCTTGGAAGCCGTTATCATCCTATTTTTAGATTAATTGGATCTTCTTCTTTCGATTTTACCATTAAAAATTTTAATTAAATTGGGTAAAGTATTTTTAATTATTTTTTAAAAAGTACTCCAAATTGCATCTATAGTGGACACATAGATGTAGCTTTTGTATCTATGGTGGACACCTCTTGCATCTATAGTGGACACCTCTCTTTTTCTGCCTATATGAGGGGTTTATGCATGGAATTGATGGGGTTTTATTGGTGTAGTCATTTATTTCTAATTAAATATTCCTTCCCAACGAAATGTATTTTATATCAAATCAAATAAGCTTTATTTAAAAAAATACTTGAAAGTTTCCGGTCCAAAGCCTACGCTGTAGCTGATTTGAGAGGAGTTAAAAAAAACATGTAATTCAATGTTTTGGAAACCTTGGTTCCCGAAGTAAGAATGAAACCAAATTCATACAACACTCATTTTAAAGCACAGTCAACAGTTTATGAAGAAAAACTGATCCAAATTCAATGTTATTTAAGTTTCTATTAGAAGCCATTGCGGTAGCCACTATTGGAAAATCTAAGATTTTGTGTTGGTATAGTGGCCACCCCCATAAATCCCTCGTAAAGTCAAAATTTTAAAATAAATTTTATTTATTATCATTTTATACACTCTTCTTTACCTTAATATAAATTTAAAAGTCAATCAAACGGCTATAAATACAAAAAAAATCAGTTCCGATATACCCGTTTCCTTACGCGATTCAATAAGCAAAATCAAATTTCAGTCACTCGGCCGATGTTGTTATTTTCAAATATTTAAATATCCTTCCCATGCTGATCTGTGGTATCGGTGGTAATTTATCAGCTTACCTGATTGTACAATCTACTATGCCTATGAATTTTGACGCTGTTTGATGCCTCTAACTCGTTTTATTTCAAATTAATCAGCTATGTGGCCACTATTAGCACAGTGTCCACTATACCCACATTTACCTTAAATGTCTTATATTTTCCCCTATGAAATATTTCAAAACTACTTGCATTGACTTGTGTTGTATAAAATAAGTTTATGTGAATAAACACCAATAATTTTATACCTGGTTGCAATTCTGTGCTTTATTGGTAAGGAATCATAATGGCCTACCTTCCATTTATTCACCAGAATATATTATAAAATTTAATTAGCAATAATATAATATAGTCCAGTAATTTTAGGGTTTGGTAGCGGAATAATTTATAATTAGCTGAAAATTTCAGGATCAGCTCTCTATGATGTGTGCAACCCACCATGAAAAGTCTCTAAAGATCTTCCGTCGGCGTCATTTCAAAATGGCGGATCAAAGATGGCCGCCTACCATTTTTGCCTTTTCCCATATTTTCGCTCATATCTAAGTCAAAAATTAATATTTTTTAGTTCTGTAAAGGGATTTGAACTCAAGATAGATGCCGTTTTCAAATAAAATTTATAGTTTTGCGATAAAAATATGATAAATGGGGTGAAAAGGGATTTTATTCATGCCAAACTGCAAAATTTTCATTGTTGTTTGCATACTTTGCCATATAACTTTACTAATAGAAAAATCGATCGAAAAAAAATATGATTGTTTTTAGTAGTACCATTATTCAGGATTATTTTGGAAAAATATTTTTTAAAATCCGCTGAAAATTATCCGAGATATTTAATTTTTAGTAAAGTCTGTCATGGCGCGGATGGTATTGGGTAGTATACGTTAGGAGTGGGTTTCGCACTTGATTAATAATTGTTTTTTGGCCATTATCTATAACAGGTTAGTTAATACCGTAGTAACGTAAAGAAATCAATATGGTGCATTAAAATTGTCTTATACAAACATTAAATTATCAAAAAGTTCATTAAATTTATTTAGTCTTTTGGACCGATTCTATATTTCGGCCCCTTTAGCTTCCTTTTAAAATGACTGGGATATTCTAGTTTTACGTAGATATATTTCAAAGGATTTCGAAGTGATATAAAGTAACTTAAATAAACGTTTTAGCTTATACAGGTGGAACTCCGTTATTGTAAACCATCAGATACAAATTTCAATATCACAAGATGTTTACTATTGTTGATTCGGTTTTTTTTTACACTTAGCGGAGCTCGACTGTATCTTCATGGCAGTAAATAAGTATAATTTTAAATAAATGTTATCAAATACTATAGATATTTTTAATCGTAAAGGTATCGTAAAATAAATTATATCAAATAAGCCACTTACTCAAAATTTTATTCATTGTCATCGTCATTGTTTTCGAATTCAGTGGTAATAGAAGCTGAATTTTCACATGACTCGCCAAAGCATGGTGTGCAAAATCTGCAACATTTGGAGTCCTGCTTTTCTGCACTGGCATCTAGTGTCAAAATACCTTGAAGAATTTATTTTGCAGTTGCAAGAGATGAGCTGTAGTTCTTCAGAAGCTGCTTGAAGTGTTTAAGTAACTGGATTCAATTTTCCATCCTTTTTGAACCAGCCATTGTTGGACTTGCAGGTAAACCCATAGAGGAGGTAAACCCGATATGAATGCTGAGAAGCTGCTGCGCTTGTTGAAGGAACTGCTAGATTAAAATTTGAAGACAGAGTTTTCTACAAATCCCTATTGTAGTGAATGTAACGTAAAACATCGACATAATCAACATAAAATACCTCACCGATTTCACTAACGTTTGAGGAGTCAAGTGAAGGACTATTAAATTGTGAAACCATAGAGTGCAAATTTGGAATGTTCTTTATCAATTTGAAAGCTGAAGATTTTCCTTTTCTAAAAATTTCTGAGATGGAAACGCATCCAGAAGCTGCATGTAGGAAGAGAATTGAATATTTTATTGGGCTAAGAGTGTTTTGAATTTTAGAGATGTCGTAGCACTTGGGTTCACTAATAGTTGTTTCAGGACGCAAAAATAACAGTGACTCTCCAGGTGTACTACGCGCAGTTGGAATAATTAATAGATCTGTATCTGTCCCTACTACTGTGACTTGTTTGTTGAAACTTTGACTAGCGTCAATTGCAGAAGAACAGATGTACCTGCAAGTCCAACAATGGCTGGGAAACAACCTGAATCCAACGGATTGGGGATGTTCAAAAAGGATGGAAAATTGAATCCAGTTACTTCACCACTTCCAGCAGCTTCTGAAGAACCCCTGCAGCTCATCTCTTGCAACTGCAAAATAAATTCTTCAAGGGATTTTGACACTAGATGCCAGTGAAGAAAAGCAGGACTCCAAATGTTCCAGATTTTGCACATCTTGATTTGGCGAGTCATGTAAAAATTCAGCTTCTATTACTACAGAATTCGAAAACAATGACGATGGCACTGAATAAAATTTTGAGTAAGTGGCTTATTTGATATAATTTATTTTACGATACCTTTACGATTAAAAATATCTATAGCATTTGATAAAATTTATTTAAAATTATACTTATTTACTGCCATGAAGATACAGTCGAGCTCCGCTAAGTGTAAAAAAATATAAAATCAACAATAGCAAACCTCTCGTGATATTGAAATTTGTATCTGATGGTTTACAATAACGGAGTTCCACTGTATAAGCTAAAACGTTTATTTAACCTTCCAGCGGGCGCGCGTATGTGAGAAATACTTAGGTTGGATTTGATCATCTAATATTTCAATGAAACGTACTCATTTTAACCATAAACGGATCACAGCTGTTTTAAAACGTGTTATGGTTAAAAATATACATTTCCGATTGTTTATATAGGAGATACAAGCGTCCTTTTATTTCTGTATAAAAAGCGCGCCTGCTGGAAGGTAAGTTACTTTATACCACTTCGAAATCCTTTGAAATATCTCTGTACATAAAACTAGAATATCCCAGTCATTTTAAAAGGAAGCTAAAGGGGCCGAAATATAGAATCGGTCCAAAAGACTAAATAAATTTAATGAAATTTTTGATAATTTAATGTTTGTATAAGAAAATTTTAATGCGCCATATTGATTTCTTTAAGTTACTACGGTATTAACCTTCCTACCCTCTTGAAAAAATAGTCACATATTCCCCTCGTGGGGTCTCTGAGGACCCCATGCGTAAAACATGCCTATATGACTCTAATAAAGGTTAAAAATTCCTTAAATGGAGAAGAATTGTCATTTTTTATTTCTAGAAAGATGCTTCAGAATAATTTATCCAATTTTTTTGGTATTTTTCTAATTTTTTTCGTCTTATTACGGCTTAATTGGGTTTCTTTTGATACACGTTTTTTATAACATCTGGACCTTCAAACAAGAATTAAATTACAGAAATGAACTACACTGAAGTTGTTTTACTTAAAATATTTATAATCACACTGTTTAAAGCATACTAGTTGATATACCCGGTCTTGCACGGGTAGAATTTAGTAGTTTATTTTAAACGATTTATGAAGCTGCATAGATTCTCTATTCTGCATTATCAGCTACCTGTCACCCCAGATTAATTTATTTAGTATTATGAAACATGTAAAGTTTGGATTTTTTTTTTTAAAATTGAAATAATACAAAAAAAAATGATCGGTTCAGATTTCTTAGTGAAATCAGTATCTCCCTTGCTTATGTAAGTTTTAACATAAAATTGGTTTTTTTCTTGATAATTCTTCGAAATCACATTCTGGACTTCCGTAAACACTCATAAATATTTGAAAGCATTCTTATTTTTCAAAGAAGACTGAATATAAAAACCTATTTACAATCAACCATGAATTTATATTGTTTTTGTAAAGAATGTGTTCAACAGGAAGTAATGGCGACAGTTGTCTGAGTTTTTTTTTGCTGCAACTGTTAGATACTCAAAAGATTTCTATAAATAGCATATTTTTCTTAGAATGTGAATAAAAAATTTAAGAAATAGCGAGTGATTCAAGGTATTTAGCCGCAATCTTCTTTTTGTAAAAAAATGACAATTTCTACGAAAATATCTTTCTAATATTTCTCCAAACGTTCTAAACAAACATGCAAACCTTTTTTTATCTATAATACAACAAAAAATAAAATACTAAACTTTATTTGATACTGTTTTACCGCCATTCATGGCTGGGGTCTCAGAAGACCTCAGAGGGGGAATATGTGACTATTTCTCCCAAGACACTTAAAAATGGAATAATAACTCCAAAATTTTTACCCATTGTAAAACTTTGCGTAATTAAGGAATAGTAGCATCGGAAATTGTCAAAACAAAAATGCATGGGAGATATCAAGCGTCAAAGTGCGTCTGGGGTCGAAAAAGACCCCAAAGGGGTAGGAAGGTTTTAACTAAGCTGTTATAGATAAAGGCCAAAAAACAATTATTAATCAAGTGCGAAACCCACTCCTAACGTATACTACCCAATACCATTCGCGCCATGACAGACTTTACTAAAAATTAAATATCTCGGATAATTTTCAGCGGATTTTAAAAAATATTTTTCCAAAATAATCCTGAATAATGGTACTACTAAAAACAATCATATTTTTTTCGATCGATTTTTCTATTAGTAAAGTTATATGGCAAAGTATGCAAACAACAATGAAAATTTTGCAGTTTGGCATGAAAAAAATCCCTTTTCACCCCATTTATTATATTTTTATCGCAAAACTATAAATTTTATTTGAAAACGGCATCTATCTTGAGTTCAAATCCCTTTACAGAACTAAAAAATATTAATTTTTGACTTAGATATAAGCGAAAATATGGGAAAAGGCAAAAATGGTAGGCGGCCATCTTTGATCCGCCATTTTGAAATGACGCCGACGGAAGATCTTTAGAGACTTTTCATGGTGGGTTGTACACATCATAGAGAGCTTATCCTGAAATTTTAAGCTAATTATAAATTATTCCGCTATCGACCACTTTTTTCGCCTAAAATTACTGGGCTAATATTACATTTCTTAAGAGAATCAATAGCTGACTTCATCTTGAACATTACGGGGTATTTCTCAGACTTCTTTTTATCAGTTTTTAGTGGAAAAACTTAATGATCGTATTGTAAATCAAATCAAAAAATCAAAGTCTGCCCGGGCCTAGTGGCCCATCAGGCGGTGCCCATCTCCGTTTCTGTGGCCTTTTGGGCCTGGGGTGCTAATTACTAGCGTGTGTCCAGGCCGAGTGGATAGCCCGACGCTGGACCCCCAGTTGATTCCCCAAGCAAGCTTGGTTATCATTTATCGACCCCGGAAGGATGAAGGGCTGAGTTGACCCATGACCAGCTACCCAAGCAGGAGCCGCGAGGCATCGAACCTGGGTCGGTAATGCTCGTAGCCAGACACGCTAACCACTGCACCACCGCGGCCACGATCGTATTGTAAGCAACACACAAAAAACGAACGCCCGAACGCCCAGTGATCTATTTTTAGATCAGCAGTATTTGGACTTTATTTTTCACTAAATAAATTAATTTTGACCAAACTCTGCATTATATCCCAATAGCTACATCTATTAAGATAAAATAAAACTGGAAAAGGATTTCTTAAGTGGTATATCTTTACTGTTTTCTTGAAAAACGCGAATGAAGATGAAAAAAAAACTGCAAAATGAAACCACGAAACTAACTTTACCCCATCCCTATTACAAAATAAATGAAGCAAATGCAAAAAAACACAGGATATTAGAACTGAGGGATGTTTTCTCTTGCCATATGTGCAGTTTCGTTACTGTTGGGTGTATTTAAGGTTATTTAAGAGAGCATTTATGACACTATGTTTAGTGATCTAGAAATAGATCACTGGGGGCTAATGGGTAATAATAAGCTAAATGTGTATTTTAAAATCCGTTTTCAAAGTAATGATAATGTATTTTTTCAATGTTTGATATTGGGTTGTCCCATAAGTTCTGTTACTTTTTACGAAGTTTCGTGTTTGAAAATTTTTATGAGAAACTGGTAATTAATAGGTGGAGATTTCAAACAAAAAGGATTTTGATCTACGTATATTTATGAACATAATGTGCGATTTTAGTACTTCTCGTGATATTATTTCTCTTCAAAATGGCTGTTTGAAAAATAGACCAAAAACGACGATTTTCACGTAATTTTATCTTTTGTTTAAAAAACTAGGAAGAACGCATAATTCATGGCTAAAAAAAGTTATACTGTATATTTGAAATGTTTCGAAAAAGGTGTCATACTTCCAAGATGATTCGATAAGTTTAAGGTGGGAAATTTTGGCTTTAAAACTTCATATAGTACTGAAAATTTCCATAGAGTTAGTACACATATAGAGAGAGCTTGCTCTTCTCCGCAACCCTGCATGTCGAAAACTGTCGGACCTGTTTGGGTGGCAGAAAGAAATTTTTAACATGGGAAGTCCCATAGGCGGGGGATTTGGGCCTAAAAACTGCTCTTCCTCACGGAAAAATGAGGAGAAAATGATACCGACAATTTTCCATTCGAGAAAAATGAATGACGAATCGTTTAGTGAAGAAAAAAATTCTCTATCTAAATTAGTTTTTTATCTGTGATTTTTTAAATTCCGCGGATTCGGAAAAAAACAATTTAAACTGTAGGGGAGAGTGTTGTACCTACGGACGGTTGTACCTTCAGCCACCTCATTTTAAAATTCGGGAAAAAATGTAAATTTGAATTTGTGGTCGATTTTGAATGTAAACAGATGCTATCTAGTTGCTAACGTGAAATCAGCTGTTTAAAACATTATTTAAATTTTCTATAATAAAAATACTGTTTTTAGGTGCTCAAAGTTTTTTTTAGTGCATCACTACATTAATTAATTTCTTCCTCTATGATTATGATATGATAAAATGGGATATATGGGGGAATCCCCGAGATTTTGACTTTTTAGTTTTGATATTAGAAATCGTCAGATCTCAATTCTTTTATCTTTTATAGAACTTTGAATGCAAAAACACCTGATGCTGTACCTTCGGACACCATAAGTGTTGTACCTACGGACACGTTCTTGTGGGTGTCTGGAGCTAATCAGCGTTTTAGAATCAGGTTTCATTTAAGTGAATACCTTTTAATGCATGTTAAATTAATTTTAAATGGTAATCTATTTGTCAGCGATTATTTTCAAGTGAATTTTAGATGAAAAATCTAATATTTTGTGATCTAACCTACTTTTTTAAATTTATGATTCTACTTGGAATTTAATGTAAAATATGGTGTAAAACCCTAAGCACCCTATCACATTTAAGTATGATAATTAAAAAAACTTAAACTTTCCACTGAAGAAGATTTACCACCAAATTATCACTGTTATTACCACCAAATGCTTGCACAACTAAGTGTCGATCGAATTGGGTTTTTTGGATCAGTGAAGTGGTCAGATCAATCAGCATGATTGATGGAACTATTACCTTAAATTTTGATCTGAAAATACCATGTGATTTTTGTGTTTTTGGTAAAAAATCAAGACTTTTATCATTCAACTTCGTTTTAATGATCATTTACGATCTAAAACTACATTACTTTAAAAAATCTATTTTCAATTTTAAAAAGGCTTGAAATAGGTTATTAAAAGGTAATTCATCAATAAAAATGTTCATTCTTAGCTTTTTTCAGCTAAAACTTCCCTTTTTAAGGGTGTCCACAGGTACAACTGGGTCTGTCCATAGGTACAACTGGTTGTTGTACCTTTGGACACAAATTTTTCCAAGTTATTATAAATGATTAAAAATCCAATTTTCAAGATTTTGGCTAATAAAAAATATCTCTCTACTCACAAAGGTTAGAACTATAGCTTGGGTACTTTCAATGGTCAAAATGTGATTTTACCTGTCTTAGAAAAATCCAAACGTGATTTTTGTCCATAGGTACAACACTCTCCCCTATGTATTTTTATAATGTTCTGGGGAGATTTCTTTAATAAAAGCTTCACATTATATACAGGGTGTAAAGGAAAGTCCCTTTACCCTGTAATAAGTTGCTAACGGAGCAAGCTAAAGCTATGCAGTTAAGGTAACGGTATAGTAAAGTGACTATGCGCAATCGAATGCGACCAACCGCAGCGCCCTCTAGCGAGATTTTAGGAGTTAAAAATTTTATTTTAAAAACTATTAAGAATTTGTTAAAATAATCAATTACAAAGTTGTAGAGCAGCATCGACTTAGTAGGAAAAGACACCTTAAGCAAAAAAATATCTTGAATAGAACCCCTAAAACGCGCGCTCAATTAGGTTGAATTTACGTCGATTTTACGTCTTAAAACGCTTCTCAGGAGGCAAAAATGAGAAATTTTCAATTTAATGAGTTAAGAATACTTTTATTCATTTATTTAAGTCATTAAATTGAAAATTTCTCATTTTCGCCTCGTGAGAAGCGTTTTAAGACGTAAAATCGACGTAAATTCAACCTAATTAAGCACGCGTTTTAGGGGTTCTATTCAAGATATTTTTTTGCTTAAGGTGTCTTTTCCTACTAAACCGATGCTGCTCTACAACTTTGTAATTGACTATTTTAACAAATTCTTAATAGTTTTTAAAGTAAAATTTTTAACTCCTAAAACCTCCGCTAGAGAGCGCTGCGGTTGGTTGCATTCGATTGGGAATAGTCACTTTACTATACCGTTACCTTAACTGCATAGCTTTAGCTTGCTCCGTTAGCAACTTATTACAGGGTAAAGGGACTTTCCTTCACACCCTGTATATACAGGGTGTATCTGAAATGGTGCAACAAACTTTCAGGGATGATAGTACTCATCAAGACGAACAAGAATCGGTATAGAAAGGGGGGTCGCAAATGAGTTTTAAGGGGTGAAACCCCGGGGTGAAAATCAGCCAAAAAACTTGCATATTTGTGCAGGAAGAGACACAATGGTTTGATTCCAGTAGTTATTTTGTAAAACAACTTCAAATATTACTAAGCTAGTTTTCCCATCAGTAGCACTTTTGCATTCGACAGGAAAAAAAACTTCGCCAATCGGTGATCGCCAAATACTTTTTGTGATTCTTACAGAAACTCAAATTTCTATGTAGCCTACTATTAATGATTAAATGATAGCTTAGTTGGTAGCGTAACAATCTTGCAACCGTAAGATTGCGAGTTCTGTCCTACTGTGTGAAGTTGTTCATTTTTAAATAAAATTTCTTTTAAAAAAGATATATCTTGAAAGACATTGCAACATGTTTTAAAATATTAAGATTTCATTTGGTCCTATTTAAATAAAATTTTTTTAGCTATACACAAAATAAGTGTTTTTTTAAATAAAAACATATTTATTAATTAATATCATACCTTTAGAAGTAAAATACTAACACAAAATGTAGAATTAATTAAAGATCCCCGCCTTTTTAATACATTAGTACTATTTTTGAAATTCAGGACAATGCACTGCTTGTAAAGTTAAAAACGTCCTTTAAGCCTTAGTCGGTATAGGAAGCCCGCAGTTTCACACCCGATGGTTAGTTATAGCCCTAGATGGAACATGCGTAGCACTCGCACAAACCTTTCGGGATTTGTAGCTAACTCCGATAAGCAGTGCATTGGTACTGCTATCGAGCTAGTTGCTGTGACACCTTAGGGATTCATAGCAATAATAAACAAGAGAAAATTATTTTAAAAGTGGTAGATTGCCGCTGAGCCATCTAGCTGGCTCGTTTTTTAACATGAAGAAATTCAGCATTTTGAAGATAGTGCCTACAGTCTAAATAAGAATTGAATAAAGAAATTAATTTTTACAAGAAATTTGGAGAAGTGGGGAAAGATTAACAGACTGACGGCCAAGCGAAATCGAATAATTTTGATTGAATAGTTTATGACATGATAGAGTGATTGGAAAAGCCATGGTTTGTTAGGTAGGAGGAAGAAGGAATTATGCCAAAAACTGATAGCTGAAGTTTTAAAGGAAAAATAAATTTAAACACAAAAATAGGGGGAGGGGGTGAAACATCACTAAAACAGTATTAATTTTACTAGAAACTAGTTTTAATTAGGTCACCACTCTTTTAATTAATTTTAAATGACTTTGTCTGTGTACTGAGGATGGATTGTACAATCCGCTCCTAGGGTGTCAGGGCGTTTTAAGCTCATACGTTAGAACAGTTTGTCTGTCCTCAAAGGTGGATATCGTAACCCCTTTATTCCCGTTTTCGCCCCCCTCCTTCCCTTTGGTGGCCACCCGTAGTACATGCCAAGAACCTCCCATCCCCCTATAGTTTTCACTTAATAATTCATGAATACGGGTTTCAATTATTTTTTGCAAACAGAAAATTTAAAAATTAATTCGGCTTAATTTGTCTCATCTTAATAATTAATTTGACTATTTTCAATAATTAATTTGGCTTAATTTTGTCGTATTGACTAGAGGAAATTGACTACGAGACGAAACCCTAACCTTCATAAACTACCCTCCCCTCCTTAACACAGGAATACTAAAATGTCCGAGCTTGCACCCCATCTCGACCGTGTATTTCTCGAACTTGTAATTTTCTTAGTTTTGTCTTGTCATGAGAATAACAGTTATAATTATGTAGTCACATCTAGAATAAGAGAATTTAAGTATACAACTGTTTAAAATGCTTCGGTTTTTAAACTCTTTTTTAATTAATACAAATGTTTCATACAAAATTAAAGTCATCATTACATTTTCTTAAAGGGTGTTTCACAAAGAGCTCCCTAGTTTTAATGACTGATAAAAAATAGACAAAACAAGATAAAAATACCCCGTAATCTGTAATGTACTTCATTTAGACCAAAGAAATTCTTAACACATTTTTTTTAAATCGGTCGATCAAGAAAAATTAATACATGGCCACAAGATTTTGTGAAACGAAGGAAAAGCAGTCCTTGAAATCCTTATCATACATTGTAGAGAAATAAAATTTACGGAAGAATCGATTTCTGAATCGTCTTTCAAAATATATCTTTTAAAAAAATTATATGAATTTAAAAATGAAAACCTTCACACAGTAGGACAGAACTCGCAATCTTACTAATGCAAGAGTGTTACGCTACCAACTAAGCTATCATTTAATCATTTACAGTACTACTACATAGAAATTTGAGTATCAGTAAGAATCGCCAAAGAGTATTTGGCGATCACGGATTGGCGAAGTTTTTTTTCCTGTCGAATCCAAAAGTGTTACTGGTGGGAAAACTAGCTTAGTAATATTTGAAGTTGTTTCACAAAATAACTACTGGAATCGAACCATTGTGTCTCTTCCTGCACAAATATGCAAGTTTTTTGGCTGATTTTCACCCCGGGGTTTCACCCCTTAAAACTCATTTGCGACCCCCTTTCTATACCAATTCTTGTTCGTCTTGATGAGTACTATCATCCCTGAAAGTTTGTTGCACCATTTCAGATACACCCTGTATAATATGAACCCTCCTGATTCGATACGAGTCATTTCCAATTCGTTTAAACTAGTATTTAAGGGAGAAAATTGCTGATTTTGTGGCCGAGGTAGAAACTGGTAGTTTGGAAAGCTGGCGCGCGTTTTTGCCGTAGTTTCTTTACGTGGTCATTCGAAATAACTTACTGATTTGATTTTGATTTATAAAGGCCATGATTATCTGAAATAATTCTGCATCTCGACGCATAAATGTTAAATTAGCTTTTTAATTTTGTTATATTTTTATTTAAGTTTTTAATTCTTAACACTAATCTTCTTTTGATTCTTTATTTTTATTTTTGATAGGGGGAAATTTTCAGTAAAGTAATCTTTGTTAATTTCTTTCCATGGTATCACGCGATATTTAAAAAACGCTTTGGACAATTTTCAATGCTAGGGATTTTCTTTTATAACTTCATAGTTAAACTAATAAACAGAAACATAAAGAGGAATTAAAGAGGAGTTTAGACTTAATTTAAGAACAGTCATACTAATAAACTTCCTTACCTTAAATAATTCAAGACATAGTGTATTCCAGAGTGTATTATTTATATATATAAATTTCAAATTTAAAAAATTCAATGTAGGGATATCAGTTTTGCTAAATTAACGAGAGTATATTATAGGGGGTGATTATTTTTCTCTCATGTGTAGAGCAAAGCTTGGATATTTTTAGAGCACATATCATAAAAAGTCAATTTCACATTTGAAATTGTGATAATAACACCGAATATCCCCAAAACAAAAAAAAACGCACATGTGAAAAGAACTCCCACAAACATTCCACCCACCCTCGTTTTAAAATTAAAACTCGACATCCCCATTCGCTCTCTCTCCGTCCAGGTATCAATTCCGCAGCTACAGCAGCGTCTGATTAGGATTCGCCATTTACTAATGAAAGTCCGCCATCTAGTTTTATCACCATATCCGGCGAGCACCAACCATCCCCAAATGACTCTGCCTCATTCAGTGAGCCATTGTAGCCGCTGGAACTGGTAGTCCGGTGGTTCCCTCATGGACTCTTTTGCGTGAATGAATGCAGAGGAACTGGTTTTAAGGAGGTGAGACGACTAGGTATAGTGTGCAGCTGTGGCTGTTGTTGATACTACAGCTAACAGACCGGCGACTCGTTTTAAGTTTATTTCGCTGAGGGAAATGCTTGGAAGAGGAAGGGAAAAGAAAGGTAGTGTTTTGAGATGGGGAAGTAAAGATTGAACTTCCCGTTCCGGGCAGAATTTGGGAATGGGACTGGTTTTGGGTTGATTAATTTGGGGGATTGTGAGAGATTGAAGTAAATTTACCAGGAATTTTACCTGGATTTAAAGAAAAACAATTGTTTTATTGTAGTTAAGTATCGGATCATCCCTTAGCAATGAGTGAAGCCCATCTTTCCACTAAATAAAAGAAATATTAAATAGGAATATCATATTTATATTAGAGGAAACATATCACAAAAAAACAAACAAACAAATTTATTATTATCAAAATATCATTACATAAACTAAGGAGAGAGAAAAGAAAAGAACAAGACAAATCAGGAAGGGGAAAATACATATGTGCTACCAAGGAGTCGCAGCGACTCATTCAGGCAGCTAAATTATGGTTGTATATAAATACATCTATTGACAAAAAATGAAAAAAGCAATGCAAAATTACAAAAGAAATACAAATTTATTTTTTTAAAAATATAAAAAAATAAATAAATAAAAACAAAAAATTTACTTTTCATTTTTTTCTTCCTCTTTTTTCTTTTTTTTTAATTTAAATATAAGTATTGTGGCCATGCTGTTAGGTGAACCCCAGTTAAATAATGCGTATTAGAAATACAAATTAAAATTCAAACATATTCTTCAATGCTGTTTAAATTTTAATGGAGATTTTTCTAATTTTATATAATCTGGTAGACTATTATATAGTTTGGGAGATAAATAAACATAGTTTTTATGAAGAATTTCTTTATTTGCTTTCGGAACTACATAATTGTTTTTAGAGCGTAAATTGTAGTTTGAGCTTCTTAATTCTATGCTATTTTTATGTGTAGAAAAGAAAATAATGGTTTTATAACAAAAAAGATATCGAATAGGAAAAATATTAAGACTTTTGTAAAGATCGATGGTGGGAGATTGATAATCTCCGAAAAATCTGACAATTTTGTTTTGAATTTTTACAACGGGATTTATGTTTCCGAGATAACCACCTCCCCAGATTACCAGACCGTAACTCAGAATGGAATTTACCCAAGAATGGTATAACTGTAAAGAAAAACTTTTGTTTATGTATTGTTTCACGTAATATAATTTGTAAAGAATGTATCGTAATTTTTTGGTTAGATAATTAACATGTGTTTTCCATTTTAGGTTTGAATCGACGTGTAAACCCAGATATTTTATACTTAAAACTTGTTGAAGGGGAGTACATGTACAATTTACAGTATCACAGTCAGTGAAATGAAAAATGACAGAAATCTGATTTGGCGGGCCGTAGATGCTAAAGTTTATTAATTTGGTTTTATTTATATTTACTAGGGGGCTCTGCCCCCTGCTCGCTATCGCTCACCAACCCCCGGAACTGCTTCGCAGTTCTATGAAGATCGCTTCGCGATCTTAGCGATCAGAGCTCGCTTGTTTCATCTCAAGTATCCAGTAAAACCTGGTCTGCTTAGTTAAAGATCATTTAAAATCGAAATGTTTTATCTCTCTAACTTATCAATAACTTAATGCGGACCATCACTACGAATTTATCAAAATAAAACTCTTACTAAAATATTCCTTTTTAGCTTACCAATAATTTAATCGAAATGTTTTTAAAAAATATCCAGCAAGTCTACTAATTATCATCAACCATCTTAGAGAAAAAACATGCCATTAAAAAACTTTTAAATTGATAAAGTGCACGTGTGTATCTAGTGAATCGTCGGTAATAAGAAATTAGCCTCATAAAAATCATTGCCTGTTTCTCTAGTGAACGACCAGAAAGAGAAGAAAAAATTGAAACTTAGTATCTTAATACTTCTAAAACTAATTCGAATTTTTTAAAAAACGAAACGCCAATATTCTTATAAAAAATAATTGCATGTGTGTTTAAAATATCATAGTTCTACTGTGATTAGTTTTTCTATTATAACGAAAAAACCGAAAAAGGGTAAAAAATTTCGAAACTTAAGAATTTAATTGCTTCAAAAATAATTCGAAATTCGAAAAAAGGGCGACGAGGTGCACAACTTCATACCTAAGAGTATGTGTCTGCAAAAAATCATGTTTCTGCTGTAAATAGATTTTGCTGGGGGCGAACTCGCAACCGAAAAAAATAATTTTCGACTTTGACATTAAATAACTCCAGAACTAATTATCTAATTAATTAGGTTTGGAAACTGAAATGACCCTCATACATTTGTCTATCAATGGTCAAAATTTCATAATATTCCTTCAAATAGTTTTTGCGTAGTGATAATTCAAAGTGTTCAAAAATATCATTTTCTGAAACAGCGGCGGCGGCAGCGGCGGCGGCGGCGGCGGCGGCGGTGACTGTTACTTTTTTTTAATATAGAGAGAAAGTTAGCTTATTAGCATTAAACCAGTACCTTATAACTAGAAGATCTTCATTAATAAGTCGGACTAGAGTTTGATTGTTAGGACATGAATATAAAATCACTGTGTCATCTGCATAACTTATAATTTTTCCATTTAATTTTAATTTGCAAAAATCGTTCATATAAATTGTAAACAACAATGGGCCAAGAATTGAACTTTGAGGTACCCCAGATTTTATATTTAGAAGTTTACTTTTTGAAAAACCAATTTTGACAAATTGCCTTCGATTTTTTAAGTATGAAACAAACCAGTCAAGCGCAGTACCGCAAACCCCAACATAATAAAGTTTATCTATTAAAATATCATGGTTAACACTATCGAAGGCTTTTGAAATATCTAGAAAGATAGCTGCCGTCTTTTTACTTTTATCAATATATAAGTAAATAAGTAATAAGTAAGTAATAATAAGTAAATAAGTATATAAGTAAATTTTGAGAATTCTAAGAGTGCGTCAGTAGTGCTGAGGCCAGGTAAAAAACCAAATTGATTTCCTGAAATTATTTTATATGTCTTTAGATAGTTATATAGTCTAGAGTGGACAATTTTTTCTATTATTTTAGAGAATATTGGTAACAAAGATATAGGTCTATAATTTGTGAAATTATTAATATTGCCTGACTTATGAATGGGGACAACCAGCGCTGTTTTCAGGGACGATGGGAAGCATCCAGTTGAAAGGGATAAATTAATAATTTTAGTAAAAATAGAGATATGATAAGTAGCTGCAATTTTCAAAATTTTGGAAGTTATTCTGTCATAGCCAGACGATTTTTTATCGTCTAAAAAAATATTATTTTCTGCATCTCAAAATCATTTTTTCTATTAGGTAAAATGAGTTTAATTGACTGGTTAAATATTTTTTGTGATTATTACTCCGAACGAAACCTTTATAAGTTCCTATATTTACAAAAAATTATTTATGTCATCTGCAAGGTCTTTGTTGTCCTCAAATAAAGGTTTATTATCCTTTTTCTTTGAATTTGTGATGTTATTGACAAATTCCCATTGTTTCTTAAAATTATGACATTTTAAAAATTCTGATAGGAAGTAATTATGTTTTGTAGTTTTGATTTTTGCCTTCAAGTTTTTTTGAAAATCTTTATAGTTCAGCTCATGAACAGCATCAAAGGGATATTTTTTGTGTTTCTTGTACAATTTTTCTTTGGTTTTTATCATTTTTAAAATCTCAACATCAATCCAATTTTTATTGATCTTACCCCTATGCTGTCCAAAGTAAAGTGTACAGTTATTAAGAACATTTCTTAAAACACCTGAAAAATGATCATATAAGTAATTTACACTACAATTTGGATTTATATGAAACTTAAAATTAGGTAAATAATTTGTTATTTGATCATAAATTACTCTTGAATATAAAAAACTGGATGGTTCTTCTTGTACAGGAGCTCTAAATTATAATTTACATATTATTGGATAATGGTCTGTTAATTCATGAGTATAAATTGCAGATTTATGATTGATGTCGGTAGTTCGAAGTAAAATGTGATCTATACACGAATTCGATTGGGGGCGAGTTATATCTTCAACTAAAAAAATATGTCCTTCAGAGCTCAGGAGATTTTGGTAATCCTGGACAGCTTCATTATTTGAAAAGATGTCAATGTTTAAATCACCAATAAGAATTAAATTTTTGGATTTCATAGATTTTAGCTTTTGTGACAATTCAAGTGTAAAACTTTCAGTACTAAAGCTGAGAGAACGGTAAAAACATGCAATAGTTAAATCGAAAAGGTTATTATGCAACAATATAGATTCAGCTGTGTTCATGGTGAAACAATTATCATTTACAAAACTGAGATTAGGGTGGGTTGGGGTAAAGTGGGTCTTGGGGTAAAATGGGTCAGTTTTAATCAACTCGATATAAATCAAATTTAAATTGAATAAATTTCGCTAATTTTTTTTGTATTATAATCTTTTATCTGACGGCAATATTTTTCAACTGTCAAAAATTAAGATTTATGAATTTGAGGACTGAAAAAATATTTAATTTGAACCGTAAATGATGTCATCGAAAAAACAGGGTTTACTAACTTCCAAAATATCTATATATTGCAATAAATTACAGCAGACTTTTGTGATATTTTTCCATAAAAGAAAGTCTGACAGACATTTCAAGCCAATCAGCTTAGAAAAATATAAAATATTTTATTTTTTATAACAATATTTTGTGCTTGGGGTAAAATGGGTCATAGTTAGGAGGCCTTCTGTATTAAGTAAAACAATGTTTTTAACTTATTTCCTTCAAATATACATTGAACTGTCATACAAGTTTATTTTTTTATCGAAACGAAGTATTTTAATTACTAAATTTGAACAATGTTCATTAACTTCGGACTTTTACAATTTCACTAAAGTGCAACTTAAAACAAATTTTTTCAGATAAAAACGGCTTAGCCGATTGCCTTTTTTCTTATTTTCATGTATATGTAGTAATAAATATATTTTTGACATCTTTTTGCAATGATACCCATTTTACCCCACATTGGGGTAAAATAGGTCATTTCTTTTGATGCTAAGTTTAACCAACTTATAACTAAAAAATATTTGATAAAATTAGATGAAAATGTTCTGAAGGATTGTAATGTCAAGATCCAATTGAAAGAAATCATTAAAAAGTAATAGTTTTGATGAAATAAAACTTAGAATGCGAAAATACCTCAAAATTGACCCATTTTACCCCAACCCACCCTACTCTTTACATATACAGCGATGCCACCTGATTTGTTAAAGTTTCTACAATAAAAATAAGACTTAAAGTTTTCCAGATCATAATAAGAAGTTTCGTGATCATAAATCCAGATTTCAGATAAAACAAGAATATCTATTGAGTTTAATGTTGAGCTCAACCACGGCTAAACTTGATCGCGACCGTGGGTTATACGGCTTATCCACTATCCAAAAGATCAAAAGAGCCGACGCACGGCCGACGGCGCCGGAAGTTTCCAGTTTTTACCGCTTGAGGGGGTACCGCGCGTAGTGGCTCGTTAGGGTTGGTTGGTTGGTTTGCTTCGGCTCTTCAAAATACGCAGTACACAGAAAAATCCTAACACAGGTTCCAAAACGATATTTTTAAATTCTGGAAGGATTGGATGGCGTATTATTTTTTTTATAATATATAATTATATTATATATATTTTTTGTCGTATAATTTTTGTTTTTACGTTCTAAGAACACTTTTAGTCATTTACCTAAGTCATAAAAATACAAATTTAAGTTGCTCGTCTGTGGCTCCTTTTAAGCATATCTTTGAATCGTATGAAATCAACCAACCAATAATTATTTTCCAGTGGAATGCCATGAATGACAGATAGATGGCGCTAACATCGTAGATCCCAGTTTCTTGAACCTACCTTTTCACGTAATTGCGCAAGCCGTATATAAACACAGTTAATCCAGTCTAGCCGTGGCTCAACAAAACTTGAAGTTCGTCAAAATTTGCTCGGATGCTTCTAATGTTAAAGTGAACTATATTTAGGTGAAATGAGCTTTTGGGATCAGATTCAGATAGAAATTCATGTAGATCATTTGGGGTATACAGGTTTACAAAAGTCTTATCAATAGGAATATCATCATATATATCACTCAGATTGAATGTTTATAAAATTATCTGTACTTACAATTCTGTACACCCTAGTTTTGTCAGATTGTCTTAAGAAAATTTTACCATCTTTGATCCACACGAATTTGAAGTTGTTTTCTGTTTTGAATTTTCGGCATTGGAAAAACAAGTTCATGGAGGTGTTATCAGAAAAGTTTGGCCACGGGTACGGCAAATACATCAATCGTCCGGTTATTATGTTTAAGTAATAAGCGCATTTATCCATCATTACAAAGTTATACAATGCGAAATGTACCTTGTTAGTTTCATTCTTTCAAATATGATAAATGAAGACTCAATTATTTCAATTTGAAACACCAGCTATATTAATTTTAAAGCAATTCGATAGTCATCATTCTAATTATTATATGTGTTTTTGTTTAATCTTTGGCATTAAATATATTTTTCCATCGTTTTCCAGTGTTCGGAAATTATAAATGTGATATCCCACTTCACCCGGTTGCGTGGCATCACACTCAAACTATAAGTTGACTCCCCTGTGACATTACGGACAAGTAACATTCTCGCACCAGAGAGGGATAATTTTAACAAAGGGCGACATTGGTAGAAGTAACGAGAGAGAGACGACATGTATACTAGAGACAGACGACAACTCGCTTAAAAGCGTCTCGGCGCATCCTTGCGCGCAATTAAAACTGTCCAAATCTCCAATTATGTCCAAACTGTATCATGCCGCTGATCTCGCTCCCATGCTAATTCAATGGAGGGAAATCTGCGGTATACAGAAAACGCTGTTGACCAATCAGCGAGCTATACCGGGTTGTCGCCTCTCTCGTATACAGGCTAATCATAAATATTCCTGAAACTCGAAAATGTGCACATGATGTATTATTTTTAAGTTGAGTTTGTGAAATATTCAGGTGTGAGTATTCTTTACTCAGTTTTGAAAATGTAGTTTTAAGAGTGTGTGTTTTATTATTTTACTTATAGGAGATTAGGGTACTTTCGTATTAGCCCGTCCATCGTTTTCGCCAACTTAGCCAAAACGCGCCAAAATACGGGATTTCATCAGAATCGCCGAAAAACACATTTTTTAACATCAGAAACATCTTTATAACATCTGAAAATAAAAAATAAAAGTTTCATGTGGTTGGGGGGGCTGCCGCCCCCCCAAACCCCCCCTGTCCTAACGGTCCAAAATATCGCAATAAAAATCCGAGATGACCAATGCTTACTGGACTATAAGGGTTTTAATGGGATAGATATTTACCAGTAAATTTTTAAAAAAAACTTTATTTTTAAAGATGATGTTGTTATATAAAAACAGACACAGAATATTAAATATTTTAAAATTTAAATTGATTTTAAGAACACATCTATTTAAAAACTGTTCGAATATCCCTTATATGAGTTAGTGAAAACTATTGTCGATTTCGTTTAACCACTTCAACTACCTGCTAACAAACTCAATAACAGTTCAATTCCTGACATTCCCCAATTACACCTCCTCTACGGACACTATTGCTCTGATATTTTAGAGCATCTTAGATAAAAACCGTGAAGAATTTAAGGTGTCAAAGGCCAATTCAAGAGACGGGGAGAATCGCTTCTCCCAAAGGAAATGCGCATTGCCTTGCTTAAAAATTGTACAGAAAGGAAAAAACAATCATTCATTCAGTTTCCTAAGTAATTTTTTTCCGTCGCTGCGAAGTCGGATACTCTACATTAAGAAGGGTTCTCGGAAAAATAAATTATACATTCCGCCCGGATGTTTTTGGAATGCCGGCATAGGGAGTGAAAGAAAAGAGGGGTTGTTGAAAAAAATGGAGGAAATGTCCCTGTTTATTTTACTCGTATTTTTGCTTCTACGCGTTTTTATTTGTAAAGAAACTGGATTTCTGACGGAGAATTATATATTTTTGCATTTAGTTTTAAAAAGGTTTTATTTGTTTAGCATTTAGGGAAAGAATAAGTGTGGTGTCGGCAAAGCAAATAGTAAATGAATTATGTTGGTTTCGCTGGCGTGTATGGATGAAAGTAAAGCTACAGGGGTTCTGAAAAATCTTGGCCTTCTATAGGACGAGAAAAATGGGAATAAGGATTTTAATTTATTTTTCATTTCTTGAGAACACTGGCCGCATGAACTATATCATTTCTTGAAACATCAGATACTTTTTTTTAGATCTTAAAAAAGTAGGTCTCTAAATGAACAAAAGAGTATTATAACTTATGCAAATATTTTTACTTTTATAAAATTAATCTAATACAGCAAAAAACATTGCATGTTGTATTTAATCTCCAAATGAATCTTGGTTCTTGGTGGAATATTTTTCCAGCACCAATCAATTTTACTTCAATAAAAAGTTGCAATATATATTTTTAAATTATTCAATCCTTAATAAATAGTCAGGTGAAACGATCACCTATTTATCATTCTTTTAACCCAAGTACAATAATATTATTCAATAAAAGCATATTTAAAATTCATAACTTTGACTTTTTTAAGAATCTATCCCCCCATGGACTAGTAATTACAAAATTATTTCTCAAACATATCCCTACAAGAAACATTAACATATTACTACTGTTTTGAGAAGTAATAAGGAGTTATTACATAGTAAATCAGATAGTCTTAAGTAATTTATAGTAGTTAAAAGTAATAAGGTTGAAATGATAATAATTATTTTTAATAAAGTTGTGATGAAACATTTTTCATTAATTTTATTTGAAGATATGTATCATATATTTCGAGATGTATCCTCATATAACCTTTTAAATTAAATGAATCATATGAAAATGCATGGAAATTTGTCGTAAGAATAACATCTCCAATTACGGGAGATTGGAAAAGGTAATTTATAAATGTTATATAAATGAGATTGGTACTCAACATAAAAACTGTTACTTTATGTATAATTAAGTGGGAAATTTGGAAGGAATTACAAATACATTGAAGGAGCTTTTTCCACACTACTTAAAAGGTAATATAATTAATAAGTTGAGAACTCTTTATTAATATGTAAACTTGCATGAGTATAAATAAATTAACTAGAATATTTTTAAATTATAGATGGATTAATTGAATCGTCAGTTTGAAGAAGGGAATAAGTCCAAAAATCAAGTTTTGAGAAAATCGAAAAAACTGTATAAGTAATGGAATTTTCATTGTATAACAGCCAAATTTTTACTGGAAGTTCAGAACCCTATTTAGAAAACAGAGCAATCATCAAAACAAATATAACTGTATTCAAAAATATTTTACAGCCAAAATAAGTTGATGGACTTATTCCCTTCTTACACCTTATGAAATTTTTCTGATGAAAAAATCTTTAAAAACCCTTAAAATCACATTTAAATTATATTTCTCCTTAGTTTACACCACAAAAGGGTGAAATAAAAAGAATAAGACAAATGAAATTCAAAATTATAGTGAAACTGGGTTATTAAAGCAGTATCAATGGAGTGAGTGAATATGAATGGAGTCAAACATTCCCTACATAAAAAAACGTTTGAAAAACATTGAAATTAAGAGAAAATTTTATTTCAACTTAGTTTACAGCACAAAGAATATGAGGAGAAAGAAAAATTAACTTTAATTCCAAATTAGCTTAAAAAATACAATGAATGGACATCGATTTCACAACTTCAAGGGGAGATATCTCCCTATAGGGGTTAGTTATTGTTCCCCTCTTTTCACCCATGTGTAGAGCAAAGCTTAGAGATTGTTTTGAGCACAAAAAGTCAATTTGTCATTTTTTGGACTTATTCCCTTCTTCAAACTGACGATTCAATTATTGATTTGAATTCTTAATGCATATCTCAATTTAGGTAATTTAAAAATTTGGAAGAATACATTTCTATAAAAAAATATTCCAGTGAATAATAAATTTTATTTTGTATAGCAGTGTTTTCGTCTGTTATTATAATTAAAATAAATAATAAAGAAAATTAATGAATTTCTTTGAGCAACAAGAGACGTCATATCTCATCATCCAATAGAAAGAGCTGGCATTGTAAATTAGAAACTGGAAACACAATATTTTAAAATTTTTATCAATCATCACTTTTTTAAATTTAATTTATTACAACAAAATCTGTTTACTGATTTGAGCTATTTAAAAAAAATTGAAGTAAAGGAAGTAAGTAAAATAGTTACTTTTTTGTTCACACAGTTCCATTAACTGTTCAGTTTCCCAAGCTTTTTATAACTCCCATGATTAGATATTTTGTAAAACTGCAAACCAATGAATTGAAATTATTATTTATATCCATGACAACAGTAAAATTGTGATGATATTTAAATATCATCTGACATCCAAAATATTTTGGTGGTTTTAACACGCCAGATAACTAAATTGAATGCGATAAGCATAAATTTGGATTTCTATTAAGACTTTCGTTTCGTGCTATAAAAGTTAAAGCTGAAAATTCTTTGATTGGTAAAAAGAACCGTACCAAAGTATGTTTTTCATTGTAAAAGCACATACACCAAACACCATTACAAAAGAACCCCCTCTATAAATCAAAACTAGGTTAACATGACTTATTCCACATTGATTCTTAGCAGCTTACTTGAGTACAGAATTTTTATGTTCCCCTCATTGTCAAAAATCATTCGTAAGCATCCCCATTCAGCAGAAATTATTTATCATTAGCTATGTTTATATCTCTAAATCTCCGCGTTAAGTCGGAAAATCTTCATAAATGAGAAAAGCTTAAGCGATCACATGGCTTAATTAGGTGTTAACCCTTGCCCTCGAAAGGTTCCTCTGATGCTTTCTGTCAAGTCGGTTGGTAAATAATGATAAACACTGGTAGCCTTTCATCCCAACATCCATTTACTAGTTCTTTTCTTTATCTGAAGGAAAAGTGGAACTGGAGCACTGGAGGATAGATGACTATAAGCACTACGCGAGATGGATTTTGCTGCATTCGTTTTTTTATAATACTAAAAAAAGTTTCGGCAACATGTATAGAGTTTCAAATTTATCGGAAAGTTTCACTATGATAAATAAATCAAATATATAGATTTTTTTAAAACTCAATATATATTTCTGACAAAGATAACTTTTACGATAAACTCGAACACAAATTACTTTGAAAAAAGAAACTGCTTGATTTAATTCAGTTCCAGTTTATTATTAAAGGAAGGTTATAAATTCATTCTCTCTCCAATACATATTGGAGGAAATATTTCTATAAAATATGCAATAAAATGCGTTTACTTCAAACTAGTTATATTCATTTAATAACATTTTAAGGGGACACAATTTTTAATAAAAATATTAATTCAATAATTTAAGTTGATTCATCGATATCCAGTAATGTTCTCTTTTTAGACATTTAAATCCAGATTAAAATTTTTAATTATATTTTTATTAAATCTAAATATAGGACTATTCAATAATTCAAAACAAGTTTGAATAAATGGCATTACTAATAAAGGAGGTTCATTCAAAAATATGCGTTATATTTCCTTATTTTCTTTTACACTATCATTCTAGGCCCTGATAAATAGCCATTATTTAACATCCTTAGTAAATAATTTCTATTGCTCAATTATTTCTATTGACCCTAAAGGGAGAGGTATCTTATTTCAAGATACTCTCTTTTCACAGAAGGAAAACGCTTCAACACAGAAAGCTTCATCAGCCAAGAAAAGTGGTCCTTTTGTATTTATGTTTATGATTTAGTGCTATCATATTAAGGTAGGTATAAAAATAAATGCTTTGTAATCCACGAATTCTTAACCAATGTCCATGGATGCATTGTGGCGTGGTATGAGAGGACAAGTAAAAATCGAGATTGAAAATATTGTGTGATTTGCGTGTTTTACATAACATTAAATTCCTAGCCCCCTTTTTTTCTGAATCGTCACTGTTACTGATTAAACCCAAAACGAGTTTGGTTATAGTTAGGGCAGGTTGGGTTTGGGGGGACCGCATCCCCCCAACTAATATAAACTTTTTACAGTTCCTCTGATGTTGAAATTCAAAATTTTATTTTCTGTTTGAGTGCTCATTTTATTGAGTTTTCCTGCAAAAGAGCGTTGAAATAGCTAATATATATTAACACAAATATTATACCAATAGCATACAAAATCACTAAATTACCAATCCGATCTCGATTTTTACTTGCCTGCTTACAACACGCAACTGCATGTATTGGGTAATTTTACAATTCATGAAGGAAAGGTTGAATTGATAGAAAAGGAAGTTAATTCTACACAATAAAAAACCTCACTTATTGTTCAGTTAGGTTTACATGACGATATACAGGGTGTTTTAACAAGCCCGCAAAAACTCTGAACAGAGACTCCTCACGTGGAGTAGATAAAATTTTCCCAAAGAACTATACTTATATACAACACATTTTTCCAAAAAGTTTGATGTCGTAACCAATAAAAACTAAATTATTTCCTTCCACGGTGCGCACATGCATGCGCAAAATTTATATTCGACACTTTAGTGTGGAAATGTATCGAAATTTTACGTTTTCCATTAACCTTTATGTGGGCGTAAACCAGATTTGATGTCATACCTTTTTCTGTTGCGATTTCCTTGACAACTATGGGTTGTTGCGGTAAAATTATGTTTGTATTTTTATGTACTCTATTGAAAGAACTTAACTGGAGTGAAGATAGTACGGGTGGATTTTTCAAAACACCCAGTTTTAATCGAAATAAAGGTAATATTGATAAAATTTTTTTAGGTGATCACATAGTCTTGTAAATATGCCCACTCGGCTTTCAAGTCAGTGCATAAAATGTTTTTTAATTGTATTGGTCAACGTTGTATAATTTAACAATTAAAAGAAAATAAGAAAGATGCATAAAACCCAATATAAATAACACAAAAATACATTTAAATTATACACAGCATTTACTATTTTTGAGATACATTATTATTTTCTAAAAACTTTAGACTAGTTAATTTAAAATCAACTTGCACAGCTAAACACAAGTTCTTCACAAGTTCTCTCTTCACAAGTTATCTAGCATCATAAAAATTTCAGAATAAAATCAAAACATAAATAATATTTTTATAACCCCCCAAAATATTAAAAAACTATTACTATTCAGTTCCTTTATTATGGGGTTTTTGCTTTATATCTAAAAAGAATAGATAATAAAATGCTATTCAAAGAGAGAGAGAGTTCACGAAACTGAATTATTATCAAACAATAACATCAACTTTGCATACAATGCATTTTTTTACATAAAGATATTTTAATGGGCGAATAATACCATCGGAATGCATGAAAAACTGATGCGTCTCCTAGGTAACCCATAAACAAGCCGATAGCAATCCAAACCCCAAATAGAATCTCCGGTTTGTACCTCTAATAACCCAGCAATTTTATTCGCTATTAAGCCCGGGCCGCGTCAGATACTTCAGGATATTGAAGGCGTATCTAAGATCCTTCGCAATGTGAAATCCCTTCCTAATCTCTAATTCGGTGAGAGCCTTTTTCAGCATCTTCTCCTGGGCTATTTGTGTCGAAAATGGGCCGTTTCAAGAGGAAATATCACCATCCGAGGTAGAAAGATAAGAAATTTCGTTCCTATGGCAACTATACTTCATATTTCTGTCCCACTCGGACTGCGGAGTGGCTATGTGCGTATCACTTAACCATAAATCCAGAGCTATTGAGATTTCCGATCTCCGGCTAACTCAGCTGCTTCGTCGTCTTTTCCAATGCGTTTTATCGTGGTTCTTCGGCTGTTCTTTTTTCCTTGACGAAGAATTCCGAATCGAAAGTGAAGCTCATTCGGAAGTTATTCGGGGTTATTCGATTGGAGTGTGAAGGTGTGTTTAGGACATAGAATGGGAAAAAAGGGATGGTTGAATTGGTATTAAGAAGATGGAGCTAATACTGCTCTAGTTTAAAATTAAACTGTAAAAAATATATTTCCCATTGTCAAACTTTAACATTTGTTGAATGCAGTAATTTGTTTGCTTTTAAGGTTTCACCGTTCATATTTCCCTTTTAGAATCTTTAAAAACGAAACTGTGCTCCTCATTTTATTTAAAATAACATATTATTTAAAATAACATATTACTTATTTCCTTTTATTTAAAATAACTTATTATTCAATTTAAATTATAGTTATTTTTTAAAATGATTTTCTTCGTTCATGTGAAAACTGTAAGTAATTCAAATATATGTTGCAGGAAAATCGAACTTAAGTTTATTTATAATGTAAAATTTTATGCTGATGCCTTAAACTACTCATGTATTATTAAAACCTATGGCAGTTCTAAAGATAATTTATTTAGATGGTTTTGCTTTAAATTTTGTTTCATGTATGGATTCAATTACATATTTTATGTAAAACCGATTTTCCTGTATTTAGTTACTCATTTTTTTCTCAACTGAAAGGACAAGGCTTCTTGGTGAGCAATAAAGTATTTTAATACTTTTTGTTATAAATTGTAATTCTAAAAAGTTCTTATACATTCTAACCAAAAATTAACTTTTAACTGGAGAAACGAACAGAAAATTTTTGAAGGAATCTTCTGAGTGTTCTTAAACATTAGCAAGCCCTTTTAATGGCTTAAACTGATTTAATTATAGTGAAAAAATATAAAAGATAAAGAGAAGATTAGTTTTTGATAATAAACATGACATAAGAAACGTCTTTCAACAATTTGTTTAATTACAATATAATACTTGAAATAAAGAAGCATTCCTGTAACTTTTTGAGATAGAAATTTTGAAAGGCATCAATTCTAAGTTGGAAATCTTGAATTATTACACAATAATTAACACGAATTTTGTTTTAATAATTAGTTGTCATTATTTTTACTTAACGCGTCTACTGCACTAATTTGAATAATTACCTATTCCGTATCCCGGTTATTCAAAATATAAAACGAAATAACAAACAAAATTATTCATGAAATACGCAAGTTACTCTTCCAAAGTCACACAATAATGTATATGCATGAATATTTAAAACAGAATTTTTCGAGCGTTCGCTTTTTATCATCCTTTGAAAGTTTAATTATTCATGATTCCAGATAGTTTCGCTCAAGTTAAAGAATCAAATATACTTAATTCCAAATAAAGTGAAATACGTATACATGAAAAACCAATTTATTTTTAAGACCGATCTAAAAGGAGTCAGATTTTCAAGCACAAAAATAAATGTTCGAATTAACTGTCAGGTTTCTGCTTATGTGATTAATTAATTAATTAGGTTACAGTTCCCTTTCTAGGCGTGAATATCGATTTAAGTAATCAGAGGGTAAAAAGAGGGCAATCGCAGTTTTCTGCAGAAAAATCACTTTGGAAAAATGCATCTTTTCAAATTCTCTTCCACTGAAAGAGAAATCATGAATTTCTTCATACGACTAATTACTCACCACGACTTTAACTCATATCTCCATTTCTAAAGAGTATAAATTTGTTGAGATAATTATATGCTTCATTAAGATTCTGGATTGTTTGAAAATTGCTTGGGTATGAGATAGGTGAAATTTTCATAAGTTATGTCTTAAAAATAGCCATTACTTTAGTATGAAAAGTAATTTTGTTTCTGCCGAATGCTGTAATTTTAACATTTTTCCCTTTTAAGTACCTTTTACTTGCTTATTTTTGATTACATATTAATTTAAAGTTAAACTAATAATAGTTTTTGCCCCACATTAGGTTTTTTTACGAAGTGTAACGATATGCATAACTCTAGGTTTCCAACTTGAATGTACACACAACATAGAATTTGACCCAAATTATATAAAATCAGGAGACTGATTTTCTTTGTAGCATATGTTATAAATGTGTAAGTATTTGAGTTAATTTTAAAGAAAACTGTTTGAACATTATAGAAAAATAATTATTAATAATTTGAAAGCTAGTACAATAATTATTAAATTTTACAAGTTATATATTTACAGTTCTTTATTTACCAATTATTATCTTGCATTTTTCTGCGTGTAAACTTCATGAAGGAAGGCCAAGAGAACAAGACGAGAGGTAATGAAAACTCAACATTTATTGCAGCAACATCTCCGAACGACATCCAAATCTAACAATACAATCCAAAGTAAATCAATCTTAAAACCCCATGCGCAGAAGATGCAGCGCAGTTGTACAATTTAAAGGTTCCTGCTGACATCTTCCACTAAAACCAGAAATTAAACATTAAAATTCGTAACATTCGGCCAGACTGACCCATTAATCCCCCGATTAATTCTTAATTAACTTATATAAATATACATATAATCAAATACTAAAATAGGAATCACTCATTAAAATTACGAATAATAAATACTTTTAAAATACTCCAATCTAAAACTAGCAACATACAAATCACTCTTAACCCATTACTGCCTGACGTCCCTTTTTAGGGACGTTTTTTAGAAATCCTCCTATTTCTACAAAAATTGTTCCTTTGAATCAAAATTTGCACTGATGTATCTCTGATCTTCATAGTTCATAAAGAACACAAGAAGAAAGCAGAATTTTAAATAATTTTAACTTTTTTTAAAGTTGGAAGATAGAATTTTTCAGAAAAGTGCTTTTTTAAAAATTTTAAAAGAAAAAGCTTAAAAATCTTAGTTATTATTTTTTAAAAATTTCAATGCTGATACATATTACTGTTTAAACATTAAATCAGTTGGGGTGTTTTTTTATTTTTCCAAAATATTTTATCTTGACCTTATTTTGGACCCTCGAAAAGCGTCCCTAAAAAGGGACGTCAGGCACGAATGCCCCCGTGGTTTTCCCCATAGTGAAATGCTAGTGTTTCCTTATTTTTTTCATAAAAACGCGTTCGATTCTTATGAAATGAATTAAATAACTGATATTTATATTAATACTTTAATTTTCGCTAATAAATTTATTATTTTTGTTTATTTTTTTGGGAAAATACTGTTATTTCTGCTTAATGGAATAAAAAGTCTTAAATTATAAGGAATTAACTAATTTGTATTAATTAAAAGGAAAAAATTAATTATTTTACTATATCTATTACTTATGCAAATATATTCCGCTTATATTTTAATTAAAAGTTTAATAATTATTAGTTATAATGACTTTTCGTCATTAAAATTGCCAAAAAAGTCGCTTTTGTGATACATTTTCAGCTTTTTTCTAATTAGATATCATTAATCATTGTGTTCTATACTGCAGAACAATCTATATCATCTGGCTTGCTAATGCACATCCCACTAATGCTTGATTTTTGGGGAGAAATTCATGTTCCGCACAATTGAATTAAATAAAATGAAAAAAGTATGGGCATTTGAAAGACTTAAACTTCCAAAATTGAGATATTTTGATGGATGTGAGGTGTGTAAAAGTAATTAACACTTAATATTAGGTAACATATTAACAAAGAATGCCTTTTTCAATTAAAAACCTTAATTAATTTGCAATTAACATAGATTTGGGAGGAAAAAACGCGTTTTAGAGCATAAAAAATGCTCAAATTACGTTAATTAGGGTTAATTTTACAGTTAATTGGATAAATAATTAATATTTTTTGTTCATATTCATGTTACAGTATGGTTCCGATCACTTTTGCTGCATTTAAAAAGGTAGAAGATGTTTTTGAGGCTTTAAAAAGTTTACTACCATGCGTTTACAATAGGGAAAAACAACGGGGGCATTCGTGCCTGACTTCCCTTTTTAGGGACGTTTTTTAATTTTGGTGTAGAAATTAAAATTTTAACCTGGAATTTTTTTCACTATTTTTCCAGTTGTTTTGGGGCTATTTACTATGTTTTTACCAAATATTTAAGAAAAATAAAAAGTTAGGCATTAATGGGTTAAGACAATTGTAAACAAAATTAAATTCTAAATCAATTACTAAAAATCCCCCACAGTCTATAGTTCTAGAAAAGTTCTCAAAAGTCACTGTTTAGGTTTCCTACAGGCTCGCCTCGGATTTCGCTGTCTCTCCAGGCTCGGCCATACCTTCAGCAACGGAGCTCCCACTAGTTGACTCAAGTTACTCCTCTTTGGAACACAGGGACTTTTCCATCCAACACGTAGTTCATCAGTCGTTGAAATACCGGCGGGGCATTTGCTAACCCAAAAACCATCAGCTCGAACTGACCCTTCATCTGGCGTAATGAAGGCGGTCTTAAGCTTGGTCTCTTCAGTCGAGGGGATCTGTAAATATCCACTAGCCAGATCTAAGGTTGTGAAGATTCTGCCTCCTCCAAGACATTCCAACATGTCGTTAATCTTCGGCAACGGAACTTTCTCCTTGATTTCCATCCTCTCTTCAGAATTGGTCTTGTACAGTTTCTGGCACACCGGCTTACTCCCGTCTAATTCTTTGATGTCCATCTTGCATACGTCCGTGTAGCCCGATTCGTCTGTACTTAAGGCAAGGCAGTCTCTGTACTTGTTCAATAATTTCAGGAGTTCACTCAGGAGTTCATTGCTCTCCAAGGACGAATCAATTTCTTCTTCCACTTGAATAGGGGTCTTTTCACAACGGACCACATTAATCTCTACTCTGTTATCCGTGATCTGATCGGCTTCCTCACACTCCGGCAGCACAGCGCACTCCTCACTCAGTGCCATTCCAGATCGAACATTTTCGTACTCATCTAATCGATCTGCCAAATCGTTCGCTTTCGTGAACTTAGGCCACAAATCAATAAAATGTTCTCGCATTGCACTCGGAACACGCTTTTTCAATTGATCAGTTACAATAAGTTCCTTTAAAGAATCGAAATCCCTAATTTCCAAACCAGCTAACCAACTCATCAAAAAAATTACGCAACTCGAAAGTGTAATCAGCCCACGTACTTTTTGGCTCTCGAGTGTGATTTACAAACTTTTGACGAAAGGTTTCAGGACCCAGCTTAAATTTCCTCAACAACAATTTCTTCACAAAATTGTAATCATTCGCATCCAACTCTGATTCTCGAGCAATCAACTGAGTTATTTCCAATGGCAAAAGTCCCATAAATGAAACACAAAATCCTCCGATTGTATACCTACACTTTTACATTGCCCCTCAAACAGAACCAAGAAGGACCCAATATCTCCCTCCTTTAAATCGAACTTTTGAATAAAATTCCTAAGATCTACAGATTTCCTACTTCCCTCAAACACGGGACCGTCTTCAATACGTAATTTCTCAAGCTGAAATTTGTATTCCCTATCCTCCTTCTCCTTTCTAATTCGATCATCGATAATTCGGAATAGTACATCTTTAACGAAGGATTCATCATATCCTTTACTTTTGGTAATGATCAATTTTATATCGAAAAGCGAAGATTTTTCAGGAACAACCTCGCCTATTTACTCAGCCAACTCTAACAAATCACACTTTTTCCCTTTTGCTAAATACGCCATACTTCTAAAGCAAAAACTTATACTTCAAGCAAACTAATACTTCAATACCTATACTTCAAGCAAACTAATACTTCAATACCTATACATCAATACTTCTACTTCAATACTTGACATCAATACTTCTACCTCAATACGCGTTTTACTTACGCATACCTCAACGCCTACCCGCATACTCAAAATGCCGAACTCCAAAACAAGGTCATCCTAAAATCCCACCAAGTAGACTGCGACATCCCACTTCTGATGTGTAAACTTCATGAGGGAAGGCCAAGACAACAAGACGAGAGGTAATGAAAACTCAACATTTATTGCAGCAACATCTCCGAACGACATCCAAATCTAACAATACAATCCAAAGTAAATCAATCGTAAAACCCCATGCGCAGAAGATGCAGCGCAGTTGTACAATTTAAAGGTTCCTGCTGACATCTTCCGCTAAAACCAGAAATTAAACATTAAAACATTAATTCCTTTACCTAACAAACTAAATTAGCTTTTCAAAAATACCCTTATGGTGGTATTTAACAATGGTTATACTTATATAATATTTTAATGTAATTAATGATTGCTAATACTAATTAAATTACAAAAAATGATAAAAACACATTTCTCATATTCATTGGCGTCGGTGACTCCTGAACATTGGGGGGGACGCCTCAAGGATTCGCGATTCCTCCCCAGTCAATTTTTACAAACTACTGGTTAACTACCCCAAAAATAATAGGTTTCGCCCTTGTTTAACAATTTTAAGGTGGTTTTGAAAGAACTAATTAACTTCTGTCACAATGTTTCATAAGCCGTTTGCAACGTTTCACTAAAAAGGAGGGTCTGGGGGTCCCCCTCAGAAAAATTGTAGAAATTTGACCTTTTAAATACAGGTTTAACCTCATTTTAAGTGTTATACTATTACAGTTTCAAAATCAAATTTTTTATGCATTAACCAGTGCTGTAACTGGATTTTTTAGGGGTCTCATTAAATTTATCTTACTATTTTTAGGTAGAAACAGAATTTTTTGTTGGGATAACGCTTTCCCATTCCCTCACTTACATTCAACCTATTCTAAATGAAATCATGTTCTAAAAATGTTGTGTCCGTCCCCCTCTTTAATTAGGTGCCACTGCCATTGGTATATTGGCACCATCCTTTATGATCAAAAGTCAGAAAAACACATATTCAGTAAATTTTTGGTCGCCCTCAAAAGTTACAAACAGTTTTTTAAACTATGTTCCCAATTATTGGGGGGGGGGGCACGCGTCCCCCCCGGCGGCGACGCCCGTGCTCATATTACTCTTTGTGAGACATTTTCCTTTTAATTTACGTATTTTTTAAATTTGTAGACCGAAAAAAATATTATTTCATTTCTTTAACTAATGATTGTGAGAAACAAGCATTTAAAAAAAAGCTTGCTAAAGTTTCACATACCAAACAGCTTTCTACTTCAATGGGTAAGCAAATCAAAATAAAGTCTAAGAATATCAAACAGCCCAACCATTTGACTCGGAGAATGAATATCTTTCAGGGAGATACACCTTAGTTTATGTTTACATTTTATTCCTCTCTTGACATAACCCCGGGCAAAAAGAAAAATTTTGATCAGAAGTTAAAACAAAAATTCATATACATTTTATTTACCAGTTTTGCCTGAGTAAACTCTCCTGCCTCTTATTTGCAGTTGTCACTTCGAAAAATAGAAGTGAATAACAAATTCGAGGAAAAAAGTCCGGAGTTTCATTTCCAGAAACCGAGCGCGTTTCTATCTATACACATCCAAAGCAACTCTCGAGTTGAGAACATTATTGGAAAATGTAATAAAATAAAACGGATATCCAATATTTCTTTCCCACACGCCCCCATCTCATACAGAGCAATTGTACAGTTTACAGAACTCTTGCAGTGTGTGGGAATATTTGATTTACACAGACGAAGGCAAATTAAATCTTGATTGATAAAATTTATACGGCATGAGTTACTCTTGAAATATTTTATATCCTTTTAAAGGATTTGTCTTTTGAAAGAGAATATTAATGTAATTTGCGATACACGCAAAACCTTTCGAAAACGCGCTGGTTTCGCCAGTCCTCTTTCATATTTATATTTTGCATGGTTTCTACTGCAAAATCAATATTTTAATCTGTTAAGGGATAGTTTTGAAACTAGGTGGATTTGATAGCTTCAATGCCTCTACTGATTTAAAAGTATTAGGTTACCATAAAACTAATTTGTAATATAAATTGAAAAGGGACGTTAAAATGAATAGGTTCAAGTGTTTACATGAGGTCATGTTTTAGTATACTTGTATACGTGAGATCGAGTCACCTTCTTTAAAGTTGTCTTCTAACTTGTACTAAATTTTAAATTTCCAGCTTAGACACGGTATTGGGTTAACTGATCCATTTTGAAACGCTGCTAAAAATATAAGTTTTTGTTAGATAACTGCTATCATTTTGTGAGAAGATATATTTTTCTTCTCTTTTCAGCCTTGAGTAATATTTCAGATTTTTAATTATTCCTAAAATTAAAGTACTCACTAGCTTAAAAATTGCAAATTTTACTTTTAATGTACTTAAAATGCGTTCTTTAAACATAGCAATATAGTATTATATAGGTACAAGATAGTTCGTCCATATATAAATACGCAAAAAAGAAAAAATACGTAGTGAGGAAGGGGGAAATATCACTCAGGTTTAGTAGATCTGAAACCTACAGTAACTAAAACTTAAACACAAAATTTAATAGTTTACTGTAAACTATAAGTTCGGTAACCAAAAACTTAACTCTAAAACTAGTCGAGGTAGTTCCTGAAACCGAATATGGATCCAGGGTGTTTTTCAACAACAAAATACAGGCACAGTTTCCATCAAATGTGAAGTTTTGAAACACTATTTTAAACTATTTTAAAAAAAGAATATAGGAAGAAAAATGTTAAAAAAGGCCCGAGTATATCTTTTCAAGAGGAAATATAATAAATATCAAAATAACAGTGAATAGAAGGAGATGAGCATATATTTATTCCGGAATACTTACTTTAAATCGCTGAATGCATTTCATGTAAATAATTTGTTGATCTTCTAACAATGTTCAGTTTGAAACGATACCTCTCAAAATATATTATTTACTTTCTCAGAAACAAATTGAAGTCATTGTTCCGAGAAAAGGGACCCACGTCCTTGAAAAATCATTTCCGAAAAGTCGGCAGCAAAAATCTCACCAAATCGGACGCCATAAATTTGCGTGACTACATCTGCTGAGAGTAAATCAGTATTTTATTACATTCTTCCAAAAAGACGGTGGCAGCAGCACTTCCCGTCGTCATTCCGAGCTTTCCGAAGAATTTAATTAAGGAATACTTCATCAAAGATGGGCCGAGAAAGAAAGATGGAAAAGAAAATCCAAAGAGAGAGAGAAAAGATGAAAATCAGGGATGATTTTTTTCTCCTTTGGCATTTTTATATCCTTTGTGACAAGCAGTTCCCGTGAAAAGAAAAATACCTCTCCACTAAGGGTGGATTTACTTGTAGCGATTAGGGCGACACAATTGGACGTCAAAGGGAAAATTTTCGAAAATTTCTCATCTTTCTCCTCATTAATGTAGATATGGCCCGTCCATGGGTTCTTAGGGCTATAACGTTTAGTTACGTCATCATTTATAAAGTTAAATCTATACAGGGTGTTTCAAAGTGCGTTCCATGACTTTTATTTTGGAACCTAAGTTTTCTAGTGTCATGGAAGCAATGTGTACCCTAAAGTAGGTGATGTTTCTGAACCCATTGAGATGGATTACAGCACCCCTAGTGGTAAAATAAGAAACTTTAAAAATAATTTAGAAGCTGAAGGAGATGAAAAGAGTAAAAAGTTAAAAGTACACGTCAAGGACATATGTTGCAAATATGAGCTCAAAACATACCGCATATGCTGATAAAAAGGTACACACAGTTTTAAAAAGGTAATTTTGAGAAAAAGCGTTTTAATGTTAAAATATTCCCAGATGAAATAGAGGTTTCATATTTAAAAAAACCAATTCAATACACTTCTACTTTGCACTTTTGCATGAAGGGGGCATCGTTGCAAAGGCCATGAAATGTAGAATCTGAATTATTCAAAATCTCAAAATCAACTTTCTGAAGGTATCAAAGGTACCGAGCGCGAAATGGACTCTGATACACCCTGTAGATTTTACCGACGCGTCGCACCTGTCGATGTATGTAAATCCGACCTAAAGTTGGGATGCGAGTTAGAGCATGCCTCTGCACGTGAATGACAAAGACGTTTTTAATATACAGAACGTGTTACTTTTTTTATACTTGGGGTACTACTTTCATCGCAGAGGTTCTCTTTTTCAATAACATCCGGGGAGTAATTATATTGCTTTAATCGATACATTCTTATTGGAATATCTTGTTTGCTCTTTCCCAAAGACAATCTAGGTAATTACTCTTGGAAGTATGGAACGGGGTACGAACAACCCCTAAGAGGGAGGGTGGAAAAAAGTTGTGTATGGGTCGAAAGTAATATACTTTTGGTTATTCCGTGAAGCTTGATTGGTTGGTAGAGTTTTTGTTTTTTGTTTTATGAGGAGAATAATCCGAGTAGGGAAAAATTTGAATAGATTAAGTCGATTCGATACAACATAATTTTAGTAAGGTAATATTAAACATCGTAAATTATAATTTATTTTGTGCATAATTTATTAGCTCCGACACATATGGTCGTAACGATACCTTGTATTTTTAAAGGACATATTTTGGACTTATTTTGTTATGATGTATTGAATATTTATCCAGTAAGTTCCTCATTTAATTCTACTTAAAATGATGCCAAAATTTTTTTAAAAACTTTAATATAAAATTTTGTGTTCTTGTGAAAGTTTGACAAAAAATTAACAAATATCTAAATATTTTGGATGCATAAAACAAGTTAAATATCCATCTTACTTCTGTGTAACCCTCTAATAACTAAACGCCCCAAATTTTCCGTAGGATTCAGTAGTAATCTCGGGAGGCTTAGGATTCATAGGGATACATTTTTTGTACCTAATTCTTTGTGAAGAAAATTGGAAATACTTTATTATACTAAATTAAAAATTTTATTTAGGTACTGTTGGTAATTTGTCTTAAATTTAGTAATTTTCAATTGTATTATTTAGTAGACGTTTTTTATACTTATTTATATTTAATTCCTCAAAAGCTTTCTTCACGTTCAAAGATAGAATAAACAATAAAGAATAAATTCACTGTACTAAATATTTACACACATAAATATTTAGAACCTTAACATTTTTTAAACTAATTTAACATCTTTAATTAAAAATTTTTCATAATTCTTGTTAGTTAAGTAAAAAAGGATTTAATTTTCTGCCTTTACTATAAAAATAGTTGAGGATTAAATATCTTTCATGATGGAAACATAAAACATTCGAAGTTCTAGTTAAAAATTACTATAATACGTAAAAGTGAAAAATACTTAACATAAATTTAATATTAACATTCATTTATACAAGTCAACGTAAAGAGAAAATTATCCTGGAAAAATAATTAATTTTCATCATTTACTATATTTTCATATATTTGTAAGAGTTATTTTTAAGGAAAAGCGTATGCAAATGTAGAGGAGAGGAGGGTATTATGGAATAGTCAGGTGATATGGAATACCGAGGTTTCAGCCATCTATCGGACTGTCATCCCATAAAAATACCATGAAGGATTTAAGGAAGACTCCCATGATGCAATGCACAAAGAGTTAAATTCTGGTTGTTGACGTTACAGTCGCTGCAAATCAAAGTGTGTTTTGGGGTTTCTGAAAGTTTTTGACGGTAAAGGTTCAAATATTTTAACCTACCAGTAATTATGAGACTTAAATTTTGTTGTTAAGCATAATGTACACTAAAACAATAATAGTTTCTTATGAATTAGTCATTTTTTAGCTATCAATGTTTTATCCGCCATTAAAAATGGTTCATAATCCAAGATGGTGTGTCGGGTATTATGGAATACTTGGTCCATTCTGATGTATCATCCGAAATTTACTTCATACTTTCAACTAAAGAACAAGACAACAAAGAAGCTGAAGGATCTTACAAAAAGATCTTTTGTAACGGAAAATTCTCCCAAGATCAACGTGGAGAAATATGGATGCAATGCATTAGCTGTGCTCTATGGGCTTCTAGACTAAAAAATAGGCTCAAAAACATAACTATTTGAACATAATTTTTTAAATAATGTTTTCATAGTTAAAAGTAACTATGATCTCTGAAGTCTATTCAGTTTTTCAATAGTTGTAACACAAGTATTCCATATTATCCTCCACTTGTAACTTTTTTAAAAGTACCTTTTATCATAACAATAAAATAAATCATGTTTTATTCCACCATTGACACTTCTTTACCATTGGCTTACCGTATGTGCTAAAAATGATTTTATGGGTTTTTAGTTAAAACTAGTAGAGTTATTATTAAATATATGAATAGTATTCCATATTACCCTCCGCTCCTCAAATATTAGAGAAATTAAATATGTAATGAGGAAGTTGCATGATTTTTTTTTATTTTTTTATCGATTCCTCTTGCAAAAATAAGCAACTACCCAAAAATTTGAGGCCGATCGAGAAATTTTTTGATTGCCAAAAAAATTAACAAAAATCCCCTTTTTAAAAGCTCGCGAAAACGCCAAGAGTTTGGATGTGACGTCATCTTATACTAAACATTGTTATAAAGCAATGGAGTTGATGGTATTATTGTTGACGTCATCTTATAGTTTAAACAATAAACGTTTTCAGTCACGTGTTTTTTATCGACTTTTAAATTAAAATAATTAATTACCTATACATTTTTTTTGAAAAACTGACTAGATATTTCATTTTACCATACAAAAAAACATACGGAACACTTGTTTGTTTTTGAAAATCTGACACATGCAACTTCCTTATTTTAAATTTTAAAGCCTCTTTCAAACTTTCTTCCTAAGTACATATGAAATGACTTTTTGCTGCTATATCTCAGTGTTTACTAGTGATTCTGATGTAAAATGGCAACCTTAATGTTTTTATTTCCATAATGCAAAATCTGTCTCTGCAACCCTCAATAATTCAAGTTACACACGGGTTTACTAACTATGTCACTATCATTAACCACATGGGTCGATATGGATTATCATTCCATCATTTCGTAATGAGTCCTCATGATCAGAGGATTTATTATATAAATTACCCAGAAAGATTTCATCTTAAAATTTTGTTCATTATTTAAATTAAGAACATTTTTCAATTTTACGTAACAATTCCTTTGAACGTGTTTAGGTTGTAATTTAATTTGTTGTTATTGTAATCCCTGAATAAATGATGATAATGACACAATGAATGAAAGGTATTTATTCTTGCAATCTTTTCTAGCCATATTGAATTAACCCATTAACGCCCAAATTATTATTTTTTTGGGCGATTTGAATAAAAATAATAAATATGGTGTATTTTGCCTTCAATATGAATATTATGAACACATTTTGTGAAAACAGTCATTAGTTTCTTTAAAAAATGCTGATCTAAAAATAGATCACTTGGCGTTTAAAGGATATTTTTTGTCACAGAGCTAAGTAGTAGTAGAACCTCAAAAAATCAAAAAAAAATATAAAATAAATAGACCTCTTAGTATTTTTCTTTAAAAATGCGTATTTATTAATAAATATGAGAAAAAATAATTAAATAATTTACCCACGATTTATTACATGAAGATCCTATGTTGAAAGTATAATAGGTGAAAAAGTGGGAATTGAACCAAGAACTTTAAATTTATATGAATATTATAGAAATAATATTTCATAAAATTGTGTATTTAAGTTAAATAAAATGCATTAGGTTATTTTTTTGTAAATTTTATTTATTAGTTTTATCATAAAATAATGATATTCATGAAATAAAATGTAATTTATTCGGCAACATACAAAATTGCTGCGTTTTGAAGCTTTTTTTCCGGCCTATTCCAATTAATTACTTATTTAATTAACTTACTATTCTGCCATAAAGTCAATTTTAAGGTTGTAAAAGTGTTTTTAGGGCGAATTAATGAAATATATTACAATTTTCAATTTAAGATTTTTACATCTCTTTACAACTTTTAACTGTCTATTGATTTTATCTATCATGTATTTCAAAACGAAATGTTTGCATTGACTTAAGTTGCACCAACAAATTAATGTGAATAAACTTGAGTACATAATACTATTTGCAATCCAGTGATTTACTAAATAATCAATCAAGATGGTCTACCTTTCATTCATCCACCAGAAGAAATTATAAAATTTAATTAACAATAATATAATGATCAATTTCTTAAGAAATCTATATTTGTCCATCCTGAATATTACTGAATATTCTCATATTAATTTTTTACTGTTTATAGTCGAAAAATCTGAATGATCATATTGTAAGCATCACAGAAAAAATTAACACCCGAACGCCCAGTGATCTATTTTTAGATCAATAATATTATAGATTTCTCGTAAAACATGAACCAAGATGAAAAAACTGCAAAATGAAACCCCAATACAAAGTTTTTCCCATCACTGCCCCCACTGCTAAATGTTGCAAACGAAAAAAAAAACACATGAAATTATTCTTAAGGAAGGCTTTATCTTGCCATATGAGCAGTTTTTTTTGTGGGGTAAATTTAAGGTAATTTAAAAGACCATATCTGACACTATGTTTAGCGATCTAAAAATAGACCAATTGGCGTTAATGGGTAAACATAAGTTAGTGTACTTAATGTTTCTTATATCATGAGTTTCTTTACAAACATACAAGCAAAATGTATAACCCATAACATTTTACAAACAAAAAAATTCTAGAAGGGAGAAGGTTTTTAGTAGATAATATTTATTTTAAGCATCATATGCCGAAGAAGATATAAAGGCAGAAAATATTATCAATTCTTAGGAGTTTGTTTTAAATGCTGTTTTTCCATAATAGAGAAACCCCTTTCTTATCAAAATACTTCTAAGTGTTAAAGAATTGAAATACTATTTACAAATAAAAATAAACTACTTAAATATTATTGTTCGAAGAAATTATTTTTGAAAATAATAAATAAAACGATATTTAAAATTTTAATAATTTTAATTATTAATTATTTAAAGTCTTCCTCCTCCTATTATTTTTTAATATCGTTTAACATAAAATCATCTTATAAAAAATATGCAATTTTTTATCACTTAAGCCTTTTAACTTTTATTCCACAGAGTATTAAAAAAATAACCGAATATTTTAAGCAGAATTTCGAATTGTTATTCAGGACAACTTTTTATGATTAAAATTAAAAATACATTGAGATAACAAAATGCACTCTGGAAAAACAAAACAACACAGTGAAGTCATCCATCACAAAATCAATTAAAGTTCCATTAACTTGTACATTGATAAATGAGAACAGATTTATGCCGGTTTTAATATTTCCAAGATGTAGAGTTATCAAATGTGAAGTTCAAAACCTGAATAAATTATAAACGTATCGATTTAGATAAAAAATTACCTCTACTTTTGCTTTAGTTGATGTATTTTCATCAGCAATATCACTTCCTCTTGTGTAGTTAGGATATGTTAAATCCTACTACTATTATAATTGTGAAATGTTTGTCTGGATGTTTGTTACTCTTTCACGCAAAAACTACTGAATGGATTTTAATGAAATTTTACTATAATGTAGCTTATACATCAGAATAACACATAGGCTATAAGTTATAAAGAGAAAATCGGTCCTTCATTCTTTTTTTCCAATTTTTCTTCTTTTTTCACTTATTTTTCCTTGTTTGAAAACCTGTTTTACCAGTCATACAACGAGTTAAAAATAAAACATTGTTTCAAATGAGACAGATCACTAGACTTTTTCATTTACTAGATCTTTTATTTTAGTTTTAAACACTGGTTTTAAATTTGTTAATTTGTTCACTAGACTTACTAATTTACTAGACTTTTTATTATGGTTTCAAATTTGTTATTTTATAAAGGCACCAAGATATTAAACATTATCAGGAACATCGGGATCGTAAAAAGTGACAAGAACACCGGGATTGGAAAATTAGCGAGAACATCGGGATGGAAAAAATTACCGGGTTATAAAAATTACCGAGAACACTGGGATAGGAAATTTACCATAAAGACACCGGGAATACCGGAATATAAAAATTACCGTAAACACTGAGATAGGAAAATTACCGGGACCGCCGGGATTCGAAAAATTACCGTGACCACCGGGATAAAATTACCGGGAGCACTGGGATAGGAAAGAGGTGCCTGGGATACCGGGATGATTTGTAATATTGCTAATTTACAAAATTATAAATGTATTTTAAGAAATATTTAAAAAAATAAATTTATAAACTCCCCCCCGTGCAAGGCCGGGTATAACAGCTAGTAATGTAATAAAACAAAGTATCATTAAAATGATATTATAAGGATACATATAATGATACTATTAAAATGATACATTAATGATTATGATAATATCATGAAAATGACACTATATCATTAAAATGATACTATAAGTCAATATTACATAAAATATTACACATTTTAAATAGTTGTATAACATTAATTTTGCGTGGATAAATTACCAATTTTTAGAATTTTTAGAAAATATATTAAAGATTGATACTGCGATAAAACTGATTCAAATGTGTTATTTATCACTTATTTAGAGGGATTATATTTATTTATTTGTGTTAACTGTAGCCTTTAGGCCCTATAATTTAAGTATTAACAGTACTACTTAGAGACGTTGCTCGTCAAAGTTTAAAATACACTACCGGTGGACGAAAGGAATTTATTCCGAATTTCTTCGAAGGAACTCCCTCAAATGATGTCATTTGGTGCTAAATTGATATTATAATTTAACGTGTAAAAGTAGGGTTTAAAGTCATTTTTAGAAACTTTTTGAGTCTAAGGGGGGCACTTTTCAACACTATTACCTTTTACTTTTCTCCCAAAACGTCAAAATATTAAGGATTTCCTAAAAATTATCACTGAAGATCCCCTGGTGGTACTAATGAGAGGTATGACTGTCCTCCCCAGAAAAAATTAGACCAGTAAAAGTAGGGTTTTACTCATTTTGACAACCTTTTTGGGTTCCCAAGCGGGGGCGCTGTCCAGAGTGCTACCCCTTGGATCCGCGCCTGGAAGGTAGAAAATGAATTAAACATTTTAAAGAAAAAAATCTCCATCTCCACCCGTGCAAGGCTGGGCACATCAGCTTGTTATACATAAAAATATAAATATTTGAAACTCACAACATAATATGGAATTAAATTCTATAATAAATTGATAACAAATATACTCTCGTGTCAAATGATTAAAGGTAGTTTTGAGTTATACTATTACAAATCGTAGTCCATTGTTAATGAAATGTATGTCGTAGGAGAGTCTATTCATGGCATATTCATGTCTAAAAGTGATAATATATAAGCCGGAATCGAATTATCGTAAAATAGTACAACGAGGCCCATACAACTCAATCTGAGCTAGTTTTACTTAAAATCCCCCCAAAAATCATGAAATGAAAGGTATTCCCGCCCATCATGGAGTTTATGAATGTCATACTTTACAAAATAACAGGGAATTGTTTGCTAAAAGACTCCCACATAGACGTTTCTGTTCTGCTTTTTCGAATTTCTATATATGGAACTTATTAATGCATTCCTACATATTTACTTATTATTCTATGTACCCCCTTTAAATATTGTAACACTAATTTGATTTTGGACCGCAAATTATCATTCTTAGATGATCCTATAGCATAAGTTTTATTTATAAGAACTATAATCTGTGTCATTTTACCAAAATTCAAATAGTAATGTTTAATTAGTATAATAATTAATTCGGAATTAGTTAATAGTAATGTATACCTCTCGAAAAATGACCTAAACATTGGTGACATATCGATATTCCGATCCCCATTTTATAATTTTAATAAATTCGATACATCGATGCATGTTTTTTTCACCATTTATAATCATGCGTATACAAAACAGCGAAGACAACAGCCCAAAATTTAATTCCAAGCACCGCACCCACAGCTCAGCTAGGTGAAAGTTGTGGAACGCCCACAAAAAACATCCCTTTTCCCTTAAGGCATTCAGGGCCATTCATTCTTTAACTAACAGCCGTTCGATATTGAGATCCTGCGGTATCCCCTATTCATCGCTGCGGAGTCCAAATATTCAGGAGGTATGGCGGGAACGCCGGGAATGAGAGGGGAAAAGAAATAGAGAAGTTATTGGGCTGTACTTTGAACGTCAATTATCCCCATCCCCATATAGCCTCTTTTGGGGAAAAGGGAAACTTTGAAAAATAGTTGGGGTTTCCTCCCATTGTCTACAGTCCTTTTGTGCGGGTTCGTTTTTCATAGAAGGCGGTTGAAAAGGGATTTCGGGATTTGACGCGTTATTTTATGCTTTCGGAGACATTGATTCCGTATAATTTCAGGATTGTGCCTTTGAATAAAATCGTTTTGGGATTTTTCTTTTGAATGTCTGCCTTTTTCGGAAAATAAGTTGGATTCATTGTGGTTAGGAACAATGGGAAATCACATATAACCCTTAAAGTTATAGTGGTAGTAGTAGATTCTGCATCTCCTTTAAAATTATTTTAATTTTGCATATTTTATCTAAGATGCATTATGAAAAAAAGTTAAGTACATAGAGACTACGGTATATATAATTTAGAAAGCATAAAATGACTTCTAGTTTTATTGACTTTTGTGTTACGCATGTTGTAACTAAGATTGTATTGTGTTTAAAGTCAAGTCGCATAGTGTACGTCAGCTATTTCATATTCAATGTGTATGTCTGTCTCCTATTTCTTGAATTCCACCCATTTCTACACCAGACTACATCGGGAAGCAATATAAATATTTAAATACCCCAACATTTTCAATAGAAAACACGAAATTCGATTCCTACCAAAAGCTTGGCAGCCAGCCCTTCGAAAATTTCGCCGGAAGGATGATTTTGAGCTAGATGTAAATTAATTCTTCACTACATAGTTTTAATTCCAGTTCTACTACTACTTCAACTTTTACTGTCGTAATGCGTGCTTTGTTTTGATCTGCCAGACAACTGCAAACGCTGCAATCTCGTTTTTAAATTTTAGAAGTGTTTTATTTCATGAAAATGGAGTCTTCCGGGCTTATAGGCCGTAGTCTAGATGTAGGAAATCCAAACGTTTTATTTCACTGATGAAGTCTTCCTCAGAGAACGACGAAACGTTTGATTTTAATCAGAATGGAGCACGACCTTATTTCCCGAAAAGTTTACGAACTCTATTGACAAATCCGGCCATGAAAGCCTGAAGATTAACAAAAAAGGAGTTTGTTTCTAAAAATAGAGATTGAATTCAGAAAAACTCAAAACGCTTAAAGTATCTCAAAAACTATATAGATTTTTGATTTAATGTTATTTTTTTATTTCAAGGGCATACTCAAATTAAGTAGTGAATAACGTATTGAAATACTATGTTAAATCTCTTTTAAACATGGTCTTTGTAAGGAAGGTATTTTTTACTAGTTGGGGTCATATATTTTTTTTTAAGTTGGGCGAAATCTGTAAATAAATAATTGTCAAATCTAAGAAATAAAATTCAAACCAATAAGTCTAAATATAGGATAGTATTTCTTGAAATATCCAACAGCAAAGATATTAAAAATCTTTCATAATAATCAAAAATCATTATCTTGGCTCAATACTTGGATGGAAAATCCCTGTGCCTTTTTTGCCTTTAATGACTTCCCCTTCATCCCATCTGATTCATTAGTTTCAACAAAGGCAGACCATTTAAACATTCATCATTAAGTTTGCGTTTTTGATAATTACACTCAAGTACTTTTACTGGAACTATTAAGGTGTTTTTATGGAAGAACTTCAAGTCCTTTTCAGTTTAAAATCATTAGTTTAATGAAGAAAAAAAGTTAATATATTTTTACAATTTCGAGTTAAAGTAAGGAGGTTATAAAGATTTTCAACAACGATCTTAGTCAGAACTGCATAAATTTCTTTCCTTACATTTGTGAGAAGAATAAATTTTTGATTAATCTTTCCAAGAGATAAAAATATATTTCAGAAGGATATATTTCCGAAGGAAATTTTATAAAATTTATCCATTATTTCTCACAGGTTTAAGCTGTAAAGAACCTAATGAAGTCTAATCTTCATTTTTAACTGATTAATGTGGCATTAATCTTGAAATATGTGTTACTTATAACAATACACTCAGATCTCATAGTTTCAGATCGGGAAAATGTTTTTAAATGGTCTATTACATTATGTTATTTTTCCATTAAAATGTTAAAATCAATATTTTCAACACAAAAATGTTAATTCCGTCTTTATAAAATGGCAAGGCTTTAAACATTTGCGGATAATTTATTTTTAAAAGAATATATTTTTGAATAACTTAAAATTAACCAATTTTATAATTCATTTAAAGTGCTTATATAAATTATTTTGGACTGATACTATTATTTTTTTAATAATTCATACTATTAAAAAGATCCAAATTAATTCATAATATAAAAATAAATTTCAAATTATTGATTTTTATAATTCCTTAAGTGCGTTTTTAAATTATTTCCAACATACGACTTTTATTTTTCAATTCGTAGAGCTCCTCACACATTTTTATAGCGGATACTATTAAAAATAAAAATAATACCATAAGGCTAAGCACGCACGCATTTTCGCCGATCCCAACCGTTTCGTCCAATGAAGACTCAGGCGCATGCGTTTGGACTTAGATATTTCCACAATACTCCGTGGTCTTGAATGGGGTTGCCACATTTTGGCATAATTCGCGTTTTTGGAGAGTTTTGAGAATATCTTATATTAAGAGTCAAGAGTAATATAATATACATATAAGAGTTATTACTCTTATATATATTATATTAAGAGTTCTGAATGTTCTGTTTTACAATTTTTACTTTCATGAATTATACTTAACGTAAGCATTTTTTTTCACAGTTTGGCAAAGTTTAAGCAAAAGTTTTTTTTAAACCTTTCTTTAAATCATCAATATATATATATTTCTCTTACATGTTGCTCAAATTTGGCTGTATTTCTTATCCTTGGTTTGCAACAATCAGTTTATTTTTATTTAGATTTACAAAATATGTGGATTTTTTTAATAAAAATTTATTTCTACAGGGGCCGTTCAAATATTATGTAAGCACCTTAGGGGGGACGGGTTTGCTCTTTGCTTATTTTACAGACAACATGGGAAGTCAGTGACGCTTACATAAGATCTTACTAACACTGCATTTTTGAAATCTCTCAAATTCAAAATTCAACCGAAAATAAATTTTACTTTAAAATTTGTTCATACAAAAAAGGGGATCGGGCAGTTTTCTTACGCAATGAGGGAGGTTTGTGGTTTGCTTATCTCTGCTGACAAGGGGGGTTTCAAATGATACCCAAAATATACTTGGATATATTAGCATGTGAAAACAGCACTTTTTCAAGCATCAAAAATGAAAAAGTTAGCAACTTCACAAGTTTCCAGTGTCATTATGTTAGTTCTATGTTTTTTTTGTTAAATAAAAAGACCCAATTTAATCAAACATTTAAAAAAACTGAAAAGTGCTGTTTTTACATGCCACATATTTATCTCCACGAAAATCACGACATTTTCATGAATTTTTTCAGTGCGTTTTTAATTCCAATGACAAAAATACTCTCATAATGGTTTTGGGTCTAACTCCTCCATTTTTAGTTAATTTTTAACTTTTTTATTTTGCCTTTAGAGGCACTGTAAGTGTGAGTCTTCCCAGTGGATTTTTTAGGGTCACTTACATAGGGGTAGACCATATTTCCATGAGCGTAGGAGGCGTTGGTTCCAAAAAAAAGCAGTGAAACTGACTTTTGAAACACAAGTATATATTTACTTAACCCTTATAAATTTTTGGTCTATTTATACTCTGATTTCGTTTCATAATAAAACTTACACACATGTGGGGAGTAAGTCTGATTTCAGAGAATTCATTTATTCACAGAATTCATTTCTGTAAAAGTTAAATTTCTGTTCACAAAAAACCCTTCAGTTATAATTCTTTTAAACTTTGGATTAACATACTTTTAAAACATTATATATTACATAAGCATAATTAAAACATAATTACATTATATTAGTAAAAATGCTTACCTAACATAATATTTATTAAAGAATCAATAATATTAGAAAATATCCTTACTTATAAATTTCACACATTTTCAAGTAAAAATGACTTTATTACTGTGTATTTAATACATTCTCATTAGAACAGATAATAATATTTATTAATGAATCAATAATATTAGAAAATATCCTTATTTATAAATTTCACACATTTTCAAGTAAAAATGACTTCATTACTGTGTATTTAATACAGTCTCATTAGAATCAAAAAAATTAATATGTACCTATGTAACTGTCAATGACGAACAAAGGTAGATTAAAACTTTAAATTATTATTTAAAACTTTTAAATGATATTTTACTTTAACAAGTAAGATAAGTACTATGGCTTTACAAAAATTGGCTGAGATCTAAATTCTAAAATATCCCATCACCCAATTCCGCTAAAAATGTATAAGCTTGTAAACGAAAAAAAAACACAGAATATATCCAAGTAATTTTATCGCCAGTCAGAACAAGCCCAATTCAACCGCCCGCCAAGCAAAATGTAACAACTAGAACAACCTCAGACTTCGACGCATGCGCCTGAGTCTTCGTTGGACGAAACGGTTGGGATCGGCGAAAATGCAGCACGCACTAAGAGACTTCTGTCTCGGCGACTTAAAACACTAGTCACTCGAGAGCAATGCATTTCTATGAGGAAATTCTTGGCCTAGTGATCTTGGTCTCGTCGCCATGTGCGCGCACTCTAGCTTCTTGCAATAGCCAGGGAAGCAATTTTGTCTATGTCTCCGAGAGCAATTTTGTCTTTGTCTCCTAGTGCGCGCTTAGCCTAAAAGATCAGAATAACGTTAACTATCATTTCTTTTTTTTATTTATTTTAAAATATAATGTCCAAATTTATTTTAAAGGAATAAAAATAAGTAAACCATCACTGTATATACTATATAACACAAAATATCAATTTATTTCTAAATAAGTTTACAATAAACCATATATTCTTTTGTGAAAAAAAGCACCTACAACTTAAAACCTAGAATTACTTTGATATATTAGGGAATCTCTAAAATTTATTGCTTTAATTTAAAAAGTGTATGTTTGAGAAGGAGACAATAGATTACTTCCATTCAAACAGTTTTTCTTACAGTTACAGACAAACTGATGATACAGATAATAGGAGATAATCAAGTATGGATAACTACTGCAAGGAATAATAAATCTAATATTCCTCGGGGACTTTTGGTAACAGCCCCGGGCCGATAAATATGACCCGAACTTTATGTTCAATCAATAAAAAAGCCACCCATCTGCCTTTAAGCAATGCATCATCAGGAGCAGAGATAGCTGACCCACTTTTGCCGTGCTAGTAATAAAAAAGAAGGAATGTTAAGAATGGATTGAATAAAATAATAAAGATGGCCGTCGCAAAGGCGTTTATTAAGCACTAATGGCACCTTCAGATAGAGATGGATGCGGAAAACATTTTTGCCTTAGCGAAGAATGGCTTTGGGAGTTTTTAATCTGCAGCAGATGTTACGGTATTGTTATTTATATCATCTCTCGGGAGATAATTTTTTTATATATACATATATATTTTCAATGGGTATTTCATTCTTAAACTCTTTTTTATTCAGTCGCCCCGAAGCCTAATGATTTGGGAAAATTAGTTTTTCTTTGGTGCTGCTTGGTTTCTACTGAACAGACGGCCGGATAGAGATTTGTGTGGGCTAATGATACTTTACAGTTTTCTAAAAGTAAAGTTGTTTTTAACTTTCTTATTTCGTTTATTTTTATCCCTGCAAGATGGCAGTGTAATGCAGCATGCTGGGATCATATGAAAGAAAACTTGTCTCTGTTGTAGGGTATAGAGAAACCTTAAATAAAAGTCTTGGTGATATAAGATATATCAAAACATGCATGGAATGTAAACTTTTATGCAAGTTAACAGATCGTTTACATTTAAAAACCTTTAATAAAGCCTCTTTATAATTTGATGAAAACACATGCGTTCGTGTCCATAACAAATACTTCAATTTAATGAATACGCACAAGTTATTTACAAAATACAATGCGTTCATGACAGTAAAAAATACTTTATTTTAAATAATACACACTAAATATTTCCAAAAATGCAATAGTCTTACATAGTTACTCCCTTCGTTGAACAGAATTTAAGACTTAAAGCAGATAATTCGACATAGCATTTAAAAACAAATAAGTTACAAAAAATGTAAAAAAAATAAATATCATTTTATTTAAATGAACTATCTCAACTTAAAAATATTAATACGTTTGGATGTAGGAAAAAAATAATAAAAATTTAATATAAAATTTCTACAATGAAGGTTGTTAAATTACTTTCATTGCTAATTCATCCTAATGTGTATTTAAATCGTTACTTGTTCTGTGTTTAAAGCAGCAATATGTTATTTATTTTATTAGAACTAAATTACCTCAATATATTTGCAATTGTATAAGATACTGCATATATTTAATTTATAATAAATAGCCTTAATTCTACGCCTATTTAATGGTTTTTCTATTTTTGTACCCCTCTACTAAATTTACAGTATAAAATAACCCACAGGAAAGCTGTACAGACTCAGTTGCAAGTCCGTAGTAGTAGTTTATTGAAACTAATATCTAATAAATTGTTACAATTAAAACATTCGGGATTTAAAAAAACATTAAGAAACGTAATTATACCAAGCAAAATGTATTAAAATGGGGTTTTAATGGGTAATTTTCTTTTTTCCCTTTAAGTGGGTGTTGGGGCTGAATGTTAATGGTTTTGTATTTGTTCAAAGTGTAATTGAGTTTTCTTCTTCCAATTAGGTTAATCAGAGTGAGACAGCATCTCAAGGGATATTATAAGAAAAACAAAGTAGATCAATGGAAACGAGAAACAACGATTAAATAAAGATTAATAGGTTCTAAAACGTATCTTTGCTAAATACGTTCTGTTTGAAGAATTGAATTCCATGATGTTTTCATCTATTCTATAGACATTATAATACATTTATTAAATTTAAGTAGCAATTTGAATTCATCTAACATATTTAATTTACAATTTTGTGTGGTTGAATTTACAGAAAAATATATTAATATAACTATAATGGACGTATTTACTTAATTTTTTGTTTGATTAATTCAGGATTTTTTGTAAATTATTTTATCTATAATTAACTAAATAATTATGATTAATGTAAGGTTTTAATGAACGTAATATACATTTTCAACTGCAATAAAAATGTATTTCGGCTTGCTTAACTAAAACTAATTTCCATAAATAACCTCAACAAGTGCAATTCACACAATATGATATTAATTTAATCACAGATTTACTTTAAATGATCCCAAAAAGCTATTATAAGCATTACATATGTTCATGTATTTTTCATAATTTTTCTCAGTAATAGATATTTATTTTCCTTGACGACATAAACCATTCACTAACTTCTTAGATTGTTTAAAAACACTTAGATTTGAATAATTCAAGTTATTTTAAATTGCAGATATTTTAAATTTTACTAGCTTCCTTTTTTAAACTGTCAAAATAAATATTCATAATCATTTTGACTTTGGTACAGTGAGAAAATGATGAGGGTCAAAAGTAATACGCGTAAGGTTTTTTTACTTAAAAATCTTCATAAACGCTCTTAAAAAGTCAAAAATGGTTTGGATGTTTCTTAAAATTATTCTGCTACTCATTTTTATCACATCACACACTAGAGAAATGCATTTTGGTGACTTTACAAAATCGCATAAGATCGCAAAGGGAATTTTATTTCCGCCACGTTTGACTTGAGACATAACTCTTGGTGATGGATTCTTTTTTTTTTAAATCCGTTTTTTACCCAAATATCTTCTTTATTATGTAGATAAGCGTTTAGAAAAATATCTTTAAGTTTTACGGGTTCGTGAATTTGAATATTTAAAAAGTTGTATAGTTTAAAAAAGTGCGTTTGAATTTACATAGGTGTCAAGTTTATGTGTTTGAATTTATACGTATAATTGTAATGTTAACAACATTTTTGCATTTTATAAGTGGTGAGGTTAACAAAGTGTAAGTGCTTAACAAAAATGCAAAGAAAGATAAAATTTGGGAAATGTTTAGTTCGTATTTAATGATACAATGTTAATTTTCATTTAAATTTGATTACTTTCAACTAGATGAATGAACTGAACTTCCTTAAATGCTACAAATTACCCAAATACTAATAACAAATAACTATATTAACCTTCCTACCCCTTTGGAGTCTTTTTCGACCCCAGACGCACTTTGACGCTTGATATCTCCCATGCATTTTTGTTTTGACAATTTCCGATGCTACTATTCCTTAATTACGCAAAGTTTTACAATGGGTAAAAATTTTGGAGTTATTATTCCATTTTTAAGTGTCTTGGGAGAAATAGTCACATATTCCCCCTCTGGGGTCTTCTGAGACCCCAGCCATGAATGGCGGTAAAACAGTATCAAATAAAGTTTAGTATTTTATTTTTTGTTGTATTATAGATAAAAAAAGGTTTGCATGTTTGTTTAGAACGTTTGGAGAAATATTAGAAAGATATTTTCGTAGAAATTGTCATTTTTTTTACAAAAAGAAGATTGCGGCTAAATACATTGAATCACTCCATATTTCTTAAATATTTTATTCACATTCTAAGAAAAATATGCTATTTATAGAAATATTTTGAGTATCTAACAGTTGCAGCAAAAAAAACTCAGACAACTGTCGCCATTACTTCCTGTTGAACACATTCTTTACAAAAACAATATAAATTCATGGTTGATTGTAAATAGGTTTTTATATTCAGTCTTCTTTGAAAAATAAGAATGCTTTCAAATATTTATGAGTGTTTACGGAAGTCCAGAATGTGATTTCGAAGAATTATCAAGAAAAAAACCAATTTTATGTTAAAACTTACATAAGCAAGCGAGATACTGATTTACTAAGAAATCTGAACCGATCATTTTTTTTGTATTATTTCAATTTTAAAAAGAAGAATCCAAACTTTAAATGTTTCATAATACTAAATAAATTAATCTGGGGTGACAGATAGCTGATAATGCAGAATAGAGAATCTATGCAGCTTCATAAATCGTTTAAAATAAACTACTAAATTCTACCCGTGCAAGACCGGGTATATCAACTAGTATGCTTTAAACAGTGTGATTATAAATATTTTAAGTAAAACAACTTCAATGTAGTTCATTTCTGTAATTTAATTCTTGTTTGAAGGTCCAGATGTTATAAAAAACGTGTATCAAAAGAAACCCAATTAAGCCGTAATAAGACGAAAAAAATGAGAAGAATACAAAAAAAATTGGATAAATTATTCTGAAGCATCTTTCTAGAAATAAAAAATGACAATTCTTCTCCATTTAAGGAATTTTTAACCTTTATTAGAGTCATAGGCATGTTTTACGCATGGGGTCCTCAGAGACCCCACGAGGGGAATATGTGACTATTTTTTCAAGAGGGTAGGAAGGTTAAATACACTACATCTATAATCATTATATTAAAATAACTATTATATACTATATTTCCACGTAAAGAAGAGAATTATTTCAATTTTCTTAACAGTCAACTTAAAAGCCATTTATATCTGTTATTTATTTTTCAAGGTTCAAAAAGATTGAAATAATTTCAGAATTTTAATTCAGAAATTTAGAATTTCAAGAATTAAAATTCTAAAGATAATAAACAACAAACTCGTAAAATAATTTTTAAAAATGTTAACTCACAGTAAACACTTGAACAATGATCTACAATTACGACATCTTATTTTTTGGTAGTTACTAGGTAAACTTTTAAAGTGGGTCGAAAGCGTATTCTATTAAATGATTCAATGTACAGTATAGGGTGGGTCATTTTCCTATAGCGAAAAAAAAATTTACAAATTCTATCGGGCACAGCAAGAAAAGGGTGCCCAATGGTCTAAAGCTAACATGTGTGAAATATTATTCCATTATAATAACTCTTTTTGCCTCCGGATTGGCCTTAAATGGAACAAAAATATGTAATTTTTCATATTTTAAAAAAATTTTATAAATTAATTTTTTTGTCGATAATTATTTAAAGCTCACATATAAGGGCACTCACATTTATGCATTATATCACTCACATTTATGCATTATTAATACAAAAAAACAACTTCCAAAAGTTGCAATATAATGTATTACCATACTAACAAATAGGCGTAGAATAGGAGGATCTTTTTTGCCAACAAACACTGGATTTTCAGCTGCAGATTTTAAATATTGGTAGATCAGATACATTCTCCCTCAACTATGGCCAGTGTAAAACGATGTTTTTAAATTTTAAAAGTAGAAATAGTTGTATTTTTCATAAATGTCGCGCTTTCAAAATTCAGAGGACAGTTATTTCATAGGCTGGTCTTGGGAACCAAATGTGGTCACATAAAATATGTTGAAACAAGTGTCTAATGGATAGTTTGTTTATGGGCAATAGCAATATCATGATGAGATTCGCCTCAGTAAGGATTTACATAATTTTTTTCTATAGCAATAGACTGAAATCCAGGCCCATAAATTATACTTCTTTAGAGGGAGGATTAACTCAAAATAGCTTCTTGGCATTATCTTATGCGTTCATAACAGTTAAAATATAGCAAATTTAACTGTCTAAAATAAACACAAGTAAGTTCTAAAAATTAATGTAGCTAATTTAAAAATTTTGAGGAAGATACTGAGCTTTGAGTTGAAAACCCTGATCTCTACCGCTCTTCTTAAGAAAATAATTCAAAATTTGACTCTTAAAATATCTTTTTAATTAATTTTTTTTAACATTAAGGACTCCTATGGAGACACTTGGGATGGATTATCCCTAATATGCCACTGAAATTTCAAATAAAACCTCAACCTTTAAATGTTATCCAAATATCCTCCGGGGGTTGAAATCTTATATCCCACAAAAAGTACCCACCTTACGACCTATCCATTTTCATTAAATTTAATGTTTTTACCATCCTACTCAACCGGGAATAAAGGTTTCGCACATTTTTATGATTCCAGAAAGAAATCTTTGATTGCCAGTTCTAATCATTGAGATACTTCAAAATATGTTGTATTACAACTCAAGTATTTCAACTCTGGTTTCATTTATAATTATTTTATAGTCTTCGATGATGATTTTTAACCCATTGTGCACATTTACATTCATAACAGATTCGTCCAATCGAGGTAAAAACCCAATTTTCGTTTGTCCATTTTTACATGAAATTACTATGTTAATCGACGTCACAATAGAATTCAAGGCAAATTTTCTGCTTTAACACGTTCGCTGCCACCACTTTTTTAAAAACCAAGGGCAGTACTATCGTACGGTTCTTTGACTTTTCGAATCGTCTGTGTACATTATATCTTTCTTGATACTTTTCCCTTACCCAGAACTAACAAGTACTACCATTTCTTACTGCTGCCAAGTTGGCGTCTTTGCGATGTGCCCTATTCAACCTTTCCTAAAATTGTCATCAGTAATTATTTCATTTCTTTTGAGGTACCATACCTTTTTCCCTAAATTTTATGACAAATCTTATATATTAAAATAATTGGGTTTTTCTTTCGGCCGTCCGCCAGGCCGAACCCCCCGACCGATTTCGACAAACTCGGTCTCGATCGAAAGCTATCCACCCCTAGATGAGCCAATAATATAACACGTTCCTCGAAAACCTTTCATTTTAAAATTATGCGTTCTTTTAGTTTTGCTCTAATGTTAACTCAATGGGAGATCTTTCCGCCGGCCTCCAGGCCGAACCCCTGAACCGATTTGGACAAACCCGGTCTTGATCGAAAGCTTTCCACCCTTAGATAAGCCAATAATATAACACGTTCCTCCAAAACCTTTCATTTTAAAATTATGCGTTCTTTTCGTTTTGCTCTAATGTTAACTCTATGAAGAGGTTCCGTTCCGCCGGCCGCCAGCCCGAACCCCCGAACCGATTTGGACAAACTCGGTCTTAAACGGAAGCTTTCCAACGCTCTGTTATTGGATTGGATCAGACTCGAACCGAAAAGCTATATTCTGGTATTTAGATTGGATTGGATTGTGGGTACATAAATTTTCTGGTTTGTGTGCTTGATCTCAAGGATCCGCTTATAAACCTTCGTGAAGTAAGACAGACACAAACAGAATTTTTACTGACACAGAAGAGAGAAAGTACACGCAGGCTGCTAGCGTGGTGAACAGCGAATAAATGGTATTTAGAGTACCAAGCTCATAATCAGAGGGTAAAGGTTATATTCTAGAAAAATAATATCTGTATCATTCTGTGCCATCCGTACCACTGGTGAAATAAGGTAAGATACCTGAAGGGCAATCAAGAAATTTAGGATGGGCTAGTCTTTTAATGAGAGCTTTAAAATGAATAAACGTTTTCGTTTAGGAAAAATTCTTCATGCTATGTACGAGCGGTGCTTTGATTTTACCGTTACCCCCAGGACATTGCCAAACACCCAATTATGCGCTGATAGTTATTACCCAGCAGTCGCAGTGGAAATAGAAACAATATTATGCCCATCATGCAGATCGGAATATTATACAGGCCTTTTATGATAGTATAGCTGGTTTGATGAAAACTACATAATCCTAGCTGCTAATTTGAGTATGAGTAAAATGAGCTCTAATTTTAAAAAATAGCATAAGAATAGTCATTTTATAAAATGTTATAGCTATTTTAAATTAATTAAAAGAAATAAATATTTATTTTGTAAAAAATGACGGAATCGAACGATTTTACTTGCTTTTAATCTGATCATAAAGCATAAATTACAAGATGGCATAGCGCGAAACGAGATTTTACAAATCGTAGAAATTAGGAAAGGTCTTAAATGAAATATCGCCAAAAGACACCAGCTTGGCAGTAGATAGAAGTTGTAGTACATGTTGCCTGCGTGAAATGGAAGAGTACGGATTAATACATTAAATACAGATGGTCACAAAAAGTGATAAAATTTTACAGTAGACATCAGCGCTCTTTTCTCCAATACGCGCCAGCGCGTCCTTTGCACTGAACGTGTTAAAAACCTTCTTCATTGAATTTTCACAAGAATAAAAAGAGAAGAAATTTACTTTTCACCTTCCAAAGCAGGCAATTTTCAATCGCTAAACGTTCCAAAGGGCCGCTTTAAAATTTAGGCAAAGAGTGGAGGTACCAATACATCAACCTTAGACACTGTTTTTCAAATTTTTAAATTGAATTTGACATAGATATAAGAGGCTTTTCCACATGAGCCCCATGTGCGAATGTAGCCCACTCTCCCCTGTGTGAGATTTGTACGATAAAGAGAGTCTTTTTGTGAGCTTGGTTTATTTCATTCTAAGGGAGTATAAAATTAGGCAGTGATATTTATTGTTATAAAGGTTATCTGAAATTACTGAGCTAAAAAAGACTAGAACTCATTCATATAATGAAATTTACTGTCCTTTAACAGAAATAAACTGGATATTTCTTCAGAGTACAGAAATTCGCCAACAAAAGTGATGCCGGTTTATTTTTGTTATTTGAATAAATATTTTTTTCCAAGTGTGAGATGAATGTTCAATCCTATTGGAAGTACTGTACAGTTCTTCGTAAACAACTAGAAGATTATTTTGTTGAAACTATAAGGATTTACAATAAGATAAAATACTTTATTTTTAGGGAACAAATTACAGTTCCCCTTATTCCAAATTGATAATTAAAAAAATATTTGAAACAGCATTACAACTTATCATCTGTTTCCCTCCCCCATAAAATTAGCTAGAAGTAACTAATCCAGAATATTTGTACCTAAATCGTGCCATATTTCTATGATTTTCTCGTTTTAAAAGGATTCGATTTTTTTAGTTAAGGATTTCTCATAAAGTAATACCATACATTCCCAATTACTAACTATTTTCATGAAATATTGGGGATACAATTCAAATTACCGAAGGAATTTGCACTAAAATTAGATTATTTTATTAATTCTAAGGGAGGGTTGCAGCCTCATAGCCCCACACAATTAGTTATAAAAATATATTCATAACACATTTGAGATTTAATACAAAACGACATTAAGAACGTTATTTATTCAAGATATAAAAAGTGGGATTTTATTAGTGGGACTTATGGATTCAGGGTAAAAGAGCAACTTTTCATAATATTTCACTAGATCTTCAAACAAAAAACATGAATCAATTTTCATTTATGAATATTTTATTTTTTTTTGGAATATTTAAGAAATATTTTTCAAACATTCTAAAATTATTCAAGTTCTAAAACATGTGAAACATTCATCATTCATTCAGTTTTCTCACACATTCCTCTAACCAGAGGTTACTGGTGAAGAACTCTTCTTTTCATTCATCATAACCATTATACAACTACCTACTTCAGAATAAATGAAGCGATCTATTTTTACATACTACTTCAATTATTTTCAACTGAATGGAGTAAATTTGGATGGTCCAATCCATACATTATCAAGCTTTCTTGACTTTACAAGGTCTTTAGCACTTTGCATATTAATCGAAATCATGATTTAAATATTTTATCTTGGTGAGTAGCTAGCATGTTTATTGAGTAAAAATAAAAGAAATCGTTTAGCATAAGTGATGAATTGTATTCGAAAACGACTGCATATTAGAACAGCTTTGCAGGAAGGGATCAACCAAGACTTGATGTTTTAGCTTTAGAATTCTGGTGGTGATTTTTTAAAGCATAAACTACATAAAGAACTGAGAAGTATATTATCCTTCAGTCAGTTTATTAGTACCAAATGAGTCTTATTGTAATAATCTACTCTTGAGACGCTGGATTTATCCTCCTCCTGAAGTGAATAACCTTAAAATTAAAATATTTAAATTTCTTGTATTTTCATGTACTTTGTTTTATGATATTACATAAATTAACGTTATAATGATAAACGTTATAGCTAAAGATGAATTCAAGTGTGGGAAGTCATTAAATCCTAGTAAACTTCGACTAATGCAGTTTTCACTGGAAATACGCCTCCTATTCAATGTCACGACCTGTTATTTTCACGACCTTGGAGGACAAAACAATAGATTGTGTATGCACTGAGCATGCGCAAACCTGTTGCTAGGCGGTTGTTTGGGCTGTTGCTTGAGCCAAATCACGTGATGTGAAAAGCTCTATTGTTTCAGTTAAACTCGTATCTCTGTATAAAGTAATAATGATTCAGTAACTGTTTGCAGCGCTATTTTTGAAAAAACTATCACAGAACAATAAAGTTATTAATAGGTTCAAGCTAACAACACAAACTGAAGTGTTGTTAATATAAGTACTATAAGGTGTTCTTTTTGAGTGTGAAATATTGCATCGAACAGTCAAACCTATTTTTGCGTGGTCGCATAAAAAGTATCACATAGGACCGTAGCAAAAATCCCTCACCATAGCTGAATTGAAAAACTCTTTATAATCGGACCGTAACGCAATCCCCACCCTATAGCTGAATTGAGAAACCGTTTCGATACTTACCGTAAACATTTTTTCAGTTACCATGTAGTCGACGAAGACTGTTGTTTCACTAGACCCCCTTTGTATAAATGTATCAGTATACAAGATTATGGTTCTATGCTCCCATTGGATTGAAATTTTCATACACCGCACAAAAAATGCAGAAAAAAGATCGCACATATAAAAAGTCGCACAAAAACATATTTGAGTGTATGTAGAATATTCCTAGGATAAAAAGTTAACCTGATATTTTTACTGGCCCCTTCCCTCGTTGTTAAGGTTCGGTAAAATTTCGCCACCCCAAATTCTACCCTACGTAATTAATATACAGCCCCTCATCTCCTAGTTCTCGAAGGCACTGCAAAACAGGGCTGACTCTGAACAGCATCTCATTACCTATAGAAACCCCGGTTAGTTCGTTTTCGCATAACGGGTGAATTTCGCAACCGTAGCTTTGTCTAATAAACGGCTTTCTCTTTAGCCAGTCAGAACTGGATTCCTGAAGCCCGGCCAAATATATAATTAACCGCCTTTACTTGTATGTTTGCAAGTATAATGAAGGGGCGTGATTTTAGCCGTAAATTGGGCTCTGCCGAATGATCTTGAAGGGGCGATGAATTTTAATTCGCCGCTTATTTCGAGTGTCGAAGCGCGGATGGAATAATTCTATAATTGAGAAAGCTGCCCCAGCGATACCGAAGGGGCGTTATAAATTAAAACGAGAGCAAGAATGTGGGCTCTTTAGAAAAGGACTGTTTCGCAACAGTCTGAGGAGGGTGTATGTCGGTGAAGTTGGTTTGGGGGGAATTAATCCTGGGTAGAAGTTTTGCTGATGGAACTGAATCAAATGTAGTCTCTGCATTAGAGCGTTGATAGTCTATGACAATGAAAGTCTATGATATTTTTTGGAGAAAACCCTATTAAATACGTGAACAAATGCTATAAAAATAATAAAAAGTTACTACATTAATAAATGCTACCTGGGAATAGTGAACCTTTTTCCATATTTTATTTATAGCTGGCATCATCTGATAACCTTTATATTTTGATCCACCTCCCACCCGCAAGTGCACGCCCGCGAGCCTCTCTTTTCTCGGTCTGAGAGCAATTTTAACCCTTAGGCAAATTATACCCAATAAGATTTTTCCAATAGGATCTTGGGAAATGATATCCCAAAGGTGATATATAGGATTTTAACTCAATATTGAAAGTGTTAAGGCTTATAAGATTAAAAACAACAAAAATTGAGATAGTTTCGATTTTTTCTCTATACTTTAACATGGGAAAAGTACTTTTGAAGGGCGCGGGGGCCAAAAATTGGTCTGCAAATTTGCAGGTAATAATGTTTCTATATTTGCAACAACATAAACGGGGGGCACCTGGGAAAAAAATTACCACTCCCTACTATGTATATATACAGTATGTGCGGGCGATATACAAATTCACCCGCACATACTGCATCTAATATAATAAAAGTCAATGTGGTGGCGTGTGTTTGTTTGTTTGTCTTTTATACAAATCCACAGTTTTCTTCCGATCTGCACCAAACTTGGTATATATATATACTAGCTATTATACCCGGCCTTGCACGGGTGGGGTGTATAAATTTATTTTTTTAAAGTTTTCTAAAAATACATTTATAATTTTGTAAATTAGCAATATTACAAATCATCCCGGTATCCCAGGCGCCTCTTTCCTATCCCGGTGTTCCCGGTAATTTTCTAATCTCGACGTTCCCGGTAATTTTCCTATCTCAGTGTTTCCAGTAATTTTTATATTCCGGTATTCCCGGTGTCTTTATGGTGAATATCCTATCCCGGTGTTCTCGGTAATTTTTCCTATCCCGATGTTCCCGCTAATTTTCCAATCCCGGTGTTCTTGTCACTTTTTACAATCCCGATGTTCCTGATAATGTTAAATATCTTGGTGCATTTATAAAATAACAAATTTGAAACTATTCACGAAATTCCTAAATAAACAAACAACCAACGGAAGTGACGTCACCAGGTAACTCAATCTTCCGGTTTGTCTGATATTTACATTGAACAACATTACACTACGGCGCGTTTGTTTTTTTATAATTTTTCTTTTCTTATTTTAAAGCGTAATTTAAAGGAGAAACTCAAAATATGAGTTCTCCATACTTCCAATCATTATCTGAAAATTGTAAAAAGAGATATCTTGATAAGTTATCTGTGAATGGGATTGATTTACCACACATTTCCTATTCCTATTCACAGCATGGGAAAATGCTTATTTTTGATGATTTTTATTAAAATAAGAGCCAAAGAAACTTTTAAAACAGTTTATACTGGACACAATTACGAACATGTTTATAGGTTATCAAGTGTTTTGAATTAGAAAAATAATTTTAACTCAATAATAACCGATCAAAAATATGAACCTTGAGGTCTACAACGATGTGCTTCAATCTCTCCTCTTATTGATTTTAATTACTAACTTGTTTAAATGTAATTAAAACAGCTGCTGATACAAAAAAAAACAAAATATTGAGCAAATATTCAATCATGAAAACTTTTCAGAACATTCTTGTTGTGATAAAATTAATATCACTGTTCTGCTATGTCAAACTTGAATATCCATCGTATCAAAGCAGTTTATTTATTTAGAAACTGAATTTTTATTGTCTTAAAAATATAAAGTACATAAAAATATGGAAAACAACGGGCTAAAATCTAAGAACTAATTAATTTAATTTAATTATGGATTTATTCAAAATTTTAGTGCCTTTACCTTTAAGGATCCTACTACATTCCAGTCAGCTTGTTTATTTTTATTTGAGATTCAGAAATAGTATTCTTAAAATCGCCTGTCACTTTAATTATCTTTTTAAATATTTTTATGCGTATTTTTTTAAATAAGTGGGTGATTGTATTCATAAGTTTTAAAACAAGCTAAATAATGAATTGACCCAATTAATCCTGATGTATCTACGATCTGTTGCAATGGCGTTGATTGTATTAGCTGAGATTTTTGTCCAATGGATCGGGTAAATCAATCGTCCCATTCACAGATAACTTACCAAGATATCTCTTTTTACAATTTTCAGATAATGATCGGAAGTATGGAGAACTCATATTTTGAGTTTCTCCTTTAAATTACGCTTTAAAATAAGAAAAGAAAAATTATAAAAAACCAAACGCGCCGTAGTGTAATGTTGTTCAATGTAAATATCAGACAAACCGGAAGATTGAGTTACCTGGTGACGTCACTTCCGTTGGTTGTTTGTTTAATTAGGAATTTCGTGAATAATAAAAAGTCTAGTAAATGAAAAAGTCTAGTGATCTGTCTCATTTGAAACAATGTTTTATTTTTATTTCGTTTTCCATGAAAAAAATTGTATTTTTCAGTAAATATATTTATTTCAAAGGAAAAAATCTTGAAATGGAGGAAAGGTCCACGCCTTCGGTGTGATCTAAAAGGAGATGCGGAACACACATATACACACAGCAACAAACGTGTTTACTTTATAGAGATTAATAAAACTGCCTAGTAACTACAACACTGGTACTATTTGGTACTACTAAAGTTTTTTTATTATTGGCTTGCATGACTGGTAAAACAGGTTTTCAAACACGGAAAAATAAGTGAAAAAAAGCAGGAAAAATGGGAAAAAAAGAATGAAGGACTGATTTTATCTTTATAAATTATAGCCCATGTCCTATTCTGATGTATAAGCTACATTATGGTAAAATTTCATTAAAGTCTATTCAGTAGTTTTTGCGTGAAAGAGTAACAAACATCCAGACAAACATTCACAATTATAATAGTATTAGGACGTAAAGCAATCCCAGAAAAAACATAGGCTATGTTTTGAAAACTTTAATTGACCCCTTGACCCTCTTTTAACCCTTTTTATGGTCATTTTGCTGAAATAGCTTTATTTCTCCTCCAGAAGAGATCTGTTCACCCCATTGTTACAAAAAAAACATAATGCAAAATAACAAGTTTTCAAAAGAAAAGCTATATCTAAAGCTGTTTAAAAATTATATTAATAATCTAAAAACATATTTCAACAAAATTTTAAATTTTAAAACTGGTAAGTATAGTGCAGAATATTTTTATTTGATAGTTTAATTTTTAAATAAAAAGTTTCATGGAATAGCATAGTTGTTAAAATAGTCTCCTTGGAAACGAGGATGAAAAATCAAATGAAGATCATATTAATGAAATTCATTTCTTTCGGGCAACAATATGAATCGAAGATCATATTGTTGCTTTTAATCACAGAGTAAAGAGCTTAACAGAGATACCAAACCGCCGTTTTACTCTTAAGATCCTTAATTTAATTCAGCACGCATATTATAATTCAGTTCACTAGTAGCCAATCAGAGAACGCGAAATGTATTTGATTTGATTTTAACACTGAGTATAGACGATTTGGATTTGAATGACAGCTTCAGTGGGCGAATGACAGAATTAGCAGGAATAGCGTTGTATTAAAGGAGGCAGGTCTTGAGGCCGGAAGTTTTTCAAAGGGAAAAGCCCTGTTAAAAAAGTTGCCATTACCGTCTATGGAGATGAACACTCTGTTAAGCTCTATAATCTGTGCTTTTAATAAAGTTGGTGAACAGACCAAAAAACTGGAATAATATTCAAAACCTTTTAAGTGGAAATATTGTATTTTTTCTTAAATTGCAGGAATGTTTTATTAAATTGTATACCAAAGATATAATAAAATCATGAAAATACGATTAATTAAGGGCTCTAATTGAGCATTTTAAGTGATTTTTCTAAGAATACTTTTCTATTATTTATCTATCTATCTATTTCTCTCTACTCTAAGCACGGCTCCAAGAGGGGGGCACTTTTCCAAACAAAATCCCCGTTGGTACCATTGGGTATGGGGGTCCTCCCCCAGAAAATTTTTTAATTTGACGTGTAAAAGTAGGGTTTAAACTCATTTTTAGAAACTTTTTGAGTCTAAGGGGGGCACTTTTCAACACTATTACCTTTACTTTTTCACCCAAAATGTCAAAATATTGGGGATTTCCTAAAAATCATATCTGAAGATCCCCTGGTGGTACAAATGGGAGGTATGGGGGTCCTCCCCCAGAAAAAAAAATTGGAAAGTAGACCGGTAAAAGTAGGGTTTTACTCATTTTGACAACCATTTTGGGTTCCGAAGGGGGGGCGCTGTCCAGAGTGCTACCCCTTGGATCCGCGCCTGGAAAGTAGAAAATGAATTTAAAATTTTAAGGAAAAAAATCTCCATCTCCACCCGTGCAAGGCCGGGCATACCAGCTAGTGTAAAATAAAAATTAAAACACAAATTTGGCTATAACATTTTGAGTCAATATTAAGGCTTGGTTTAAAAATTTTTAATATTCTTATCCTCTAAAAACGCCATGTGTTTATAGAGTTATTGAATTGAAAATGCATTTTGAGGAGAATTACGCTTGTGTAACCTGAAAGTCAACTTATGGCTTAACTTCTCTGGACGAAGTTGACCCAGATTTGGCATTAACCAATAGCTTTCTTACTAGCCATACACATTTTCAAATCACTTCTACACTGTAAAAAATAATCCTGAAAAAAAAACAGATAATTTCTGGCAGCAAAAGTTGCCAGAAAAGTTTTGCAAGCAGAAAAATCCTGTAAACAGAAAAAAGCTGTAACCTACATGTAAATGCTGTAAAAAGAAACTTTCTGTCAAGTGAGCTACATATTTTTTCTGCTGCTTCACAGTAATTTTCTGCGATTTTGCTTTTAAACGATTTTTCAAAAATGGGGCAGTTCTCTTTTAAGGCGAATTTGCCCATTAAGAGTAGTAAAAATAATTATAAGTATAACAAAACACTAGCTTAGTTTAAAAAATTAAAAGCATCTGTAATTGGGTCAGTTACTTTTGCATTGCTTTTTTTAATGTGATGAACATGTTATTCTAAAAGTCTGAATAAATTAAGGATCAAAGCCATTTTTAGCTCAAATTATTTTTGTTGATTTTATAAGGAACTATAAAAAATTAAATATAAATCTCAAAAAACTCTTAACTCAGTTTCTGAAAAATCAATTACATTTAAACATTTCAGTTTAAATATTTACCATATTACAATTATATAATAATTATAGTTTTCTATAATTCTAATAATTTTAGTTTATAGTTAGTAGTAAAACTTTTCTTGAAAACTAATTTTTATCTTTGAAGTTACTAAAACTTCATTAAAACAGTTATCTATTCAAATTTCTACATATTAAACCATGCATCAACTATACACCGATAAGTCTAAACGAGTGAGCAAGAACCAATGCCCAAAAGAGATAAGACTCCCATGTTTTGATCCGCTCAAAATATTACCTTTGTAAGCCTATTTCCTACAGTGTAATGGCCGGAGAACAAATGTAGAATATAAATTTCCAGGCCATAAAGAACGTCCACATTGTCTTCTTCGTTCCACATTTTCCAAGATACATATTCGAACCTTTGTCTGGTGTCATACGGAGACAGTAAAGTATCATTAAATCATAATTCTCACGAAAACATTCCGAGCCATACAATGTGGTTGTCAGTAAAACAAAATGTTCGAAATCACAAAACCGTGGAAGTTCTGGAATGTTTTTTACTTGTATTTTTGTTGCTTAACTGCGTGAAATAATTTATTTTAATGCACGCAGCAACTAAAGTGATGTTGAATAGGAATTTATTCAACTGGATGTAATGTAAATTGGTGAAAATATTTTTATTCCTAATCCAATCTTTAGTTTTACTTTTTGCGATCAATTCAGTATTTAAAAAAATTAGCTGTAGTATTTTTATATTTTCTTTTTTTTCTAAGAGAAGCAACGGTGCATTTAGTTAAATACTCATCAAAGTGCGCAATAATGCAATGGAGAAAATCCAAATTTTAGATTAATTTCTTGTTTACCAAGTTCATATCTTTACATTTTGTCAGCATTTAGGTAAGGGCTTCCCTAAATTTTTGTAAGAATCATATTTAAACATCTATTAGAACATGATTTACAAAAAATCCTACATATTATTTTCCTTTTCTTTTTTAGGGGTTAAGTATACCTAACTTGAAATTTCCAAATGAACACTATTTTAATAATAACAACATAATATGTTAATCACTCAAAAAACAAAGGAATAACATTCATTTTTTAAGCCTAAAAGCAACGACAATTTTTTACTAATTTTTTCATTTTAACTTCCGAAACCCCATAAATATATCAATTGAATAAATTTTTACCTATCCTCAAACCGGATAAATGATACTATTTGCCAAGACATCACAGTTAATCAAGAGCCCCTTCTACCGTATGATTCTCATAAACTTAATTTATTTCCCATCCCATTCCCCAACTTCAACAGCTGCATGTTGGAAGCGCAAACAATTATAAGAAATAATGAAGTTAGAAGAGTACAAACACTTCCAACTATTATGCAATGCGTCCCAAATATATCTCGCGCTTCCAACTAAGGAGCCATATCCCTAACTATCTATTTGTACTCTCCTCTGAGTTATCATTAGAGCTTTGTCTGTGTGGAAGTTTCCTTCTCCTTCTTGGCTAATGGACGATCGTTGTATGTTCATATCACTGCCGGCTGAAGCCGCTATTGAAGAAAATATTCTCCATCGTTCTGTTATGGGCTCAATCGACTCACTAGAGCACCGGAATTGCCTTACTTCTGACAAAGTGCTCCAGTGGATGAATTCAATCGGTCACACCTTTTAGGTCGTGAAAAATTGCTGGACGTTATGGAGTTGACGTATAGGTAGGAAAATGACTGTGCAGTGAATAAAGATGTTTTTCTGTATACGTTTTTTGCGTATATAGACGAGTTCTGTTGACGGTTGTTGACTATACATCCCGGGCATTTTAAGTGTATATTCCATAGCTCTAAAGATAAATAAAGTAAACCGTATTCCCGGTTTGAAATACACAGGCAGGAGTCTTCAACTGCTATATAACGTCACACACTTGAACCCATATATGAATATAAATACTGTGTGTTGACATAAATGTGTAAATATTTTTAAAAAGTTGAACACTTTTGTACATTTTTTAGTATTTTCTTGTAAAAAACAGTATCCCAACAGTATCAGTATATTCCGCTAGAGTGTTTTTTCCACAAATGACCAAAAAAAAACTTTAAAAATGCTAAAATATTTTAGGCCATTTAACAAATGCAAATAAAAAATATGAATCAAAACTGCCAAATAATATAAATAAAATATAAATACGAACTAATAACGTAATAAGTAAAGAAATATTTAGTAATATACTGTGTTTGTTCTTTGTGTAGTTTTTATATTTAAAATTTTCTTGCAAAAAGATCCTTATCACACAAATAGTAAGTTTTTCTTGACTTTTTTTTTCTTTAGCTTATATAAGCCAAGGTTTTAAGTCAACTGAGCATAGTTTATTTTAATTGAATCGTCAGTTTGAAGAAGGGAATAAGTCCAAAAAAATGACAAATTGACTTTTTGTGCTTAAAACAATCTCCAAGCTTTGCCCTACACATGGGTGAAAAGAGGGGGAAAATAACTAACCCCTATAGGGAGATATCGCCCCTTGAAGTTGTGAAATCGATATCCATAGAATGAAAATTCCATTACTTTTTTTCGATTTTCTCAAGACTTTATTTTTGGACTTATTCCCTTCTTCAAACTGACGATTCAATTGAAATGTGGGTTTTTTGCAAAGGAATTCTTTATGTGGTTTCTATCTGTCAATTATAAAAATTCTCACTTAGACAATATTCCTGAAATTAGTTACTAATATCTTCAAGGTAATCGTAAATTATTCCGTAAAAGTAAAACAATCTTTTGATAAATAGGAAGACAAGTAGTTTTCTGCAACATCCTATGTAATAATTTTAAACATCAATTGTATGTCTATAATTAAGATCTAGTAAAATTTTCGTCAGTAAAACCCTTACGAAATATGTCACAAAATGTAAATTCCTGTGTCTAATATAATAAAATTCAATGTATGTGTGTTTGTTGCGTGTCTTTAATACAAATCCACGGTTTTCTACCGATCGACACCAAAATTAGTATACATACTTAAAACAATTCCAGAAAAAACATAGGCTATGTTTTAAAGTTCTAGAATTGAGCATTTTAAGTGATTTTTGGAAGAATATTTTTCTAATAAATTGATGTTTTTTATGGGAATCACATAGTAAACGCAGTAATCGTTCAGAATTTAAAATGCTTGATTCGACACCTTTAACGCATCAAAAAAAGGTAGGAAATATATTGAAAATTTTAAAGAAAAAAAATCCCTATCTCCACCCACGTAAGGCCGGGCATATCAGCTAGTTGTATATAAAACCCAACTTTAACTCAAGTAACATAGGACATCGTCAAAACTTTAAACGCATTCATAATTTTTCTTTCCAAAAATCCATGTCTTTCTAAACATGCTACCACGTAGTCGTTTCCCGACAAAGTAAGAAAAATTTAAATTGCCTGAAGAAAAATATAACAAGCTCCAGTTCAGAAGAAGTAGCATCAATTTTTAAGTCGTGTAATTGAACTTTAATGTTCGCAAAATACTGATACACAGAACACAACGCTGTTTTCCCGGAACGACTAAAATCAATAATATCACTGTTATTTTCTTAGGAAATTAAATGGGATGGCGGACGTAGGGAAGAAAAACAAGTATGCTTCTATTTAAAGACTTCATTACTTTTAGTCGGAGGAAAAGAGCATGTAATGAAGCAAAATAAGGTTTTTGTATAGCGAATGTGTTGCGTTTTTTATAGAGGAGATATCTGATCAGTCTGATAGGTCCACCATGTTTGTACACGCTTGAATCGAGGTTAGGGTTGTAGTTAAGACCGTATACAGATTATTTCAAAACTCCATTTCACGACTTAGAAATCAATCATCAAAATATACACAATTCTCCAATTCTCTAAAAATGTTGATGGAGCGATACACAATTAAAGTGAAAACATCAAAAAAAGGTTATGAAAATAAACTTTATTTATGCCAGTTTAATTACTTTAAAATTAATCTAGGTTCGCTTGGGAAAACTGGGGAGGGAACCAGTTACATTTCTTAAACGCGAGTACACTGTAAAAAATCCTGGAATGTTCCATCAAAAACTGGGTTGTTGGGTTGCCTATTTTTTTTCGAAGTAGTGTTCCTGGAATATAACTGGAACTTTGCGGTGAATTTTTAAATGTTCCTCAAAAATACCAGTTATGAGGAACGTTTTAAAATTTAACTGTAACACGCTCCTGTTACTTAGTTGTAACATTATATAATTAAAAGAAGTTCCTAAGAAGTAATATTTCTGAGGAACATTCTGAAGTTTTATTAAGGCGTTCTTGTAATATACCAAGAACATTACTTATAAAACAATGGTCAAATCATCTACCCAGTTTTTTCCAAGGACCTTTCTGGGATGATTTTACAGTGTAAATTTTATCTAAAGTTAATGAATAACTTTAATTTAAAATATTAATCAAATGTGTATGAAAAAAGTAATCATTTCCATAACATGAAGCAATGTGGTTTGGAGAAGTTTTCGGATAAAAAAAGAACTAAAAACTCACGTTTGAACAATTAATGGTAACATACAGAATGACATTTTCAAAAATAAATCCATAACATTAATTCACACACTATATCTTTCAGTTATGTATCAATTTATAAATGGAAGAGACAGTATATGATAAACCACATACATTTTGAATTTTTAACATGATTAAAAATTAAGGCACCATCTTTCATTAAAGGCCGTAAATGGAGACTTAGGAAACCTTGGCATTTTTATCCCCAACTAAATATCCAGCCTGAAAAGCAAAACCTAAAGAAATGAGTTATTGGACTAAAGCCAGAAGTTTATCCAGACACTTAATAGAGGAAAAATAAACATATATTAAAATGCCGCCTGCCCATAATCTGAATTTTTGCAGCATATTCGGCTAAGAGATAATTTATGACAAAAAATTTTTCTTGTTGAAGATTTTTGCTTCGTTTTCTTTGCGCTCTTTTGAAGAATTGTTAATAAAAATATAATCCCTCAATATATTAACCGAGCGTATTCCACTGATATAGTGAGATAATTTAAAAATTCCCTATTCATCCCGAAAATATTTCACTTACTCGGTTTTAGGAGGGAAATAACTATTGGAGACCCATTATTTTGGAAAAGAAGCTCGTTATTGAAGATTTTATGCTCAAGGGTTTTAGTAATTGCATTAACTCTAAAACTGCACTCAATTCCATTCAAAACTTATTTAATGGAACAACCAGCTTTAAAATTGGAACTTTTTTCTAAGCAATAAAACTTTTACTTTTTGTGGTAAATATTGAAATTTAAGTATAAGAAAATTTTTTTATACTTTTATACTCTTTTATAAATTGAATTTCAAAACCTCAAGTTACGAGCCAGTTCGGAAGTAACTTCAGTTTTGTAAAATAGGCCTAAATTATTACTTCACACTTACCTTTTTCAAAAAGTATGTTTCCAATAGAATGAGATTTTTTTTAAAGATGTACTATAAAAAAATTAAAAAAAAAATCAATGAATACTACCAAGAGATAGAAGTTAAGTGTTTAGAGTTGCATTCTCACTTCGAAAAAAAATTGTAATTGTAAATTGTAACCAAAATTAGCAAAATCAGTACAAGAGCTTTTGTAGCTCCGAACTCTGATCTACACTTGATAATTAAAAGAGAAATAAATAAATACCCTCAATAAGGGATATCACCTCTTGAACTGAACACCACACTTTAATTTTTTCCATAAAGGTGGTCAACATTTTAATATAATTTCTATTTGTCTTCGTATTTTTTCTTATATAAACTTAGTAATAATACGAATTTTTTTATATCCAGTAGGTATGTATGATTGACGCTATTATAATTCATTGAAATAATTGAATGACTCATTCTTCTTCTATTTTATATTTTACTTTCCATTAAGCATTTTATTTTATGACATGTAATCAAAAACGAAGTGGAACTAAAATGCAATTTTTTAAGTTATATACTTCTTCACAGCTAAACAAGGAAATAAATATAGCAATGTTTTTTTAAACTTTGCAAAATTATTTGAATCGAATAATATTTTTTTTCCAATTGATGATATGTAATTGTTAATTTCCAGTAAAAAGTTAGGGGTTATAAAATATCAATAACCCTTGCAGATTTTGTAAATTTTCACAAATACACAACAAAAAATATTATTTTCCAAAATAGCGTTTTTACTTCGGATGTTTGAAATCCTTTTACAATGCATAGATGCTTTAGCAGCCTAGCCATTCACAGAACTTGTTATCCTTGAATGAAAAAGAATCCAAAATGTCCTCTACCTCTAATCTCACGAAAGTCATTAAGACCATAGCCTTACGCCACTCTACTCCAAACTCCGATCGCATCGAAATTAATTCCGAGAATTTAATAACTTCAGATAAACAACCGCTCGTTTTAAAACCTAAAAATGCAACAGGAAGAAAAGGCGCATCAGAAAGCGATACGGGCAGAAACACTTTAATAAAAGAAGTGGCGAGGGAATTTTTACTCCTCGGGAAAACTACGTAATTAAATGTTACAACTCTTTCTGTCATACTAAAGTGCTTCTTTTATAGCTGAACGATGTAATAACCTCAAAGACGTTAGGCTAAATACGATAGTCATCGCAAACTATAATGTTATTGCCTCAGTGATGAACGGCTGTTTTTATAATGTGCTTGATCATTACAGCATCTTCCCCAGGACTTTGCATTTAAGGCTTTTACGGTCTTGATTTTAATAACTTTCGGAGTGGAAACATGCAGGACTGATCAGTGGAGTGTTGGTTAATGTGAATATCCCTCGGTTTTGATATTTAAATAAGAATTTGTCGTGACTTTTGTGGGTTATGATTATGACGTGAATAATTTAACTACGGGAATTCTTTGCCGACGTCGAAGAACAGTAAAACCCCTTTTTACGAGCATTCCTTACTAAACGGGTTTTCGGCATTGGGAAGGCCAATTCAAGGGATTTGATTTATTTATTACCTTGAAATATCTGGAATTCTGATGAGAGTCAAGTTAAAAAATGTATAACGTTATTTTAAGTCGATTTATATCTTTCAGCCATGAAAATATGAAAAGATAGGTTCATTTTGAGTGTCTGAAGTAAGAAAATTAAAATTATAAAGAAAGCCATACCATCTAATATCTAATATATTTGCAGGTTTCAAATACTAACGTAAAATATTTCATGAACATATTCAGACTTAGACCCAATATTTCTATTAAATTTCATTGAAAAATTATGTCTATTAATTTTTTTTTCATTATGCTATTAATAAAAGGGGATCTATGAACCCATGGCCAAGCTATTCTTGTAGGTTTTTTTTAATTTTTTAAATCCAAAGATGAATGTTTTAGTCTCTCTATATTAAAAAAAAGTTACTGTCACCGCCGCTGCCGCCACCGCTGTTTCAGAAAATTTAATTTTTCTGCTCTTTGAACTCTCATATCGCAAAAACTACTTTACAGAAATTTATGAAATTTGAAATGTTTGTAGAGAAATATTTGGGGCAAATTCTCGAACAAAAAGCTAACTGATATGATAATAAGTTGTGGGGTATTTTTATGGTCCAAGTTGAAGTTTTTCTTTTTTCAACGCGTAATCCATTTCAGCGAAATCAATTAGCAGCAGAACTATGATTTTTTTCAGCTTATTACCCTGAAGTATGAAGATTTGCACTACATCGCCATTTTTTCGAATTTCGAATTTGGTTTCGAGTAATTAATTTTTTAATTTTCGAGATTTTGACACTTTTTCGTTTTTTTCTATCTAAAATAAAAACTAATCACGGTATCAATATGATTTTTTAAACACTTTTACTCTCATATTTTAGAAAGAAATTGGCGTTTCATTCTTTAAAAAATTCTGATTAGTTTTTGAATTATTAAGCATCAAAGTTTCATTTTTTTTCATAGTTTTAGTAGGTCTTTATTAGACGTGTTTAATGTTTATTGAATGTTTTAAATTTTATATTTGCCTGTTCACTAGATTTTTCACGAGCACGGATATTAAATTTAAAAGTTTTATAGGTGCTTATTTTTGCTCTAAGATTTATAGCGATATAGTATAAGTTGGTTTTACTCTGTTAAAACTAATAGAAAAATAGACATGGTCCACATATTTCTCAATCCTTATAGTCCTAAGCTACCTGAAATTTATGTTGAATCCTACGGAGAAATTATAGTTGCCAGGAATGAAATGATTAATTTTATAATTGACTTGCTGATATACTCGGGGAGGGGAAGGATTTTCAAACAGAATATTAAAATAAATAAGAATTATTTTCTCCCCTATATTCCTTTCCACGGCTTCATTTAAGGACAATAAGGTCAACTGCCTAACCACTAGCATTCTTCTTTGATGCTATACTTCCTTTAGGTATAAAAAACTTTGAAAACGCCACCTGTTTAGAATTAATGAGTGAAATCTCATTTTTAAGGAATTATATTTGCAAATTAGTAAAAAGTTGGGGGATACCATTTTTACTCCCTTTTTTAAGGTGTTATATATTTGTTCTCTTCAATATCCTTTGTTCACTCCATCTATTTCCCCAAATGGTAATGCATAGTTATGGCAAATTTTCCCACCTTTGCTTCTAAATTAAGGCAAAGGTGTATTATTGGACAGCGATTTCTATTAACATAATATTTATTCCCCCCTTCATCCAGCTGCTTTCGTAAATTTCAAAGGAAAATTCATAGCGTTCATTTATGCTCAGCAAAAATGGGTTTTTGAAATTTTTAGACCCCTTAAAGTTCGAATATTGAAAACTCGAAAAATTCCTTTCTAGATACTGTGGCTAGGTACCTTCCATTGAAGTTAAGAATTTCTAGGGTCATTTGGGACGGCTCAAAAATATAGAAAACACTCCAAGAACCCCTGCGGGTCAGAAAAAAATTAATTTCGAAAAATCCCTTCTTTGTGCGCATATACACCGTAGAGAGGCTGTATACGAGAGAGAGACGACAACTCGCTTAAAAGCGTCTCTGCGCATCCAGTTCTGTCCAAAATTCTGTCCAAACTGTTTCATGCCGCTTGTCTCGAGTCCAATGCTAATCCTATGCAGGGAACCGGCTGTGGCGAACAGAAAGCCTGTTTAGCGATCTGCGCGCGCTATACTGAGCTGTCGCCTCTCTCTCGTATACAGGTTCTCTAATACACCGTAAGGTCTTCTACCAAACCAAGTTTCGAGTCTTTATCCCCGGTAGATTTTGCTGTGCGTTGATATATGAATCGATGAGTCGGTTAATGGTAAAACTCTTTTAGTATTATAGATTATTCAGCTTATGACAACCCGAGAAAAAAATCCATTCCAAACAGCTCCATGTGTACATTGTACAACCTGTACAAAATCTTATCTCGAAGGCTATTCTCAGAACTGCTGATAAGAGGTGTAAACACGGAGTAAAACCTATCTAACCGAATTAAGAACTAAGTAAATTGTCTTTTCATGTAACATTCATCGGTTTGAAGGTTGAAGCCTCTAATTACACCATTACTCTTCAAACGCCCCTCAGTGGTATCGACTGGGATAGACAAATATTTAACTTGTGAGTGGAAATACTTTGTTTTTGTACAGAGGAGGGGAATGTTTGATCTTTAAATAAACCTGTGGCGGGGAGATCATTTATTGCCTTCAGTTAACCAGAAGCTTAAATACAGCTTCTGGGAATTATGTAAAATTACGGTTCATCGGTGTCAGTTTATTATTTAAATCAATAATAATTTTTTCACGCTGATTAAGTGTCTGTAAAATTTTGGGAATTTATGAACGGAGTTTTGCCTGATGAAGAACTGGTTCATTACTTCTACTGGATAAATTAATTATCCATCTCGTTTGGTTAAGAAACACTTCAGTTAAGTTAAAAAGGAAAAATTCTTATGGCAATCAAGGATAATAATCAATATTTAAGCTTAATGAACTAAGTTTGTTCCTACGCAAATCATGAATATATTTATGGAATAATAAGGAAATGGCTTTCTATTATTTTACTGAATTCAGTTTCATTGTTAAATTGATTAAAATTATTCAAATGTAGATACTGTTATAAATGTAGATTATTATTGCTACACAAAGGATGAGCTGACGTATAGTTATTTTTAAAACTGCAATAATTCTAAAAGCTACATTTTAATACCAAACGTTTTAAAAATGTAAATCATTTTAATCCATAAAATGGTTTATTCAATAAAAAATTCTATGCATAATGTCTCTTTAAATATATATATATATAACATATATTTTGGTTCAGTTAAATTTTGTGGCAATGCCACGAAAGTCTTAAGAAATCCCCCTGATACAGTGCGCAAAGAGTTTAGCTTCTTGTTGTTGTCTGATCAGTTGCAGCAAAGCAAAGTGTGTTTTAGGATTTTTGAAAGTTTTTGAAGGTAAATGTTCAAACCTTTTAACCTACCATTAACTATGAGACTTTGATTTTGTTGGCATAATGTACACTAAAAGATCAGTAGTTTCTTATACTGCAGTCGTTTTTTAGCTATCCATGTTTTATCGGTCAGTAAAAGGGTTCATAGTGCAAGCTGGTGTGTCGGGTATTATGGAACACTATTATGGAACACTATTATGGAACGGTATTATGGAAATTTACTTCCTGCCATCAACTAAAGGACAGGAAAACAAAGATGCTGAAGCATCTTAAGCTAAGATATTTTGTAATGAAAAATTTTCCGAAGATCAACGAGGAGAAATCCAATGTAGTAGCTGTTTTCTATGGGCTCATCTTGACTGTACTGGAGCAGAAAAAGACGATTATGTTTGTGACTATTGCAAATAGACTCATGAACAAAACTATTTGAACGTTAATTGTTAAATATATTGTTATAGTTATGATAAACTATGTTCTCTAAGGTTTAATTAGTTTTCAATAGCTGTAAATCCAACTGTTCCATATTACCCGACTATTCCATATTACCCTCCATTTGAAACTTTTTCTTAAACGGTTAAAGTACATTTTTTGATTACAAAAAATAAATGCTGATTTATTTGACCATTGGTCCTTCATTGTCATTAGTTATAGTATGTACTTAAAATGATTCAGCGGATTTTTATTAAAAACTAATAGAGTTATTCTTAAATATAAAAGAGGGATCCATAATACCATCCTCTCCTCTACATCATAAAACAGATTACATATATTCACCACAAACCTGATCTAAGGTTAACCTGGGGTCAAGCTTTGTTGCCAATTCTTATTGACTTCAAAACTTTTTCCTTCTACAATTGCCAACTATAGGTTTTGATTTCAGGTTAACATCATGTTAGGTTAGTAGTGAATACGGCCGTTAGTTTAATGCTTAATATTTTAATGCTACTACTACATTTAATACCTTAAAGCTACTACTACATTTACTACATTTAATACATTAATGGTACTACAACATTTAATACCGTAATTCTACTACTACTACATTTAATACCGTAATGATACTACTCATTATTACACAACGTATTAAAATGAATACTTCATCGTAAACGTTAGTTAATAGAATAGAAGTACTCTTGTTAATATTATAATCTTCGTTAAGTTGAAAGCCTGAATTTTTCTAAATAATATTTTCCCTCTAAACGTTAGGTATTCTTCTAATTTAACTTGTCATGCTGAAAATTATTTATCTCGAAAAATTTTTGAAGTTTATAACTTATTTAAAAAAAGGGAAAGTAGATTTATTGAATTTGTGTGTGAGAAATATAATTATTTTATACTTTTGTTATATAATACTTTAAACGTTTAAGACGAAAGCAACTTCATACTTTTTATTACATCGAATTTATACTTCGCATCACGACCTGGCTATTTCATTGACCCTCCACCAATCAATCGGAGTAAGTTTTTAAAACCTCCCTTCGTCCCACAGAATTCCCAAAACAGCAAATCCTCCGAAGAACAACCCCGGAATAAAGTATGATCAAAGAACGCTTAGCGCACTCTCTCTTTTGGAAGGGCGTTTATTTTTCCCGTGGAATGTCAAGTTAACGCCTGAACACACCGTAATGGTGGTATTTCTGTAACTTTAAAGCAGTTGACAATGGCAGCGAAACAGATAATTTGTCAATGTCAAGCGTCGAGTCGTGATTGGCCGGGCAAGAACAAAAATGAACCGCTCGCTCTATCAGAGAATCGGCGGATAGCTCAATAGCAGGAGGGTATAATCGTGACTTATCTGTAACCGCCTTTGTTTGGAACTCAAAGCCACGGTTGCAGATAGAATTGGGCTCCCTTTGTTTAGGCTCGTTCTCTCTTGTTTTGGGCAATCTTTTTGGGAGTATTTGATCATAAGCGGGTAGATTTCCTTTGTTTTGTGTGCTACCTGAATTAAAGGTAATGAGGTAAAGGATTTTCGGAGAAATGATTTTGAGTTTTGAGAAAAGGTGAGGGGGATGTCAGTGCTCGAATACGAAGTTTGAATTAACGACGATTTGTTTCTTTTTAGAAGAGTTCTAAGTAATGTTGAAAAATGTAAGCAACTGGTTTAATTTCGACAATGCAATACCCGGTTCCGAGCATGTAATTTATGCTCAACTTAAGCTAGATTGGCACTTAAACTAAGTGATAACTTAATTTACTTTTTATTTGTGAATTAAGTTGAGTTTTTATTAATCCTTTCAGACCTAGAGATGCCTCAAATTTCCCTTTGAATTCAATGGAAATCTCAAAAGGCTTCGAACTTAAAGGGTTGATTGATGCATTTTAAATGACGGATAGTCATTTTAATTTTAGACAAGTTTTATTTTTTAAATCAAATTCTTTATTTTCACTTCAAGAAATTATAAAAATCATGATCTTATTGAATCTCAATATTTTAAGTCCCAGAAAAAATAATATAAAAAATTGCCCCGTTCGAAAAAATCACTACATTGGCAAATTTTTCAGGGTATTTTTAATGGGTTAAAGGGTAATTTCAACATTAAAATCTGCGCACCTGCATATCCTCAGAGGAATTTTCATTTGAAAGATACGAATAACTATTTGACTCGTGGGGAATATCCAAAAATCATGGGAAATAGCCAAATTTTAGCTAGTTGGTTTATATGAATTTCTGAGAATAAAATGATGTATTGATCATTTAATGGTGTCAAAACCAAAAAATATTGTATATTTTGTCTGATAAACCATTTATAAATCATTTAAATGATTATACTCAAAATAAACGCTCCAATTGTTCACCAGTCAAAATGACTGCTATGGCGGTTCTAGGTAGACAGGTTAATATCTCCGAAACTTGTACAAATATAGAAATACAAATATACAATATACAAATACAAATATTGACAACCAACAACAGGCGTGAAGCCCAACTAGGTTGGTCCACCAACTCAAACTACCAACCCCCAGTGTTTGTCTATTTTATCCTTAAACTCATTTACTCCATTGGACATTACTATAGATTCTGGCAACCCATTCCATCCATCCACAACCCTGTTGTAAAAATAATGCTTTCTGCTTTCCCTGTTTACATGTGCCTTGTTCATTTGAATCTGTGACTCATTGTTCTATTATCTGTACTTAAGTCTAGACCCTCTGTATCCTCTTGCTTTATCATTTTAAATAGTTGAATCATATCCTCCTATCCCTTCTTTTCACTAGAGTGAACATATTTAACTTCTGTAAGCGCTCGCCATAATTTAAACTGGTTATACCCTTGATCTTTTTTGTAGCCCTATGCTGTACTCTCTCAATTAAATCTATGTCTTTCCTCAAATATGGAGACCAGAATTGAATTGCATACTGAAGATGAGGCCGCACTAAAACTCTGATCAGAGGCAAGATTTCGTTCCCTGTCCTTGAAGAGATAGTTTTCCTAATATATCCAATATCCTATTAGCCTTTTTATTAACAGATGAGCATTGGTGTTTCATTCCAAAGTTGCTTAAGAAATATTTATTTATATTATTTCAGACATAAAATGGAAAATGATAAGTTCAAAAAGTATAGGAGGCATCTAGGTACATCATAAGAAAATTTCAAAAAGCATTATCATAAAAAGCACATTTTCGTTTTAAGGTTTTGTAAAATACCCTAATCAACATTTTTAAACGAATACTGAAATCGTTAAACAAATACGAACATTTTTTCCTAAAATTCCAAACTTATTATGTAAAAAAAAATTTCATAAAATTGATTTCGAAATATCAATAAAAATCCTCCCTTTGAATTATATGCTAGAAAAATGAAATAAACTTACAATAAATGAAGAAATAATTCTGATTTATGGAAAGTTACGATAATCATCTTGATTCCAAACAGAGAAAGTATAAAAATCATCTGATAAGACTTAAATTCTCTTTTTGTATTTCAATCCAATTAGGGATTAATTTCCACTTTAGAATATCTCACTGGGTTCTTGATTCCTATCTTAGAAATATTTCAATTCTAATCAGTTTAATAAATCCTTGTTTTCTTCTAAGTTTTTCGAAATGAATTAAATAGGAAACTTGTTACTATTGATTATTCGTATAATAAAATTATTTTGAAATCTTTTCAAAATTTAAATAGTTTTCCCCCAATTCTTAAGTATTTATAAAAGGAAGAACAAACACAAAATAAAATATTATTTTTAATTGCATTTAGCTTTTAAATAATCGCATAATAGTTATAGAGCAATATTTTTATAACTAAATTATATTTGGTTTAAGTAATTAGTGTATATTACTAGTAAGTACTAGGTAATTCGTGTTATTAAATCTGTTTAGAATTTCCGTGTTTTTAAATTTGGATCGAAAACAATATAAAAACACATTTTTCCCGCCTTTGTAATATTTATCAACACTTCTACAAGACTATATTTTCTCTTTTAAGACAATTAAACACGATTAAGTTATTTACGCAAGAGAATTGCGAAACATCAAACCATGTAATTAAAATCTGAAATAAATTGCCGTTATATCGTATATTGCCATATTTCTGAACAAAATAGTTTCCCTTAAAAGCCGGGCAGTTATAAAAGCACATAATGCGAATCTGAGTTTGTTTCGTAACTAAAGTAGTAATTCGTTTCTAGGGATGGAGGTTGAAAGGAAAAGCGAACAATTAGCAAGTATTTCTGAGTACCCAGTCAGAAATACTTAAGTTAGTTAATTTAAGTATTATTAGTTGCGAAGTTTGAAGGGATCGAACATTTCGAGTTCCCTTTTCTACACAACAAATTTTTAACACAGGAATCAAAAAATTATTTTCTAAATGCAACCCTTCCTTAAATTTTATTCCTTAAATGGCATCGATTTCATGAAGATATTAAACATTCTTAGCTGAATACAAATTTTATAAAATATATAGCATCTTCCTCTCTAATTAAGAAGATGTAAGGAATTGTGAAAGTCCTTCTTGAAGTTTTTCTTGCGGTACTGAGTAAAGATTAGAGGAAGCCAATGCAAACAAGGTTTGAAATAACGACAATTTGTTTCTTCGGAAAGATTCAAAAAGGACTGTGATAATATGAAAACCGTAAGAAACTTATTTAATTTCAACGATGTAAGAATATTGTACGTTTGGATAATTATTTATTGTTTAGTATAACTAGTTGGTGTTTCTGCTTAATAATTTCAAAGCTCCAAATTTCTTCATCTAGTAGTCTATACTTTAATTAATTTAAACATACAACATTCTGTACCTTAATTTAACTTGGCTAATTTTAAGGGATTACAAATTAGATGAAGGATTTGGCATCTATGCGTTATTTAATGGCTCGATATATGAACTGTTTCCATTTAATTATTTTAACAACAGTTTCATGGTGTATCGATATTGACTTTGTATCAAAACAGCTTGTTAACGAGGAAACCTAATTTCATAGTATCGCCCCATCACAAAACTTGTATTATTATTTTTTTAACTATTTCTTAGCTAATTCTATCACTAAATTGTTGTCTTTGTATGAAATTTAGAAAATCTGGTAGTTATGTAAGAAAGATACCTTTAGATAATGAATCAAACAACACGATATCCTGAAATGTAATAATTTATTTTAAATATCATCCATAAATCCAAGCATTATTAACCCATTACTGCCTGACGTCCCTTTTTAGGGACGTTTTTTAAAAATCCTCTTATTTCTACAAAAACTGTTCCTTTGAATCAAAATTTGCACTGATGTATCTCTGATCTTCATAGAACATAAAGAACACAAGAAGAAAGCAGAATTTTAAAAAAATTTCACATTTTTTAAAGTTGGAAGATAGAATTTTTCAGAAAAGTAAGTGCTTTTTTAAAAATTTTAAAAGAAAAAGCTTAAAAATCCTAGTTGTTATTTTAAAAAAAATTCAATGCCGATATATATTACTGTTTATACATTAAATCAGTTGGGGTGTTTTTTTATTTTTCCAAAATATTTTATCTTGACCTTATTTTGGACCCTCGAAAAGCGTCCCTAAAAAGGGACGTCAGGCACGAATGCCCCCGTGGTTTTCCCCATAGTGAAATGCTAGTGTTTCCTTTATTTTTTCATAAAAACGCGTTTGATTCTTATGAAATGAATTAAATAACTGATATTTATAAGATTACTTTAATTTTAGCAAATAAATTTATTATTTTTGTTTATTTTTTTTTTGGCAAATACTGTTATTTCTGCTAAATTAATGGAATAAAAAGTCTTAAATTATAAGGAATTAATTAATTTATATTAATTAAAAGGAATAAATCTGTTATTTTACTATATTTATTACTTATGCAAATATATTCCGGTTATATTTTAATTAAAAGTTTAATAATTATTAGTTATAATGACTTTTTGTCATTAAAATTGCCAAAAAAGTCGCTTTTGTGATAAATTTTCGGCTTTTTTTTCTAATTAGATGTTGCTAATCATTGTGTTCTATACTGCAGATCAATCTATATCATCTTCCTTGCTAATGCACATCCCACTAATGCCTGATTTTTGGGGAGAAATTCGTGTTCCGCACAATTAAATTAAATAAAATGAAAAAAGTATGGGCATTTGAAAGACTTAAACTTCACAAATTGAGATATTCTGATGGATTTAAGGTGTGTAAAAGTAATTAATACTTAATATAGGTAATATATAAACAAAGAATGCCTTTTTCAATTAAAAACCTTAATTAATTTGCAATTAACATAGATTTGGGAGGAAAAAACGTGTTTTAGAGCATGAAAATTGCTCCAATTACGTTAATTAGGGTTATTTTTACAGTTAATTGGATAAAAATTTAATATTTTTTGTTCATATTCATGTTACAGTATGGTTCCGATCACTTTTGCTGCACTTAAAAAGGTAGAAGATGTTTTTGAGGCTTTAAAAAAGTTTTCTTCCATGCGTTTACTATAGAAAAAAACAACGGGGGCATTCGTGCCTGACGTCCCTTTTTAGGGACGTTTTTCAATTTTGGTGTAGAAATTAAAATTTTAACCTGGAATTTTTTTCACTATTTTTCCAGTTGTTTTGGCGCTATTTACTATGTTTTTACCAAATATTTAAGAAAAATAAAAAGTTGGGCATTAATGGGTTAACAATGCCCGCGTATTTAAAGGCAAAGTGACAAATCCATTGCCATAATAATCTATACTAATCATGTCATAACAACCATCCATAAATGCTAGATAAAAACAACGAACCCTATCCATACCTCTTCAACAGGGGGCTTGGACACGGACAGAGGGGTGTTTCTGATTGCCGAACATCAAACTGGTAAACTACAACAAGCCCCAACACCCAGAACTGATTAGAAGCAAAACAAAAAAAAATTATAATGTTATTATTAGAGTTAAAATTACAGTTAACCCCAGCAGATCAAAATTGAAAAAATACAAATACACGAGTGGGATCGCGCAAATGCATCTGATATCCATAAATGCCATTGAATTTATCACTTTGTTCCTCTTACTTTGGGCATTAATAATGCCCTATTTTTATAACTTTGCCCCTAATATAACCAAAAATAATATCATTACAATTACCAAGCACTTTTGTTTCATGTATAGGGTATCTCGTTAGGTACCATATTTGATGAATTTGAAATAAATTTTGCGAGTAACACAATTAAAGCATTATCTTTAATTGTGTTTACTATATTAATTAAATACACATTTGTTGTGACTAACTATTGTATTCAGATAAATTAATTTTCCTCTCTAAAGAGAAATTATAATTTGAAAGAGAAATTCTATCAAACTTAAGACTAAAAAGGAAATTTAATATTTCATCATACACTTTGTTATTTATCCCATATACCTACACAAAATTTCGCAAATTCAAACAATAGCGCCCACACTATAAAACCCTCACATCCATTCGTTGCATAAGCTCTCTGCACTTCCTTTTGGATGTTTATGTGCTCAATATATTATATTTTCACATCAAAAAATAAAAAGTGAGATTAGAAAAGGAGCCCTAATCCTTCCATTTCTGCTACGATCCTGAAAAGGCTTCTAATTAGAATGATTTGTACCGCTTCAAAGAGCTTAAGCCCCCCCCCCTGTACAGCTGATGGAGGATAGAAGTGCAGTATTATAATGGGAACAAAAACAATGCTTCGTCAGTTCCTATTGTTATAATGTCTTTCAGAGGAAAAAGGATTAGGATGTGAAATAACTCTAAAGCAATTAATTGGAAACTTGATAATTTGTTTGAGATGGAGTTAGGATTGCTTAATTAATAAGGGGTTGTTCTAAAGGTACGCGTCACTTGCTACGCAGTCGGGGCCTTGATTGGAAAATTGTGTTATTATTATTCTTTGTTCAGGGAAGGATTGGAGATATTTTGTAATGTAAGATTGGAGATATTTTGTAAGAGTCTTTCATTACTGTCTGTTTCATTGAAGATTTTCATTATTTCTAACGATCTAGTTTTGAAATTTTTGTCATAAACAGTCTTTAATTTGTGAAAATTTTCTTTGTGTTTAATTTGATAGCGTGTTTTCCAAAACGTATGATAGTTAGCTTAATTGATAGTTCTCTTATGTTCTGATAGGAAAAATCAGAATTGTGTATACTCTGCATTAGTTTTACCTGTTATTTTGGTGACACAGATTAAAATTGTTTATTCAAAATATGGGACAGTATACGTAAGTATTCAACGTCATGCACTTACATTCCCTTAAATACGTTATACGTAATACCTATATAAGGCATGTTATTAAGCCAAAATTAATATTTATAAATGATTATAGTCATAAAAGCTGTTATAAATATTACATTTTTGGCCAATACCTCTAAGGGTCAATTTGTGACTCAAAGTTCACACTCAGTTTTATAATTAATTTTAAATGGTTGATTTTTAAGTAAGATAACGCGTATTTTTGCAAATAAAATTTTGAAAATCTAACGCATTAGTAAAATCATCAATTATTTCAGTATCTCCAAAAATAATTCAAGGAAACATGCAGTTCCAGCTATTGAATTATTTCAACGTTTTATAAAATTAATTTCCTAATTAAAGAAAGTAAAATTATCTCACAAATTAAAGAAACTTCTCTTATAATTAAACAGGCATCATTTATATTTACCAAAACCGTAGCAATCATCCCCGACAGTTAATTTATAGAAGTTGTACCACCAAAACATGCATAAATAACAACAATATCGAGATTAAAACGCCTAACACTACATGATGCTCTTAATATAATCCTAACACCTGCGCAGCAAAAATAATCACTTTCTTCCCAAAACAATATATCCATCAAGATTAATAGTTCCCAAGGATAAATAATTACTTTCAAAAAAGGAAGAAATTAATGAATCTGGGCAGTATAAAAATCTGAAGATAATCACACCCGAATAATGATACAAATCAGGAACTTATCGCAAACAACCTCATTATCCCCCTTTACACCTATCGATAAATATCCCCTACTCCGCCCAGCGTAAGGTCGGATTTACATGGAGCCATTAAGTGACGAGACCAGTTGAAACTTCCCTATACAGGGTGCGTCAAAAGGTGGGTACTAAACTTGGCACGCAGGTCTGCTATGGCACGTTAAACTATATTTTCATAAAAGCCGAGAACATAAACTGTGTCTGCTAACTGGCAATGTGTTCTCCGGTGAAAGGACACTGCTTAACTCTTTTATTCTATGAATAACCTCAATGGAATCGTCAGTTGGAAGAAGGGAATAAGTCCAAAAACCAAGTTTTGAGAAAATCGGGGGGAAATCTATAAGTAATGGAATATTCATTGTATAACCACCAAATATTTACCAAAGAAATCATCAAAACAAATACAAGTATATTCAAACCTAAACTATTTTACAGTCAAAATAAGTTGATGGACTTATTCCCATTCCTACTTTCTGATGAAAAAATCTTTAAAACCCTTAAACTCACATTTAAATTATATTTCTTTTTAGTTTACACCATAAAAGGGTGAAATAAAAAGAAGAAGACATATAAAATTCAAAATTATAGTGAAACTGAGTTATTAAAGCAGTATCAATTGAGTGATTGAATATGAATGGAGTAAAACATTCCCTGCTTAAAAAAATTTAAATTAAGAGAAATTTTTTTAACTTAGTTTACAGAACAAAGAATGTGAAAAGAAAGACAATTTAATTCGAAATTAACTTAAAAAGTACAATGAATGGACATCGATTTCACAACTTCATCCCAATAGTGGTTAGTTATTATCCCCTCTTTTCAACCATTTGTGGAGCAAAGCATGGAGATTGTTCTGAGCACAAAAATCAATTTGTCATTTTTTGGACTTATTCCCTTCTTCAAACTGACGATTCAATTATTGATACACGTTTGGTGATAGTACCCCTGAAACCCTCTGTAAACTAAATGTCATTAAATTTTGCCGATAATTAGCAGAGAAAATCACCTCTATTTTCACTTTCAATTTCTTTTCAACGATTTATCAGACAATCTTTAAATTAGAAACTGATTTTCTCTGCTTATTATCGACTGAATTAAATGCAATATAGTTTACTTTTTATAGTTAGAGTATAGTTGAAATATAGTTTGAATTAATTAAATATAGTTTTTGGGGGCTGTTCTCCTCAATTATTTAATGATATCAGTTTCCCGTCGAATAAAAAAGTTAAACGTTGTCCACTTTCACCGGCGAACATTGTCCTCTAGAGGACAGTTTTCATTTGCTGACAAGAGTTCCTAGAAAATCTTGTTTGTCATTGAATGACAGACCTTCATGCTAAGTATGGCAGCAACCTTTTGAGAAACCTTGCTCTGTAAAAAAAATCTAGAACGTTACTTAAAAAAACTGGGCAGTAATTTTTTTAAAGTAATGTTTCTGTAAAATACTGAAACGTTTCACAGAAATACCAGTAACCTATCTGTGAAATATCAGGATCGTTACTGTAAAATACTGAAATATTCCGCAGAAAAATCAGAAAGCTATATGTATCTCATATATGTCTTGTTCTTTCAGGTGACAAACAAGTATTCAAAATGTGGCATATTATGAACCACGGGAGGTACAGTTGGAAAAAAACGACTCAGTTGTGATTTCTGGCGAAATAGTTTTTGATAAAAATGAATTAATATCTTAAGGGGTCGTAACCGTTGCCGAATGCATACCGCAAATGCTCTTTCTCGTTCGTTTTATCAAAAACTATTAGATAAAATTGATTGAAATTTTGATTTCCTACATAAAATTACTACCAGAATCGATTAACATAAAAAATTTCACAATTTAAAAAACATTTTAAGTTTATTTAAAAAAAACTTTTTTTAATCAATCTGGATGAAACTGGGTATTTAAAGGTTTAGGGAGATGGCCTTTCAGAAAAACTAATAATTATATTGGGGGTCCCCATTCGAAAAAAAGTCAGTGTTTCATTTAATATGAAGACAATCCCCTAAGGACTCAAAATTTTTTTGGTAAAAGAATACTTTAATTAATGAAAAACGACCCCTCTTTTGTCTTCTTAACCCAAGTGGTTTGCCAGAAATCGCAACTGAGTCGGTTTTTCCCCAACTGTACCGATCTACGAAGATTATACTTCCTAGTTTAAGAATCATTAGTCGCGGTTCTTACACCTCATCTAAATAATTTGACTCTTTTAGTGATGAGCTTGAAAACAAAAACAATCAATGGTTGCCTGTCCGCAAGGATTCAGAAACGTTTCAGAAATGAAAACCATAATTTTCCAGGAAAGTGTTAAACTGCTGTAAAAACTCATAAAAAGCAGAAACGTTATTAATATTTTTTACAGTGTGTATATTGTGTATATTACCTAAAAATGACGACATAACTACTTATCAAGGGACAAAGTACCAATGACAGGACCAGATTCTAAAATCGATGATGAAGCCGATAGGAAATTTACAACCGTTTTCCACATGATGTCCCGTTTGCGTCGCTCAAATATCTGCATGTAAATAGGGCCTAATGAGTAATACTTCACTCCCGATACGTTAACAAGACAAATTGATTTAGCACACACTCTGTTGTAAAACCAACCTTCCCCTCTGAGGAATTAATAATAATGTGAACACGCGGAAGCTCTAACAAGGACAAATGTGCAACATGCCGACTAAACTGGTAATTTTCTCTTTACGCGCGATGAACACTGATTTTATTACGATTTGGGCGTGTTGCAGAGGATAAGAGTGCTCGTATTCATAACAAGAAGTGCAGATCTAGAAGCAATATCGCATGGAGTGAATTCGGCAAGGGTAAATTTAATGCGGACTTTTGGGTTCTATTGCAAAATATTTTGGTTAACAGTTATTTTATTGGTTTAACAATTATTATTATGATTCATTGTGAGTTTATCTTTAAACATTAGTTGTTTAATCCATAAAAATTTAGGAATGGAATTTAATGTAATGTATCCATTCTCTACACATATTTTCTATATGTATTGTGTAATCGTAAATTAAAGGAATAAGGAATTGAAGAAAATGAAAAATAAGAACAAGAACATTTATTTGTTTTCAATTATTACAAAGAACAAATGACACAAAAACAAAAGCACAAAAGCAAAAATGTACATTACAAAAAACACATATATGTACTATAAAGAAAACAAGGAGAAAAAAATTATTAAAGTTGTTTGAGCTACTCAGGGGTCAACGCAGTGACCCATATGAGTAACTAATAAATAGGTAAAATTAAAATAATTTTAAATAAATATAATTATATTTGAAGATATTTAACTAAAAAAATTACACTGAAATTCAAGTGACCACCGCAAGGTGATGATAGTTGGAAATTTTACACAGAAATTTATGAAGAAGTTGCTACTTTTATATTGAAATTTTTGAAAATGTAATTTATTGTTTTAATTTATTTGAAAAAAATTATAAAAATGTAAAATCTATAAAAAAACTATACTTGAATTTATAAGAAAACTGAATAAAATAAATTGTGATACCCTACCGAAATCAATTTTTTATTATTTTTATGTTTTACAACTCCACGTATAAAAACATTTATCCTTCTAATCTGATAATGAACATATCATTATGTTTAGAGGCATAAAAATCTATGTGTAAAAACTGTTATGCCAAAATAAAAATACAAATTATTCTATTTTCTTTAATTGAATACAAATGAAATAGTTATTATTAATCAAGTTATTATAACTTTTAAGCAACAAAACATTTGAATCTACCATATTAATGTTTTGCGCAAAATGACATAATCTGTTTTACCTCCTACAAAGGTAAGAAATATATAAGTTCATTTTTAATTCTCTTAAAGCATTTATTGCTGTTATTTTGTATCATTAACCTGATAAAAAAGAGAATAATCTTTATTCAAAACAAAAACGTTCATAACCTACAAATACATTATTAAAAAGCCCCTTCCTGAGATTCGTTTGAAATTTAATTTTAAGACTTGGGTTTCCAAAATGTAATTTATTATGAATATTTTTATTCCTAGCGAAGGATATTTTTCACTAAAGAAGTATATTTCAAGTACGATCATTTATGGATAAATGAGTTTTCAGTATTTTGAAATATTTCCAGGTAATACACTAAATTACTTGCATTTCCCTTTTTTCGATATAGATTATTTCTCTCACCTTGCGTTCTTTTCAAGTATGATAGAAATGTGAATACATTCAAAGTTTATGCAATTTCCAACACTTCAATTTCAAACTTCATTTTTTCTCCTTTCTTTTTATCAAGCTGATAGATCCCATTTTTCGTAGAATATTGAAAGAAAGATGGTTTACGTGTTTTTCCTATCATAAATGAGAATAATTTGTTTGAATCATAACTCCAAGTGCTAAAATTGATGCATTTCATACAGGCATGCAAACTTCAGAGTGGAAGAGTATTTTTTGTAAAAAATACGTCTGTAAGGAATTTTTTTAAAAACATGTATGTAAATATGTTTAAATTTCAAAATCAGGTAAGGTATACTCTTAGGTAAGAGGTCATGCTAAATTCATTGTGACGTTTTACTGCGCCCCTAGCGGCGAAATAGGGATAAAGAATGAATGATAATAAAGAATAATACTTTAAACTTTTGTCATAACATTAACCCTCCGTCGGTCGCAACTGTACTTTTTCGCACACCTCATACATTTTCGCTCGTCGTTTCGTTATTTTGGGGGTTAGAAATCTGAAATTCCTGGTAGTCTCCTATCTTTACAGGATGTATGGCGCCAACCAATTCATTAAATTCGCGCGCTTTGTTTAGTTTTGTTTTCACCATAATTTCACTATTTGACACATTGCGAACGATCGTGTTTCAATTCCTTTGGGTACGTAATATTAATTTTTGGAATCCCTTATGCTTATTTATTTCTTTTATGAGTGTTTAGAAGTCAATATTATTAAATTTTCCTAAATATGTATGTAATTTTTCTAATTATTTTTGATTTATTGTGGTTGAACATACACCTACAAAATCGTACCTTATACACCTACCTCGCCAAAAACAATGTTGTGCAATTTGCAAATCTACGTTTACTACCTCTAAATTCACAGTTTATAGCTAAAATATTGTATTTTGGAGTTATTTTACAATAGCTACAGGGGACTGTCAGCGGTCAATTTGCCCAGTCTAGGACCTGCAAGTATTACCTGTAAAATTTTTGTTTGTGAATGGTTGTTATCTGGACATGAGTTCAAAAACAATAATTTAGTATTAATTATCCCTCATGTTTCACATCATTAAGTATATCTTTTGACTAAGGTATTGAATTATTTATCCCTATGGTGCAAGTTTAATTTTATGCTATTTTTAATTTTTGTTCTTAATTACTTAAAACAAATATCAATTTTTTTATGTCTGAATAATACTATGAATATATTTTATTGTTTTTTAGACTCGATCATTGAAATTAAATGGTAGAAAATTGCGATTCTTTCGATTGTGCGTTTTGGCACATTGCGACCGAACACGTCAGTTTAATATTGCGACCGACGGAGGGTTAATTGCAAAATCATAAACAACTTACATAAAAATATTTCAAGGAAATATCTTAAATATTTGAGGAGATATAAGGATGTTTAAATATCTTTATTTCAGGCCTAAAAAAATTACAAATTTGCGAGTTTTACAGTGTTATCGTGTAGTTATGCATATTTTTTTAGTTAAATGAGACAAATTTTAGAAAAGTCAAAGACACTTCCACATGAAGTTAATTTTCAAACCAAGCTAATAAGGAAATGTAATTTCTTTTAGCAAAATAAGTTATTAGAAATGAAAAACGAAGAATCCTTTAGAAGAAAAAAGTAATGAATACTATGAATACCTATTAAAATGAATAGCTAAATGTCTTAAAACCAAAGGAACCAAGTTTGGTTATTTTGTATATGGTATGTTTTTAGTTGAGTGTATCAATCTACAGTTAGCGTCCTATACAAAAGTATCAAAACTCACTCAACCTCAGATTTAAAAAAATATTTACACTTATCAATCAATATATCCTCACCACCTTCAAAACCGCTTCAAACTACCACCCACACTATTCATTTCCGCAAAAGCAAACAATCAAAGTCACAGTTACAATCCAGCTCAAACCCCTTAAAGGCGAGTTTATTACGAAAAGCTTTAATACACGTATTTCCCAATGAACGAGCCAACAACGCCGCATCACCGCTTCCCCGTGTATGGACCGTTATGATTTGGTATACCGTATACCGCACTATTTAAACCCAATCTGCATCCCCTGCATGTGAAATGCGGTATTAATGAAACGGGACTTCATACACACAGAGGGCAGGTAATTTTATCCGCGACGCCATGTTGTTTGATTACCTGGCTCTTAACTTGGCAAACTCTGCGCTCGGCAACCTTGTTACTGGTAATGAGCTGGCTCTTTGTTTGTCCGATAGACATCATAATGGTTCTTAACGGATTTAGGAGGATAATGGAGTTACCTTAGAGACAGAGTTTAAAGCGTGTATTTTCTAATGGAGTATTCTGGTTTATAGAAGGGGTAACAAGTCAAGCGTGTACTAAAGGGGATGGCATTTTAGATTTATTTTTGTTAAGAGAAATAATAAGAGACGAAGAGGTTGAACTTAATTTGGGGTTGAAGATTTAATTTGCGGTCAATCCGATTAAATTCAAATTGAGTGAGTTTTTTCTATCATATTTCAAAGGAGATATTTTTTGACTTTCATTCTTCAAAACTACATAAATTCTATCAAAAGTTATTCCATGGTTTGATTATATGATTGAAAAATTATCACTAAGTCACCATTTGTATGAAACTGAAATTGTCTTCTTTTTCTATTGACATTTTATTCTAGGAAGTTTAATATTTTAAATTACGAATAACTTAATGATAAATTATTGACTGAGACGTTTTTAATTACTGTACACAACGTAAGGGCAACGGGGTACGAAAGATCAGTGATGTGATCAAGAGCAATGCTGAAGATAAGGAAAGACAAGAGAAAATGATATTGTAAAGAAGATAGCCTCAATGTGGAAAACGGATACTAAGGGTAAATAGTTGTTGAAGGGCATTGACAGGCACAAGATACAAGTGATGCCAAAGAGAAGACAAGAGGCTCAAGAGCACGAGGATCCTGGAATATGATTATGAGTGATATAGGGTAAGGGGGGTCGGTAAATGATTATAAATTTGGGTATGTATTTCACTAATTTCTTTGAGTTGCTTAACCCTTTATCTACGGTATTATGATTCGCTGCAAATTTTTTGAGTAAATATTTTTTTTGAGTCACTAAATTGAAAATTAAGGGATAGGACATAAATTAAATAATCATTTTTGGAAAATTCAATCCAATAGAACTTATTAGTTAAATTGATACTTTTTAGTACTGTCAATACACTGATTGTTATAATATTTTAACAAAAAACATTGATTTTTTATCGCAGTTTTAATTCTTAAAAAAATAATTCACTTTACTTTTGACTTTAACTATTTTTTTGTGGGAACAAAAATGGCAATCGTGGGAATCCGAAGTAAGGTGGTTGCCTACCATTGGAAGCTTTTTTTAATAATTGAAATGTTGAACTAATTTGTGATTTATACAATTAAATGCGTCTAAAAACTATGAATAATATAAAAAATACTTAAATATGAACTTAAATTTTCATATTATTGAAGAATTTATGCATAAAAATCACAAAAACAACCTTTCCGCAAAACATCATAACTCAAATTTATATAAAGATATTTTTGTTTTGTAAACTTAATTATCTTCGTAAAAACATATTTTAGGAGGCCTACTATTTTTATGTCTAAATTATTTTAATATCAAAAGTTATAGCACTAAACTTGAAAAATAAAAAAGACCCACCAAATTTCAGTAAAGTTTGAAGTTATACTATTCATAAAATAAAAAATATTACACCCACAGCCAAAAAATAGTAGGGCTCCTAAACACATATTATGTCAAGTATTTTGCCCAAGTTTCATAGAAATTCACTTATAATATTTTGAGTTATGTAATTTTGCGGAGAAAGAAAATAGCAAAAATGTGATTCTGAGAAAAACGCGAATTTCTTTATTTTTTCCTTAATAAAACACCTTTTTAGTTTGAAGTAAAATTTCTGTAACTTTGGTTCTAGGAAAGATAAAGACAAAATTAAAACTGATTTGGGAAGCTAAAGATGTGTTTTTTGAATTTTTGGTCCGAAATGGCATTTTTAAGTAGGCAGGCACCTTAAATCTGTTCGCATTTCCCGCTAAAAAAGAAAGACTGGTTGAAGAAAACTGAAAGAGTGTTCTTGCAAATAAGTATCATCAATATATTCGTAAGGAAGGTTATGTTAATTCTTTGTAATTTCAAAGTTGGTGGGACTTTTAAGTACTGTCAGTAGATAAAGAGTTAACTAACTGAGATACAGAACACAAACCATACACAGGTATTTATAGTTTTAAATTTGCATCGTAAATTAGAAGCAACTACACAGTTAAACTTTACCCATTACTCTCAAATTACGAATGAATGAGCAAATTCAACCCACCCAACGCACCGAACTCTCGCCAAATGCAACAGGCTATTAATTCTTGTTTGTCTCCGATCAAGCCTAAACTCTCCCATTCTCACCTGAAACAAACAAATTGAAAAGAACTCTCGACAAAAAACAAACAGGGGGTGTTAAGCCCGACAAGGGCTTAATTAGCAATTCCAATTTCTGCGGCAGCAAAACAAACAGGATAATTAAGTGTGTATGGAAAAAGTATCTCCACTTTTTCACCCTCTCCCCCGTGATTATTTAAATTAAATAAATTAACGCTGATAAAAGCGAAAGCCAAAATCGCAATGAATTTTCATGTGAAGGCTTAACTGTCATTCTTTTTACGCTTATCATTCATTTACTTAATTACTTTCATGAGAATTATTTTTGCTATGGACGTCAATTTTCTTTCTTCGAGAGCGCACTACTGAAACACACGCTTTTAAAAAAGAGGAGTGGGTTTTCAAAGGAATATATTTTACCTTGAAAACAGTTTTAAGTATTAAACAAGGAATTTAATAATGGAAGTATAAAGAAAAAAAATTCAGTTATTGTTATTCGTGAAGTTCAGCTTTCCTTCAAGATAATTGTATCAACTTTTTTTAACTGAGAAAAAAAAATTGGACTTAAATTAATGCTATGAAATTTGTTTTCGACAAATGAAGCATTTATACTAGATTATTCTTCTTATACTTCTTTTTTATCAAGGACGAGAATTATTATTTTTTAAGATTGATTAAAAGTATTCTAGTTTGATGAAATTATTTTTGAGAGTTAATTTTTCTTTCGAACTATCTATGTGAGGAGGAGACGCCAGCTCTTAATAAGAACTCCATAGGTAAAACAACAACATTTAATTCACAACAAGTATAAGTTACACCAAAACTACAAGCTGGCACTTCCGCCTCTTGCTCTCTCCGAGAGCAGAATGTCAAACAAAAACAAAGTCCTTCCAACAGTTCTAGCGCCTTTCTGCAAGACCCTCTATATACATGGCCACCCAACTCCAGACGATGACGTCAAACGTGAGTGAAAATTGCCATGTTAAGTCTATGGAGTGACGCCAAAGATGAGTGAAAGTTATGACGTTGCACGGCCGAGTTGGGAGGCCTTTATATAGAGGGTCTTGCCTTCTGGCGATTCTCGTAAGTTTAGTTGTACAACACCTTCTATTAACTCTGCTGTGGTGTTCACCGGCAGAGACACGAGCGGGAGTATTCTCAACTCTCACACCTATATACACTCACTTCCAAAAGTTAAGCACGGAATTGTTTTTTCAACCTAACACCTAGTAGAATTATTTTTCATACATGAAAATCATACCACAAGATGTTCAACTAGTGGGAATACAGGGCCCGTGAAAAAATTTTCCCTACCAATAAATTAAGGTGGTAAATGGGCCCTCCATCGATAATGGAGTTCCATTACACATTTGGAGAAGTGACAGAAACGTCTATGTGAGAGGTAATTAATGGAAAAATTTATGTTTTTTTCTAAAGAATATTGTTATTCCTAAACTCAACGCATGTTTTCAAACGTGTGTGCTACCTTTAAATGGAATTTTTAAGGTTTTCTTAAGATATATCGGTCTAATCATAATTTTTGGCAAGTTTTAGCCTCTGGGTCATTTTTGGTAAGTGGTATCAGACCGTCAACTATGTTATTTAGTAGCTATTACATGTGCTTGAAGATGTTTAGGTCTGGGGACCCAGAAAGTACCCTTATTCTTTCAATATCGTTACTCATGAAAAACTTTAAGATAGCCAAATTGTGATTTTTTGCAGCTTTTTCACTCTTAAAGATAATTCCTTGACCCAAAATGTCTTCTAAAAGGAGCAAATGGGTCATGAGAACACATGTATACAATTGTAGACATTAGTGAAGAGCTCTGTGGCATATAGGGGGTGTTGAAACGGCGCAAAATTTTTTTATAGTTTTACAGCAACGGCATCTGTTATTAACGTTAAAAAATGAAAATTTTTTAGTGTTTATGGACGTATTAATGTCTGAAAAGGAAGAAATATCTCTAAAAATATCTCGATTCTTTTTTTAAAAAGAGTTTTTAAGAGATGAATTTCTTCTCTGAAACTATTGCCGTTTCAACACCCCCTATATGCCGCAGAGCTTTTCACTGATGTCTGCAATAGTTCACACGTGTTCTCATGTCCCATTTGCTCATTTTAGAACACATATCGGGACGAGGATTTATCTTTAAGAGTGAAAAAGCTGCAAAAAATCACAATTTGGCAATCTTAAAGTTTTTCATAAATAACGATATTGAAAGAATAAGAGTACTTTCTGGGTTCGGAGACCTAAACGCATTCAATCACATGTGAGAGCTACGAAATAACATGGTTGATGGTCTGATACCACTTGCCAAAAATGACCCAGAGGCTAAAACTTGCCAAAAATGATGAATTAGACCGATATCTCTTAAGAAAACCATAAAAATGCCATTTAAAGGTAGCAAACACGTTTGAAAACATGCGTTGAGTTATGGAATAACAATATTCTTTGGAAAAAACATAAAATTTTCCATTAATTACCTCTCACATAAACGTTTCTGTCACTGCTCCAAATGTGTAATGGAACTCCATTATCAATGGAGGGCCCATTTACCCCCTTAAGTTATTGGTAGGGAAAATTTGTTCTCGGGCCCTGTATTCCCACTAGTTGAACATCTTGTGGTATGATTTTCATGTGTGAAAAATTATTCTATAAGGTATTAGGTTGAAAAAACAGTTCAGTGCTTAACTTTTGGAAGTGAGTGTATTTTAAAAGCTATATAATCATGTAAATATTTTGCAATCCTTAATTTTGATTCAAAATTTAAAATTAATATATATTTAATATATTTATAAATAATAATATTATTTTTATCTAAGTTTTTTCAATTTATATTTAATTGTGAGGAAACAGTATAATTTCTTAATCATTCAATTTAAAACTTTATTATAAATGTGTAAAACAATTTTTTCTTACAATTTGTCCGGTCAAATTGTGCTCAAATAAGGCCATCATAAAAAATTGTGAAGATTTTATCTTGGGTGTTTTGTTTGTTTTTCAAAAAAGATGACCAAAAACTCAAAACTTTAAGGTGTTTGCGGGTCGGGGATAATATTATCCGATTTGGCTAAAATTTCGCAATTATTTCTCCATTGGAACAGAGTTAGAGGTGGGAGCAGCATATCTTTGACTTTTTAAAAACCCCATACTGTTAAGAGCCTCACTACTGTCCATCCTAAGTGATTCACTCCTTTTAATCGCTCGTTTACATAGAAAACTGAAGGAGTAAAGAGTGAAACGCTTATTCACACTTTCACTATCGATTGTTCCTCAAAAATGAGCACAAAAATATATGTCTGAATGAGCCTATACTCATGAGTAAGTATCATCTACACCAGGTATGGGCAACCTTTTCAAGTCCGCGGGCCGGACTCCAAGATTATAATGACGTGGAGGACCATAGAGTAGATAATATCTGGACTAGAATAATATTATCTATGTTACATACAAAATTTAATGTTAAAGTTACAAAAATCTGGACTGGAAAATCTAGAAAAATCTGGAGTACTTGAGTTTGAACCTGAGTTACAAGATTGTCAACATTGGGATCTCTATCTCACTTATACATTGGCGGAGAGTTTTGTCCAGATTTTCCTCCGTAAGCCTGGTTCGATACTTCGATTTATTAGTTTTCATTCTGGAAAAAGAACTGTTCACATTTACATGTACTTCCAAATGCGCAGATCATTTTTCTTGCAAAGGCTCTAAGGTGGGGGAATTTTTTAATTAAACACTTTTATTCTACTTGCTTTTGGCGGCGTTTTACGGGTGGAATTTTAAAACTCGATTTTCGGTTACTTCTTGATATGTTAGGACCCCGAAACTTTACACATCGGTGCAACCCTCATGACACTCCAATATCCAACCATTATCTAGTCAAACAACCAAAGGATTAAGTTAATTAACGAGTATTTTTAATTAACAGAAAAACCGGAATTAGAGACCTTTCCCAAGGGGCTATTCTCCTTAAACCGTGCACAATTGTGTATAAAGCACAACTTCATCATATTCAAAAGTCAAAACGATAATTGCCCAGTAATTACGATAATTACAGACGATTAATCACTTTTTTTACAAGTTTTTGTACATAAAATTTCAGGCACTTCCAAACGATTTAAAGTTCTGAAACTTTGCACCATGGTGTAAACCCGATGACAATGCAATATTCTATAATCAACTAGTCAAAACCTCCGTAATTAAGGTAATTAACGAGTGCTTTTAGTTATCCGTTTAATTCAAATTTGAGACACTTCCGTGAAGCCAATGGCTCCCAAAACCTGTAAGATAATATACACTACTGTTCATAAATTAAGGACGGAACTGTTTTTTCAACATAACACCTAGTGAAATTATTTTTCATCAATGAAAATCATACCAAGAGATGTTCAATGGGTGGGAATACAGGGCCAGAAAGCAAATTTCTCTACCAATATTTTAAGGGGGTAAATGGACCCTCCATTGATAATGGAGTCCCATTACAATTTGGAGCTGTGGCAGAAACGTCTGTGTAAGAGGTATTTTACCGAAAACTTTATGTTTATTGTAATGAATATGATTACTCCTGAACTCAGTGCATATTTTTAAAAGCGTGTGTTACCTTTAAATGGTATTTTTTATGTTTTATTGATAGAAATCGGTCTAATCATCATTTTTGGCAAGTTTTAGCTTCTGGGTCATTTTTGGTAATTGGTATCTTACCGTCAACCATGTTTTTAGTAGTTCTTACATGTGATAGATTATGTTTAGGTCTGGAGACCCTGAAAGTAAATTATTTCTTTCAATATCGTGAATTTCAAGAAACTTTGAGATAGCCGAATTGTGATTTTGTGCAACTTTTTCTCTCATAAAGAGAAATTCTTGATCTGAAATTTCTTCTAAAAGAAGCAAATGGGACATGAGAACCCAGGCACGTGATCGCAGACATCAGTGAAAATTTTTTTCGTGTATAGGGAGTGTTGAAATGTCTATAACAGTAATATAGTATCAATGGAGAAATTATATCTCTTAAAAACTCATTTCAAAGGTAATGGAGATACTTTTACAACTATATGTTTCTTTTTAGGTATGTCTACGTCCATAACACTAAAAAATGCTTTTTTTTCAAACATTAATAACAGATGTCCTTTCTGTGAAACTATACAATTATGTTGTGCCGTTTGAGCACCTCGTATACACCGCAGATATTTTCACTGATGTTTGCTATTGTGTACCTGTGTTCTCGTGTCCCATTTGATTCTTTAGAAGAAATTTCAGGTCAGGAATTTCTCTTTATGAGAGAAAAAGTTGCACAAAATCAGAATTTGGCTATCTCAAAGTTTCTTGAAAGTCACGATATTGAAAGAAATAATTACTTTCAGGGTCTCCAGACCTAAACATAATCTATCACATGTAAGAACTACTAAAAACATGGTTGACGGTAAGATACCAATTACCAAAAATGACCCAGAAGCTAAAACTTGCCAAAAATGATGATTAGACCGATTTCTATCAATAAAACATAAAAAATACCATTTAAAGGTAACACACGCTTTTAAAAATATGCACTGAGTTCAGGAGTAATCATATTCATTACAATAAACATAAAGTTTTTGGTAAAATACCTCTTACACAGACGTTTCTGCCACAGCTCCAAATTGTAATGGGACTCCATTATCAATGGAGGGTCCATTTACCCCCTTAAAATATTGGTAGAGAAATTTGCTTTCGGGCCCTGTATTCCCACCCATTGAACATCTCTTGGTATAATTTTCATTGATGAAAAATAATTTCACTAGGTGTTATGTTGAAAAAACAGTTCCGTCCTTAATTTATGAACAGTAGTGTATTAGGTATATCACTACAATATTCAATCTTCAAAACGTGATTTCTTACCTTCCAATTAACAATTAAGATAATTAGCGATTTAAGATAATAACCGCGAGAAAGAAATTGCCAGAAGAGCGAGAAATCTTCGAAAATGGTGTCCTATCCCGAGGAATCGCGAGAGAAGAAAAATGTGCTGCTTTTATAATTATGGGCTACTGAAAAGACTGGATAATACTGTTTGCTCCTTGATACACTAATTCTGAGTTTTATTTTTGTCTGGGCTTACGATTGGTTATTTTTATTTTATTGAATGCTTTTTATTGTGAATCTTTTTGATACCGATGGATTTCATCGGTGAGTGAGCGGATGTGCGTTATGTTTCACCATCATATTGTAGTGTAGAAATTTAAAATTCCATCCTAACATAAGATTAAATTTGGTTGAAATAAATGCATTTTTTCTTGTGAGTTTTTGTTAAAAAAATACCATGACTAAAAAGTAGAAAAAAAATAAGTAAAAAAAAATAATTTTTAAAGAACGCTTTTATTGAAGTGTTCTAAAAGGTCATTGGTAAGTAGAAAATAACTTTTTGGTTAGTAAAAAATAACTGATTTTCTAATCACTAAAAATAAAAGCGTGGGCGCTAGTAATTCTTTATTCACTATTTATTCTAACTTCTTTATTCTATGTTCTGTGAGGTTAAATTTACAAATTTCTCATTTATGAGGTTTGGTTGGGATGGATTCACTTTAAATTTTCTATTAGGTATTTTTATTTATGTAAAATTATACATAAATTCCGACGTAATGGCCTAGTGGTTAGAGCATGTGACTGCAAAGCTGTACGTCTGGGGTTCGAATCCTCGTTCGGCATAGAGCGTGTTACTTTCCTTGTGTGTGTTGAATTTACCTATACGGGTCCATACCTTCAGGTGAATTTGTACGAATTTTAAATAATAAGTAAAAAAATTTAAAATTTAAAAATATAGGGGAGAGTGTTGTACCTCTGGACAAAAATCACGTTTGGATTTTTCTAAGACAGGTAAAATCATATTTTAAACATTTAAAGTGCCCAACCTATAGTCCTAACCTTAGCAAAGAGGGTAATATTTTTTATTAGCTAAAATCTTCAAAATTGGATTTTTAAATCACTTTAATAACTTGACGAAATTGGTGTCCATAGGTACAACAACGTGATCTCCCTATGGACAGACCCAGTTGTACCTGTGGACACCCTTAAAAAGGAAATTTCTAGTTGAAAAAAGCTTAAAATGAACATTTTTATTGGTGTATTACCTTTTAATAAATTATTTCAAGAATTTTTAAAATTGGGAATATATTTTTTAAAGTAATGTAGTTTTAGATCGTAAATGATCATTAAAATGAAGTTGATTGATAAAAGTCTTGATTTTTTTACCAAAAATACATAAATCGCATGGGATTTTCAGATCGAAATTTGAGGTAATAGTTTCATCAATCATGTTGATTGATCTGATCACTTCACTGATCCAAAAAACAATTCGATTGACACTTTGTTGTGCAAGCATTTGGTGGCTTTCACAAATCTTCGGTGGAAATTTTAAGTTTTTTGCAATCATCATACTTTAATGCGATAGGGTGTTTAAGATTTCATACCATATTTTACACTAAATGCAAACTAAAATAAAAAATTTAAAAAAGTAGTTAATGTCACAAAATATTTGATTTTTCATCTAAAAATCACTTGAAAATAATCGCCGACAAATAGATAAACCATTTAGAATTAATTTAACATGCATTAAAATGTATTCACTTAAATGAAACCTGATTCTAAAACGCCGATTAGCTACAGACACCCACAAGAACATGTCCGTAGGTACAACATCAGGTGTTTTTGCATTCGAAATTCTATAAGAAATTAAAGAATGGAGATCTGACGATTTCTAATATCAAAAATAAAAAGTCAAAATCTCGGGGATTCGCCCCTATATCTCATTTTGTCGTGTTATAATTAAATGGGAAGAAAAATATTAATGTAGTGATGCACTAAAAAAAACTTTGAGCACCTAAAACAGTAAATTTATTATATTAAATTTAAATATTATTTTAAAGAGCTGATTTCACGTTAGCAACTGGGTGTTTCACAAAGAGCCCCCGATTTTAAAAATTAATAACAAAAAAACGAAAAGAGATAAAAATACGCCGTCTGCGGCATCCTACTTAAAAGATCAAAGAATTTTCGTACACAAATTTTTGAAAATTCGTAGTTCTCACGTCAATTTATAGATGGAAGCACTGCTTCATTTGATGTTTAGGGAAAGCTATCCTCAAATTCCTTATTTTCGTTTGTCATAGGGAAATCAAATTTTTCGAAAGAATCTATTCCAAATTATTCAAAATTATTTTATTCTAATTCGATTCATGACTCGATTATTTCCCAAAACTCGATTTCCCTATGACAAACGAAAATACGGACTTTGAGGAAAACTTTCTCTAAACATCAAATGAAGCAGTGATTCCATCTATAAATTGACGTGAGAACTACGAATTTTCAAAAATTTGTGTGCGAAAATTCTTTGATCTTTTAAGTAGGATGCCGCAGACGGCGTATTTTTATCTCTTTTCGCTTTTTTGTTATTAATTTTTAAAATCGGGGGCTCTTTGTGAAACACCCTAGATAGCATCAGTTTACATTCAAATTCAACCACAAATTCAAATTTCCATTGTTTCCCGAATTTTAAAGCGCGGTGGCTGAAGGTATACAACCGTCCTTAGGTACAGCACTCTCCCCTATATATAAATTACTAGCGCCCACGCTTTTATTTTTAGTGATTAGAAAATCAGTTATTTTTTCTAACCAAAAAGTTATTTTCTACTTCCCAATAAATTATTTGTCAAACCGAATAAATTATTTTTGACCTTTTAGAACACTTCAATAAAAGAGTTTTTTAAAAAATCTTTTTTTTACTTATTTTATCTTCAGCTATAGGTATGTGCTGTTGAAATCACTGGGCTTTACGTCTTCAAATTTTGATTTGAAATACCAGTCTTCCTGAAGCTCAATCAACTCCATTTGCAGGTGTATCGGAGCTTCCTCGACGTTACTTTTCAAGGAAGATGGAAATAGGTTGAACAAGCTATCCACGTTTTTAAAATCGGAAAATCAACCGTCGGCGATCGTCCGTAGTGAAGTAACAACTCTCAGACGCTTATAGACACCTCCCTAGAACAAAATATAGTTGTACAGCACGTTTTAACTGCTAAAATTAAGTTCTTTTCGGGGGAAACTTCTGTATCCCCTCTTTCGCTCTTGTTAACGAAAACAGAGTGATTTTTTAGTACAGTTTTTAAAATGTTCCTCGGGCCGGACCAAATGACGAGGCGGGCCGGATCCGGCACGGTGGGCCATTGGTTGCCCATCGTTGATCTACACTGTTTCACTTTTATTGCGTGCATCATGAGTGATCCTGACTGAGTGATCACACATTCGTAAAGGAGTAGTAAAGAGTGAAATTTACAATCGTCATTTCAAATGGTTCAAAAATCATTCAATGGTGAAAAGTATAAATGAATTTTTAAATAACCCTAACTGAGAACGATTATCAACTTCGAAAAATGACAGATCTACTACTCAACTCCTCATCTACAGCAACAAAGTACTACCGAGACTTATGATAAATTGCTCAGCAATTACTCAGTCCGAAACCACCAAAAATACCTCATCATCCGTCAGGGCAATAAATAATCCAATCAATCATCCACCACCACTAGTAATCTTTTAAACGATCAACTCGAAGCGGTACTCACAAAAATTAAGCCGTTATATTATAAAGAATAACGCCTCTTCATTCTTTCCAAATAAAAAAAATCCCCTCCCAATAGTACTTGATAAACGAGCAAACCTGACTGAAAGTGACGGTGTCCGGCAAAACAAAAAAGGGAGGGAGAGGAATTATAGAAGAATATGCTCACGCCTGATAGGAGGTCCGGAAACCAAAAAGGACCTTTCCGACCAGAAAGCTAGCAACGTCGTTAGCGTCGTAACTATAGCACGAATCACTGACCTATGTTATCACGGATTTTCGCGGGGAAAAGATATTTTTGCCCATTTTCCTGACTCTTATTGTTGCCAGTGTTCTTTTCCATTGTAAGCATAGGGGTGGTGTGTTCCCATGCTTTGACATAGGGCGGAAAAGCGGACGGTTATTTGTGTTTCTATGAGATCTTTTCCATTAGGCTGAAACCGCTGGGGAGGCGCGTTGTTGTTTTTATTTTGCTTGTTTGTTCGTTTTATTTTATTTTTTTTCGTACCGTAATGGCCGGGTCGTTTGGAGGGACATAGACTGTGGGACGGGTTGTGTCCGAAAGAAGGTGGAATTAAGTTTAGGATAGTCTTTATAGCTTTTCTTTACAAAGGAATACGCTTTTATTGATCACTTTTACACGTCGGTTATACCAGTCGACATGTAATCTGGTTGTTTCTGTAGCTAATTTTATTCTCTTTCTCGTGCTTTTAATGAACATTTTATGCATATCGGGATGAAAAGATGCTTAATATACGTGGATTTAAAAAAAACTAATCATTATACAAAATTGAAGCTCTAAATTTCACTCCAAATTCAGACATTTTGCGGGGAACTACTTTCTTTGGTTGCTCTCAGCATATTTCTACAGGCTCAAGTTAGGTTGCAACTGATTATATAAAAGACCGTACTTTTTATTCTACTTTTTAACTTAATCACTATTCAACAAAACGGTTACAATTTAGCCCAGTAATTTTAGGGTTTGGTAGGGGAATAATTTATAATTAGCTGAATTTTTCAGGATAAGCTCTCTATGATGTGTACAATCCACCCTGAAAAGTCCCCAAAGATCCTCCGTCGGCGTCATTCCAAAATGGCGGATCCAAGATGGCCGCCTCGCATTTTTGCCTTTTCCGATATTTTCGCTCATATCTAAGTCAAAAATTAATATTTTTTAGTTCTGTAAAAGGATTTATACTCAGGATAGATGCCGTTTTCGAATAAAAGTTACAGTTTTGTGATAAAAATATAAAACATGGGGTGTAGAGGGATTTCATTCATGCCAAACTGCAAAATTTTCATTGTTGTTTGCATGCTTTGCCATATAACTGTACTAATTGAAAAATCGATCGGAAAAATACTATTAATTTTAGTGGTCCCATTATTTAGGATTATTTTGAAAAATAAATTTTTGAAATCCGCAGAAAATTGACAGAGATATTCAATTTTTAGTAGTGTTGTGGTGCGGATGGTATTGGGTAGTATATACGTTAGTAGTAGGTTTCGCACTTGATTAATAATTGTTTTTTGGCCATTCTCTTTAATAGCTTAGTTAATACCATTGTAGCGTAAAGTAATCATTATGGTGCATTAAAATTTTCTTACACAAGTATTTAATTATCAAAAAATTCATTAAAATTAATTAGTTCTTTTGGATTTTTTCTATATTTCGGACTCTATAGCTTCCTTTTAAAATGATTGGAATATTCATTCTAGTTTTCTGTACAGAGATATTTCAAAGGATTTTGAAGTGATCAAAAATAACTTAAAAGAACGTTTTAGCTTATACACTGGGACTCCATTATTGTGAACCATCGCATAAAATATTTCAATATCACAAGAGGTTTACTATTATTGATTTTTTAATTTTTTTACAATGAAGCGGAGTTTGACTATATTTTCATGACGCAAAATCAGTATAATTTGAAATAAATGTATCAAATACTATAGAGAATTTTAATGTTATAGAGTAAAGGTTTATTCATTGTCATCATCATTGTTTTCGAATTCAGTAGAAGCTGAATTTTTACATGACTCACCAAAGCAAGATGTGCCAAATCTGGAACATTGGAGTCCTGCTTTTCTGCACTGGAATATTGTATCACAATCTCTTGTAGAATTTATTTTGCAGTTGCAAGAGATGAGCTGCAAGGGTTCTTCAGAAGCTGCTGGAAGTGGAAGTGTTGAAGTAACCGGATTCAACTTTCCATCCTTTTTGAACCATCCCCAATCCGTTGGATTCAGGTTGTTCCCCAGCCATTGTTGGAATTGCAGGTAACCTCGAAGTTAATGCTGAGGAGCTGCTGCACTTGTAGGAGAAAGAACTGCTAGATTTTAAACTTCCTAATTCAAAATTTAAACTAGATTTTTAACACTTCCTTATTGTAGTGAATGTAACGTAATTCATCGAGAGAATCAACTTTTTCTCGCCCAAAAAGGTATTTCAAAAATACCTCACCGATTTCAATAACTTTTGAGGAGTCAAGTGAAGGACTATTAAACTGTGAAACCATAGAGTGCAAATTTGGATTTTTCTTTATCAATTTGAAAGCTGAAGATTTCCCTTTTCTAAAAATTGCTGAGGTGGAATCGCATCCAGAAGCTGCATGTAGGAAGAGAATTGAATCTTTTATTGAGCCAAGAGTGTTTTGAATTTTAGAGATGTCGTAGCACTTGTGTTCTCTAATAGTTGTTTGAGGACGCAAAAAAAACAGTGACTCTCCTGGGGTACAACGCCCAATTAGAATAATTCAGATATCTGTATCGGTCCCTATTACTGTGACTTGTTTGTTTAAGCTTTGACTAGCTTCAATAGCAGAAGAACAGATGAGTATCAGTATCATCCTTTGAAGTTATTCCTTCTGCCTGAAAGTAACTAATGAGCATTCTAATCAGTCTTGATTTGTTGTCGGAGTTGCGAAAAAAATTAGATTGTTTTGTTGTAGCCACCATATTTTCCTCAAAAAATCTATCTTCAAATTTTAATCTAGCAGTTCTTCCTCCAACAAGTGCAGCAGCTTCTCATCATTCATTTCGAGTTTACCTGCAAGTTTAACAATGGCTGGGGAATAACCTGAATCCAACGGATTGTTCAAAAAGGATGGAAAGTTGAATCCAGTCACTTCAACACTTCCAGCAGCTTCTGAAGAACTCCTGCAGTTCAGCTCTTGCAACTGCAAAATAAATTCTACAAGAGATTGTGATACAAGATGCCAGTGCAGAAAACCAGGACTCCAATGTTCCAGATTTGGCACATCTTGCTTTGGCGAGTCATGTAAAAATTCAGCTTCTACTGAATTCGAAAACAATGATGATGACAATGAATAAACCTTTACTCTATAACATTAAAAATCTCTATAGTATTTGATACATTTATTTCAAACTATACTTATTTTGCGTCATGAAAATATAGTCAAACTCCGCTTCATTGTAAAAAAATTAAAAAATCAATAATAGCAAACCTCTTGTGATATTGAAATTTTTTATGCGATGGTTCACAATAATGGAGTCCCAGTGTATAAGCTAAAACGTTCATTTAAGTTATTTTTGATCACTTCAAAATCCTTTGAAATATCTCTGTACAGAAAACTAGAATGAATATTTCAATCATTTTAAAAGGAAGCTATAGGGTCCGAAATATAGAAAAAATCCAAAAGAACTAATTAATTTTAATGAATTTTTTGATAATTAAATGCTTGTGTAAGAAAATTTTAATGCACCATAATGATTACTTTACGCTACAATGGTATAAACTAAGCTATTAATGAGAATGGCCAAAAAACAATTATTAATCAAGTGCGAAACCTACTACTAACGTATATACTACCCAATACCATCCGCGCCACAGCACTACTAAAAATTGAATATCTCTGTCAATTTTCTGCGGATTTCAAAATTTTATTTTTCAAAATAATCCTAAATAATGGGACCACTAAAATTAATAGTATTTTTCCGATCGATTTTTCAATTAGTACAGTTATATGGCAAAGCATGCAAACAACAATGAAAATTTTGCAGTTTGGCATGAATGAAATCCCTCTACACCCCATGTTTTATATTTTTATCACAAAACTGTAACTTTTATTCGAAAACGGCATCTATCCTGAGTATAAATCCTTTTACAGAACTAAAAAATATAAATTTTTGACTTAGATATGAGCGAAAATATCGGAAAAGGCAAAAATGCGAGGCGGCCATCTTGGATCCGCCATTTTGGAATGACGCCGACGGAGGATCTTTGGGGACTTTTCAGGGTGGGTTGTACACATCATAGAGAGCTTATCCTGAAAAATTCAGCTAATTATAAATTATTCCCCTATCGACCCCTTTTTTCGCCTAAAATTACTGGGCTAATTTGCGTTTATCATGATTCCACGTAACAGATTCTTGATTTTTCTACATACCCATAGGAAAAATTCGCTAATTTGTTCCAAATTTTCCATACATGAAATAAAATAATCTATAACATGAGTGGTGACTCTGGTGGCTATTTGAATTTCTGGAAACTGAGTATACTTCTGGTCTTTCATAGTTACAAAAATTTATAACGTCGTATTTTGAAACAAAAGTAAAACAAGAAGGTAATGAATGACATTGTAGTTCAAAGAGCTATGCTTTACTAAACAATTTAAGCAAATATTACTTTTTCTGATTAATCTCAGAATTTATTAAGATGTTTACAAGTTACTCTTTTTCACGTTTCCTTGTAAAAATTACCGAAACATTTTTACTTATCCATAGGAGATGTACACAAAAGAGGAATCGATATGTTGTTCAAATATCCCAACTTAAAAATTATTTTAATAGTAGTACATAACTTATCATACCCACAGTTTCAGAAACATAAAAAGCGCCACTCTAATTCCACTCTTTTCAAACAACTCTTTCAAAATCCCTTAATTCGTCTTCTTTAACTATAACGACAACCTAGCAGTTTCCATTAACAAAGATTCCTCAGGAAACAACATCGCCTCCCCCAATAAAAAAAAAGAAGGCTCCCATTATAATTGATTAAGCCGACGTATTAGCGCAGCGCAAAAACAACTCCACTCATCCCTCCTGCTACCGTCCAAGGCACGTAAGAGAGATTTCCGATGCCGATGAAATTAGTGCCCTGTTTTGCCAGAAAAGACAGTTTAATACGCTTTAAAAGAGATCCCTATCTCTCTCCGTGCAATCAGTTTTCCGCAATATACATACATCAGAAGCGCGCCAAGTTGTCACTATCGATTAAAGCGGCGACCTACTTTGGCGACCGCCAATCAGCGCCAGGAGTCATTATGGTTTGGGCCTTATCGCCAATTAATAACGGTGATTTATAACTCGTAATGGCTTTCCGATCGATTGCCTTTCGCACCTCCAGTTCGTGGAATTTCGACGGAGTTTTTTTTTCAGTCATATTTTTAGCCCCTTTTGTTTTTTTTTGCTCTATCACACCCCTGTATTTTTTATTTCCGTTCGCTTTTAGTGAAAGGATCTGAGGAAAAAAATTGCAGTCGATAAGGGTATCGTCGTTGAATGGAGGCGATGTCGACTAATCTCTTAATCTCAGGTTATTTACAATCAAAAATGGATGATTTTGGGATATAGTGGGGAAAGGGGAGAAAGATTAGGTTGATCGTATTTATTTCGAATGAGAAAGGCTATCACACCAAAGCTTTATTTCATAAAGGAATAGGCTTTATACAGCATACAATGCGTCAGATCTTCTTTCTATGACCCAATAAATCTTACAGGGTTCCAAAAACATTTATGAAAATTTTAAATGAAAAGCTGTATTTATGTATTATTTGTAGGTGTAAGCGAAAAAATAATTGTTTATTTCTCCTATTTATAAATGACTATGTAAATTTCAAAAGCTTAATTCCTTTCCCATTGCTGCACAAACTGGAAGCATTTCTTAATGCAGATTACTTAATGTAGACTCCCTTTTTTCCAAGTATTCAATGAGTTGTAATCGCTCTGAATGTCTTTTACAGGCAATGATAAATTTTGAGAAACTGTTAGTTAGCACAGTTAGTTGGGATCACATAATTTCAAATAAAACCATTCATGTCTGCGCTAATCATATTAAGAGAGGATCAAAATATGTAATATTTATAAAAATAATACGTTCCAATAATAATTTTATGTAGTTTAGCTGATTAAAGGTGTAGTAATAAAACAATGGTGCAATATTCTATCTATAAAGAAAAAATATACTTGCTAAAGTAAAAGGGGAAAGTAATACCCTCAAGGCTGAAGGAGCTCTGTTTATACTATTATTCAATTACTAATATAAATATATAGTATCTCATAACACTGTTATTCTGAAAAAGGGAAAACTTTATAAGAAATAACTGAAAACAGTTATTACTTACTTTAGTTACTAATACGTGGAAACTCATAGTAAATTCTTGGAAATTATGAACAATTTTTCAGGCGTTTTTTAGTTTGGTAAAAGTGTTTTGAAAAGTGATAATGAGGTATTCTCACGTTTTGAGATTAAATTTTATTTAAATAGTAGATAAAAAACCATGAAGAATGACGTTTACATCAAGTATTTCCGTAGCCTAGTTTATGAGATATAAATTTTTGAAATTTCGTTTTTTGTTTGGGCGCGAAAACACTTTCAAATCACAAATCATGCGCTGTGATGTCACATCCAATATAAGCCTGTTTTCTGATCACGTGAAAACAGAAAACACAATGGTTTTCATGCGCTGTGACGTCACATCCAATAGAAGCCCGTTTTCTGATAACGTGACTTTTCTGACGTTTTGGCAAAAAAAAATTGAATTTTAAATTATTTAAATCATATTTTTGAACTTAAATATCAGATATTTGGGAGTTTTAGACCATAATGTATCGAAAAAGTATTAAATCAAGCAAATCCCTCACTCATGCAAATACCTCATTGGAAAATATCAAAGAATATTTCTTTCTCTTTTGATTTTGAATTATAAGATGCCTTTCTAGAAATAGTTAAGTAAAAGTTTTAATTTCTTAAACATTTTTAATAAAAAGTTGCTAACTGTTACAAAAAAACCCATTTCCCAGAAAGGGAAATATCTTTTAAATCCGCTGAAAATGGCGTTCCAATTAAAAGAAAAAATATGCAACTAATTCCAACAAAAATATAATGCTCTAACTTTTAGTAACATCTGCACTGGATTAAGCATACCTTTTTGTAACAGTTATAGTTTAGAGTGAACTAACTTTAAAACATTTATTTAAAAAAAAAAACATTTATAATTGAAAATTTTAAACGCACAGAAAAAAATTATTCTAAGAATCAATTCAGCTAACTATTTAAACTATTATTTTAAACTATCTTAAATATTTGAGAATTCGTCTTCTTATTCTAAGAAATATTTAAAAATATCCTATTTATTTATTATTTAGAAAAATGTTTCGGAATTAATTTGTTTTATCGGGTACCTCCGTATAGTGTTACCCATTACGTGCAACTTGCATAATTTGATATCTTAAGTATTGCTTTAAGTTAAAAAAACTGATCGAATGTAGAAAAGCTTATTGTTATGTTACTTCAATAGAAAACGCTTTTCTAAAATAAAATTCCTTCAAATTCTGCTTTTATAGTAAGCATACAATCATTATTTTTTAATGTCTTATTATTCGCTTTTAGTATTTTTACTGTGAAAATTATACACTTTCAGGAATGCTTAATATATTGTTTTAGCACTGCTAAGAGCTTGAATAAGGAAGTTGCATGTGTCAGAGATTCAAAAACAAACAAGTGTTCCGTATGGTTTTTTGTATGGTAAAATGAAATATCTAGTCAGTTTTTCAAAAAAAATGTATAGGTAATTAAATATTTTAATTTAAAAGTCGAGAAAAAAACACGTGACTGAAAACGTTTACTGTTTAAACTATAAGATGACGTCAACAATAATACCATCAACTCCATTGCTTTACAACAATGTTTAGTATAAGATGACGTCACATCCAAACTCTTGCCGTTTTCGCGCGCTTTTAAAAAGGGGAATTTTGTTAATTTTTTTGGCAATCAAAAAATTTCTCGATCGGCCTCATACTTTGGGTAGTTGCTTATTTTGCAAGAGGAATCGATTAAAAAAATAAAAATCATGCAACTTCCTCATTGAAGAGGAGTTGAGAGACTTGATATATGTATAAAAGGTTCAAGATCTTATTTTTAAATTAGTCTTTTAACTTACAACTTGATTTTGTTGACGATAACAAATTGTTATTGTTAAGTTTTTAAATCGATTAATTTATTTGGAGTCGTATTTCACACCCCAAAGTTGATGCCAAGATACGTAATAACTAATAAAAATACAACCAAAACGCTTTTGGTTTAAAGTGTAGATTATTGAGTAAACTTCCACTTTTAAAACCAGTTTCAAAACTGAGAAAAAATAACTCGATTTTGAGTGCATCAATGAAAATCATGAAATGAAAACATCAATTAACGCAAATTTTAAACTGCCATTTCTTTTAGTGTACCGTTGCAATCCTAGAAACACAGAAGTCATAGTCATGCCACTATAACGTTACTGAAGGTCACACTTGTCATAAGTATCTCAGTGATCAAAATGCGACTTACATTGGAAGTCACAGCGACCTGTATTGAGTGACAGGGAAGCCTTCATGTGTTAATAACTACACCCTTTTAAGCGACATCACAGTGAAGTCAAAAATTGGTCACATATTTCGGTCCAGTGTCAGTCAGAGCTACTTCCCAGTGACACTCATCAATATGGTCATCACAAAGTACGGTTACCTGGTTGTTAGGAAAAATGTGTGCAAAAATGGTTCACATACTTGCAGAGTAACTTAACAGTTATGAGTAGAACAATTGACATTCAACGATCCAAAACTTTGAACTACTCCGAAACTTTCCCCCAACTCACTGTCAAAACTCTTAACACCAACAACACAGCACAGCAAGAATCATCGCTAATGAAATTATCGCAATTTTTTCCACTGCTCACATTCTAATGAAGTTCACTCACACTTCCAACGAACATAACTCATCCCTTCTTAATTGAAACAAACTACCCCCTATTGTACAACAATCGTATTCGTTTCCTACAGAAAAAAATAAGAACAACAAATTATTTAATGCTCCAGCCACGGCGACAAAATTATTGTCATTAAACGCGCGAGCCGATTTATCTTTTCTGAGGGAAATTACGGAGTCTGACAGACGACGGCAAACCTTCCATGACTTTGATCGATGACGTAGTTCCCTTTTATTCTTTTTTTTCTTCGGACGATTCTTTCATTCCGGTTCGTTTTCGGTCCTTCGGGGGAGGGAAAGTCATCATAATTCCGATGCTTCGAAGAGCGCTTTGCCATTAAAAGTTTTATAAAGCGAATTGCGGATATACCGCTTGATTTGGCCGCGACTGAGGTTAAAATAAGGAAATGTGAGGGGGCTCCTGCTGAAGTTGGAACGACGTAATGGCGTTCGGATGATAGGTAGTTTATTTTGGATGGCGTCTTTTATTTGCGTCTTATCTCCCGAAAGTTGGAAAAGATGGGCTTTGACAGCTAGCTTTCAGTAATCTTCTTAGCAGCTTCAATTATTTTAACATTAGGTTGGCAGTTTTCGATATTTTTCGAACACCTTTCTTTTTTAAGTTTTTTTTAGAGTTTTTATTATCAATATTCGTAGGTTTTTTATAAGTGTTGCAGTAATTTATCGGATATAGTGACAAAACTAGAATCTAGGCGCTTTCAGCAGCAACGAATTTCAATATAAACTGTTTGATGATTCTTCAACTTAAGATTATATTTTCAATCCAATAACAAATACTCATCTACATTTTTTTTCTCTGCTTCAGGGTATATATGCCGAACATAAAAAATAATATGACTATTTTTTGCTTTCAATTCAAAAGACTATGGGAACAAGATAATTTTATCTCGATGCACCTACCTCTAAAGAAATAAAACTATTCTTACAAAATTTTAAACTAAGTTTAGTGCAGTTTTTCTGCAAATATTTGTATTTTTTCTAATTTTTAAACTCATTTATTTTATTGACTTTAAATTTTTTTACATTTTTCATCAGGGTTTGAAAATGATAATTACAGGGACGGAGAAAGAACACAAAGTGAGATCGAGAATTTTATTTAACCCTTAAAAATCAGACAGCGTTTTTCATCCCACATGTATCATCGCTGGGCGATAAGAAAAGATAAACTCGCGTCGTAATCGTTTCTGGTTATCGATATTTTAATGATTACTATCTGTGAGTATTATTTCCCGACTTTTATTTTTGGTTCGTGAAAATAAAAATCACGAAAGATCGGTAAATCGCCAATGGAGGTAAACTTCGATTATTTTGAAAATTGGTGGTTTTGGCGAGGTTGTGAACGATGCGTTTTAGTGCTCTATGAGTTTTATTTTTTGATCGACATATTTTCATCGTGAATTAATGATTATTATCGGAGTAAATCCGTATCTAAAAATTATTCATTATTTTTAATCGGAACCAATTTAACTCAAAACCTTATAATGAGTTTTATGTCATAAATAATCAGGCCCGATTTTCACGATTTACTCAAATTTTAATCATTAAAGCAGGTTTTGGAGATCAAGTGTGATCATTAAATTCAAACTCTGTTTTTCAGTAGGTACAAGGTTTCAAAAATATTCAATGAAGATAATGAATAGAACAATTATCCAAACTCCGACTGTCCGAATTGCCGATTCTCCGGACCGCTTTCAGAATTCAAACCTATGCTTTTAAACGTCGTGTCAGTGCTTGTAAAACGAAAAGATAGAAGTTCTTAAAGAAAATTAATGAAGGGTGCAAAAACAAAGATTTATAAGATGCCGTTTTCAAGAGTTTTTGCAGGAAAGTTCTATAGAAAACCCTATTTAGGGTACGATTCTTAGTGTAAAAGCAGTGTAAAAGCTAAGATTTTAGCTCCGAGGCTTGGTTTTCAATTCTTTAAAATAAGTAACGGCTTGCAAAGAACCTTATTGACTCTCTTTTTTTTCGGAAAAAATCCGACTTTCCGAATGGGAGTCGGTCCCAATAGCTTCGGATAATTGGAGTTCTACTGAAATAAATTTAAGTTTAGTATAAAGGATTATCTCATTGCATCCAATAAAAGGTATCATTATATACAGATAGTATTTACATGACATTACACAATGATGTCATCAGTTATTTAATAAGTAATATTTTTCTCAAATTTCTTTAGTCTACAAAAAATGGCATGCAAGGTAATAAGGAAGTTGCATGTGTCAGATTTTCAAAAACAAACAAGTGTTCCGTATGTTTTTTTGTATGGTAAAATGAAATATCTAGTCAGTTTTTCAAAAAAATGTACAGGTAATTAAATATTTTAATTTAAAAGTCGAGAAAAAACACGCGACTGAAACGTTTATTGTTTGAACTATAAGATGACGTCAACAATAATACCATCAATTCCATTGTTTTACAACAATGTTTAGTATAAGATGACGTCACATCCAAACTCTTGGTGTTTTCGCGCGCTTTTAAAAAGGGTATTTTTGTTAATTGTTTTGGCAATCAAAAAATTTCTCGATTGGCCTCAAATTTTGGATAGTTGCTTATTTTTGCAAGAGGAATCGATTAAAAAAATCATGCAACTTCCTCATTGAATATTTTGTATTAATTACATAAAATGATTTTAAATAAAACAAAATTTAGTAATCTTGATCAGCCCATTAAACCCAATTTAAAAACTATCAATATTCTTAAAAAATTAAATAAAAGTATTGTAAAATCCTTTATTTAGGAGAAATTTATGTGGAAGTTTTTTTGGTACGGGGATAATTATGGACTTTTAATGTATCAATTGTTCGATTGTATAATGGCATCCAAGGATAATGCATTATTCGGGTTTTCAAAAATATAATTTGTTCGTCTTTCTCTTAGTTCTAAAAAATGGTGTAAAAGGCGAAACTTCCAAAGGAGCTGATTAAGCTTGGAAAAATATGTGGAATTCTGGTTTTTCTATAAAAAATGTAATAGGCTCATTATAGTCATACAACTTAACCATTAGAAGGAGGGCAATTATAAGTAAATAATACAACAATTCAGTTAATAAACTGTCACTGCAAAAAATTTAACAGTAATTTTACAGTAAAAATTGCTGGCAATATGGGTGCCAGCCATTTTTGCAGTGATTTTACAGCAATTTTGTAATTTTTAACTTTAACAGCAATTTTGTAAATTAACAGCAATTCTGTATTTTTACAGATTTTTGTGTTAACATTAGAGCGATACTGTAATTATTTCTACAATTATTCAAAATGTGGCACATTATGAACCACGGGAGGTACCGATCTACGAAGGTACTTGCTAGTGTTAGAATCATCAGTCGGTTCTTACACCTCATTTAAATAATTTGACTCTTTTAGTGGTGAGCGTTAAAACAAAAACAAACATTGGTTGCCTGTCCGCAAGGATTCAGAAACGTTTCAGAAATAAAAACCCAGAATTTTCCAGGAAAGTGTTAAACTGCTGTAAAAACTCATAAAAAGCAGGAACGTTACTGGAATTTATGTGGAACTATACATAATTTGGGCTGTTATTTTATAACTATTTTGTTTATATGTATTAAGCAACATTTTTGTTGCTAGTTTGACATTTCTTTAAAAAACTACCTGTTATATATCCTGCTTTTTGTTCCATAACGTAAAAATTACTCCAAATGTTGCTATAGAGGTGATGAATGATTGAGGTCTTAAGATTGGTGTAATTGAGGAATTTGAATTCAATTCATTTTAATTTCATTTAATTTTAGTGATGATATAAAATTCTCACCAAATTAATAATTTTAGTCATAGGTTAATGTTAACAGATTATAGTACTATTATCCTGTAAAGGTAATGTCACATTTAAAAGCATTCCATAAACAAGAATTTCATTTTCTTTTAATATTTATTTTGATGACCAATTAAAGAATTACAGATATTACAAGGAAAACTATAAGGAAAATTAATATGTATATTTAATTTAAACTATAGAAGGTGGCGCTTTGAATTTACAGCTTAAAAGGCAGTTTTTTGAGATTACAGCAAATGCGTAAAATATTAACAGCAGTTTTTGCTGTTAAATTTTCCGTTTTTTTTTGCAGTGCAGTAAAATGGGGTAATTTTTTAGAAGCTTGATAAAATCACTTCCTTCTCTCAGTTTTGACCTGAAAAACCCGTATGTCATTTTAGCCCCTCAGGAATTTTGAAGATTCCCATGCATAATTTGTCAAAATTATCTTCTAAAATGCATAATGCACAAGCTGACTAAATAACATGAATTTACTTAAGATTCATATTCAATAAGTAGTAATAGAAAGCATCTTAAGTGTGACGCACAAGCACATTTATCTTCCTTTTGATTGAACAGAATGAAAGTTATTAAAAAATTCATGTATGATAAGTGATCAAAATTATCATTTAACATTTATTAAATTGTTTGAATTTATTTAAAAAAATTCCCAGTTCAATTTATCTCATGAGTGACTTGAAAGCATTCTTCACTTATGAGATTATTTAAGATTCATAACTGAAGGGTAGTCAAAATTGTATCATGGCTGACTTAAAAGCATGCTTCTCAAATTTACTAAATAGTTAGCATTGATTTATGAATTTATAACTGAAATAATTTTACGAGTGACTTAAAGGGACCCATCTCCCATTGATTAACAGTGGAAATTCATTTAAATGATTTCGGCTTTTCACTTTCGATCTTGGTTTTAGAGGAATCATCTACAATGAATGGCACTTGTAAATTGCAAATGTGATTCATTGGCGAGGATCAGTCTGAAAGACCACTAAAAGTGAAACAGTGTTAAGACTCATGCTTATATTTTTATTGAAAATTCTATTATATATTACTTAAAATATTATTATAAAATAGTGTTACTTATTATATATTATTAAAAACATCCTACTGTGATAAAATTATTAAACATTTCTGAATGATAAAACACTCAAAATTACGTCATTAGGGTGGAAGGAAAACCTTATTTTGGAAATTGAAAACACCTGAGGTGGGAATAGGCGTGATTTACGATAAAACTTAAAAATTCAAAACTTGAGTTCGATCCATTAATATCTTCAGGTTCCACATTCACGTTTCAAATCCCATCAAATTTTACGTAAACATGGTTATAAATGATTCCCACTAATTTCAGCTCCATTTAAAAATACAGCTGGTTGAATTAATATTCTTAGAATGTCAAATAACATTATAAAACCTTCCATGGACCTGAAATGGAGCGAATTTTCAATATTTCAATAATAATAATAACAATAATAACAATAACAATAACAATAACAATAACAATAACAATAACAATAACAATAATAATAATAATAATAATGATAATGATAATGATAATGATAATGATAATGATAATAATAATAATAATTTCCCGAAATAAGGGCTCATGTCATTGACCCATTACTGCCTAACGTCCCTTTTTAGGGATGTTTTTTAAAAATCCTCCTATGTCTACAAAAATTGTTTCTTTGAATCAAAATTTGCACTGATGTATCATCCTTATACAACATAAAAAACACAAGAAGAAAGCAGAATTTAATTTTTTTTTCTCTTTTTTCAAAGTTGGAAGATAGAATTTTTCAGAAAAGAGCTTTTTTAAAAATTTTAAAAGAAAAGCTTAAAAATCCTAGTTTTTATTTTTAAAAATTTCCAATGCCGATATATATTACTGTTTATACATTAAGGTATCCGCCTACCCCTAAAAGGACGATTTTAGACTTTTTAATCGAAAATTTGGTTCTTACATTTTCAAGTGATTTAGACGTTTATCTTTCCAAAACTGTTTTTATTTTACTTGTAGGTGAATTAGAAAAGAAATTTTGGAAAACAGATAGTCATGTGCGATCGTATACAAATATAAACTTTAAAGCTAATTTTCTCAGCACTAAATTTTGCATAAAAACCCTCAACTATTTGCATGATTACTCAAAAACTATCCAAGATATTCACTCCAAATTTTAACAGTATATTAATCATATTGTTATTAACAAGATGGACTACAGATTTTTATGTTTATATTTTGTATTTTTATTGACGTTTTTTTGTTAAATGGTTGTAGAAATTTTGAAATTACATTTTATGCTGTAAAACAATTACTTTTCAAAATATGTCCTAGAAAAATTTTAAATTTTTGTTATACATAATTACGGTCACTTACATGGACCAAGAGATCCCAGGCGACTATGTTAACTTGTGATTTTTTTCTTTATTTGTAGTTCATTAAATGTTTTTGTTCAATAAAAAAAATAGTCCATTCTGAAGATAAGTGTTATACGATACTTGAGTCTAAAGGTCATTTATATAGGGGTAATAGTTTTTGGGCAAGAGTGAGAGGAGTTTTATAAAAATTCACTTAAATTTTACACTAATTACCCCATATTTTAGAAAATAATGTAATTTATTTATTTTTTTAACATTGATCAATGTTTTGATGTACATTTAAACTAAAAATTAAAAATATTTTTTGTAAATCAAGTGTTTCAAAAAATGGTCTCAAAGGTAGGCGGATACCTTTAATCAGTTGGGATGTTTTTTTATTTTTCCAAAATATTTTATCTTGACCTTGTTTTGGACCCTCGAAAAGCGTCCCTAAAAAGGGACGTCAGGCACGAATGCCCCCGTGTTTTTCCCCATAGTGAAATGCTAGTGTTTCTTTATTTATTTCATAAAAACAAGTTCGATTCTTGTGAAATGAATTAAATAACTGATATTTATAAAATTACTTTCATTTTAGTTGATAAATTCCTTATTTTGTTCATTTTTTGGGGAAAATATTGTTATTTTTGCTTAATTAATGGAATAAAAATTAAATTATAAGGAATTAATTAATTTGTATTAATTAAAAGAAAAAAATTAATCATTTAACTATATTTAACACTTAGGTAAATATATTCAGGTTATATTTTAATTAAATGTTTAATAATTATTAATTATAATGACTTTTTGTCATTAAAATTGCCAAAAAAGTCGCTTTTGTGATACATTTTCGGCATTTTATCGCTAATAATTTTGTTCTATACTGCAGATCAATCTTTATAATCTGGCTTGCTAATGCACATCCTACTAATGCTTGATTTTTGGAGAGAAATTTGTGTTCCACACTATAAAATTAAATAAAATGAAAAAAAGTATTGGCATTTGACAGACTTAAACTTCAAATATTGAAATATTCGGATGGATTTGAGGTGTGTAAAAGTAATTATTACTTAGTATTAGGTAACATATAAGCAAAGAATGCCTTTTCAATTAAAAATCTTAATTAACTTACAATTAACATATATTTGGGAAGTAAAAGCCTGGTTTAGAGCATAAAAAATGCTCAAATTACGTTAATTAAGGTTAATTTTACAGTTAATTGGATAAATAATTAATATCATTTGTTCATTTTCATGTTACAATATCGTTCTGATCCCTTTTGCTGCACTGAGTATGGTAGAAAATGTTTTTGAGGCTTTAAAACAATTTTCTACCATGCCTTTACTATAGGGAAAAATTTCATATAGGGAAAAAACACGGAGGCATTAGTGCCTGACGTCCCTTTTTAGGGATGTTTTTTTAATTTTGGTGTAAAAATTAAAATTTTAACCAGGGATTTTTCACTATTTTGCCAGTTGTTTTTGGGCTATTTACTATGTTTTTACCTAATATTTAAGAAAAAAAAGTTGGACAGTAATGGGTTAAAAAAGGCTAAGCGACCGAAAAACAAATTTTTGAATATCGGAGCCGAATAGAGCTTAAAAGTTGCGTATTGCCTTTTATTATATTCATGTATGACAGATAGCCGAAATTATATATCGTTTTGACCGTTTAATTAGTGAATTTATTAAAGATACTCGATTGATAAGACCTCAAAAGAGATCCCCACTTCCCCACTCACAAACCCCCTCCAAACATTTCCAATTCCATCAATGCACCTGCCCGACTTTCCAAAGAAGGCGGGGGTAGGAATAACCCTCCTCCAGGAGGAAAAGACATTTCTACACCTGCTTGAGAAACATCGAAATAAGAGACGGCTGCCAATCCAGAATTATCATTTCTGCTAGGAGTGAACGCTCTGTGCGCAAAGTGACGCTTAAGCGCGCGAGACTCTGACAACGTCGAGACAAGACCATAAAGGGAAGGCTGTTTTGGTATTCATAATTTTCCTGCTGCCCTTGTCAATCCATCACCTTCCAGGGGATGGGCTGTCACAGCCGGGGTGGCGTTTGCCAGAAAGAACTGCGGAATAAATATCACCGTTCGCTGGCTGAAACTTTCTTCTTCTTTGGACCTGGGCAAAAATTATGGTTTTCTTCTTTTTAGTTTTTTTTTGGGGGGGGAGATGGCGTTTGGAATTAATGGGATGATGCTGGTGGGTTAAATTGTACCGATCACGGAGTTGAAGGTGACGGTTGTGGTTTTTTATTTCGATGGAGGGAAAATTCATATTTAATGATATTGGGATGTCGCATGTGATACTTTTTGGATCGGTGTGCGTGAGGTACTACTCGGTGGTAATTAATGTCTTGCGGATTTGAGTTTCAATTTGGTGTTCTGTCAAGTGGTGGATGTAGTGCTTTTCTTTTATGTCACGCATACATAGTTTCAAAAGCCTATTTCATGACTTTTATTTGAAACATTGTCTCTTACATTGGTCTCGAGAGTAAGGCGCACCAATAGAAATGCCTATGCCGAAACCATTGAGACACCTTACAGCGCTGGGAGTGGCTAAATAAGAAAGCAAAGGAGAAAAAATTCATTGGAATTTTCTTTGTATATAGTGCTGTCCTTTAAAAAACCCCACTTTTCCTTTTGTAATAAATAATAAAATAAATGAAAAATTATGCAAAATATTTAATATTATTCATGATATACAACTAATTACGCAAATAGTATAGTTGTTTCAGTAATTCTCGATTTTTTTTCTGTATATTTGATAAAAATTCAATGATACCAAAAACAGCCATTTTCCACGAAAATATAGCATTTTACCGAGTTTTACTCGAAAATGGGTTTAGAGAGTCAATAGTTGGAGGTTTTAAATAAAATATCAGTTCCAATTACCGTTTTTAGCTTTTTTATAAAAATTGTATTAAGTATTTGTATTTAATAAGTCGTTTTCATCAAAATACAACAATTACAACAAAATACAACGCTATTGTCGTTGTGTTTTGAAGGCAAAATTCTTGAGTAGAAAAACTTATCACAGTTTTAATTTCAGAAATAATTTGTAATAAACTTGGTTTAAATTACCTTAACTATATACTCTATTCTATAAAAATAAACCTTCAAATCATATTTTTTCTTAATTCTTTGAGTATTTTCAAGCGTGGGTTTTTTTAGTTAGAATTAAAATACTAAGCACTAAAATGTAGAGGAGGATGAGACGTTACAACACTATTTTGTTCGATTTAATTATTATGTTTTTTAAGCTTTTAATGGAGGAAAAATGAAAAAGTGTTTTTTTTAAAGGACAACACTATAATACCCTAACATATATTAGAGTTTCAAAATAATTATTTTAATATTGTATGATTTTTTAGCGATTTTTTATAGACCTTGGAAAAATATGGTCCGTCCATAAATTTAGATATACTTTTCCGAAGTTATAACGATGGAAAACGACGTTTCGGCCTTCAAACAACAAAGAAATCGCATCATAAATTAAGAGTAGCCTTGAAATTTTGCTTGTCTCTTTTACAAAGCCTAAAAGAGGGCTAAGTACTAACTGTGGTGTCTAATATCTCCTTAATTATTAAAGATACATATTTCCATGAAACTTTCTACGTTTTAAATGTTTCACAATAGTTTGCATATTTTTGTTTAATCTACTTTAGGGTTCTATTCTGTTTTTACTTTTAATTAATATATATTGAATACACAGGGTGTTTCAAAATTGCGTTGCACGGCTTTTATTCTGAACCAATGCCTCCTAGGGTCATGGAAGTAAGGTCTACCCCTAGGTAAGTGAGCCTGGAGAAAGCACTGAAATGACTTACAGCGCCCCTAGCGGCAAAATTGAAAAGTTAAAAATAAAAATTTCAAAACTAAAAGAGATAGAGCAAATACCTCAGAGAGAGTATTGTTGCCAACGTCATGAAGAACTCACTGAAAAAAATTCATGAAAATATCTTAAAAATTCGCCGAGATATTAGCATGTGAAAATAGCACTTTTTCAGGGGTCAAAAAATAAAAAGTTCGCATATTTGCAAATTTTTTTGATTTTTTGATTAAATGTTGTGTTCTTTTGACTAAAAAAACACAAAACTACAAAATAACACTAAAAATTTGCAAATATGCAATTTTTTTCTTTTTTGACCCCTGAAAAAGTGCTATTTTCACATGCTAATATCTCCGCAAATATTCAAGATATTTTGATAAAATTTTTTTCAGTGAGTTCTTCAGGACGTTGGCAACAATACTCTTACTGAGATTTTTGCTCTATCTCCTTTAGTTTTTTAATTTATTTTTTTATTTCGCCGCTAGAGGTGCTGTAAGTCCTCTCAATTGATTCTCCAGGCTCTTTTACCTAGGGATAGACCTTACTTCCGTTACCCTAGGAGGCGTTGGTTCCAAATAAAAGCCGTGCAAAGCAATTTTGAAACACCATGTATAGCTAAGTTAGTTTTCTTGAGTTAGAATTGAAAATATTCTCTTGGAAATCTCTGTATAAATAAAAGGCTAACGGGCGATGTATGTGTGTATATATGTGTGTGTATGTGGGTATGTCCGGGGTAATCTCTTGAAATAGGCCACGGACCGAAACCAAACTCGACGTATAGACGTATTCCGAGTCGGGGAGTAACCTGGGATAGTTTTCAAAGCTTTTTTTTAATTTAAAAAAAACAAACATAAAACCCCTCGTGTTCCACACAGTATGCCACGAGGCTTACGAACGTAAGTAAAAGAAATTTTAATAAAAATCTAAAAGTCTAAACAATGGACAAAATTAGAAAATATAATAAAAGTCTCAAACTTCCCAACAAGACTGCAATAAACTGGCGGCCACCGCACGAAAATGCTATCTAAATCTCTTCTGAATACAGATCTACAATCTGTATGTAGATTGCAGTGCAAAAGGACATGCTCCACTGTTTCATCCCCACTGCCACAGGCACAACTGCCAGACGGTAAAATTCCAAACCTACACAGGTAAGTCCTAAAATTTCCATGGCCAGTTAAAATCTGAGTCAATTTAAAATCTGTTGAAAAATATTTACACTTTAGACGATGAGTAATACTCGGAAAAAACCTCTTAGTCCACTGGGCATTTGACGAGACGAGATATTCTCGATTCCAGTCTTCGATAGTTTTCTCTCTATAGACAGACTTCCAGTGGGACGCCGGAACACTCATCCGCAAATCAATATCAAGTCCTGTAGCCTCCTTAGCAAGCCTATCCGCTCTCTCATTTCCAAAGTTCCCACTATGCCCGCGAATGTAAGCAAAATGAATTTCGGCAACGTTTTCAAGTGCACAAATAATGGAGTGAATCCCCACCACCAGACCCTCCGTTGCAACTGGATTACTTAAAATATACAAGGAGGAAAGAGAGTCTGTACAAATGAGGTATTTCACCATTCCAGATTGATGATGAAAATTTTGAAACCATTTTGTCGCCAGATTCAGACAAAGAAGTTCCGCCTGGAAAACAGAGCATTCATCACGTATGCGATGTTGGATGGTGTATCTCTCCGTTGTATTTTCATACACGACAAAACCAAGGCCAACCTTACCGTCCATCTTGCTCCCATCAGTAAAACAAGTCATTTTATACTCTTCAAAATTGACACTGTCATAATTTACAACAGTAATGGGCTTCCTACTAGAAGGATGTGGCAAACTTGCTGTAGGGACCCTACCATCCAAATTATCGCAAAGATGAGAACTTGCCTCAAGACGCTTGGCCTCAATGTCATTCAGAATAACAATATCAATAGGCGGAAGTCCCGAAATGACAAACAGTGCATCGTAGCTAACAGTTCTGTAGCCCCGAATAATTCGAAGCAAAAATCTTCTCTGAATCCTTCTAAGGAGTTTACTATTTGTTTTCTTTCTCAAAGAGTCTCCCCAAGCTCCTGAAGCATAGGAAACAATCGGAAAAATACCCTGTTTATAAATGAGTTTAAGAACTTCGGTCCCTAATCCATACATATTTTTAGACACTCTCAGAAAGCCAAGAAGAACCCTTTCACACTTGTTTGAAACATAGGAAATATGCTGTTTCCATTGTAGTTTATTGTCTACGACAATACCCAGATACTTCATCTGTTGCACTTCTTCAATAGGTTCACCCCCAAGTGACAAATCAATCGTTTCAACAGACCTTGATCTTTTATGTATCATCATAACCTTAGATTTGGCAGGATTAAATTCCAGTTTATAGAGCTTTGACCAGTCAAAAACGTAGTCGAGGATATCCTGAGACACAGCACAAGCGTCATCAAAGTGCTTACTCTGTACAATAAGGAGCAAATCATCTGCAAACGCAATTTTTTGGCAATTTGGAAAATTAGAAAGATTACAAAGCAAGTCATTCATTATGAGGTTCCAAACAAATGGTCCTGTAACCGATCCTTGAGGACATCCCCTCTCCAACGAATATTTTTCCGTTATATTACCCAAAGTGAGCTCTGCAGTACGGAACTGAAAGAAGCTTTTTATGAGATAATAAATATTTTTTGGAACCCTAGAACTTCTCAGCAAGTGTAAGATACTCGGCCACCAAGCATTATCGAATGCCCCTTTTATATCCAGAAAAATAAGGAAGGTCACATAACTTTTACGTTTACCCTGCTTGACAACATCACAAAGACGAACAAGTGCATCTTCAGCCGATTTTTGAGGAGTAAAACCATATTGATCCCCATCCAATAAACAAGATTTCCTTAGATGGTAGTTCAATCTATTCATACACAGCTTCTCAAGGCACTTTCCCAAGCAAGGAAGCAAACTAATACACCTTATGTTGTCAATATGTGTCTTCGACAGCTCAGCGCTTTTAGGAAGAAGTATAACTTTTGCATTTTTCCAAACACTGGGGAAAACACCAAGGTCCAAACATGCATTGAACAAGGTCAGAAGTAAAGAAGGGAAAATAGAATGAAAATTTTTGATAATTTCATTAGAAATTCTGTCAGTCCCTGGCGTCTTATTCAAGGGCAATTTCCCAATCACGTAATCAACTTCGGCCTTAGAGAAAGGGGGATCATCAACAGCGCTATATGACAGATTAGCCTCTTGTCGAAATGATCTGTGATTCACAGTTTTCAAAGCTTTAAAATCGAATAATTACGAGTAATTAGCAAATTTATAGCCGAAAACGCTTATTTCTCCATTTCTCTACTAGAGTAGACTGCTCGACTCACTATTGTTAACGAGATGAAAACCTTCAAATATCAAATATTTTAACAGGAAAAACTCGATAATTGTCCATTTAAAAACTATATCAGTTGTAAAAAACACCAAAATAAATTCAAATAATTAATTTCGTGACTTTATTTTCTTTTATTTCAAGATATTTTCCTTTAAAATTTAAATATTTATGGAAAAGTGTAATTTTTTTTTCATGGAAAACGACTTGGAAAATAAAACATTGTTTCAAATGAAGCGGTTCACTAGACTTTTCAATATACTAGATATTTTATTATTGTTTCAAATTTGTTATTTTTGTTCACTAGACTCATTAATTTACTAGGAAACATTGCCGAGAACACCGGGAAAAGGAAAATTACCGGGAACATCGGGATAGGAAAAAAAAGTACCGGGATTACCGGGACATAAAAATTACCTCGATCATAGCGATAGGAAAATTATTGGGAACGTCGGGATAAGGAAAATAATCGGAAACATCTGGATAAGGAAAATAACCGGGAACATCGGGATATGAAAAATTACCGGGAACACCGGGATAGGAAAAAGGCGTCTGGGATACCGGGATGATTGGTAATTGCTGATTTAAAAATTATAAATATATTTTGAGAAAATTAAATTAAAAAAAAAATTATACACTCCACCCGTGCAAGGCCGGGCATATCCGGGCATATACCGGGAAGAGAAAAATTACCGAGAACATCGGGATAGGAAAAAAGTACCGGGATTACCGGGACATAAAAATTACCTCGATCATAGGAATAGGAAAATTATCGGGAACATCGGGATAGGAAAATTATCGGGAACATCGGGATAGGAAAATTATCGGGAACATCGGGATAGGAAAATTACCGGGAACACCGGGATAGGAAAACTATCGGGTGCGGGTATGAAAATTATCGGGAACACCGGGATGGGAAAATTATCGGGAACACGGGGATATGGAAATTACCGGGAACTCTGGGATAGGAAAATTACCGGGAACACCGGGATAGGAAAATTACCGGGAACACCGGGATAGGAAAATTACCAGGAACACCGGGATAGGAAAATAACAGGGAACACCGGTGTAGGAAAATTACCGGGAACACCGGGATATGGAAATTACCAGGAACACTGGGTATGAAAATTATTGGGAACACAGGGATATGGAAATTACCGGGAACACCAGGATATGAAAATTATCGGGAGCACGGGGGTATGAAAAAAATACTGGGGACACACCGGAGTGATTGGTGATTGCTGATTCGAAAAATCAGACACGTAACTTGATAGAACTTTTAAAAAGGAATTAATACCTTCCTCCCGTGCAAGGCCGGGCAAATTAGCTAGTCTCTGTATAAATAAAAGGCTAACGGGCGATGTATGTGTGTATATATGTGTGTGTGTATGTGGGTATGTCCGGGGTAATCTCTTGAAATAGGCCACGGACCGAAACCAAACTCGACGTATAGACGTATTCCGAGTCGGGGAGTAACTTAAGATAGTTTTCAAAGCTCGAAAATCGAATAATTACCAGAAATTAACGAATTTATAGTCGAAAACGCTTATTTCTCCATTTCTCTACCAGAGCAGATCTGCTCGACTCACTATTGTTAACTAGATGAAAACCTTTAAACATTTAATATTTTAACAGGAAAAACTCGATAATTGTCCATTTAAAAACTATATCTGTTGTAAAAACACCAAAATAAATTCAAATAATTAATTTTGAAACGTTATTTTCCTCTATTTTAAGATATTTTCTTTAAAAATAGAAATATTAATGGAAAAGTGTAAATTTTTTACATGGAAAAAGACTTAAAATTAAAACATTGTTTAAAATGAAGCGGTTCACTAGACCTCTCAATTTACTAGATCTTTTATTATTGTTTCAAATTTGTTATTTTTGTTCACTAGACTCTTTAATTTACTAGGAAACATTGCCGAGAATACCGGGAAAAGAAAAATTACCGAGAACATCGGGTTGGAAAAAAGTACCGGGATTACCGGGACATAAAAATTACCTCGATCATAGGGATAGGAAAATTATCGGGAACATCGGGATAGGAAAATTATCGGGAACATCGGGATAAGGAAAATGATCGGGAACATCGGGATAAGGAAAATAACCGGGAACATCGGGATATGAAAAATTACCGGGAGGAAACATTGCCGAGAACACCGGGAAAAGGAAAATTACCGGGAACATCGGGATAGGAAAAAAAATGTATCGGGATTACCGGGACATAAAAATTACCTCGATCAGCGGGATAGGAAAATTATCGGGAACATCGGGATAGGAAAAGTACCGGGAACATCGGGATAGGAAAAGTACCGGGAACACGGATAGGAAAAAGACGTCTGGGATACCGGGATGATTGGTAATTGCTGATTTAAAAATTATAAATATATTTTTAAAAAATTTAATTTAAAAAAAAATTATACACTCCACCCGTGCAAGGCCGGGCATATCCGCTAGTCTCTGTATAAATAAAAGGCTAACTGGCGATGTGTGTATGTATGTATGTATGTATGTGTGTATGTGGGTATGTCCGGGGTAATCTCTTGAAATAGGCCACGGACCGAAACCAAACTCGACGTATAGACGTATTCCGAGTCGGGGAGTAACCTGGGATAGTTTTCCAAGCTCTAAAATCGAATAATTACGAGTAATTAACGAATTTATAGCCCGAAACGCTTATTTCTCCATTTCTCTACCAGAGCAGATCTGCTCGACTCACTATTGTTAACGAGATGAAAACCTTCAAATATCAAATATTTTAACAGGAAAAACTCGATAATTGTCCATTTAAAAACTATATCAGTTGTAAAAACACAAAAATTAAATCAAATAATTAATTTTGAAACGTTAGTTTCCCCTATTTTAAGATATTTTCCTTTAAAATTTAAATATTTATGGAATTTGTAAATTTTATTTTCATGGAAGAGGACTTAAAAATAAAACATTGTTTCAAATAAGCGGTTCACTAGACTTTTAAATTTACTAGATATTTTATTATTGTTTCAAATTTGTTATTTTTGTTCACTAAACTCATTAATTTACTAGTAAACACTGCCGAGAACACCGGGAAAAGGAAAATTACCGGGAACATCGGGATAGGAAAAAAAAGTACCGGGATTACCGGGACATAAAAATTACCTCGAACATCGGGATAGGAAAATTACCGGGAACATCGGGATATGAAAAATTACCGGGAACACCGGGATATGAAAAATTACTGGGAACGATATGAAAAATTACTGGGAACACCGGGATAGGAAAAAGGCGTCTGGGATACCAGGATGATTGGTAATTGCTGATTTACAAAATTATAAATATATTTTGAGAAAATTTAATTTAAAAAAAAATTATACACTCCACCCATGCAAGGCCGGGCATATCCGCTAGTCTCTGTATAAATAAAAGGCTAACGGGCGATGTGTGTATGTGTGTATATATGTGTGTGTGTATGTGGGTATGTCCGGGGTAATCTCTTGAAATAGGCCACGGACCGAAACCAAACTCGACGTATAGACGTATTCCGAGTCGGGGAGTAACTTGGGATAGTTTTCAAAGCTTTAAAATCGAATAATTACGAGTAATTAGCGAATTTATAGCCGAAAACGCTTATTTCTCCATTTCTCTACCAGAGCAGATCTGCTCGACTCACTATTGTAAACGAGATGAAAACCTTCAAACATTTAATATTTTAACAGGAAAAACTCGATAATTGTCCATTTAAAAACTATATCAGTTGTAAAAACACCAAAATAAATTCAAATAATTTATTTTCAAACATTACTTTCCTTTATTTCAAGATATTTTCTTTAAAAATACACTAGCGGAAATAAAAATCCCAACACCAAGAAGGAAAGGAGATATCAAAGTCAAATTTATTTCTGTGATTGCACATAGTATCAATGTGAATTGCTTAAAAAATCAGCCTTCCTGGATATTAGGGGGCCGAGAAAACCAGGGAGGAGTGTTGTCTCCTTAGGTGTCCATTACCAGCGTCACACATCATGGTATGAGTGACAGGGGATCTAAATGACTTTTGAGGGATTGGAGGACCATGTTGCCTCCTCGGGTTGTCCAAATTCATATGGTGCACCAGCGGACGTTGCATACCGGGCTAGGTGATTTCTCCTCTTTCTCCGGACATGTTTTGTGAGCGTTGGTTCTTACGAACGGATAGGCCAGGTTAAAAATGCAACATAGGGGGTTAAGAAGAAAGCTTGGACATTGCATAAAGCATGTGTTTGTTCATTTTTCTCTTGAAATTGGTCCCCAGGACAGGTCTGGAGGTAAGAATGAGGTAAGACAACCGGCTAAAAAACCTCAATGAAGCAGCTCTGGTTGGCCAAAGTACCGGTAGATCATACTAAGGACAAGCGGCAGTGGGATGGATGTCGTTTGCCGTACTGCGGATTGTCCGTTTGGTCTGCATAGCTTCTTACATCTTTGTCTACAAACAAGGAGCTGAAAATGGACTTTTCTGTTTCCAATAGTGCACGAAGTAAGGAAATGAAAATCCCAATTTCATGACATTGTGTTTATGAGAGAATCCTGCTTCGGTTTGGAGCACCACGACGGTTGGGTATGAGTTTGAAGACACAATGGAGAGAGCGCACTCAGCTGATGATTTTCTAATCGTTCCACGGAGTGGTGATGCAGGGTAACGGAGTGGGGATGCATTGGATTCCCTTTCTGCAACTCCTGAGTATGATTCACCAGTACTTCTTCGAACCAGAGCTGCGTCATTGAGGTTTTTTAGCCGGTTGTCCGCCCTTACATTCAGACCTGTCCTGGGGACAAATTTCAAGAGAAACATGCAGAACCACATGTTGTATGCAATGTCCAAGCTTTCTTCTTAATCCCCTAGATTGCATTTTTACCCCGTCTTACCCGTTCTCTAGAACCAACACCCACAAAACAAGTCTGGTTAATGAGGAGAAATCACCTAGCCCGGTATGCAACGTCCGCTGGTGCACCATATGAATTTGGACTACCGGAGGAGGCAACATAGTCCTCCAATCCCTCAAAAGTCATTTAGAGCCCCTGTCACTCAATACCATGAAGTGTGACAGCGGTAATGGACACCTATGGAGACAACACTCCTCCCTGGTTTTCTCGGCCCCCTAACATCCAGGAAGGCTGATTTTTTAATCAATTCACATTGATACTATGTGCAATTATAGAAATAAATTTGACTTTGATATTTCTTTTCCTTCTTGGTGTTGGGATTTTTATTTCCGCTAGTTTAGAAATATTAATGGAAAAGTGTAAAATTTTTACATGGAAAAAGACTTAAAATTAAAACATTGTTTAAAATGAAGCGGTTCACTAGACTTTTCAATTTACTAGATCTTTTATTATTGTTTCAAATTTGTTATTTTTGTTCACTAGACTCATTAATTTACTAGGAAACATTGCCGAGAACACCGGGAAAAGAAAAATTACCGAGAACATCGGGATAGGAAAAAAGTACCGGGATTACCGGGACATAAAAATTACCTCGATCATAGGGATAGGAAAATTATCGGGAACATCGGGATAAGGAAAATAACCGGGAACACCGGGATAGGAAAAAGGCGTCTGGGATACCGGGATGATTGGTAATTGCTGATTTAAAAATTAGAAATATATTTTTAAAAAATTTAATTTAAAAAAATTATACACTCCACCCGTGCAAGGCCGGGCATATCCGCTTACCGGGATTACCAGGACATAAAAATTACCTCGATCAGCGGGATAGGAAAATTATCGGGAACATCGGGATAGGAAAATTATCGGGAACATCGGGATTGGAAAATTATCGGGAACATCGGGATAGGAAAAGTACCGGGAACATCGGGATAGGAAAAGTACCGAGAACATCGGGATAGGAAAATTACCGGGAACACGGATAGGAAAAAGACGTCTGGGATACCGGGATGATTGGTAATTGCTGATTTAAAAATTATAAATATATTTTTCCTAAATTACCGAGAACACCGGGATAGGAAAAAATTACCTGGAACACTGGAATAAGAAAAATTACCGTTACTTTATTAAGATGAAAAAAGACACCGGGATAGGAAAAATTACCGAGAACACAGGGATAGGAAAAAATTACCGGGAACACTGGGTAAGAAAAATTACCGGGAATACCGGGAAATGAAAAATTATCGGGACCACCGGGATATGAAAGAGGCGCCTGGGATAGTGGGATGATTGGTAATTGCTGATTTAAAAAATTATAAATGTATGTTGAGAAAATTTAATTTAAAAAAAATTATACACTCCACCCGTGCAAGGCCGGGCATATCCGCTAGTCTCTGTATAAATAAAAGGCTAACGGGCGATGTGTGTGTGTGGGTATGTCCGGGGTAATCTCTTGAAATAGGCCACGGACCGAAACCAAACTCGACGTATAGACGTATTCCAAGTCGGGGAGTAACTTGGGATAGTTTTCAAAGCTCGAAAATCGAATAATTACGAGTAATTAGCGAATTTATAGCCGAAAACGCTTATTTCTCCATTTCTCTACTAGAGTAGATCCGTTTGACTCACTATTGTAAGCGAGATGAAAACCTCCAAAAATTAAATATTTTAACAGGAAAAACTCTATAATTGTCCATTTAAAAAGGATATAAGTTGTGAAAACGCTAAAATAAATTCAAATAATTTATTTTCAAACGTTACTTTCCTATATTTCAAGATATTTTCCTTTAAAATTTAAATATTTATGGAAAAGTGTAAATTTTCTTCATGGAAAACGACTTGAAATAAAACATTGTTTCCAATGAAGCGGTTCACTAGACTTTTCAATTTACTAGATCTTTTATTATTGTTTCAAATTTGTTATTTTTGTTCACTAGACTCATTAATTTACTAGGAAACATTGCCGAGAACACCGGGAAAAGGAAAATTACCGGGAACATCGGGATAGGAAAAAAAAAGTGCCGGGATTACCGGGACATAAAAATTACCTTGATCAGCGGGATAGGAAAATTATCGGGAACATCGGGATAGGAAAATTATCGTGAACATCGGGATAGGAAAATTATCGGGAACATCGGGATAGGAAAATTATCGGGAACGTCGGGATAAGGAAAATGATCGGGAACATCGGGATATGAAAAATTACCGGGAACACCGGGATAGGAAAATAACCGGGAACATCGGGACATAAAAATTACCTCGATCAGCGGGATAGGAAAATTATCGGGAACATCGGGATAAGAAAAGTATCGGAAACATCGGGATAGGAAAAGTACCGGGAACATCGGGATAGGAAAATTACCGGGAACATCGGAATAGGAAAATTACCGGGAACATCGGGATAGGAAAAAGACGTCTGGGATACCGGGATGATTGGTAATTGCTGATTTAAAAATTATAAATATATTTAAAAAAATTTAATTTAAAAAAAATATATACACTCCACCCGTGCAAGGCCGGGCATATCCGCTAGTATTTATATAAAAATCTATAATTACTCACATTAAAAAAAATCCTATTGTCTATCGTTTGCTGAAAAGATTGTAATGATTGTTCATAATAATAATTTAGAAATGTTTTTTTTTCGTTAATGCCATATAATCTAAACCAGTGTTTCCCAACGTGGGGCGCAGGCCCCACCGGGGGGCAATATCATTTTCTTAGGGGGCAATTTGAAAATTTTCAACCAAATTGACCCCCAGGTGGGGCCAATCCAGGGGGAAAATTGAAAAAAAAAATTTAAAAAGAAGTTTATCAAAATCTGATCCTATTATCCTATCTGAGAATGTATGCCTGAAATCTGGACCAGTATGTATCAAAACCAAGTTGAATCCCTGTTTTTAGAGTCTAATTTCGAAACCTCTTCTGGGGAATGACCCAAGATATCTTTGTTTTTAGAACACTTTTTTACATTAGGTTCATCAAAATGCAAATCTTACCTAACAATTTATATCCAAAATTTCCCAACTAGGGGTACCAAACTAGTTAAAAACTTGCTTCCTCAGAGAGTTAGAGTCAAATTTCTGAAAATTTGCTGGGGGAGGACCCCCAGACCCCCCTTGGTACTTAGAACTTAAAAACTCATAACTTGATTTAGTTCTTTAGCATGCAAATTCTACCTTCAAAATGTTCTGAAAATCTTCATTAGAGTTATTTTATATACATAGGAGGGAGCTAAGAAATAATCTTGGCTCCCTCTCAAAAGATATATATTTCTGAATATGCCACTGAGACCGGGGGGGCATGGAAAATTTAGAAAGGCTTTGGTGGGGCATGGACCGAAAAAGGTTGGGAAACACTGATCTAAACTAAATGATTGCTTAAGATTTTTTTAAGATATAAGTTTGTTCAGGTGAAGTGAACGTTCGTCTACTTCCTGAAAACAACATTCTTAGAAAGAACAATAAACTAATGGAAACAAAAATTTTAAAAGATGGAAGGCTTTTATAATATTTTCAAATTACGGAAACATAATAAAAACCAAAGGATAATAATATCCTTTAACTGGTAAAACGCATTTGAATCGAGTTGATTGAAATTTTATGTATTTTTCAGATTATACTTTTTATTCACGTTTATAAAAAACTGTATATCATTTGAATTTATTCATTATCATATTAAAATAGGGATTTTAGTAACAGCATTGAAAAATCCTTTTTTGGCATTTTGAAAGGTCAATATTTTCAAATCAGCTTATTTGTATTTTTTTATGTATACAAATATTGCTAAAATACAATAACATTACATACATCCCTATTAGCATGTTTTATCAACATTATGTTAGCTGTTTACTAAAGCTTATGCACTAATAAAATAAATTTATTCATCAAAATGTTCTCAAAAAAATGTTCTCCCTATAAAGCAACCTGAAAGTGTGCTGTATAGTTTTATTTAAAAAAAAGTTCGTTCATAATCCACCCTAACTTAATTTTATATTTAGTTTTTTGGCCTGCTATAACTAACTTAAGAAATTCTAATTAGGATTTTCTCATCCATAAACCCGGACATTTCAAAGAAATTATGAAACAACTGGTTTACTGAAAACAGCTTGTTGCAATTTATGAAAAAACACTAACAAGCACCCTTACTTCATGAAATATTAATTAGATTTAAAATTAACTCTATGTTTTTAATCATCTAACAGTGTTCCTTTTTAAAACAGATATGACTTTATTTAACGGACAAAGATAAATTAAAATCTTGCTTTTATTTACTTCTTAAAGAATAGTCTACTTCTCACTCTTTTTACACCTAAGGTTGTAAGAATTAAACCTGCAGTTCTGTTGATTAAATTCAAAAGCGAAGGAAGATGTTTAATTGATAATTGGAAGAAAAAATACTTTCTTTTTAATATAAAATTTATGTTTGGTTATTTGATTTCATAATCTGATCGATTCTGTATGACATAATTAATCTAATAAATCGGATATAAATTACATCTGTTTTTTCAGTGAAAATACGTTATGATATACACTCTTAAGGTTTTTTCTGCAAAACGCAGTTAATGAGAATTTTTTTTAGTACAATGCATGCTCCATCTTTAAATGCAAATTTCACTCATAATTGAAGGGCTTGGTGGATGAAGGGGTTATGTTACAAGGCCTGTCCCATAAATAATGGGACTGAATTCATATATTCTGAATGTAATTCAGTCTCGTTGCTTTTGGGACAGGCCTTGTAACTTAGCCCCTTCATCCACAAAGCCTTTCAATGAGGAAGTTGCATGATTTTTTTATATTTTTTTTAATCGATTCCTCTTGCAAAAATAAGCAACTACCCAAAATTTGAGGCCGATCGATAAATTTTTTTGATTGCCAAGAAAACTAACAAAAATCCCCTTTTTAAAAGCGCGCGAAAACGCCAAGAGTTTGGATGTGACGTCATCTTATACTAAACATTGTTGTAAAGCAATGGAGTTGATGGTATTATTGTTGACGTCATCTTATAGTTTAAACAATAAACGTTTTCAGTCACGTGTTTTTTTCTCGACTTTTAAATTAAAATATTTAATTACCTGTACATTTTTTTGAAAAACTGACTAGATATTTCATTTTACTATACAAAAAACCATACGGAACACTAGTTTGTTTTTGAAAATCTGACTCATGCAACTCCCTTATTGTGGAAGAAGCAACTATAAAATAAAACCAAAAGTGTGTGTTTAAGGATTTAATTAAGATTTTACTAAGACCCATGTTGATGTAGGTCAACCAGGTCAAAATTCATGAATGATAGTCCAACAAAATGTATTATTTCTTTTAATCAAAACTATTCAAAAATGAATGAAAAATGCACATAAACGCCTAAGCCTAAAGAAAATATATTAAATATTTGCTGGAAATAAAAGAAATAAATAAACCTACCTATCCTATCACAGTAAATAATTTTATCTGCCTTGAATGGGCAATACCACCATTTAATTTTTATTTGTTTATTCGATAGAGGTATCCTAGGGCAGAATATACACGCAAACATTTTTTAATTACGACGATTATTTATTTTTTTATGTAATTTCAAAGTTTGACTTTTAAAAAGGGCGTTAAATCGTCAAATTTCCAAATGTGACGTACGTCTATCCTATACATTGATTTTAAACAATGCTTTAATTCTTAAATCAAACTTATCCGGGATATAAGGCCGTGTTCTATTTTTGTTATCATACGTTTCGTCCCTCTCTGTGGAGGACATCATCAGTGAAAACCTTATAAATATTTAAAAACACAATAACAATAATGCAGCGTTCCCAGCAAAGCATGATAAGTTTGATTTTATGAACTAGGGGGCTTTGCCCCCTGCTCGCTATCGCTCACCTACCCCCGGAACTGCTTTGCAGTTCTTTTGAGATCGCTTCGCGATCGAAGCGCCAGCAGAGCTCGCTTGTTTCATCTTAACAGTCCAGCACAATCCCGGGCTCACCTGCTTAGTTAATGCTCCTTTAATACTGAAATTACCTATATCTCTAGCTTCTCTATTATTTAATTCGGATCACTACCTCAAAAATATTGAAATATTACTGTTATTGAAATATTCCAATTTAGCTTATCAATAATTTAAAGAAATATCCCAAAACATCCAGCAAGTCTACTAATTACCGTCAACCATCTTAAAGAAAAAACATGCGATAAATAAACTTTTAAATTTATATTACGCAAGTGTGTATCTAGTAAACCGTTGAAATTAAAAGAAATCCTACTCATAAAACTCGTCTGTTTCCCTAGTGAACGACCAGAAAGAGAAGAAAAACTTGAAACTTTGAATCTTAATAATTCTAAAACTAATTCGAAATTAAACAAAATCGATACGCTAATTTTCTTATACAAAATAATTGTATGTGTGTTAAAAAATCGTAGTACTACTGTGATTAGTTTTTATTTCATTAATAAAACACTGAAAAGGGTCGAAAATTTAGAAACTTTAAAATTTAATTACTCTAAAACTAATTCGAAATTCGAAAAAAGAGTGACGAGGTGCAAAACTTCGTGCCTAAGAGTATGTGTGTGCAAAAAATCATATTTCTGCTGTGAACAGATTTTGCTGGGGGCGAACTCGCAGCGGAAAAAAATATTTTTCGTCTTTGACATTTAATAACTCCAGAAATAATTATCTTAATTATTCACTTTTAGAACGAAAATGATTTTGATGCATTTGTCTACGAACTGTCAAAATTTCATAATATTCCATCGAATAGTTTTTGCGTAGTAAGAGCTCAAAGTGTTCAAAAATAAAATTTTCAAAATCAGCGGTGGTGACGGCGACGGTCACTGTTACTTTTTTTAATACTAGGGGCCTCTGCCCCCTGCTCTCTATCGCTCACTTACCCCCGGAACTGCTTCACAGTTCTTTGAAGATCGCTTCTCGATCTTAACGAGCAGAGCTCGCTTGTTTCATCTCAACTATCCAGTAAAACCTGGAACTTGTCTGCTTAGTAAATTATCATTTAAAATAAAAACTTTTTATCTCTCTAACTTATCAATAACTTAATGCGGACCATTACTACAAAAATATCAAAATAAAAGTGTTACTAAAATATTCCTTTTTAGTTTACCAATAATTTAACCGAAATGTTTTCTAAAATATCCAGCAAGTCTACTAATTATCAGAGGGAAAAAATGCCACTAAAAAACTTTTAAATTTATGAAATGCACGTGTGTATCTAGTGAATCATTGGGAATAAGAAATCATACTCATAAAAATAATCGCCTGTTTCTCTAGTGAACGACCAGAAAGAGAAGAAAAAATTGATACTTGGTATTCTAATAATTCTAAAACTAATTCGAATTTTTTTAAAAACGAAACGCCAATCATTCTTTAAAAAGTAATCGTATGCGTGTTTAAAATATCATAGTTCTACTATGATTCGTTTTTCTATTATAACGAAAAAACCGAAATAGGGTAAAAAATTTCGAAACTTTAGAATTTAATAACTCCAAAAATAAAAAAATATTCGAAATTCGAAAAAAGGGCGACGAGGTGCAAAACTTCATACCTAAGAGTATGTGTCTGCAAAAAATCATGTTTCTGCTGTAAATAGATTTTGCTGGGGGCGAACTCGCAGCCGAAAAAATAATTTTCGACTTTGACATTATATAATTCCAGAACTATTTATCTAATTAATTGGGAACTAAAATGATCATCATGCATTTGTCCACCAATGGTCAAAATTTCATAATATTCTTTAAATAGTTTTTGCGTAGTGAGAGTTTATAGTGGTCAAAAATAAAATTTTCAAAATCAGCGGCGGCGGCGGTGACGGCGGTCACTGTTACTTTTTTTTAATATAGAGAGATAGATAGATTCAATTGATCATTCCGGCCGTGAAAGCCTGAGAGTTTACATAATGCTTAAATTGTTTAAAGAAATCAAAGTCATTGTTGAGTATCTCGTTAAAGTCTGTATGTATCAGTTGTGACGTTACTTCTATCCTAAACAAAGACAAAGGGCTTGGCGATTTTAATTTTAAATATTTATAATTAACTAAATTTTTTTGAAACTTTTCATTGGTATTTTTGGATTTAGATCTATTTCCTTTACTAGAAAAATGCATTTTTTTCTGTTTTCAAAAAATTATGGTATCGCCCATTAAACTTTACTTGGAGTTTAACTGCAACAAATTTTATTTTGAGGAATTCAATAATTTAAAAATTTGGCAGAGTAAAAAATGCACATTAGTGTTTTTAAGGCTAATATTGTAGGAAATATTTTGGATGTTTATTGTTTATGAGAAGATACCGTCAATTAATTGGGAACACTAAGGGGGTTTTATTAATTGCATCCAAATTATTTTCGATCGAAGAAGCAAATTCAAACTTTAGCCCATCCCTATTACAAAATAAATTAAACAAACGCAAAAAACACAGGGTATTAGGATTGAGGGATGTTTTCTCTTGCCATATGGGCAGTTTCGTTACTGTTGGGTGAATTTAAGATAATTTAAGAGAGCATTTATGACCCTATATTTAGCGATCTAGAAATAGATCACTGGGCGCTAATGGGTTAATACCACATTAATTGCTTATCCAATTCAAAAAACATTTCGAAAAATAAGTCCCTCGGCATTGTCTTTAAAAGAATTGCAACCGTTTAACTTTAAAATAGATTTTTCATGAAAGGAAAACACCCGTTTCATTTTACTCCTGTTTTGTGACGGTCTTTCAAAAAGCTTCTGTTCAAAAGGCTTTTAAAACACTGAATTATGTATTAATAGAAAAGAATGTATCTACAAAGTTAATTTTATTTCCTACGGTTTTTTCTACCTTATGGAAAATGCAACACGGATCTAATACATGATAGATACATTTCTGCAGATACAGGCATTTCCACCGCAAAAGGATTTATAAGGAAAACACTTGACGAAAAAGATTTGTCGGTTGTGGACACTATTTTTATCAAGGGAAACTTTTTTTTCATCTCAAGCCCGGAGCATTACTGACTTTCCTCCAAACTTATTTGTGAACGAACATTTTTGTCTTATCATCAAAACTGATCCCTTGGGTGACCATTGCACAGATGAAGAATTTTATCCCGAGTTTGCTTTTAAACTTCACTACCTTGCACAAGTCTGAAATTTTCTTTGTCGTAAAGTTCAGAGAATTAGTATTTTAATTCTGTTTACCATATCCGTCTCACTTTTTCCACAATTTTTAAGGTGACATTTTTATTGGTGCAAGCATAAAATGTTCTTCAAGCAATCTTGCAACCCAAAAAGTTTTATGTTTCAACAAAAAAATTTTTGTTCAGTTCCGTTGAATTTGTTATTTCTTGATAAGCGTTAGAAATGTAGCTTAATCATAATTTCTCTCAGTTTACTTGTTGTTAGTTAATGAAGTTTACGGTAAAATACCTTATACCATTATTATCTTAATCTGTTGATCTTCAATGAGTGTTATCATATTTGGTACACTGATCAAAACAACTATTATTTATAAAATTGTTTTTAGATTTTCATTATATTTTAAAGATATATGTTGTACCAAAAAAAAATCGCACCCTTGCTCAGCCAAGAGTTGGCGTTTGTTGGTTTGGGAGGGATTGTTGCGTCTCATCTTCAAATAGAGTTAGTATAACGACCTGAATCGACCCTCTGAGTCAGGGATGGGATCTTTTGCTAATACCGTATAGGGAGTGGCAGTTGGGGATCCCACCTGTTAATCTTTCTCTCTATATTAAAAAAAAGTTACTGTCACCGCCGCGGCCGCCGCTGCCGCCGCCGCCGCCGCTGTTTCAGAAAATTTAATTTTTCAACTCTTTGAACTCTCATATTGCAAAAACTACTTGATAGAAATTTATGAAATTTCAAATATTTGTAGAGGAATATTTTGGCCACATTTTAGAACAAAAAACTAACTGATGTGATAATTAGTTCTGGGGTATTTTTAAGGTCAAAGTTGAAGTTTTTCTTTTTTCGCCGCGTAATCCAGTTCAGCGAAATCTATTAGCAGCAGAACTATGATTTTTTGCAGTCTAATACTCTGAAGTATGAAGATGTGCACTACGTCGCCCTTTTTTCGAATTTCGAATTTGGTTTAGAGTAATTAATTTTTTAATTTTCGAAATTTTTGACACTTTTTCGTTTTTTTCTATCTAAAATGAAAACTATTCACGGTATCAATATGATTTTTTAAACACTTATAGTCTTATTTTTTAGAAAGAGATTGGCGTTTAATTCTTTAAAAAATTCTAATTAGTTTTGGAATTATTAAGCATCAAAGTTTAATTTTTTTCATAGTTTTAGTAGGTCTTTATCAGACGTGTTTAATGTGTTTAATTTTATATTTGCCTGTTCACTAGATTGTCGCGAGCACGGATATTTAAATTTAAAAGTTTTGAGGTGCACATTTTTGCTCTAACTTTGCTAGCGATATAGTATAGACTTGGTTAATAATCTTTTAAAGATACACCGATATTTTTTGAACTACTAGAGAAATAAATATTTTAGCTTTTTAGAGTGCTATTTGTGCCGACGAAAGGAAGAGGATTTTCGGGAAGTTTGTTTTACTCTAATGCTAAAGATCGATTGCAGATAATACAGATCGCATCGCGATCTGTAAAGAGCTGCATAGCAGTTACGGGGGTTGGTGAGCGTAAGCGAGTAGGGGACGGTAGCCCCCTATCCATTAAATTATTGATAATTTAAAAAGGAATATATCAGTAAGAGTTTTATTTTGATATTTTCGTGGTAATGATCCAAATCAAATTATTGAAAAGTTTGAGAGATAAAAAGTTTCGATATTAAATGATCATTAACTATACTCTGTTCATTTAGAATTAGCGCCTGAGACGTAATGTATTAAAAGCAGTTATTATTCTAATTTTCGTCGACAAAATTTTCTACTACAATGACAAGGCAGCCTAAGCAGAAGTAGTTAAAATACTGTAGAAAAAATCGGTCACTGAAGTTGTCTGATAAGCGTTATTAAGCATTATTGAGCGTTTTTGATCCTGTTGCAGGCGCCTATTCTAAATGAACAGATTATAAGCAGACAAGTTCCAGGTTGTACTGGATAGTTGAGATGAAACAAGCGATCTCTGCTCGCTAAGATCGCGAAGCGATCTTCAAAGAACTGCGAAGCAGTTCCGGGGGTTGGTGAGCGATAGCGAGCAGGGGGCAGAGCCCCCTAGTAACTTACATTAAAGTATTGACATTAAAAAAACAGTTTTTTTAATGACCATTACCGGCGGTAGAGCAATGGGCATTATTGCCTAAGCTCTTTTTCCATCTACCCCGAAGAAGAGGGAGACGCCACCTTCAAGTTACCAAGTGTACCAAAAAAAACTGACACATTTTAAAAATCAATATCTACGAAACTAAAAAAGATACAAAATATGCGGTTTATTACATTCTACTCCTTTGAGTCTTGGGTGTAAGATTCAACAAATCGCGTATTTTTATCTCTTTCAGTTTTATAGTAATTAGTTATTTTTTTAAAACGTGTCGGTCTTTTTGGGACACCCTGTACTGTAAATATTAAGATAAGGATATTTTTCTTTTTAAACTATTATTGCCCTTAAGATTAGAGGAGGTCATTTCATTAAAATATATTCTGTTTATAAACGTTTTCAACATAATTTATGCCCTACTGATCTTTTCAATTTAACCCAGTTGAACAACACTTTTTTCATTTGTGGTAACTTCAACGCCAAACATACCACTTGGAATATTGGTAATAAGAAACGTGATGGTGATATCCTTTAAAATTTTGTTTACTCCCACCATATTGATATCATTGTTACCTCTAACTCCCACTAGAATCACCAAAAATACCCTTGATCTTGCCTTGGCTTCTTTGTGTTTTAAGAAATTTTACGGTTTAAAACCTGAAGTTTATGATTAACAAACATTCAGGAAGTAATGATTTCTGTCTACTCTTCTCAAAACAAAGTGTAAAATTTTTATCCAGATAAAAAAATAAAATATTTCAGAAGAAAATTCTAAAAGCAGAATTTAACACTGGCTGTTGACATTTTTCAGACAAATAAGCAATCTAATATCGAACATTTTAATAGAAAATATCTTCCGAATTAGAAGAGTTGATCAAGCGATAGAACGAAATCCAGAATCTTCATTTAACGCTAAGCTGAGACTTCCAAACTTGATCAACTTCCTCTCTCACCTTTTTTGCGAAATCTTGGAATCGGAAAAATCCGTTACAGATTCGGGGGCTCAAAAGTGGAAGTTCAAAGAATACTCCAAAAGTCTCCGGTTTACTTTACGAAAAAGAAGGTAAAAATTCGCTCCGGAGCAGACCCTATTCTTGCATACTACTTTTCAAGTCACGTAAAATGCTTTAACTATTTACGAAAAAAGTTTCTACCTGAAAAAGAGAGGGAACTCACGGGTTTGGGAAAAAAATTAAGATTGAAAGTAGTACAACTTTCAAAAGGCATTTTTGATTAACTCGGCAAAGATATACTTGGAGCGTACTTCAAGAACAAGAATATTACATGAGGTGAATTAATTTCCATTTTATTACCTGGGAAATCAAAGGAGTCTACAGGGTGATTCAGAATTCATCATCAATATTTGGTGGGGAGGTGGAGGGGACCTAGACAAGCATATTTCGAATAGAAATGAGGGACGCAGCCGCACCGTTAAATAGGTAGGACCTAATGTAGTGCACAAGAGCGTTACAAAAGGATGTTTTGCCAACGAAACATACCATAATAGAATGAAAAAAAATTTTGCATGAGGTAAACCAGTATCCGTACTACTTACACCATAAACTTGATAGAAATTGGACCACTTGCGAAACCGTGGCGGGAGTTTTAAAACGTGAAATATTAATATTTTAGCCGAAGAATGGAGATACCTTAGTGTAATGGTATTTAGAAAAATGATGATAGAAGAAGGAATTTTCAATGATCATACATTGATCATTGAAACTATTATCATTGAAAATTCCTTCCCCGTTCTGTAAGTTTTTTAAAAAGATATCTTATGGTGCAGAATTGTAATTTCTTTAAGGACTGGACCTTGATGCATTTTTCTCATTAAGAACAAAAGAACCGAAACTTCCACAGCAAAAAATTGCATATGACCGGAATATAAACACCTCAAAAAAAGGTAAACAAGCATTCCACTCTTCCAAAAACTGTTTACGTTAACATTCCCTTTGTAGACTAAAAGAGAGAGGGATTTTAAGGTCGAACAGGACACGTCTTCTTCTTCCGCTAAAGTCATTAACATACGCAATTACGCACACCTTTATCACAAGACCTGAAAAGGGGAGAACAACCGTGATTTAATAACTGAGGGTTTAAATTCATTATTTTGTTTAGCTTCCCTTACTACCTGCATACAAATTAATTTGCGCATGTGTAATTAAAAGCCCAGATGCCCTAATTACTACAGTTAGCAGAAAGCGACACTCTTTTCCAACAAGATGGCGGCGGGCACAAAGCTCCTCCCGCCATTAATAACGAGTTTACTGAGAGGGAAACGATGCGACATTTAAAGCGGGCTTCCGCCGCGAGTTTATCATTTTTACCCTTGTAATGGACTTCGAATTACTAGGGAATCGGAGTTGTGAACGAACGGTCAGAGAAACTTTTATCATCCACGGATGATTTAGCGACTCGTTGCGTTTGGAGAGAGGGAATTGAAGAAGAAAAAAATGGCGATATCGGGGGAATGACTTATGCGATGGGTGGAAAAAATTAGTGAGGCGAAATTTGTGAGCTAAGTCGAATATTTAAAGCTGTCGTGTCCCCCCCGTTTAGGGAGGGGTGGGTTTGATTAACTCCAGTGCTTTGTTCTAACTTCGAGGTTGTTTGCTTTTGAGTTAGTGATTGTGATTTGTGCTATAATGGATTGGTTCTTTTTTACCCGTCTAAATATAGGGTTAAACTTTCTTTTTATTTAAAATTGAAGTAAATAAAATGTGCGATTTGTTTTGTCACGCTGAATTTTTGGTTGGATATAGATCCTTTTGTTTCTTAAAATTTACTGATGTGCTAAATTGATTCGTAATTACGCTTAGGTGATGTCATGTTGGTGTATAAATTTAGTAAGATTTGGACTAAAACCAACAGACGTCAGACATTGCGTTGTGTTTTAAAAGGGATTACGCCATTGAGTGACAGACAATTATTTTATTCACATCAAGGTTAACAAAATAGGTGACCGGAGTGGCTCCCAGAACAGGTCCCAAAAGAAAGGTAAATAAAAGAATCAAAAATCGAAAATATGCATACCCATAGCAGGTTGGGTTCCTGCAGAGTATAATTACCCAAACACTAACAAGGGATCCGTGGCGGAGGGGTCGATGAGCATGGATTCAAATTAAACACCGCGAACTACCGACGTCCTCCTTCGTGTTCAGCCCGCGTCTGACTAAACCAAACGGGGAAATTCCCTCCGTTGCGCTCGCCGGCTGATGCCACCGGAAGCGTGCTACTTGGGCGCTTCGAATTAGTTGTGGGTTCAACACCACAATCTCCCCTTCCTCCATTTTTTTATTTTTATAGGTAGCCACTCCAATCACCCAATTCATACAGATAAACAAGACAACCTGCAAAAGAGAAAAACAAAACATGACAAAACATTGCATTTACCATTAGGAATAGACATGTACGTTAAGTAAATTAAGTACAGCAGTAGGTTCACACTAGGAAAAATTAAGTATGGCAGTTTGTTCACACTAGGAAAAAAAAAATTAAGTATGGCAGTTGGTTCACACCAGGCAAATCCCGAATCAGGGTGGCCGGTCCTTACCCGAAATTCACCAAGCGTAAAACCGAGCCTGTAGTTACCAACATAGTTACGTATTTAAACCAAGTATTGGTTGGAGAAAAAAAATTATCACAGGAGTTGTCAGGTACCAGTTAAAAAACAATAAACACATTACACAAATTACAAATAAAACAAGCACACTTAATACCCTCTACCTGAGTGGGTGATCAGTCCACCAGGGAAAAAAAAACAAAAAAATTACAAGAAAAAAAAGGAAATGTAAAGGAAATAATTTTTCCTTTGAATTTTGATGCCAAATATTACTAGCATTTCATGTTTAAATTTAGAAACCAAACAAAAAAAATTGATAAAACAAAACTACTCACCGACTGCTCCTCCACGGATCCCACGTAAAGTAAAAAAATAATAACAAGTCCAAAAGATAGGAACCAAGAGACAGAGAGAGGAAGGTAGTCTTACAAGCTAGGAAAAATTACTATCTATATCTTAGGTCATTTAAGTTTGAGATGTAATAAATTACTTATTGCCTAACTACGCCTTCTTAAATTATAGGTGGAACCAGTAGGAGTGGGTGAGTCATTAAAGTTTTGAGCGTCCATTTTCAGATAGTCAAATCTTCGCGGAGCCCACTTGAGTCTATGCACATTTATCTTAGTGGTGGGTGCTTCCGGATTGTTCAGTTCTTGGATAACACACGTAGTGGGGTTCAGCTTCTGAACGATCTGAAAAGGCCCAGTAAATTTAGAGTGGAATGTAGACTTTGAGTCGACATACACAATGTCTCCAGTCCTCAAAGTTCTTTGAGATGAATTCTGTGCCTTATTCTCCGTCTGGGTTAACTGGTGTTCCTGAAGGTTTTGGAATGTGTCTTCATAAATGCCACGAATATCATGGAGGATTCTGGATACGAATCCTTGAGTTGTCAAAATGGGAAGTTCAACATCTTTGTCAAATGTGTCGAATATTAGGCTGTGTTCTCGTCCAAAGTGGACTAAGTTTGGAGAGAACCGATGAGTTGCGTGTATTGAGTTATTGTAGAAGTGCTGATGTAGATGAACAGCAGTGTTGAAAGAGAATTTGGAATTTTCCAGGCTCAGGATGGTTGATTTTAACTGGGTGTTTACTCTTTCCGATACCCCATTAGCTTTGGGATTATAGGTAGTTGCGTGGCGCAGCTGGATTCCAAGCATTCTGTGGAGTCTCTCAAAGACATCTGCAGTGAATTGTGTGCCTTGATCCGAATATACCATTGCTGGTCGTCCATGGGTGGTGATGTACTTCACAAGACAATCGCTGATGGTGTTGGCATGGATAGAGGTTATGGGATACAACTCAAGGTGCTTGGAGTAGTGGTCAATGATCGTCAGGACATAATTCTTTTTATTTATTGGTCCGACAATATCCATGCTTATCATTTCTCCAGGGCGATTGGGTAATGGAGTTTTTCCAAATGGTGGAGACTTTGAATATTTTCTTTTGAACTTGCAGCATTCATCACAGGACCCAACAAAGTTCACTGTGTCTTGATACATCCCATACCAGAAGAATCTTTCTTTCAGAAACTTGTAGGTTTTATCTGCTCCAAAGTGGGTAAAATGACAATTTAAGAGGGCATCTTTCTTTAGGGCGTGAGGAATTACAATGGTTTTAACTATGTCCTTTTCCTTGTTTTTAGTTGAGGTAGAGATGTGCATGAGAAGATTATTTGTAGGGTCTATGTAAAAACTTAGTTTATCTTTATGGTTGCTCAACTGGAGATTGTTCTTGATCTGTATTATGACAGGATCCTGCAGTTGATGTTGATGTATTGTCTCTGCTGTCAAAACCTCTGGATCTGGGTGTAATCCTGATGTTGCATTGCAAGGCAAGATGGTATTAAATTCAGGTGGTGGTTGATTCCGCTCTTCACGAGAGAGGCAGTCAGCTAGATGATTTTCTTCGCCTTTAATATGATGGAATGTGAAATCGTATTCACTAAGTTCAAGCAACCAGCGTGAGATGACATTAGCTGGGGACTGTAATTTGGTGTAAAACATGAAGTTTTTGTAATCCGAAAGAATAATAAACTTTCGACCGTATAGAAACTCCTTGAAGTAGGTGACGCTTGAGTATATGGCTAAAAGTTCTTGTTTTCCTGAAGGGTATTTCTTTTCGGAGTCAGATAGAAGTCTAGAAAAGTAGGAAACAGGTCTTAACTCTCCTTCATGCTTCTGCATCAGTGCACCAGAAATTGCTATTCCAGATGCATCAGTGTTGATGTAGAACTGCTCATTGCCATCAGGTTGAATAATGAAGGGTGATTCAAAGAAGATCTTTTGAAGATTATTGAATTTTTCTTGGTGGATTGGTTCCCATTTATATTGTTTTGCATTGGCTAGTTTGTTGAGGTGGTATATTTCTGAGGAGTAGTTAGAAATTAAGTTTCTATAGAAGTTACAAAGTCCTAAAAACCTTTTAAGTTGTTTCTGGTTTTTCGGTGAGGTGAATGAGGTTATTTTCTGAACATTGTTAGCACCAGGAGAGAGTCCTTTCGATGAAATATTGTATCCTAAATATTCGATGGTGTCGACAGCAATTTTGCATTTCTTGGGATCCAACGTCAGATTATGTTGTTGTAATGCTTGAAGAACCTTGTCCATCTTCATGTTTAAATCTTCAATGTTGTGTCCTCCTATGATGATATCGTCCTGGTATGCTGCTACACCGTGGAGTTCTAATGGTCGCAAGACATCATCCATCAATTTCTGGAAAAGGGATCCAGCATGCTTGAGTCCAAACGGCAGGCGAGTGAACTGGTATGTTCTCCAAGGTGTTGTGAAGGAAAGCAGGTGTCTGTATTCTGGGTCGATGTGCATTTGCCAATACGCAGCTTTCAGGTCAAATACTGAGAACAAGGAGAAGCCGGCTAAGCTTCTGGTGATATCGTTGATCTTTGGGAGAGGATATGAACAACCCATGATGATACGGTTAATTAGACGCAGGTCTAAAGCTAATCTGATGGAAGGGTTCAAGGCAGAATGATCCTTCTTTTTCACCAGTATCATGGGGCTAGCCCATTCTGACAGGTTTGGTTCTATAATACCTGCATCCACCAGTTCTCCAAGGTACTGTTTGGCATTCTCCTGGAGAGACTGGGGAATAGGGTAGGGAGTTGATGAGATAGGCTCCACTTGGGTAGTACGAAGTATTGGTTGAATTACATCAGAATGTCCTAGGGTGTTAAGAGATTTTGAGAAAGCTTCAGCATTTTTCATGAGAGTGTTAAGGATTACTTGCTTGTCTTTATCTGTAACATGGTCCAAGTTAAAGTCTACTTCCTTTAAGTCTTCTATCCTCTGTTTACGTACATGGGGAGGAGCAATGATGTGTCTCACTGAGTGATTCTGCGTGTTCTCTTCAATCTGTATATCAAAGTATACGGTACCAATTCTGCTACCCTTGTTGATGGTGACTGGTGCTGAGGAAATATTTCTCACCATGATGAAAAAGGCTTTTGGATTAGAGTGTACCGAAGGATGAATCTCAAATTGGTAGTCTTGCTTGGACGGGATGAATAGAAAGTTATCTTCAGTTTCAGAAAAGTCAGTTAAGGCTACTTTAATGTAGGCTGTTTCAGTTGGATCGATTACTGTTTTTGTAGTTGTTATGGCATTGCAGGTTCTGTTATTCTTAGATATAGTTGGTTCGTCAGGAAAACTTAGAGGTATTGTATTTTGACCCATTTGGAAGTTGTTAGAAGAAAAGTCTATCGATACTCTGTGCTTTCTTAGGAAGTCTAATCCAAGGAGACCATCAAAGTTAGTTTCGGGGACTTGGGGTGACACAAAAAAACATTGCCGGAATTTGTTGGAAGCTATGGCAAGAGGAATGTCCACACAGTGGTTGAAAGGTACTGGGAGTCCTTGAACGGAGGTTATTCTTACACTTCTTGAGAGATATTTACAATTTACTGTGTCCTTTATTTTGTTGAATGTTGTGGTTGGGAGTATTGAAATGGATGAGCCAGAGTCTATCAGGAATGTAAATGTAGAGTTTCCAATCGTGACAGGCAATAGCAGCATCAAGGGCGTAGAGTTGTTGGTGGTCATGGTAAAGGTATACTTGTGAGACTCCAAGTGAATTGGTACCAGATGACCATTGGAGTCGCCATGGTTATCTGTGTTTAGTTTAAATTGTGGGGCTCTTGAGGGAGAGGGTTCTGCTGTCCCAGGCTCTGGTGGTGCTGTGGGGGTGGTCTGCCGTCTCTCCGTCGATGTTGGTTTCTCGACTGCTGTGGATAATGATTCCTTGGCTGCTGTGGGTACGGCCGTCTCCTGCCTCCAGAACTGTCAGGATGGCGGAAGGTTCCTGGATGTTGGAAGGATGGCATCGGGTTCCTTGATCTTTGGAATTTTCTGCATTCAATCATGATATGTCCAGGCGCTCCACAGAACACACAGGTCTTGGTGTTCTGGTTTCTTGGAACCGTTGCCTCAGGGATGGGGGCAAGTAGTGCCTGGTTTACTTGATTGTGGGGCATATTTCTGGTGAGACTTGTCTGCTTGATATGAGCTACTTGAACCGCCTCGGCAAAGTTCTTTGGTTTGGCAGCAAGAACGTGGGAGCTGATAGAATCGCTCAGGCCATTAATGAATTTTGACATCATGATTTGGTCCCGTAGCGATGCAGCTGCTGAAACATCTTCATCCGAGTCGAAGGCTGTGGCGGCATACTGTAGTCTGTGAGCGAAGTTTTTGACTTGCTCGTCAGGCCACATCTTCATGTTTAGGAATGACTGCTGTTGGTGCTCCGTTTCTTCCTGGGCAGTGAAGAAGTCAACAAAGATCTTTTTGATAGACACGAGGTCAGTTGCCTTCTTCACAGCAGGAGACTCGATGAAGAACTGCAACGCTGGACCTTGAAGCTTTACGCTGAGGATGCCCTTGATTATGACCAAGTTCCATCCATACATCTGGGCGAAGCTCCCCAGATGGTCGAAGAAGAACTCGCATGAAGTAGGCTCACCCGCGTATGATGGGATAAGCTCGATGTTCAAAGGAGTGTTGACTACAGGGTGCACAACAGACGGGAAAGTGGGCTCCATTTGAGAGGTATTGGATTGTGGTTGTGCAGAAGGAGACCTTTGCCGGGAACTATGCACAACACTATTGGATCTGGTACGTCGTTTAGGAGGCATGTTTCCCTACTCAATATATGCACTTTGGTGTAGTGTGGCACTTCTTGTTAGTGTTGTGTCACGTCTTGTCTGTGTTGTATTTAAATATGTATTTGTGAATCGGGGATCATCACAATAATATGTGGATACTCAACCTGCAAAAAAAAATGTTTTTTTTCTTTGCAAGTCAAATCATTCAAGTAAGTTAAAAATTAAAATCCCGGCATCACAAGCACATTTACAAAAAATAATAGTGTGGTTATGAGTGTTAACAACATGTGCAAAGGCATTTGAAGTTGTGCCTGTGCACATGTGGTTTTAAGTGTCAAGAGTGTTATATACTTCTAAGCACAAGTTACACACTAAATACTAAGAGAGAAAGTGGAAATGAAAACATGTATTCAGCAATGGGGACCTGATATGGATGCCTCAGGGTTACCTAGACACAATGGCGTGTTCACGAGATCCGAACCGAGGTCGCGGTACCAAAATGTCATGTTGGTGTATAAATTTAGTAAGATTTGGACTAAAACCAACAGACGTCAGACATTGCGTTGTGTTTTAAAAGGGATTACGCCATTGAGTGACAGACAATTATTTTATTCACATCAAGGTTAACAAAATAGGTGACCGGAGTGGCTCCCAGAACAGGTCCCAAAAGAAAGGTAAATAAAAGAATCAAAAATCGAAAATATGCATACCCATAGCAGGTTGGGTTCCTGCAGAGTATAATTACCCAAACACTAACAAGGGATCCGTGGCGGAGGGGTCGATGAGCATGGATTCAAATTAAACACCGCGAACTACCGACGTCCTCCTTCGTGTTCAGCCCGCGTCTGACTAAACCAAACGGGGAAATTCCCTCCGTTGCGCTCGCCGGCTGATGCCACCGGAAGCGTGCTACTTGGGCGCTTCGAATTAGTTGTGGGTTCAACACCACAGGTGAGATTTCTGGAAATATAAAACATAATACTTTCATGAGTGTTATGGAGGAATGAATGGTTCTTTTTCTTCTCGTTAGGTTGTAAGAAAGATATTTATTTCATTTTAATAAAAAATTGAAGTAATGCAGAAATAAATTCAATGTTTATTATTTATTTTGTTTTAATAAGATTTATTTTTAGGTTTGAATATAGATCCGTTACTTCAAAAATGTATTGACGAGCTATATTGATTGGTAATTAAGTTAAGTTGATATTTTAGTTGCATAACAACTTCAAAGTTTTCCAATTTGTTTCATGAATTTACAAAGAAGTAGTCCTTTATGTTTTATTTTACGTACAATGATAGATTTATGGAGTTTAAATATGCATATATCTTTCATCACAAATTCACTGATACAATAAACTGACTGGTAATTAAGTTTAGATTATAGTTACCATCAGAGAGACATACCCGAGGTGGTTACAATCTTTAAATTACAGTCAAATATTTCAGCCATCTTAAACATTTTAAAACTTTTTTAATTCAGAATTTAAATGTGTAAAAATAAATTTATTGTTTGCTGTATTCTACTTGATGACATTTTCAGAAATAAATATAAGGCTACTGTGCGTGTCGCAGACATTTTCTGATTCAACCTATAAATTAAGTGATCGGGAAAATTTAAATTTCTTGAGAATATTGTAAGGGGTAGTACAGTTGTAGTGAGCTAGGAAAAGAAAAATATGCTTTTTAATATCGAAACAAAATAAGGCTAAAAATTGCGTGATTATTACAATGCTGATTCATGGAACAAAAGTAAAAAATCTTAAAAAATCAGTCAAGTATTGACAATAAAAGCCGAAAAACTGATAAATTGATATCATATACTAGGAAAAATAGTTAAAATTATGTTCATGTTAAAATCATTGTAAAAAAACCTTTTCAAAGTCATAAGGGAGTAATTTCAGTGTCTTTTCCCATTGCTACTGGGTTTGTGCCTCAAAATACTACCCAACTTCCTCCAAACGTACTTGGAAAGCAGTTACCCGCCCAGCATAATGGAATGCCTCCTCTTCTTTCGGACAGAAAGGGGGCGGGTAATAGAGCACTTCATCCTCAGTCTCAAAAAATTGTGTCCGTTCAAAAATTGGTCCCTACCTCTTCTGAAAGCAAACCAATGTTGCAAGAGAGTACAATCCCTTGTATCAGTTTTAACCCGTTTATCTTATATATACGTTTCGGTTGTCTCTCTCTCCTCCATACGTGCAAACTCGTATTGCATAAAAGATGCTCTGATGGAAATGGCCTCTTGTTTACGTGTGGCACATTATTCCTTTTATTATGGGTTTGGACTTATATTTGTTTGGATGGAGTAATGTTGTTTTTTTGGACATGTTGGGTGGTTGATAAAGTTAGTGAGACTATAGTTATTGTTATTACCTATAGTCCGTTCATTTGAATATATAGAACAAGAGGAAGTAACCATGTTTACGCGATTCACGCTGCCTCAATCACCAATTATTTGAGAGTATTTCTCCTACTCCAGTTTAGACTTGCTAGTTATCCATCAAGAAAAATATTTCGATGAGTGTTACTGTTGTTACCGCTTCTAGCACATCTCGTCTCACCGGCATATTCTAAATAAACAGACTATACACCATACCAATTAATATAAATAGAACAAATCTGTAGAACTATTACCATTTTGTACTATAATTATTACTATTAAATCACTCCGAAAGTTTTGTCACTGCAGGGACAGTCAGTATACAATGTATTTCTTTGTACTTTTCCATTACGGTAAACCAGTAAAATACTTTTACTTCTATTTGAAGCCAATTTGGATCTTATTTTGTTGGCTCACTTTTCCAGCTTTCCTAGTTTCTGGGATAAATAAGATTAGGAATTTAACTTTAATTTGAAGTCATATTGAGATTGTAAGGAAGACCTTACTTATTTCATAAATTTAAACTCATTTTATACTACTTTCCTAATAGAGGGTTAGGGATAGTAATCCAGCAATTGAATGCGGATGGTAGTGGTCAAACTATTCGGATGCCTCAGAAAAAATAAAAATCTAAGTGAAGTTTTCCACACTTGTTAAAAATACTTAAAACTTTAATTGTTTTAATTAGGTAGCCAGTTAATTTAAATTTTGAAATCTTAACTTTAGGAAAAATGCAAAATTTTAAGCAGAAAAGAAAAGAAGTTATCATAGATCAATCCCAAAATCAAGCCAAGATGCTAAGTTGACTGTAGATAAAGTTACTGTTTATATTGATATAACATAATGGAAGAGTACCAAAAAATATATACAGACTGTCCCTGAAGCGACAAAACTTTCGGGTAAATATTTTAGAGGAAATATATATCGTTCTCAAAATTTATTCATTAAGTTAAATTTAGCCACATAGTTTCTTAAATGAGAATATTTAACCACTTGGGGAAATAGCAAAATACAGTCTTTTACTATACGGTTAGGCTTTAGAGCTCAACTAAGAATTAAATTTTTTTTTTATAAAAATTGTCGAAATTTTTTTATTTAAACATGAGCGGTTAACGAGTTTTACACACACAAATGCAGTAGAAGCTTTTATAAAATCCATCTGTTTCACCTTTTGAAAGTTTTACTTTGACCAAAAGTGGTCTCCAAATCGGCACTGTTTTATTACCAATACGAATTTGAGAGTTGTTTCATAAACAGATCAGCTCTAAAATAGTGCAAACTAGGCTACTTGCTCTCTACCACTGTTGACTATTACCAAAATTAACTCTTTAAAAAAGGATGTGAGACTGCTGATTTTTATAAGAGCTTCAACTGTAGTAATTAAAAAACCTTTCACGATTCTTAATACACTCAATCTTGTTTTCGTGCAATTTTTTGTTTGTGTAACTTTTTTTCTGCTATTTTTTGTGCGGTGAATGAAAATTTCAATCAAATGATAAAAACATAGAATAAAAAATATTGTATGTACGGATACCAAGACATATACATGGGTCTAGTGAGTCAACAGTATTTGCCGACTACATGGTAACAACTGTAGTACGAGTAAGTATAGGATACGTATAGAAACGGTTTCTCAATTAAGCCGTTGGGTGGGGATTTTCGCTATGGTCCTACTTGAAAATTTTTTATATGACCCCTGTGGTGAAGTTGGCTTCACCCCATAGCTTTCTTCTTTTCCCCTGCCTTGATAACGTGAAACACTAATACTTGTTTTCCCCGCTGTGGTTATTCCAAATTCCTTAACTACCCTTCACCCCTTTTTCTCGGTTTGGTTTGTTCCAACCCTCTACTTCCTCTGCTTCCTGTCCATATTTGGGCATGTAACTGGTTCGTCAAGCCCGGTTGAGGGGTTGCTTTCCCTTGTTGGCCTCTCTTTTGGCATGCGTCTGTTCGGTTTGGCCTTTTTCCCCTTGTTGTCGTTCCTTCTACAGCAGTGGTTCCCAACAGGTGGTCCGCGGACCACTGGTGGTCCGTGAGGCCATTAGAGGTGGTCCACGAGAGGATTTTTAAACATATCCAAAAATGTGTTGAAATGTTTTAAAAAAAATAGTTTTTCTTATCACATATCTCATGAAGTAGTAAAAAACCATAAATGAAAACCCAAAAATCATCGGTCTCATAAATAAAAATTGTTAGGTTCTTTTTCTCTCCTATGATTCATTTGTTCATTTTACTCACGTTATTCAACTGATGTTTATTACAAAGTAGAAACGAAATCGAAACATTGGAAGAACATTAGTTAGCCTCGCCTATATAATAATTTCTGATGCTACAACTCTCAGTCAGTGCATGTGCATTGTGCAGTTTACTGTTTTGTGATAAATAATTCCTGGTCGTCTCATTTGTCCTGTAGTTTAAATTCCGAGATAAGTATGTATACTTTGTTTCAAATTTAAATCTACTAATAATATAACAATACTGTTGTTGGGTATGAAAAAAAATGACTCTTTGATACTGATGTTATTTAAACCTGCGGTAACTTAAGTGTAGGTAGGATCATTAACCTTTCCAGGGCTAATAGATCGACGAGCGGACCTGGACAATTGTTATTGTCATTTGTAAAGTATCCTTGTCTTTATTGACTTTTATAAAAGGTTTATTTTTAATAAGTGGATTTAAAATAATGACATGATAACTTTTCCTTAAAGTTTAATAGATTATTTGATTTACAGTTCCATTAAGATGCGTATTAAGACTCTGTTTTTTGTACTATTAAGAAAAAAATCAAACTTTATACCTCTGTGAGGAATGAGTGTGTTGAAAAAAAGTTAAATTTTTTAAGATAAAGTTTGTAATAGGGATGGTCCGCCAAGGTTCAAATTCAAGTGAAGTGGTCCGCAGACCTATTTGAGTTGGGAACCACTGTTCTACAGGAACCGGTTTGGCGCGGGTTTTTCCCTGGCTGGCTTTTGTCTCGCTCAACTGAAATTCACCCGGTTAGCGAGTTGTCGCCAACGCTGGCAATTTCCCTGTTTTTTTCTTCTCCCTCCGCGGTTGGCAACGCCACTTCACTTGACACTCACTTCTCAACTCAACCATGATCTGAGTGTATGTAATTTTGCTTGAGCGTTCCCTTCGGGGGCGCTTGCCCTCGTTTTTAGGCCGTGTGGCCCCATTTATGAAGTTCCACTTACTGTACACTTTACGATGAAGGAATAATCAATAAATAGTCTGAAACCCAAATTAATTGTTACGTCAAGTTTTATTAAAACCTTCCAACAACAGCAGGACTTGTTTTAGCATCGGAGATTCTGAAAAGGAATCCCATAACATCTAGCTGACTGATGATGCGGGAACGCCAGTGACCCACGAATCCCATACCTATCTTTTCCCGAGAGGTGAGCAATACTTTATTTCTTCGCCTGGTGTGTTTATGGACGCGCCGTCGGTGGAGTCCTTTGGAGCATGGAGTGAGTGGGATCTACCATGGCCGTGTTAGGCCTGTCCCACACGGCCGGTGGCCGCACAGCTTCTGGAGATGGTAGGCATGCCAGGATGGCCTCTCTCCAGATCCTCTTCGAATACCCTTCTCGACAAGTTTCCGAGACTGTCTACTGATCCTTCTTTTGAGAACTTTCCTCATCTAGTTCTTCGTAGTCGGGGCTCGCTCGAAAAGCGTGGAGTGCTCCTTACCAAGTTCCGGGCAAGTCATTCCTCACCCCTTTTTAGTCCTAGTTTTTCTATCGTGTATTTGTTTATTGTTTCTTTGGGTACGTGTGCTCTACAGAGGGCCATCAGGAACCTTTGGGTTATTGCACGGCTGAATATGTAGGGTGGTTAAAAACACCCTATTTGTTTACCAACCAATAAATATATTTTTATTACCACATTTGGTGCTTCGTGACCATCCTCTGTATGACTGCACGTACCATATCACCCTTCGTAATTTTTTCTATAGTGTATGAAACATATATGCTATTTTACATGACACTGATTTATTGAATTTTTGTAATGTTTGTCTGAGAGTTGGAGTACAGGATCTTTCTATTGTAATCCCCCCATTTAATATTTTAGCTGTGTAATTTTTTTGGTTGCTTTAAGCTGTGTAATTTTCTTTGGTTGTTTTGAGTGAAGTCCCTTAGTCTGGTTCCTGTACTCACGCCCTCAACATTCACCTTTTTTCCAACACAAACAATACACGAGTTTCTTAATTTTTCTGAAGGGTGCATTTTTTGTTTTTCTGTGCTTTTCCACCTTTTTTAAGATGAACCACTTTTTTTGTTTGCCACATAACTTACTTTTACTTATGTTTTCTGAGAAAATTAATTTTTTGTTTCAACTGGATTTTTTTGCTTCATCCCAAATTTTAATTTTTCACGTATAGTCACTTTCTGTGTGTGATTAGGCTAAATTTTTTTCCCCTGTCATTTGAATGTGTTTTTGGTCAAACCGGTAATTCGTACGCATTGTTTAAGGGTTACACCTTCCCGAGAAAAAGGAAAAGGCGATTCCATGTCCCTTTTTTGTGACGTACGGGTTATCACTACCCGATACTTGTTTTTTGCCCCGCTCAACAACTTGCCACTGTTGTCGTTTGTTTTGTCAGAGTAAACCTTTTCTCGCGTTTTTGCCAAACCTCTTCTAGTGTTTTTTTCCGTGCTGTACATATTTCTGGGTTTTTATGTTCTATGTTGTTTTTTTCCGTTTTGCTTTCGCGAAACCCAAGAGGTGTGGTCTATTTAGGTTCTCTGAGATTCTTTTTCGATACTTTTGACTTGTTTGTTATGAGCTGTAAGTGGTAAAACAAACTAGGGATAATATTATGATGAGTAACATCTGTTGAGTTGAGTCACAACTGGTAACCTTGAGGTAGGTCAAAATTTAATAATAACCTTGTGACTTAATTTTTTTGTATGAAGTTGGGTGCCCCTTTCCTAAACGAGGATTCCGTGTCCCATTTTTTTTTTATTTTTTGCCCGCTCCACATACCGGCCCATTATTCAGGTGTGGAGATGAATTGTACTGCACGTAGCAACCTTGAGTCAGGTTTATCTTAATTTCCTTGTGAGTCTTTTAATGAAAGCACGTCAAAATTTTTTTGTGGTAGTGTGGTAGAATGAGATAGGTGGGATATGATTTTTTTCTCTCGTGATAGTTTGAGTCAACCAAATTATTTTTGTCAACCGAACCTTGAGTATAGGTCTAGTAATGTTGGTTTGTTTTTGTTGATTTCTTTTTGCCGAAGGTTTTGATCATTCAGTATTGTGAGTTTGTCTTCTCTTTATGAGTTGCCTTTTTGGAATTTTTGCTCCAAACCTGACACACACAGAAAACTAAATTAATAATAACAACAACTAATGGAGTGGCATTTAATTTAATTTAATTTAATTTTGTTGTCTTTTTGATTGAGTCAATTTTAATGTCTGGATGAAGTACTTTTTTTTTCTTATTTTGATATTTGAAGTAGTACCTTTTTTATTTTTGATATCCGAGTTGTATCCTAAATTATTGATTTTTTTTGGTTCTGGTGGCATCTACTTAATTTTAAAAGCACATTTTTTTTCTTCCTTCGGGATGGACACGTTCTACACTATTTTTGGTTGGAATGTTTATACATAATATTTTGGGTTTATTTGACTCCATTTAGTTATGAAACCTTATACAAGGTTAATGTTTTTGATCAAGCCCCAATTTAAATTAACTTACATTTAATGACGTAAATTTTGGTTCCAATTTTTAGTGGTGTTTCTTTTTTTAAAAATGTACATTGATGAGTAATATAATACTTAGTGAATTTCAAATTTTTTTTAAGTCATATGACCCCTACTTTTGGTCTGATAAATGACGTCTGATCTTTGAATTTTTTTGTGTTTTGGGTGACCCTGTTTTCTTTAATGAAACCTTTAATGGTGAATTTTTTTGATTGAGTTAATGTGACTTATTGAGAATTGATAGTGAAGTAAAGTGACGTAGTGATTTTTTGAAGTTTTTGGTTTTGGCTGTTTGCGTACAAAAACATAAAAACCCCTCTTTGGTTAGGACTCTCATATATCCGGGATAGTGCAATGATGATAACACGCCCATATTTCTGGGAGGTCTAGGTTAAATTCCTAGTCGCGGATGATTGTTCCCCCTTAGAGAGACAAAAAAAATAACAGTTACTGCATTCTGTAGCCAAACTTTTTGTTGTGGAAGGAGAATACCCACTGTGTCTCGTGGAAGGAAAATTACCCACGTACCGAGTACTCGAAGTCTTAGTTTTGTGGAAGAGTCATGCCCACATAACGTTTAAAAGTGGTTGAGTCATTCCCACTGTTTTAGTTGAATGGATAGGTTAAGTCACTAATGTAGTTGAGTCAATGTCACTGTTTGTTTTTGTGAGGTCACTTACACTTATTTTATCGGGTCACTCACTCACTCAAATTTTTCTGAACCTGAAACATCTTTCCTTTTGAAATACCTTAAAAATTTTTTTGTGATTAAGTTTCACCTTTTATTTTGCTAGTTGGAACCCCTGATTTAAAAGTTCACTTGGGCTAAGCATTTGTCAATGTCAATTTTATCGCTGTTTACTTGTATGGATTTAGCAACAAATTACTATTATATTGCATTGATTTCTTTTCAATTTTTTGGTACACAATATAACCTATATGTTTTAATTACTCTGACGTTAACTTTGAATTTTATTTTGTTTTTTGCCACTTTGAGACATTTATTGTGCGATTTCTGTTTGGGGTTGTGGACGCACTGTCCCGATTTTAAGCTGGCCTTGATCTGGATACCCAAATAGTTTACTCACTTTTGAATTCTCAATTTTTTAGTTTTATCTATTGTACCAAATATTTCATAATATTTAACTTCAGGTTGAGTTTACATACATTTAGTATTTCATGATTGTCTTACATTTTGTCAGAGTTATTCTTACATGTTATTTTATCATGTTGCTATATCACTCTGTGTATTATGACATTGTTTTGGTTGGGGTGAAGTGACGTTTGCCATCCGCACACTTTGTTTTTATTTTGGACTTTTAATTTTTTTCAAAATTTTCCCTGTCTTCTGGGAGAGTATGTGGTGAAGTTGGCTTCACCCCATAGCTTTCTTCTTTTCCCCTGCCTTGATAACGTGAAACACTAATACTTGTTTTCCCCGCTGTGGTTATTCCAAATTCCTTAACTACCCTTCACCCCTTTTTCTCGGTTTGGTTTGTTCCAACCCTCTACTTCCTCTGCTTCCTGTCCATATTTGGGCATGTAACTGGTTCGTCAAGCCCGGTTGAGGGGTTGCTTTCCCTTGTTGGCCTCTCTTTTGGCATGCGTCTGTTCGGTTTGGCCTTTTTCCCCTTGTTGTCGTTCCTTCTACAGGAACCGGTTTGGCGCGGGTTTTTCCCTGGCTGGCTTTTGTCTCGCTCAACTGAAATTCACCCGGTTAGCGAGTTGTCGCCAACGCTGGCAATTTCCCTGTTTTTTTCTTCTCCCTCCGCGGTTGGCAACCATAGAGTTAGGAAAGAAGAATAGAGGAGGAATCGGGTCCGATTTCAACGGAAGCGAGCGATCCCATGACTGCCTAGCATGTCAAAGTTATGAGTTACGAGATTTCACGCTATTTGGCGAGGTTATCGCGTTGTTTGGCACGGCGCGGCGCTCAGAATATATATTTTTTTGTTGCCTTATAAGTTTCGTATTTTTGTATCAATGCTATCGTATTTTTTACAGTTAAAATTAGTGATGGGCAGGTATCGATACCAAATACTTAAGTACTCGATACCTATAGGTATCGAGTGTATTCGATACCCACAAAAGTATCGATACTTTATTGACATATTTCGTTTTAAATTTTTCAAAGAAGTAATCTTTATAATACCTACTGTCGATCAAACGCAGCCTGTTTCCGTTTTCATTTTGCAACGCTCAAACCCAAGTCGTTATCATCCGCGAGAGAAATTTGACGCGGCTAGGTTTTTCCCCCGCCAAATCCTTCGTCTCTATCCACCTCCAGGCCCGTAGCTACGGGGCTTTTTGATGGATCGCTTTCAGTTTTTTGAATATTAGTCTGATTATGGATAGGCCCTAAAAAAATTGTCCCTTCAGGTTCATTTCCCGACATTGAAAAAAAGTACTCGATACCTAAAAGTACTCGATACCTATAAGTACTCGATACCTATAAGTATTCGATACCAAAGTATTCGATACCTAAAATTATCGATTTTGCCCATCACTAGTAAAAATATAAATTAGTGATAGCTTCTGTTTTTAAAGGTTGCATTTTATTTAAGTAATTTTAATTCCAGTATCTGTTATCTGAAACATAAATGAAATTAACACTACTCTATATCCTATTCTAATTCACAACGATAAAGCACACGCAATATTTAAAGGAAAGCAATTTTAAATTGATGAATACAAAAATTAAAGTAAACTGTTACTTTAAGTGGTTAGAAAGATTTAAAAAATAGTTAATTAATTTTGCTTTTATATAGAAGTGCATAAATTGTGTAATTTGAATAGCGAATTACATCCGAAAACATACAGGGAAGGAGTTTATGGATATGTGAAGTGAATTATCACTTTGAAATTTGATGGTCTACCTTTTACTTTATTTAACTTGGAGACTCTTCCCCTTTCTCATTAAAGCTCGTTAACCCCCTCTACTTATCACTTCGCGATCTTAGCAAACAATGTTGCAAAAACCGAAAAGGCACCGAAAAGCTTGAAACTTCAAAATTTAAATACCCAAAAACTAATAGGAAAAAGAGTGACGGTAATCTTCATTCATAAGAGTATGTGGCTTCAAAATAATATTTTTCTGAAAATAGGGGGGTCTTATGCCATAAAACCCCAACCAACCAATCTGCTGATTACAGTTTTTTTAATGGCAAACTCGCAACTAAAAAAATATTTTCAAATCAAACATTTGATGGCTTTTGAACTAGTAAATTAAATTAATAAGATTACATTCTACTGATTAGGTTTTGTGTTATGAAATTTCAAGGATATCAAAGCGAAATTTTTTAAAACAGCCCCAGTGATGGAGACATTAATTACACTGGTCAACACTCATTTTGATGGCAGGAATATTAAAGCTGTTTTTGTATATATTTGACCTCCTGATTCCGAATATGACATCCGTTTTCGCTCATCAGCTCTAGTTTTTAAGATATTCGAAAATTAAGTTTTTTTCACTTTTGACCTACCTTTTATACAATATGGTGCTATAAAAATGACATAAAAATAAAAAACCTAACCACCCAAGGTTTTTCCTATTCCTTAGGCTCCCAATAGATAGTGTATAAAGTTTCAGCCCCCCAAGTTAATTTTAAGGGGTACCTATAGGGCCCTAAAGTTGAAAAAAAGTCGAAAAATTGGTCTTTTTTACAGAATTTTTTAAAAAATATTTCTTAGTTTTCTAATTTGATAAAACTGGCTAATATATGTTTTTTAGAACTTATTTAGACCACTAAAAATAAGTTTACTTGAAAAATGCACCTCTTTAGAGCGATTTTTTAGTTTTAAGGCGAGAATAAGGGTCATTTCGCTCAAAAACGCTTGGTACCAATAATGGTGGTTGAAACGAATAAATTTCGAATTTTTCAGAAGTAAGTCATCAAAAAAGATGTCCTTTGATGTAAAACTGAATTTCACATGATAAAGATCAGTGAAACAGTAGAAGCTCCTCTCGAGCTTTCAAGCCCTAAAATTTGAAAAAATTGGAAAAAATGCTCTTTTTCACTGATCTGTATCATATGAAATTTCAGTTTTATATCAAAGGACATCTTTTTTGATGACTTACTTCTGAAAAATTCGAAATTTATTCGTTTCAACCACCATTATTGGTACCAAGCGTTTTTGAGCGAAATGACCCTTATTCTCGCCTTAAAACTAAAAAATCACTCTAAAGAGGTGCAGTTTTAAAGTAAAAATATTTTTAGAGGTCTAAATAAGTTCTAAAAAACATATATTAGCCAGTTTTATCAAATTAGAAAACTCAAAAGTATTTTTTTAAAAATTCTGAAAAAAAGACCAATTTTTCGACTTTTTTTCAACTTTAGGGCCCTATAGGTACCCCTTAAAAATAACTTGGGGGGCTGAAACTTTATACACTATCTATTGGGACCCTAAAGAATAGGAAAAGCCTTGGGTGGTTAGGTTTTTTATTTTTAAGTCATTTTTATAGCACCATATTGTATAAAAGGTAGGTCAAAAGTAAAAAAACTTAATTTTCGAATATCTTAAAAACTAGAGCTGATGAGCAAAAACGGATGCCATATTCGGAATCAGGAGGTCAAATATATACAAAAACAGCTTTAATATTCCCGCCATCAGAAAAAAAGTTTTTTTTTGTAGACCAGTGTTATTATTACATTATTTTATTGAGATATTAAAATTCTAAAAGAAGTTCCCAAATCTTGTACAAATATCCATAATAATATTAACAATATTGTTACAAAAATTACATAAATGTAAATATTGGTAACTTATTTTGATACATTTAGCATTAATGTAGCAGCAATCTAAATATAGTCTTTACAATATGGCAAAAAAAATCCACAGAAACTTTAAAAAATCACAATTATTTAGAAACTGCATCTCAATAATTGGAATATGCATTTATATTATTCCTTAATAATTATTGGAAATTATTTTCTTGAATTCTTGAGAAGGAGGCAAAATAAAAAATAATAACGCGCTAAAATTAAACCCGCACCAACACAAAACAAGCGCCAAGCTCGATCGCCAACGGCCGCCAAAGCTCATTTCAGGACTTAACTTCGTAAAAAACAATTTTCAACCAGAAATATTGATTTGAATGACTCAAAAACACATCCAATCTAATCACAAATCTTCATTTTATAATACTAGAAGTAATTTAACTGAAATTCTGTCAAATTTAATCGAATATAGCTCGTGAAAGTCGAACGAACTCGGCGCGAAGTTTTTTAAAATCCCATTCATAAAAATGTTTCGGAGATATTTTAAATTTTTAAGCTCAGAATAATTAGTCTTTTCCTTCTACATCATAAACAGGTGTTTTTTTCTTTTTCCGATCATTTTTCTATGAGTTATTACGATTTTTCACCTTCGAAATCGACGCGTCTATGGGAGCTCCAATGTTAAAGAATTCTTTTTGCCTAGCATTGATCTTTGGAACACAGGGTTGCCGTCCATGCCGTCTCTATTATTCTTATACCTCTATGTTGGCAACGCCACTTCACTTGACACTCACTTCTCAACTCAACCATGATCTGAGTGTATGTAATTTTGCTTGAGCGTTCCCTTCGGGGGCGCTTGCCCTCGTTTTTAGGCCGTGTGGCCCCATTTATGAAGTTCCACTTACTGTACACTTTACGATGAAGGAATAATCAATAAATAGTCTGAAACCCAAATTAATTGTTACGTCAAGTTTTATTAAAACCTTCCAACAACAGCAGGACTTGTTTTAGCATCGGAGATTCTGAAAAGGAATCCCATAACATCTAGCTGACTGATGATGCGGGAACGCCAGTGACCCACGAATCCCATACCTATCTTTTCCCGAGAGGTGAGCAATACTTTATTTCTTCGCCTGGTGTGTTTATGGACGCGCCGTCGGTGGAGTCCTTTGGAGCATGGAGTGAGTGGGATCTACCATGGCCGTGTTAGGCCTGTCCCACACGGCCGGTGGCCGCACAGCTTCTGGAGATGGTAGGCATGCCAGGATGGCCTCTCTCCAGATCCTCTTCGAATACCCTTCTCGACAAGTTTCCGAGACTGTCTACTGATCCTTCTTTTGAGAACTTTCCTCATCTAGTTCTTCGTAGTCGGGGCTCGCTCGAAATGCGTGGAGTGCTCCTTACCAAGTTCCGGGCAAGTCATTCCTCACCCCTTTTTAGTCCTAGTTTTTCTATCGTGTATTTGTTTATTGTTTCTTTGGGTACGTGTGCTCTACAGAGGGCCATCAGGAACCTTTGGGTTATTGCACGGCTGAATATGTAGGGTGGTTAAAAACACCCTATTTGTTTACCAACCAATAATCTTATTTTTTATTACCACAACCCCTATTCACTAGGGTGGGTCATTTTCCTATGGCGAAAAAATTTTTTACAAATTCTATCCGGCACAGCAAGAAAAAGGTGCCAAATGGTCTCAAACTAACATGTGTGTGAAATATTATTCAATTATAATAACTATTTTTGCTTTCGAATCGGCGTCAAATGAAACAAAAATATGTAATTTTTCATATTTTAAAAAAAAATTTATAAATTAATTTTTTTTGTCAATAGTTATTTATAGGTCATAAATAAGGGTATTTCATTTATGCATTTTAATACAAAAAAACAACTTCCAAAGTGGCAATATAATACATTACCATATTAACAAAACAAGTGTAGAACAGGCGTAGAATAGGAGGATCTTTTTTTTCCAACAAACAGTGGATTGTCAGTGATAGTTTTAAATATAGGTAGTTCAGATACATTCTCCCTCAATTATGGCCAGTGTAAAACGATATTTTTCAATTTTAAAAGTAGAAATAGTTGTATTTGTCATAAATATCACGCTTTCAAAATTCAGCGGATAGTTATTTCATTGGCTTGTCTTGGGAACCAAATGTGATCACATAAAATATGTTGAAACAAGTGTCTAATGGATAGTTTTTTTATAGGCAATATAGATATCATGATGAGATACGCCTCAGTAAGGATTTACCTAATTTGTTCTATAGCAATAGACTAAAATCCAGTCCCATAAATTATACTTCTTTAGAGGGAGGATTGACTCAAAATAGCTCCTTAGCCCCTTATGCGTTCATAAAAGTTAAAATATAGCAAATTTAACTGTTTCAGATAATTACAAGTAAGTTTTGAAAAGTAATGTAGCTTATTTAAAAACTTTGGGATAATACTGAGCTTTGAACTGAAAACGCTGATCTACCGCTCTTCTGGCCTCTTCTTTAGAAAATGTTTCAAAACTTGACCTTTATAATGTGGTTTTAATTTATTTTTGGACATTAGGGACTCATATGGGGACACTTGGGATAGACTATTCCTAATATGCCACTGAAAGTTCAATGAAAACCTCAACCTTTATATATTATCCAAATATCCTCCGGGGGTTGATATCTTATAACAAACAAAAGGAACCCACCTTCTGACATATCCATTTTTATTAAATTTAATGTTTTTACCATCCTACTCAACCGGGAATAAAGGTTTCGCACATTTTTATGATTTCAAAAAGAAATCTTTGATTGCCAGGTCTAATCATTGAGGTATTTCAAAATATGTTGTATTACATCTCATTTATTTCAATTCTGGTTTCCTTTTTAATTATTTTATAGTGTTTATTGATGATTTATATACCATTTTGCACGTTTACATTCATGACAGATTCGTCCAATCGAGGTAAAAGCCCGATTTTCGTTCGTCCATTTTTACATGAAATTACTATATGAATCGAAACTTTGACGACAATCCGGAGGCAAAAAGAGTTATCGCAATGGAATAATGTTTCACACAAGTTAGTTTGAGACCATTTGGCACTTTTTTCTCGCTGTGACCCTGGGAAAATGTAAAAAAAATATTTTTGACCCACCCTACTATTCACCGCATAAAAAATGATTTTTTAATTGCGCTGCGAAAGCTATTTTTTATAGCTACTCAAGAAGTTTTGTGCGATTTTTTATTGATTCTTATGCGGTCCCTATTCCTCGCACAAAAACAGGTATTCCCCTCTAATCCTCCAAAACTCTATTCCCCTCTTTAGAAACTTATGCTTGAAAAAAGTATTTATAAAACAATATGCGATATTAGGGTGGTTTTTTTTAAACGAAAGTTCGAATTTTTTTCGGGGCACCCCCTCAAAAGGTGCTATTTGATATAAAACTAATATTCTGAGAGTTACAGCTCAAAAAAATAATATTTAGACCCCGCCCCCGAGCGTCAAAGTTTCAAAAAAACTCTAAATTTTGCACGTTTTTAGCTGTAAAATCCAAACTAATGGTTGTAAAAATACAAAGTGGGTCTCATTTTGTAGATAATTTATTTAGCTTCAACTTTTATAATTGAAACTTATTTGTGAAGCTTACAGATCATAAGATACGAGGGGTTTCATGAACTCCCCACGCAATATCTATTTTTTAAGAAGTGCCATGAAATTTCTTTAAATTTATCAGCTACCGTAAAATGGTTCAATAACATACAAATAATAGTTTTAGACAACATAGGTACAAAATTTAATATATTAAAGAGCAAAAAAAAATTTTTTCGTACATACCTGTTATTTTTTTCACAATCGTAAAACAATGCAAATAAAATATATAAAATATTTTTTTCAACTACTTATCAAATGAATAAATGTGTAAAAGTTGATAAACAAGCAAAAAAAATACAAATTAATATTATTTTTAGTTTTTCTAAAAAATAGAAATTTTATTTTCATCGCTTTGATAGTATTTTTCATTAGATCTACCTATTTTAGAAGTAGTTTTGAGAGTAATAGACACTTAGTTTTACACAGTAGTTTTGAGAATAATTCGACACGACCCTTATCTGAAGTTTTTAAATTTAAATTGAACTGATGTAAATAAAATAGTACAAAGTTCGAGTTGATGAGAAAGAAGTCAATTCAAAACTAGTTATCATTAAAAACATTGGAAGTTTAATTTCCATGCATTAGGAAAAATTCAATATATCTTCAAAGAAAGGAATCTTGCAAGTGCTTGGTATTTTTATAAGGCTTGATATATCAAACCATCCCCTAGGTACCATTGTATCATGCTAGATGTAATGCAAAAGTCCAATATTGCGTGAAAATTCTCCTTTTTAAATACAATTGTATCTAGCCCTTAAAAAAGGTAGCTGTAATCAGAAGTATCTGTGGTATTCTACTACACACCTTCATTACAGTTTGGTTTTCTGAGCTAGATGCAACATTAGTTGCATATCAAGAACTTAAATTTGTAAAAACTGTAGTTTGTTACGAAAAAAATGCAGAAATATCAAAAATAGCATTATTAATTTTTAAATAGTTTGTGGTACTTAAACCCCGAGACTTTTGAATTCTCAGAAAGCTTTAAAAATAAATTAAAGGTAACATGCTTTTGTGTTATGAGGAGGAACTATAAAACTAGCTGAAGACTATCTGAAAGTAGAATAATAATAGTGAGAGTTAATTTAAGTGTCTAATTATCTTTTCAGCAACGAAATCGACAGTTTCATCACTTCATTTTCATTTACAATGAACTTTTTCAAAAGATTTAATATTTCTATTCTACTTTTAAAGGTCTGATAAAGCTATTTGAAATACTGACTGGAATTTTCATACAACAGAGGGCTTTTGTATTACATCTAGCATGTAGCAGGATTGTTTTGGAAACCTAGTATGATTTTTTTGGGGGAAGGGGGGTGGCGGGTCCCCTACCAACCCCCTTGATATATCAGTAGAATACCACAGATACTTCTGATTACAGCTACCTTTTTTAAGCGCTAGATACAATTGTATTTAAAAAGGAAAATTTTTCACACAATATTGGAGTTTTGCATTACATCTAGCATGATACAATGGTACCTAGGGATGTTTGATGTATCAAGCCTTATAAATACCAAGCACTTGCAAGATTCCTTTCTTAGAAGATATTCTGAATTTTTCCTACTGCATAGAAATGAAACTTCCAATGTTTTTAATGATAACTAGTTTTGAATTGACTTCTTTCTCATCAACTCGAACTTTGTACTATTTTATTTACATCAGTTCAATTTAAATTTAAAAACTTCAGATAAGGGTCGTGTCGAATTATTCTCAAAACTACTGTGTAAAACTAAGTGTCTATAGATAACTTCAGATAAGGGTCGTGTCGAATACTGCTCTCAAAACTACTTCTAAAACAGGGAGATCTTATGAAAAATACTGTCAAAGCGTTGAAAATAAAATTTCTATTTTTTAGAAAAACTAAAAATAATATTAATTTGTATTTTTTTTTTGCTTGTTTATCAACTTTTAACCATTTTATTCATTTAATAAGTAGTAGAAAAAATATTTTATATATTTTATTTGAATTGTTTTACGATTGTGAAAAAAATAACAGGTATGTACGAAAAAAATTTTTTTTGCTCTTTAATATATTAAATTTTGTACCTATGTTGTCTAAAACTATTATTTGTATGTTATTGAACCATTTTACGGTAGCTGATAAATTTAAAGGAATTTCATGGCACTTCTTAAAAAATAGATATTGCGTGGGGAGTTAATGAAACCCCTCGTATCTTATGATCTGTAAGCTTCACAAATAAGTTTCAATTATAAAAGTTGAAGCTAAATAAATTATCTACAAAATGAGACCCACTTTGTATTTTTACAACCATTAGTTTGGATTTTATAGCTAAAAACGTGCAAAATTTAGAGTTTTTTTGAAACTTTGACGCTCGGGGGCGGGGTCTAAATATTATTTTTTTGAGCTGTAACTCTCAGAATATTAGTTTTATATCAAATGGCACCTTTTGAGGGGGTGCCCCGAAAAAAATTCGAACTTTCGTTTAAAAAAAACCACCCTAATGCGATATAGTATAGCTCATGGAAAAGAATGCTCTCGATTGTTCTCCATCATATACGTTTTTGTGAAAAGTTGAAGTTTTATAAATTGCATGAAAAAAAGCATTAAGCATCAAAAATATATGCTTCTTCTTTCATACTTGAAAAATTTCTTTCCACTTTATTTTTACATTTAAAAAAATCATCAATTTGTAGAATCTGTACGTTTACTTCTTTTTTAACTCTATGTTAAGATTTGGGTTTCAGCAAACAATTCAGGTTTCTCTTCTATATATTCTCTCTACCAAATAATAACCCCGTAATTCAACAGGAAATAAGTTTTGAAAAACTTTACTACATCATTCTTGAATTCGTGAAATATTTTTATTATAAATCGTATTTTATACCCAAATTGCAGTGTAAACTCCGATAGATTTTCAAAAATGCTTCCTGTTTTTCTTTTGTAAGTATAGTTTCACAGAACATTTTATATAGGTAGTCATGCTAGTTTCTTCGAATTGGAAAAAAAATTGGCTAGAGTTATCTTTTCTGACGTTCAAGTTGGTGTGTATAAAAATAATTTTTTCGATTTAATACTTTGATTTTTTTTCAAAAGGTAAAAATACCTGCTATTTTCGAAGTCTATTTTTATCTTCTCTAGTTTGGATAGTAAAAGCATTGCGTTGCATGTAAAAACACTTTCTCAATTTTTGAAAATCATAATTTTTCGTTTTCATCTTTTTTGGGAAATAAAATATGTTATAGACTGTCATTAATCTCCTGACACATGAATATTGTGCCAAGTATTTTTTATTCTTTAAATAAACCTCAAATTCGTTAAAAGATTGTTTGAGGTATAATTTTAATAATAGTTTTATATGTTATTGTTACAATGCAGTATGGAGTATTATATACCCACCCCACAGTGTAACTTTTGATATGAATTTTCTTTTCACTTGTCATGAGCAAGAAGAGATCAGAGGCAAAATTTTTGCACTTTTCTGTATCACAGTAAAATATATTTAAATTGTTTGTAGAACAAAATGGGGCCGTAAATCAAGAATAAAAAGTCCAGGAAGGGGTTAGTTGATAAATGGCAATTAATGGTAATAGCATGATATAATATAACTAGTGTTACAAATTATGGTATTAGTCAAAAACAGTTTTCTTTATGTGTTCTCCTCTACATAGCTTCTAGGTTAGAAAGTAATAAATTTCCTCGTGAAAATGAAGGATGATTAGCTCTAACAAACAAGACATTTGCGTCAATGAAGAAAATACTAAAAATATCCTCATCCACACTAAATTATCAGTTACTTTAATATGAGATCACACACATGTGAATATAAACTGACGATTGAATGTAATTCAAAAGTCACTGGTTCTAATGTTAATAATTAATAGTTAAAAATAATAAATCCCAAAAAGTGTGTTTTTCCCCAAAAGAAATCGGTTAGATCAATAAGGTGGCAGAATATGAGAAACACATTTCAACGATAAGTGTTTATTGTTTTATAATATTTCTTTTTTTTTCTCGTGATTTCTCAACTTCCCTAAACTAATTGTTTCCCCGGTTAAAATAAGAAATATCAACTTTCAAAACTACTCCCACTAATACTTCAAATAAAAAGAGAGAATCAATTTCAGAGATTGAATTCCCTTTTAAAAGATATATACCCTCTTTCTTTCCCTGAAAGGTTCTTCCTCTAAAATAAATACCATCCGTTAGCTCCGAGATCAATGACACCCAAATAATAAAAAGAACCTAATAGAAAAAAACGCAGCATCTGGACATAATCATGTCCCAAAAGTGGGAAAATCGTCCCGAGGATGTACGGAAGGGCACCAAATGATAATACTGATAAAAAAAGGCACCAAAAATAGATCACTAAGCCGAATTCCTGGAGATATTTTCTCCCTTGGAATCAGGATGGCGAATGAAACTAGTCTTGTTTTCGCTGACGTGAGTTCATTCCTAATTTTCAGCGACATTTCGGGAGGACTGAAATTCTTCCCACTTCCTCTTCCTGGGGAATCCTAAAAAGGAGTTTTATTCCTTTTCGGGGTAGGAAAGGCCGGGGCATGAAGCCTAACGAGGCAGGGAGTGGAAATTGCTCAAAGCCACCTTTTCTTTCCTCTCTCCCTTATTGTGAGGGTAAAGTATGTGAATAAAGTGGGATTAGTTTACCACGTGCCGGCCTAAGAGGGGTAACGCCCTAAGAACACAGTATACCCTCCTCTTTTTTGTGGGTGTAAGTAGGGATCACTGCGGAAATGCAGAGGGGAATATCTTTTTATTTGCATTCCAAAAACTTTTTAGCGGAGTCCCGCGGCCTGGGTTTGTAAGGACTTGTTGAAAGTTTTGTGCTTTTAGCTTTTCAGGGGAGGTGAGTTAATTTTTGACGATGTTGTTCCTTGAAAGATCCCGAGCTATTCAGGTGTTTTGAGGGGATGTTTCTAGGAGGTAGCATTGAATGGGTGGGTTGAATTATAGAATGAATTGATATGGAGTGCGATGTAGTTAAATACAGGTAAAACGTGCACTACCTTATCCACTCTACTTGCATTGGGTTTTTCAGTTAGAAAAAATTAAAAGTGTCTTGCCCAGTTTTTTTATAGTTTGATAGTTTATTATAATGATATGTTAACTATTTTGCTTGCTGCAAATTTTCGGAAGTAACGAAATGAATTTTTTTATTATAGAATGTAGGGGAAAGTACCTCATAACGGGATAACTTATCTATTCTTCGCTTTATTTCGTATTGTGTACAAGGAAACATTCCAAAGTGAGATGTCCTTTAAAAGTATACACCTTTTCAACTACTATATATATACCTTTTTCATATTTGTTCAATAACATTTATGTGAAAAATACTGGTTTCACAAAGTCTTATACAATCCCGTTTTACCCTATCAAGGGTGGGTAAAAAGAGATAGAGATTTGTATGTTATTAGGTTTTTGCTGATTTTACTTTTCATTTAGTTTTTAGAACAAAAATAGGCTACGTGTTTATAGGAAGAAACTTTTTAATTGTAAATTTGAAAAATTACATAACACAGAAATCGCATAAAAATGTTTTAGCTATTTTTAGATGAAGTTCGCTGATAATTGCAAGGCAACTTGTATTCTGAAACCAAAATAAATTATTAGCTTTTTAAAAATTGCCAAAGAAAATATGGTCAAAGTTTAGATGCGATTAGCTTATGTTTTTATAATATTATAGTGCACACACAACGTGTGATTTTCTGGTTTTTAATCTTTGTATAAGCCGTCCCCCTAAGAAATATTAAAAAAACTCAACTTTTTAAGTTTAAAACTTAAATTTTTGGTAAAAACATTTTTCGGACTTACAGTTTTAACCTATAACTAAACTTTGCACATAACTCAGACCAATTATTTGTACCCCAAAAGTAAAGTAAATTATTTTATTTCGAAAATATCATTATTTAAAATTAAAACAAATTGTTGTAATTGATTATACATCTTTTAATTCATTACTTATTTCAATTAAAATAACTTAAATACACTGCCAAAACATTAATGGAAAGGGTCGGGTAAAACGGGACACATCAAAATTGTATCCCGTTTTGGGCACCCCAAAAGTGTCAAGTTTTGCCTGACGGTGATGCTTTTGACAACATAAATGGCTGACCCCTGAACCGTCACTCACTAGCAATATTTAAATGAAATTGTTGTTAAAAGAGCTATGAACAATATTATTCATGATATGCAACTAATTATGCAAATAGAATAGTTGTTTCAGTAATTCTCGATTTTTTTCAGTACTTTTGATAAAAACTCAATGATACCAAAAATAGCTATTTCCAATGAAAATATAGCAGTTTACCGAGTTTTACTCAAAAACGGGTTTTGAGAGTTAAATGGAGGTTTAAAATAAAATATCGGTACCAATTACAGTTTTTTAAGCTTTTTTGAAAAAGTTGTATTAAGTATTTGTATTTAATAGGTCGTTTTTATCAAAACACAACATTAAAAACGCTATTGTCGTTGTTTTGAAGGCAAAATTCTTGAGTAGAAAAACATCAGTTTTAATTTTAGAAATAATTTGTAATAAATTTAATGGTCTTAACTATTCTCTTTTCTATCAAAGTAAACCTTTCAATCATATTTTTTCTTAATTTTTTTGAGTTTTTTTCAAGCGTGGGTTTTTTTGGGGGTACATGTTTTTTTTAGGAAACTTGTTTTTTTTTTATTCTTACTTAATTGTTTGCCATATTGTAACGGAGAGTTTGAATTAAAAATACTAAGCACTAAAATGTAGTGGAGGATGAGCCATTACAACACTATTTTGTTCCATTTAATTATCATATTTCTTAAGCTTTCAATGAAGGAAAAATGAAAAAGTGTTTTTTTAAAGGACAGTACTATACTCATTTTTTAATTCGTCCATGACATTCTTATAAAGAGGGTGCAATGAATAGATACCGCCGCACCTAGCAACGGCCTTAGCAACAGACTGTTTGACTTACAGCAAGTAAAAAACTAAATGATCGTGATGTCACCTGAAAACACATTGGAACAGCAAATATCCTTAGCACGGAAATCTGAAAAATTGAAATAAAAACAAAATGCACTCATTTTGTAAAAAAAATGATTGTTGCCAACCGAGGAAAAGAAATACAGCGAAATCTGGGCGTTACGAGAAGTTACGTTAAGAGAATTATATATATTATTAAATAAGTTTAAAAAGGGATATTTCAGTAGTAGTTTATTTTGATATTTTCAAGGTAGTGGTCTGAATTAAATTATTGATAAGCTGCTAGAGAGATAGATAGTTTCAGTATTAAAGGAGCATTAGCTAAGCCGACGAGCCCGGGATTGTGCTGGACTGTTGAGATGAAATAAGCGAGCTCTGCTCGCTAAGATCGCGAAGCGATCTGAATAGAACTACGAAGCAGTTCCGGGGGTTGGTGAGTGATAGCGAGCAGGGGGCAGAGCCAGATCCCCCTAGTAACTAAAACAAGTATTCTATTTGCATAATTTGTTGTATATCATGAATAATATTAAGTATTCTTCATTAAATTTTTTTATTTATTTTGTCATTTAATACAAATGGAAACAATCGTTTTTTTACGCATCACATGGTTTTTTTTCACCCCTCATTTCAAAAGCTATACCGTAAGGTCCCTAATTGGCGGACTGAGCTGAAGGTTTGATGAAGCTGAAATTTTAATATTTTATACTCGTAGTTATGGGATAACACAAAAAATCGTGATTCTTTTTACAGCATCAAAATCTGCAAAACTAAAACACATTTTTTTGTCAAAAATCGCTTATTCGAATAAATAAATAAACAGTTCTTTGACTTGTTTTTAAGTTACCTGTCACTCTAAATGGCATAGGAAGACAGAGTACATGATAATTTGAAATCATTTAAATTATTTAGTTAAAATATCTCAATGAGTTTTTAGGGTACATTTTGGAGTGTTTTTTAAGTACAGCACTATATAAGTACAGCTCTCCCGCTAGGTGGCCTAGAGAGTGCGTTGCGTATTTCAAGCTCCCGTTTGATAAGTGATTTTTTTATAAATTATTCATCTATTTAGTTCAATTTTCAATTTGATAGGTTTAATTTCTGTCAGTTTAACTTTTCCTAAATTAAGTAGGGCTGTTATTCGCGTGGCCCGTTTTTCACATTCTCAATGAGTTTAGTTGTTCATTGACTACTATAAAATTATAGGTTTTTAAAATATCAATATCGTAGCTTTTTCTCTATATTTGATCAGTGTAGTGCTTTTTCTGTGTATTTGACTTAGTGATATTTCTGTGCGTTTGATTTTGTTTAGTGCTTATTCTGTACATTGATTGTCACTTTGGGTTAGCATGAGTTTTGTCAGGATGTTAAAGGAGATGAAAACAGAGGGAGCTAGTGGGGATTTGTATGTGGAATGTTACTTGTGTGGGAATTTGGTTGAGGCGTGGTGTGAGGGAGTGTGGTTGAGGAGTGGTGTGAGTGGGGTTAAAATGTCAGAGGTGGTTGATTTTAAATGTAAGAGTTTCTTGGAGGTGGGTGACTTGAGGAAGGAGTTGGAGGCTTTGAAGTTAAGGTTAGCTGAGGGAGTGGAGAAGGGGGTTCAGTGATTCAATGGTTAGGGTTTTGGGAGACATGATAGGGTGTAAAAAGCGCAATTTTGAAAGGTGTTGCTTGCCAGGCGCCAAGGTCCAACATGTAGTTGAGGCAGTTAAGGAGGGTGTAGTTAAGGGAGAGGAAAATGCAGTAGTGTGGGTGGGAACTAATGATGTAGGGAAGACCAATAATGTTGGGTTTGAGAGGAAGATGAAAACACTTTTGAGAGGCATTAAGTCTCATGGGGTAGAGGTTAACCAGTTCTGGGGTTACTACCTAGGTATGGGTTAGCGTTAGATAATGGGTGGTTAAATCAAAGGGCCAAAAGGATGAAAGGGTTATTGAGGGAGTTGTGTGAGAGGGAGGAGGTTAGATTCTTAGATGGAAGGTTTGCAGGAGGGAATGGTTAGGTTGGGACAGTGTGCAAGTGCATTTGAGTCGATTAGGTAACAGGGAGGTTGGGAAGCTGGTTTTGAACACTTTAAACTCAAAAAATTAGTTTATGAGCGGGTAAGGCTAATACCTGGTGGTTTAAGAGATTATTTTTATGGGAAGGATTGAAAGTTAAGTATAGCTATTTAAACATACCCTGAAATCTAATAAGAATAAATTCAATTACGAAGGTAAAAACTGTTTGAAAGTGTTTTATTGCAATGGACGTAGTATAAAAAATAAAATGAACAAGTTAAAAGAAATCGTGGACGCCGAGGCTATAGATATTATAGGGATTACTAAAAGCTAGGCAAACAGTGGAGATTCAACAATATTAAAGATAAGCGGGTTCACAATTTTCAGGGATGATAGAATTAATAAGAAAGGGGGATGTGTAATAATTTATGTGAGAGATTCTATATTTTGTTCAGAATTGAAGTTGAATTGTAAACCTGAGGGTATCGAATCAGTCTGGGTAAAGCTAATTAATGATAAAGGGAGGGGCTTAATTGTTGGGAATATATACAAACCTCCAGTAAGCAGTGAACGGATAGCGATATGTATAAGTTAATTCAAGAAGTTTTTCGAAAGGGAGAGATTGTTTTAATGGATGACTTCAATTATCCGAACATTGACTGGGAGAACAATAATGAAGTTTCTGGTAAAGGATCAGAGTTTTTGGAAGTTATTCAGGATTGTTTCCTCCACCAGATGGTTAATGAAGGGACTAGGGATGGTGCCGTTTTAGTTCTAGTTTTTACTAGTGATGAATATAAGATCAGGAATTTAACCATAGGTGAACATTTAGGAGATAGTTATCATAGAAGTATTAGGTTAAGGAACAAATTTGAAGCATACAGCAGTTTGTAATACAAGGATTATTCCAAACTTAAAGAGGGATTATTTCCAAATTATAAGGGATGAATTAAAGGAGGCATTTTGTAAGGGTTTAAAAGAAGTACAATCCTGCCAACAATGGGAAGAATTTAAGGGTGTTTTAAATAAGGTGATTAACAATAGTGCTACATTTAGGCAAAAAGGAATAGCACGTAAATTGACACCCATGTGGTTTTCATGGGAACAAGAAAGGCATTGAAGTTGAAACAAAAAACTTTAAATTGTACAAACGTACTGGAAGGGATAGTTATAAGGGGCTTATTTAAAGGCTAGGAAAGACTTCAAAAATATCAGTAGGAGGCAGAAGAGGGCTTTAGAGGAAAAACTGGCTAGGAATATCAATAAAAACCCAAAAGAATTTTATGCTTATGCAGGGGAGAACAATAAGTTAGCTTCCCCTTGGGGCCATTAAAACTAGGAGAGGACACATTTATTCAGGATGATATAGGTATGGAAAAGGTGTTAAATGATTTTTTCATGGAGGTTTTTAATAAGAATTTTAAATTAACTATGCATTAGAGTATAATGGAAGGGTGAAAATTACGGACTGTAGTTTGGAAATAATACATCTTTAAGAAGCATAAAGCCAACTAAATCTCCAGGACCAGATGATGTTTATCCAAAAGTGCTAGTGGAATGCGCAGAGGAATTAGGGGACATAATATTGGCAATTTTTTAATCAAATTACGACTCGGGTTTGATGCCAATGGATTGGAAATTAGCTAATGTAACTCCAATATGGGAACCAAAAGGGAAGACCAAAAGGAAGGAACCAAAGGAAGGGATCAAAATGGGATCCAGGCAATTATAGACCAGTAAGCTTAACATCAGCCATTTGAAAGATTTTCGAAACCATACTTAAAAAGCGCATAATGTTATACTTGGAGGAGGGTAACTTACTTTCAGACAATCAGTTTGGATTCAATAAGGGAAGATCCTGTCAAAATAATCTTGTTAAGTTCTACACTACTGGCCATCCAAAATGGACCAAGAAAGAAAAGAGATATCAAAGCGAAATTTATTTCTATGATTGCACATAGTATGAATGTGAATTGATTAAAATTTCAGCACTCCTGGATGTTAGGGGCCGAGAAAACCAGGGAAGAGTGTTGTCTCCATAGGTGTCCATTACCGCTTCCACAGGCCATGGTATTGAGTGAAAGGGGCTCAAAATGGGTTTTGAGGGATTGGAAGAATATGTTGCCTCCCCAGGTAGTCGAAGTTCATATGGTTAACCAACGGAAGTTGCCTACTGGGCTAGGTGATTTCTCCTCTTTCACCGGACATGTTTTGTGGGCGTTGGTTCTTAAGAAGGGATAGATCAGGGTAAAAATGTATCATAGGGGGATGAGAAGAAAGCTTGGACATTGCGTTCACCATATGGTTGTGCATTTTTCTCTTGAGACTTGACCGCAGGGGAGGACTGAAAGTAAGGATAAAAACCAGGTTTCCAAACTTCAATGATGCACATCAATGTGCTGGTAAATCATACTGAGGTGGTGTGGGAGTGGAATGAAATTCTTCATTACTGCTTTATCCTGCGCACAGAAAAAAATCTGACGATAACAAAATCAACAGATGAGTGCTCTCTTTTCTCGCTGCCTGAAAGTCATCTCAAATTATCGTGGTGCTTCAGACAGAATTGGGATTCTCTCATAAACTCAGTACGATGACATTGAGATGCTCTTTTCATTATTTTGGGCTCTATCACCAACGCCAAATCTTGTGCAGAAGAGTGAAATTTTTCTGAATGTATACGTGGCAAATGGGAAGTCCCCTGCACTGTAAATGACATGCATTCCACTATCACACTTCTTTAGTATGATTTACCGGCACATTGACCAACCAGAGATGCATCATTGAAGTTTGAAAACCTGTTTCTATCCTTACCTTCAGTCCTCCCCTGTGGACAAGTCTCAAAAGAAAAATGCACAACCACATGGTGAACACAATGTACAAGCTTTCTTCTGTAGATTTCCTCGAGAAATCTACTTCTGAAAAAGGACAACTACAAATTCAGAAGTAGATTTCTCGAGGAAGCCAATCAGCTTTTACAATAAGCATCTAAAACATCAATTGAAGGAAAGGTGGAACGAACGATGGAGGTCGACTGAGAAGGGTAAAGGCACCAAGGTATTCTTCCCCAACATCGAAGAAAGATGCCAAGTTGGTATTTTACCAGGATTCGTGGCCACACAGTTTCTATCGGGACACGGTGGCTTTGGGTCCTATTTGAATCGATTCCACCTAAGTGACGTTATACTGTGTCGATGCGGAGAAGAGGAGGAACCGCTGCACATCATCTGTGACTGTCCTGCTACGGCAGTACCTCGACTGCAGTTGGAGATTCTAACGGGAGCAACGCTGACTCAAGACAAACTGCCTTTATTTTGCAACAAAAAGAACTTTAAAAGTTTCATGAAATATTTAGATCAATTACCCACAAGATGCAATAGATAAATAGTATAAATCTAAATAGTAATAACCAAAGTCAAGTCATAACAGTGCCAGTAAATAGCATAAATAGGAAAATAAGCAGCAATAAGATAATTTTGAAAGAAAGTGCCCTTATTTATATGATTAGTTGTAAGGGCCCAAAAAAAGCTTGTGCAAAAAAAAATCCCCCTATGATGCATTTTTACCCTGATCTATCCCTTCTTAAGAACCAACGCCCACAAAACATGTCCGGTGAAAGAGGAGAAATCACCTAACCCGGTAGGCAACTTCCGTTGGTGAACCATATGAACTTCGACTACCTGGGGAAGCAACATGGTCCTCCAATCCCTCAAAACCCATTTTGAGCCCCTTTCACTCAATACCAAGGCCTGTGGAAGGGGTAATGGACACCTATGGAGACAGCACTCTTCCCTGGTTTTCTCGGCCCCCTAACATCCAGGAGGGCTGAATTTTCAATCAATTCACATTCATACTATGTGCAATCATAGAAATAAATTTCGCTTTTATATATCTGTTCCTTTTTTTGTACCATTTTGGATGGCCAGCAGGGTATGATGAAGTAACAAAGGAGTTGGATCAAAAATATAGTGTAGACATATTTTACATAGATTTTCAAAAGGCTTGATAAGGTTCTACACGAGGCATTGCTACTCAAATTAGAAAAATTGAGTTTCAGAGGTAAAACACTATTGTGGATTAGGAATTGGTTGATAGGTAGGAAACAGAGAGTGTAAGTCAAGGGTAATTATTCTCAGTGGGCAGAGGTCATGATTGGGGTGCCACAGGGGTCAGTATTGGGGCCAATTCTGTTTATAATTTCCATCAACGATATTAGTCAGGGCATTAGGAACAAAATCAGCATCTTTGCTGACGACTTAAAATTTGGGGCAGGGTAGAGACTCAGGAGCAGGTACAAAATTTACAAAGGGATCTCTATATTATATCTCAATGGGCTGAAACACGGGGTAAGGTCCTTAAAAATAAGTAAATGTCAGGTACTTCATATGGGTCGGGTGAATGGTAAGGCAGAATTTTATCTGCAAGGGGACAAAGTTAAAGAAGGTAATATGATCAAAGATTTAAGGGTGATAGTAAATGATGACTTTAAATGGGTTCATCAGTGTTCATCTGCTAGTAAAAAGGCTAATAGGATATTGGGATACATTGAAAAAACTGTTTCTTTTAGGTCCGAGGATATTATTTTGCCACTATACAGAGGCTTAGTGAGCCCTCATCTAGAATATGCAGTTCAGTTTTGGTCTCCAAACTTAAAAAAATATATTGATTCGATTGAAAGGGTTCAGCATAGGGCTACTAAAATGGTCAAGGGTATATCCAGTTTTAGTTATGAGGGAAGATTAAAGAAGCTTAATATTTTCACACTAGAGAAAAGAAGGATTAGAGGGGATTTGATTCAACTTTTTAAAATGGTAAAGCAAGGGGATATAGAGGGACTAGATTTCAATACGGGAACAAGGGGTCACAATTTCAAATTGAATAAAGTAAAATTTAAGACGGATTGTAGAAAGCATTATTTTTAATAGGGTAGTGGATAGATGGAATGCGTTGCCTGAAACAATTGTAAATTCAAGTGGGGTAAATGAGTTCAAGAGGATAATTGACAGATACTGGGATTCCGGTAGTTCAGGTTAAAAAGATTGGACCAACCTTGCTGGGCTTACGCCTGTAGTTGGTCGACTTAATGTGTATTTGCATTTATAACAGAACGAAATTACTATTATAAACTTATAGTCCAAGAAAAATAAAGTTTGAAGTGGAACAAATTGTAAAAGAAAGTTTGGTGGGTGATTCTAATAGGAAATTTTCCGTTGAAAACGATGGTGAAAAGTCTACCAAAATTAACCTTGTCCTTTAGCCAATATGGCGGATTTTCCAAAATGGCGGTCAATCGTTTTTAACTTATTACTTCCTGAAAATGGTTAATAAAATTATAAATTTTGCAGTAAATGATTAAAATTTAGTAGTAAAATTAATGGGGAAGTGTTTTTTCTCTTACGATAAGTCATTTATCCAATATGACGGATTTTCCAAAATGGCGTCCACTAATGTTTATAATAAGTAAAATCCTGATGATAAATTCGTAATTTCCACAGGATATGGTTAGAATTAAGTCCTAATAATATTCATATCAGTTTCCTCTCCTCAATGCATAAAATATGGCGGATTTTTCAAAATGGTGGACAATCGTGTTTTACTTATTTGCTAAAAATCGTTAATAAAATAAAACTTTTGCAGTAAATTATTAAAATTTAGTTGCAAAACAAATGCGGGACTGTTTTTTTCTCTTACGATAAGTCATTTATCCAATATGGCGGATTTTCAAAAATGGCGTCCACTAATGTTTATAATACATAAATTCTGGTGATAAATTCGTAATTCTTACAGGATATGGTTAGAATTAAGTCACAATAATATTGATTAAAGTTTCCTCCCCCTCAATGTATCAAATATGGCGGATTTTCCAAAATGGCGGCCACTTATTTAGATCCTTTTAATTTTTATTTTCTTAATAATTAGAAATATTAAAGGTTATTAGGTAAAATATAAGCAGAATACTTATTTGACAGCTTCTATTAATTTGACAATACTATTTTTGTCAGCATTTTGGAAAATCCGCCATATTGGATAATTGACTTATCGTAAGAGAAAAAAACAGTTCCGCATTTGTTTTGCAACTAAATTCGAATAATTTAATGCAAAAGTTTTATTTTATTAACGATTTTTAGCAAATAAGTAAAACACGATTGTCCGCCATTTTGAAAAATCCGCCATACTTGATATATTGAGGAGAGGAAACTGATATGAATATTATTAGGACATAATTCTAACCATATCCTGTGGAAATTACGAATTTATCATCAGGATTTTACTTATTATAAACATTAGTGGACGCCATTTTGGAAAATCCGCCATATTGGATAAATGACTTATCGTAAGAGAAAAAACAGTTCCACATTAATTTTATTACTAAATTTTAATCATTTACTTTAAATTTTATAATTTTATTAACCATTTTTAGGAAGTAATAAGTTAAAAACGATTGACCGCCATTTTGGAAAATCCGCCATATTGGCTAAAGTAACGGTTAATTTTGGTAGACTTTTCACCATTGTTTTCTACGGAAAATTTCCTATAAGAATCACCCATCAAACTTTCTTTTACAATTTGTTCCACTTGAACCCCTTTTTTTAACTAACTTTCTTGGACTATTAATTAAGTATCTAATCTTTCCTGTGCTGCCTTAAAAATAGTACGCCGATTTTCCTTAAAAATAGTACAATATTTTCGATTATTAAAAAAATTGACATTTCCCTAGATAATTAACTACGTTAAAATAAATGTGTTTATTTCAAGAATAAATATTAATTTTGCAACCAACGTATTACAGCACTTCAACAAACTAGTATTAATACAGAACTTTAATAAACATTAAAATATTATAATTTAATTCAAATTTTGAGCATTGTTTACATAAGACAAAATATCAACAAAACAATTAGAGCAATTTTCATTTCCCTCATTTTTAAAAGTTCACGAGCGCATGAGTAAAATATTACGAGACAAAGGGTTTAGTTGTAAAGCAGCATTTTCATCTGTTACAGAACTAGAATAATTATAAACCAAATTTTTAAAGAAACAGGTATAACCAAAGAAAATACAACTCAATAATATAACACTCACAGACAGAATCCTTTTTTAGACACAAATACCAATACATATTTCCCAGTTCTGCCCAAAAGAGATGCACCTGGCTTTCAGGCAAAATAACATACATCTGGCATCCGTTGGTGCCACAAAGCGCAAAGAGAGATGCAGGGAAAAGCGAGTTGATCCTGAAAGCATCAGATAGGATTGATACCTCTTCAAGGGTGTATCTGACTTATTCCAACCTAGGTGTTTCTTTCATCTGATCTACTTCTAGTAGATATGTGATAGGCCAGCTCGCTTTGGAAATACGAATCAATTGGTAACTAAATATACTTTCGTGGTACTGCTTTATGGATTTACTTTGAATTCCGTGGGAACGATCTGTTGGAAATCGATTTTTATGCGTGGGGCTGAAGTGAATCAGTCGGGACGTGTTTTTTTTTTCTTTTTCTTTGAAGAGTGGCCTGGGTTACATCAGCTTTGTCACAAAATGTGAAATTTCTTCGAAATGGGAACGAAGAATTTTTGGTACTATATGTTCTGCTTATTTGGAAGTGATATATATTTTGTCGAATATAGATATTAGCTACAGAAGCTACTTTTCATGATTTGTTTGAGTTTATTTTGTTTACAGAAGGTTCAAATAAAAAATAATCAAAACCAATGGCGGCTCGTGGGCAATTAATCCATTATTACCCAACTTTTTATTTTTATTAAAAACATTTGGTACACAGTAAATAACTCCAAAACAACTGGGAAAAAGTTACAAAATCCCAGGTTAAAATCCATGTTTTACACCTAAATTAAAAAACGTCCCTAAAAAGGGACGCTGGTCATGAATTCTCCAGTGTTTTTCCCTATTCAAAACACTTGGTAAAAAACTGTTTTAATGCCTCATAAACTTCCCTTATCTTATTAAAGTTTGTAAGAATTTTGGGAAAAAATATTTTAATAAACCTTTAAAAACAATTAACTCATTTTATTTAAATTCTGAAAAATCATATAAACTTCATTCAGATATTAATTATAATAGAAGTGTAAAATTGTTTAATTCACCTTTGAGTAAAACCACAGTTTACTCTTTTTATTTTTACAACAGTCCATAATAAACCAAAAAGTGTTTTTTTCTTTCCTTTTTATTTCGGGATGATACATTTTGAAATAATTTATTCGAATCAAATGAATAAGTGTGTATATTATAATTAAAATGTTTTAAAATTATACCCGCACTTCATTGTCTTTTACAGACATGCATTTTATGGTCAACAGTGGTGGCATCTATGAAAAGGGGGTTTTGCTAAATAAATCGGAAAATATTAACATTTTTTATTAGTTAAAATAGTACTGAACATTTTTAATTTAACTTAAAATAGGGGGCTTTGCAATTAAGATTTTTTTATTAACTTTTAAATGAGACAATAAAATAATTAATTGGAAAATATTGCTATCAAAGCACAGATCATTAGGGTAGACTAGGGATACTTGATCCCTTGGGATACATGATCCCTAGCCAAAAAATGCACTAAAATAAAATGTCAGATCTTAAAATCTGGCAACAATTTTTTAGTTATACTTGTACACAAAAACTGGCAACACTACATCTTTTTCAGTCATTTTATTTCAGCGCAAGAAGTGATTGCTTGAATCTTGCATGGAAAACTTTTTTCTAGGTAAATATGTTATTTTGTGTATTGTCTGTAATATGCAACTTAAAAACTTAAACTAAGTGTAATTTCAAAGTATAGGCTGTCTTTAAAAATTAAGTAATTTCATTAAAGCATCCTTTGATTATTTACTATTAAAAATGTATGTTTTGTATGAATCGCATATTAGGGATACTTGATCCCGTTCTTTCGAGGGATACATGATCCTAGGATCAAGTATCCCCTTTAGTTGAGGATCCTTCTTACATCTTACATGATGAGGTTGAACAAGCTGAAGTAGATGATCCTTCTTTAAATAAAAATGATTTTGTTTTAGTTAGATTTGACACAAAAAGGAGGGTTTCCCATTAAGTTGGTCAAGTAGAAAAGTTGGATTTTCAGAATTCGAAATCAACTTCTTAAAAAGAAAAGGTACCTCACTCAACCAATTTATTTTTCCTGAAATAAAGGACAAAAGTGTTGTAAAGGAAAATGATTGTGTTAAGTTGCCTCCTCCAGTTAGGATGAGTGGAACTTAAAGAACTGCATCAACTTTAATGTTTGTGTTTGACATTTCTGATTTTGAAAACATTTGCTAAGATTTCTTTTTTCCAAGTAATGCTTTTACCTGAATACACCTCCACTTTTATTTTCAACAAATACAACTATTGCTACAAGAAGTAAATAAGATTTTATAATTTTTATTGCAAATTATTTGCATTATTCGTTGTAGTTTTAGCTCCATTAACCTTTTAAACGCCGCAATTCAAATTTCGAAATAAAGGTTCTGATTTTTGGCTTAAATGGCTTGTTTCATCATTACTAAAACCATTCTAGTCATTTTTTGGTGGAAAAAAAACCTAAGTATGATTTTGAGGATGTTCCCAAATGGGAACATCGGCGTTTGGGGTGAAGTTTTTAGGGGGATTTCCAAAAGGCACATATTTTACAATTAATTCAAATAAAATTATTGAAATCGGTTTCTACTCAATAATTATGAACATTTTTATGATTGTGGACGGTTTTTTCATTTTTATTATCCATACTTGGACGATTGAGCAACATTTTATAGATTTTCATAAGAAAAAATTGACATGTTTATTACGTACGCGAAGCTTTTCCGTAAAGTTTTCTTGCACTATGAGTAATATTTTGGTGTAAAAAATACATAAGAGTGTTCCCATGCTCTTTAATGCTAAAAAGTTACGGTTCTGTGAGAAAAATTATTTTTAATTACGGTTCTATACGGATATCTAGTATAAAATCCACTAATTGCATTCAAATCTAATTAGCTTTCAAAATTGATAATCATAATTATCTCCATTGATTTATTAAAGCTGTGTTTCTCATGGAAGATTCCAAACCGAACCACATATATCTTACATCCATCTTACTTTAGAAGAGTGTTTTTAGATGTACGCACTTTTCCTTATTTTCAAAATTCTTCAATTTTATTCCTAAAATTTTGATGTAAAAAAAGTACTTGAACAAAAATATATACGCAAATCCTCAGAATCACTCCAAATATGCTCTTTGCATAACCCCTATTGATAATTACTGAAAATAAATCGGTCGGGGAGTTAGAAATATATACAAGTGTAAAAATCTGCTACAAAGATTTGGAATTTATTTCTCCATAAATCAGGTGAAAAAATAAAAATTACATATTTTTGAATTTAAAACATCATTGTTAACCTATTTAGATCCTTTGAGACATAAAAGGTTCAAAAAATTAAAGAAAATAGGAAATAACTTGAAATTTTGCATGTTATAAAAATCCCCTCAAATACTATACCTCAAACGCCGATGTTCCCATTTGGGAACATATACGTTGTATAGGTAATTACTCTCCAAAATTAGAATATGAAGCTATTCCGTCCAGCCAAATCGGAAGATGTGTACTTAAGATACCTAAACATAGCAAAATTATATAAATTTATTTAAAATTTTTACAAGTTGAAACTTGTGGAACTTTTGGAAGAGCCAAAAATCTCTAATTTTGATGTAAATTCTACAAAAATTATAAAATTGCACATGAAAAACTTTTGCATGTAAAATAACTTCATATCTTTGAGTTGCTTTCTACCAAGTATCAAATTCCTGCATGAAAAATTAAGTGGTGAAAAAATTCCTTAAAATGATGTTCCCATTTGGGAACATCGGCAGGTAAAGGGTTAATAAAACTACTTATTATTTGTGTACAATTTTCATGTTTGTATTGTTATTAATACCTAAGTAAATGAATTAAAATTATGGTTATTTTTAAAAATAATATTTAGTAAACTAAATATATAGGTAAATTGCTTGTATGACGAATAATAACGTAATTTCTGAGTAGGATCAAGTATCCCCCACGAAGAGATCATGTATCCCTAGGTGTTGGGATACTTGATCCCTTTATAAAAAACATTAAAAACTAATTTTGCTAAAAGTATCTGTTTACTTTCTAGCAATTTTTTTATCTTTTGGGTAGAGGATAGTGTTACCAATGTTCATGCCAAACATTTCTGAAAAGTGATGATTTGCAGCTGAGAAAACAATTAAAAACCAAAGTGGGGATCAAGTATCCCTAGTCTCCCCTATCTATTACAAACATTTCATTAAGTTTTATACTGTACTTTCTACTAAAATATTTAATTTAATAATTTAAAAATACCTTATTATATCTACAATTAAAATATTAAGTTAAATCAATCCAAAATATAAAAAAAAATATATAATAATATGTCATGAAATTCAGTTCAAATTTATTGAAGCTATTTTAACATAAACATAGAGTAAGAGGAGGAGTAATCAAAGTAATCAATCAGATTAATTAATACTAAAACTGCTCAAAGGATTTAATCTATTTCAATCTTTATGATAATTTTGAGTTGAGTTGAGTTGTAGATTGATTTGAGACATTTGCTGACAAAAATTTGTCGCTTCGTCTTCTCTTTACTACTTTATAATAACACTGTTCAACAATGAAAAAATTTCCTTGATGTAAATAGTCATTTCTTATAGATTTTGGGTCGCTGAATACGAAAATCCCCATTAAAATTCTCAATTGACTCAGGATTTTCGGGGAACAGTCCCTCCCCTTTTTACGTTTTTCCATGACTTAATCACTTTGAATTCGATTATCACGGTCAAAAAGCATTACTTTGGTCTTTAAATTACATCCAAAGAGACAAGGATGGTTGAAATTTGTAAAATATGAAATTTTGTAGCAAATGGATAGGTTTAAGGGGTTATTACCCCCCTAAAAATGACAAAAAATTACTTAAAATTGTAGAGGTTACGCTATTTCTTCCTCTTATTTGTGCAATTCACGTTTGAAGGGTCCTAACCCTTCAGCAAGGACCCAAATTTGATATCAATATGCAGCAATAATTTTTACTAAAAGCGGTTGAGGTATTAACGTCCCCAAAGCACCCACGGAAGGGTTCCAATGCCGCACTTAGAGTTAAACTGCTGTACAAAAAAGTCAAAATGCCACCAACTGAATTTTAGCTTATTCTTGTGTAAAATGATATGTTGAATTTAAATATGACACCCATTTTCCTCCATCACCCTCAGTTTTCAAGGGGACGCCCCCTAATTGTTATCCACAGCCGTGCATCTATTAACAGCTTGAAACATGGGATCCTCACTCCCTAAAACCGGTCAGTTTTTAAAGAACTAGAGATTTTCTACTTATGATAGACCCAAAATATTAGAAAAACGTCATTTGTAATCTTTTCAAAATCTGAGCTCGCGAGCGCCTTTGCGATTCTGGAAGTCTTCCGAACTCTTCCGCGGGGGCTTCTTTTCTTCCGCTTTTAGTAAAAATCATTGCTGCATATTGCCATCAAATTTGAGTCCTTGGGGAAGGGTTAAGACCCTTCAAACTTGAATTGCGTAAAAAATAAGAGGAAGAAATAGCGTATAAAAACCTCTACAATTTTAAGCAATTTTTTGGCATTTTTAGGGGGGTAATAACCCCTTAAACCTATCCATTTGCTACAAAATTTCATATTTTACAAATTTCAACCTTCCTTGTCCCTTTGGATATAATTTAAAGACTATAGTAATGCTTTTTCACTCTGATAATCGAATTCAAAGTGATTAAGTCATTGAAAAACGTAAAAAGGGGGATGGGCTTTTCCCCGAAAATCCTGTGTCAATTGAGAATTTTAATGGGGATTTTCGTATTCATATTCAGCGACCCAAAATCTATAAGAAATGACTATTTTCATCAAGGAAAAAATTTTGAAGGTCAAATTTGTTGAACAGTGATAATTAAGAATATTTGATTTATTTAAATTTAGTAATTTAATTTGTAAATACATTTTTATCTTAAGCATTGCATCCCGAATTCTTATAATATTCCTTTTTAAAATTACATTACAAATTATAATGTAAATATATATTAATGTTTGTAATAAATTTGATATCCTAATGTCACAATGAGTAATTTATCACGCAAAGGATAATTTATTAAGCATAAAAGTTTGTTTTTAATCATCATTTAATATGTAAAGATTAATTTTGATGAATAGCTATGTCGATGTATAGCGATGTATAGCTAGGCTTTGATATAGAGTCTCTTTTGTTTTTCTTTCAAATGTTTTCGAACAAAATTCCAACATATTGACGAAATACAGGGTGTTTCAAAATTGCGTTGCACGGCTTTTATTCGGAACCAGTGCCTCTTAGGGTCATGAAAGTAAGGTCTACACCTAGGTAAGTGACCCTGGAGGACCCATTCAGAGGACTTACAGCGCCCCCAGCGGCGAAATTAAAAAGTTAAAAAAATTAATTTAAAAACTAAAGGAGATAGAGCAAAAACCTCAGTGAGAGTATTGTTGCCAACGTCAAGAAAAACTCATTGAAAAAAATTTCATCAAAATATCTTGAATATTCGCGGAGATATTAGCATGTGAAAATAGCACTTTTTCAGGGGTCAAAAAGTAAAAAGTTCGCATATTTGCAAATTTTTTTGATTTTTTGATTAAATTTTGTGTTCTTTCAACTAAAAAAACACAAAACTACACAATTTCACTGAAAAATTTGCAAATATGCGAAATTTTTACTTTTTGACCCCTGAAAAAGTGCTCTTTTCACATGCTAATATCTCCGCGAATATTCAAGATATTTTGATGAAATTTTTTTCAATGAGTTCTTCTTGACGTTGGCAACAATACTCTTACTGAGGTTTTTGCTCTATCTCCTTTAGTTTTTAAATTAATTTTTTTAACTTTTTAATTTCGCCGCTAGGGGCGCTGTAAGTCCTCTCAATGGGTTCTCCAGGGTCACTTACCTAGGGGTAGACCTTACTTCCATGACCCTAGGAGGCACTGGTTCCGAATAAAAGCCGTGCAACGCAATTTTGAAACACCCTGTATAAGGATATTATATAGTTGTAATCATTTAAATAAAGGGTTTAATTAAAAACGACACAAGAAAAATCAGATAAAACTTCTCTAAAATTATTGATAAAGGTTTGAAATTGGAAGTATTTAAAAATAAATAATTTTAGTATCTTTACAAATTTTTTATTGTAATCATGTTGTTTTGTAAAAAATTAGCAAATCATAAAATGCATAACTACAGCACAGCTTTACTACATTTAATAATAAAGCATTAAATTAAAATAATAATAATCTGAGAATTCCCCACTAACGGCTGAATATAACCGAGTTGATTATACTTCGACTTTTTTATAAAATGTGCTTTATATTTAAAAGGATTCTAGAGAGTAAAGAAAATATTAATGGACTAATAAAATTGCGCTGGTATTTTTAAAACGTGGTGCTGAGTATCTTCTAAAGATACTTAAAATGAATTAGTTGTATTGAAATTGCATAATCTCAAAATAATTTTAACATTGTTTTGAAATAAAATATATAAAAACAATATGGTCTATTAATATGTCATTAAATTATAATTATTGTTTCCAAACTATATCAACATTCAATATAAATTCCAAAGGTTATAAATTTATATATCTTTTTTTTGTATGTTTTTGTATTTGCATTATTTATTTGTTTCTTGTTTTGCAATTTTTCTTGTCCATTTCAAATAAATTCTATTCTATAACATAATTATTTTGGTAGAAATTTTTATGTAAATATACTTTTACTGTCTTTTTTTTTTCAAAAATTATTTATTGAAAATTATTAGTATTTTTAAAAGTTTTGTTTTGATATGTTGTTGACTTAAATCATTAACGGTATTTCAAATTTATGAAATTTACGTGTAAGAATTTTTAAGAATAAAGGTATATTTTCATTCCAAAAATCTGCATCTTTAACTTTGGACTTGCCTTAACCAATTAATAATTATTTTTTGTGGTAATCGAGCAAAACATAATGTGCGTGGTATCTTGATGGGTAAATGGCATTTCAATAAAATTTATCGGACAAAATAATTGAATAAAAATTATCTCTTACGCTTTTATAGTAACGAAAAATTGGAAGGAACACAAATTTTATCGCAACTTCTCTTTTTAAAATGTCGTGCTGCCATCTACTTAGAAGCCTCAAGATGATTCACTTATTTCAAATCCATAAAACCTCAATATTAATTTTTAATATGCGAAAGAAAGTAATTATTTTTAATTAAGTTCAAACCAGATACTCCAAGGTATAAAAAATATGATTTTATCAATAAATTAATAAATAATAGTAAATAATAATGTTTTAACGGTGTTTTATATTTCAATATTAAACCTTGGTATTTAATAAGGGTCGGTCTTTTTATATTTAAGTACTACATTACTCCCCACGTCCATGTTATGTATTTAAATACGAGAGTATACACATAACCTATATATAAATCTACGGTGTTTAGTTCATCCGATTCTACTAACCTGTCATGTTTGTTTTTCTGTATACTAAGTACTATAAAGGAAAATACTGTTTTACAGGAATCTAAAGCATGACAGGGAAAGCACGAATCAGTGTCAAGTTTGAAAAACTAATTCTACGTAAACATTGGTGCATTAACACAGGTATGGGCAATAGGGTGGGCCGAAAAAACCTTTTATTTTTTTTCGAAGTTTTAATAGCGCGGAAAAGTTGCGAATTATATAGACAAAGAAAAGGGAAAAAAATTTTCAAAATCGGTTAATATCTTCCGATCGCGCAAAGGCCCCAAAGTTTGAAAAAATATGAAAAAACTTGATTTTTGCGATTATTTTTTTTAAAAAATCAAAGATTAAACTATCAAATATTGTTCATGATTTTTTTATGTGAAACTAATATAGTTATAGACATAATCGTTCAGATTCCATTCTTCTATCACTTTTTTTTCGATAGATATAATTTTTTTAATGTTCATACAAATTGTGTAAAGTTGTTTTTCCTGCATTTTTAAACAGCTAATAACTCTAGAACTATACAACTTAAAAACTTGAAATCAGTCCCATTTTGTTCGTAAATTTTTTGTCTTTGATTTGGTGTGCATCATGATCATCATTTTTAAAAAGTTTTTTTTTTAATTTGAAAAAAGTGGAAAAAAAATTTAATAAAAAAATTTTTTTTAATTTTTTTTGAAAAAATATTAATAGCATTTTAACTCTTAAAATGAACATAACTACCCAATTTCAAGTTGAAAATAAAATTTAATCATGTATAAAAAAATAAAAATAACCGTAATTTAGTCAAATCCCTAAAATTATACACCAAGAGCGATTCACTCATGGAAAATTTATCAAATCACTTGAGGGTGTTCATATGACTTAAACCATGTAAAAAATGTCACATAAATTTCAGAAAATAAGACAATTAACAGATTCGGTTCAAAATCTTACAGTGCTAGTTCCCAACTTTAAGTTAATTCAATTTGCATGAATTTTACCTGAATATTCCTTAGAAATGTGTTTATATCCAATTTTTTGATGTTCTTAAGTTTTTAATTTACTTTGATTTGACTTGTTAAAAGTAAAAACAATTAGATATAAACATAATTCTTAGAAATTTTCAGGAGAAATGCATGCAAACTTAACTAAATATGAAAAAACTTGATTTTTGCGTTTATTTTTTTAATTTGATGTTTTCGTAACGTAATAGTTTGCAACGTCTTCTAATCGTCACGGAAGCCTCAGGAAAAGTTTGAGGAGCTGAATCACGAGAAGGATTTATAAGAACCACTCTGCTCTCTAGATCATACATGCCGAACTTCATCAGCAAATCCAGCTTTAAAGTACCTTAAGCCACCAAATAGATGTTTAACATTCAAAAATATTATGTTTCAAATAAAAATAGTGTAACTATTACGTTAAAAAATATATTAAAGATATAAAAAAAACTTGATTTTGGCAAATTTTGGGGCTTATGCGCGATCGGATTATATTAACTGATCTAAACCAAATTAAAACACATTGTTTTTAGGCTCTATTAGAAGACGTTGCAAACTATTACGTTACGAAAACATCAAATTAAAAAAAATAAACGCAAAAATCAAGTTTTTTCATATTTAGTTAAGTTTGCATGCATTTCTCCTGAAAATTTCTAAGAATTATATTTATATCTAATTGTTTTTACTTTTAACAAGTCAAATCAAAGTAAATTAAAAACTTAAGAACAAAAAAATTGGATATAAACCCATTTCTAAGGAATATTCAGGTAAAATTCATGCAAATTGAATTAACTTAAAGTTGGGAACTAGCACTGTAAGATTTTGAACCGAATCTGTTAATTGTCTTATTTTCTGAAATTTATGTGACATTTTTTACATGTTTTAAGTCATATTAACACCCTCAAGTGATTTGATAAATTTTCCATGAGTGAATCGCTCTTGGTGTATAATTTTAGGGAATGTTTAGGGATTTGACTAAATTACGGTTATTTTTATTTTTTTATACATGATTAAATTTTATTTTCAACTTGAAATTGGGTAGTTATGTTCATTTTAAGAGTTAAAAGGCTATTAATATTTTTTCAAAAAAAAAATTTAAAAATTTTTTTTATTAAATTTTTTTTCACTTTTTTCAAATTTAAAAAAAAACTTTTTGAAAATGATGATCATGATGCACACCAAATCAAAAACAAAAAATTTACGAACAAAATGGGACTAATTTCAAGTTTTTAAGTTGTATAGTTCTAGAGTTATTAGCTGTTTAAAAATGCAGGAAAAACAACTTTACAAAATTTGTATGAACATTAAAAAAATTATATCTAACGAAAAAAAAGTGATAGAAGAATGGAATCTGAACGATTATGTCTATAACTATATTAGTTTCACATAAAAAAATCATGAGCAATATTTGATAGTTTAATCTTTGATTTTTAAAAAAAAATAATCGCAAAAATCAAGTTTTTTCATATTTTTTCAAACTTTGGGGCCTTTGCGCGATCGGAAGATATTAACCGATTTCGAAAATTTTTTTTTCCTTTTCTTTGTCTATATAATTCGCAACTTTTCCGCGCTATTAAAAGTTCGAAAAAAAATAAAAGGTTTTTTCGGCCCACCCTAATGGGCAACCTTTTCGAATCCGCGGGCCGGGTTCAATGATTATAATGACGAGGATGGCCATAGAGTAGATAATAGGTAATATTTTTTAAGTAAAAAATCAGTAGTTTTATTATATATATTTACGAAGTTTAATACTAAAGTTAAAATTTAATCTGGACTTATACAATATATTGATTACATACAATAATTATAATGAAGTTACATTAATTTGGACTAGAATAATATTATATACAATAATTATAAAGTTAGTTACAGTAATCTGGACTAAATAAAATCTTGATTACATACAATAATTATAATGTTTAAGTTACATTAATATGAGCTAAAATAACATTCAGAGCTCATAGTAATAAAAAAATATTTCAGGACAGACTTTTAACAATTGTCATTACATGATACAGGAGAATTAAGGGAGGAGAAATTAATGTTCAGGAGGACAAATTAACTTTAGCAACATTGGAAAAGGCAGAGAATGAATATAGTCCGTATGGTAGAGCCGACAACAGCCGGATTTTTTTGGGTGAGAACCCAAAAAGCCTTTTCCTACTGCCTTTAACAAGCCTTTTCTCTACTGCCAAGTTAGGGTGAAACGGGAGGGGAATATCAACCGTCGGCGATCGTCCGTCGTGAAGTAACAACTCTCCCACGCTTATAGACGGCTCCCAAGAACGAAATATAGTTGCACAGCACGTTTTAACTGCTAAAATTAAGTTATTTTCCGGGGAAAGTTCTGTATCCCCTCTTTCGCTCTTGTTGACGAAAACCAGAGTGATTTTCGGAACAATTTTTAAAATGTTCCGCGGGCCGGACCAAATGACGAGGCGGGCCAGAGGTTGCCCATCGTTGCATTAACAGAATGTAAAGTGAAATTAGGAAATTAAAAACAAATTGAATATCACTCTTAATTTATGACAGCATAATTCGTTTGGGATATAGTTCTTCAAGGGTCTTTTATTTATTTTTTTAATATTTATTGAGGAGAGCTCATAGTTATAAGACTAGTGTCGGGAAGTTGCTGACTTATAATATCATCAAAGGCATTATGTAATAGTTAATAAATTTTACCACAATAATTATTAAAAATAAAGGGTATATTTTCATTTTCATTTTAAGATATACATTTTAATATGATAGAAATTCTCTAATGTTATTAACTAAGATTTAAAAGTAAATATCTAAATTTTCTTAACAGATTTTTTTGCGGCAATCATGTAGTGTTTTGTAATAATTGATCATAACATAAAATAAGTGACATTCTTATGGGTTAAGTACACTTCATTCAGAATACATAAGATCAATAATAAATATCTCATCAAATAATGGACGGATATACCAACAAGTTTATAAGTCTTCGAAGCTTTTATGAAAATGTGTTCTCTGTTTTAATGGGTTCAAGTTAGTAATGAAAACATGAAGAATTAAAAATGTTGTCGACTTTCTTTCTAAAAACGTAGTGCTGACATCTACTAAGGAAATTCAAAACTATTCTCCCCACTATTATAAAATTTTTGGAAAAAAACATATTTTATCAATATGCCATTTATGTACCGTAATTTCGAGCATATAGTCCGCACCATCGTATAGTCCGCAGACACGATTTTATGTAAAATTTTTTTCAAAAATAGTCAGATAGTCCGCACCACCGGATAGTCCGCGGGCTATACGTCCGAAATTACGTTATTTTATAATACGGCAATATTAATGGAAAAGAAAAAAGAACTAAGTATAAATAGAAAAAAGTACTTATACTTACTAATGTACCTTCAGAAATAAAACGCTTAATACAAATAAAAAACAGTGCTTACTAATTAATCATATTTTAATTAATCACAAATTCTACTACATTAACGAAAACCATTACATTAACATTATATTTGATCCATCGGCAGTTCAGGACAGCGTGTTTTTTAAATTTCAACGATTTTAACCGTGAAAAACCAGCGTATTATCCGCACTGGTGGATAGTCCGCAGCTTCAAAAATTTGACTTTTAAACACAGATAGTCCGCGGACTATATGCTCGAAATTACGGTACTATTAATAGAATTGATTATTTTTCAATACGCAACATAAAATTGACGTAGGTCGTCTGTTATATTCAATTACATTAAATCCAAATCCATGTTTGTTTATTAATGTCTCTACAGTCTTCATTTTCCGTTTCATATTATTTTCCCTAACCGTTAATATTATTTTCTCTTTGTACTATGTGTTATGGACGAAAATGTTATTTTACAAGCATAACTAAAGCATAACTAGATTCAGTGCATTTATTCATTTTTAGACATTAAGATTCAACAAATTTTAATATATTGCCTAACTGTGCATTTACAACCTTTTTCATAGATACTAAAAGGTATTTACCCTCAATAAACATATCAAACAAATTATATGGTTTTTATATTTCATCTATTTCGCTTTAAAAGAATATGGAGTTAATGACGTTTTTTTATTAACATAAGCTTTATTATCACACATTTTTGAAGACAAACCCAGGATATACACTCAAACCTGTTTTTGAGCGATCCTTTTTCGTAGGATTTTTTATTTAGGCTACTTTTTATGCAAACTTTTTATTTGTGAAACTTCTTTTCATGCGGTCCCTATCCACCGCATAAAAATTTATTTTTCATTGTGTTTTGAAAACTGTTTTTTATAGCTACTCGCTAAGTTATGTGCGATTTTTATGCGTCTTCTTTTATGCGGTGAATATCAACCGCACAAAAGCAGGTTTGTGTGTAATTACTAAAAAAATAATAACAATCCCTTAATTGTTCTATGAAAAAAAGTTTGCAGTTGAAATTTCCAGTAAAACATTTTAAATATTTCTTCAAATTAAAATCAACCCGTCCCGATTATTTAGAGTAACCTTTTGTAGACATTTTTTTCTAAAATTAAAAACTTTTTTCCTATTTAATACAGCAATATGTTGCATACGTTTCAGTCTATTTTACTAATATAAAAACCAGCCACCGAGGTGCTCCAGGTCTCTCCGGACCAACAAAAGCTGTCACACTTCCCCCCTACACATGAGTCCAGTTTTTTTCTTTATATAAACCTGATCGGGGGATCAGACAGAACAGAACAGAACAGAATATAAAAACAGTCGCATAACTATGATTAAAAGTCTGAGCTTTATTTTTCCAAGCCAACTGAATCAGGCTAATCACTGAATCCTCATGAAATTAATTATTTGAAACTACATGAAAAAAAGGGAGTATTTTACCACTACCTCTGGTTAGAGGAATATGTGAGAAAACTCCAGCTCTCCAGCGTCGCCTCCAACCGTGGACCGGTTTCGCCCTTGTTAGGGCTCATCAGCACGGTATAGGAAGGCAACGCAAGAGAGCGGAGGGAGAGCTTTTAGTCTAGCCGACTATAACGGAAAAAGTGGTGACTATTGACTAGTCCTCCACTATCTGCCGGAATGAACTGCGCATTCCATAGAACAGATTTAATTCCCGAAAGGACAATTCCGAAAGACAGGATTCTATTCCTATACCGTGCTGATGAGCCCTAACAAGGGCGAAACCGGTCCACGGTTGGAGGCGACGCTGGAGAGCTGGAGTTTTCTCACATATTCCTCTAACCAGAGGTAGTGGTAAAATACTCCCTTTTCATACCTGTGTCCTTTCGGGAATTAAATCTGTTCTATGGAATGCGCAGTTCATTCCGGCAGATAGTGGAGGACTAGTCAATAGTCACCACTTTTTCCGTTATAGTCGGCTAGACTAAAAGCTCTCCCTCCGCTCTCTTGCGTTGCCTTCCTATACCGTGCTGATGAGCCCTAACAAGGGCGAAACCGGTCCACGGTTGGAGGCGACGCTGGAGAGCTGGAGTTTTCTTACATGAAAAAATTTCCCGATTGATAATTCAAATTTGAAGCCCCCTGGCACTTTCCAGTTATTTTTTTAAGCTAAGCATACCTAATTAGAAACTTTGAATTTTCTTGAGGGAGGAGCAGCTTCATTGCAATCCATCGTCATAGTTACAAGCTCCTTCTGTTTTAACAACTTTGGTTTGCTGTGGGCGTGGTAAAAACACTAACTTTTTTTTACAAAATCCTTAGTTTTTCAGAGGAATAGTACTTTATTAAATACAAATACATTAACCCCTTAACAGTGTCACCCGAACTGAGCTCGAGCAACTACTACGTGCAGAATTTGTGATGCTCGAACTGAGTTCGGGTTGGAGAAAAATTGACATTTCCGTTTTGTGAAGCCCAAACTGAGTTCGTTTCAATGATGGAAGTGATTTCGTTTAGAGATTGGGAGACATTATGTTTGGATAATCTTTCTCCTAATTGAATAAGATGTGTGTTATAGGGTGGGTCATTTTCCTATGACGAAAAAAATTTTTTTACAAATTCTATCGGGCACAGCAAGAAAAAGGAGCCAAATGGTCTCAAACTATCAAGTGTGAAATATTATTCCATTATAACAACTCTTTTTTCCTCCGGATTGGCCTAAAATGAGACAAAAATATGTAATTTTTCATATTATTAAAAACTTTTATAAATTAACTCTTTTAACGATAATTATTTAAAGCTCACAAATAAGGGTATTAAAAGCAATTTTAATCATATTAGTCACATTCATGCATTTTTTATACAAAAAAACAACTTCCAAAGTGGCAATATAATGTATTACCATATTAACAAAATCAGGCGTAGAATAGGAGGATCTCTTTTGCCAACAAACAGTGGATTGTCAGTGGCAGATTTTAAATATTGGTAGATCAGATACACTCTCCTTCAATTATGGCCAGTGTAAAACAATACTTTTAAATTTAATTTTAAAAGTAGAAATAGTTGCATTTTTCATAAATGTTGAGCTTTCAAAATTCAGCGGACAGTTATTTCATTGGCTGGTCTTGGGAACCAAATGTGATCTCATAAAATATGTTGAAACAAGTGTCTAAAGGATAGTTAGTTTACAGGCAATAGCAATATCATGATGAGATTCACCTCCAGTAATGATTTACCTAATTTTATTCTATAGCAATAGACTAAAACTCAGGCCCAAAAATTATACTTTTTTAGAGGAAGGATTGACTCAAAATAGCATATCTTCGACAAATTTCACAGAGATCTTGAAAGTCAACAAAGGAAATACCAAGAGAGACTAAAATAGCTTCTTAGCATTCCTATATGCGTTCATAAAAGTTTAAATATAAAAAAATTTAACTGTCTAAAATAAACACAAGTTCTAAAAACTAATGTAGCTAATTTAAAAATTTTGAGGATAATACTGAGCTTTGAGTTGAAAACGCTGATCTATCGCTCTTCTTAAGACAATATTTCAAAATTTGACTCTTAAAATATGTTTTTAATTAATTATTTTAACATTGAGGACTCCTATGGGGACACATGGGTGGACTATCCCTAATATGCTACTGAAATTTCAAAGAAAACCTCAACATTTAAATATTATCCAAATATCCTCCGGGGGTTGAAATCTTATAACCCACAAAAGGTACCCACCTTCTGACATATCCATTTTTAATAAATTTAATGTTTTTACTAGTGATGGGCAAAATCGATAATTTTAGGTATCGAATACTTTGGTATCGAATACTTATAGGTATCGAATACTTTGGTATCGAATACTTATAGGTATCGAGTACTTTTAGGTATGGAGTACTTTTTTTCAATGTCGGGAAATGAACCTGAAGGGACAATTTTTTTAGGGCCTATCCATAATCAGACTAATATTCAAAAAACTGAAAGCGATCCATCAAAAAGCCCCGTAGCTACGGTCCTGGAGGTGGATAGAGGCGAAGGATTTGTCGGGGGAAACACCTAGCCGCGTCAAATTTCTCTCGCGGATGATAACGACTTGGGTTTGAGCGTTGCAAAATGAAAACGGAAACAAGCTGCGTTTGACCAACAGTAGGTATTATAAAGATTACTTCATTGAAAAATTTAAAACGAAATATGTCAATAAAGTATCGATACTTTTGTGGGTATCGAATACACTCGATACCTATAGGTATCGAGTACTTACGTATTTGGTATCGATACCTGCCCATCACTAGTTTTTACCATCCTACTCAACCGGGAATAAAGGTTTCGCACATTTTTATGATTCCAGAAAGAAATATTTGATTGGTTTCCTTTTTAATTATTTTATAGTCTTCAATGAGGATTTTAATACCATTTTGCACGTTTATATTCATGACAGATTCGTCCGATCGAGGTAAAAGCCCGATTTTCGTTTGTTCATTTTACATGAAATTACTATATTAATCGAAACTTAGACGTCAATCCGGAGGCAAAAAGAGTTATCGTAATGGAATAATATTTCACACATGTTAGTTTGAGACCATTTGGCACCTTTTTGTCGCTGTGCCCCAGTAAAAAAATAAAAAATGTAAAAAAATGTAAAAAAAATTTTTGACCCACCCTAGTGTGTAATCCAATACTTTTTTATGTGTGTGTTAAAATAATTAATACACTTGTAATTTCATTTAAATTTTGATTTTTGTTATAAAAAACTATTTCCTAATACTAATAATAATATAAAGAACAAAATTAAACAGTCAAAAAAATTTCCATTTTTGATAAATTTTTCTGAAATAAATGTCACTTTAAAGGGGTTAAAGGTACTCCATGTAGTATTTGGGGTCTAATTTACAGAACTGGTATTGATTATTAAGGCAAGTCCAAAATTAAAAGACCTTAACGGCGTCCCAATGATGATAAAGGAAAAGACTCCAAGTTAAATTCTAGAGCTGTATAAGGAGAGAATTCAAATCCTCTTTTTTACCAGTTGATCTGAAATTTAAGTTATTAACATCTGTTGCGAGATTGTTGATGCCTTTTTAAGGTATCATAATTTCAGTCATTATTCAGTAATTTATTTGTAATATCATTATAATTTTCTATAGGCTGCCCATATGGGTCTCTGACTATTGTGCAACTCATACATCAAAATTTTTTGTATTTATTGTCATTAATCTCTTGTTTTTTGTGTCTTATTTTTTTATGAATAAGGAAGTTGCATGTGTCAGATTTTAAAAAACAAACAAGTGTTCCGTATGGTTTTTTGTATGGTAAAATGAAATATCTAGCCAGTTTTTCAAAAAAATGTACAGGTAATTAAATATTTTAATTTAAAAGTCGAGAAAAAACACGTGACTGAAAACGTTTATTGTTTAAACTATAAGATGACGTCAACAATAATACCATCAACTCCATTGCTTTACAAATGTTTAGTATAAGATGACGTCACATCCAAACTCTAGCCGTTTTCGCGCGCTTTTAAAAAGGGGATTTTTGTTAATTTTTTTGACAGTCAAAAAATTTCTCGATCGGCCTCAAATTTTGGGTAGTTGCTTATTTTTGCAAGAGGAATCGATTAAAAAAATATAAAAAAATCATGCAACTTCCTCATTGTTGTTTTTTCAAAATAAATGTTCTTCTTTTTCTATATCGCAATCTATCTTCATGTAATATAAAGCTTAACGTGGCATTACGTTTTAAACAATGTGTCTGGCATAATACAAGTTCGAATATAGCAAGCACAATTTAGAAACATCGGATAACATGATGGTACGAAAACTACGTTTATTTTGCACATATATGATTTAAAACTTCAAATCAGTCATTGTCAAACATGTTTGGAAAAGCGGCCATACTTTTAACTTTTCTTCCGCTACCATTATTAAAAACTGCATTTCAACACTTGGCCTCGGTTTTTATGAAATATATTTCTTTAATCACTTCTCAAATTACCTTGTGAATGATCAGCCAAATGCCCATTTTTTCTCTTAAATTTTGATGTCTTTATTCACCCCTATATTTTTTTAGTCTCCCCATGTTTTCCTGTGGTTCACTGTATTTTTCACTGCTGGATACTAAAAACTAGCTGATTTGCCCGGCCTTGCATGGGTGGAGTGTATAAGTAAATTCCCTTTTTTTGTAACTTCTCCTAAGTTATAGGATGAACTGCCCAGTGAATAAACACGTAGCATTTGAATTAGCGATTTTCTCACTTAAAAAAATTTTTTAGGGCTTTGTCTCGGTCAATTTTAAAAAATAAGATATGTTTCCATGCAGGTTTTTCAATATTTTTTATGAAAAGAATAAAAGCATTTAATTAGGTCTATTTTTTAAAAAAATACTAAAAATCATAAAAATGAAGTGAGCTTCAATACAGTTTTTCTCGTTTACCTCAAAACAAGAAAATTAGCGAGAAAACTCCAGCTCTCAAGCGTCGCCTCCAACCGTGGACCGGTTTCGCCCTTGTTAGGGCTCATCAGCACAGTATAGGAAGGTAACATAGGGGAGAGTGTTGTACCTATGGACAAAAATCACGTTTGGATTTTTCTAAGACAGGTAAAATCACTTTTTGACCATTTAAAGTGCCCAACCTATAGTCCTAACCTTTGTGAGTAGAGAGATATTTTTTATTAGTCAAAATCTTGAAAATTGGATTTTTAATCATTTATAATAACTTGGAAAAATTTTTGTCCAAAGGTACAACAACCTGTTGTACCTATGGACAGACCCAGTTGTACCTGTGAACACCCTTAAAAAGGGAAGTTTTACTTGAAAAAAGCTAAGAATGAACATTTTTATTGATGAATTACCTTTTAATAACCTATTTCAAGCCTTTTTAAAATTGAAAATAGATTTTTTAAAGTAATGTAGTTTTAGATCGTAAATGATCATTAAAACGAAGTTGAATGATAAAAGTCTTGATTTTTTACCAAAAACACAAAAATCATATGGTATTTTCAGATCAGAATTTAAGGTAATAGTTTCATCAATCATGCTGATTGATTTGACAAATTCACTGATCCAAAAAAACCAATTCGATCGACACTTAGTTGTGCAAGCATTTGGTGGTAATAACAATAATAATTTGGTGGTAAATCTTCTTCAGTGGAAATTTTAAGTTTTTTTAATCATCATACTTAAATGCGATAGGGTGCTTAGGGTTTTACACCATATTTTAAATTAAATTCCAAGTAGAATCATAAATTTAAAAAGTAGTTTAGATCACAAAATATTTGATTTTTCATCTAAAATTCACTTGAAAATAATCGCTGACAAATAGATTACCATTTAGAATTAATTTAACATTTATTAAAATGTATTCAGTTAAATGAAACCTGATTCTAAAACGCCGATTAGCTACAGACACCCACAAGAACGTGTCCGTAGGTACAACACTTATGGTGTCCGAAGGTACAGCATCAGGTGTTTTTGCATTCAAAGTTCTATAAAAGATAAAAGAATTGAGATCTGACGATTTCTAATATCAAAACTAAAAAGTCAAAATCTCGGGGATTCCCCTCATATATCCCATTTTATCATATCATAATCATAGAGGAAGAAAATAATTAATGTAGTGATGCACTAAAAAAAACTTCGAGCACCTAAAAACAGTATTTTTACTATAGAAAATTTAAATAATATTTTAAACAGCTGATTTCACGTTAGCAACTAGATAGCATCTGTTTACATTCAAAATCGACAATAAATTCAAAATTAAATTTTTTTCCGAATTTTAAAATGAGGAGGCTGAAGGTACAACCGTCCGTAGGTACAACACTCTCCCCTATAGTATAGGGCGAAACCGGTCCACGGTTGGAGGCGACGCTTGAGAGCTGGAGTTTTCTCACACATTCCTCTCACCAGAGGTTACTGGTGAAGAACTCTTCTTTTCAAGAAAATTAGCATTTGACATGTTTCAGTGATTCAATTGTTATTGTGCCTCATGGAGGCAGCTGTGGGATGAGCAGGATATCATCTATGAGGATCTGGCTCGACGGGGCCTTTTGTACCTGGTATAGGCTTTCCTACACCAGGGGGATAAGTTACATCAACAAGATGTGGAGAAGTAAACCTTGAAATTTATGCATTTCAACAATGCACAATGATATTTCAACGGGTAAAACTGAGTAAAAAAAAGCGCCGAAAAACAGGGAAGGAGCCATTCAATTTTAACATCATTTCTAAGGGCACGTCTAGTGACTGAAAGGAAGTTCTGTGCCAAATTTCAAGCATCTGGGTCCAGCAGTTTTGGAGATTTCGTGATGAGTATACATCAGTTTACAATCAGTCAGTCAGTCAGTGGTATTTTGATTTTATAGATACCTATAGATTTACTAATCGTGAATCTTACATCGTCACACTGACAAAGAGTGTACAAGTATCCTTGAAACATGTCTGTTTTAAAGTTTTAAATCATATGTGCAAAATAAACGTAGTTTTTGTAGTATCATTACTCATTTGCACAGCTTACTGCTAGTACATTTTTGAATAATGTATTTTTTCATAATTATATTAACAAATTTACATTTTAAGTATTAAATAGTAGTATACTATTCCAATGTGGAAATATAAATTCCCTTAACTTGTTCACTATAAATATTTCTGTAGCTATATCCTAAATAATCATAAAAAATATTCGCGTTTGTTAATAAATGCAAAGCAATATTTTATACAACCATCGCATCCCCTCGGCCATCTGTCGCAGAATTAATGAGTCAAAATATTAAGTGTCAAAGAAAACTACAAAAAAATATTCCTCACAAAAGAAATTCACAGAAGGACCCAGTTGCGTTTGAATGCTTTTCAAAAGCCTCCCAAAAACTTTCGGCTGTTTGCTAAAATTTCTAAACGGAATATTTTCTTTTCCCCTTCCTCCTCTCGCAAATATTAAAACTTTAATTTTGAACCCATATTTTATCGATTCAAGTTTTTCTTCTCTGCGCCAGAGTTTGTCTTCCCATTTGCATAATAAGGCAGCGAGATAAGAAAGTTAGACCTTATTTTTCACAAAGGTGAGAGCTTTATGAAGTTAACGTTTATTTATGGCCGTTTAGCGCCCGAGTTACCAGCCCCCTTTTGCTGCTTTTAATCGCTCATCTCGCACGGTTTAAAACGTGAGAACTGATGATTTTGATGGAATATCTTTAGAGGGTGTTCTTTGCTATGCAGATTCTTCTTGAAATAACAATAATAGTGCTGCTGGCGTATAAAAAAATTAATATTGATCGTAAGAAAGTTAGCTACTGAGTTATAATTTTTAAAGGTTGTTTTTTTCTTGCTTGGATTAATAACGTTTTCGTAATACCAAGTTATTACCTTATTAGTTATTCATATTTAGGTACCAGTGTACTTTCTATGAAAATAAATACTTTTAACAATAACAATAGTAGCTAAATTTTGCATATAGTAGTTTAATAACTATGTTTAAGAAGTAAATTTAATATTTTGTGTTGATATAATGTTATGAATATGGTATCAGTATTGATCTGTTGTATTTTTTAAAGAAATGATGAATTAGGAATTATAAATATGTGTTTGTCTTTTCTTGTTATTGATATAAAGTAGTTTTTGATCTTGTTTTGGGATTCTTGGTCTCAAATATAAAACACCGTCTAGCGTCTAAAATATGATATAACCCCTAAAAAATTTCGTGTTTTTTTAACAGCAGGGGCTATTAGTATCCATACACTCCCGATTTTAGGTAACATCATCCGGTTAACCCGATATATCTTAAAAAGGAAACATCAAATGTATCTTGAACAATAAAACTATTTAACCTTCCGTCTTTCGCAAATGTTTGTGCCAGAACGCACAATCGAAAGAATCACAATTTTCAACCTTTTACAATTTCAATGATGAATGCAATCAATCAATCTTAAAAATAATAAGCTATATTCATTATATTATTCAGACATATATAGAAAAATATGGTATTTGTATTTAATAGTTAATAAAATTATTAGAAATAGAATTCCTGTAGGTATTTTGAATATATGCCTGAGACTACTATTTCTGTAATAATATAAAGTCTATAATAATAAATGTAGAAAATGATTATATCTGCTCCATACAGCATTGGGTTTATACCTACTATGCGCAGAGATGGCATTTCCAACCTTCCATTTCCATGTATGTTTATGAATTTTAAAAAAATCCTATTTTAAAGTTCCATTAAAGACTAAGAAGATATAGTTTGTATAACAAGTGAACATGTTGTCAGATTATTAGCTTAAAATCCACATCCCAGTTAAGTTGATTAATAATATTACTACCTGATTTCCTAGAAAACAGTATTAAGTTAACTATTGAAAAGTCTATTAAAAGTTATCAACGATTTTGATAAATATTTCATAGAGTGATATAAAACTACAGGGAGATTATCTAAATATAACTTTCGGAAATTCAGACCTAGTTGAATTTCTTGTTAAATAAACGCTTAAATGGGTATGGGAGAAATAACAGAAATCAGGAGACCAGAAAAATGTTTCCTTTAATCAGGGCTATCTTGATCCAAAACACAGGTTGATAAAGGAAAACAGATACCAGAGCTTAGTTTATTCTTTACTTTGATAAAAGATAAGTGAACGAAACAAGCGATCTGAAGTTAAAACAAAACAGTTTCTTTTTATCGTAGAATCTTTCTATTTTTACCTTACATCTATTTAAAAAAGCGAAATATTTTGTTAGGTATTGTTGTTGGTAGTGACTTCGATGTAAAATTTATATTATACTTAACGCTGATGAGCTAGACCAGGGCTTTGCCCGGGCTTCAATTTTTTTCCTAAATATAACCTAGTGTGTTACAGAAGGGCTTCGCCAGCCCAAATGTGTAGAACTGCGGGCTAGACCAGGCGTTACCCGGACAATTACACGGAAGAGTGAGAAATACTTAAATAAAATAAGTGAAAAAAAATTTTTTTAAACTAGGGAGCTACCGCCCCTGCTTGCTATCGCTTGCCAACCCCCGTTAACTGCTGACGCAGAAACTTTTGGATCGCTTTGCCATCCTCACAAAACACAGCTCACAGCACATACTCACTTTATAAAACATTCTTAAAACAGGGGAACTACTTCTCTGGGGGTATTCTTTCAAAAATGGTGGATATTCATTCAGCGGCGAAATTTTAACAGTTCCTTTATGGCAATATGAATTGGAGGATCCTCATTTAATTCCAAGAAAATTAGCAACGGAGCAGTGTAAACTTTCTTTTACTATTTCCCCAAGGTAATGTTTTTCTCACACAGATCCATTCAGAAGCATTGAAACATCTCCGGAATAAATTTTACTTTAATCTTAAAATTTGTAATGATTTAATCGATTGTCTGTGAAAAATGTATAGTAATTATCGTAAACATCACGAAAATTTAGAATTTTGTCTTCATGGGAACAAATAAACATCAAAATTGTGTCAGTTTTATAGCAATGACACGAATGTTCTGACTTCAAATATTTTCGATTTTATCTTTATTTCTAAAACATTCACCCGCTATATCTAGTTTTGCGCTTTGACATTATAAAAAAGTTACATTTTACTACCTTAAATAACATAACTTGCAAAAGGATATCTTTCTTTTATTTATGTATTATTTCTTTAAATTATGTATGAAAACATTTTATTACCAAAATCGTTAACATTCTAATTAGTTTTTTCGACTTTTCATTTGTCAGAGTTTGGATCCCACTAAGGACGGTTGGCAAGAAAAATTGCCAGTTAAAAAATCATAAAAATTATTTTTTGAAAAATCTGAAAATGGGCATTTCTTACCATATTCGGTCCAAATGAACAAAATATGAAAGAAAAAGTTACTTATTTTCATTATTTTAAAGTCGTCCTTAATGGGTTAATATGGTAATAATTAGTTGTTTTTTGTATTAAGAATTCATTAATGTGACTATTGTGATTAAAATTGCTTTTAAATACCCTTATTTGTGAGCTTTAAATAATTATCGACAAAAAAATTAATTTATAAAATTGTTTTAAATATATGAAAAATTACTAATTTTTGTTCCATTTGAGGCCAATCCGGAGGCAAAAAGAGTTATTATATTGGAATAATATTTCACATATATTAATTTGAGACCATTTTCCCTTTTAATTTGATTTATACAGGGTGATTCTAAATTACGTGGACAAACTTCACAGGGGGGTAGAGGGGACCTAGACAAGCATATTTCGCATAGGAATGGGGGGGCGCATCCTTAACGTTTAAGAGCTAGGACCTAATGTAGTGCGAGCGCGTTTCAAGAGGCCGTTTTTAGGAGGCCCGTGTGACTAAACAAAACATAATAAAATGAAAAACATTATTGCATAAGGTAAGGAAGTGTTCCTACTACTTACACCATGAATTCGATACAATTTGAACCACTTTCTAAACCGTGGAGTGAGTTTCAAAAGTGCAATATTAATCTTTTAGTCAAAGAATGGACATCACTTAATGGTATTTAGAAAAATGACGTTTGGGGAAGGAATTTTCAATGATCGTAACATTGATCATTGAAACTGTTTGATCACTGATAATGAGGAAGTTGCATGATTTTTTTTTATTTTTTTAATCGATTCCTCTTGCAAAAATAAGCAACTACCCAAAATTTGAGGCCGATCGAGAAATTTTTTGATTGCCAAAAAAATTAACAAAAATCCCCTTTTTAAAAGCGCGCGAAAACGCCAAGAGTTTGGATGTGACGTCATCTTATACTAAACATTGTTGTAAAGCAATGGAGTTGATGGTATTATTGTTGACGTCATCTTATAGTTTAAACAATAAACGTTTTCAGTCACGTGTTTTTTTCTCGACTTTTAAATTAAAATATTTAATTACCTGTACATTTTTTTGAAAAACTGACTAGATATTTCATTTTACCATACAAAAAACCATACGGAACACTTGTTTGTTTTTGAAAATCTGACACATGCAACTTCCTTATTCCTTCCCCGATCATCATTTTTCTAAATACCATTAACCCATTACTGCCTGACGTCCCTTTTTAGGGACGTTTTTTAAAAGTCCTCCTATTTCTACAAAAATTGTTCCTTTGAATCAAAATTTGCACTGATGTATCTCTGATCTTCATAGAACATAAAGAACACAAGAAGAAACCAGAATTTTAAAAAATTTTCACTTTTTTTAAAGTTGGAAGATAGAATTTTTCAGAAAAGTGCTTTTTTAAAAATTTTAAAAGAAAAAGCTTAAAAATCCTAGTTGTTATTTTTAAAAAATTTCAATGCCGATATATATTACTGTTTATACATTAAATCAGTTGGGGTGTTTTTTTATTTTTCCAAAATATTTTTTCGTGACCTTATTTTGGACCCTCGAAAAGCGTCCCTAAAAAGGGACGTCAGGCACGAATGCCCCCGTGGTTTTCCCCATAGTGAAATGCTAGTGTTTCCTTTATTTTTTTCTTAAAAACGCGTTCGATTCTTATGAAATGAATTAAATAACTGATATTTATAAAATTCCTTTAATTTTAGCTATTAAATTTATTATTTTTGTTTATTTTTTTTGAAAATATTGTTATTTCTGCTAAATAAATGGAATAAAAAGTCTTAAATTATAAGGAATTAACTAATTTGTATTAATTAAAAGGAATATATTAATTATTTTACTATATTTATTACTTATGCAAATATATTCCGGTTATATTTTAATTAAAAGTTTAATAATTATCAGTTATAATGACTTTTTGTCATTAAAATTGCCAAAAAAGTCACTTTTGTGATAAATTTTCGGCTTTTTTTTCTAATTAGATGTTGCTAATCATCTTGTTCTATACTGCAGATCAATCTATATAATCTGGCTTGCTAATGCGCATCCCACTAATGCTTGATTTTTGGGGAGAAATTTGTGTTCCGCACAATGAAATTAAGTAAAATGAAAAAAGTATGGGCATTTGAAAGACTTAAACTTCACAAATTGAGATATTGTGATGGATTTAAGGTGTGTAAAAGTAATTATTACTTAATATTAGCTAACATATAAACAAAGAATGCCTTTTTCAATTAAAAACCTTAATTAATTTGCAATTAACATAGATTTGGGAGGAAAAAAACGTGGTTTAGAGCATAAAAAATGCTCAAATTACGTTAATGAAGGTTAATTTTACAGTTAATTGGATAAATAATTAATATTTTTTGTTCACATTCATGTTACAGTATGGTTATGATCACTTCTGCTGCACTTAAAAAGGTAAAAGATGTTTTTGAGGCTTTAAAAAAGTTTTCTACAATGCGTTTACTATAGTGAAAAACAACGGGGGCATTCGTGCCTGACGTCCCTTTTTAGGGACGTTTTTTCATTTTGGTGTAGAAATTAAAATTTTAACCCGGAATTTTTTTCACTATTTTTCCAGTTGTTTTGGGGCTATTTACTATGTTTTTACCAAATATTTAAGAAAAATAAAAAGTTGGACATTAATGGGTTAATGGAACTCCATTGTTTGACTGATAGATTAATATTGCACGTTTTAATACTAACCCCACGGTTTAGCAAGTAGTCCAATTTCTATCACATTAAGGATTTAAGTTGTACGGATACTCCTGTACCTCATGCAATAATGTTTTTCATTTTATTATTTTTTGTTTCGTCACACGGGCCTTCTAAAAACGGCCTCTTGAAACGCGCTCGCACTACATTAGGTCCTAGTTCTTAAACGGCAAGGATGCGCCCCCATTCCTATGCGAAATATGCATGTCTAGGTCCTCTCTACCTCCATGCGAAGTTTGTCCACGTAATTTAGAATCACCCTGTATGTATTAGGGTGCTGTATATTACTTCTTTCCTACACCTGGAAAAAGTGTTCCTTTTAATCTCATTGTCTATTTAATCCCTTTTTTCTTTGGTATTTAACGTAACATAACATAAGCTTTATTATCACACAACATAAGTACAGTCGTAGAAAAAAAAGTGAGACAGTTCGCATTGTGAGCGAACTACTGGGGTTAGGATGATAATTTTTGTGTCATTTTTCATGATTTAAGTTCTTCTTGAAAATAAAATATAGTTTATGTCCTTAGGGGGCCGTCTACATATTAAACGAAGCACCAACTTTTGTTTTTCCTATGGGCGGCATCAAAGATTATTCCCGATTCTGAAAGAGCACCCTCTAAAACCCCCAAAAACCAAATTTTGTGTCGATTGGCCCACAAACAAAGCCAGGAGTGGAGGTTGAAGTTCGTTGAACTTACGTTGAAATCTCGTTTTTCATAGATTTTGATCCTTACAACCATTAACCCCACGCACACTGTAGGAAATTTCAATTAGAAAAATTTGCGCCAATCACATATCGCCAAAGACATACAACTTTTGGGTATTTCTGTATCCATATCATCTAATCTGCATAAAGTAATATAATGATCAGTGATGTCTGTAGTATAAATACTGATGAAACTAAATATTTATTTGTTTTAACGAAAACGTGATCAATACACTTGCTCTTATTCTAGTAGGCTTATTGATAAAGTTATGAAAACCAAATTCAGATAAACAATTTAAGTATTCATGAGTGATATGGTTGTCTATGAAAATGTCTATATTTAGATCACCCATGATAATTACATTTGTGTCTTTTACATTCGACAGTATAGTTTTTAATTCGGAATTAAAATCGTCTATTGTATACTCGTGGGATCGATAAATAGATAAAATAGTAAGATTCAATAGTTTACATACTAAAATAGCTTCAGCAGATATAAAACTTAATGATAAATTAGAAAAATTTAGACTTTTTTGGTATATACAACAATACCACCAGATCTGTTGTTATTTCTGCAACAAAAATAGGAATCAAACCCGACAATTGAGTAAAAATTAATTTCATTCTCATAAATCCAAATCTCAGACAAAATTAGAACAGAAAATGAATCAATGTAATTTGAAATTAGAGAAATTAAGCAATCAAAATTGGCACGTAAACTTCTAATGTTCAGATGTAAAACAATACACTTACATGTTGATGATTGGATGGTTAAGAATTTTTCGAGATCATCCAGATTATCAATTGTTTTACAATCAGCAATCGGATCAAAATCAATCTGTTGGTGGTTGAACATTAAGATCACCTATTGATTTAATTCTTAAAATTCTGGATGTCTCGTCTTTTCTAATAAAAATTTTACCATCGCGGGTCCAGCAGAACTTGTAATTATTTTCTTTCTTGTAGTTTCGTGCATGATAGAAAAGTGTTTTTAGTTCAGGGGTTAAATGTTCACTAACATAAATTGGCATGTCTGTAAGTCGACTGTTTATTTCTCTTTGTAGTTAATCTTCGGCTTTTCAATTTCTTTAATATTTTATCATTTATTTTACAAATATACTTATCATAATCTTTAAAAAATGTAAAATAAAATGTTTTATAGATTAATATTATATTATATAGTTTGATCTACTTTTTTGGGGGTTATTTCATACAAAAATGAATCCAATTTAGTTCAACAAAAATTTTAATAGACACAATAGCATATGATACATTATTTCAATCAAACAGGTTGAACAATAGACAATTCTTCACGTTTTTCTACAATATACAGATCTATCAGTAGAAAACTTTAGATGAATTTTCATATAGTATATGTACACAAACAACTTGCAAGTTTATACACCTCCTACAATTCCTACCATAGAATTTCTATATTGATAAACACTGAGCAAGTTCTAAAGTGAGCACTCCAAGTTACAAGTTTATGAGAATAAAGAAAGTATAAGAAACTTTTGCTGTTGATAACAATGTTTTTTTGGAAGACAAAAATAGATATGAAATTACAAGTGTTGTTGTAGAGTGTATAAAAAAAGTGCCACAAAGCTTTGAGTAGTTCTATGTATTTGAGTAGTATTGTGATATGTGTTTAGATTATTTTTTTCATCTTCTATACTCATCATGTTATTTTGAATCATGTAATTCGATTTTATTTCAAAGTATGTGTTTTAACGAACCTTTAAGTTAAGATTAGGGAAGTCTTGGATATATACCTTATTTTAAAGGAAAAATGCCATTTTTTCTACAACAGATGGTTGACTAAAAAACAGTGTTAATTTTAATCAGTTACATGAATAAGTTGGTTGATTACTTTTCAAATAAAGTATGCAAATAAAAATACTAGGAAAAAAAGTAATGCGTAAAAGTAAAGTAATAAAAAAGTTATGTTTATATATTAGGGTAATTAGGGCAATAAATGGTAATTTTTATAACTTTATAAGAACGTTATTCTTAATTTTTATTAACTAGTTTTTCTTTTTATATTATTTTCGTAACAATTACTTTAACTCTATTAATGAAATTCAACATAATTTGTAAGTAAAGCTCCATTTTATTTATGTATGAAATAAAAAATATTTTTCAATGACCTCTAAATTTGAACAATGGTTTTATACGCTCTTACAAGTAGATAGTATTTTTCGTTTCATGGGGAAAATTCACTAATCACAAAAGCATATAACAAAATTTTAGCTGTGAAGTTATTTAAAAATGCATTCATATCACACAATAATTCAAAGTTAAGAGCTAAATGTATTGTAGCAAAAACAATTATGCAGTTCATTAAAAATTTGATCGATACCAACATATATTTCCATTAATTACTGTAAATATAAAAAATAATATTCAAAGCTTCCCTTTTAGTTTCTTTTGGTATTAAAATATACAATATTTGTAGATAGTACAAAAACTAAATTTTTCTGGAGGAATTTTATTTTATTTAAATTTATTTATCATTAACAATAGCATTTATTAACTAAGGATTCCAAATTATTGTAATGCCCATTATTGTATAAATAAAAAAATATCTTTCTGTTATTCATTAAAACATAGCAGGAAAATGTTTATAAATTTTTTCGGTAATTTTAAAATTGCAAATATTGTTGTTTGTTTCTCATGAACATGGTTGCTCTCTCTGTCTCTCTCTTCTTGGTTTTTTAAATACATCAATAATAATCCTTAAAAGTTATTTTAGTTTCTTTAACAACATGGTATTTCTTAAAATGAGCTCAGTAAATAAGACTCATAATCACAAAAAAACCCACTGCACAAGTTTCACTCCCGTATTTTCACATTCATATGAATTAATTATGCAACAAGTCAAAGATTGGCATATTCGATAAGTATTCAATAAGTTTACGAGATCAGCATCTACATTTCTAAACCAACTTTTTTTTTGTAGATTCTTGATATAAGGTCCACTTTTGCTATTAAATACCCAAAGTAAAGAGCAGAGTCTTCATAATGTTTTCCTCTGTGATATTATGTTTATATTGTGTAAGTTCGTAATTCTGTTCAAAGTTTTGAGAAAAGTTATAGATTCACTAGAACCAGCAGCAAAGGCAGAGTAAATACCATAGACCAACTTGATTGGATGAGCTCTCCTAGAAGATAAATACTAAAATTAGTAGGTAGTTTATCATTTATTATAATTATGAAATACATACTTTGACAGACATGATTCTGAAAACTCCAAATTCAAAGATGCCAAATATGACATCTTACTAATGCTCTCTCTTTCTCATTAATATTACTTAAGATTCTATAGACTCTGGAATTTTATTATGACAGTAGAATTTAACTAGGAAACCAACTTTTTATACTTAGTTTTAAGAGAATCATTTATCACGAAACTAGTTAGTAAAGCACTTTTAAAAACTAAGCAATATTGAAGAATTAATGGTTCATTTCTTTTGATTAATTATATATTTTAGAAATCTTAAATAAATAGCCACGAACAAAGTTTAATGATTAGAGAACGTAAGTAAATTTACAGATGAGTGTCAGATTAATTTAAGAATTTTCACGTTGATATAAAACAGTTTTAATAAAAATAATTTATGAAAATGAGTAGCCAAATTAAAAACAATATTTTGTACAATATTGTGTATTTTAATAAAGTTTATTCATGCGGTGAAGAAATCATATAAAAAACTCATCAAATACTAAACAGTAACGTTGTTTATACCGTTATCTGTTTCCTGATAAGGTCTGCTTGGCATAGTGTCATCTAAAGCACCAGATTCAGACACTGAAGACCTTAAGTTCTTATCTAAAATTAAGAAATACTTATTCAAGCACAGTTTATGCAATCAAAGAAAATATTTTACATAATGCACAAAAAAGTACAATCGCATAGCATCCGATTGAATTAATCTGGAATTCATTTTTAAAATAAGTAAAACATGTTTTAGCATTTAATTTTTAAAAAATTTCAATGAATTTCTATGAATTACCGTTACTGAAAGTTCAAAACTGATGAGATATTTATGGTATGTAAAACTATACTTATTCTTAAAAATATTATTCATTTGTATTCTTCCTTTATTTAAACGTTTGTTATAAAAATATTTTTTGCTTATAAATATTATTGAATTCATTTTTTCATTACATTATTCATAATATAACTAACAAAAAATATGAGAAAGTAATCAACCGGTGATTTGATGATTTTCATGGAAAAAAAACTTCTGTTAAAGGAAATATTTTTGTAATAAGTTGTATTTTAGTCATCACATCTGTCTTACTAATAGAAAACCGAAATTGTTCGCACATCTATAAAATAAAAATCTTAATTAAAAATAATAAAGATAGATTTTGGAATTATTTTGATGGGTTTATGTATTTATTTCTCCGCATTTATAAGTGACCTCTTCTTCACATTTACAATGTTAAAAAACAGTAAAAAAATTATCTTAAGTCTATCTAATCATTTAGGTTCAATTATGTTAATTGCACCACTAAATATCACCAAGCCGTTTTTAATAAAAAAATATTGAAATATAGCTAACATTTTATGGTTTGCATTAATCTAACCATACATTTTAATCGATTAGCTTGCAATGTTTAGCAACGTTAACTTTTGGCGTCTAAAATAGCTTGGAGATATTTAGGGAGACTGTATTAAAACCTCCTTTGTCATAAAGCAGTCATTTTGTTCACCACTATTGAGTTGCAACCTGAGCTTGCTTTCATAGAAAAAAAACTTCCGATACAATAATTTTCAAATAGTTGCAATTTTCAAAGGGCAGTCATAGCAATTGTCTCACATAGAGAAAACGAGAAATTTTTCCGCACCTGAAGAAAAGTCCTGCGACTCGTCCATTAAGGTATTAGTCGCCGGGGAAAGTTTTCTCTGTGATGAGCTGCCATTGTTTTGTAAATGTTCTAGAAGAGAGAGGGAATTTTAAAACGTTTATTTTGTTTTTACCCTTAGGAAATACTTAAAGAATTCCGGTATAATAGCTACGCCTATTGGAGGGCTTAAAATTGTACGTAGTAACCAAATAAATGTTTCCCTTGTTAGATACTCGGAAATTTTATCTAGCAGGATATTTCTTTTCCTTTTTACTGCAAAGTGATTTTCAGAAGTATTTTTCGAATGTAATGATGAATACAGCACTCAAAATCAAAATTTCTAATGTCTAGTAACACGAGAACTGATGTGATAAAGCTTGATTATTTTCAGTTTTAACAATTTGAATATAGCGAGTTTTTATAAAATTGAATTAAATTCGTCAATTGCATAAAATCTCATTTCCTCATTCCCTTCCATAAAATCTCATAAAGATCTCATTTCCTGTGTCAATATAACCAGATCTCTGTTAGATACTCAAAATCATATGAAATTTATGAATTTAATCCCAATAATTTACAATTTGACTTACCTCGTAACCGCGGAAGATAGACTTCATAGTGCTGTGTGACCTTTGGATTTACAGTTGGGGGTGGAATTTCTGTTGCAAAAAGAGGTAAAGTTAGAATAGGATATTTTTATTTTTGTTTGTTTAATTAACATACAATTTAGATGAAGATATAATTTAGTATGAAGACCATAAAAATTGCTATCAAAATTATGTAAAAACTGCGGTAACTTTTCCTATGATATTCAAAACATTTCAACATTGAAACATTCGAAATTCAAAAAATTTACAATCAACAAAGAGTGCAATGATGTACATTTGCACCGTTCCAAATTTTTAGTGTAAAAAATGATTTAGAATAAGACTTTAATTCAAAATTTTCTCATTTTTATTTGAACCTTGCAATGACGCAAATTGATTTTGGCTAGTCAATCACATTTCCTCATTCATCCTATCCTCAAAAAATTTGAAAATTGTTTTACATTAGTGAACTGCAAATTATTACTTGCTATTCAAAATTCCCTATTCACTTGCAATCAGTATTCACTATTGGAAGATTTGTAAAACTGGAGAAATAAACCACATATCATAGCCCAAGAGGTTTTCGAAAGTTTTATAAGACGACTTGTAAGTAACTGTATTTAAGAGACATTGTCTAATATGAAAACCTGGTGCAACGTTTTCTACAAAGTACCTAAGTGTACTAGTTCATACCCCTTACATATTATGAGTAGGCTCAAAACACACTGTGCGTCTTATAGTCGCTACTGCAATCAATCTCCATTAAAAAGCAAGGAGAAAGCCCAGTCCCCTATCTTTACAGGAATGAAGATTCCTGTCAAGATAGGGGGAGTCTCAGGCTGAACTCCATTCTTTTTCCCCTCTTTGATTGATCGCTGTCGCGACGTATGGTCGCTAGGTCTGACTTGGCTCTAAGCGATGAAAGGGGGGGGTCCTCACCGTAGAGTCGAATGAAGCCTTCCTTCTCGCCTAAGGTGTTCTTGGCGACGCACTTGTAGGATCCGAAGTCGCCTTCCTCCAGACCCCGGATGCGGATGCGCATGTCGATCTTGTATGCGCCGCTCTGCTGCTCCGAGATGTCATACTTGCGGTTGTTGAGCAGCATGATCCCCTCGCTTCGGATCCACGAGGTCATGGGCGAGGGAGAGGCCTCCAGCCGGCACTCCAGGCTCACGTCAGACCCCGACGCCGCCCCAACCAGCTGGTTGGGCACGCGGATCTTGGGCCGGACTGCAAGGAGAAACAAACTTCAATGCAACGGAGTTTATAAGATGTTTGAAAGCTTACACGCGGCTAGCGTCTGTAATTCAAGATGAGTTTATCCATAGCCTTCTAGAACGAGGAGCTCTGACAGCTAAATATGAATCATTCTTTTCAGTCTTAACTTAACATTGAGATCCCACAGACGCATCGATTTCAAAGGAGAAAAAACGCTATAAATCACTAACAAATGATCGGAAAAAGAAAAAAAAATCCCTGTGTGTGATGTAGGAAATAAAGGCTGATGATTTTGATGGATGGGATTTAAAAAAAACATCGCTCAGAGCATGATCGACTTTCACAAGATTTATTCGATTAGATTCGGCATAATTTCAGCTAAACTACTTCTTATACTATAAATAAACATTTGTGATTAGATTGTATGTGTTTTTGAGTCATTCAAACCAATATTTATGTTTAAAAAATTTCTGTTAAGAAGTTGAGACTTGATACTACCTCCTATATTAAATAAAATATATATATTAAATAAAATATTTATCCTTTATAATGCCTAAAATAATGTTCTTTTTTAATCAACCACTAAGTTATTCCATACTCAAACTATTTTTATTTCTTACAAAAAATTAACCCTTGCCCAATAGCTTTAACATTTTGCGAGAATAGCAAATATCAAGAGGGTCTTCGAAATCAGCTGCTGTTTGGAATTATCTCCCTTACGGTTTATAATACTATCCTCTAACGTGTGAATAATCTAATATTTTAAATGTATAAAACTATTTCCATTTTCAGTCGATAAACCACACCTATTAATAATTAGTTATTTTTGGGTAAATTACTCACTTAATAAACTTAACAAAAACTTAACTTGTACCTAGAAGAAGGATCAAAATTAGCTCATGGAATTTTCCTGAGCAACCATCATTTTTCAAGGTTCTTCGTTACGGGATATAAAAAATGCGGGAACTACAAAAACATTCACGTAATTTACTCCTTTAGGAGACATCCATAAATTACATGAGGTGTTTTTTCCGAAATCTGGACCCCCCTCCCCCCTTGGTGAGGTTTAGTGAGATTTTGCTGGACCCTCCTCCCCCAACGTGAGATTTACCTACAACCTTTAAAAATAATTTTCTATCCTATTCGTTTGCATTTTGTGTTTCACAGCACCTAAAACTTATAATTTCTAACTTAAAAAGTTGACGTGAGATTTTAATCGACCCCCCTCCCCCTTGGTTAGATTTTTCCAAACCCCTCCTCCCCCCCTTTTTGACCTCACGTAATTTATGGATGTACCCTTAAAGTAATTTATCTTACATCCATGCACACAGCAATGATCAGGCATAGGGAGCATGAGGAGCGGGAAACGTAAAAAGCGTACGCTTGTTAGAGGTTCGTTCGTTCGCCACACAGTTTCGTTAGACGGGATGTATGACTCATTGAGACGGAGACTCGGAGTTGTCCGGGTCTCCTTGTTCTAGATCTAGAAGGCTTTGGTTTATATCGGGCTGTTAGGCCGTGATCCATGAGATTTCATCAGAAGCAGCATGGCCTCCGTAGCTAGAGTTAAAACATTCAGCTTCTTAATATTTCCTGGACCACAGCCTAACAGTCCGGTAAGCTCGCCTCTAAGAACACGAGATTTTTCAGCAAGATATATAATTTCAGTTTCAATTTTGAAAGTCTGTAAAAAAATGAACCGCTGTTCAGTATGGTGTCATATTTCACCAGACTATTCCTGAAGCATGGGAAAATTTTTGAGTGAAAGAAAAATAATTCCAAAAATGATTGGTTGGTGGCACTGTACTCGATATAATCCCTGAAGAGACTGAATAAATCTCCAGAAAAGGAATACAAGTTAAGCTTTGAAGTTTATTCCAAATTAAATTTTTCGTTTAAAAACTAATTATTTTCGTGAAATAGTATAAGAGTATATGCCTTTCAAAATTGAAGGGCTTGGTGGATGAAGGGGCTATTTTACAAGGCCTGTCCAGAAAGTAACGAGACTGAATTCCGGAATTCAGTCTCGTTACTTTCGGCACCGGCCTTGTAACATAGCCCCTTCATCCACCAAGCCCTACAATTCATAACTCTAGAGTAGGGTGTCCCTCATATGACAGCAATTTTTTTTGCGAATTTGAAAACGGTCACCCTCTACTTTTTTTATAATGCTTATAATGCCTCTACTTTTTAAAAAAAATATTTGCTACGTTCACATCAAAAATTCCAAAAACGAAACACTAACCCGTTAACGCCCAGCGTCCTCGTTTGAGGACAGTGCATAAAAGGGTATGTAAAATCTTTTCTTTTTCCGGGAACGATTGTTTATTTTGCATGAAGATAGATGGCAATACTACAAAACATGCCACATATTATCAAGTGTCTGGGTTTGTTTTAAGCTCCTTGATTCGGCTCGCAATTTCGCGCTTTTTTCATGTATTACACTTGCGTTGCCCTTCTGTCTAGCTACATCGGCTGAAGTCAAGGTAATAATTTTATATTCGGTAGTATTTCAAATTAATGTCATATGTATACATATAAAAGAAAATTAGTAACTTTTAAAAAAATTTCGTTTTCGAAAATGACGTCCAATTTTACTGTCCTCGTTTGAGGACGCTGGGCGTTCCAGCCAACTTTTTTTCAGATTTGTACTCATTACAGTTTTTGGATTTTTTCGATCTACTATCGTGTTAAAGCTTTTCTTCAACTATTATAAGGTAGTTAATAATATTTATTTTTATTTTAGAAGGGTTTTTAATAGTTACAATGGCTCATAGGTTCTTACCGATTGCAAAATCTCATGAATATTTGTTTTTCCAATAAATTGTGAGATCATAAAAGGCAATAAAATGGCTCGATGTCCTCTGAAATCTCGGAAAAAATAGAAAAAGAACCTAAAGGGGATTTGTGAACATAAATTTAATAAGGGAAATAAAATGTCGATGTGACATATTTTGTAAATCATATTTTGAGCACCTTGTTTTCCCAAATATCATACCAAGTGCTAGAATTTATTCAAAATTAACCCGCATTTTGTTCATGTATCCATAAGTATTTAGTTTTCATGTATTTAGCATGTTCCTCATGATCTCCTAATGAAAGTTTTCCCTCACTATCAACTATCACACTTCGTACAACACAAAAATATGTACGATTTGATTTACTCAAAAGGAGATAAATTCTTAAAATTGATAAAAATAATGCAAAAAAGTGTAGTTTATAATTAATTTCATCATAAAGTCTTATAAAATACTGTAACTAGTCCATTTAAAGTTGTTTTGCATACCCATATACGTTATTTTCCTATTTGCTGACTTTTCTGATCTCTTGATTTTTTTACACCGGAACGCCCAGCGTCCTCAAACGAGGACGGGCTGTAACTTCCACACTAATTAACAAAATGTTTAAATTTTGGATTTTTTGTCTTAATTGGGTCATAATTACACCAATTTGAAATAATCACACAAATATTTTCGGTAGAATTAATTCGGGCGTTAACGGGCTAAGCACAAACCAACTCTTTATATCATATTTGATCAACACCTAAAAGCAAGGCATAACCATTAAAACCGTCGCAAAATACCCCTCATAACGTCAAGGCATCATTTTTCGAAAGCCAACTACTAAATACAATAGCCGGAGTTCGCTTTTCAACAACGCCGAGTGCATTAATTCGCCCAGACTCCGGCCGGGAATTCTGCTGGTAACTACTAAACGAGGCTCTAATGATGAAGGGGCCATCCAATTTCCAATGCAACGTCAAACGGGTGACGCGTAATTTTAGAACGGGAAGTAAGTGAGAGCTCTTTCTGCGCGCTTAATGATTCACATGTGGATTGTGCTGCGGTCAATCCCTGAATCGAATAAAGTGGCGTTGAGTTAGATTATGAGTTGATGTCCATAGCTGTCATAGAAATATTTCCATTTTATATTTTATAAAAGAGTTGATGCATTGCTGGCATGTGGTGTAGTGTAATTATTCTAAATTTCCCCGTTTGTAATATTTTAAAATAGCTTGCAAGGTATACCAATTAACATATTGCTATTCAATGAACTTAAGGAATAAAAACACTTGAAAGAAAAGTAATGTAATGAAAATCTCTGTAAATTACACCATTGTATGTGTAACATCACCCCATCTGTACAAACCTTGATTGCAAAATAAAGCATGGAACTTTGTGAAAAAAATAAGGTTCTCTTCTAGAATACCGGCGCAAATCACTCCGAGCAGATTTTTTTGGCTACAGCTGCTCACACATGACCTTCCGAAACAGAAACAAGGGTTACCAGCGGTTGCATCATTATTGGCGACTTTATCGCTTAAGCGATTGCACCGGGATTTTGGAGTAGAAGCAAAAATAACTTAGGGAATGAAAGTTTAAGTATACGACCTCATACCACTTACCATAAACACTGATCAAAAGGTAAATCTAAATAGGAGTCATTTAGAAGTAAAAAAAGTACTAACATATGTATGCCACAACCATACAAAACCTGAAGTTAAACAGCTAGTTATTAAGACCTAAAATAATCAACAACGTAAAAAACTGAATATATTTTGTTAAATTAGCACCAGAAGTAAAAAGAGGTAATTAACGAGCATGATGAATGTATTACTTGTATACTCACAGTTTACTTGTAGCATTATTCTTTTACTGACGGATGGAAGAACTCCGTTAGAAGCAATACATAAATAGGCTCCCATGTCCTCCCTAGAAACTTGACTGATATTCAGAAATTCACCTTCCACCCTGTGCGCTAAAAAGTCAAAACAAATATCTCAATATGCTCAACAGGACACTGAGGATATTTAACAATTTTATCACTATGTTTAATTCTTTATGCTAGCTGATATGTCCGGCCTTGTATGGGTGGAGTGTATGATTTTTTAAAGTTTTCTGAAAATACATGTCTCATTGTGTATACCTATCATCCCCATATTCCCGGTAATTTTCAAATTCAAGTGTTGTAGTGAACAAAATAACGAATTTGAAACTACAATAAAAGATCCGGAACAATTGAAAAGTCTAGTGAACGGTCTCATATGAAACGATGTTTTATTTTTTTAAATTCCATGAAAAAAATAAATATTTTTATTTTAAAGGAATCTATCTTATTTTGGTGCTTTAACTCTAGTATAGTTTTAAATGGACAATTAGAGTTTTTCGTGTTAAAATATTTAATTTTTGAGGTTTTCATCTCGTTTACATTCGTGAGTCAAGCAGATCCACTCAAGTAAAGAAATAGAGAAATAAGCGTTTTAAGCTATAAATTCGTTAATTACTCGTTAATATTCGATTTTAAAATTTGGAAAACTTTGAAATAGTCGTCCTGGCTTCGAGATACATCTTTATATCGAATTTTGTCCACGCCTGCGGTGTAGTTTAAGATGATATACGGAACACACCCACATACACAAATAGCCACATAAGGTTTTAGTTCTATAGAGATAGGTATTACATATTTAGTTTTTTTCGTAGAATAGTAATACAAGAAAATGTCTTGCTAAATATTTTTGTAAATTTAAATAACTAGTCAAAATTTTAATAATTAATAATTTTGTTTCAGCGGCCATTTCTTCAAAAATAATACAGATTTTGCAATTCAAAAATTTTTCCTGAGTGTTTTGTGTTTTTATACGGTATAAATATAACATTGGATTCATAAAATCAAAATGAAAGTAGGTGATTAATAATAATAATAATAATAATAATAATAATAATAATAATAATAATAATAATAATAATAATAATAATAATAATAATAATAATAATAATAATAATAATAATAATAATAATAATAATAATAATAATAATAATAATAATAATAATAATAATAATAATAATAATAATAATAATAATAATAATAATAATAATAATAATAATAATAATAATAATAATAATAATAATAATAATAATAATAATAATAATAATAATAATAATAATAATAATAATAATAATAATAATAATAATAATAATAATAATAATAATAATAATAATAATAATAATAATAATAATAATAATAATAATAATAATAATAATAATAATAATAATAATAATAATAATAATAATAATAATAATAATAATAATAATAATAATAATAATAATAATAATAATAATAATAATAATAATAATCTCTCTATTCTAAAAAAAAGTTTTTGGTGAACGGTTTCCAGAGAAAGGCTTTTTAATTACTGAACCAAATGACACATATATGGTATCAAAATGTCCGAATTCTTTCCGGATTTCCGAGTAAGCCCTTCGATTTTTCAAAAAAATTCTTAATTTTAAAATATTTCCATTTTTTAGATTTCGGACAAGATCGCAGTTACAAAGCAAGAAACTATGAATTTTAAAACAATTGAAAATATATTTCACTGGTTTTTTAAAATTCAAATACATTAAATAATCATCTTTCTATTTATCACACTAATTTAAAAAATATATATTGGATTCTTTTTAACAATATTTATATTTTTGCTGTTCAAATGATTTTAATTATATTTAAAACTAATGTATAATTAATTTATCTTTTATTTTTAAATAATTAATTCATATTTATATATTTATCTTTGTCGTTGTGGCAACCTAATCATTACTATATTTACAATAAAATATAAACTAGCTTTCAGAAATTTTTAACTTTTGCATTTATTTATTACAATAATAATTATTTTTATATCCTTTTGCAAGTTATATAATTTAAGGTAGTAAAAGGTAACTTTTTTTATAATGCCAAAACGCAAAAGTAGATATGGCGGGGGAATGTTTTAGAAATAAAGATAAAAATCGAAAGTCAGAACATTGGTGTCATTGCTATGAAACTGACACAATTTCGATGTTTATTTGTTCTCATGAAGCAAAATTCTAAATTTTCGTGATGTTTACGATAATTACTACATTTTTCACAGACAATCAATGAAAATCATTACAAATTTTAAGAAAGTAAAATTTATTCCGGAGATGTTTCAGTGCTTCTGAATGGATCTGTGTGAGAAAAACATTACCTTGGGGAAATGGTAAAAGAAAGTTTACACTGCTTTGTTACTATTAGATCATCCCGAAAGTTTTGTTGCTCTTGGGAGCATCTGTATATAAGATATTTTTTACACTTTTCCATTATGTGATACCAATATAAACTGTAACTTTATCTACCGTCAACTTGGCATCTTGGCTTGATTTTGGGGACTGATCGACAACTGGGCTTTCCTTAAATCTACGATAACATGTTACTTCATTTCTTTTCTGCTCAAAATTTTGCATTTTTCCTAAAGTTAAGATTTTTAAATTAAAATTAACTGGCTACTTCCCTAAAACAATTAAAGTTTTAAGTATTTTTAACAAGTGTGGAAAATTTAACTTGGATTTAAATTTTTTCTGAGGAATCCGGAGAGTTTGATCACAATCATCCATATTAAATTGCTGGATTGCTACTCCTAACCCTCTATTAGGAAAGATACGGATGATCATTTACAGGAATTTAGATCGCTGGAAATTCTACCGCCGCTGTACAAAAGTAGTATAAAATGAGTTTCAATTTATTACAATAGTAATATAACTTAAAATTAAAGTTAAATTCCTTTGAATTTTAATTTTGAATGGCGACTTGAAGTAAACAAAATCTTATTAATCGTAGAATCTAAGAAAGCTGGAAAAGTGAGCCAACAAAAAAAGAGCCAAAATTCGCAAAATTGGCTTTAGATAGAAGTAGAAGTACTTTACTGGTTTACCGTAATGGAAAAGTACCAAAAAATACATTGTATACAGATGCTCCCAAGAGCGACAAAACTTTCGGGATGACCAATTTTCTTGGAATTAAATGGCGATCCGCCAATTCATATTGCCATAAAGGAACTGTTAAAATTTCGCCGCTGAATGAATATTCCCCTTTTTTGAAAGAATACCCCAGAGAAGTAGTTCCCCTGTTTTAAGAATGTTTTATAAAATGAGTAAGTGCTGTGAGCTGTGTTTTGTGAGGATGGCAAAGAGATCCTTAAGTATCAGCGTCAGCAGTTAACGGGGGTTGGCGAGCGATAGCGAGCAGGGGGCGGTAGCTCCCTAGTAATAATAATAACAATAACAATAACAATAACAATAACAATAATAATAATAATAATAATAATAATAATAATAATAATAATAATAATAATAATAATAATAATAATAATAATAATAATAATAATAATAATAATAATAATAATAATAATAATAATAATAATAATAATAATAATAATAATAATAATAATAATAATAATAATAATAATAATAATAATAATAATAATAATAATAATAATAATAATAATTTTTTATTAACAATTAAAGAAAAAATAAACATAAATACAGAAAAACAATGTTATACGTAAAGGGGAAAATAAAAAATCCCTTCCAGGCGTAAAAGAAATTAAATACATAACTGAGTAACGAAAATAAAGAAAAAAAGGAAAAATACATTAAAACTATAAATAAACACAAGAAAACCACGACAAAATCACACACAATATTATTGGCAAAAGGCTGAATAATATTTAAAATGAAAAATTTGCTTCAAAGTGAGAAATACAGATTCAGGTCGTCGATGTTAATTATAAATTCAAAAAGATTTCTTCTGAAAACAGAATAACTATTTGTTTGAATTAAATTTGTAGGTAAACTATTATACAATTTAGGTGCAAGATAAAAGAAGTGTTTACGAAATATGTCCTTTGAAAATGTTGGAATTTCAAAAATTTCAGATGATCTAGTATTATATTGCCTGGTTCTAAATTTACAAAGAGATTTATTACGAAAAATATAAATTAGAATGCGATAAAAAGCATTATGCCGTAATGGTAATAACTTAAGAGACCTAAAGTTATGGGGACTAGATTGGTGATTCAGAAGTTTGAAGCATTTATTATGTATAGAACTTAACGGTTTAAGATTGGATCTATATTCATCACCCCAAATGATAGCTGCATAATTAAATAACGAATAAAACCAAGCAAAATATAATGATTTTAGAAAATTTAAAGCAACTTTATTTTTAAAGTGGAAAAGTTTATATAGAACAAAACGTAATTTTTTCCCTAGCTCATTTATATGCGTTTTCCATTTAAGATTTGAATCGATAAATAAACCTAAATATTTTTTACTATTAACTGATTGAAGGCATACACTTTCTAACTTTTTTAAATTCATGTTTGGTTTATGTTTCTTATAAATTAACACCTTTAAAAACATGGTTTGCCTACAGTTTCATCCATTGGAAGTATCAACATTTCCCTTACTATAATACTCGATGAACAATATAAAACTTTGGTAATTAGCCATGATTCTGAATGAGTTGAATAACTTTATCCTTGAGATATAATTAAAAGTCAATGAGGAAATCTTTAAAGAGAATAGAATATCTAATTTATTTAAAATGTTTATGGATGAAAGTTGTTAAAAGCAGATGACAGTAGCAGCAATTGAGCTTGATAAATTCAGTAATTTTAATTTTCGTAAACTCAAGAGTAAAATTAAAAATGGAGCACACTTAACCGTAGTTTTATGTTGTAACACGTATTACACATATCAATTCCCTTAACTCAAAAGAAGTAAAGTATATTTAACAAAAGTAAGTATTCAATGAAAACGCTCTTAACACATTTCAGAAGAATTTTACATCTTTACACCAATAACTTCAACACTATACATTAAAAGTGTTAACGTCTAAAGTGTTCATTCTTTCAACACCTTTAAATGTGTTGTAATTATTGGCATCATTAAATTAACCTCAATTTAGTTTGTGTTATTAGGTAGAACACTTAAGCACTTTATTGTGTTGTAATAGTATTTGGATTATGTTTCAAAGCTGTTGCTATGCTACACTGTAAAAAAAATTCCTTGAGAAAACGGAAATAATCTGACAGAATTGTTGCCGGATTATTTCCATCATTTAAGGAGAAGTCCGTTTTTTTCTTTTCCTTTTATTTGAGGAATATTCCGTTTTTACTTTTTCCGTTATTTGAAGAACGTCCGTTTTATATATTTTTTGTTAAAGGAAGGAAACTTTCTGTTTATAAAAAAATTTAAACTATCAATAATTACTGCAGTTGTTAGAGCCTATCGTGCAACCTTTGGATTCGAAATCCCACGTCTAGACCACCAGACTAGTTTTTATTTGAAAACTGCACGTGCTAATTTTTTCATATCAAACTCAGTTAAGTAAATGAAGAAAAAGCAGTGCTGAAAGTTTAGATAAGAATAGTACCTGATGCTGGTTCCTTAGTTCTTAATACGGATTCAAAAATATATAAGAAATAATTTTTGGAGAATGGATTTTTTTTTCATACTTATAGGTAAGACCTAAATTATAAAATAGTTCTCTGTCTTGGCAGACGTGCCCGTTAGAAGAAAACTGTTCTGGGGATTTTAATTGCTGTGATTTTAGAACATTCAAAATATTTTTTTCATGATTAAACGATTGTTAAACTTTTTTTATATTAAGCATACCTTAGTATATCCCAGAAAAAATACGTCCGTAGTCTCAATATGAAGGGTTAACATTTTTGTGTTAGGTGTGAGATTACACTGGATAAGTTCGTGAGAGTGTGACAATTTTCACGGGTTAAGTTCCGCTTTCTAGCTTAGAGAATTATTCCTTGAAAAAATCCCGGAAATGAATACGTAAAGAGACCAATTTTTTACAGTGTGTGTTTTCATGAATAATACAAATATTTGATCATGTTTAGCAAAAAAGTTAATGGCGTTATTACACTGTAAAAAATTTATAGTAACGTTCCGCATAAATTCCAGAAACGCTCCTGCTTTTTTTTAGTTTTTATACCAATTAAACACTTCCCTGGAAAATTCTGGTTTTCCTTTCTGAAACGTTTCTTAATCCCATTGAATCCTCTGGAACAGGCAGCCATTGTTTGTTTTTGTTTTAGCACTCACCACTAAAAGAGTCAAATTTTTCAGATGAGGTGTAAGAACTGACTCAATCTAATAAAACTCGGGAATATACATAGTAAACTCTGATCAGGAGTCGTAGGACCTTCACGGATCGGTAGCTCCCATGGATTATAATTGACCACATTGGTAGATTTGCTGCATTATGCAGATTTGGAGTGCATTAATGCATTCTAAATCTGTGTGTGTACTGCTTACCAACGATAGTAAAAGGGTCACGTGATTTTGACAGACTCGGAGGGGAGAAAGGAAGAAGCTGAGGGGCAGTTGATCGAAAGAGGAAGAGACATTTACTCCCTCTAACCTTAGTTAGCCCCTCTATTATATACATAGAAAATCTGTATATTTTAAATAAAATAAAAAATACTAAACCAAAAAATCACGTAACCCGTTTTCTATCGTTGGCTAAGCAGTACGTATCGACAAATTTTTATCAGCAAATGTCTCAAATCAATCTCAACTCAACTCAGCAGTACGGATCATGACAAGGAGATCTTTGGGGGGATTAAAAAGCATGGATGAGACAATATAAACTCCAATCACTCCAGCCCTATTATAAAACCCAGCAACGTTATTGATATTTGAAAGAAAGCTTTCTGGTTTTTCTAGGAAACGTTTCAGTATTTTACACTAACGTTCCAGGCATTTTCAATAAACATTACTTAAAAAAATGGGCAACTCAGCAGTCCAGTTTTTTTACGTAACGTTCCAGCATTTTTTACTGTGTACAGTACTGGAAAAAAAAATCGACTCAGACCCTATATCTCCGGAACGGCTTGTGATATAAAGACAAATAAGGTATCATTTTTCATGATTTGAAGTATTCTATATACAGAAAATTTTTCAAGTTCTTAGGGGGTCGTCTTCATATTAAACGAAGCACCAACTTTCGTTTTTCCTATGGGCGACATCAAAGATTTTTCCAGATTCTGAAAGAGCACCCTCTAAAACCCCCAAAAACCAAGTTTCGTGTTTTTTGGGGGTCAAACAAAGCCAGGAAGGGGGTTTGAAAACTGTGGTAATTTAACTTCAAAGAGGAAAGATTGGCGACATTTGTTTAAAATTCTCTAGTAAAGTTAGAACAGATTTGGCTACTTATCTGTGTTTTGGCACAATTCCTACAAAAGTTAAAGCAGATTTGGCTATTTATCTATATTTTGGCCCAATTTCGTCTTCCAATTAGATTACCCTTAAGTGGTAGCCCACTTGGTAGAGTAACAAGCTCGTGATCACTAGGTTGCAGGTTCTGCCCCGCAATTCCGCATGTCTCATTGTTCAAGGTTAACCTATAAGGATACAGGCAAACACAAAGATGAATAGATGTTGAATACTTTTTTTAAAATCTAAAGCCTTTAAAACAAATTTATACAATTTTTATTGCCGTTCGTTTACAAATAATAATAATTAATTGAGAGTTATTTAAAATTAACATTTTTTTAATTCTGGAAAAAAGGGAATAAAAATTTAAATAAAGATATTAAATAATCACGCTAAATTATGAAAGTGGTTTTGTTGATAAGAGCTAGAAATTTAACTAATTAATGAAACAATAAATCAGGCTTTTGCGGCTCAAAAATTCCTATAAAAATACTTAAATACAGATAGTTAGATTGATTTTTTGCATTTAATCGATGTTTCTAATAATTTTCAATTTCCACTTACGAAAACTAACTTATCTTGAAAAATTAAGGCAATTACAAAGTTTAAAATTTGCTTATACATATAGGAGTAGAAAAATTTTCAAATACTGATTTTAATGATTCTGCAGTCATTTTTTTAGTAATTAATTACGAATTATGTTTCATTAGGTTGGATACAGAGTTTATTAATTTTTAAGGATAAACATTGAAGTTTCTGAACCTATGTGCTTGATGAATAAGATACCAAAATATAAATATGAAACATGTTGACTAGTCAATCATTAAATTTGAAAGTTAATAAACTTGATGAATTAAAATTAATTAACTTAAATCATATCAACGATTTGGAGCTTCTTGATATTTTAAACAATTGGGGTTTTAAGGAAATAAAATGAAAAATGCATCATCACATCAAAGGCAAAAAGTTTATTTTATTCATATTTGTAAAGTTTTTAATAATTACCATAAAGAGAGAGAGAGAGAGAGAGAGAGAGAGAGAGAGAGAGAGAGAGAGAGAGAGAGAGAGAGAGAGAGAGAGAGAGAGAGAGAGAGAGAGAGAGAGAGAGAGAGAATAATATTTAGGGGGGAGGGGAGTTGGGAACGTTTTTTACTACCGAAAATATGGGGGGGTGATTGGAAAGGGATATTGGAGTTTTATTTTAGGGGTTGGATATTTTTTCTGTTTGTGTTTTTAAATTTGAACGTTAATTGGCATGCTGATTTTTCTTGAGCCTCAATAAAAATCAGCTTATTAATTAATGTTAAATTTTTCAAGCTCAACCTGTTCAGTCCCTATTTCTATTTAACCTCATCTATCCCACTTAAACTAGTTTAACGTTTTCAAAATTAGTTTCCAAATTCGATACGGGTAAGAACCAACGATATCATCCATATTTGGTGACAATAGCGGATGGATCTACTGTTCTCCCAATTCAAGGTTGGATGCAAGAAATGAATGACTTTGACTATACGTATAAAAAATAACATTAAATTAAAAAGTGGTAGCTAAATTTTTATTATAGTGTTAATTTTTTATTTTGTAGTCACCACTATTTTATTTATTATTAGTTAATTATGTAAGTCAACTTTCATTCCAAGCATTGAGCCCTCTGGCTGCGTAGGGTAGATTTAATACGCTGCTTGCCTTACCCCTGAAAACTACTCTAGGGGTAGGCGGCTGGTGCAACCCTTGGATGTGCCAGTTAGAGAACGTATCCATACTACATGAACATGACCCATTTTTACCCTCCTCCCCCCTTCGTGACCATCCGTAGTATATGCCAAGACCCCCCTCCCCCTCTAGTTTTCACGTAGTAATACATTAATACGGTTTGACATCATTTTTTGCAAACAGAAAGTTGAAAAAATTAATTTTGCTTAATTTGTCTAATTTTAATAATTAATTTTGCCTTATTAGTCTTAAGTTGGCAAATTTCAATAATTAATTTGGCTTAATTTTGTCGTATTGACTAGAAGAAATTGACTACGGGACAAACCCTTAAGCCCCCCCCTCCCCCCTGTGACTGAGCGTGGTAATTTGAAGACCCCCCTCCCTCCCCTAAATGGGTCACGTAGTATGGGTACCTTCCCTTATAGGCAAAGAGATGGTGTTAACCCTGGGGTGCATCATATGGGAAAGATGTATGATCCAAAATTCAGCAACACGATGATATTTGTGTCATGTTTAAATTAATTCATGTCTTGATAACATTTAATATCAAAGATAAAACGTTGAATTTCTTTTAATAAACAATGCATGTAAGAAGAGACCGTCCTTATTAACGGCCGTATTCACCGGTAACCTGACCGGCGGTCAGGTCAGGAAACCATGGTTACAGCCTCTGATTGGTGGAAGGAAAATATTGAATTATTTTTCCACCAATCAGAGGTTGTAACCAAGATTTCCTGACCTGACCGCCGGTCAGGTTACCGGTGAATATGGCCGTAAGCGACGACTTTTCTTGACCTTAGATTTATATTTAAAACCACAAATATCTGCATGAAATCTGTCATGAATTCGAATCTTTATATCGAATACTCTTTTTTGAAACTTTATTCGCGTAATTCAAAAACATTTCAAATTTAATGCAGGTGAAATTTTTAGTCGAATAATTAAGTATTGTTTCAAAAGTAAGTGTTAAGTATTGTTTCAAAATTTTTTCATCTGAAAAAATTGTATTTTAAAGATTTTTAATTTATAAACTTTTATTTAAAAATATCATTAAAATTTAAAAACAAATAAAAAATATTACATGCACAAAAAAATAGGTTAATTTTCCTTTTACTGAAATTAATAGAGAAAAAAATAAGAACTTATTAATTCTAACTCTATCGGTAGTTTAAGTTCGAGGCATACACAAACTTCCAAAAGCAAAACAAGAACACGGAAGCTATGCGGTTCGAACTTGGCTCTAAAGATTTGCGACCAGGCACACTAGCCGTTAGGCCACACGGCTACGTTCAACATCAAGGTTTAAACAATAAATGTGTTGATTTCAGTTAGTAGATTATGGTTACCGTAAGGTTACTGTAATTTTCATAAGTTGTATGTCTTTGGCGATATGAGATTGGCGCAAATTTTTCTAATTGAAATTTCCTACAGTGTGCGTGGGGTTAATGGTTGTAAGGATCAAAATCTATGAAAAACGAGATTTCAACGTAAATTCAACGAACTTCAACCCCCACTCCTGGCTTCATTTGGGGACCAAATGACATGAAAACTGGTTTTGGGGGGTTTTAGAGGGTGCTCTTTCAGAATCTGGAATAATCTTTGATGGTTTCCATAGGAAAAACGAAAGTTGGTGCTTCGTTTAATATGAAGACGACCCCCTAAGAACTTGAAAAATTTTCTGTATATAGAATACTTCAAATCATGAAAAATGATACCTTATTTGTCTTTATATCACAAGCCGTTCCGGAGATATAGGGTCTGAGTCGATTTTTTTTTCCAGTACTGTACATCTCGCGTCAGAATAGGTGAAAAGAGAGACCTGAGTACTTCCTGCCGCCGTAGGAACCTAGGTTGATGTCCTTCCCGTCCTCTCTCCGCCACGTGATGAGGGGTTCCGGGTAGCCGGAGGCCTCGCACCGCAAGCTCACCTTCGACCGCTCCTCTATCGTCGTGTCGGAGCTCGTGCTAGACTCGATGATGGCCGGCGGAACTGAAACAACCGAAAAGAAATTTCATGTTGATGGGAATGTGCAGTTTTTGAGCTTAACATCAATGCGTTCAAATGTATCAATTGATTACCTATTATTTTAGAAAAAAAAGAGAAATCAAGTGAGATACTTTCTATCTATAAGGTCACCCTGAAAATTCTTACAGCTTTTACAAAGTTTCATAATTTTTTTTAAACTGGTAATAGGTGAAGATTTTAAACAAAGGTGATTATTTTGATTTAGGAATATTTGTGAGCATTATGTGAGGTTTTGTTAGTTTAGTTCTGGTGCTATTATTTCATTTAAAAATTGCGGTTAGAAAAAAATCGCAAACGGCGATTTTCATATTTTTTTTCGTTTAAAAAACTAGGAAGAACGCATAGTTCGAGTCTAAAAAAAGTTCTACTGTATTTTGATAATGTTTTCATTAAGATATCGTAGTTTCAAAATGAATCGATAAGTTTAATATGGGAAATTTTGGTCTGAAACATAGCATCTATTGTGAAAAACTTTCTCGGTATTTGTTGGTCATTTGAAAGACGTTTTCACTAAAACATCATCAAAATCAATTGAAACATTACACATAGACCCAGGTATTTAGTAATATGCCGTATATTAAATTATTTTTGAATATAGGTTCAGAAATCAGTGCGATATTTTTCAATCAGTAGATGTTTTTTCAAGTGGATGGGAAGAAGTAGTTTTTGTGTTCTCCGTCTAAGTATCAATATTTGTCAAAGCACTTAAGGATCTTCCTCCGTTTTTCTAAGTTTTAGGAGAAAAGAAAATTTAGAATGCGTGACTTTATGGAATTTAAAGTTAAATAGAGACAATTTCTAATTAAATCAGATTTATTTTAATTCTTTTGACCATATACAATTTTAGTTTTTCTACGTCTTAAAAACTAGCTAAACACAGATTGGACCTTTTTTTCAGCGAAATGAACTGATGTATCAATTTTGTCTCAAACTATATCTTTATTCCTTCACCACTTTAGAAAGTTTTTAGAACTCTTATTTACTTTTATTAATGGGAGCTAAACAAATCTATGTTTTAAAAATGTTCTCGCTCATAATACGATGTTTTTAATACGTTGTATACTTTAAGTTACACAAAAGCATTATTTTAAAAGTAATATTTGAATATTTTATTTAAAAAAACCCATTCCTATGTATTACAAAATTATTTACAGCAATAAATTTTTTTTATAAATGAAAAATAAAACTTAATCCCTAAATGATAGATGAACAATTTTAATTAAATATACAAAAATATAAATAACCTAAATTGGTTTTAAACTGCAGCCAAAAAATATCTTTTGATTTTATTTTTATTTACCTTAATAGACTACTGAAATATAGAATCAATATTAAAATCTTTAAAATGAATTATGTGATCACACAAAGTCTTTAGTTTATAAATATTTAACGAATGTATTGAGTTTTAATCAGGGTTGGCCGGTTTAAACCATTTGGTTTAAACCATTGGTTTAAACCATGGTTTTTTTACCATGGTTTTTTTACCAAAAAAACCACTTGGTTTTTTTGGTTTTTTTAGAAATTATAAAATATTTTCAGGATTTTTTAAAGAAAGTGTTATGAAGTATAATCTTTTGCACAAAATTGAAAGGTCAGATTTATAAAAAAATTGACATTTTAAGGTGATTAAAAATCAGAAATATTTTAATTTAATGGTTTTAATTATTGAATTCTCTCTAAACTTAACCTTAAATGCTTAAGTTAAACTTATTATATTTTGCAAGAGATAGTTCATTTAGTAATTTCCTTTAAAATGAAGCATTATTTCAAAGAGTAACTAAACATACACAAAAGTTATCTGTTTTTCACTGATAAAATATGGCTTGGATTTTAATTAATTAATTAAACCAATTTGTCTTACTTGTCAGTCATAAAAACCAGTTGGTTTTTTTAGTAAATTAATAAAAACCGTTGATTTATTTAATGACAAAAACTAAAAACCAGTTGGTTTGTTTATAAACAGATAAAAACCAGTTGGTTTTTTTTACTAAATTAATAAAAACCGTTAATTTCCTTAATCGGATTAATTATCTCAATCATTTATCCAATTTCAATTAACATTAGTTGCTTCAAACTGCCCTAATACTCAACTATCTCCTCAGCATATCTTCGGCTGCCCAGCAATTCAGGCCAGACTACTCAAGATCGGCCTTGAAGACCCAGAAGTTTTGATATATTCTGAAAAGGCTGTAGAGGTCGCCGAGGCAGTCTTCGACTGCTTCGGTGCGATTTAGATTGCACATCATGGACACGACAACAACAACAACAACATTAGTTGCTTACATTTCCCTTTTCTTTATTAAAAAAGATAAATTTTCTCCTTTCTAAAGAAATTTATAAGTTCATAATAATCCATATAATTAATTTGATTATTTTACCATTTAATAATTAATCAAATTAATTATCTTTATCAATTATCCAATTTCAATTAACCTTAGTTGTTTACAATTCACTTTTACTTCTCATTTAAAAAATAAAATTTTCTCTTTCTAAAGAAATTTCTTAAGTTCATAAATTAATCCATATATAATTAAGATAAATAATTTGATTATTTCAACCATTTATCCAAGATAAATTAACACTGATTTTTATTCACTACAATAATATTAGATATTCAAATTGGAATATATTAGAAACAAAATTATTTTTAAAACAAATTAATTTAATTTTAATTAATTAATTGAAATATACAAATCATTTATCAATTATAAACAACCCCTGAAATAAATGTCTCATTTACAACTCCATACATCAATGCTAAAATAACTTATTCTGATAAAAAAAATTCTAAAAAAACGTGGTTTAAACCAAAAAAACCTGGTTTAAACCAAAAAAACCTGGTTTAAACCAAAAAAACCAAATAAACCCGGTTTTTTTGGTTTTTTTAAAAAAAACCCGGTTTTTTGCCAACCCTGGTTTTAATAATATCAAGTGAAGAAACAGGGTTTAAATTTTATATTAAGTTGACTCCTACAAAGTCAACAACAGGTAATAATGTGATAAAATTGAATTTCAGCTCTCATTATTGCATTCAGTCAGAAAGATTTTAGTATATGCATATTATTATTGACATTATTTTTTATTTCCTTCACAACGTTGGGTTTGTTTTTTCATTCCTCTTCATGAACTGAATCGCCCAGAAAATAAAAATGACTAATGCACGGAAAATGATACTTTTGATTATTATTTCAAAATATCTACTTTCTTTAAAATATAAATTCTACTTAACATCCAACATTTCTATTTCATCGCACAAAATTACAAATTGTGTCTTTCATTAGGTAATATTAGATATTGAATACATTTTGATTGCAGTTTGGATTGAGAATCGGAACTTTTCCTCCAGCACTGCGATTTACCCGTATCGCATTTTAGAACTATATTACAATTACCCTTCAAATCTTTCCAAATCTCTTTCATCCGACCAAATTATTTTAGGGGGACATAAAAAAAACTGTTTCATCGAAACTCATTTCGACGAAAACATACTCCCCCTTCTTTTGAGGAGAGGAGGAAATTCCGGGATATAAAATTCATCCCCCCATTCAAACGACCCTTCCAGAAACATCGGAAGCCATTACATCTATTCGAACACTACCAGTTGATAGCGGGCGCTGCAGCGATCATGTTTGTGAATGACTCCTCTTACCTTTCAAAATATAGAAAGATTCCCCCAATAGGAAGGGGGATTCCTATTGATTTCGAGTAATATTCTTTGGCGCAGTTAGAGAAACGCCTGTTGTAATTTAATATCTCCAGAATGATTACGGGCGTTATTCAAATGGGGTGCTGAGCTTAGACCCTGTTGATGTGAGGAGCACAAATGATTGTGATGGAGTTTGCTCTCCACCTTGCAATCGGAGACGACGTCGGAGTTTGTAACCCTACCTTATTAGCTCAGGATTCGATTTCTAATCGCGTTACTCACTCCCACTGCTTGTTGACGGCTGCTTATTCGGATTTCTTCGCGTTATTCCGGTGAAAGTAATTAAATTGTGATTAATTATTGTTATTACGGATTGCGTTTCTGTTCTGTCGGATTGTTGTTAGTTGTTTTGGGTGTTTGTGAAAGTTAGATCGACACGTGAGAGTGTCATGTATACAAATTTGTATTTATAGAATACGTTTTGTTCTGAATATTGATGAAGTATAATTTGAATAATGTTTTTTTCTGTACGTTTCGATTAATCAACTTTCACAAATTGGACTGTATCTACTTAACAATATAATTTGCTCCTAATAATAAATAATTACAAGTTCATATGCTAATTGTTTTTTTTATATATGCAAGGGGCAGTTTCAGCAAACCAGGCACTTTATTCTTGAAATACTTTTACCTGGACCGATGCCATTCCAATGTATTAAACAAAAAACAAAACAAAGAATTACAAAAATACAACACATCACAAGGAATACACACATAAAAACAAAAGACAAAAAAGGGGACAAACACAGACATACATGTTATAGTGTTTATTTGAATTATATTGCTTGCGGCACCCAACTTATTGAAAGGTACTTTTTTTTTACTTAATGTACTTACTGATGTAGCAATTTTGTTATTAGGTATATTCTTCTTCTTTGGGCACCATACAGCCCTTGATAGGCCTTGGTCTGCTGTACTATTTTATTCCAGGCAACTGCTTCCAATTTAATGCTCTTTTAATTCTATTTCCGTCATCAGATCTTTCAATATGACCCAACTGAGCCAGGGGGTTATAGTTTCATTTTTATCTCCAATTCTCTATTTGTTCTAATTTGGAATCCATTATCATTCATTATCGGGCCATACATGTTTCAAAGAATTTTCCTTTCAAAAATTTCGAAGTTATTATTGGGCATATTAAAATACTTTTTATCATTATTTCTTTCTTTATTGGAAATAACATACGTGTGCCATTCATTACATTAGTCGACAGAAGTTACTTTTTCAGAAGCAAAAAATTACTATTGCAGCTTTTTTTCTTAATTTTCCAATTGAAAGCTTCATTACTGGGCAACCTCGTCTGATTTATTTATTTATGTTGCATATCTCAACATACATACCTTCTTTTTAAAGAAGTGTTGTTATGTTTTTATATATCAGTTCCCTTTTGAAAAGGAAAGTTTTCTGAATAGAATGAAAAAATTTATATACAATAAGTTTTTCTACACTTGGATACGGTTCAAATTAAAATCCGAAACAAATATCTAATAGAAGAAGTTTGGAAAGAGTTTATTTTTTCAAATGTGGGTCCAAATAGGTGGCCAATCAGCAACAATTTCTTCCACAGATTTTATGTGTTTTGACGATTATTTTTACAGCCTACATTTTATACTGTTTGGGGGATTAAACATATTTTCAGCATGTTTATTAGGGTGTATCGAAAAAAACTTTTTTTCGATTTTGATGACGTAATAGTGCGGAAAAGTTGTCTAAGGTGCCAGAGAGTACCTGTGAATTTTTTCAGAATTTTTGGATAATTTCTTAATGTGCCACATTGGCCCTGAAGTTCCCCATGTTAATCCAATGGGGCGCGCCGCCAAAAAGGCCGAAAATCGGTTTTTCGCCCCTCATTTCTACCCTAATCACACGACGAATGTCTCGTCTCGAGTTATGGACTCTATATGATGTATGCTATCCGATAAAACTTGAATAATAGCCTAAATATCTATATTACGTTTTTTTGTATGCTCAAATTTCGTCGAAAATTGCGTATTTCCTCGTTCAAATCAGAGCCCACAATCAACATAATATAGAGATTTAAGTTATTATTCAAGTTTTTTCGGGTAGCATACATCATATAGAGTCCATAACTCGAGACGAGACATTCGTCGTGTGATTAGGGTAGAAATGAGGGGCGAAAAACCGATTTTCGGCCTTTTTGGCGGCGCGCCCCATTGGATTAACATGGGGAACTTCAGGGCCAATGTGGCACATTAAGAAATTATCCAAAAATTCTGAAAAAATTAGACAACTTTTCCGCACTATTACGTCATCAAAATCGAAAAAAAGTTTTTTTCGATACACCCTAATGTTTATTCTTAAAAAATAAACACTACAACTCAAAACATCCACAAACCTTACCAACACAACTTTCCCCCATTTTTCCAACACCAGGAAAACGCCCGATCCGCCACCCCTCCCAACCGGCATTAGATAACTACTCGATTTGAGTTATTCTCATGCTCCAGCAGTCAACACAAGCCCCGAACATTTCCCAGTCACCGCTTTCCCACCCACACTCCCCCCTCTTACCTCCATCAACCAAAACACTAAGAAGAAACAACCAAAAGAAGAAAAAAAAACACCGACTTAAACCACCGCGACCTTTTTTTTTCTCCAAATTCATTCATTCCTATCCCTCCCCCCTTTTCCAACTCTATCAGAAAATTAAACGAAACGGTTGGTGGTACGGATCGGATTGAAGACGCTCAGTCCTTATTTGCGGGAAAAAATACCGGTGCTTTTCGGCTCCCGAACCGAAAGAGATAAAACCAGGAGGGGAGAGCAGGGGGGAGGGAACCCCCTTCCTCCTCAGAGAAAGAGCACGAGAGTTCGAGCCATCCCCTAAAGAATGAAGGTTAGTCACGAAACACTTAAGGGACGCAGCAGAGACTGGTGAAATGAATTACCTTATTGCGCCGACGGCGATATGTAAATGTTCTCTATCACGTACTGCGCGGGTTACACTTGATGAATTCGATTGCAACACTGCATAACATGATGCTGCTTCTGCTGCGAGAAATGAAATGAAATGAAATGAAGGAGGTAAAAAATAATGGCGGAGGTTTTAAATGCGCGTTTTGCTATTGGATGGATCATCCAATAATGTGGCGTTGCGGAGAATGAGGTTTTTTCTGTGCTGGATGAAGGATGTTTTGTATGTATGTATTGTGTGTAAATGTTTGAATCGTGTTAAGGGTGTTAGGATTTTGGGGGTGTAAACTGTCTGTGGAAAGATTAGAGTTTTGTGTTTCAAGCTTCGTAACAGCTAGTGTGTTTTTAAATGGGATAATAAATACAATTGAGGTATTAAATACGTTTTTGTTGTTATTTTTCGTGGTTATCTATGAGAGGTATTACCAACAAAGTATTTGGAGGGGGGGACTTATATCATAGCCTTCTTAAAATAAATACAATTTGGATTGATTACGTTTTTGTTAACTTAATGTCAGTGTTATATCTGCTTTTCAAAGTTTAATTTATAATTGCCCTAAATCAGTAGTTATAATTAAAAGATAAAAACTGTTTAAAAAGTATAAATATATTTAATAATTTTTCAATTAAAATATTGATTAAATCACTTAATTCTGAAACGTGTGAAACGCCACTTTTTTCAAAAATGAGATATCGACAATTTTGTACCTATGAATCACAGTGTGGGGAATTTTGTTCATGCCGTCTCATTCTGCAGCTTGTTTAGGGGACTGCTGTTTTTTATTTAATCGCATACAGACACGATATACGATTGGAAAAGTCATTCTTTAGAGATTAGGTCCATCAATTCATAGTAAAAACCATATTTTTTAAGTTTTTTGTATGAATCTCTTAAGACTAAGGACATTTTGATAGCTATATAATTAAAATTTCCATTCTTCTGGCCTTTTACTACATCCATTTGATTGATATTTTGGATCTATGAATCACTTTATTAAAAGGGGACTCAAATCTATAACCCAGATAAAAATATTAACTGATTTTGAAGGATTTTAAAACAAAATCGTTTTACTGTCCACAAAATTTCATCTAAACAACAATATAATTGTCTTTGAAAATGTCTACATTAACACTTTGAATTGGCTGACCACTATTTTTGAGTATAGATTTGAAATCATTTATATAAAAAAGTATTGATATACATCTAATAACCAAAAGAGAAAAAAATAAGAATTCTATAATAATTTCATGGGTTAGTATTCAATGTGTAAATATTATTTTCAACTAATGTTCCTACTTTTACCAAATCCTTAAATAAATTAGAGTTAAGCTATGAAAATTGGCCTGAATACTCTGTTAATTACAAAAACCTGTCAAATGCAAATAATTCAAAAAAAATTTTTATGAAAAGAATAAAAACATTAAAAAATTATTTTTTTCTGCAAAATATCCAAATGAGGCCTACTTTAAGCCAGAGATGGGCGTAATCAAACTACTTTTGTAATCAGATTAATAATCTGATTACATTTGTAATCATTGCATTTGTAATGATTACATTTGTAATCTGATTGCTTTTTGGAGTTTTTAATCTAACTACATTTGTAATGATTACATTTGTAATCTGAATGAATGTAATCTGATTACTTTTGTAGTTTGATTACATTTGTAGTTTGATTACATTTGTATTTAGATTACATTTGCAATCTTCAATCTGATAACTGTGGCAAGTTTACTGGAGTGGGGTTCGCGACTTAACGGAAGTTGTCCGTAACTTACCGGAAGTGGTCCATAACTTACCGGAAGTGGTTCATAACTTACTTGAAGTGGTCAACAACTTACCGGAGGTGGTCCATAACTTACCGGAAGTGGTCCACAACTTACCGGAAGTGGTCCATAACTTGACGGAAGTGATCCACAACTTACCGGAAGTGGTTCACAACTTACTGGAAGTGGTTCGCGACTTACCGGAAGTGGTCCGTAACCTACCGGAAGTGGTCCGTAACTTACCGGAAGTGGTCCGTAACCCACCGGAAGTGGTCCATAACTTACCGGTAGTGGTCCGTAACTTACCTGAAGTGGTCCGTAACTTACCGGAAGTGGTCCACAACTTACCGGAGGTGGTCCGCAACTTACCGGAAGTGGTCCACAACTTACCGGAAGTGATCCGTAACTTACAGGAAGTGGTCCGTAACCTACAGGAAGTGGTCCGTAACCTACCGTAACTTCCGGTAAGTTTCGGAGCACTTCCGGTAAGTTGTGGACCACTTCCGGCAAGTTGTGGACCACTTCCAGTAAGTTGTGGACCACTTCCGATTCGTTATGGACCACTTCCGGTAAGTTATGGACCACCTCCGGTAAGTTGTGGACCACTTCCGGTAAGTTACGGACCACTTCAGGTAAGTCACGGACCACTTCCGGTAAGTTACGGACCACTTCCGGCAAGTTGTGGACCACTCCCGGAAAGTTGTGGACCACTTCCGGTAAGTTATGAACCACTTCCGGTAAGTTGTGGACTACTTCTGGTAAGTTACGGACCACTTCCGGTAAGCCGTGGACCACTTCCGGTAATTTTTGGACCATTTCCGGTAATTTTTGGACCACTTTCGGTAAGTTTCAGACCACTTCTGGTCAGCTGTGGACCACTTCCGGTAAGTTGTGGGTCACTTCCGGTAAGTTGCGAATCATTTCTGGTAAGTTGTGGATAGTTTCCGGTAAGTTGTGGACCACTTCCTGTCATTTGTGGACCACTTCCATTAAGTGGCGGACCAACAAGTGCATCCTGTGCACCGTACCATTATCAGTCGCAAAAAGGTATGCAAAAAGGTATCAAGGTATGTTATTTTAGATTACAATTGTAATCTGTAATCAGATTAACGATCACAAATGTAATCTGTAATCAGATTAACGATTACAAAAAGTAATCAGATTACAAATGTAATCAGATTACATTTCTACAAAAGTAATCAGATTACAAATGTAATCAGATTACATTTGTAATCGTAATCGTTAATCCTTAATCTGATTACATTTTGCCCATCTCTGCTTTAAGCAAAAAAATTACTAAAAGTTTTCATAAAAATGTAGTGAGCTTCTATGCAGTTTTTCTCGTTTATCTAAAAACAAGAATATTAGCGTTTGCCATGTTTCAGAGATAAGCGATTCAATTTAATTTAGACAGTTTCAGCCCTAAGTGTGTGTTTAATATTTGAAATCACCTTAAATAAACAAAACAGTCATGTTTATAAGTTTTTTTTAAATTTCCATTTTTTTTGCAAATGGATTATTTTTTTTCAAATTGGTGCCATAGACTTTTGAGGCATTTGAAAAGGTCCTTTTCGATTGGGTATTGTCTAAAGATAGTAATATAAAGGAAAATTGAAGGAATTCACACTCATATAATTAGTTAATGAAATAATTTAAAATTTTGAAATTGGTAAAATGTGGTACCACTTTCCAAAGAAGTGAAAACAGGAAATATTTTGGCATATCTCTATCAAAATTTATTAAATTAACAATGAAATTATATTAAGAAAACATTATTATCAAACTAATTATTTTTTATGAAATATTAATTAGTTAATGTTTTAATTAATAATATTTGAAACAAACTCTTCTTTCAATCGTAAAAGTTGTAATTTTTATCTTAATATTTAGGTAATTTCTAAATGAAAACCGTTGGATTTATATCCTTTGATTATTTTGTTAGGTTTTTAAGATTTTTTTAAAAATTTTTCATATAGCTAATAATTCAAGTTACTTTTAAAAATTGAAATTTAAATTTTTTCCAAACTAAAGGCAACACTCGGTTTCAGCACCCAAAAATTACCTATGAACTCGTATCACATGTCTTATTGTTTTGGAATTTTCGATTTTTTTTCGGCCATTTTTAAAAAATTAAGAAACAAATTAAATTTCTCCTTGTCCGATATTTAGTACGTTATTATTGACGTCATTCCTAAGGCTAAACGCGCACTAGATATTTTTGTCATGGCGACAGAGACAAAATTATCACCCTGGCTATTGCAAGAAGCTAGAGCGCGCGCATAGGCAACGAGACTCTTGGCCGATTGCCAAGAATATCTCCATAGAAATGCATTGCCCTCGAGTCGCCGCGACAGAAGTCTCTAGTGCGCGCTTAGCCTAAGTGAAAACCGGTGAGAAACCTTTTATTGCAATTAGTCCGAGGTTCGGCCCTTTTTTTTTCGCTATTTGTGGACTATTTCTGCAATAAGGAAGTTGCATGTGTCAGATTTTCAAAAACAAACAAGTGTTCCGTATGGTTTTTTGTATGGTAAAATGAAATATCTAGTCAGTTTTTCAAAAAAATGTACAGGTAATTAAATATTTTAATTTAAAAGTCGAGAAAAAAACACGTGACTGAAAACGTTTATTGTTTAAACTATAAGATGACGTCAACAATAATACCATCAACTCCATTGCTTTTCAACAATGCCTAGTATAAGATGACGTCACATCCAAACTCTTGGCGTTTTCGCGCGCTTTTAAAAAGGTGATATTTGTTAATTTTTTTGACAATCAAAAAATTTCTTGATCGGCCTCAAATTTTGGGTAGTTGCTTATTTTTGCAAGAGGAATCGATTAAAAAAATAAAAAAATCATGCAACTTCCTCATTATGGTGAACGATATCATTTTAAACGCACTAAAACAAGAAACATTTACGCCAAAAATATAAAAACTAAGAGTTCATTAATTTTTTATTAATGAATAAATGACTTAAGGAACTCAGTTGTTCTTTCAAAAATATATTATATGCACTGACTTTTTAACAGAAAGTTGTATTAGTATAACTTCTGTAATATTTCATTGCTTAAAATATATATTTGAAGTTTTCCATAGTTTTTTTATTACCTGAATAAGAAAAAGATGATAGTCTAATTTTTCATCAGGATCCAACATTTATATAAAAATAGTTTAAAAGTTCATAAATAATAATGTGAATGAAAACTGAATTTTCGTTTAGTTAAGTATTAATATTAATTAAGTATTAAGTATTAATATTAATTAAGTATGTTTCTTAAAGAATAAATAACATGACAAATAGCATTTTCTTTGGTTTATTTTTGTTAATCAAATTATGAGTTATTTGTGTTTTTTTGTTGTATTTTCTTTGTTTTCGCTTTATGTTCTTTCTCTGATGGTGTGTTATGTGTCTGTGTTAATAAATAAATTACAAATTACAATATCATACACTCCATCATTGACATCCCTTCTATTCGTAGTCCATTTACCGACATAATGCATACTGACATATCCTTATTAGCGACAGTTATTATTTTACTTTATAAACAATATATTTCATGTAATCATCATTAATTAAAAATATATAACCAAAAAATTTTAAAAAAGTAGCATACTAAATTTTAATTCGCAAAACTATTTTATTCATCTAAATTTTAAAGCACTGAACTGTACTTAACCTTTATGCTTAAAGCACAGTAAAGCAAGCATATACCTAATTTAAAAAATAATTTCTGAAAAAAAAGAAATTAGAACAAGTTTTATACTCTTAAACAATGATTTGAAAATATTACACCATTAAAATGTTATCAACTACGTCACGACAAAGGAGACGAAACAAGTTTTTTCCCGAGCAAACGCGGCAGGTTCGGTAGAAAGAAGCGATAATAACCGAAAGAGTGGATCAGCAATGAATATTTTGAGCTAAATTCGTAGTTTTTAGTACGTTTTCGTAGTTTCCACTCAATTTTCGTAGGGACTATTGAAATTTCGTAACAGTTGGAGTGTATGCAATATCACTAAAAATAAGCATTTTATTAGGGTCACTTGGGGTAAGTGGGGCCCTTTTTGGCCTAGTACATTTTTGGAGCTTTATAGAAAAAATTTGAAAGGGTTTATTTTGTACTTGTTGACTAATTTCGTTAAAGAGTCTATCGATAAACAAAAATTTATCAGTAGTTTCTAAAATAAAGCATTAAATTTTTCTTAACTGTTCTTTTTTATCAATAATAAGATGGGTGACCCACTTACCCCAAGAGATGGGGTAAGTGGGTCACCCCCTCTTTATTTATATTTAAAGCAAGCAAAACTTAAAAGGAAGTAAGTGGGTCTTACTTGTAAAGTACAGTAAATTTCAATATAAAATATTTTATTTTAACTGTATCCATGAGTGAGAAATATACTCACTTCAAAATCAATATGACAAGGTAAGAAGAGAATGAAAAGCAAAATAAGTATTTTAAAGAATGTTTCGAAAATCCAAAGGGATATGTTTTACTTTAGCATATAAAATAGTGTTGAAAAAACATAATAAGGTTGATTAATATTTATTTTGGCACTTTAATACACATTATAAGATAAAAAAGTAATCGGACACACTAAATGAAAATGAACACTGTTGATGAGACATTTCACTTTACTCACCATAACTTAAATTAAAACGCAAATTTGATATGTAATGTCGATCAAACTATTTATAAATTCTAATGAATTTTGATGTGGTGACTTTTAACAAAGATATTCTGTGACCCCATGGACGAGCGGTAGCTCCTTTGGGATATTCATTTACTGGATCACTTGTATTTTTTCTGTTCTGTTCTTGTTTGTTTAATAAAATTTATTTATTTATTATTATTTATTTTGAGTAAAATGTCTTGCTACTATAAGTCGAAATTTTCTGAAAATATTGGGGGAAATTGTCCCTATAACCCCCCTGAAATCCGCCCATGTCTTCAGTAATAGTTCCTATATCATAAGGGACCCTCTAGAACCTCTTATATCATAATAAGGGGTCTCACTTACTAAATAAAGAGGGTCCCACTTGTTGTTGTTGTTGTCGTGTGCCACTTGGAATTACCAAGCTCCACAAGGATTCAAGGCAAAGGGGGTGCGGCTCCTGAGAAAGTGAGGCCCATAAATGGCAGGAGTCCGACTTCTGCCTCATGAGATGATAGATGCTGCCACTATCTATTGCCACCTCCACAATTTTGCCATGCGTCTGAAGGGGAGGGAAATAGTCTCCAGACACCTGGACCCGTGGTAAACTGCGCCATGACGGACCACAGGACTTTCGGACCCACAGATTTAACAAGCATGTACTCCGCATATACTCGATGGGTCTTCAGCGGTGTCGGGAATCGAAACCGGGACCCTCCGATCCCGAAGCCGATGCCTTAACCACTAGGCTCCCCACAGCCCTAGTCCCCACAGCCGAGGGTCCCACTTACCCCACACTTAGGGGTCCCACTTACCCCAACCATGCTAAAACTATGGGGTAAGTGGGACACCCCTCTTAAACACTTCAAAATTAAAAATTTTGAAAAATTTCAAATTGTAGTATGTATTTTAGATCAAACTCTGCAAAACAGTTCAATAAACATTAAAATGTAATGAAAACTTACCTGGAAATACTTCTTTGAAAAATGCGTCTTGAATTTTCCAAAAAAACCATTCTGGTATTCTATTTTAATTTAGTTCTATAATCTTAAAAATAAATTAAACAAATCTCAAATATATGCAAAACTCATCTTTGTGACAAGCTGTAACATAATCAATGCGAGTAAGTGTGAAATTTCATGTGCATATTATAATTTTAGGGGGGTGACCCACTTACCCCAGTGACCTGCTTACCCCAAGTAACCCTATATTTTTTAATTTTCGTTCATTGATTTTTAAAGGAAAGGTCGTAGGTTATGCTCTTGAGAAAGTAACAAAAATCTTAATTCTACTATTTTCATTTGGAATTCAAGTAATGTTTTAAAAATTTCATTTTCAAACAGCGTTGGGTAAATTTGGAGCTATGTGGGTGGAGTGTAGGGAAAAACGTAGAATTGATTAAGATAACTATACAGGGTGTTTCAGAACCCTTTGAATAGAAATGGTGGACAGAGTTTATCTCGCTTTTTTCAGTGTCGAATCCTGTTCCCACGGGTTGGGGAAGGTAGACTGAGCCTTTCATCATTCAGGGGTTGATAAAATGAGGACTTATGCTACTTGGAGAAACAAGGGACTTTGCCTCAGCTGACTGTAACCTAAATTCTCACGTCCTGTAACGGCTCTGCCCACGGCCAAGATCTCAACCAGTGAGTCAAGTTATACTAGAATTTCAAGGTCTAACGATCTAAGTCCCTCTGGTGTGTTCAAATTTCGATCAAATTTAAGGTGAAAATAGGTAGCGTACTGCTGAACCATTTTATGTGTAATGGAATTTTTACTGTACTATCATTTTATGGGTTTTTTTAAACGGGTCTTAGGAAAACAGTTTTTATAACGTAATACTCTGTTATACTAACGTAATACTTCTCAGCACTCTGACGAGGTGAATCTCCGACACCCCCATTCCTTTCAAAGTATACTTTTTCTAGGTCCCTCTACCTCTACATGTTTCATATATCTAAGGAGTCTTTAAGGAGTAAATTACAAAAGCTTTAGAGGTAACGTGAATGATTTTATTAACCATATGCTACTTCACATGAGTCATGAGCAGAATAAGTTCAAAATGAATTTTTGAATTAAAAAGGTTATAATTTCACTTTTAACAAATTTTTAATGATTTCAAAAAAATATTTTTATTTTTCAAATGGCTCATAAAACTTCCTTTTGATCTTGAATAAGTAAGAAAATTTCAAGATTTTTAAGGAAGTCAAAGAGACGTACGAACCCTGCCTCTAACTACCCTATCATTATCGATAGAGATCTAAAACACGATGTATAATGAACTCAAGAAACATTAGACGAAAAAACCTCATAGTTTCCTTCAAAAATCACAACTCGTCCATGGGTTAACTCAAGGTAATTGTAAGAATTTTGTATTATTTACTAGTAGTAGTGACTTGTACACCGGGCACTACGGGCAAAAGCCAAGCTGTTGCTCGCACGCATTGTTATCTCGCACGATGTATTATTTCTATTTTTCTTTAGTTTAAAAAATTGGTTTAAGATTGGAAGGTAGTTTTTAACTGGAAGGCCAGATTGGCATACTGTAGCTTTGATGCCGTCTTTATCTCTCTCCTGATGTATTTATTCTGTTAACCTAAATTTTATCTTCATCTAAATAAATTTATTTTCGTTAAAAGAACCTATTATTTTTTACTGGCGCAGTCGACAGGATGGAGAGAGAGATGACCATGAATCAGTACCGGTGTTCACCCGAACACGTTGTTAGTTGTGCCACCCGGCACTGAGGGAAAAGCCGCTCGGCTTAAAGTATTCGTCGCCCTGACGAAGGAGCAGAGGCCATCCGGCCAGAGTATTTAAGGAGTGTCCGCCAGGGACAAGAGGTGTGCCACCCCGGCACTTAGTGAGAGGCTACCCAGCCTGTATTCGTCGCCCTGACGAAGGAGCAGAGGCCATCCGGCCCGAGTATTTAAGGAGTGTCCGCCACGGACAAGAGGTGTGCCATCCCGGCACTTAGAGAGAGGCTACCCAGCCTGTATTCGTCGCCCTGACGAAGGAGCAGAGGCCATCCGGCCAGAGTTTTTAAGGAGTGTCCGCCACGGACAAGAGGTGTGCCATCCCGGCACTTAAAGAGAGGCTATCCGGCCTGTATTCGTCACCCGGACGAGGGAGCAGAGAGGCCATCCGGCCAGAGTTTTAAGGAGTGTCCGCCCCGGACAAGAGGTGTGCCATCCCGGCACTTAAAGAGAGGTTTCCAGATTGAAGCATACGCCGTTATAGGCAAGGTGAGTGCCACCTCGGCACCAAAGAAAGTCACGCCGGACAGTTATCGAACGGAGGTCAGCTCTGGGGCATCCGCCCGAAGAACTTCTTACCGTTCTTAGTCGAGGACTTTCAGATAAGCGTTCTCTATAATATATTTTGGTTATTGTTCATTTTACAAATTTTTATTGTTGTCAAAAGTATTTAAATCTTTCTAAATTGCTAGTTTAATTGATTGTTGGGTTACTATTGAGATTCGGGTTGTTGGGAACCATGGCTTTTCTCTACTCGCATAGGAAAGAGGATTTAGTGAGTCTCGCTAGAGAGTTGGGAGTGGATCCTGGCCCGCATCCAATAATCGTAAAATTGAAGAAATTAATTACTTCAAGCTTGGACTACGAGGAAAAGGAGACAGAAGTAATTCTATTAACAATTGTGAAGCAGCGACTGGAGAGGGAGAAAAGGGAGCGCGAGGAAAAGAAGGAGGAAAGGGAGCGCGAGGAAAAGAAGAAGAAAAAGGACCGTGAGGAGAAGAAGGAGGAAAGGGAGCGTGAGGAGAAAGAGAAAAGGGAGCGCGAGGAGAAGGAAAGGGAGTACGAGGAAAAGGAGGAGGAAAGGGAGTACCAGAAAAAGAAGGAGGAACGAGAGGCCAATGAGAGGCGCGAAGAGCAACTTAGAATTTTCGAGTTAGAAAAACTTCGGTTAGAAGTTTATATTCGGAAGAAGCGGGGTATTCTGGGTAACCGAACGGAGTCGATTTTTAGCCCAAGACACGAGGAAACCCCTTTTACAGTTCAAGCAGAGGAAGTTGGAGTAGAAAAAGAAGAAGTTGAAGCAGAGGAAGTTGGAAAAGAAGAAGCTGAAGCGGAGAAAGTTGAAATAGAAGAAGATGGAGCAGAGGAAGTTGAAATAGAAGAAGCTGGAGCAGAGGAAGTTAGAATAGAAAAAGATGAAGCAGAAGAAGTTGGAATGGAAGTGGAAGCAGAGGAGGTTGGAAGAGAAAAAGCTGAATCAGAAGAATTTGGAATAGAAGCGGAAGCAGAAGAAGTTGGAATAGGAGAAGTTGAAGCAGAGGAAGTTGAAATAGAAGGTGTTGAAGCAGAGGAAGTTGAAACAGAAGGAGCTAAAGCAGAGGAAGTTAGAATAGAAGAGGAAACAAGGAAGTCTGGAGCTAAGTTCGAGGAGGTGGAAACAGATGACGAAGAAACCAAAGCTAATGATGATGATGAATGTTACTCTGAAGAAGAAGAGGCCCGTGGGAAGAAATGCAGGAAAGCTGCTCCAAAGGGTGAAGATGAGATATCAGCTGAAACACCCACCAGTAGAAGAAACAAACTGATGGCAGTTCCTAAATATTTTGAGGGCTCTAGATTTGAAGATGATGTTCGCTCCGAAGTGGATCAGCACTCTGAGAAGGACAACTACGATCCGGAGGAAAAGGCCACGGTAGATGAAGAAACGGATGAACAATGGTGTTTTAAAGGGGGAACACCACCATTAGGGTATCAGTTATGGGAATTGATTAGGGTCTGATTATTGGACAGTTTTTATTTCCGTGTTGTATTTTTTTATTTTGGTATCCAAAATTGTATAATGGTATTTTTCGTCTGTTTATGTTTAAAAATTTTATATCAATTGTCATTCATGTAATGTGCGTCAAGGCATCTGCTCTTATGTATAATTTTAAGTTTTCTAGTTTTTTGTGGAATGCAAGTTACCTCTGATTAATGCGTAGGAAAATTTTGTTGTAGCCCACTGTCACTCCTGTGACGATTGTGCTTCTTTTGGGGGGACTTGTAAGAATTTTGTATTATTTACTAGTAGTAGTGACTTGTACACCGGGCACTACGGGCAAAAGCCAAGCTGTTGCTCGCACGCATTGTTATCTCGCACGATGTATTATTTCTATTTTTCTTTAGTTTAAAAAATTGGTTTAAGATTGGAAGGTAGTTTTTAACTGGAAGGCCAGATTGGCATACTGTAGCTTTGATGCCGTCTTTATCTCTCTCTCCTGATGTATTTATTCTGTTAACCTAAATTTTATCTTCATCTAAATAAATTTATTTTCGTTAAAAGAACCTATTATTTTTTACTGTAATGGTTCTTAATTTTTCAATCGCCTCTTCCCCCCTTAATCATAACAACCTCCAAGATTTTCAAAACCCACAGCCGTAACTAGACATTTTGTTTCGGAGGGGGATATACTCAATGTTATTCCTACGGTATCCCTCAACGAGTATATTTATTCGTTGATTTTTATATTTCTTAAAAGAAATGTTTAAATTATGACCCATATTTTTACACTGTTATTCGAAGTAATAACGGGGTCTTCCCCAAATAAAATTTTAAAATTCCCCTCCAAAAGTAATATATTAGCTCATCTTGAGAAATTTTTGGTTAGGCGCGAAGAGAACAGCTTGAGAGAACGCAGTAAACTAAAGAATTTTCAAGGAAAAAACTGTAAACAAAAAATTTCCAGGGGGCTGTTCTCCCCCAGAATTATTTTTCAAATTTTCCCCTTTAAACTAGTATTTTATCTCATTTTGAAACTATTTGGGGAACACTGAAAGGTAGTGTTCCTCAAGGTAACTCGTGGACCCCCTGGGAAGGCGCTTGGGACCCCCAGGGGTCTTTGGACCAAAGTTTAAGAACCGTATAGTGATGAAATAATGCAACGCACCCATGACGTCCAGGTAGCCGGACTGACTGACCATGGGTTCGGTGTTGATTTGACACATGTAGTTCCCCTTGTCCTTCTCGTCCACCTTGCCGATGTGCAGGTTCCACTGGAGGTTGTTGTTGGTGACCCGGATCCTCTTGTCCCTCGTGATCACGTTCTTGTGAATCGAGAGGAGGGTCTGGGTGTCCACTTTTATCCACGCAACCTGCCATGAAAGGAAAACACTTCATTCTGTATGCTTACATTGACAATGCGTGAAAAGCTAAGTAAACACAGAAATGAATACTTCTTGCCAAAAGGGTTTTGATTGTAGTATTGCGATTATGTTTCTATTGTGTCATATTATGAGAAAAATATTGAACTTCAAAAGTTTTGCTTAATTATAAAGACAGAAAATGTGTTCTTATCATATTTTGATAAAATTTATGAACCCGTTCATCATTTTGCTCTACTATTTTAGAACACATTCCTGGTTCTTATTAAGCACACATTTACTACACCATAAGATATGAAGAGAAGTATAAGAACGAATTTATAATATAACTTAGAGAACAACACGACTGAGGACTACAGTTTGGAACAGCGACTGCAAACTCACAAAAAATATTTTGTTGAAAAATATTTGGTTATAAAAGAATAGATCCTTAAGAATAGGACACCATTGAAATGCCATGATATACGAGGTCTTTTTTAAAAAAGCAAGGGGTATTAGATATTTATTACAAAAAAACTGTTTACAGAAAAGTTACTTCTGAAATCTCCAACATGAAAAAAAGTAAAAACATTTTTTTTAGAATGAAGTAAATATCTTTTAAAGTCTTACACTTTCACACAAGCAAACAAAAAATCTATTTATAATCATTTCTACATATGAACAGATCGTTCGAATTTTAGCATTTTAAAGAAAATTTTATTAAATCACAGAATAGAGGGGAAAAAGTCAATGCATTCTCATAAAGCACACAATAAACTATCCAGTGAAACGAAAGTTATATATCTTTCAGAGCAGTTTGTTGCAGTACTTGCTCCCATGGCAGTTTTATAAAAAAATATATTTTTTTTATTTCTCCCTGGTGCATAATAAGATTTGAAATTGGTCACATTGGGCCTGTTAGGGTTTTTCGCAACAGATTTTATAAAACATTTTATTCAAAATCCCGAAAACTGATATGCATAAGCTTTCAAAAAACGATGTTTGGGAGGAAACGCATTTTTCTTCTAGCGAGTCATTGTTATTTCTCCCCTATGCCCTGCTTAAATAAAATAAGGAGGCATGAAATTTTATTTCGAAATTTGATGGAAGAGTTAGGGAAACTTTATTGCATTTCAACGTCAATCATGGGATGCAACTAACACCTACCTTCAGGAAGATGAACTTTCGAAATTGGTTTAAAAGTAATGATCAAATACATCAGTTGCATATTACCTAAAATACTTGGAAAACTTATATTATTTAAAAAAATAAAAATATATATTAAAAATAGAAAAATATTATTTACTCCTTCGTAATTAGTTTTAGTTAACTTCACACAAAAAACCATTTTATTTTACATGTGCGATATTTAAAAATTTTAGTGCTAAGGGAAATAAATAAAATTTTAAAAATATCAGATTGTGTAGAAATGGTCGGATATTATTATGAAAAAATTATAATGTTGTTATAAAACTTACTTTACAACACGTAATTTATAGTTGTGCCATATAATAGCTAAATAAATAACATTTTAAATAAAAAATAGTTTAACAAGATGAACGTCGCTTAAGGCGCAAATATGACATAACTGCATTTTCCCTATTTTGCAGGAGATGAAAAAAACAGTTTGGCTATTAATTAAAGAAAATAATATTATTATAGTTTTAAACCTTTATTTTAGACCTTTTTGACCGGGGATTGAGATGAAACGCTTCTCTATGGCGGCGTCCCTAACAATATCAATGAAAGGCGTGCAATTATAACATTTTGCCTTACGAATGCAGTTATGCTAAAATGACAAAATTGACGATTGCAGCGATTTGAGTCATTTTTTCGCAAAATCGTTGGTGCCAGGTGATCCGGGGCCGGGATTTGCATAAAGATTGATGCATAACTCAAAATGGCCAAAATGTCAGTTATGTCATTTTGCGCCTTAAGCGACGTGAAGTGTTTTAATCTAAGGGGCACCTCACTAAAAACAATCTGAAGATTTTCTTCACAAAAAGCCACTTTCTACAGAAATTCAACAAATTTTAAGATATTTTGCAGATTTTGTTTTTTTTTAAATTGTCTTCAGAATTTTTGCAGACAATTTGCAGATGTTTTAAACACAGAATGTATCTTCAGAAATTTTTAAGACGGTTATGCAGACATTTTTCAGATTGAGCAGAATCTTCAAATTGTCTTCAAAATATATTAAACTTTACAAAATTTTATCATTTTACATACAGAATTTGAGTAATTTTTCTCAAATCTCAAAATTTTTCTCATTGAATAGAATAAAACTGATATAGAAAGCATTGTAATTGAATTCAAAGAAACTAAATCTTTAAAGAATATATTCCTAGAATTCGATCAAATTTTTCTTATTTTACGGTTTATTTAAAATTTTAATTATTTTAAGATTGTATTTAATGTTAATATTTCGTAACGGGAAAACTACTTTCTCATTTAAATCTGAATACATATGAGAGAATTAGTTAATCAAATCTCCGGGAACCAAATTGATATCAGATATCAAACGAATAGATTATAATATAGGTAACCAATTGCAGAATCGAATCGATAGAACATTGTTTATGTTTTGTTTTCAACACTTGTTGTGTGCCTGAATGATTTGAATGCCTGAATGCGGATTTGAAATACGAATTTTCCGGATAATTATGGAATTACCTAAAAATATGGTAAGATTTAATTTACAGTAGGGTTACTTGGGTAAGTGGGACACCCTCTAAAACTATAATATGTACAGGAAATTTCACACTTACTTGGAATGATTATGTTACAGATTGTAACACCTATGAGTTTTGCATATATTTGAGATTTGTTAAATTTATTTTTAAGATTAGAGAACTATAATTTAAAATATATTCCCAGAATGGATTTTTCGGAGAGTTCAAGACGCATTTTTCAAAGAAGTATTTCCAGGTAAGTTTTCATTACATTGTAATGTTTATTGAACTGTTTTGCAGAGTTTGACTTAAAATACATACGGCAATTTGAAATTTTTCAAAATTTTTAATTTTGAAGTGTTTAAGAGGGGTTTCCCTCTTACCCCATAGTTTTAGCATGGTTGGGGTAAGTGGGACCCCTCTTTATTTAGTAAGTGAGACCCCTTATTATGCTAAAATCTCAAATGATATAGGAACTATTACTGAAGACATAGGCGGATTTAAGGGGGTTACAGGGACAATTTCCCTCAATATTTTCAGAAAATTTCGATTTATAGTAGCAAGGCCTTTTTCTCACCACTTCAAAATTCATTAAAATTTATAAATAATTTTATCGACATTTTATATCATATTTGCGTTTTAATTTATGTTATGGTGAGTAAAATGAAATAACTCAACAATAGTGTTCATTCTCATTTAGTGTGTCAGATTTCTTTTTCATCTTACAATATTTAATAAAGTGCCAAAATAAATCTTAATCAACCCTATTGTTTTTTCAACACTATTTTATATGTTTAAGTTAAACATATCCCTTTGGCCTTCGAAACATTCTTTAAAATACTTATTTTGCTTTTCGTTATATTCTTACCTTGTCATATTGATTTTAATGTGAGTAGATTTTTCACTCTTGGTTGCAGTTACAATAAAATATTTTGTGGTGAAAGTTTCTGTACTTTATCAAGTAAGACATGCTTAATTCCTTTTAAGTTTTGCTTAGGGGCCATTCATTAATTACGTAAGGATGATTTTGGCAATTTTTGACCCCCCTACCTCCATGTAAAGGTACGTAAGATTTTTCAAACCCCTCCCCCCTATTATTACGTAAGATTCCATTTCGTTTAATCAGTTTAAACTCCAATAAAACAGATACATCTGATAAACCTTCATTTTTTTAAATTAAAGCTTCGATAATATACCGAGATCATAACCATTTTTTAGTTTTTCTGAGATTATTCAATAGTTATTTGATTGGCATTTGTTTACATTAACTTGGAATTGGTTTGACCCCCCACCCCCCAAGTAAGGGTATGTAGAGATTTTTCCAACCCCCCTCCCCCTCGGGACCCTTACGTAATTAATAAATGACCCCTTACTTCCCATATAAATGAAGAGGGGGTGTCCCACTTACCCCATCACTTTGGGTAAGTGGGACACCCATCTCATTTTTTAAATTAAGATCAATTAAGAAAAATGTAAAGCTTTATTTTAGAAACTACTAATTAATTTTTGTTTATGAATATAACGAAAGTAGTCAATAAGTTCAAATTTAACCCGTTCAATATTCTTCTAATGAGCTCCAAAAATGCACTAGGCCAAAAAGGGGTCCCACTTACCCCAAGTGACCCTATGTCCTTTATTTAAATTGTGGTTGAAAATTTTATGTGCTCAAAGATGCGAGACAATTGTAAAGCGCAGTCATATGTTAGAAGGTGGCTTGTGGCAAGTAGGCTTAGGCTTAAGGATTAAGATTAAGTAATCTGAAGATTTTCTTCAGAAAAAAAATCTTTAGTGATGGGCAAAATCGATAATTTTAGGTATCGAATACTTTGGTATCGAATCGAATACTTATAGGTATCGAATACTTTGGTATCGAATACTTATAGGTATCGAGTACTTTAAGGTATCGAGTACTTTTTTTCAATGTTGGGAAATGAACCTGAATGGACCATTTTTTCTAAGGTTTATCCATACTCCATCTGAAATTTAAAAAACTGAAATCGATCCATCAAAAAAGAATAATATATTGTGCAGAATAAGTGAAGTCACCACTATTTAATTTAATAATTTATAAATAACAAATATAAATTCCTTCGATTAAAGTTTAGAACATTAAAGCTTCGTTTATCTACTTACACAGGAAGTTCTTGTCTATTACCATCCATTTAGACTACAATAATATAAATTTAATTTTCAATATCTTTTACTGGTGAGTATTATTGATTTAGCAATATTTTTCGAAGAAATTCGTGTTATGAAGCATTAATGTCTTCAAAAGTAAAATAAACTAATTTTTATTCCGTGTTACTGAATAGTTTATTTTCAAACTTAAAGAATCAAAATAAAATTATATAAATTTAGTTGATTAGAATTCTACGCAGTTAAAGCCAGATAGCGGGAATACAAAATAAATAAAACATGCTTATTACTTACTCGATCGTTTTGCATTAAAATTGTAATTAATAAATATAATTTTTGAATTAAACATTTAAAATAATCCTTTTTGCCAGAAAGATTACTATGCTTAAAAACTTTTGAGTACTAAATTTAATATTAAAAACTTTTTACTTTGCTGATAATATTTTATTAAAGCAATAACATATTAAAAGACTTTTTTTGGGAATGCATAAAATCCTAAAAAAATTCATAAAAAAATATAAATGAAATTTTAAAATTTGGGTCAAGAGATGAGTTTTATAAACTTAAACCCTGTCCGAATTTTTTATACTAAATGCAATACGGATCTATCCAATAGTTATGGGAAAATTACGTCACATTTGTTTTGCACCCTCCAGATATCCTCTTATCTCTACTTTTTTTAAATGAGATATTTCTAGAAAACTTCCTTCTACGCAAGGAGATAAGAAGGATTTGGCGGGGGAAAAACCTGGCCGCGGCAAATTTCTCTCGCGGATGATTTACGACTTGGGTTTGAACGTTGCAAAATGAAAACGGAAACAGGCTGCGTTTGATCTACAGTAGGAAATTAAAGATTATTTCATTGAAAATTTAAAACGAAATATGACAATAAAGTATCGATACTTTTTTGGGTATCGAATACACTCGATACTTTCAGGTATCGAGTACTTAAGTATTTGGTATCGATACCTGCCCATCACTAGTTGTTTTGACCCTTCTTTCTGAAGAAAATCTTCAGAAACCGTAATCTTAAGATTTTTTTAAGAACGTTATCATAGGATTTTCTGCATAATAAAAGGGTCCAAATAACTGCAGTGAAAAAGTGAAGAATTTTTTAGTGGGACAGCTACATAAAAATCTAGCTGCAACGTAGTTATACAGGGTGATTCAGAAATAATCATCAATAATTGGGGGGAGGAAGAGGGGCCCTAGACAAGTATATTTTGAAAAAGGATGGTGGGGCGCAGCCTTATCGTTAAAAGCTGGGACCTAATGTAGTGCGAGCGCGTTTCAAAAAAGCCATTTTAGAAGGCCCGCGTGACGAAAAAAACGTAATAAAATGAAAAAATATATTGCATGAGGTAAAGAAGTATCCCTATTACTTATACTTATACCATGAATTCGATAGATTTTGAACCACTTTCTAAACCTTGGAGTGAGTTTCAAAAGTGCACTATTAATATTTCAGTCAAAGAATGGAATTCCCCTAATGGTATTTAGAAAAATGATGATCGGGGAAGGAATCTTCAATTATCGTAACATTGATCATTAAAACTGTTTGATCATTGAAAATTCCTTCCCCAATCATCATTTTTCTAAATACCATTAAGGGAACTCCATTGTTTGACTAAGAGATTAATATTGCACTTTTTAAAACTCACCCCACGGTTTAGCAAGTGGTCCAATTTCTATCACATTGAGGATTTAAGTAGTACGGATACTCCTGTACCTCATGCAAAAATGTTTTTCATTTTATTATGTTTTTTTCGTCACACGGGCCTTCTAAAAACGACCTTTTGAAACGCGCTCGCACTACATTAGGTCCTAGCTCTTTAACGTTAAGGCTGCGCCCCACCATCCCTATTCAAAATATGCTTGTCTAGGGCCCCTCTACCTCCCCCAATTTATTGATGATTATTTCTGAATCACCCTGTAGTGCTTTTTTGTTTAAAATTACATGTCTTTAAAAACTGTTTTTAAAATAATCAATTTTATCAGGTAATAAGTTTATTATCACAATATTTAAAGACATGTTTTGGTATAATTTCTCATTGTCATTTTCTGTGTTAGATAAAAGATGCAAAAAATAAATTCATTAATCACACATTTAAATTCGAATGAAATATAAAATAGAACATAACAAATAAATATTACCTTATAATTCTCTATATTTTCAACTGTACATTGCAGAACTGCATCTCTTCCTATGGCAACTGTCACATTTGGAACGGGTTCAAGAAATATAGGCTGCGTTGAAACAGCTGTGAAAAGAAGCAAGTTGTTATTTTTACAAGCAGTTACAAAATACAATGTAATTATAATAACATTTACAGCCATATTCAAACACACCAATGTCGATGTTAACCAGCAGTTAAAAAGAAAAAGTAGCCTATTACTGACTCTGACTGTGCACTGTGCTTGCGATGCTTTGGAGTTATTGGCGGTGTTCGAACGAACGAACAGGATAAGCAACTAATTGTGCTTCATTTTTTTCTCACCGTAGTGTATGTGTACAGGCACTTGACGCATTCGTAGTAAATTAAAGTGTCCAGGAATCGATATACAGTCGAATCCGCTTAATGTGATCACGGTTAATGTTATAAATCGGATAATATTATCGAAATCGACAGGTCCCGATCATTCTTATTTAATGTAATGTAAAATGTTTCGTTTATTTAAAGGGATCAACTACGGATCAACCCGCCGCTTAATGTTATCAAATTTTGTCCATATCCCCTAAAAAACGTCTGCTATCGGGTTTCGTTTTAAAGGTCAATTTCTACAAGTGAACATATGCAACACCTTGCTTAGAGCATCTGGGGATTCTTTTTTCTGAAACTCATGAGTAAGACTAAGAAAAAATTGCATATATTGAAAGAAAACGGTTAAAGGGGGGGCTACTCCATGCTTGTGAGAAACCATCGGCGCCTTGCAGATTTTTCTGATTAGAAATTTTAATTTCTGTTGTTTATTGGAATCCAGATTATAAAATACAGTCGAGTCCGCTTAATGTGATCGCAATTGTCCAAGACTAAACTGATAACATTATCCGATCGATAACAATAAGCGATCTCATATCAAAAAACAGCAGTGTAACTAGATAGTTTCTCTCTATATTAAAAAAAAGTTACTGTCACCGCCGCTGCCGCCGCTGCCGCTGCCGCCGCCGCCGCTGTTTCAGAAAATTTTATTTTTCAACTCTTTGAACTCTTATATCGCAAAAACTACTTGATAGAAATTTATGAAACTTGAAACGTTTGTAGAGGAATATTTGGGGCACATTCTAGAACAAAAAGCTAACTCATGTGATAATTAGTTGTGGGGTATTTTTAAGGTCAAAGTTGAAGTTTTTCTTTTTTCGCCGCGTAATCCAGTTCAGCAAAATCTATTGGCAGCAGAGCTATGATTTTTTGCAGCCTAATACTCTGAAGTATGAAGATGTGCACTACGTCGCCCTTTTTTCGAATTTCGAATTTGGTTTAGAGTAATTAATTTTTTAATTTTTGAAATTTTTGACACTTTTTCGTTTTTTTCTATCTAAAATGAAAACTAATCACGGTATCAATATGATTTTTTAAACACTTATACTCTCATTTTTTAGAAAGAGATTGGCGTTTAATTTTTTAAAAAATTCTAATTAGTTTTGGAACTATTAAGCATCAAAGTTTCATTTTTTTTCATAGTTTAGTAGGTCTTTATCAGACGTGTTTAATGTTTTTAAATTTTATATTTGCCTGTTCACTAGATTGTCGCGAGCACGGATATTTAAATTAAGTTTTGAGGTACACATTTTTGCTCTAAGTTTGCTAGCGATATAGTATAGACTTGGTTAATAATCTTTTAAAGATAATTCGATATTTTTTGAACTACTAGAGAAATAAATAATTTAGCTTTTTTGAGTGCTATTTGTGCCGACGAAAGGAAGAGGATTTTCGGGAAGTTTGTATTACTCTGATGCTAAAGATCGATTACAGATATTACAGATCGCTTCGCGATCTGTAAAGTGCTGAATAGCAGTTACGGGGGTTGGTGAGCGTAAGCGAGTAGGGGGCGGTAGCCCCCTACTTCCTTTGTTTTGATATTTTCGTGGTAATGATCCGAATTAAATTATTGAAAAGTTTGAGAGACAAAAAGTTTCGATATTAAATGATCATTAACTATACTCTGTTCATTTATGATTAGCACCTGAGACGTAATGTATTAAAAGCAGTTATTATTCTAATTATCGTCAAAAAAATTTTCTTCTGCAATGACAAGGCAACCTAAGCAGAAATAGTTAAAATACTGTAGAAACAATCGGTCACTGAAGTTGTCTGATAAGCGTTATTAAGCATTATTGAGCGTTTTTGATGCTGTTGCAGGCGCCTATTCTAAATGAACAGATTATAAGCAGACAAGTTCCAGGTTGTACTGGATAGTTGAGATGAAACAAGCGAGCCCTGCTCGCTAAGATCGCGAAGCGATCTTCAAAGAACTGCGAAGCAGTTCCGGGGGTTGGTGAGCGATAGCGAGCAGGGGGCAGAGCCCCCTAGTGCTTTAAAATCAAAATTATGTTATCGTAATAAATGTATTCAAAACTCTATTTTTACACTAGGTAAAATTTTAAGGGGAACATATAAGAGTAGTTCAGTTAATAAAATTTAAATAATCACTTACTTTGTATTTTTAAAGAAAGGTTTCTCTTTTTTTTCCACCCCATTATATCCTTCCACTCCAATAAACCATTTATTTACTACATAATCTGAATTCCAGTAGATGGGGGAAAATCAAAATCTCTTATCGGAAACACCTGCAAAGCCTGGAACTAGGTGTTTCTTTAACCAATCACAAGTATGGATTCGAACCCCCCCCCATAACCACTTTCTTTCAATATAACAGGCGGAATGTTTTATTTTTCTTTGTATTGAATTTCAGATAAAAAGAAGCGCCAGATGTTATCATGGAGCAGATGTTTACTTATAAAATTGACCTTCAACATGAAATTAGAACTCAAAAGTGGTCGTTTTAACACTAGAACGACGGGAGGGGCCATTTTGGCCCCTCGCGTAGTTTGTTGTTCAATCAATTTAGCGCTAATTAACCAAATGGCTTGACTTTTTCTGACTTTTTATTATTTGACCCTATTTAAGTAAATACTAAATCATTTTCATTTTAGTCCCATAGGAGTGGAGATATCGAACCGTATACCTAGAACGACGGGGAGGGTCCATTCTGGACTGTGAAGGGATTTTGTCAATGCGCATTTGAAAATCGTTGTTTCTGGTGATCACTGGAGCGTGAAGATCCCCCTACTTATCCTGACCTTGACCTTTAATTCCCTGTTTTCGCAGGTGTTTGGGGAGTGGTCGGAATTCCAAAAATTCTCTACCCTTATCTGTACTATAGAAATAAGAAACCTCTCTACTTTTTGTGAGACTAGAGGTCTATTACTTGTGATAGCTGTTTGAAATGGAACAATTTTAGTATTTAGAAGTGTATACTAATAATAGATTACCATAAATAATACCATTAATTATAGATTACCAAAACTTTTATTCCGAAATTGAAAGATATGCATAGGACCAGTGGCGGATCTAGGATTTGGTTTTGGGGGGGGCTAAGAATTTTCATAACCCAATTGAATCTTCTTGTTAATGGTAATACGGAAAAGGTAGTGAATTATCCTACTGAAACCACTAAAAGGGGGGTCTGGGGGTCCTCCCCCAAAAATTTTTTGGAAATTTAAGTCAAAAACCCTACTTTTTCAACTCCTTTTGGTATGCCTCATCCAAATTTCGGATATAATTTTTTGCGTTTTGACAAACTTAGTAAAATGTTAGACGTTTTGGGGGGGGCTTCAGCCCGAAAGCCCCCCCCGTAGATCCGCCACTGCATAGGACACATAAGACTTACTCAAAACGTAGTTATGAAAAATTTTTAATGGTTAGATATGCTTGATTCAGGTATAAGATATATTCTACGATTGATACTTTAAAAATTATTGAAAAATATCACATCAGTACTGTCAAACAATTAACTTCATTTTAGTAACCCCATTTTGCAGAGCGCCGTGCTAAGGCAGAGTCAATACAGGAAATCTAGTTGCACAATTAAAAAACAAATAAAAGGATAGGTAATTTAGCAAATTTACGACAGATATGTGTAAGAGAAAATTTTTAGTGTATTTCAGAATAATTTGAAAGCATTTGGGGAAAAAGCCCTCTGATGGCAATGCTTGTAATTCAATTCAGTGTTCCCAAATTTATACAAAATGTGAATGATTGAAGTCAGTTTGTAACATAATATGCGTCCATTAACTGAGCAAAAGTGTATTTTAATTCACTATATATGTATAGAATTGATATATTTACTTAAAATTCAATTATCGGAACGAAGAAAAGGAAATATAATTTCAACTTATTTCATTATCAATTTAATCGGCTATTTCCCCATTAAAAATACAAAAATTCTATAAAAACGCTAAGTTTGTCTCCACTATGTTCTAACTAAGTTATTTCAATGATATTTCTAGTTTAGGGATGTTTGAATAATGATACGAACAAAAAAATCTGCGAGGGTCATTCTGGACCTCTCCGTCCTTCTAGGTATACGGCTAAGTCCCGTCGTTCTAGTGTTAAAAGGGATATAGACAAATTTCGATAACATTAAGCGGAGTGATGATGCAAAGTTGATCACATTAAACGATGTATTTTACATTTTATTATATAGGAATGATCGGGCCCTTTCGATTTCGATAACATTATCCGATTGATAACATTAACCGTGATCAACATTAAGCGGACTCGACTGTAATGGGTTTATTGGATTGAAAGGATATAATGGAGTGCACACAAATAGATAACTTTTTATATAAGTAAATATATAAAGTAAGCGATAGTTTTATTTTTTTAATTGAACTACTCTTGTATTTTCCCCTACAAATTTTAAGTGGTCACATACATATTGTAAAATTGCTTTAAATACATTAATTACGAGTGCGTAATTTTGATTTTACAGCAAACAATATAGTTACACTGTTTGCTGCTTTTTTATATAAAATCGCTTATTGTTTTCAGTTTAATCTCCGACAATTGCGATCACATTAAGAGGATTCGACTGTATTACGAGCCGTATATCATTTAAATTTAAAAAACGAACGATCTTGACAACAGCTCCTATCGCCTAGTCGGTAGGGTGTGCGACTCACAACCTTATGTTCCCCAGATCGAATCCAGGTTGACGTCGATGTTACTTTAGACTTTTTTAATTTAGAACTTTAAACTTTTCTAGAATTCATAGCAAGAGCAGGGTTTAGTTGTAACGATTTACTGATTTTCCTGTACGTATTCAAGCCCTTTTCTCACATAAATAATTTTAACTGATTTATATTATTATATATTTATATTATTTTTTAACCTATTACACATACACTGCACTAAAGATTTTCCTCTAACAAACAGTTGTAATCAACTTTATCACACCATACCATGTTTCTAGACCAGAGTATTAATGGAAAATGATAGCTAGAGAGAATCAACGTGTATGTCATTTTTTTCTTGGATGGACCATCGGTAATCTTATAACCAATTCTAAGAAGATAGTTCCAACACAGTGTCAGCACATATAGTATGATCCAGAAATATTTTTACTGGAATTTGATTCATAGCATTCAGTATATCCACGATCTTCCCCGGGATTTCTTCTCGATAAATTGATTTATACTACTATTTATCCCTTATATTAACGCCAACATTTACTACTTTCATAAGTATTATTTATTAAGGTTCTTCATATCGTAAACTTATGTTCACGATCTTCATGGTCTTGAAGAAGAATAAAAAAACGTAAATATACATACAGGGTAATTCAAAAGTCCGTTTAGCAGCTTTTATTTGGAACCAACGTGCCCTAGGGTCACGAAAGTAAGGTCTACCCCTAGGTAAGTGACCCTAGAGAATCCATTGAGATAACTTACAGCAATCCTAGCGGCGAAATAAAAAAGTTAAAAAAATTGATTTAAAAACTAAAGGAGATAGAGCAAAAACCTCAGTGAGAGTATTGTTGCCAACGATATGAATAACACACAGAAAACACTTATGGGCAAATAGCACTTTTTCAGACCTTCCAAAAGAAAAAGTCCGCAAATTTTCAAGTTTTTTAAATTTTTTAATTAAATTTTGCCTTTATTCAACTAAAAAACCCAAAACTACACAATAACACGGAAAAAATTGTAAATTTGCAAACTTTTTTTTTCAGGTCTGAAAAAGTGCTTTTTGACATGCAAATATCTCCCCGAATATTCAAGGTATTTTCATGGAATTTTATTCTGTGGGTTCTTCCTAACTTTGGCAACAATTCTCTCATTAAGGTTTTTGCTCTATCTCCTATAGTTTTTAAATTATTATTTTTTTCTTACTTCTTTAATTCGCCGCTAGAGGCGCGAGCTGTAAGTCATCTCAATGGATTCTCCAGGGTCACTTACCTAGGGGTAGACCTTACTTGTGTGACCCTAGGAGAGGACACGTTGGTTCCAAATAAAAGCCGCGACACGAACTTTTGAAACACCCTGAATATGAAATTATGATCTCACGCATGTATAAATGAAATATATATATTCCATTAACATAATAGAAATTGATGCAGAATCCAGTTAATTCAGTCAAACTCTGTAGACATCCCAAATGCAACATAAATTAATTTTATTCAGTATGCTCTTCGAACTACTACACGCACTCGGCAAGCAGTTTCGCAGCCCCCAAATCACAGAAAATGATCAAAATTGCCATATAGGTCCCAGAAGTGAATCGGATTCACAGTCTAGTAAATCAAAGCTTGGCCTAAGGCGATGGGTATGTAGATTTACTTGGGTTTTGAATAGCTTTCTGGAAGCAATGCGGTATTGTAAGCAGTGTGTATCTATCAAATAATGGTCAGGTATCATGTAAACGTGCATATTTCATAGCATTGGATGTATGTAGGAATTTCCCCGATCAACTTGAAGGAAATCGATCGAATATTTTATAAATTTTTCAATAAATTTTGAAGTGGTGTGTAAAAGTTACCCACCGTTTTAATGAAAATGTAGTAAAAATAAACTTACTGGAATTTAAAATTTTAACTTGATAAATGAAATAATAAGGATAAAATATCATTATATTAGACAAATTTGATAAATTTTCATGGATAAAATGCTAGTGTTTCTTATCACCACATAGTTTTGTTTAAATGGGGTAATAAGAAACAGGGCACTTTTAAGAATGATCCACAACCCCAAATAGAAGAATAAAAAGTCAATTACATAGCGCTTTTAATCTCCTAAAAAGTTAATAGTTCGAAATAGTTGAAAAGGCATGACTTAACGTTTATGATTTTGCTCGTGGCATCACCTTCAGATGGGAATTTTTCACTGAAATAAATATTTTAAAATGATAAAATTTTTATGGAATATTAAGTATGTCTTAAAGATATTCTGTGATTTTTTTTCAGATTTTAAGGCCCGCACACAAAACGGCAAATTAAAATGTTTCATATTACCCCATTCTCTCCTACTGAATTTTTCGATTCACATAAAAGTTCACTTATGTACACATTCTTCATATTTGTTAAAAAGGCTTAAATATTCATGCAAATATAGTAAACCTCATCATACAAGAAAAAATACTTTCAAAAGGAAAAACCTTTTTAAACACGCTTTAGTATCCTCGAAGGCCATCAGTCATCAAAACTCAAGCTGTATCCAGGCCCTTACCCCACTTGTCAGTCATTATTTCACCATACAAAACGCATTATGAACCCCATACAAACCTCATGGCGAACACATTAATAAAAGCAGGTTACGTGCATTTTGCGGAATCCAAATCGAAAACACAGATTATTTTTTCCCTCCACTTACCAAATAACGCATTAAGGGGAAAAGGGAATAAACCGACCGCGCGCGCGCCCCATTCATATTCGAGTCGAACCAATTTGTCGACTTTGGCTTCGGTCGGAGATGTGATCTGATTTCCTTTCCCGTCTTCCGTATTTTTCTTTTAACGTCTACGAGAGAGGAGGACCTCGGAAATCCAACGTTTATCAGGAAGTTGGCAAACTTCCGAAGGAGTTTCCGGGGGAGTGATATTATTTGAGGGATTTATTCCCCCCAAAAGTACCATAAAAGATAAGGAAGTCGAAATCCTTCAATACTGACATGTGCGGAATTTTTCATTGGGGTGGAATATTGCTGTCAAATACATTTTTCGACGATCCGTCTCAGACGGACAGGATCTTGTTATATTTTAGTATACAACAAAGCTGATTTTTTTTCTCGACATATCAGGTGGTAAGAACCCAGAGCCGAGGATTATAAAACGTATTTTTTTATTTTTAGGGATTTTTGAGTTTATTTCATGAACATTTTTGTAACGATGTCATTTCGAGAAGAAAGTAATGGCGATAGAACATCGAAAATAAGTTTACTTATCGAAAATCTTTTTAAAGAGAAAATCGGTTTTTTAAATTAAAAGTGTGAGTAAATGTTTGCACTGAGACTATAAAAAATAGCATTTTTGAATGAAAATATCATCTATCGTGTAAAATGTAAGCGCGTTATTCAATTATAATGTTGATTCATCGGGTGATAGGAAATTTTTTAAAAAATGATTTTATAAAAGCTTATTACTGTAAGTTTATGAGCATGATCCATTGTATTACGTTTTTGTGTGTTTTTACCCACTATTTTAAATCTTGGGATGTTACATATTTCAACAGGAAAAGATTTCATTAAAATTCGCTATATTGTTTTCATAAGTTTGATATCTTATCAGAATGTTAAAAACGTGATGTGTATTTTTCAGATTGATAAAATACGGGATATGTACTTTTTATTCTAATATTTTAACCAATTTCAAATTTTGATAGCATATTTCCTTTGTAAATAACAATTTTTACTTTTAAATAACACATCACTCTAATATTATAATTATCTAATATTATTGAATGTTTGGAAAGATGTTTGTAACTTATTCGTTTTGCAATATATGTAACTATGCAACAAAACTATAAAACATAAGAATAAAGAATAAATAAGAAACCTTTTTTTACTCTTAAGTAGCGAAAGATTCAGTTTCATTATCAAAAAGCTTTTATAAAATCAGATTATGTGTAACATGAAAATATGTTTATATTTACTAATAATTAAGGTTTTTAGGTGTACCTACATAATATCTTAACTTCAAAAAGTCTCAATTTTCGCCTCATATATACTAAAATTTTAATTTGTTTCACAGTAGAATGAAAGTATATCTAGAAAAAGATGGAACAATATTTTATCAAGGACTAATGGCATGCATTTCCTTTAAAAGTTCCATCAAAACCTTTAAAAACAAGTTGCTGTCAAGTATTACATTTGTTAAGTAAATATTGAGATTTTTCGTTAAACTGATTAAAAAAACTACAAACTTTACTATGATTGATGAAAACTTCCACGACCTGAAGAGTAATTTATTTCATTTTCCGGGATAGATGGCCGTGTTTGATGAATGGAATTTCCAAACGTTTCGCTCTCTGCTTCGGAGAGCATCCTCAGTGGCAAAAAATCAACTGATAAAAATTGAAAATAAAAACAAATACCAAACAATTACAGCGTGAATGCTAACGTGGAATGAAAGTGAGATCAGATACTAATACTATTGTTGTGCTGGCTTTATCCCGCATTTCTTGAGTGCCGGGTGCCATTCCGAGTGTCTGGCACCCGGCACTCAAGAAATGCGGGATAAAGCCAGCACAACAATAGTATTAGTATCTGATCTCACTTTCATTCCACGTTAGCATTCACGCTGTAATTGTTTGGTATTTGTTTTTATTTTCAATTTTTATCAGTTGATTTTTTGCCACTGAGGATGCTCTCCGAAGCAGAGAGCGAAACGTTTGGAAATTCCATTCATCAAACACGGCCATCTATCCCGGAAAATGAAATAAATTTACTATGATTCATTGATTTTTGAGGTTTTGATTTGCATGCTCTTTATTATGAATTACAAACGCTAACCACTTGTCTGAAAGTTTGTTATTTTAGATTGCAACACATTTGAATGTACACAAAATACATTAAATTCAGATACCGTAAAACAGGTGAATCGGATCCCTTTTGAAAAAAGTTTTTTTAAATCATCATAGCTCCGGTTGCGTAAAAGTTATAGAATCAAGATGGAAAGACTTTAGACATTTTTTAGATGCTTAAAAGGTCATTTAAAAATTTTTACGATCATACCTTGGGTTTATCAGGACTTTGAAGTTGAACAGAAAAAAAAGTGACACAATGTTGGATGTCAAAACTTTGTTCATTAAAGAAAAAAAATAACTTTTTTTCCCAATTTTCACTATCTCCCGTGTGCCCCCAGTTCTTGCAAAGACTTCTGCGCAATTAGAAATTTTAAAAATAGTATGTACGATTTACAATGATTTTTTGTGAAACAAGTGCTTCCCGACAACTGATGCGGGTGAATCGGATGAGTCATAAAAATGCTTGATTTTCTACCTTTAGTTTTTATGGTTCTATTGGTTATTATCAACCCCATAAGTCATGAATCGATATAATAGGGGTCATGCAGTAGCATAAATCCCCACATTAATATCTTTTGGTAATTTACTTTGAATTTTGTATAAGAAAAACATCATTCTTATTATATATGTATTTTATGAAAAATTAAGAAAGGTTCATTAATTTTTACAATTTATTCATTTTACCTTATTAGACTATTTAAGAACTAATTTTAGGGTCCTTTTTCACTTAAAGAAAGTGCATTTTTTCGAGAAAAACGGGCAGTGATCCGATTCACCCTGCATTAAGGGTAAATCGGATCACGACACTTAAAATTATGTATAAAAACAACAATTCAAGGTAATTGAATTTTTCAAAGGGTTCTAAAAGTATCGAAAAGTACTCGGCATATTCTTTTAAAGCATTCCAAGATCTTTATTAAAAATTTTTGCAGCAGTTCAAAGTTCAAGAGTGGTCCGATTCACCCTTTTTACGGCACTTTCTTCTATATGTTAATGTAAGTAATTCGCATAGTTACACAATCTACATCATAAATTAGAACGCTTTTTCAACGCATTTATTTTATGAATATATTTAAAATGTTCAACCATTTGAGCCACTAAAATTAGCCATTGAATCCTAATAAAGAGTAATTTTGACAGTCAGGTCTGAAAAGGTTGAAAATATGAATCTTCAGAAATAATAGTGGAAAATATATATAAAAAAAGTTAAGACTTCAGTGGGAAACGTTTTAAACCAAAAAGAGAATTAAAAAAACTCTCAACCCCCTGTCAAACTACAGCCACCCCAACACAAACTTTTCAGACATATATCTCATTCCCTTTCTATTATCGCTTCGCACAAAAGATACAGAGGAGACAAGTTTGTAAAAAAAAAGAATTTCTCTTAAAAAGTAAGACCTGTGAAATCAATCCTTTACTTCAACATCTAACATCATGTATTGTTCCCCTCACAACAATAGATACTCAACAAGCATTCTGATATTACAGATATTGATTTGTGTGTGAAACGGAACTTGCCAAATAAAATAATTCTGCTCGCTTGCGAAACATTTAATGAGGGTCAACACAGGCGGGATCTGGTTTTTTGTTTGTCTTTTCATTTGTGTTTGACTTGTACTAACAACTGGTGAGGGGGCAGATTTTATAGAAAGTCTTTACCATCTATTTCTCCTGATGGGAGATATTTTCGCTGAGTAAACTTTCGAAACCCTTGAACGAATGTTTAAGATTCGTAAAGGATGTTTTCCTTGCCTTAATTTCGTCTGAATGTAAGGGTTTTCTAAGAATCGTGTTTAAAGGCATTCTGTGAAAGAAATTCATTGGAGTTATATATCAGTCATCACAGTTTTCTTCAATCCATCACTAAAACTACAGATAAGAGGTAAAGGGGGAAGGATGTAAAAGACTAAAGGGAAATTTAACCATTGGAATATATTAGGGATATTATCATTTATGGAAATTTCTAAATAATTAGAATAGTTTACATAGAGAAATTTTTAAGTATACAAAGTGGTAAAAATGCTCAGACCTTCATTTTTATCTCCATTGTTATTCCAAACGCAATTAAAATTTGTTTTCTTAATTGTTTGTTTGCATAATTAAATGACTATATTTAACTATGAAAGTGAAAACTCCTAAATCTTAGCTACAAAACTTGCATTTAACTTTTTTAAGCGTTTGAATTTGATTAAAACTATGTACACATAAATTCCAACAATCCACAGCATTCTTTTAAAACTGGCAGTGTAAAACCTAATTTTAGTTGTTCCAAATAGCACCACCCAACCATGCACTCTAATACGAAGCTACTTGCATATCATTTGACTTCAGTTTTAGAATGTTATATTCAGCAGAACCTGTGCAAAGCTTTTTCTAGTTTCATGGATATTTGAACTTAACCTTTTACAGGCCAATGTTCCCAATTGGGAACATCGTGTTTGAAAATTCATAAAAAAATAGCTACTATCAGCATACTGTTGAAAATTTTACCATGTACAGTTGAAAGATGACTTGATTTTTTTAAATTCAAACGAAGATTCTATCCTTATAAGAAAAAAATACAAAAAATCTTAAAATAGGCCATTTTTACGCTTTTTGATAGAGGTACACAAAATAATTCATGAAAAATCGAAATATTGTCCTAAGTTTCCAAATTTGGTAAGAATATTGGCAAAGACTTACCTTAAATAGATATCCTCAGTATTATTAATAACTATTAAAAACACGCTTGTGGTAACTTGCGAAACATGCATGTTCCCAATTGGGAACATTGGCCTGTCGCCGCTATTCACGGGAAACCGACTTTGCAGTATGGCGTTGTGTTATAGAACTCAGTAGAACGGGAGTATTTCTTTTTCGTAAAGAATAAAAAGGTTATATAATTGCTTAAAGGGGAATCCCCTTTCAGAAAAGAAATAGCTGGTTTGTTTTTGGTTTTGATTGTATACTTTTTTTCGTTTGAATCTACGATTTTGTTCAGAGAAATGATGAATGTGTATAAACATTGAATAAGTCGGCGGCTTCCAAAGTTCATAACTTATCGCAGAGAGTTTATGCTTGTAAAAAAGAAAGGTTAGTAGATTCACATGTCTGGTATTGTGTTATTTATTACACATAAGAAATAAATTTTGGAAATATGGGACCCTAAATGCGTTTTGCATAAGAAAGTAAGGATACAATGTTTCATGTTTTATTTAGTAATGACAGTGAAATTTTCTTATAAATGTATTAATGTTACATTCAAAAACCAATCAATTAATTTATTACTCAAATTTTTAATCATTATTTTTGTACAATTTATTAAAATCCATTTAAAATCATATTTATAAATGTACAAAAATTTCAATATTTTTCTTGTGTAATAAAATTACTTGGCTTTTGAAGATAAGAAAATTAAAATTAGTTAATCCCTCTTATATATTTTAGTTGTTTTAGATAGTATCTGGAATTTTACATTGTATTTTTAAGTCTAGAGTATAAAATTTACTTACATAATGATATAAAATTTTGGTATTTTGCATGAAATTGCCATTAAATTGTTTAAAATTTCTGAAATTTCTATAAAATTACAGCTTAAACACAAAGATAAACTATAATTAAGGTTGATTTTGTTAGTTATTCCACAAGATTTGGGTTTTATTTGATTTGTTTATCATTTGAGTCTATGCGCGCTTCCCCGGTCGAAGTATAGTCGGAAGTGGCCAATGTTCCCAATTGGGAACATGGTGAAAATCACACTTGAAAATTTTTTACCGCCTTCATATTAATAATTTCTCTTAATTGAACCATTAGAAGGTATTTTATGTAAAAAAATTAATTAAAATATACCTGGATCTTAATTCGGCCTGTAAAAGGTTAAGGCATTTTTCATTATTTAAAATTTAAGGAAGGATTAAATTAAAAGAAATATATTGTTAAAAAAAATACTTACTGAAAACACAATAGTGTTTAGAAAAAAGGCATGCAACTCTCTTACACCGTATGTTCAAAATGCATTATAGGAAAAACATCTCATATTTACCGAAAAAAAATGATAGGAACCCATAATACATTGTTAAAACTTCTTTACATTCAGAACACAAAAGGAAAGAAAATGAATATAAGTATATAAATACATAAAATATTTCAACAAAAAATTATGCTTTCGTCACTTTTGACATAGCATACTTTTACTAAAAATAGCTCGTCGGGGCAAAAACCTAAAAGTCGCGATATTTCCAGAGAACACCGAAAAAAAAAAGGAAAAAGTCAAATAATAAATTCCTTAATTTATAACCCATCGCAATAACATACTTATTTTTAGATCGCCGCCAAATAAAATATATCGGCACTTAGGCTCCCGGCAAACTGCGTGTGTTATCTTTGAATAAAAATGCGTCGTATCAATTTTACAAGACTCAATGGCCAGCCCTAAAATAAAGCACTGGCCATTTTCACTTTGCTCGTCGCTGGGAAGAAATCCACTTCCCTGGATGTCAAAAATAAAATCTATTACTTTTAACGGAAATCGAAGAGATTGTTTCTGGTTTGCTTGATAACGGTAATCCCTTACTTCCTCTCACTCCCTTTCTCTCCTTTCTTATCTCGACGTTTTCTTCCTTCTTTTTCCCCTCGTCTCGGGGAAAAAGACTATCATTTTTGCCGAAATTGCGAAAGAGCTTTTTCCCTACCCAGACGCACATAGATCAGCCATCACATCGGAGTGTAGTAGGGAATATGATGTAATCACGGGGAATTATAATGGGGAGACGGATGGTTTTAAGAAGCGTTTTGTGTAATGAGGTGTCATTTGAGCAGTGCTCGGGGTGTTTATGTTTATCGGGATGCTGTGAGAGCGTTATGATGCCTGTGACAACGATCACTATGAGCATCATATTAAGTGATACGATAAATTTGTTGTATTCAAAATACGGAAAGCAAAACATAACTACGTTGTGATGTAACTAATTCCTTACATGCAATAATTAGAAGGCACTGTCTGACAACTCAACTCTAATGAATTTCGTTATTAAAATCTATATAACTGTCTAGCTCCTTGAAAGTAACAACTCAACTCTAACAAATTTCATTAATACTTTAGCATGGGTCAACTTTCATGGATTTAGACACTATATAATATATAATAAGATTAATTCAAAATGCCATATGCTTTACTTCCTTATTTCTAAAGATGCCAAAAGAGTATACCGACAGCATGTTGTTTTGTCACACTATTGATACTTATGAATTTAAAGTAGTTTTAACATAATAAATTTCAGATAAAATTGGTATTATACAATTGCGTTTGTCTCTTTATATTGAAGAAAGAAATATACTCCTTTATTATAGTTTAAATTTCATGTACATGGTATTTTGAAATATGTGTCATGTATTTAGATTTGACTAAAAAATTGTATTTGAGGGAAAATTTATAGTTGATTATAGAAAAACCATAGTATAGATCGTAGAAACGAAATAAGAAGTCAAAATACAATTTAAAACTTAAAGGGTGTAAAACACAGAAGAACAGGAAAGTTTTATGAAAAAATATTTTTAATATTCAAAAAGTATTCTCTGAAATGAAGTTTCTTGGTATAGTCCACTGAAAATAGAGTTGAACCTCAAACAAATTGCAATAAAAGGTTTCTCAACGGTTTTCACTTAGAAATGACCTCAATAATAACATACTAAAAATCGGCCAAAATCGGCCCGCCGGAAGTTTAATTTTTCAAATTTTTAAAAAATGGCCAAAAAAATTTTTTAAAGAAACCAAAACAATAATATAGACATGTGATACATGTTTATAAGTTATTTTTGAGTTCTGAAACCAAATATTGCATTTAGTTTTGAAAAAAATTTGAAATTTCAATTTTTAAAATTAATTTGAATAATTAGCTATATGAAAAAATTAAAACCCCCCTAAAAACCTAACAAAAACATCAAAAGAGATAAATCCAACGGTTTTCATTTAAAAATGACCTAAATATTAACATACTGAAATTTAAAAATTTTACGAGTTAAAGAAGTTACATTTTTTTCAAATTTCCATTTTTTTGCGAAAAATGCATTTTTTTCAAATTCGTGCCAAAAACTTTAGAGGCGTTTGAAAAGGTCATTTTTCGGTGGATATTGTCCACAGATAGTTATATAATTGAAAACCGGTTGAATTGACCTTCAATGAATTAGTTAATTATTTTATTTAAAATTTTGAAATTGGTAAAATGTCGTAAAAAGTGAAAAAAAGGTAATACTTTGGCATATTTACATCAGAATTTAAAATAATTAACTTATACCAAAAATGTGTTAGAAGGATCAGTATTTAAAATGTTTTTCCCTGGAAACCGTTCACAAAAACCTTTTTTTTTTTAGAGTAGAGGGATACTTTTGTTTACATTAAATAAACATTACATATATTCATCATAATATGTACGCATTTTCAACTGGTTAAGTAGGCACCTTATGATATCTAATAAGGATAATTTTTAAGCATCAATTTGAAGAAAATAATAGCAGTTCTAGTACCATAATTCGCAAAGTTTTCCTGGCATCGTACAATTCTTGAATGCAAAACACAACGAAAATATCATATATGAGCGCAATAATATAGACGTAACTAAAAACAGATTTATGACATTTGATCTTAGTAGTTACCAGTTTTATAAGACATGCCAAACACACAAGTTTTTTTACAGACACCATTCCCAAAACATATCAAGTTAATCCACAAAAAATAAAAAAAACCAACAGCAATTACCAAAGTTTTTAGCGATCCCCCACCAATTTGCATTCTGCATACAAAAAATTCAATAATTCAATCCCAACAGAAACCAACCGAGTGAAGCCTTCAATAATGCATGAATTTTAACACCCTTATCCATGAAGAAATCCCACTGATCTAACTATTTTGATTAAAAATGGCAGTGGCGCAGTTGGCGACCGTATTTGCATAGGCTCAAAAAACCATAACATATTCATTCGGTATCGCCTACTTTTTGCGCTCTTGTCCGTGAAAATAAACGCAAATACGTCGCCGAGACATTTTTTTTTGTTTTATATGATAAACGCGTCTCTCTTCGCTAAGGCGACCTTACGTATGTAAAGATAACAAATCCTTTTGGAAAAGAATTTTAAATTTCGATTCTTAGTTTTTTTCTAGCCCAGTCGTCGAATATAACGCGATTCAGCATTCCAAGGGAGGTTCGATCCTGAGGATTTTTAGATTATAAGATATTTCAAGCCATATTTTGAATCTGCTTATGCATGTTATGGGCCTCACCGTTCAATACGCGGAAATTCAATTTGCGCGTTTCTGTATTTTTGCTCCGGTGGAGAATTTCGCCGTATGCCGCCAGCAGGAATTTCTTGAGTATTTTTTGGACACTTCAGTTAGCGATTGTCTAAGAGGGCGAATTTTCGACCACTCTTGGGAGGTAGGATGAGATTTTGCAACGCGCCCTCGTGAAACGTGAAGGTGAGAATTTCCGTGAAATGATAATCCCATAACGGACCGCTGTCCTATTTATAGGACAGTTGAATTAAATGTGAATAAAAAAAGTTTCGATTGTGATACTAATATAAAAGTTGTTGAAAATGATTATAAAGAGACTAAATTTAATAAATATCTGAGAAAACATTGAACTTTTTAAATAAAAGTTATTAAAAAATTAGTTTAAATTTGACCTTAAAAATGTCATAATTTTAACTCGATAAAAAAGAATAAAAATCTGATTTTTTCTTAAGCAAACATATTAAATTTTTAAGTAGAGTTTTTGTTTAGTCCAAAACATTAAAAGTATCCATGAAAAAAGTTAATAGAACAGGTATTTCACACGTGTTTTCTAACTGTCCTATAAATAGGACAACGGTCCGATACCTACTTTTTTTTCAATTCAGTCTAAGATGGCATTTCGCTTGGGAAACACTCCTTTTTGTGGAAAACACTCTTCGCGTGGGAAAATTTTACAACTGTCAATTTTATAATCTCGATATCTGGTTGGGGGGTGTGATTTGGGGGTTCCTCTCACACTTCCCACAGAGACGGGGGCTTTCTTTCGTTCACTAATTGGCCCTACAAAGAAACCGCCGGGACCATAAAACTATTTGTTGTAAATCTCTATTCTCACCCTATAGGGGGTAAGAGGGCAATAAAAGGGTGGAATGTTCTAGAATTCCTTTGAATTACTCTCCTTTACCGATCATGTTCTTGTGTGTATGCTATTACACATGAGTGTTGTTTTCTATTAGTTTAGTTCTATTAGCTTATATGCTTTGTAGTTGTAAGTTTAGCTGGATATTTTATGCATAAAAATGGCTAGAAAATTTCGAACTGCCGAAGAAATTTTGTAATATACAGGGATGAGATTGACAAGAAAGCAAAAAGTCGGAAAAATTGCGTGAACGACATTTTCAAAAGTGTTTTCCAATATATTTTAGATAGAATTTGCATTTTAATGAACTTAATGTAAAAAATATTTGAAAAATAGAGTTCCAAGTATCAAAAGGGGGGTTTGGGGGGTATTTCCCCAGAAAATTTTTGGAAATTTGATCCTAAAATTCAAGGTTTTAGCTTATTTTCAACACCTTGTCTAAATTTTTTGCAGTGAAAAATTTGTGGAAAAAATCTGAAAATCCTCAGAAAAATGGGAAAAAGTCAGAAAATCCGACAAAAATCGGAAGAATCTCATGCCTGAATATATTAATTCTTTATCTGATGAAGAACTTGATGATCCTGAAATTATTATTATCCCAACGGAACCAGACTCGGTCAGTGGCGAAGAAGAAATAGACGATTCTATCATAAAATCCAATATAGTAGAGACATGTGATGATCCTGAAGTTCGAGATTGTGCTGGAAAATTAGAGATTTTACATATAAAAAACCCTCAATAATATCATTGAGGAAACAAACCGCAACCGCGATTGAGGAACAAAACCCTTTTTGTAACCTAAGTACACTAACTTATGCAACTTTTAGTAGTGTATTGGACCGTTGTCCTATTTATAGGACAGTCCATATCTCAGAAAAAAATAATTTTTTTAAAAAAATTTCTTTTTTGTATGTTAAAGTAGCTTATAATGATCATGTTTTTTGAAATTTACGTTTTTCCTATGATTTTTTCTATGAGTGGTTCAATATGGGTTAAATGGATAAATTTTGACATTGTATATGGTATGAGTGAAATTCACTATTTTAGTAGATTGGAGACGGGGGAAAATAAGTGATTTAGGAGTCGCTATGAGAGTAAGGTTTACTTAATTAGTTTTCTACAAATGGGTGTTAAAGATAAGACTTTGAAATATTTTAAAGTCTAAAAATAGGATGGGGTAACTTTTTTTGTTATAATAATTTACAAAGTACTTTCTAAAAAGGAGAAATTCTGAAAAAGGTAAAGGTTGTGGTTTATTTAAGGGTTATCTTCGACGAAAAACAGACTTAACAAATCTGGTAAGAAGTTCTTGGAGTTATTTTCATGTTTAAAAGTGTAGATCCATGTTACAAGTTTTAGGTTATATGGGATATGCGAATTGAATAAAGATTTATCGATGTTGAGATGAGAAGAAATCGAAAAAAGAAGGAGTAATGTTTTACTTTTGAAGAAAAATATTGAAATAAAAATGTAATTTGAAAAACGAAACGAAATTTGATCATAAGTTAATTTTTTTTTAAATTGCAATATTAAACTACAATGCTCAGAAGGGTTCTTGTTTTGGTGCATGATGTTACTTCTGTCTTCGGCACTACACACTTGTACGAAAGAGTATTCGGTATTGTTTATATCCTTTCCATTCGGTGAAGATTCGGTGATTTTCGGTCCGGTGAAGATTCGGGCGAAAGCAGAACTTACGTCACGGCCACACCTCTAATTCAAGCGAGGGTAATTTTTTAAAATTGATTAAAAAAACTAATGATCAAAAATCTAAAAAAATTGAAGAAATGCGTTTTCTATCAATGTTTTCCAATATAGTGGAAATCTTGAATTTCCACAAGCGTTCTAATCCCTATTTAGTATAAATAAAACTTGACGGCATCTGAGAACACCTACATAAAATGACTCCAAAAAACTAAAATTTTCTCAATACTCATTAAATTTTTAACTGTTTCCCAACACAGAACAGATCCTACACAAAACAAGAGTAATTACATTATTATAGCACATAATTTGAAATCTTGAAAGAATAAGAACTCCCACACGATCACCTGAATACACTTTAAGGATACCGTTTTTTATCCTTAGTATCCGAGTGCAATTTAGAAGAACCGAAAGCCATAAATTTTCAAAGCAGTTGATTCTGGCAGACAATTTTTCTTTAATTTTCGCACATCGTGCTCTGTGAAAGAAAAAAACACCACTTTTTCCTCGAAGATAACTAGATAATCCATCTTATAAAATAGCGTTAAACGTTGTGGTTTAACAGTAATAAACTGTACAAAAAAGCTTCACAATTTCGGATCACGTATAGAGGACGAGTTTTACTCCGTAATGAAGTTAGAACCCCAACTTAAAGAGTATAACAAACTTTTCTTCAAAGGGGTCCTACTGCTATTTTTCTTAACTTTTCTCAATGTTATCTGCGAGATTTCTTTTTTGTTCTCTTTTTCTCCTGCGTCCTCCTTTCTTCGCTAAATTCGCGGTCCGTCTCATGGTGTGAACAAGTCTCCTGGTTTTCCGGTGGAAACCGAGTTTTTTATTCTTGCTCAGTCCTCCTCGTTCACTTCCTTTCGCAAGTGGAGGGAGGAGACTGTTTAAGAATTCTCCACGTTAAACAACGAATCGCATGTGGTTTTACACTTTGAGGAATTATTTTTTTTTTGCGAGGGAGAAAGTTACGTGTTTTATTTGATGGGGTTGCGATAAATCGCTCTTCGGCGATAAATCGCTCTTCGATTTGAATCATAATACTTCTTTAACCCTTTTTCTACTGCATTATGATTTTCTGCAATTTTTTTTTCGTGCAAATACTTGAGACCCTAAATTAAAAACCAAGGGATATACATAAATAAAATAATCATTATCGTAAAATTGAATCTGATAGAGGTAATTAATTAAATTGATACTTTTGAGTACCGTCAGTACACTGAGTTCTAAAATAGTATCAGAATACAAAAAAACATGACTTTTTTTATCGCATTTTGAAGTCCTTAAAATAGCACACTTTCCTTTTGACTATCTACTGCTGGACCAACGATAGTAAAAGGGTCACGTGATTTTGACAGACTCGGAGGGGAGAAAGGAAGAAGTTGAGGGTCGGTTGATCTAAAGAGGAAGATACATTTACTCCCTCTAACCTTAGTTAGACCCTCTATATACATAAAAAATCAGTATATTTTAAATAAAATGAAAAATACTAAAACAAAAAATCACGTGACCCTTTTACTATCGTTGGCTAAGCAGTACTTTTGCAGGAAGAACAAGGACAATCATGGGAATCCCATCAAAATGGCAGAACATAGCACAGCTTCAAATCAATCTATTCCCGCAATCTAATTCGCATTTACCGCTAAAATTATCATCATAGATCCCGTGCCGTATTTTATCTTGGAAAAGGAAAACTGAAAGAGTGTTCCTACAAAGTATTGTTAGTATATTCATAACGATGGTTATTCTATGTATTTTTAAAGTTGGTGGAACTTGTACTGTCAGTAGATGAAAGGGATAAGACGAAAATAAGGAGAACCGAGTGAGATAACTGTATGTTGTTATGGAGCAAAAAACCACTAATGCAAAACTTAAAGTTCGAACGAAATAAATGAATTTATTTTTATTTATTTGTTTTTATTCATTAAAATATTGGGTTATTTAGGGTAAGTGGGTCCTCCCCCTCAAACTAATACATGTAAAGGACATATCACATTTACTCGCATTAATCATGTTACCTTTTGTCACATTGAGGGGTTTTGTATATATTTGAGATACGTTTCTTTTTTTTTTAAATTTATCGAACTAATATGAAATATATTTTCAGAATTGTTCCTTTATCAAGTAAGACCAACTTACCCCTTCTTAAGTTTCGCTTGCTTTCAATCCAAATGAATAGTGGTTGGCTCACTTACTCCTCCTTATTCTAAAACTTCCTATTCTATTCTAAAACCTTATTATATTGGGTAAGTGGAAAGCCCATCTGGTTTAAAAAAATACCAGTTAGAAATACATAATGTATTATCTTAGAAAATAATATACATTTTTGTGTAAATATAGTCTTGAATGTAGGTATGTCTATGAGTTTAAATTTACCCACTTCAAAATTTTGAAAAGGCTTAAAAATGTAGTGTTCCAAAAAGAGTTTCCACTTACCCCAACTCTCCAACCAACCCTATGCATCTACTTTTATAAAATTTCAGTTAAAGTATATGGCGTAAATGATATAAACTGAAATATTTATTTCATTTTCCGGGATGGATGACCGTGTTGGTTGGAATTTGACTCCAAACGTTTTGCCCTTCCGAGGGGATCTTGAGTGTCGAAAATATCAACTCCTAAAATGTTTTGAAAATACATTACAAATAACAAACAATTATTACAGCATGAATGCTCCAAATAGGAACGTAGTATGAATATGAGATAATATACTAATCGCACTATTGTTGTGATTGCTTTATTCGGAATTTCTTAAGAGCCGGGTGCCAGACGCTCGGTATGGAAACATCCTCATCTTTCCTATTGAAAATATTTTTGTATTGAAAATTTATATTTCTTATCTTATTATTCTAGCAGTCTACTTTTCGCCACTAAAGATGCCCTCCGAAGAAGAGAGTAAAGAGTCTGGAATTAAATTCCAACCAACACGATCCTCCATCCCGGAATATGGAATAAATAGTTACTCTTCAGGTCGTGGAAACTTTTATAAATTTATAAACTGAAATAGTTTATTGAACTGAGTATGAATACCAAGCTGTATTGAAGGATCGCACTTATTTATTATTTTTCTTTTCTGTAAATAAAGTAATATATTTAAAACTACATGGTGGTATTTATTAGCCTCTGAAAGTATATGTCTAAAGTAAAATTATCTGTTAAATTTATCTCCACAGAAATATGAACAACCTATTAGTTTCATATTTAACCTTTTACCTGCCGAAGTTCCCAAACAGGAACATCACTTTAGGGAATTTTTTCACCACTTAATTTTTCATGCAGGGTATTGATAATTGGAATTAAGCAACCCAAAGATATGAAGTTATTTTACATGCAAAAGTTTTTTAAGAGCAATTTAGTCCTTTTTTTAGAATTATCAAAATTACAGATTTTTGGATCTTGCAAAAGTTCGTATATGATTTTTCCTTTAAAATAAAAATATTTATGGATAAAGTTCACTAGACTTTTACATTTACTCATTTACTAGATATTTTATTATAATAATGAATAAACATCAACAATCAGATTCTAGATGCATTTCGTGAAGGATCTTGTGACGTCAAATTTGATTGTTAAGCGTTAGCGATTGCATCATTTGTTTACGACTTTTGAAACTCCTTTTTCTTCTATATCTCGGTAAACAAATTTTCGAGGAAAATTTTGATTGCTGATTTCAATTTGCCACACCTATATTGTATTAATATAGCCCAAAACTAAAAATTTAAAAAAATATGAAACCGATGAGAAGGTAAACTACAATCATTTAAGTGAAAAAAATTTTATTTTGAATTGTAAAGTATTTTACAACTGTAGCTAAAGATGATATAAAGAAATAATGTAGATAAGGAATTTAAGAAATGAAAGTATTATTTCTTAAGAGCAAGTTATAAAAAGTAAAATTAAGCTTTAAACATCTAAATAAATATGAGTAATTCCTTTACCAAATTTGGAACATATATTTAATAAACATTTTGTGAATTTGCGCTGATGATAGCCTGCCGCACGTCATCTGTTCTAAATAAGTTGTTTTTATTAATTTAAAGGTTAAGCAACATTAGTTTGCCTTGAGACAGGACAATCCAAAAGTCATACATTTCAAAAGCATACTCCAAAATTAGGATCGCTTCAGTTGGCTGAAGTTAATTACTTGAAATTTATAGTATAAGGATCGGTTGCCAAAAGACTGCAGTTATTCCAGCAGTCATGTTGGAACAAGGAAAATAAAACAAAGGGCCATCATGTATTAAATCAGATATTAAATCACTTTGATTACTGTTCAGTGTAAATTATACAACAACACTTAGTTCTGAATGTGATAACAAAACCTTCCGAATCCATTTGCAATTTCGATAACGAACGATAGTTCGGAACACAGTAAAACAAATTCAATTCTTCTTATTCTATTCTAATACCTCTGGCGATGCATGTGGTTATATCTTCCCTTCCCAAGTTCAAGCAAAACAACTCTTTTAAAATCAATATTCTTTATTGATGTAAACGATTCTCTGCTTCACTCAGATAAAATACAAAATCAAAGTTCTAATTCTAAACAAAGTCAAACAAAAAGATCTTATATTACATCAGGTATAAGTTAAAAATACAGTTAAACTGAAATTAAACCTGATCAAAAATTAAAGTTGCAATTCAGTTAAATTATACAAAAATGTTCGATTCCGCAACATCCTCCGCCCCGAAGGAACGCGTTGACGTTCCTTCACCCTGAGACAGCTCCATAGGGTAAAGATGTTGAACTGCTCTTCTGATGATACCTCCGCCAGGAATCCTTAAGGTGCATGCTCGCACCTTTCCATCTCGTCCTTCGTGAATTTCGGTTACCATCCCCATCTTCCATAGCAACCTCGGATGTTTATCTTCGTAAATCCAAACTAGTGATCCATTGTTTATTGGCGTCGCGTTTTCGACTCCTTTTCCTAAATTCGCTGATCTCAACTCCAAGAGGTAGGCTTTCTTCCAGGATCGCCACAATCTCTCCGTGAGGATTTGCTTGTGAACCAACTTTCTCCTCAGTGTTTCTCTTGAAGACTGTACGCAATGGACATCTCCTGGAGGCAGCGTAAGCATTCTTCGTCCAATCAAAAAGTGTGCGGGAGTGAGGGGAGCAGGTTCAGAGCTATCTTCATACAAATAGGTGAGAGGTCTTGAGTTGATGATGGCTTCTACCTCCACTAGTACAACTTCCAGTTCTTGAAAAAATAAAGATGCTCTTCCAAGAATTTTCTTTAAAAAGGTTTTCACCGAACGTACTAAGCGTTCCCAGAAGCCGCCCCACCAAGCCGCTCTTTCGACGATAAACTTCCAGGATATTCCTTCTTTTCCGAAGTACTCTAATACTTCAGGATCTTTTATTGCTTTCCACAATCTTCTCATGTCTTTTGCTCCTCTTTTAAAAGTTAGTGCATTGTCGGTATAGACTGTACTACACAATCCACGACGAGCGATAAACTTTCTAAATGCCAATAGGAAGCTTTCAGTTGTCAAGTCTCCAATCAGCTCCAAATGGATCGCACGTGTAACAGCACATGTGAACAATACGATGTATGCCTTTTCGTTTTTCTTCGTGATGAGAGGACCGGCGAAATCTATGCCTGTTACTTGAAAGGGAAAGGTTTCTTTAACTCGGTCTGGTGGCAAGGGTGCTATTTCTTCGCGCACAGCCTTTGCTTTAAATCTTTTGCAGATAATGCACTTCCTCAAAGTGTTCTTCACCTTCTGTCTTCCCTTTACTATCCAAAATTTTTCTCTGACTTGGGCGAGTGTTCCGGCAGTTCCAGCATGTCCAATCTTCTCATGACTGTGCATAATAATTAAATCTGAAAAATAACTTTCTTTAGGTAGCAAAATCGGATGTCTTTCCGAATAACTAAAATCAGCATAATGCAATCTTCCTCCAAGTCTGAGGATTTTCTCTCCATCCAGAAAAGGATTAAAGTTCTGAATCTTCGAATCTTTTCTTAAGATCTGGTTATCTTCCAGAGTCTTTATTTCATCTTGAAAGTACTTGTGTTGAACTTCTTTTATCCAATATCTTTCCGATTCCCCGAGTTCCTCTGCTGTTAAAGGACCTCTTAGCTTTTCTTTGTTTCTAGAGTTGTAGAAAAATCTTATCCATGCTGTAACTCTCAGCAATCTGCTTAACATGCTAAAATCTTCTATCTTAAATAACTCTTTTCTTTGAATCTCTGTAACGCTTACTTGCAAAGTCTTCCTAACATCCTTTTTCATCTCGTCTTTAACTTCATTTTCCTTGCATTTTGACTGCAACGTCGGCCAAAATTCCTTGGGTTGCTTCAGCCAACGTGGTCCAAACCACCATGTGTCGTTGTCCTTGAGCTCGTTGATTTTCTGTCCTCTAGTGAGACAATCTGCTGGATTTTCCTTGGTCGGACAGTAACTCCATGCAGCAGGATCCAATTTTTCTTGAATTTCTCTCACTCTGTTCTGGACAAAAGGCTTCCATTTTTCGGCTGCACCTCTAATCCAATGCACAGCGATGTGAGAGTCGGACCAAAAGTAGGGTATAACTTTGATCTCTCCAAGATGCCGTTGCACTATTTTGGACAATCTTGTACCGATTACTGCTGCAAGAAGCTCCAATCTTGGCAGAGAAATTTTCTTCAAAGGAGTAACTCGCGACTTTGAACATACAAATTGAGTCTTTGTTTCTTTTTGCTCGTATTTCAGATAAATCACCGCACCATACGCCATTTCACTTGCATCCACGAAACAGTGTAGCTGCAAATTTTCTAAATTCTTTTTCTTCTGTTGATCAAAATAATGTCTTGGAACTTTTATTTCTTTGATCTTCGCTAGTTCTTCCTTCCATCTTTCCCAAGTAAGACGTAACTCCTCAGGTAAAGCATCATCCCATTGAGTACCGCATTTCCAAATTTCCTGTAACAAAATCCTTGCTCTAATGGAAAACGGATTCACCAATCCAAGTGGATCATAAACACGTCCAATGGTTTTTAAAACACCCCTTTTGGTCTCATTGTCCTTGTACAGGTTTGAAACTTCAACTTGTAAAGTGTCCTCGTCTTTGTTCCAAATGTAACCCAACACTTTATTCTGCGATCCCTGGATACTTTCTTCCTCTTCTTCCCACTTCTTCTGAATAAACTTCTCATTTGTTGACCATTTTCTCATTACGAAGCTTCCTTCATTCAATATTTTTCTTATAGTCTCAGTTTTGTCCAATGCTTCTTCTCTTGAATCTGTTCCTGTAATCAGATCATCAACGTACAGCGAGTTATTCAGAATGAAGCTTTCGTTCGGGTATTCGTCTTCATACTTCTTTATATGAACTTTCAAAGTTGCTCCCAATAAAAACGGACTGGGTTTGGCTCCAAAGATGACTCTGGTCATTCTTAAAACTTTTAATTCTTCAGAATCCCGATCCCTCCACAAGAACTTTACTGCATTTCTGTCTTCTGGCTTCAGCTGTATTTGTAGAAAGGCAGATTGTATATCAGCCGTGATTCCAATCTTGTGCATCCTGAATTTGATCAATAATTCCAAGATGTCTGGATACAGGTTTGGACCTGTTTCTAAACAGTCATTCAGAGACAAGCAATTATCAGCATGAGAAGAGGCATCAAACACAACGCGTAGTTTTGTTGTCTGTTTGTCTTCCCGGATAACAGCTTGGTGTGGCAAAAAGTACTCTCTTTTGGCTTTCGTATAATCAGATGTTTCAGCAATTCCCTCTTGAAGATGTTTAATGATAACTTCTTCGTAACGGTAGTGTAATTGTGGACTCTTTTCGAACCTTCGCCAAAGAGATAGAAATCGCTTCCTCGCAACTTCGTAGTTATCCTGCAATTCGTCGGCTTTTTCATTCCATGGGAGGCTAACTGTGTACCTTTTGTCTTCAAACTTCACAGAGTCTCGTAATTTCTTGAAAACAGGGTTTTCTTCAAAGCTGTGATCGCCATCTGACTCCCAGTCAGCATGTAACCTTACGAGAACATTTAATTTGAATTGGTATAGGCTTTAAAAATGAACGTTTGCCTCAAAAACCTCAGAACTGTTATTGCATCAAGGTTACTTTTGCAAATATAACTAACGTAACCTTACAATACTGTTCACATATTCTTCTCACAACAACTATCAGCGCCATCTAACGAGTATATCGTTAACTAAATGTTGAGTGTGCTCCTATTGGCGCGAATGACTTACTGACGCATGCGCAATACTGGAAAAAGGCTGCGAAAATCACTCAATCACTGAGTTCAAAGCTATGAGCTACGAGGACATCAGAACATGGGAAAAATGAGCGGCGTTTTAAGTGAGTAATAATTGTTAACATTTTATTCATTTTCAATTATTTACTTACACCATGTAATAATGCTGTGTGCTTTTTTTCTAGCGTTTCGTTCGATGCATGATGGGCATTGATTTGTTTACGTTATCTATCTTTGTTGTTCTAAAAATTCCTTTTCAGCAAGAGTGTTCGTTTTCAACCGACATTTTGACTGAAATATTCCTCTTTTTATTTTAAAGTTTATTTTTTTTTCAGCTTTAGAACACATATGATCCCGATTTGATATGTTTTGTATGATTATCAGACGTTCTTTCTCTGCATTATTCCGGTATATGTTCTAATTATGTGTTTAGGCCTTGTTTTATATGTTTTCGGTTGTTAGAATTCCTTTTCAGCAAATGTTTCAATTTTGGAAGCAAAATTCATTTATTATTTATTTATTTTAATCTATGTATACCATCTCTTTCAGCTTCAGTTCTGATATTGAAGGCTGTGATTTCGACCTGATAATGAAAACTGGAATATCTAAGGTATGTTTCAACGATATTCGTACCTTTCTAACTTTTAAAATTACCGCTTTAATTCTTCATGCTTAAAGACACTCCTTTCTCTTTTCCCATCGCAACGGTTCGCTTTTTGCATCACGCGCATTCATGAATATTTCTGAATCGTAATTATTGGATTGCTGCGGCCGTTAGATTATAATTCTGTCAACATTCCCATGCTTTTCTTCTCTCTGTCGCCGGCCGAGACATAACTTTTCCATTCCAACGTAATCTTACTATTGCCAAATATTTAAAATTAAGTAGAGATAACTTCACCATTCGGTAACCTCTCTTGCCTTTTCTTTAATTAGCGCTTGGCTAATTGTGGTTTTTATGGCGATCGCCATCCTTGATTATGTTGTGGTATTTAACCTGCTGCACATCATTTTTTTAGACACTCTCCGCTCTCTCCCATTTTTCCCCAAAACCTTTGCTGCTCTGCTCGCCGAAAAGACCCACGCGGGTCAGCCGAGGAATCCAATGTGAGGTGCTCGCGCGGTACTGTCCGCGACCTCATCCTGTCAAACATATGCAATAGTCATCAGTATCTTCTCATCCCATTCCGCTTCAGATCAGATATCCCTACAAATACCGTAATTTCGAGCATATAGTCCGCACCATCGTATAGTCCGCAGACACGATTTTATGTAAAAATTTTTTCAAAAATAGTCAGATAGTCCGCACCACCGGATAGTCCGCGGGCTATACGTCCCAAATTACGTTATTTTATAATACGGCAATATTAATGTATTTAAGAAACAAAGAACTAAGTATAAATAGAAAAAGTACTTATACTTACAAATGTACCTTCAGAAATAAAACGCTTAATACAAATAAAAAACAGTGCTTACTAATTAATCATATTTTAATGAATTACAAATTCTACTACATTAACAAAAACCATTACATTAACGTTATATTTGATCCATCGGCAGTTCAGGACAGCGTGTTTTTTAAATTTCAACGATTTTAACCGTGAAAAACCAGCGTATTATCCGCACTGGTGGATAGTCCGCAGCTTCAAAAATTTGACTTTTAAACACAGATAGTCCGCGGACTATATGCTCGAAATTACGGTACGTCCTGCGACAGTGTCACAATATAGTCATCAGTATCTTCTCATCCCATTCCGCTTCATTCAGATATCCCCAAAAATACGTTCAGCGACAGTGTCACAAAATTTCCAGTGCTTGTGCCAATTCTTCATTGCGACTACATTTCTACATATATCTTCTTCATCGTTATTGTGTCGTTCTCGTGATTTCTTTCTACATGTGTGTCATCTGCAGTGCATCGTTATTGTGTCATTCTCGCGATTTCTTTCTACATGTGTCATCTGCAGTGCATCGTTATTGTGTCGTTATCGCGATTTCTTTCTACATGTGTGTCATCTGCAGTGCCTTCTACAAAATAAATGAAACTAATTCTTAGTGTGTGTATGGCCTTTTTCTCCATCATCTACGTCAACAAATTCTTCGATTTGGGTGCATTCATCGATTTCATCTGCAGGTATTTTTTGACTAAGAGTTTTTAATTATAGAATATAACTATTTTTAATATTTAGTATGAGATTGTACTTTGGGTGACCCCACTACTTACGATCATTTCATTTCTTATTTTTATAGGCCACAACATTAACTATAACTAGTGCAATTTTGTCTTTATTCTCCGGCACCATTAACTTAACTATTTCCCTCTTCTTCAAATTTAATTAGTAATTTAACTTACCATTTGAATAATAATTTTGTATTACCTTATTTTGTTAAGCATCATTAATTTTTACCATAATAAGTATATAATTTTAGTATTTAATAATAAGCATAAAACAGTATTACCACACCATCCTAATGGTGAATGACCAATTATACAATCAGTTACTAAAATTTTTATCTTTTCTATGTATCTATTTTTGCCCAATTGTGAAATCAATATTAGCTTAAGAAATTGTGACTGATTTCTAAAAAAAAACCTACGCCTCATTTTGGTGTCAGTTAAATTAATTTTACTAACAGTATTATTTATACTTATTTCTTTAAAATAATAAATAGTAATAAAAATAAAATCAAATAAGCAACTAACTGACAGTCATGGTGCATATAGAGAATAGAGCTATATTCACTGTAGTTATGTAAAAGAAAACAATAGTTTGGAAAACATGACTAACTATAAAAGCAAGCTTACGATAAAAATCATTCACATGGTTGTATTTTAAAATATTGATGTACCAGATAAAAAAATTAAAATATTTTAATTCTTATTCAGTTTATCACAATTATTGATTCCAAACCCTGCTATTTACCCCTTTTCGTCATAAGGATTTTTGTTGGTAGTAAAATTTGTTCTTGAAATATCTCAGTTTTACATATTTAGCAAAATTAAAAAAAAATTGTAATGCAAATAATCTTGCAAACCATTGTAAAGCACACAACTAATTTTTTATTTAAATTGTCAGTTAAACATTTTTATTTATATCAATGGTTTTTTTTATGAAAAATCAAGTGATTTAAACCAAACAACCCTGTTTGGTATATTTTAGGATCTAATAATGGGGGGATGATATTAATAATTAAATCTCTATGGTTGTCAGACATGCGGCTGGTAGACTTATCAAGACTGTGCCTTTTTTATCATCTATTTTACAAAAGTGTAAAAAAAACTTCATCGTTCGTAGGTACCTCAGTGTTTTTCACGACATGGAAATTTTAATAGCTACTTATTTAGGTTTAATTAAGTAAATAATAATCTTTGTACCTGTGGTCAAGACAATGAAACTGTAGAACACATTATATTTTATATTTATTGTATAATTTATATTTTAGCAAAAAAAAAGTTTTAAAAGGATTCGAGAAATTTCGGTTTTTCTTGTGTACTGCTTACCTGTTTTGCCATTGTTTAAAGTATACCAAAAATCTAAATGTTCTGTGCAGTTTGATTATAGTTTAATATTTTAAATCTTGCTCTGCTTCTTTTTTAAAATGTATTTTGTACTTAGCCCACTTATCTGAAAACCTCTTCTTATACCATGTGGAGCATGATGAGTTGTAAAATAAATTTTAAATAAAAAATATTGTATTTACTTTTGCATTTTCTGTTTAAATAAATTGCTAAAAAAATCCCATTGTGTCTCATTCAATGAGTTTTCTTTCATTTGAAATAACTAATAATAAGAAATAATTAAGTTTGCCAGTATCTCTTTTAGCTGAAAGAAGAATATTTCAAAGGTAAGGGTTTTCTTTATCATTGGTGAAGATGTGTATAGAAAATAAAAAAATATTTATGTGTATTCATATTAAAATAACTTTTTTTGTATATATAATCACGAACTATATAAACATTAACTGTTCAGTCTTTATATGGATCCTTAATATTTAAAAGCTTTTCTTGCCATTTATTCAAACCTGATCTAATGTTTTTTAGAATCGCTTAATGCTAGTAATTTTGTTTGTATGTAAAAAAATAATAGCGGAAAATGTACATTTTTACAACCTATAGGAATAATATTTCTAAAAGGAACACCTGGTAATTATATTAGTGTAATACATTGATATTATTTCCAGGAATACTTTTCACAACAGATTCTTTGAGACTTGAGAACTGTTTTAAAATATTCCTGTTTGTTGTATAAAATGCATATTTTTAGCAGTATTTATTATCATACACAAAAAAAACTGCTGCTAGGTATAAAAATTGTTATACCTAACTGCAGTTTTTTTGTGTATGAATAAAAATATTGCTAAAAATATGCAATTTATACAACTAACAGGAATATTTTAAAACAGTTTTTAAGTCTCGAAGAATCTGTTGTGAAAAGTATTCCTGGAAATAATAATAAAAAGTGATTCATAAACCTCAAAAAAAACCATTTCCAGACAATGATTAGTTAACCTTGCCTAAAGGTTCCTCATACCTTATAACAACCTGAAATAACCTAAAAACAGCCTGAAATTAACCTCCTTTCAATGTTGGATCTTAACATTTCTAAAACGTTTTTTCGCTAACCTTACGAAAACCTAATCCCTATGCTTGTATCAAGCTTACGTAAAGCTTAAAACAATGTTCGCTTAACCTTGTTTTAAGGTATGAACAGCCTTATGTATGTAAACTAGGGAACCTTCGCATTAGGTTGTTACACTGTTAGCAGGTTTTCAAAACAACCTTGGATAAACCTGAAAGGAGGTTGCGCGGCAACATTGTATTAAGGTTGCTGCATCCTTACAATGCTATTTGGGCTTGTTGTCAATTCCCGAAACTTCTAGGTTCCAAAGATTTCGTAATAATTCAGTAGTCTGCTCACTGTCGGCTTTTTCTTTCGTCTGTACCATGTTCTGAAAAATATTAAGTATAGCTATGGAATTTTCAGCATATTCCGTGCCACTTAATGTCCATCCTAACTTCGTTTCCACTGCTACCAGGGCATCAGAAATCCTGTGTGTTACTCCAGTCACTATTTTCCAATAATAGTCTGCTCCTATTAGTAAGGAAAATTCTTGATCTTCATTTCCAAGAGACTTAACATCAGTAAAACTAATTCCCTTCTTTCGACAAATTTCTTGAATCTTTTTCTCTGGTACCCTTAAGGCGGTTCCGCTGATTACCTCAGTTTCCAACGCTTCAATTTTCATTTTCACTCTTGGATCATCCAGACTTCTGAGCATAAACTTGACTTTATTCTTTCTTCCTGTCTGTGGATCAGACTTCCCAAACGCATAAATTGAAATTAGCTCTGAATCAACTATTGGTAATTTCATCTGTTCAGATACACTTCTTTTAATGAAAGTTTTCTGACTTCCTAAATCTAACAAAATCCGAATATTTCGGTGAGATTTATCCGTTTCAATTGTTCCTCGTACTGTTTGTAGAACAGTTCCCACTTCTTTGTTGCTGATTGAATTTACAGTTGCATCTTCAGGAGTTGGCGATGACACGACGTCTTCATTTTCTCTCTTTTGTTGGCAAACTAGAATGTTGTGTCTACCTCTGCATTTGGAACATTTGATACTTGAATAGCAATTTCTTGCAATATGATTCTTTCGTAAACAGATGAAGCATCGACCATTCGTCCTCAGGTTGCTTAGTTTATCTGCCGTAGCTTTAGAACAGAGTTCCGAACGGTGTCCACTTGTGTTGCAAAACACGCATTCTTCCATAGTCGTCAAAGAAACAGCGCTTGAAACATTCTCCCGTGCTCTGTATCTCTGATGGCTATTTCTGAAACGCAGATCACGAGACGAGTATCGTTGACTACTTGATTCTTTAACATCGCTCTTCCCAATGTCGATCTTTCTTTCAGTCTCTTGACGAAACAAAAAAGTTCTTTCTCTATCATCAATTTCTTTCTTCAAAAACTGCAGAAGTTTAGTAACGCTCCACAGATCTTGATCTTCGTGTTTCCTATTGAACTCCAAAGCCATCGAATCTGGAATGAGCTTCATCACCATAGGAAACAATAGACTGCCTTGAGAATCTAATTCTATTCCCAAATTCTTCAGTCCTCGCATCTGAATTTCTATTTTGTCGTTAAGATCTCTTAATTCAGATATTTTCGAAGTTGATTTCACAGACTTCAAGGTCAGCAACTGGTTGATGTGGGATCTAATTAAAATATCTTCTCTTCCATACCTCTCTTTCAGCAATTTCACTGCTAAATCATAATTGTTCTCGGTAACTAACAATCCTTGAATACTCATCAATGCTGGACCTTTCAAAAGAGACTTCAAGTAGTTGTATTTATCAACTTTTGATAAATAATCACACTTGTGTATTGAACTCTCAAACTGAGCCCAAAATTCTTGAAAACCCTCAAGATTTCCATCAAACTGTTCAATCTTCAATTTCGGAAGATCAACCCCTGGTTTCCTTTCAACAGACCTTGAATTCCCCAGTTGATCAGATATTGAAGAATCTTCAACAGTAGAAAAATCCGTAACATTAGCTTTGGCCTTTGCTGCAGAATCGCGAAGATAAATTCGAAGTTTCGTTTTCATACCTGTGATTCGATCACGATATTCTTGATTATTCTCCAACTCTTTTTCAAGATCTTTCAGATCAAGCAATGTTTCGATTTCTCGGTCCAACTGGTAAATTTGATCCGCTTTTTCTTGCAGAGAATCCCTCATTTCCTCTAAATCAAAATCTTCAACATCATCATTCTTCAGGATTTCGTTTATTTTGTTCATCAGCTTAGTCGCTGTCTGCTTCAAAGTCTTCCGCTTCAACTTGGCTCTTTCCATTTGCCCACTAACATCCACTAACTTTCCACCAACATCGTCAGCTGCATTCTTTTCTTGATTAGCCATCTTTCTCCGGCTCGACGGACCATAAAACAAATTCAATTCTTCTTATTCTATTCTAATACCTCTGGCGATGCATGTGGTTCTATCTTCCCTTCCCAAGTTCAAGCAAAACAACTCTTTTAAAATCAATATTCTTTATTGATGTAAACGATTCTCTGCTTCACTCAGATAAAATACAAAATCAAAGTTCTAATTCTAAACAAAGTCAAACAAAAAGATCTTATATTACATCAGGTATAAGTTAAAAATACAGTTAAACTGAAATTAAACCTGATCAAAAATTAAAGTTGCAATTCAGTTAAATTATACAAAAATGTTCGATTCCGCAACACACAGATATATTCCTCAAACATCCCAAAACGTTCTCAACCGAAAGAGATCGGAAACAACAACAACAATAACCCCAACCGATCAGCGCACAATAAATAACCACTTAGGAACTTCCGATTTTCCTTAATTAACCAACCATCCCGTTTCGGCATGCCATCCATTTCTCCCCAACACCCCCTTCAAACTTCATCAATCCCCCCATTGTGCGGGATAATTGCTCCTCTTCCTCCCCCTACCCCCAACGAAAGAACAGTTCCTTTCGTCAGCAAAGCCCCTCCCCCTTAAAAGAATCACTTACACCACCACCACGTCCTTATTTAAAATTTACAACCCGTTTTGGCTGCAGCAGGACTGGTGGAGCACGTCCTCAAACAACGGAGAAGACAAACCCCTTTTCTGCCGAGAGAAGCTTTATTGGAAAGTTCATTCGGCTTTGAAAAGACGTATTGACCGATAATCAGGAGTCGAACGGCGAGTGTACACAGGCCGAGGACCGCCGAAACACGTGCCAAGAATACTCGTCTCTTGGACCCGTGCGGTTACGGGGAGAGGACCCGTGCATGACCCTCTTGATTTGAAACTTTGCATTTCATTTCATACGTGACGCATTGCCCTCAATTTGGATGAGGGTTTCTTATTGTTCGGGGTAAGACTTAGAGGGTGTTTTTTTACTGGGATGAATTGAAAAATTTTTTTTTCTACCTTACCGGAGGAGAAAACTCAATAAAAGCATCGAGAGGAATCTGAGTTCCCTTTTTCTTATGAAACTTTTTTTTTCTTAACTGTGTGTTTCCATTTATGTTTTTCATTTTTTTTATTTCTGTTGTCAGCGTTCCTTTTAAATTCGGTTTATTTACCTAAAATTTTTGTTCCCTCACGTTTTTTGTCTGTGTTTTTCTCTGGTGAAGAAGAAGAGGGAAGGAGATACTTTAAGAGGGTTTTAAACCCCTACAAAGAGTAGTCGCTATTACCAAGTGTATTGATTCCGCTTTGGAGCGTTAGTGTAAGAAAAATATACGCTTTCCAGTTTCCGTTTATATAGTGGGTTCAACTGAAGACGTGATCCTGGCACCGTTAGTTCTTGTTCTGATGAAAAGGTAGTTATTTCTTTGTTTGGTTTGTGGAAGGGAAAGATAGAAGTTTTTTTTTTCGTTTTAAATCAATGTATTAGCAGTGGGGACATTTTCTTTCAGTTTTCTTAATACTTATTTCAGCCACTTTAATGGTTTTGAGAGCTCTTAAAAGCGAGTGTATTCATTATACTTTCGTGAAAGAAAATTTTGAATAAATATTTTCTAGATTAGGAACTTTTTCCTGGATTTTTTTCAGGGGAGTTTTTTATATTGAATCGGGACACACAGGATGGATGTTAAATATTTTTGATTTTAACTTTGGTAATGTTTCCATCAATTATGGTTTTACATTATTAACCAACACTTTAAAAATGCGTTGAAAAAATATATGAATATCTTGATTTTCGTTCCTTATAAACTATCTTTAAAAATGCTCGACTTTCATGAAAACGTTTCTTTTTATTATTTGTATGTTCTGTAAAATCCATTTTGTTTTTATTCAGCTCTCAGTGTATTTCTAAATAAATAGCTTTTAAAAAGATATTACTATAAATTACTGTATATGACCCTAGGAGGCGTTGGTTCCAAATAAAAGCCGTGCAACGCAATTTTGAAACACCCTGTATATTTAATAACCTTTCAAGATATCAGCCCACAGGAAATGTTAATACAATGTATTTCCCCCATTCTATTCTTAAAATTTAACTTAGGTTGGTAATTTTATTATTTGCAAAGTAAAAGTTACAGTCAACTGAATAAATTTCCATGTAGTACATAAGTTTCTGATATCATATTCTAATATCTGTTTCCTTTATTTTGCAAGTAAGATATTATGATTATTGTTGTTATTGTTATTGTTATTATTATTATATTTAAAAGCTTAATCAAGGTAATTAAGGATTCTCAGGATTTTCTTCATGATAAATGAAGTATTACTCTGTTCTATTTTTATAAATACTTTAGGAATAATGAAACGTTAAGAATAAAATTACCTTTCATATAATCATTTAATATTTCTCTGATTTATTGTATTTCCTTAAAACCAGTTAATGATTTGGAGAAAATCGAACTATATTAGTTAAATGAAAAGTCTTTGAATCATATTTTACTCGTATTTCAGTTTAAACTTGGCTGCTAATTTTGGTTTTATGGTATTTTCAATTATTAGTTTATCGTAAAACTTTTTGTGGTATCAAAAACATTCAGTCCTCTGTAAGTTAGCTGAAAAAGAAAGTTTAAAAGCAAAGCAGGGAATAATAATAGCCTTACAAAATCTTAAGGTAAACAAAATGAACCAGCGGGATTAACATCCATAACCACAGGAATAAACGTCGAGGTTAACCATCAGCTAAAAAAAGATAAATTAAATTTCCGCTGACTCTTATTGGTGGAATCCTTCTTTGACCAAGGATGTATCACCGGCGATGATGGCTGCGCATATATGACAGTAAGAATTTTTTTGGTGAGTATACGAAGTGGTATGCATCAAAGTAACATCAATTAGAAGGTAATCGAACTAATTTTAATAAGATATTAAGATAAGTAAAACGCATGTGAAGAAGAGTTACTAACAAAATACCAACATTTTTATATCTAAGAAGAAGTTAATGTTTGCCAGAACTAAAGTTTAATCAGCTTAATTTACAACAGATTAAAACAGTGAAAATGACCATTACTTTTTTATTTCACCTCTAGGGGCGCTGTAAGTATTTCTGGATTCTCCAGGGTCACTTACGTAGGGGTAGACCTTACTTCCATGAACCTAGGACACCTTGGTTCCAAATAAAAGCCACGAACCGGACTTTTGAAACACCCTGTATGTGCCGCACATTAAAAAAAATATGAAGAAACCAAACCACCACAATTGAGAAACTAATATCTTTCATTAAAAGACGAGGTATCGGAGCTCCTTTTCAAAAAGCAGTTGCTCAATCTGTGCATTTATTTCCGCATATCTCCGAATTTAATTTGGAAGCTTTCCATTTTTTCTCCCTTCCTCCTCCTTTAGAAAACAACGACGGGAGAGGGAGGTAGTTTAAATTGACAAAACGTAATCCAATAAGTCATTTCTAGTCTGCTCATATCTATGAAGGTGAAGTTTACCAATAAAGGGAGAATTCAACAACAAAGGCATCGATAACCCTTCAACAAAGGAGCGCTAGTCCCACTTCAGAATTTCAATTTCGATCACAACATCGTTTTTCTCACTGTTTCTCCTTTAAGTCGAGAAGAGTTTAAAAGGGAAAAAGCGCAGGGGACTCTCCCTCCCGGAATTAAGGAGAAAAAATGGACGAAAAGAATTGAATTACTCCTGACAAAAGAAATGCACCTTATTAACATCGATCATAAGGGGGCTCAGACCCAAAAAAGAAGCGTTCCCCCGCGAGGGAAGAATAGCATCATACGTTTGTGCAGCCTTTTCCGCCCTAACCCGGCCGAAAATGATGGTAAACTCCATTAAAAGTTCGGGCCGGAGGGGTAAAATGGGGAGTAGTTGCCTTTCCGGAGGTTATTTTCTTTTTCATTCATCATCGTGTTCCGAAGCCACATCTAGCCACCCTAAAATGTTCTTTTTTTTTCTATATATACTCTGTAGGGGGACCTCCATTTTTCACTTAAGCTCGGATGAACTCTTGAGGAGTTCCGGGGCAGTATCGGAAACACATCAATGTTCTTAAAAATCCGCCCCGGCCGCTCACTCCCCCCTTAGGCCGAATGTCGGGGAAATTTATGTAATTCAAATATTTCTGATTTCGTTTCCTTGCTTTTTTGGAATGAAGCGTTGGATTTGTGTGTTTATTGCTGTTGAAAATGTGTGTGGGAATGTTCGGTGGTTTGTGTAACTGTGGAAATGATGAGAAATTCTCTTTTGTCTTTCTGAGGGGATATTCCAAGTGGCATAAGACAACAACAACAACAGAGGAAACGTCCGTAAGTTTCGTCATTTAATGTGTGAAATATTGTGCTTAAGGCTCTGACTGAATAGCATTCTTATTAAGGTATCATGCGTTTTCTGAACTTCCATTATGTAATAGGAATCAAGGTTACTTCTGAATTTATACAACAAACTTTAACTATTTCAGACGTAGCCAGATCGAATCAATGTGATTCAATGACAATCTTAGGCACTGTAGGTCTAAACGGGTTAAAGGTTTCTGGAGATTTTACCTGATTATATGTATATGGAGATTAAAATCTCACGGGGAAAAATGTCAGGGGGTTTAGACTAACCCAAGACATATCGGTTAGAGTTAGAAATAAATTTCAGTGGTAGTTTTCCTGTCTTAACTTTTCTTATGAAAACTGTGTGTAGTTTCAAAGTTGTGTAGTTACTCTCAAAGGTATTTTCCCATACCCTTAAAAGGACAATCCTTGATTGCAAAATTAAAAAAAATGGACATTAAAGAAGTTCTTTTCTTCTTTTTGTTAGATCTCTTTCAAAGGCTGCAATCATTTTATTACTGGAATTTAAACATAGTATCGTTTTCATATGATTTTTACATAATTTTTGACCTCTATGCTAGTCAGCTCATTTTATGATTAATTTAAATAATGCGGAAAAAAAGTTACAAAGTATCAAATCCTTATAAAACCGTTTTATGGCTTATCATTTTACTATTGAAATTCAGTTAATACTTTCACTTGTTACTTGTTAGATATAACCGTAAGTGATTTTTTTTCAGAACTAGGGGGCTACCGCCCCCTGCTCGCTATCGCTCACCAACCCCCGTTAACTGCTTGCGCAGAAATTTTCGTAATCCACTCAAAATCCAGCTCACTGCACTTACTCATTTTATAAAACATTCTTAAAGTAGGGGTAGTACTTCTCCGGGGTATTCCTTCAAAAATGACGGATATTTATTCAGTGGCGGAATTTTAACAGTTCCTCTATGGTAACATGAATTGGCGGATCGCCCTATAATTCCAATAAAATTAAAAGCAGAGCAATGTAAACATTCTTTTACTATTTCCCCAAGGTAATGTTTTTCACAGATTCATTAAGAAGCACTGAGACATATAAGGAATAAATTTAACTTTTTAAAAATTTGTAAAGATTTTTCTCGATTGGCTGTAAAAAATGTAGTAATTATCGTAAACATCGCAAAAATTTAGAATTTTATCTTCATTAGAACAAACAAACGTCGAAGTTGTATCAGTTTCATAGCAATGACACGAATGTCTGGACTTTTAACATTTTCGATTTTTATCTTTATTTCTAAAATATTCACCCGTGTTATCTAGTTTTTTTGCGTTTTGGAATTATGAAATAAAAAGTTACATTTTACTACCTTAAAAACAAACCTGCAAAAAGATATAAAAATAATATAATATTTATTGTAAAAAATAAATGCAAAAGTTCAAAATTTCCGAAAGCGAGTTTATATTTTATTGTAAATATAGTAATGATTAGGTTGTCACGTTGCCACTACGACAAATATAAATATAAAAATATCAATTTATTATTTAAAAATAAGATATAAATTAAATATACATTATTTTTAAATATAATTAAAACCGTTTGAACAACAACAAAAATATAAATATTGTTAAAAATAACCCAAAATATTTTTTTTAAATTCGTGTTATAAATAGAAAGATGATTATTTAATCTATTTGAATAATAAAAAACCAGTGAAATATGATTCAATTATTTTAAAATTCATAGTTTCTGGCTTTGTAACTGCGACCTTATCCGAAATCTAAAAAAATGGAAATATTTTAAAATTGAGAATTTTTTTGAAAAATCGAAGGGCCTACTCGGAAATCCGGAAAGAATCCGGACATTTTGATACCGTCATGAACATGTCATTCGGTTCAGTAATTAAAAAGCCTTTCTCTGGAAACCGTTCACCAAAAACTTTTGGTACTTACGTATTATCCCGTCGACCGTACCGCTGAATCCATAAACGGTAAACAACCCATTGACTTTTCTATGGATGTGCCGCTGAATTTGATAGTCAAGGAACGGTCGACGGGATAATACGTAAGTACCAAACTTTTTTTTAGAATAGAGAGATTTACCTAAACAAATTTTAACCGTTTTTTTTATGAAAGTTCTTTTTAAATGGAAACATTTAAAGAAAAAACATGTTCTTTAAATCAAAAATTTTTTTTCCAATTTACTTGAATAAGTTGTAATAAATTTTTTGATTTCACATCAAACATAGTTTATGTTAAGTAGTTTTATGTTTTTTGAAAAATAAAATTACTTTATTGATGTTTTTATGTAGTTAATGTAAACTTCTTTACATAAAAATATCCTTTTACTCATAATTTATGTAATGCATCAATTTCACAAAACCCTACTGTGAAAAATATTTTTTCATATGTTTAACATAATTGTTGTAAACGTCTGAATCGAAAGACCATTGAATACATGATTAAAAAAACGTGGATCGTCGCCTTTTGAGGACTTTATTACACGTTAAATGTCAACACAGAAATCATTGTCCCATTTTTAGCTCCCTAAAAAATACACTCTAATTCGATTCATCCCTTAGATCGAAAGAAAGCCAGATATTAAAATCCTCGCTGTAGTAGAGCAAACAGGCTCAGAAATCAATTCTCAAGGGTAAAAATATACGCGCGCAAACCAGTTTGGAATAACTGACATCATCGAAAATCATACTCTTCTCAGCCGTGAAAAATTTTAATCGAGTGCTCTGCAAACGAGGAAGCAGCAGCTGAATCCAGCACTCGAAACACTCTTTTTATGGAGCAGGAATCACTTGTAGGGGGAATCATTTGTCTCTAACGGTCACGCTGTAATTATTCAGACAACCAAGATAATTGTCGCTTTGCGCCCCTCCCCGATATCGCTTCTGACATTATTAAAATGTCATTTATCTGCGTTACCAATTTTGCGTCTTTTGGAGCATAAGTGCGAATGTTTGTCGAAAGATTGTTCCCCGGCGGGGCACGAGAGTAGAAAAAATGAGTGGGCTTCGCCATTTTTCAGCCGTAGCTTGTTTCTGTGGGCTGTTGGATTTCGTGTTAATTCGATGGTGTTCACGGTTTTGGGCATTGAAAAATCTCGGGCAGCGAGAATTATGACTAGAGCGTTGGGGTTTTTTTCGTACTTTGTTTCTGTTCAGATTTAAAAATGTATCCATCTTTTTAAACATTTTTCGGTAAAATAATTAAGTTAACTTTTAGTTAAAAGTTTCAAGTTGTTTCTATTGGGATTATTGAAATGAATGGTTTGAAAATATTTCAAGCTTACGAAGGGAGTTTGTTTTTTTTAGAGATGTGTGGTAATGATGTTTTACAAATGTTTCTACCGAAAACGTATTAACCCTGACCACCAACATAAACACATCTGTATCTATATGCAACAATTTTGTAAATTTATAAATTCAAAATACAGACTAAAAGTATAAAGAACCATCATAATAATTAGGAAGTATAGTTAATTATAATGATAGAAATGCTATCAAACGGTTAAAAATATTATGTACGTTAAATTAATTGAATTGGGCTGGATATTCCCAAATTATAATTAATTTGAACAAATATAATCTAAATATTACACATGCAATCACACTTTTGTTATTCAATAAAAAATTAGTAACTAGCATGTTAAGTTTTTAGGATTTTAATCATAACAACTGCATTTCCATGGATTTACAACGTTATATAAATTATCCAAGGAAATTATCCCTTCTCATGAATTCGAACCAAAAGTCTGAATAATTAGAACGAAATACAAAGTTACAATGATAATTCTTCTTGTCTCGGGTATTTTTAAGGTTTTTGTTGCGGTTCTAAATCGTTATAAGTGCTTTTAAATCGTTTCACAACTTTTCAATTTGAAATCCATTATGGAATAGAAGATAAGTTTTACTTAGATATTGAAAAGGTTAATTGGTTAATATTTCTTTGTATCTTTTACGTCTCAAAACTTAACGAACCGAATTTTTTTCATAATTCGCCACCATCCACTCTTAATTTGTATTAAAAGAAAAAGATCTTGAAGTATTTGGTTTAAAAAGACAAAAAAACTTGGATCTACGGGGAAAGCTTTCAGGCATCTTCTTTTTGGATTCACATCAACAACAACACTTTAAACGATCGAAATGTTAAACTAAATATAAATTAATTTAAAACAACCATTAACCTTTTACAGGCCGAATTAATATCCAGGTATATTTAAATTAATTTTTTTACATAAAATACCTTCTAATGGTTCAATTAAGAGAAATTATTAATATGAAGGCTGTAAAAAATTGGCCACTTCCGACTATACTTCGACCGGGGAAGCACGCATAGACTAAAATGATAAACAAATCAAATAAGACCCGAATCTTGTGGAATAACTAACAAAATCAACCTTAATTATAGTTTATCTTTGTGTTTAAGCTGTAATTTTATAGAAATTTCTGAAATTTGAAAACAATTTAATGGCAATTTCATGCAAAATACCAAAATTTTATATCATTATGTAAGTTAATTTTATACACTAGCCTCAAAAATACAATGTAAAATTCCAGATATCTAAAACAACTAAAATATATAAGAGGGATTAACTAATTTTAATTTTCCTATCATCAAAAGCCAAGTTATTTTAGTACACACAAGAATAATATTGAAATTATTGTACATTTATAATTAGGATTTAAAATGGAATTTAATAATTTGTAAAAAAATAATGATTAAAAATTTGAGCAATGAATTAAATAATTGGTTTTTGAATGTAGCATTAATACATTTAAAAGAAAATTTCACTGTCATTACTAAATAAAACATGAAACATTGTATCCTTAGTTTCTTATACGAAGCGCATTTAGGATCCCATATTTTCAAAACTTATTTCTTTTGTAATATAATAAATAACACAATACCAGACTTGTGAATCTACTAACCTTTCTTTTTTACTATAGCATAAATTCTCTGCGATAAGTTATGAACTTTGGAAGCCGACTTATTCAATGTTTATACTATACACATTCATCATTTCTCTGAACAAAATCGTAGATTTAAACGAAAAAAATATACATTCAAAACCAAAAACAAACCAGCTACTTCCTTTCTGAAAGGGGATTCCCCTTTAAGCAATTATATAACCTTTTTATTCTTTACGAAAAAGATATACTCCCGTTCTACTGAGTTCTATAATACAACGCCATACTACAAACTCGGTTTCCCTTGAATAGCGGCGACAGGCCGATGTTCCCAATTGGGAACATACATGTTTCGCAAGTTACAACAAGCGTGTTTTTAATAGTTATTATTAATACTGAGGATATCTATTTAAGGTAAGTCTTTGCCAATATTCTTACCAAATTTTGGAAACCTAGGACAATATTTCGATTTTTAATGAATTATTTTGTGTACCTCTATCAAAAAGCGTAAAAATGGCCTATTTTAAGATTTTTTGTATTTTTTTTCTCATACAGATGGCGTTTTTGTTTGAATTTTAAAAAATCGAGTCATCTTTCAACTTTCCATGATAAAATTTTCAACAGTTTACTGATAGTAGTTATTTTTTTATGAATTTTCAAACACGATGTTCCCAATTGGGAACATTGGCCTGTAAAAGGTTAAACAAGAAGTCACATTATTATCAAAATGAAAAGTTTAATATCTTTGTTTCGATATTAAAAATGTATATCCCCTTACACTCTCTTTACATCCGTTTACGCATAACGAATACTTACTTTTTGATGCCAACCCCCCCATAACTCGCAAAACACGTAAAATACAGTATCAGCCAAAATTTTAGATCTAAAGGGTTGAGAAAAAAAAACACCTACCAAAAACAAACTCTACTGTATCAAGTGGCATTAGCAACAACATCTCCCCATACCCGCTTCCTCGTTAACGCCGCTTAGCAACAATCCAGATGATGCCCTTATTTACACCCGAAAACGAACCATCGCACCGAAGAAAACAAAACACTCCTCCATTCCGGAATCTAAACTGCCTAATTAGGCAATAACTATCATAAACACCTCCTCCCCCTGCCACACACAGATAACAACAAGCAAAAAAGAAGAAGTCACTCCCGCCTTTTGTAGGCCACACCACGAAATGTTTAATGGCTGTTTAACCTGCATCTCCCTTTCTCACGGAGTAATTATTATCCCGAGAATAAGACAGTTTAATGGTGTACGGAGTCATCTATATCTTCATTATACCTCCATATGATCATCATGTAATTGGGACTCTAAACCAAGGGTCGTGAGTCTGCTCTCTTTCTCCTCTTTTTTTTTCTCTTCTCTCTCTTTGGAACTACTTCTTGGGAGAAAAATCTTCCCTCCGTGGCTTTACATTTATTTGCACAAGCGGGAAAGAGGGAATTTTATTAGTTATTTTCGTTAATGGGGGTCTTGCCGTTACTTTTTAAAAGAGTAAAAAAACTCTACCACCGCCGAACTTTGTTCGTTAAGTAAACATACATTAAAGTGCTTTGTAACAGACGCAGTTTGGGGGCATGAGACGTTCAAAATCAATATTAATTATTCAGCGTAAAAAGAATCGGAAAGGTAGCCGGAATGTGATTATAAGTTTTGTGGGGTAAAAGAAGGGGATATCGTTCCGCTTTAATTTTAAAAGATTATCATCAGATGAGAGTCATTTTTCCCGACCGTTGAATTAAATATGCGTTTTCTTTGAGTTAGAGGATGTTTTGGTGGTGTCAAAGGGGTTATGAAGCTTTTCTCTGTTCTGGTAGTTAATTGTTGCTTTAATATAAATATTGGAGTGGGTAGTAGAAAAGAATGTAACGAAGAAATGTAAATTTCGCGGGATTAAGTGCTGGAAAGACACTTTTTGTGCTTTAAATTTAAGGTGAGATTGCGTTAATTACGTATGCTTGATGGCAAATGTAAACCGGAGATTAATGTAACCATCAGTGATGGAAACATTTAGCTATGATATGTTTTATTTAACCTAGAAACTAAATTTTTCACGAGATTTTAGTCTGTGAGGTTTTTGAATTATTAATCAAATTGTAGCATAATTTTTTAAGATCTTCATACTTAATATTTTCGTAATGATGAAATAATCCTAAAATAATGTAATGAAATGCGGGGGCAATATTATGCCTTTTAAAGAAATGTCTAGTGATACAATACACCCAGGCCCTAAGTTTAAAGGATCGACGTTTTTACAGTAGGTATACTATTTCAGGATCATACCCAAGATAGACCTTTCCATCCATAGATATATACGCAACGCATTCTTCAAATTTAAACAAACTTATTGAAATTATGAAATAGTGAGCAGGCACTCCAAAAATGCACTTAAGGTTAAATGAACAAATAGTTGTTTTTGGTGTCGATATACTCTGGAAAACTCATTTACGGAGGTTTCCAGTGATAAATACATAAGAAAAAATTTGAAAGATTTTATTTGCATGCTTAGATAGTTGTAGTGATGTTTTTAGGCAAAAATTTCTTTACATATACAAATATTGTCGACCAGATACAGGCTCAAAGCCCAACAAAGCTTGTCCTTTGTTTATTTATTCACCTATTCCCACTATATGTAAATTTCAGATATCATAAGTTATAACGTTGCTAAATATATGTATAATTTTCAAAGAAATTGAAGAATACTAACATTGTTTTTAAAAGCTTTTTTATTTAAAAAATCATGAAAGTAAATATTTTTCATGGAAATAGTCAAACTTTATATTAAATTAAAGCGTACACAATTATCTTTAAAACCTGTGTTTCTAGGCTTACCATACGTCCATGGTTACCCCGGACAGTCCGAGGTTTGCTATCCGGGAGCAGCTATCCGGGGAAATGTCCTGGGTCGCAAAAATATCCGGGGTTTCATACATTTAAGATTTGACAGACATTTTTGGGAAAAATCCTGACCAAGCTGTTTAACGTCAAGTTTTTTAACGTCTGTATTAATTGAGCGAAATTTTTTCAGTAAATTTTGCGATAAAAATAAGTCAATCAAACAGTTTTTTAAAGAGTAATGTCAAATGAATAGATAAAATTTTATATTTCAATTTAATGCTGTTCTGGGTTGGATATGAGAAAATATGTTAAGCCTATGTGTACCTGTTCTTTGCTTCAAATTTAAAGCTTTGTGTGTTTCCCCTGTAAACTACATAGGAAACAAGCTTCCAGTTTTTCGCTTTTTCCTGAATATTACATGTTTTTTAAACACTTTTCTAACTTCTTTTTGAATTCTTCCCATTGTTCAGAATGATGTGATGCAATTAATCCCCCTTTGAATGTCTCTCTCAACTCTTCCCTTATCTTCTGAAAATTTACTTTTCTGAAATTAGGAATTATCCTACAATTACTGCTGTATACTGAGTGAAAATTTATACTTAATCTGATACTTTTATGATCACTTTCTCCCAATACTTGGATAATTATAGTCTTCCATTAAGATTACTTCTCCTGCTTGACATGTTTCAATTATCAGATTACACATACCCTTTTCCTGCTCTTTACTGCATACCGGAGGTCTATATATAGTACCAAGAATTAGTCCTTTGCCTTTGTCAGCATTCAGTTTGACCTAGACAGATTCTATACCCTCAGTTTTACTATTTAACATTAATTATGCACAATTCAAGAATTCTCTCACTTATATTAAAACCCCACCCCCTTTCCTATGTACTCTGCCCCCCTAAACATTGTAAATTCACCCAGCTCTAATATTTGTTCGTCTTTAATATTTGCCCAACTTTCAGTTATCCCAATGATGTCTATATCCTCTGTGTGTACAATACCCTTGAGCTCATGCATTTTATTTGACACTCCGTGCATTACAATAATATACCTTCGGCTTATTTTTTACCCTAATATAGCACTTACCCCATGTTTTGCTTTCCCCCGAAATTACTTTGTACAGACACCCCTGGAATGGAAAAAATAGTTTTAAATCTACAAGATATGAATTCGTGATAGGGGGATAGAAACTTTCTAAAGGGACGTCAGATGAATATATGAACCATTTGGAAACATAAAAAGGAGTGATACTCGTTGATCAAGGAACAGAGTTCAATGTAGGGAAAATTACTTCAGCAAAAAATTTAGAAAATGCTAAAATAATAAATTGGGTTAACTCCAATATTTTACGGTTGGAAAATTTTAATTGATGGAAACTGCGCAAAAAACAAACGCACCGCTTTATTTAAAATATTTCTTCAAAATTTTATTTTCATTTTTGGCGAAAATGGTTTGAAATATTTTAGCATTCTGAAGGGTTTATCGTTTTGCAGGGGAAAACACCAAAACAGAATTCCTGCCAAATAAAGAGACTAACAACGAATCGCCTATACATAAATGACTGTATTAAAAGCCAATGGGTGCAATAATTGACGATACGTTTACCACGCAGTGTAGATGAAAATGTAAATACTGAAAATTTAATTTTACAAACTTTCTGGATGTTTTATAATTATAATTCTTGTTTATCACAATAAGTAAACTATTTTTGAATGCTGAGGGAGAATAAAACTTAGAAAAACCCAGATGGGATATTAATAAACTCACTAAGTTCGTAATCTATAGAAGCCATCCCACACATTTACTTTCCCTTCTTGTCAGGCACGGATTATAGCAATTTTTAAGGGGGGGGGCGGTCTAGGTTCCCCAAAATTTCGTAGATTTGATATTAAATATAATTAACCCCCCACTTCCTAGTCCCCTTTTTAAATTGTCAGAGGCGGATCCAGGATTTGTTTTTTTTGGGGGTCTTAATATATAACAGGTTGTGAATCTTCATACTCGAAGTACTAAAAGGGGGGTCTGGGGGTCCTCCCCAGAAAATTTTTGGAAATTTAAGTCTATAAAGCATGTTTTAAATCCATTTTGGTACACCTAATCCGAATTTTGGACTTATTTCACGGGGCCGTAACTAGACTTTTTTCGGGGAGGGGTTTGGCCCCAAAAATTTTCTTGAAACTTAAGTACGATTTTGTTGGTGACGAAGGTAAGTAGACGGCTGATCCAGGGTTTGTTTTTGGGGGGGTTAAGAATTTTCAGTATCAAAATCGTCTTCTAATATCCTAAAGGGGGGTCTGGGGGTCCACTCCCAGAAAATTTTTGGATTTTTAAGTCTAAAAAGCAGATTTTCAACTTGTTTTGGTACACCTAATCTTTATTTCGGACATACATTTTCACGAATTTAATTTCCATTTTAATTGGATTTTTGCATTTTGACGAACGTTTTACAAAAAAGTTGTAAATAATAGAGTTCCAAAGGAGGGTCGGGGGGGGGTCATCCCCCCAAAAATTTCCGGAAATTTGACCCTAAAAACAGGATTTTAACTCGTTTTGGAGTCGCTTTTCCCTTATTTTCCACTCTGAGTTCCCACTTCCCCTCTTTCTCACTGTTAGTGATTATTCTTATTGGGGGGGCTTTTAAAGCAATCCGAAGAGGACCACTCCTTGTAAGTCCCAAAATTTTCAAGGAATAACTGTAATACTGTAATAGTAGATTTCAAAATTTCAAGGGGTGTTGGGGGTTCTCCCCAAGAAAAATTTTGAACCTTAAAAGTAGGGGTTTTGTGCATTTTAAGACGAATTTTTAAGGAAAAACAGTTAGTAAAAAATTGACGTCGAAATTTCGGGGGGAGGGTTTGAACCCCCATAACCCCTCTTGGATAAGGCCCTGTTAAATCATCAAGAATTTAACTTATTTTTGGAAGGATTTTTACATTTTGACGAACTTATTATTAAAAAATGTAAGGAAAAACCCAGTTTTTCCAACTCGTTTTGGTACACCTCATCCGAATTTCGGATATGCATTTTATGGTAGAATTTTTGCATTTCGTCGAACTTCATAAAAAATATTACTGAAAATAATAGTTACAAGTACCGTAGGGGGTCTGGGGGTCCTCCCCCATAAAATTTTTGAAAATTTGACCCTAAAATAACAGGTTTTTAACTTATTTTTATAGTTTTATTGCTTGTTAAAGGGGACTTTCTTCATGCTCTGATTTTCGTAACCACACAAATAAAATCATATCATACTAAGGGGGGGGGGCGATCGCCCCCTTCGCCCCCCCTATAATCCGTGCCTGCTTCTTGTCTTCTAACCCCCTCGAATTCAATCCAATCTCATCAAATTGAAACCAATTAGATTTAAAAGCAAGTAAACACAGCCACCTCCACAAAACAAATCACAACCCCACGTCACCAACACCAAATCCCAGCCAGAGCATACCAAAAACGGCTAAACACACCTAAAAGATATATCAGCACATACAAAGCGATCCAGATAGAGAGAGAGAGATAGAAAAAAAAATCAGTATTTGCCTTTAGGCTTAATCGTCACCCGACGCATTTCGCGCCGTCGTTCCATTCCTACCCCCAGAAATCCCTCAAGGGGAGAGAGAGGACCGGGACAACAATAATAAAGAAAATAGAACTGTTTTTGTTTCGCTTTTCTCCTGTGTATCTGGTCACTTATTCCGCAAACTTTTCCCTTCTCCCTCAAGAAAGTGCTAAATGACGGAGGTTGGTCCAGGGGCGAAGGTCTTTCTTTCTGTCGTTGTTGTTTCTCTGTCGTTGTTTGGGTATTATTGAATCGAGCAGGAGAAGAAGGCTTTCTGTGGTAATGCTTTTTTTTCTCTCTTTCAAAACGTTTGGCGATTTAATTCACCGTAATGCGGTTATGTGGAGGGGTTTGGGGGCTTTTGCTGGCAATCTGGACACGGTTTAAATTGAGTTTTTGGTGATAATTTATTAGGTCGATGGTGTGATTTTTTAACTGTAGGCGATTATTATTTTCTTTGGAAGTGAGTTGGTGGGTTTTCGAACAAGTTGTTATTTCAACTTTTTCATTTAATTTACTACGGGGCTCTGCCCCCTGCTCGCTATCGCTCACCAACCCCCGGAACTGCTTCGCAGTTCTTTGAAGATCGCTTCGCGATCTTAGCGCTCGCTTGTTTCATCTCAATTACCATGTAATTACCAGTAAAACCTGGGACTGTCTGCTTAGTTAATGATAATTTAATATCGAAACTTTTTACCTCTCTAACTTATCAATAACTTAATTTGGACCATTACTACAAAAATAAATATGTTACTAAAATATTCCTTTTTAGCTTACCAATAATTTAATCGGAATGTTTTCAAAAAATATCCAGCAAGTCTACTAATTGTCATCAACCATCTTAGGGAAAAAACATGCCATTAAAAAACTTTTAAATTGATAAAGTGCACGTGTGTATCTAGTGAATCGTCGGTAATAAGAAATCAGCCTCATAAAAATCATTGCCTGTTTCTCTAGTGAAAGACCAGAAACAGAAGAAAAAATTGAAACTTAGTATCTTAATACTTCTAAAACTAATTCGAATTTAAAAAAAAAACGAAACACCAATATTCTTATAAAAAATAATTGCATGTGTGTTTAAATTATCATAGTTCTACTGTGATTAGTTTTTCTATTATAACGAAAAACCGAAAAAGGGTAAAAAATTTCGAAACTTAAGAATTTAATTGCTTCAAAAATAATTCGAAATTCGAAAAAAAGGGCGACGAGGTGCAAAATTTCATATCTAAGAGTATGTGTCTGCAAAAAATCATGTTTCTGCTGTAAATAGATTTTGCTGGGGGCGAACTCGCAGTAGAAAAAAATAATTTTCGACTTTGACATTAAATAACTCCAGAACTAATTATTTAATTAATTAGGTTTGGAAACTGAAATGACCATCATGCATTTGTCTACCAATGGTCAAAATTTCATAATATTCCTTCACATAGTTTTTGCGTAGTGATAGTTCAAAGTGTTCAAAAATAAAATTTTTAAAATCAGCGGTGACGGCGGCGGCGGTGGTGACGGTCACTGTTACTTTTTTTTAATATAGAGAGATTACTTATGGAATTCTGTTCAACTCGCCAAGGTAAGAGCTTAAAGTGCATATTTCCTAATTGGCAGACATCTATAGTGATGGATAACTAATGATAAGTTTGGAAAGTGATTTTTGTAAATTAAGTAATTAAAACTAATTGGTTTTTCTCTCTCAGAGAAGTTAAAAATATTTCTACCTTGCGAATTAAACATTTTTTTTAAAATTAGCATTCAATAAATAGGCAAAAAGAATTTTTCAAACTACTAAACTACCAGTTTATACTAAATACAAGAGATATAATTAATAAGCTTTTCTCAACCCCCTGATATGTAAGAAATAAAAGTTGACCTTTAAATAGAAGATTTTTTAGGTTAATTGTACTATATTCGTCAGAATAACATTACATACGGCATTTACATTTTTGCATTTGTTTATCCTATTTGTTATGCATTTGATTTTATAAGAAACGCTGCTATTATATTTGTTTTATACATTTTTCATCCCTTTCAATCACCTGGCTTTTAGAAGGTAAATTTTATCATTTTTAAATAGGCAGAAAAATCTTCATAGTACAACATTACTTATAATTATTATTATTTCAAGTATTTTCGTCAGTAAAGATGATTATTCATTTCAGATTATGTTTTATATGGTAAACAAGTGACGTTTTATCTTTTATGGCAATACCTAATCATGATACGAAAACAACACGACGACATTTTACATAGATAAAAATAAACCCCCAAGAGATTACAAAGAAGTAAATTGATTAATGTTTATAGCGAAAACTGGTTTACAGTTATTTACTTGTTTAAAATTTTCCACATAAAATCACAACCCAAAAGCTCCTTTACGAAAGTTATTCCCTCGAATCTAATAATCCCCTCATAACCAAACCGTTTTAGACATGCACAGTACACACACCGAGAATTAAATTCTGAGTATAATCCGTAGAAAATTACCCACAACAACAGCAGCTATATCGGTGGAAAACGCAGAAACGAATATAAACATAAAAAAAATTACATTATGTCTCCGACCGAGTATTAAAAACAGGCATCTCAATTACTTTCATTCCGACACTAAGGGGGGAGGGAGGAATGTACTACTACGATTAAGATTCCCCGCGACGTTTCCACAACTTTAATCGCTGATCCATTCCTCTATCTAACGTCTAAATCCGCTGGTAATGAGAAAAAGATGTGCCGCATTAAATATGGTCCTCTGAAATAAGGCCGGATATGCATGCAGCGATTCGAGCGATGCGGCCGGGATGTCATGAAAAAAAAACGGTCAACACATCAGGGTTGGCAAAAATCTTTCGAAAAAACACAAGTGGGTATTTTTTTTCAATAAAACCCTGAAAAAACATATAACTGGGTTTTTTCGGAAAAAAGTGTGGGCTTTTTTAAAACTAAGTTATTTTCTCCAATAAAGTAAGTGTTTTTTTTTCAAATTTTAGTGCGTTCTTTCTATGTTAATGTGTTCTGTAAAATTGTCAGTTTTTCCATAGTTAAGTTTTTTTTAAATTTTTATAAAGTTTAAACTTTGAAATTTAAACGTACTATATTTTGGAAAAAAAAACATTCGATCATAAAAAAAACCTTTAACTATTTAAACCTAGTTAAAGTTTTGAAAAAAACCGCACCACACTGCAATTCTTATTTCGTCAAATGTGTTTCTTTAATAGCATTAAAGGGGTAGGTGCACGTTTCTAAATCCCTATCTCCGAAATGTTAAAAATGATTATTTTTAAGGTACATTTTAAAAAAATCTACTGAATTAAAGCTCCCAAATTTTTTTCTGAGTATTTCCTGAACTGTATTACATACTTTAACATGAGCTTTTAGGGCTATTATGTCTGGTTATTTTTTTAAAATATTATCTGAATGAACTTGGGTTTTTCTCAATAAGTCTGATATTTCATAATGTTTTATGTTATAACTTCAGTTTAAAGAATTTTTTTGCGAACCCCCTGTGTTAAAGTATGTAACATAGCGTAATTAATAATGTTACTAAGTTATAAGTTGTTTGCTATAATAGATTTTGAGAAAATGTTCCTTTTATGGTAAAAATTCAGTTTTGAGATAAATGGAAATTTAGTAAAGAATCTTGCACATTAGTAGTGCATTATTTATTTCCGTAAAAAATAATAAAAATATACTTCTAATCCACGTAGAGTAATAATTTTGGTGTCGTTTTAAGCGTAAAATGGAATACTAAACGAAAATGTAAAAATTGAAAAATGTGTTTTTGGTCGAAAGTTGTGCACCTACCCCCTTACAGCCAAAATCTTGATTTTCTTGAAAAAACCCAAAAATCGTTTTCAAATGAAACTTTAAAAACCCTTAATTATTGAAACCTGGTTGACATTTTGAAAAAACCCACTCTACTTGTACTTTATTTTGTTAAATGTTTTTCTTCAATAATAAAACTGCCTAAATCTTCATTTTTCTTAGAAAAAAAACCAAAATGGGTCCAAAATGAGGGTTTTTTTCATGTTTTTTTTTTAAATAAAAAACCATTGGGTTCAATCCAGCCAACCCAGGTCCCTTCCTATTGCTTTCCTGATCGGTTTAGAATCTAGTCCTGCAATTGGTTTTTAGTGCTCAGTAGTTACATCATCGTTTTTAGGGATTTCACTAGTTAAATTTCAACTAGTCCAGCATGTGGTCTCCTACTTAACCCTTTATCTACTACATTATGATTTTCTGAAATTTTTATCGTGCAAATAATTTTGATTCAATAAATTGATAATTAAAGAATGTACATAAATAAAATGGTAATCATCTTTGGTCCGCTAGAGCTAATTACTTAAATTGGTACTTTTGAGTACCGCCAGTACACTGAGGGCTAAAATACTCTCACAATACAAAAAAACCCATGGTTTTTATCACAGTTTTTAGTGTTAAAAAATAATACACTTTCCTTTTGACTTAAAATGAAATGTTTATCAAGGGAATCCGATCAAAATGACAGAAGGAAGCACTACTACACTATTAAGTCTATTCGCATAGCTCCATGGTCGTGTCGCGTGAACCGCTGCATGAAACTCGGCCTAAGCCGCGATAGAAGAAAAAATAACAGAGAGATGAAAATGCAAAACCTGAAGCAGAGCGGGAATTCGTCTTCATTATGGCCGCTATCATGATTATTATTAATCTTCACCAATCTATCAGAGAAGGAAGAGAACGAATAAAATCTTCTCCTCTCCCTTCCTGTTTGAAAATACCAACTCCTGGGAAATTCATTATTTTAAATCATTATCCAATTTTTTTGAGATTTGCGGATGCAGTTGCTGTATTTGGAGGAACTTTTATTTTTGAGAACATTGAAAAATATATACATGTACGGATTGAGAAGAGGAATGCATATGTAATTCATTCGTAATCACTGAGTACTACTTGTGGTTGGAATTCATGGGATTATATAGGACTTATTATAAATTAAATGGTTGTTTGAACGTAAAAGTTGAGATATTTACTCCACTCAGTAAAAAACTATTTTAATGATTTCCACATTTTTTAATGAATTAGGAACAATGTAATTAGAAAATACTTGACTATCATAAAACGAATGAGGAATTGTTCTTCGAACACAATTTGAAAATTCTTGGAATTCTGCTAAAATTGAGTATACATACTACGCCATGCTTTTAATGGGGTTTTAGTACAATTTTATAAAACATGCGAAATTTATTTTGAAATATGAGAAAGCAGTTGGTTTAATAGTAATATTCTTAAAATACCGAGTTATGTATAATTTTTTGTCCAAACAGTAAAACCTGTAATGGATTATGCAGTGCAGAAAAAACTTGCTTTAGGAGAAATATATTTCACTAGCGTAAGGAAGTGTCAATCCATATCCATATCCAGAAAAATTAGAAATGGTCACTCGTCCATTTTAAAATCGAAATAATTTTTGTGTGTTAATTCTTATATTATTCGAGATCCCAAAAATACTAGTATTTTTTATCTATATTTGAATTTTTAGGGCAGCTATCGATGTTCTACGAAAAATGCAGATTTTTGCGTAGAACTTGGATGGCTGCCATAAAAATTCAAAATGTGGTTCTAAGGAGTGTTCTGTTTGCACAAAGTACCTCACTTTCTCAATAAATATTAAGAAATTACAAGTAAGATATTACGTATCCAAAAAAGGTATTGATTTATAGTAACTAAATTGCGAAACCACTACAGACAAACTTAAAAACTACAAATTGTACAAAACGACTTTAAAACACCCCACCTTTTTCCTAAAACCCAAGACACCCCCCCCAAAATTAATTCACCGCACACACCAAACAAACTTATCCCGTGATTAGCCAATACAACATTTACAAATCCACAACAACTTCTTAAAAACATCCCCTTCTAACACCAAAGAAAAATTCTTCCTCCGTACTAATTAACAAATAATTAACTTACAACTATTTCAAGGGAAATAATCCATCGCGTTTCTTTCAGTGAAAACTCCAGAGCCTGTTTCCAGTGATTTATGGCTCTAAGTAGGAGGCTTTGATTAACCCCTCAGTCCGCCTAAAGCTCGGAATCTCTCTCTCTGTCCAGGTTTTAAGAAACTCTGATTCCCGTTGTTCGCTCGAGAGTTACTTAAAAGAGGCAGTCGCCAAGTATGTTTCAGGCTTGTCTCCACTTAAGTGGCCGCCCCGATTAATGAAGTTCTTGTTTTTGGTGCTTTGGGGGACTTTTTCGATATCATACGGCTAATCGAAGGTACTTCGATGTGGCTACTGCTCTGTCTGTCTGAGCTAGGTGATTTAGTTTGTAGCGCTTTTTAAAGGGGGGAGGTATTTTTCAGGAGGGGGTTGATTGCTGTGGGAAATATCTTCGGAAATGTAGTTTTGATTTGAGCGTGAGTCGTACGTTACATTATCATGGAAATTGCTCAGTAATGAAACTCGTCTGGAAATCTTCTCAAAGGGGAAAGAGAATGTCTAATGGAAATTTCAAAAATGAAGCTATTGTTATCCAAAAATGGCAATAAATACTGGATGGATTCTGGCAAACCAGTTCTATAGAAAATTAATCAAGTTAAGAACATACGTGCATCGCATATATGAAAAGAAATATGGATAAGGGGTTTGGGGAAAATTTACAAAATTTAGTTCCAGTTTAGAGGTTTTCATAAAGAAATGAAGTGTGTGCGGGTGTGTGCTTGTGTGAGTGTGTGTGTGTGTGTGACTGACTTCAAATCTCAATTATAAAATTAGAACAACAACCATAAAAAGTATACTATTTTATGGAAACGAAAGCTTCCTAATTTTAACTAAGAGACAAACTATTTCAAGTAATGTACTTGAAAATTTTAAAGCTTCCCTAGTGTAACAAAGATTAAAAAAACTGAATATCTATATTATCAATTTAATTAAAGCATTCATATTTTTCGATAAAGAACATAGTAGAGAGCAACCAGAGAGGTTGAAAACACCATTATTAAGATGTGGAACTCAGGTATACACACAATTAAATATTTCTTAAATCAAATAACATAAACAATAATTAAACACCCCCAAACAAACCGACTTAAAACGTAAATAAAAGCGAGTGGATGCAGATTACGCATATCATCACATCAAACCCTCGAGTTGCGAGCAACTCCAAAATTCATGAACCTTGAACCACCCCTTCCTAATGACCACACACCGACGTACACAAGCCAGGTATCGAGCCTCCCCCAGCAATCTTCGCTCCTAAATGTGTCGCATTAGCATATTACATTAAGCCGACGGTAGACCGTACAAGCAGCAAAACTAAATTAATAATAAGCCACCCTGGCCTGTCTCCCGATTACTTATTGAACCGAACGACTGCGGGGGAATACTTTGACTCTTCCGAAACCGCCATTAAAGACGACTCTCGTCATATATACCTAATGCAAACGTTACAGATGGTCCGGGATATGCTTTCCCTCGGATTCATATGAATTTAATCAAATCTGGCCGAAGCCGCGTGGGCCTATAGAGACCCGAGCGCGATAATTATGAATAATGCAGTGTTGCCGCCGAGGATAGGTGACTCCCTGGGGGACAAAGCAACGGCCGCATTATGTTAATTAATTGATGCAAATGTGACAGTAAACTGATGGAAAGTGTTGCCCAATTGCGTGTCGGTACCGAGGCGTAATTTGTTAAGCATGTTTTGGTGCGCGTTTGGAGGTTTTGGTTTTCTTTTTTGTAACGGTTTCCATCCTCCCCATCGCTGTGAGCCTGCATGTGAGTTTTACTCCCTGGTGGTCACCCGAAGTTGAATCGTTGGAACCGCCATCGGTGTGTTGGCAAGAAACTCATTAAACATGCATCCCTGTATATGTAACAGTTAGCTTTTTGAAATACCTAGTCACAGAATATCTACATTTGCAGCCATAAGCGTTGGTGTTAACCAGTAGCTAGAGAGGAAAATTAGCTTTTTGCTGACTCTGATTGGTAGAATCCTTCTTTCACCTGGGATTTCAACTCCGACTCTGATGGCTGTGAATGTGGCTGTAACTGCCAATAAAAGGAAAGAGTGAGAACGCAACTATACAGTGTCCGTTTAACGGCTTTTATTTGAAACCAACGTAGCCTAGGGTCACGGAAGTAAGGTCTACCCCTAGGTAAATGACCTTGGGAAATCCATTAAGATGACTTACAGCTCCCCTAGCGGCGAAATAAAAAAGTTTAAAAAATAATTTAAAAACTAATGGAGATAGAGCAAAAATCTCAGTAAAAGTACTGTTGCCAACGTTATGAAGAACTCACAGAAAAAAGTTTCATGAAAATAACTTGAATATTCGCGGAAATATTAGCATGTGAAAATAACACTTTTTCAGACCTCAAAAAATAAAACGTTCGCGAATTTGCAATTTTTTTTCAGATGTATTGTGTAGTTTTGTGTTTTTATAGTTGAATAACCCAGCAAAAAAAATCAGCATGAAACCTTCAAAAAAACCTGCAGGTTTCCTGCAGGAAATTCGGACAAATAAACCTGCAAGAAACCTGTATATTTTGACTGCAGGTTACCTGCAGTTAGGTTGTCCGAATTTCATGCAGAAAACCTGCAGGTTTTTTAAAGGTTTCATGCTGATTTTTTAAAGGTTTTATGCTGATTTTTTTGACTGCAGGTTTCCTGCAGTTAATTTGTCCGAATTTCATGCAAAAAACCTTCAGATATTTTTGAAGGTTTCATGCTGATTTCTTTGACTGCAGGTTTCCTGCAGTTAAGTTGTCCGAATTTCATGCAGAAAACCTGCAGGTTTTTTGAAGGTTTCATGCTGATCTCTTTGACTGCATTTTTCCTGCAGTTAAGTTTTCCGAATTTCATTCAGAAAACCTGCAGTGTTGTTTTTGAAGGTTTTATGCTGATTTATTATGGATTATTAGAGTTTTCTTGCAGAAGACCTGCCGGGGTTTTTGAAAAGAATTTTTGACTATTTTTATGTTGGGTACGGTTAAACTTCATCCATCAACAACAAAAATCAGCCAACTGGTATGAAAAATCAACATAATAAAATGTAACATACGCATGAATTAAAAAAACATTTGTTGATTTTTTGAATTTTAAAAATTTTTTTGTATCAAATGTTAATTAGGCCGTATCAACTTTTTTAGCAGCAGAGCAGTAAAATTCTACAATCATCAACAAACATTATCTAGAGAAAAATAAGTTTAGTGTATTGAATGCCATCCATATATAGAGAGTTAGCTCAAATTGAAAGATTTCTCAACTAACTAAAATATTTTAGTTTAGTTTTAGGAGTTTTATTAACATACTGGTTTGTGGTAAGAGTTTAATGGCACTAAACCCTATGATGGCATACTGAAAAACACAAACAATCTTTAATAACTTTGATTTTCATAATGTTACCTAATTCTCGTATCCCAAAAAGGGCCAAGCATACAGGGTGTATCTGAAATGGTGCAAAAAACTTTCAGGGATGATAGTGCTCATCAAGACAAACAAGAATCGGTATAGAAAGGGGGGTCCCAGACCAAATCTAAGGGAGTTAAAAATGGAGCGACACCCCAAAAAATCATTGGAAAATTCAATTTGTAGAAGAATTACTATTGGTAAAAACTTAATTATGGTCTCAAAAATTGTGGTTTAATCTGATTTTTAAAATTACCTCAAAAGTATTTACTTTAAAATGTGTTTTATTATGAAAAAAGTTAAAAAACACAAAAAATGTGAAAAATCTGCCAAAATTTTATTTTGTATTTCGAAATCCTTTCTTTTGATTTGATAATCTGAAAGATCATTGTTGAAAACCCGTAAGTCCAAAGTTTCACGTAAATACAATCAATATTAAACGCTTGAGATCCTGTTAAAGTTTGTTTTTTAGGTGTGCAAGCAGTTTTCTAGAGCTGTTTCCAGAACAGCTGTGTGCGCACCCTAAAAAACAAACTTTAACAGGATCTCAAGCGTTTAATATTGATTGTATTTACGTGAAACTTTGGACCTAAGGGTTTTCAACTATAATCTTTCAGATTATCAAATCAAATGAAAGGATTTCGAAATACAAAATAATGTTTTGGCAGAGTTTTCACATTTTTTTGTGTTTTTTAACTTTTTTTATAATAAAACAAATTTTAAAGTGAAGTCTTTTGAGATAATTTTAAAGATCATATTAAACTTTAATTTTTGAAACCATAATTAAGTTTTTACCAATAGTAGTTCTTCTACAAATTGAATTTTTCAATCATTTTTTGGGGTGTCGCTCCATTTTTAACTCCCTGGGATTTGGACTGGTACCCCCCTTTCTGTACCGATTCTTGTTCGTCTTGATGAGTACTATCATCCCTGAAAGTTTGTTGCACCATTTCAGATACACCCTGTATAGTTATGATACGCTGAAATGGGCTTACTCTATGGCGGGAAAGCAAAGGTGGAAATTTTGATTCTGCTTTTTTATAAGAAAAATCAAGCTTTTAGCAAAATATATTCAATTTCAATTTTTAAGCAAAATAAATTAATGCTCCAACTATTTCTAAAAAATCAGGGGCGTCATTTCAGTTTTTTGTTGGGGGGGGGCAAGGAATTTTTTTAAATGGGTCTGGACCTTACTGTAACTAGGTTTTTTTGGCAGGGGTTGCCTCAACTTAATTTTTAAGGTAATTAATATCATGTCAAAATTTGAGAACGTGAACTCCAAGGAAAAAAGGGGGGTCTGGGGGCTCACCCCCAGGAAAATTTTGAAAATTTGGTTCTTAAAGTAGTGTTTTAGCTCGTTTTGGGACCCTTTGGGCTGCATTCAAAGAGAACAGTTTCTTGTAAACCACATAATTTTTCTAGGGAAAAGAGTCGTAAATGTAAAAGTCTTAAGGGGGGCTAGGGGTCCTCTCCCAGGAATTTTAATTCCCCTTTTAACTAGTGTTTATCTCTTTTTAAACTCTTTGGGGAGCTTCTAAAGAGAAAAGCTTCTTGTAAGAGGAATAGTTTTTAAGGGGGAAAACACTAAATAAGAGACATGGAAATTTCAGAGGGGGGCTGGGGGTCCTCCCCCAGAAATTTTTTGAAATTGAACCCTCAAAAGTAATGTTTTAACTCCTTTTGAGACATTTTGAGTTGCACTCAAAGTTCCTTGTGAAAGTTACAAAATTTTCAAGGGACTTGCAGCTATTTTTCACAATACAGTGGAAACCTTGGGGGGGGGCGGTTGCCCCCCCCTGCCCCCCCTAAATGACGCCCCTGTAAAAAATAATAGATTTTAATTTACTTATCACTTATTATTGTATTGAACAGTGAACCAAAACATAATCATTGACACAAACCTGGCTTACGTTTGACTGCTAACATTTGTGTATTTGCCTAATTTTATCCCAAAACATTTAATAAATGCATGTACCCATTTCGAAAATTTTCAAACGGCAGATGCGATCGGGAAAATAAAGACAAACAATACACATTGTCATCAAACTTCTCCGATTTACATTGAAATTAACGCGTGATTTTCATGCCTGCAAATGCTTCCTCTGTATAAATTTTGGCAGATCCGATCATTTGGTGCTATGCATACCGGCCGCCATGTTTCACCACTGCTCAAATGATAACACTCAAGTGCTTTACGAGGACTCCGATTTAAGTGAAAAGAAATACGGCACAGCTTCGATAAGAGTCGACCAGCTGCCATATTTACCCACAGCTCAAATTAGATCTATATGGTCCTGTGTCATCATTTGAGCTGTGGGTAAACATGGCGGCTGATCGACTCTAATCGAAGCTGATCCAGAAAGGCAATAAGCTTGTTAATAATACTTTGCAAAATGTATAAAGCACGGTACCAAAGCAACAAATAAATCAGTCATTTAAAATACGATATAGCATGCAATTACAAATGGACAAATTTTGATGAGTATATAAAAGAATATTAATCATATTACAGCAAAAAATAAGTATGGAATCATAAAATTCAGAGAAATAACTTTCCGCTCACCAATTTCAAAGCTGCTTCCTTTATACCGCCATTATCACAATAAAACAGATCTTTATGTAACGCGATTGCGCAGAACGTCTTCACTATTCTGGGATGATTAAAATAAAAACAAAAACTGGTTTGAATAATTTTATTTAATTATTAAATCAATTAAATTATGTGATTAATAAAATTATATTAATCATAATAATGTTCTTACTTTATTTCGGATATCGGATCCAGCAAACCCTAGGAAATGCGCATGCGTCAAATCTTCGTCCAAAATAAAATTAATAAAAACTGAAGGTTTTATGAAGGAAAAGTAAAGTTTTAAATCTTCATTATTTGCTCTGTAGAAAAACTGCAGTTTTTGTGAAGGGAAAAAAGCACTGCATAAAACCTGCAATATGTCTTCACAAAACCCGCATTTTTCTTTAAGAAAACATTAAGTTCAAAATCTTCATTTAATATTCTGCATAAAAACTGCAGTTTTTGTGAAGGGAAAATTGTGCTGCATAAAACCTTCACAATGCCTTCAAAAACACTGCACATTACCTTTATAAAACCTGCATGGATCTGACTGCCTTCAAAAAAACTGCAGGTAACTTCATGAAACCTTCAAAAGGGGTACTTTTTTGAAGGTTTTATGCTGATTTTTTTTGCTGGGAAAAGCCAAATTTAATCAAAAAATAAAAAAAACTAGCAAATTTGAGAATTTCTTCTTTTTTGAGGTCTGAAAAAGGGCTATTTTCACATGCTAATATCTCCGCGAATATTCAAGTTATTTTCATGAAACTTTTTCTGTGAGTTCTTTATAACGTTGTCAACAAGATTGCCGCTGAGATTTTTGTACTAGCTCCTTTAGTTTTTAAATTAATTTTTTAAACTGGCGCTGTAAGTCATCTCAATGGATTCTCCAGGTTCCCTTACCTATGGGTAGACCTTAATTTCGTGACCCTGGAACACGTTGGTTCCAAATAAAAGCCGCGAAACGAATTTTTGAACACCCTGTATATCTCTCATTATTTTTAACTCATTAATCATATTTTATAATTACTTGCCGAATACTTACACTGAAAATTACTATAAGGCTAGCAATTTTAAATTCGGAAACTATGTGGATTAGGGTGGTCCAAAAAAACTTTTTTCAAGCCAGCCCAAACGTCGCCCCTAATATTTTTACATTTACCAATAGTATCATCCTCCTTTAATTTTAGCTTTCTACTCCTATTTTTAGGGGGTGCTCAATGACCCTTCTTTTTAAAAATTTTATGGATTTGCTTTTAGACATCAAGTGCTTAAAAAACAATTCTTTTTTCGTAAAGCCTAATGTTTCTAGGCGTAAATATGTCTTATTATATTATACTACATTTCCACCAATTTTGGTGCCTCTTGCACAATATGAACATATATATTCCCTTTAACAGCCCTGCTATTGTTGCTTCCAAGTCAACAAAAAACTAACTAGTCAATATTGTTTCTAAACATTCATGCTTAAAAAAATTATGCTTTTAACTATTTTATTTTCAATTTATTATCATACTAGCTGTTATACCCGGCCTTGCACGGGTGGGGTATATAAATTTATTTTTAAAAAGTTGTCTTAATATACATTTATAATTATGTAAATTAGCAATATTACAAATCCTCCCTGTATCCCAGGTGCCTCTTTCCTATCCCGATGGTCCCGGTAATTTTTCTAATCCCGGCGTTCCCGGTAATTTTCTTATCTCGGTGTTTCTGGTAATTTTTATATTCCGGTATTCACGGTGTCTTTATGGTAAATTTCCTATCACGGTGTTCTCGGCAATTTTTATAACCCGGTAATTTTTCCTATCCCGATTTCCTGCTAATTTTCCAATCCCGGTGTTCTTGTCACTTTTTGTAATCCCGGTGTTCCTGATAATGTTTAATATCTTGGTGTCTTTATAAAATAACAAATTTGAAACTATAATAAAAAGTCTAGCAAATTAATAAGTCTAGTGAACAAATTAACAAATTTTAAATTAAAATAAAAGATCTAGTAAATGAAAAAGTCTAGTGATCTGTCTCATTCGAAACAATGTTTATTTTTAACTCGTTTTCCATGAAAAAAATTACATTTTTCAGTAAATATATTTATTTCAAAGGAAAAATCTTGAAATGGAATAAAAGTCCACGCCTTCGGTGTGGTCTTAAAGGAGATGCGGAACACACATACATACACACACAGCCACAAATGTTTTTATTTATATAGAGATTAATAAAATTGCCTAGTAACTACAACACTGGTACTAAAGTTTCCTTTATTGGCTTGCATGACTGGTAAAACAGGTTTTCAAACACGGAAAAATCTGTAAAAAAAGTGGAAAAATGGGAAAAAAGAATGAAGGACTTATTTTCTCTTTATAAATTATAGCCTATGTGTTATTCTGTTGTATAAGCTACATTATTGTAAAATTTCATTAAAATCCATTCAGTAGTTTTTAAGTGAAAGAGTAACAAACATACAGACAAACATTCACAATTATAATAGTAGTAGGATATTAAGTGTATAAATCAAGTAGGTGTCAAAATAATTTATCTTTTACTAATTTTTTAGCCAATTTAGCCAAAATTTCGAAAAAAAAAAACTAAAAAGTGCAGTTTTTTAGGGCCATAGAGCACCCTCCTAAAACTGAAGTAGGAAGTTGAAACTTTGCCAGAATAATACTATAGGTAGATGTAAAAAAAGAGGGGGCAACGTTGTGTCTAGGACGAAGTTTATTTTTTCCCATAGGAATGTGGATCACCCTAATGTGGATGTTGTATCAAATCACATAACTAGGTAAATGTAGTTTTAAAATATAAATAACACTACCCTGCGATGAAAAAAATACAAGGGGTCTGACAGCTGTTCTTGGGGTAGTTTTTGGTGCTGATTTCGAAAATACCAACGAAAAGTTTCAATCACATCAAGTTTTTTAGAAAAATTCAATTTTACTTAGATTTTTATGATTTTTTACCAAAAAAAATTATCTAGGCAATGAATATCTTCCCTCTTTGCCTAACAATTATTCTACAGTGGTTAAACATACAAAATACAGATATGAGAAACTCCATATTATGTTGCCATCCCTCCCTCTCCATCTAAACATCTGCTTTATGTACCATCAACCAATAGCTTTCACCAATGACGCGCGAAGGACTTCAAGAAGGGATTCACCTCAGCTCTTCTCTCAGGTTGAACTTAATGATCTTACTAGTAGAGATCTGGGCCTTCCGAAAGAGGCAGCTGAACTGCTGGGGTCCAGATTAAAAGAAAAAACTTATTAGACGACGGAACATATTTATTGGTACAGAAATCGGGAAAAGGAGTTTGTTAGGTTCATGGAGGAAGAGGGGAACCTTGTCTATTGTTCTGATATTCCTGGATTGATGAGAAAATTTAATATCACATACTTTAAGGATGAATGGAGGCTGTTTATAGATTCGTCCAAAAGGAGCCTTAAAGCTGTCACACTTCATCACGGAAGCAAGTATGCATCTGTACCAGAATGTCATGAAAACCTGGCTCTCGTCCTCAACAAGATAAAATATGATGACCACGGTTGGACCATTTGCGGGGATTTGAAAGTTATATCCATGCTTCTTGGGCAACAAGGCGGATATACAAAGTATCCATGTTTCATTTGTGAGTGGGACAGCAGTGATAAGACTCAACATTGGGTCAAAAAATAATGGTCGAAAAGAGAAAATCTTGTACCAGGCTCCAAAAATGTAATTCGGAATATCTTAGTTGATCCAAAAAAGGAAAGATCCCCCTCTACATATCAAACTAGGTTTAATGAAGCAGTTTCTGAAGGCTGTTTTAAAAGAGGGCGATTATTTCAAATACTTGTGTAAAAAGTTTCCAGGCTTATCCGAATCCAAGTTAAAAGAGGGAATATTTAATGGTCCAGATATCCGGAAGCTTATGAAGGATAAAGAATTTGAGACTACCATGACTACAAAAGAAAAAGAAGCTTGGGTTGCCTTCATAGAAGTCGTCAGTAAATTTCTCGGTAATTACAAGGATCCTGACTATAAACCAATTGTGATGAATATGCTAGACAAATATCAAGCTTTGGGTTGCTCCATGAGTGTCAAAATACATTTCATTAACTCTAATGTGGACTTCCCCCCGAAAACTTGGGATCAGTCAGTGAAGAACAGGGTGAAAGGTTCCACCAAGACATCAAAGATATGGAACGCAGGTATCAGTGAAGATGGGACAGGAATATGCTCGCCGACTACTGTTGGATGCTAACGCGCGATAGACCCGAGATTGAGCATAAAAGAAGAGCCACAAAAAGAAGTTTCAGAGGAAAAGGAGTACGTACTTAACTATATAAACTTTTTTTATTTGCTTTTGAATTAGCTTAATTTTTTTTCAAGCTATCATGTATACAAACATAATTTTAGCATTTATTGATTAATCGTCTATTTCATGTAAGATATCTTAATAAAAACAAACTAAAATAATATTTCGGCAATTTTATTTTGAGGAAACAATGCTTTTAATTAAAAATTTTAACTCTTGAGTTTTTTTTGTGTTTTTCTCGACCATAGGTGGGTCATGGGATCTGGCAACAGTATTTTCATACATTTAAATATATCTCTGTATAAATAAAAGGCTAACGGGCGATGTATGTATGTGGGTATGTGTGTATGTATGTCCGGGGTAATCTCTTGAAATAGGCCACGGACCGAAACCAAACTCGACGCATAGACGTATTCCGAGTCGGGGAGTAACTTAAGATAGTTTTCAAAGCTCGAAAATCGAATAATTACGAGTAATTAACGAATTTATAGTCGAAAACGCTTATTTCTCCATTTCTCTACCAGGCAGATCTGCTCGACTCACTATTGTAAACTAGATTAAAACCTCAAAAATTAAATATTTTAACAGGAAAAACTCGATAATTGTCCATTTAAAAACTATATCAGTTGTAAAAACACCAAAATAAATTCAAATAATTAATTTTGAAACGTTAGCTTCCCCTATTTTAAGATATTTTCCTTTAAAATTTAAATATTTATGGAAAAGTGTAAATTTTCTTCATGGAAAACGAATTAAAAAATAAAACATTGTTTCAAATGAAGCGGTTCACTAGACTTTTCAATTTACTAGATCTTTTATTATTGTTTCAAATTTGTTATTTTTGTTCACTAGACTCATTAATTTACTAGGAAACATTGCCGAGAACACCGGGAAAAGGAAAATTACCGGGAACATCGGGATAGGAAAAAAAAAGTACCGGGATTACCGGGACATAAAAATTACCTCGATCAGCGGGATAGGAAAATTATCGGGAACATCGGGATAGGAAAATTATCGGGAACATCGGGATAGGAAAATTATCGGGAACATCGGGATAGGAAAATTATCGGGAACATCGGGATAGGAAAATTATCGGGAACATCGGGATAAGGAAAATAACCGGGAACATCGGGATAGGAAAAAGGCGTCTGGGATACCGGGATGATTGGTAATTGCTGATTTAAAAATTATAAATATATTTTTAAAAAATTTAATTTAAAAAAATATATATACACTCCACCCGTGCAAGGCCGGGCATATCCGCTAGTCTCTGTATAAATAAAAGGCTAACGGGCGATGTATGTATGTGGGTATGTGTGTATGTATGTCCGGGGTAATCTCTTGAAATAGGCCACGGACCGAAACCAAACTCGACGTATAGACGTATTCCGAGTCGGGGAGTAACTTAAGATAGTTTTCAAAGCTTTAAAATCGAATAATTACGAGTAATTAGCGAATTTATAGCCGAAAACGCTTATTTCTCCATTTCTCTACTAGAGTAGACTGCTCGACTCACTATTGTTAACTAGATGAAAACCTTCAAAAATTAAATATTTTAACAGGAAAAACTCTATAGTTGTCCATTTAAAAAGGATATAAGTTGTGAAAACGCTAAAATAAATTCAAATAATTTATTTTGAAACGTTAGTTTCCCCTATTTTAAGATATTTTCCTTTAAAATTTAAATATTTATGGAAAATTGTAAATTTTATTTTCATGGAAGAGGACTTTAAAGCAAAACATTGTTTCAAATGAAGCGGTTCACTAGACTTTTAAATTTACTAGATCTTTTATTATTGTTTCAAATTTATTATTTTTGTTCACTAGACTCATTAGTTTACTAGGAAACATTGCCGAGAACACCGGGAAAAGAAAAATTACCGGGAATATCGGGATAGGAAAAAAGTACCGGGATTACCGGGACATAAAAATTACCTCGATCAGCGGGATAGGAAAATTATAGGGAACATCGGGATAGGAAAATTATCGGGAACATCGGGATAGGAAAATTATAGGGAACATCGGGATAAGGAAAATGATCGGGAACATCGGGATAAGGAAAATAACCGGGAACATCGGGATATGAAAAATTACCGGGAACATCGGGATATGAAAAATTACCGGGAACATCGGGATAGGAAAATTATCGGGAACATCGTGATAGGAAAATTATCGGGAACATCGGGATAGGAAAATGATCGGGAACATCGGGATAAGGAAAATAACCGGGAACATCGGGATATGAAAAATTACCGGGAACACCGGGATAGGAAAAAGGCGTCTGGGATACCGGGATGATTGGTAATTGCTGATTTAAAAATTATAAATATATTTTGAGAAAATTTAATTTAAAAAATTTATACACTCCACCCGTGCAAGGCCGGGCATATCAGCTAGTCTCTGTATAAATAAAAGGCTAACGGGCGATGTATGTGTGTGGGTATGTGTGTGGGTATGTCCGGGGTAATCTCTTGAAATAGGCCACGGACCGAAACCAAACTCGACGTATAGACGTATTCCGAGTCGGGGAGTAACTTAAGATAGTTTTCAAAGCTTTAAAATCGAATAATTACGAGTAATTAGCGAATTTATAGCCGAAAACGCTTATTTCTCCATTTCTCTACCAGAGCAGATCTGCTCGACTCACTATTGTTAACGAGATGAAAACCTTCAAATATCAAATATTTTAACAGGAAAAACTCGATAATTGTCCATTTAAAAACTATATCAGTTGTAAAAACACCAAAATAAATTCAAATAATTAATTTTGAAACGTTAGTTTCCCCTATTTTAAGATGTTTTCCTTTAAAATTTAAATATTTATGGAAAAGTGTAAGTTTTCTTCATGGAAAACGAGTTTAAAATAAACCATTGTTTCAAATGAAGCGGTTCACTAGACTTTTAAATTTACTAGATCTTTTATTATTGTTTCAAATTTGTTATTTTTGTTCACTAGACTCATTAATTTACTAGGAAACATTGCCGAGAACACTGGGAAAAGGAAAATTACCGGGAACATCGGGATAGGAAAAAATACCGGGAACATCGGGATAGGAAAAAATACCGGGATTACCGGGACATAAAAATTACCTCGAACATCGGGATGGGAAAATTATCGGGAACATCGGGATAGGAAAAAATCACCGGGAACACCGGGGTATGAAAAATTACCGGGAACATCGGGATAGGAAAAAATCACCGGGAACACCGGGATAGGAAAAATCACCGGGAACACCGGGGTATGAAAAATTACCGGGAACATCGGGATAGGAAAAAATCACCGGGAACACCGGGGTATGAAAAATTACTGGGAACATCGGGATAGGAAAAAATCACCGGGAACACCGGGATAGGAAAAATTACCGGGAACATCGGGATAGGAAAATTATCGGGAACATCGGGATAAGGAAAATGATCGGGAACATCGGGATAAGGGAAATAACCGGGAACATCGGGATATGAAAAATTACCGGGAACATCGGGATAGGAAAATTATCGGGAACATCGGGATAGGAAAATTATCGGGAACATCGGGATAGGAAAATTATCGGGAACATCGGGATAAGGAAAATGATCGGGAACATCGGGATAAGGAAAATAACCGGGAACATCGGGATATGAAAAATTACCGGGAACACCGGGATAGGAAAAAGGCGTCTGAAAAAATTTAATTTAAAAAATTTATACACTCCACCCGTGCAAGGCCGGGCATATCAGCTAGTAAAAAATAAAAATATCGTCAATAAATAATCAAACCAACTTTCCTAAGAAAGATTTGACTATTTTACACATATTTGAGTGGATAAAACCACAGTTGCTAGATAGTAAACCCACAATTTTTCGCTATTATGTCTTTTTTATAGGATTTTAGCAAAAATATTGATATTGATTTTACAAAAAATCCTGATGTGATTGGGGAAAATGGAGGTCATTTCGTAATCACCACACCCAATAAAATAAAAATTATTAAACACTTATCTTGTATTTTTCAAAAAGTTAAATTTCGCAGGGTAGTGTAATCAGGATTTTTTCAAAACCCATACATTTCATACGCTTTTAGAAATGGTTATTGTGAGATGGTTCACATCCTGAAAATAAGATAATGTCCCCTAATAAAATTCTACGCTTTGCAAAATATTTTTACCAACCAGATAATTAAGAACTCCCTATAATATGTTTTATAAATACTAGAAGCATAAGTATAAAAACATAGTTCCATTGTGAAGCATTTTTATTACACCATGATTAAGCTTTTTTACAAAATGTGTAATTTGATTCTCAATATTTTAGCTTTTGTTTTAAATTCCAGGGAAAATATATTTAAACTTAAGCAAATAAAGTGATATCAAAATGCACACAGAATAGACTGAATTACCAAGCGAATGTTTACACAATATAAACCTAAAGATACTTCATTACAAGCGTTTCAAATAGGAGAAATATATTTCTTACTTAGTAAAACTGTTCAAAGTGCATTTATTTCCTTTCTGAAAAGCTTTTCCGCTTCAATTTATAGTTTTTGAATATTCAAAACCGTTTTCTTCTTTATACTCTGAATGAAATTAGGAGATAAATGCATCCCTACAGTAAATCCGATATTACAGTTCAAACGCAGCGCGGAACATAAGTAAAAATAGACTGTTCGCGAAATAAAATGAGATTTCGACGGCCTAATATTTACGAAAGCGCAAAACTCTCCCCGGATCACCCACCAGACGATTCCACGAACGATTTATCGAAATACCTTTCGACACTATTACTCGATCTTTTTTTTCTCTTTTTTATTTAGAAAATTCCATCTTTCAGCAGCAAGAAAAGAGAGTCAGACATTTTATTCCATGTTATGCCCGCTAATAAATCTCCGGGAATAAAATAATCTATTCAAAGTAACCATTTGAATGTTAAACGAATTACCGGAAAAGTAAAAAAAAGATCGAAAAGATCGGATGATTTTTTTACTTAACCTCTGCGTTGAATCGATCCTCACCAAAATGCGCGTCTTTGTTGTTTTTCCCCTCGCATATAAAAGGTAGGGGAAAACTCCCGATGGCATATTTTAAATCACACCTTACAAAAGCTACCCATAATTATATTACTTTTAAGATGCCAGTATAAAAGGTATACCGCGCTTTTATGCGCCCCTCTACTTTCTTGGGCGATGAGGATACTTTTTGAATTTAAGCAAAAGCCAGATGCGCGAGAATCTAATGAGTTTACGAATTTCTTAAAACTTGATCTAACAGTAAAAGGTTACGAGTTAGAGCGCTTTATTTTTCTCTCTTCATCTTTTCTTTTTATTATTTTTTTTATTTAACAAGTTAAGTCACAACGCGCGCTGTTTTGATATAAAATGCAAATTGGGACTTAACTTTGCTTTTACGTTAATGGATTTTTTTTCCTCTGACGCATAAAACGACATATTTATACCATCTTTATGAAGGCAACAGACTCCGTCTCGCTCAATCTCCAAAACTTTCTGAATTGTTCTCGGAAATTGCGGGAATCATCCTAAATATTTTTAAGCCTAATTTCATATTCTGAGGGATTTTCTACTCTTCTTAATGAAAAACTTTGTTTGCTTATTAAAAGTTTCTGTTAATTTTTTCTACTCTGATACACGTTGAGATTTTTATTCCGTGTCAAGAAATATGTGAGCTCTTTTCCGCAAACAAAAGCACTTGGGAAGCACTTATCAGTTTAGCAGGAAGTGTTGGACTTTTTCACAATTTTCTCCGTTATTTTAGTTTTTATGGGAAAAATTCTTTGTTTTAAATTTCATAAAACAAAGATATAAATTATATTTTCTTGAAAATGATTATTAAGAAATTTCATTACTAAAAATGACTGAAATGAATGAAAATTCATAAAATGACAGTCTCCAAAATGAGTAAAAATTATTCAAATCTGAGTATGTCACGCACTCAAGCAGGCTCCGATCCAAAATTACACAATTTTGAAAACATGCTCTCATTTCTGAAAATGTGCAGATACTCGAAAATAAAGCATTATGTACTAATTTTTTAGTTCGTGCATGACATTCTTATAAAGAGGGTGAAAATGTGTTACAATTACTATGACGTGGGAAGTACACCAGTAAGTTGAGTGGAGACGTCACAAGGTTTTGTGTTACACGTTATCACACCAACTTAATGTTACTTTCGATATACAGGGTGTTTCAAAATTGCGTTGCACGGCTTTTATTTGGAACCAACGCCTCCTAGGGTCACGGAAGTAAGGTCTACCCCTAGGTAAGTGAGCCTGGAGAATCCATTAGGAGGACTTACAGCGCCCCTAGCGGCGAAATTAAAAAGTTAAAAAAATTCATTTAAAAACTTAAGGGGATAGAGCGAAAACTTCAGCGAATGTATTGTTGCCAACGTCATGAAGAACTCACTGAAAAAATTTTGATCAAAATATCTTGAATATTCCCGGAGATATTAGCATGTGAAAATAGCACTTTTTCAGGGGTCAAAAAAGAAAAAGTTCGCATATTTGCAAATTTTTCAGTGTTATTTTGTAGTTTTGTGTTTTTTAGTTTAAAGAACACAAAATGTAATAAAAAAATCAAAAAAATTTATAAATCTGCAATCTTTTTCTTTTTTGACCTCTGAAAAAGTGTTATTTTCACATGCTAATATCTCGGCGAATATTTAAGATATTTTCATGAATTTTTTTCAGTGAGTTCTTCATGACGATGGCAACAATACTCTTAGTGAGATTTTTGCTCTATCTCTTTTAGTTTTTAAGTTAATTTTTATAACTTTTTAATTTTACCACTAAGGGCGCTGTAAGTCATTTCAGTGCATTCTCCAGGCTCACTTACCTAGGGATAGACCTTACTTCCATGACCTAGAAGGCATTGGTTCCGAATAAAAGCCGTGCAACGCAATTTTGAAACACCCTGTATATTGCAAATATTACAATTTTCAAATATAAACTAAAATAAATATATTTTGAGTGACTATTAAATTGCTTGAAACTGAGTGTTGGTGTTTCAATATTGAAAGCATTAAAGCATTGGATCTTCAGATTTGAACCAAAAAGTTTCATACCAAAATGAGAACATCAATTTACTTAAATTTGAAAATGTCATTACTCTCAGTGTAGTACATGATATTTAAAACCATAATATTTTCAGTTATTTTTCAAGCGTAATCATGTAATTTGTAAAAAAAAAACTGGATAAAGGAAACAATATTATGATGGTCGAAAATAAAATTCGAAACTCATTAAGGATAAAAAATGCTTCGAACAAAATGTTCTGCTTGTTAATTTATTGAAGACAGGATTTAGAAAAGACGAGCAAAGAATCTGTAATATCTTATGACATAAAATTTAAAAAAAAATGAATAGGAAGAATTAAGTAAGATTACCTAAACAAAAGTTTCACCTATGTATGGTTATTTTAAGTACTGATAAACAGTTTATTAAGTATGCATTATGAAAATAAAGAATTAATGAAAAAATATTAAGAAACGTAGAATTATAAAAACTGAGTTTCGTCATATTTATAGTATTTATTCTTCCATATATAAACTTTTTGTATTTTAAAAATGGTTACATAAATTGTAGTTATTATAAATTATTAGAGTGCAATGCTTTACTGTTTAAGAATCGTAAAAATTGCCTTTTGTTACGTGGTTATAAAAATAATACATAGACAATTGTTTAAATGTTCTAACTATAGATTTTTAACTGTCTTATGTTTACTTAAAGACAGTTTAACTTCCTATAACTAGATAACAGATACTTTGTATCCGGGAAATATTCTGATTTTATGTAGCAACAAAGAGATTGATCTATTAATCTCTTCCAACAAAGTAATTAACTCATCACATGCTAAATAACATACAGATTGGTAACTCAGTATCATGTTAACTACCCAAGGAGTATCTTTCAAACATTCCCTTCACTTTAAAAATATCCCCGAAAAACGCACAATTCCCTAATTACACCACATCAGTCTTTCTGGAAAACAAAACCTCACGGGCGAAGCCCACTTAATAAAAAAAGTTCTCTGTCGTATCTATCACCCCTACAACACACAACCGTAATTGTAACTTCATTCATTTTTCATTTCCGATTCCCCCCAAAACCGTAACCGCGAAAAAAATTATCTCGAGAAGACTTAAAACTACTTTTAAAGTTGACTAACGACGGGGCGATCTTTTTTCCCTCTCGATCGCTAAGCTGTTCTCAAACATCGAAAATAAAGTCAAGAAGTCGAAAGTTGGCGAAAGTAGCATGCCCGGACATGTTAGGACAATTATCGGCAGAAGTGCGGCCGTTTCTATCTAATTACCTTACCTAGCGGGCCTGCGTTTTACTTTGTGCTCCGAGCTTCATTTAAACTTTGTCACTCTAACCTAATTAAGCTCAGTTGACGACAGCATTAAGAAGGAGAACCGATTGGCTTTTTCTTTTGTCTTTTGGCGAGCTGTTTTGATTAGGCCCCGATACGACTAACGAAGATTTTTCGCCAAGTTCACTTGCGGTTGAGCTGGTTGACTGGGTTAGCTATTGGATGCGGTCAATCGCGTTTTTCTCGGACAGTAGTTTTTTTATCTTTCAAATAAAGTAGAACAACTATTGACGGACCCCTTAAGATAACAATAACATTACTGATAAGAAAAAAGCCACGATATTTTCACTATCTGTGATAAACTGACTGTTTACTAGTAACTCTACTGATTTAATGTTACCTTTATAAACTCAGTGTGACAATAAGAAGTACGTATTCTTAAGGGAACCAAGACGTTTTCGTCAACGAAAAATGCTGTTATTTTCCTTATTGAAAAACCATCTCTTTTAAGTTTAAGGGATCTCATGTTGATAAAAATTTGTAGACATAATCTGTACACTATTTCAACAAGGTTTATAAAAAATACTTTAAAAAACAGATAAATATTTTAGAAAAATAATATCGAAAATACTTATTCTATGCAGCCTTATAACATATAGTGAGGGAAAGGTACGCTCGTAGAAAAAGTTTCTGAAAAAAAATTCACTAAACATGTTTAGGTATTCTAACAAATATATAAACATTGCAATGAAATAGTTTTTGTTCTAAATTATTGATTAGATTTTTTTTTAAATTATAAAAGTTGAAAATTGAAAACGCGTAAAAAAATGACAGTTTTTTTACACATTTTGGACCCTAAAAACAAATATAAGATCTCAGCACCCATAAATTTAACTTTAATGTATGCATATTATTGTGTTTTATCATTATTCCAAGTTTCATCTTATTTGAATGAGTAGAATTTGATACTAGGGTACCCAAAAATGAGAAAAACACATTTTGAGAAAATCAAGAAAAACCGTTAGAAGTGTTCTTTAACTCGGAATTTCTCTTGGAATCAGGTTTCAAACCTACACATGTTATACATTTTTGGAATCAGCGTGAAATGTAGTTTTTTTAAGATTTTTGAAGGTCTGTAACGTCTTGGTTCCCTTAACTTTTTAATTTCCGTAGTGTAATAAAACTTTTATAATTATCAAGCAACGCAGTGAAACAAAATAATGACTTCGTAACTGAGATACAAATACGATCTAGCTGTTTTGAATCATGTTCTTTATTGCCTTTCCAAAGAAAAGTTGTAAGGTGAACAAAAATCGACATGTTGTTGTTGATACTTCTCTAGCTCGAACATGCCTAGTGATCGTATTTTAAGAATATCAAGACCCCGCTTTGAGGATATTATTACAAAAATTTCACATGTTGGGTCTAGCATTAATTACGAGGTAATTTAATTTTTTCATACAGATATAATATAACACTTTGAAACACTTAACACTTTTCTATGCTTGGGCCAAAGTTAATCCGTTTTACTGTAATTGATTTGTGTGTCTTAATGACAAAATTATTTTATTCCTTAAGATAAACTCTTACACAAGATACATATATGGGTTTTATATAGGGAGTAGGAGAAGTTATTGGTAATAGAGGTAATACAACTCTTACAATTCAAAAAGTAATGAATCTATAAGTTATTAACAAGGATCAAACTTTTTCCATACTATCCGGGAACTCAGATTAAAAAATACTTATATGATGAAAAAACTGTACAATCCATCCGTTCAATTAAAACCAGAGAAAAACATATTTATTCAAATTACTGCAATTTTAGTTACAAAAGCTGTTCTACCCACGCACATAATTTGACTTTGATAGCAGATAGAAAAAATTCCAAGGTACAGTAAACTATAAACCAGTGGTTCCCAACAGGTGGTCCGCGGACCACTGGTGGTCCGTGAGGCCTTCAGAGGTGGTCCGTGAGAAGATTTTTAAACTAACCCAAAAATGAGTGGAAATTTAAAAAAAATAGTTTTCCTAATCACACATTCCAGGAAATAGTAAAAACACCACATATGCAAAAACATAAGTAAAAAAATAATACGTCTCATAAATAAAAACAAATTTAAGTTCTCTTTCTTTCCTATGAAAATCATTTGTTCATTTCTCTAATTTTCAACAGTTTTATTCAACAGTAGTTTATTCCAGAGTAAAAACGAAATGTGATGATGTGGAAAAGTATTGCATCAAATTAATTGAAACTGAGAAGCGTCGGAGTGGGGCCATTAAAGAATCGAATGATCGGACTTATACTTGGTTTGATAGGAATCGAAGCGTGAAAGTGTTGAAAGATACTTCAAACTGCGATGCTATGGTAAGACAGAGGGTCTCCAAAAAATCATGGCATGAAAAGAGAAAATTTTTAAGATACAAGTGAAATAGGTTTGTTCGAAGATACGAGAAAAATTTATTACCAAAAATGCGAAAGATTTTGAACACAATAATGATTTTCTATTTTAATAGCTCCTTTGAAATAATTATTGACTTTCGAAGCGGTTTCTTTCCTGAGAACATCAGTTAGCCTCGCCTATAGAATTTCCTCTGCCACTGAGTCACAGTCAGTGCATTTCCAGTTTTTTTTTGTGATCAACACAATTCCTGATTATCTCATTTGTCCTGCAGTTTAATTTCAAGCTAAGTAATTTCTTTCAAATTTAAATATACTAATAATATTACCTTGTTTGTTGGTTATGAAAAAAAAATAACTATTTTATACTGTTGTTTTAACCTGTAACTTGTGTGTAGATGTGAACCCTTCCAGGGGTGATAGATCTGTGGTGCCGTGTGGTAGAGATCTTTCTTTAAATTTTCAGACTTTTTGATTTGTCTTGTGGCAACATCGGAAATGGCTATATAAATCAAAATTTTCGGTTCACGCTAGCTGTTTTTCCTTTTGAATGAACCTTCTTTGCCTTTATCATTTTTCTAAATTAAAACTTTAAAATATCTCCCCACGGCACTAGATTACTCGGATTTGATAATTTTCTATTCTGATTGTTAGTGTTAAAATTTTTAATTGTTATTAGCTTTACAATTGTTAATAAAAAGATGTTTAAACTTAAGTCTTCATATTGTAGAATAGGACAATGAACTTAAATTAACTGAACTTAAAACTTGCATTAATTCCTAAATTTGACCACTTGAATTAAGCTAGGGCTAGGTTGCTAAAGATCCATGAGAGGACACTGAGATTAATTAAAATGAAACCAACACCATTTTCACTCATCAGAAAAATAATTATCGTCATTTGTAAAGTATTATCCTCTTCATGAAAGATGAAGAAATTACATGGTTAAACCTGTCCTATGAGATAAATTGAAGCTTTTATTTGTAAGGTATATTGCTGAAAAAAAAGAATTTTTCTTATTAAATTTCCTAATTTAGTTTTACGAAATTAAATAAACAATCATTATTTATAATAGATTCTATTTTTTGTTGAATTTCGTGAGAGCTTGATAAAAATGGTTAATATCTTTTATAAAGGGTATATTTTTTAATAATTAGGTATAAAATTAATATATGTAATTTTAATTTTTCTTTAAGTTTAATATATTATTTGATTTTCTAAGTTCCATTTAGAAACATTGTAAGACTCGGTTTCCCTTACTTCAGAAAAAAAAGTCAAAATTTAAGACCATCTATGAGGAATAAATTCGCTAAAAAAAGTTAAAATTTTGCAGATACAGTTAGGGATAGAGATGGTCCGCAGAGGTTCAAATTTAAATGAAGTGGTCCGCATACATACTTGAGTTGGGAACCACTGCTATAAACCATTGAAATAATTTAAATCTGCCGCAATCATCTTAAGTAGAAATACGATCAAAAATTGATAATTCATAAAAATAAATAAAAACAACACATGATATAGCATTGTAACAATGCTAGATTAACATTTAACTAGATTAACTTTTCATGTGTGAATGTAGTATTACAAATGCTATATTTATAAGCTAGATTAGCACTTAAACTAGTTAAACTTTTCATGTGTGAATGTGGTATTAGGCTAAGCGTGTATTAGAGACTTGTGTCACGGCGACTGAGACAAAATTATCACCCTGGCTATTGCAAGAAGCTAGAGCGCGGGCATTGGCAACGATACTTTTGGGCGATTGCCAAGATCTCGCCATAGAGATGCATTGCTCTCGAGTGACTTAGTGTTATAGTCGCCGCCGTGACAAAAGTCTCTAATGCGCGCTTAGCCTTAGTGACGCGTTTTATTGTTTTCTTATCTACACGTATTTAAGGTATAATTATTACGTTACCAATTAACATTTCCAAAATTAATTTCCATGTAATTTATAAAGACATTATTAGAGAGTCATATAACACTCATATAACATGATTCCTGGAGATTTCCTGGAGCTTTAAAACTAACTTATACATAGAAACCATCTAAGAAATTCACAACAACGTCCAACGCAGTGAGAAACTTTTTTGCGCATGCTCTAACGTTTGCTTAAATTAACTCATTACTGCCTGACGTCCCTTTTTAGGGACGTTTTTTAAAAATCCTCCTATTTCTACAAAAATTGTTCCTTTGAATCAAAATTTGCACTGATGTATCTCTGATCTTTATAGAACATAAAGAACACAAGAAAAAAGCAGAATTTAAAAATTTTTCCACTTTTTTTAAAGTTGGAAGATAGAATTTTTCAGAAAAGTGCTTTTTTAAAAATTTTAAAAGAAAAAGCTTAAAAATCCTAGTTGTTATTTCAAAAAAATTTCAATGCTGATATATATTACTGTTTATACATTAAATTAGTTGGGGTGTTTTTTTATTTTTCCAAAATATTTTATTTTGACCTTATTTTGGACTCTCGAAAAGCGTCCCTAAAAAGGGACGTCAGGCACGAATGCCCCCGTGGTTTTCCCCATAGTGAAATGCTAGTGTTTCCTTATTTTTTTCATCAAAACGCGTTCGATTCTTATTATATGAATTAAATAACTGATATTTATAAAATTAGATTTAATTTTAGATAATAAATTTATTATTTTTGTTTGTTTTTTTTGGAAAATACTGTTATTTCTGCTAAATTAATGGAATAAAAAGTCTTAAATTATAAGGAATTAATTAAATTGTATTAATTAAAGGGAATAAATTAATTATTTTACTATATTTATTACTTATGAAAATATATTCCGGTTATATTTTAATTAAAAGTTTAATAATTATTAGTTATAATGACTTTTTGTCATTCAAATTGCCAAAAAAGTCGCTTTTGTGATAAATTTTCGGCTTTTTTCCTAATTAGATGTGGCTAATCATTGTGTTCTATACTTCAGATCAATCTGTATCATCTGGCTTGCTAATGCACATCATACAAAGGCTTAATTTTTGGGGAGAAATTTGTGTTCCGCACAATAAAATGAAATAAAATGAAAAAAGTATGGGCATTTGAAAGATTTAAACTTCACAAATTGAGATATTCTGATGGATTTGAGGTGTGTAAAAGTAATTATTACTTAATATTAGGTAATATATAAACAAAGAATGCCTTTTTCAATTAAAAATATTAATTAATTTGCAATTAACATAGATTTTGGAGGAAAAAACGTGTTTTAGAGCATAAAAAATGCTCAAATTACGTCAATTAAGGTTAATTTTACGGTTAATTGGATAAATAATTAATATTTTTTGTTCCTTTTGGTGACCGCGGTGATGGAGTGGTCAGTAGGGTGGAGTGAAACTAGCCAAAAATGACCAACTTTGGAAATTAAAAACGCCTGAGGTGGGAGTAGGTGCCATTTACGATAAAACTTAAAAATTCAAAACTTGAGTTCGATCAATTAATATCTTCAGGTTCCACATTCACGTTAAAGTTTCGAAATTTCATCAAATTTTACGTAAAAATGGTTATAAATGGTTCCCACACAATTTTAGCTCCTTTTTCAAACCATAACTGGTTGATTTTATATTCTTAGGATGTCAAACAACATTTTAAGACCTTCTATGGACCTGGAATGGGGGGAATTTCCGATTTTTCAAGCCCGAAATAAGGTCGCATGCCATTAAAATAGTCTAGCGACCGAAAAACAAATTTTTGAATATCGGTACCAAATAGAGCTCAGAAGTTGCGTTTTACCCTCCTTATTCATGGAAAAATAATAAAAAAATTCGTAAAAAATAATTTAGGTGTGTTTTGGCCCTAGAATATGAAAAAATGGATCTTTTGCATAGCGTATAATGAGAAAAGTCTTAATTAATCAAATTAAAGTTTTAAATATTGTAAAAGCTTATAGTTACCTTAGTTTAGTGTCTTAATAGTCAATAATACTTTTGAGTTCATTATTAAATTTTTTAAAATCAAGTTAACAGCCTAAAATTGCAAATTTGGATGAAAAAACTTAAAAATCCCAAAATTTATAAACTTTAAGTTCAAATATTTTATGTAGTCTGTAATAGACATTCTTGTTTACATAAAATGCTTTTAAAACATTAAGGTTGATATTTTTACAGAAAACAGACGAAAAAAGCGTTATATTGCACTACAGGCATTTTATTCCAAACTTTAACCTGAACTACCACTTTTTGTAACAAGTCTTCAAATTTAAAGGTACGAAATATTAAATAAAAGGCTATGATGTTATACATATAATAAGGGAAAATTTAGGATATATTTTAAGTAATTTTAATGCTCTGAACTGAAAAAATAAATATAAATAAGTATAGGGGAGAGTGTTGTACCTCTGGACAAAAATCACGTTTGGATTTTTCTAAGACAGGTAAAATCACATTTTGACCATTTAAAGCACCCAACCTATAGCCCTAACCTTTGTGAGTACAGAGATATTTTTTACTAGCCAAAATCTTGAAAATTGGATTTTTAATCATTTATAATAACATGGAAAAATTTGTGTCCAAAGGTACAACAACCTGTTATACCTATGGACAGATCCAGTTGTACCTGTGGACACCCTTAAAAAGGGAAATTTTAGGTGAAAAAAGCTAAGAATTAATATTTTTATTGATGCATTACCTTTTAATAACCTATTTCAAGCCTTTTTAAAATTGAAAATAGGTTTTTTAAAGTAATGTAGTTTTAGATCGTAAATGATCATTAAAACGAAGTTAAATGATAAAAGTCTTGATTTTTTACCAAAAACACAAAAATCACATGGTATTTTCAGATCAGAATTTAAGATAATAGTTTCATCAATCATGCTGATTGATCTGACAACTTCACTGATCCCCCCCAAAAAAACAATTTGATCAACACTTAGTTGTGCAAGCATTTGGTGGTAATAACAATAATAATTTGGTGGTAAATCTTCTTCAGTGGAAATTTCTAGTTTTTTTAATCACCATACTAAATGCGATAGGGTTCTTAGGATTTTACACCATATTTTACATGAAATTCCAAGTAGAATCATAAATTTAAAAAAGTAGTTAAGATCACAAAATATTTGATTTTTCATCTAAAATTCACTTGAAAATAATCGCTGACAAATAGATTACCATTTAGAATTAATTGAACATTTATTAAAATGTATTCAGTTAAATGAAATCTGATTCTAAAACGCCGATTAGCTACAGACACCCACAAGAACGTGTCCGTAGGTACAACACTTATGGTGTCCGAAGGTACAACATGAGGTGTTTTTGCATTCAAAGTTCTATAAAAGATAAAAGAATTGAGATCTGACAATTTCTAATATAAAAAAATAAAAGTTAAAATCTCGGGGATTCACCCCATGTATCCCATTTTATCATGTCATAATTAAAGGGGAAGAAAAGAGTTAATGTAGTGATGCACTAAAAAAAACTTTGGCCACCTAAAAACAGTAAATTTATTATATAAAATTTAAATAATATTTTAAAGAGCTGATTTCACTTTAGCAACTAGATAGCATCTGTTTACATTCAAAATCGACCACAAATTCAAATTTAAATTTTCCCCCGAATTTTAAAATGAGGTGGCTGAAGGTACAACCGTCCGTAGGTACAACACTCTCCCCTATAAATGAATTTTTCTCACATTTAGTGATTCTAAGATGTATGACTTATCTACTTAGCTCAAATCACAATGCAATACTCTTGTAAATACTTTTTTTGACGATTAAAACACCGAATTAAGGCGACTATAAGTTTCTATTACATTTAAAACTTTTATTTGATTAATTAAGACTTTTCCCATTATACGCTATGCAAAAGATCCATTTTTTCAAGTTCTAGGGCCAAAACACACCTAAATTATTTTTTACAAATTTTTTAATTATTTTTTCTTGAATATGGAGGGTAAAACGCAACTTTTGAGCTCTATTTGGTACCGATATTCAAAAATTTGTTTTTCGGTCGCTAGACTATTTTAATGGCAATGTGCCCTTATTTCGGGCTTGAAAAATCGGAAATTCCCTCCATTCCAGGTCCATAGCAGGTCTTAAAATGTTGTTTGACATCCTAAGAATATAAACTCAACCAGTTATGGTTTGAAAAAGGAGCTAAAATTGTGTGGGAATCATTTATAACCATTTTTACGTAAAATTTGATGAAATTTCAAACTTTAATGTGAATGTGGAACCTGAAGATATTAATTGATCGAACTCAAGTTTTGAATTTTTAAGTTTTATCGTAAATGGCACCTTTTCCCACCTCAGGCGTTTTAAATTTCCAAAAAAAAGTTTTTCGCTCCACCCTAGTGGTCAGCGTGTCTGGCTACCAGCATTACCGACCCAAGTTCGATGCCTTGCGGCTTCTCCTTGGGTAGCTGGTCATGGGTAAACTCAGCCCTTCATCCTTCCGGGGTCGATAAATGAGGACCAAGCTCGCTTGGGGAATCAACTGGGGGTCCAGCGTTGGGCTAGCCACTCGGCCTGGACACACGCTAATAATTAGCACCCCAGGCCCAAAAGGCTACAGAAACGGAGATGGGCACCGCCTGATGGGCCACTAGGCCCGGGCAGACTTTGATTGATTTGATTGTTCCTTTTGATGTTACAGTATCGTTCCGATCACTTTTGCTGCACTTAATAAGGTAGAAAATGTTTTTGAGGCTTTAAAAAAGTTTTCTACCATGCGCTTACTATAGAGAAAAACAACGGGGGCATTCGTGCCTGACGTCCCTTTTTAGGGACGTTTTTTAATTTTGGTGTAGAAATTAAAATTTTAAACTGGAATTTTTTTCACTATTTTTCCGGTTGTTTTGGGGCTATTTACTATGTTTTACCAAATATTAAAGAAAAAGAAAAAGTTGGGCATTAATGGGTTAATTTCAATCCCTACAGTAGTGACATTTAAATATGTGTGGGTGTAATTCAATAAGATATTTAGTAGCAATAAATTTTAGCAATCAACAGTTAATTTGAAACGTGCCATGCAGTTTTACGCATTATTACAAACGGTAGTAATTGAATCTGTATTTAAACTGAAACTGCTAAAACTAATTTCAACAACAAAGATAAATCATTTGTTTTTCAGAAATATTTTTCTTAAAAAATTAACATATAACTAATTCAAATAAAAACATAAACAACAAGCTTCAATAGAAGCCCATCTTATCCTTGTTATAATTTGATAAGATAGCTTAAGGACTAAAATAAATACTTATCTCACAAATAGTTTTAAGTTGTATCTTAATAATGGTATACCAAAGATTTTTGTGAAATTACTAAATATGAATTACCGTATTACCTTCCGTATCTTACATAAAAGGGGGATTGGGGCTTATGAACGAAATGTTCTTTATTCAAGTAAAAAATACTGATAAAAATATCCTATTAACAAATGGATAAGTAAAAGGCTTCCCTATGCAACACGTGTTTTACAAAAGCATTTGAGAGATAATACCATCCTAAACCTCTATTTACTAATATCTTTTTATATAATGTTTAAAACCAATGTGCCATAATAAGATTTAATTTTACCTTAAGGTAAAATCATAAACTCGCTTTGATATTATCGGAGAAGTATTTTAAAAATATGGTGCAAATATGAATTTCAACAGCATTTTAAACTAAATATTAATATCATAACTTACTCATTAGTAGTTCCAAACGTTGAAACATTAATAAAACCTCAAGAGTCCATTTCCATTTTGCATTACTTAAATTTCGAACCAATGTTGGTCAACCTTATTTCAGTAAATTACTCCATATCAAAACTAATTGAAACTTCAAAGGCAGAATTATCTCGCCAAATTGACTACATGTTGAATGATATGAATATTTAAATTGGAAACTTGCAAAAATCCTGAAAGGAAATCCTATTCAAAACGTAGTATGGAAAAAGAAAAGCGAAAGAAAACGTCGAATCTTCAATTTAGCTTAAAATGCAGCCAAAGAGAAATTCCTAACTCGCCGTTTTGAATTTTAAACGTGGCTCTTTTTGGGTAGTGCTAAATACGCCCGACCCTGTACGTAAACTTATTTTTTCTTCTATCATTACTATTAAGCATTTCTGACGTTTTGTATGCGCTGAAAAATTATTCCGATATTTGAATATGCAGCGCTATTTTGTAGAGAGCGAACTGATAAAATGTTTTAAATCCAATTGTCTCAATTTTTTCAGTCTTTTCCGTTTCCTTAGAATGAATAATTAAACACCGCAAAAAAGAAGTCAAGCTTTTTATGACTTTTTTTTCATATCTTTCTCCTTCATACTCGTAATTGTTTCGAAGAAGTAAAAAAAGCAACTGCAACCGTTAGTTGAGAAAAACTGGTCGTATGATGATGCACCGAGAGTTTTTTTGTTTTTGCCGAGCCTGCCCCTTTATTTAGCATAAGAATCATGCAAAACATTTTCCGTTTCGTTTTACTTTTTATGAACTGCAAATGTTTGTTCGCTTTAGAGGAAGATTTTATTTGGAAATAGCTTATTTATTTCTTACTTCTATTCCTCAACTTTAAATTAAAGCAAATTACAGTTTTCGAAAGAAAAACCTTCTATAATTGAGCGTTTTAATTGTGAACTGATGTTTTGATCTAAAATATTGGCATTCAATTTTCGAGGTATATAATAGTTTTTTTTACCACTGCTGCATAATTCAGTCAGAAAAATAACATATTTAACGATTATCCTATTAACCGTATTGTTGGAACTTTCAATAACATCTGTTTCAGCCCTCTATTAAAATCGATTTAAATGTGCTGATGCTGTTTTTCAAATAGTTTTATAAAATTAGTTTTAAGTTTATAGTTCTTACGAAAAAACTTCGTGAGGTAAAGGTTTAAAAATTATACCCAATACACATTTTATGGTAAAAGGAATGGGCATTTCATGTCGTCTTGAATAATAAATCTATATATAAAAATACTTATAAAATAATGTAAAATTATTGTTTAATTAATGTGTACAACGACTTGGATTTATCGAAGTCACAAGTTATTTGTAGAATGAGGAACAATGTAATTATTATGTGGATAAAAGGTAATAATTTTTTAAACTCAGTGAAGCAATAGTATATTGGGGGGGCGGAGAAACATACCAATGAAATTATTGCACTGAAATAAATGAAGGAAAAAAATATTTACAACATAAATTTAACCTGTATTTTGTAGAACATTTTGTTTAAACTTAAAATTTGGAAGAAAACTTATCTTTTTGATAAATTTAACGAAACAGTATATAAAAATGAAATCTTAAAGTAGAAAAACAATGTTTCTCACCGTTCTAGTACTCAACACCATAAAGTTTTAAAATTAATAAGATCACGTAAGCCGTTAAATAGCCCAGACATAAGCAGTCATAAGTTTATTTAAGTCTAAATAGGGGCTACACAATAATAATTTTTATTTTAAATGTTAAAATCATTAATTATTAACTTTTATTAAAATATATATCAACACATTTCAAAAAAACCTTTAATAAATAATCTTTATGGAAAGAAAGTTATGAGTTCTAAATATACTTATAAACAATGTAAAGAAGTATGATAAATATTTATTTACTTGAAAAAATTAAGATCATTCTAAAACTGATTTTCAAAGCAATAAATTTACACCATTCAAAGGTAAATCTCACTAATTTTCTTGATACGAATGTTTCCATTTATATGAGGATCACATAAAGGCAGGCCATAAATGTTTTTACATTTAAAACAATTATACTCCTCTCATAGCTCCAAGCTATAAAAGTTAAACATCGCAAAAAATCTTATTCAAGCTTTAATAACATCAACAAAAGGTGCCAAACGTTATGAAATTATCCACACTTAATTAATAAAATCAAAGTTGAGTACAAAACAAAACGTTGAGTAGAAAACAAAACGCAAGTGAGGGGTAGTAAAGATTTAATAAAAAGTGAAGGGCCTTAATAAATTTACGAAATTAATTACGGTAAGACATTATAGTTAAACTTTTAAAAGTCATTACTTGAGGCTATTCTCAATGTTCTTAATAAAGTGGTAGAAATGAAATAATTAAATTTAGAAAGTATCTTTTTAAGTAAACAAACCTGCATAATTAAGTAAACTTGAAAGGAGGGGATTTAGTACGGGAGTGTTTCCCGATCCTGATTAATTCTTTCACCAAAACCTTTCTATTTACCATTTGAAAAAAGTATATCTGAATGTACATTGTGTAGTTTTGATTACTCTAATTTTAACCAATGTAATAATTAAATTTTAAGTAATAATTACTTACTGTCCAAGTTCTAAGAACAGATATTTGTGTATTACTTCACCGTACAACAAAACTGGTCTTTAACTGCTCGTTTATAATTTAAATTACACATATTTAACTAAATGTTTTGTTCCTGCTATTAAAACGCCAATGAAGTGTTTCCTTATTCCTTTAAATATTAGATGAAGACCATTTTAAGTTGCTTAAAATTACTGAAAAGTTCAGACATATTTTAAGTATATATCAATTTCGTAGTTAAAAATAATAATACAAGTAAAATAAATCAGTATCAAATAACTAACGCAATTTTTAAGTCACTTTATTAAACAAGTTCAAACTGAATAGCTTTTTATGAAATATTTCTTTTTTTGATTTAGGCACGGAATATTGGTTTTTTGATCGTAAATTATAACTAATGTTTCGTAATTCAGAGCTTTTGTCCTGTACAAAGTAAATTATAGTTTTAAAGAAAAAAAGATGGCGAATTGGCAAAATATTCAATTTTCGGTATAAATCAATTAAAGTTGGCTGGTTAGTACTACAACTTAAAAACTTAATAATTTTGTTTTGAATTTTTATTACATGATTAATATGTTCCAAGTAATCACCACCCCAAATAACAAGTCCATAACTTAAGATTGAGTTAACCCATGAATAATATAATTGTCACAGAAAATTCCTATTTATGATTTTTTTATGTAATAAAGTTTATAGATACAATAACGAAGTTTATTTGTTAGATAACTCATGTGTGATTTCCATTTTAAGTTTGAATCTACGAATAATCCAAGGTATTTTATGGATGTTAAAATGATTTAAAAATAACTTGTATATTTTTTATTTCAAAATTTATTCATTACAAGCCATGGTATTTTTTAAAACTACATTCTAAAGCAGTTTAACCTGATTATTTTTATTATATTTTCTGTAAAATATATAATTAAAAATTTATTTATATTTTATTTAACCTAAATTTCAGTTAGAAATGAATTTTGAATTTTATGCGTTCAGTTAATTACTAATGGATCATTTATCTTGCAAATTAATCATCTGTATTTCAGATGAATGATAGTATAAAAATAATGTTCAGGACAAACATTTCTGCAAGAAACAATACAAGTTACTATTTAAATGATAAAATGTTAGATGATCTGAAACATATAACTTTTTATACAAAGGAATAATGTGTTTGATTTAATGTAGTTAAATTGTTGGGATTTGAATATGTAAGACATGGAAAAAATAATCTTGTATTAAAATAACCGTAAGAAAGATGACATCTTGATGTGTGAATATCCCTCATTAATTAAACAAAACATACTTTTAAAAATATTTTACTGCGAAATAAGAATTTCAAGTATGTTAACTAACCAATTAAATACTTTTAGTAATCTTAAGAGAACTGTTTTACAAAATATTATTTACATCTAAACAAAATACTTTTAAAGCTGTTTTTGTGTGGTGGATAGGGATCGCATAAAAGGAAACGCATAAAAAATCGTACAAACTTCGCGAGTAGCTATAAAAAGAGTTTTCGCAACAATATTAAAAATAGTTTTTTATGCGGCGGATAGGGACCGCATAAAAAAAGCTCCACGTAATACCGTAGCGAAAATCCCTCATCAAAACTAAATTGAAAAAAATATTTATATTTGGACCGTAACGCGATCCCAACCCTACAGCGGAATTGAGAAACCGTTACTATACCTTACCGTAGATTTTTTTTAGTTACCATGTAGTCGGTGATGACTGTTGTTTCACTAGACACTTGTATATGTATCGGTAGCCAGATACACAAGATTTTTGTTCCATGTTCTCATTTGATTGAAAATTTCATATACCAAATAGAAAAAAAAAGTCCGCACAAATAAAAAAAATCGATCGACAAGGTCCGCACAAAAAAGGTTTGAGTGCAGTTATTTTAAATACAATTCTCTAACAAAAGAAAAACATTTTGATCGAACACTCAAACAAGCAAACCATCCAAATCAACCATTCTCCTCCAAAAACCTTCCCTTATAAGCCAAACCCGCGACAGCAGAAGGCCACATGGACTCATCCTCTCCTCACGTGAGAATGATGACAAATTAGGTAACGGAAGCCCGCCAACGACTATTATGAGGTTGGGGTGGTGAGCCCGTGGGAGGGTGAGGACTTCTCGACAGCCACCCTTGATGGATGGCTTCGCTTCTGTCGCTCCGGGCTCCTTTTTATCTGGCTCAGGTGGAGGAATTTGATGCTCTGTAAAGTGCTTTTTTGACTCCTTTCGGCAGCGTATGCAAAAGGAGGTGAGTGTGTGGCAGGTTTCGGTTTATATTCATTAGGTTTGAGTTTTTTTTTCTGGTGTGCCAGATTTGTGCTGATCTTTTTTGGTTGGTGGTTTGTCGAACGGTTAAAAATGTTAGGTTTCAGGTAAAATTGTTTATTTGTTGTTTTTTTGCGTGAATTTGTTTTGATGCTGTGATTAGTTTTTCAGTTTAGAATTATTGGCGCGCGATTTTAAGCAGGTTTGGAAGTTGCCCGGGAGTTATAAATATACAAATACAAATAAAGTAGACCAACTGCAGGCAAGCACCCAACAGGGTTGGTCTGGTTCATTTACAATGGATTATAATGATTTTTTTAAAAAAATAATCATAATTATACCCTATTTGTAAATTTAATAACATCATTTTATCGAAAAACATTTCAAAAAATGTAGTTGCAGTTTGATAACCTGAATTTTATTTAATAAATTGTGTTGCCACAACTGTTGTATGAAATTCGTCGCCAACATCAGTTTTGCACCATTTTCAAGGAATTTTAAATAATAAGGAAAGGAAAGTTCAAAGTATATAAATTTTTGTTTTCGCTTTAGCATTTTTACATGCTGTCATAAAAAATTAGTTTCACTTCATTGTCACCAGGTAATTTGTAAGAACAATAAAATCCAATTAACTTTGAAAAATTCGATATGAATTTTAAATATCCGATACAACTCTATGAAAACATTATCATTTGTGAATGAAATTAATTTTATATACTGTGAGAAAAAACACACTTTTATAAAACGTGCGAAAACAAAAGAACCTTTTTTTAAGAAAAGAAATAACACTTTTTTTAGGAATCCGTAAACTTAGCATTAGGGGAGAGGTGGAAAAAACGGGGAAGTGGACAAAACAAGGAATTTATTCCTTGATTACTGGTGATATTTGGATGAACCTTATAGAATTACCTCCAGGCATGCGCCCCGACCATGTCAAATAAAAAGTAAGTATATTTACAAACCCGTCTCGCTGAGAGAATCATTTTGAAATTTTACTGGGGAAACATTTAATTTTTAGCGTCTGAAACATTTCTCCACCAATCCTAAATACGTTTAGATTTAGTTTAGGTAACTACAGTGAATAGATACTTCGTTATTTACTTGTTATTTTAAAGTTTTTGTTGGTACCTTGGAGTTGTTTGATCAACGCTAGAATAAAATTTCTTCAAAATGGAATGGTCGGACAAAACCGGGAAGTTCCCGGTTACCACTGAAAGTTTATTGAAAAAAATTTGTAAGTAATTCGATAGACAGTTTATATCAATTTTACGTTTTAATTTAAGTTATGGTGAGAAATTAATTCAAAATAATACTGAAACACGGAGTTGAGGAATAAGTTCGAGGGTGTCTTCATAAACTTCCTGAACCCTTCAAACTTCAAGAAATGGGGTATCGCTGAGTTTATAAAGAGGAAGTGGAACCCACCTTAAAAAAACTATTATTTTTTCGTGTGCATTATTTTTGGTACATTATTCTTTCAAAGAAAGCTGTTAATGATTCAAACATTCTGTAAAAAATCAGCTTCATAAACTTAAAGGAGAATCCTATGGAATTTCGAATCGTTCTTATTAACCCATTTGAATCATATTAGGAATCCCTATTTTGTCCAACCTTCCCCATATTATTATTAGTTCTCTTAACCTTCCGTATTAATGATTTCAGTGTTTGATATTTCTTTACTAGTATATAACCCAAAGATTATAATAATCCTAGATATTACTTTTGTATAATCTTAAGACTACAGAAATAAACGGCATAAAAATAGTCTTCTTTGGGATACTTTTGTTCAACATTACAAAAATAAACCCTCGAAAGAATTCTCAAAGTCTTACTCAAAAACTATCACCTTACACAGTATTCATACGGTAAAACTACAATTCCTTGTTAATGAATTATAATTACGTCTAACGGTTTAAATCAAGAAAAAATAAGCTCTTATATTTGAAATTAATATATTTAAATATAGTTACAACTCAAAATAGGAAAAAAAACAACTCTTGCGTGAGGTGTATACGTTTCGGGGCTGCCTTAATTTCTGTATTCATTTTCTTAATTGGAGCCTTAATTAAGCTCATTGTACGAATTCCAACGTCTCTCCAAATTCTTCCAAGAGTACATTATAAAGATTAATTGTTGGTGAGTGTTCAAAAAAGTTATTTGAGGATAATTGTTCCGCTGAAAAATAGAATGGAGTGAAAATGTAAAAAAGCAACTGAAAATAATTCGCTCGTGTTCTCTAGATGGGTTTTGTTTGTAACTAAACCTTGTTATTTTTTTAGTGTAATTAAAATTGAAAATAAGCATAGGCTACTGCAACAAGAATTAAATGTTTTGAATAGTTTCCTTCTATATTCGTTTTTTAATGCATAACGCCGCGCCGCTAGTTAAAGTACCAAAAAACTAATGAAGTTAAGTTGATATTTAAAAATTAAACCGACCTACTAATTTACAATTTATGAAATACTTTTGTTTATAATTATATAAAATTGTTTACTCTTGTCTATGAAAAATTTATTACTTAGACAATGAGAAGAAGAACACAAAAAAATATTTTACCTTTTAATTTTTTTCAACTAAATAAATATTTCAATGTTTTGTTCTTTCGAAAAACACTTGGAAATAAAAAAAATATTTAATTACTTGATTCAAAAGGGCGTTGTAAGCCATCTCAATGGATTCGCCAGGGTCACTTACCAAGGGGTAGACCGAACTTCTCCATGACCCTAGGTCACTTTGGTTCCAAATAAAAACCGTGAAACGGACTTCTGAAACACCCTGTATTAAGATTACTATAGTCAGACCACCACCAGAAAAGCATTTAAGGTGGTGAAGTTTTGCGGTAGTTTTTACGGGAATGATTTTTCAACTATTTTTTGGGGGGGATTTAAGGTAAGTTATAAACGCTGAAAAACCTTTTTTCTACTAAATTTGTGTAGAGCTTTGTACATATTTTCAGTTAGTTATTTTTTCTGCAATAGTTTTCTCTGAGACTAACAATACCAAGCCATGATTTTCTCCCAAAAAATTATTTTGATATATTATTTTACTCATTTGCTAAAAGTGATAGAAATTTAAAGAAATACTTTGTGTCAACTGAATGTGATGTAAATACAACACATAAAATAGTAATATATCCACTATCTAGGCATTTAGAAGATCCTTGTTATCTCCGAAACCTGTGCCGTATGTATGCTTGTTTTAACTTTACTTTTATTTCTGCATTTTATACTTTGTATAAACAACAGTATAAACAATATACTGTTTTATAATACGTAATTGAAAAAAGTCCATCAATTCCTTTTACATGATGTATATCGTAAGAAAAGTTTCATACGCAAATATATAAGGGAATGAAAGGAAAACCACTGCCGTTTAAGAATAATTGCACAATCCCGATCTGGTGCCCAACCCACCATCCGAATCGCACACCCATCCCCAAAACACGAACGGAATTCCTTATTACACCCCCATCCAAAGAACACCCCAGAAATCCCTTCTTAATCCGGCGGCGCAGGGATTGATAAAACCTCGGGGCAAGCAGGGCTTTCGTGCCGTCATAAAGACGCATCCCTCGAAATGATAACTCATAATGACCTCTAATTGTGTCCCGACGCCTCCCGGCGGGACAATGTGCATCGGACTGCGAAACGGGCAGCACCCCCCCCTCTGCTCACACAGGGGCAAATGGGCCGTGATCCGCGCCAAATGGGGCTTCAAATTTAAATAGTTCTCCGATACTCCGCGGCCATGTCAAATGAGAAGTGGATCCTCCCCCCTTCAAAAAGCCGGCTTTAAAAATACGGGACGCAGTTTTGGACTCGCCCTGGATATGTTTCTAATTATCCTTCTAGTTGGATGGGTACGAGAGCTTGAGGGGGATTTGGATGCGCGAGGGAAGGGGATGGGTGGAACAGATTTTGATAAGGGGGTAATAAGGTTTCGGGTCCGTCAAGTTTTGTTTGGGAGTTTTCTAGAGTTTGTTGTTGTTGATGTTGCTGTGGTTAAAAATAGGGAATGTTTGAAGGTGTGGGTATGTTTCTTTTTAGAGGGATGAAGTTGTGGAATCAGGTAGGGTGAAGTAATTTGAGTTGACGGAATAACATCCCGTTCCAAAGCTGTATTACAGAATCGTACTTTTTTCTTTTCAATATTGGATTTTGGTTACATATATTTTCCGGTCTGTATGCTTGTTCTCAAGGATCCGCTTTTAAACCTTCGTCAAGTAAGAGATACACAAACAGAATTTTTTACTGACACAGAGAGAGAGAGAGGAAATACATCCAGGGCATGGCCGGATTCAATTTGACGCGACGACGGGTACAGCTACAGAGCGCAAGCTGCTGCCCCCCCGCCCTCTATTTTCAATATTTCGGTTACATATATTTATATGAATAGAAGCAATGGTTTGAATCATAAATATCCGTGTTTAAAGACCGGGTAGATTTTAGGTTGTTTTCCAGGATGTTATTGCTGTGGTACTACAAACCTTGTATAAACTTTTGAAGTAACTTGTTCTTTATAATTTATAAAATGAGAAAATACAGTTTTGGGGGAGGGGGTTGATACGAAATGAGAAAAATTGGGCTCCCTTAAAAACGTTTGACTGAGTTACATAAATTAATGAAAAGATTGAAAGAAAAGTGTTATGGCAAATATTATTGAGAATTTTAACAGGAATAGTGTGCTAGATACTTAAAGCAAACTTAATATCAAAGATGTATACACCTCAAATAGATTTAACGCAGTTTGTACATTTTAAAAACATAGGTAGGAGTTACGTAATGAAGAAAAATTGATAAGAACTATACAAACTAAATTTAATAACCGATTTGATCAAAAACCATATAAAATCCAAAATCAATTCCTTTTTATTTCATTTTTTATGGGTAACATAATTTGAGCTACTATAAAAATATATACTGAATATTTTTTTAAATTAAGACTCGCTACAAACATTCTACACATTTATATTATTAAATATATATTTTCGGATATGAAATTAGTGGGAAATAGAAATTGTAATAAAATGTTGCTATTTTTTATTACAGAAAAAACTTTTGACTCGTTTTACAAAATATCTAATTTGTTTCACAAGTAAATTTGTTAAGAACCCGATGCGATATATATAGGTACTATAATATTCGTAAGCAATACATTTCAAATTGAAACGGGTTCGTTATATTTATATTTATTATTACATTTAATATTTATATTTATTATTAAATTTAATATATATACTTAAAAAATGGGAATTTAAAAAGATATACATTCGTACGAAAACCTAACTGAATAAAAAATAATATTTATTGTGTTCAAATATCAGTAACAAACGTCTGTGTATGTGATAAACACATTTTTAAAAAAAACATCTACAATTTCATTTTACAACAAGCTATTCATTGTCAATGAAAATACTCCGAGTAAAATGCATTTCACTTTCTTGTAACGTTGAATATATTTATGAACACATATTTCCAAGAAACATTCGTTTCTCCGATCTCTGGAATTTTAAAATTCGACCATTTCTTGAAGCAAAGTAAACTCATAAATTCCATCTCCTGTAAAATCTTTTTTTTCTTGCTTGACACTGTAATACCACTCTAGCACATATATTGCATCTGTTTGTGATCAAGTTTCAAACATATAATTCTATTACTCCCGGAGTGTTAGCTCTCTTTATATTTTCTCGAGTTCTGGAAAACTTGTAACCAAAGCAGCCAGATAGGGAATTAGATATTTTATTCAGAATCTTGTAATTTCATGTTAGGTCTTAGAGAAAAAAAAATTATAGAGGTATAGCTAAGAAAATTCTGGTAGAAAATGAGAAAATATTTTACATTATTCTAAAGATCCTCTTTTTAAAAACTTGTATTATAATATATAATATATTTTTGTTTTTAAACTTAGAAAACATACAAACATCTGTTTTTTTTTCAAAACTTGAAAAACCTTCTTCTATCCAAAAAGAATTCTAGATAATCAGATTTTTACTTTTAATTTTTTTATTTTTTTTAAATTACTTTTGAAAGAATAATGAAAAAATGAATTTAGGAGATTAAATATCTCAAAGTAGTAGGTTTTATCGTAATTTCCTTATGCCCGAAATAAAGGTAATGAGGAGTATTATTATTACCATACAGCTAGGTAGGATTAATGAGTAAATTTTAAATTATATTTTATGTGTTAATCATTCAAGCCTATTATCTATTGATAAGCATAATTACAAGGAACACAAAATAGGCCTAGCACAGCCTATTCTTCAAAATCATTAAACGTTAGTCTCAAAATGATATATGAAACATAAAAAATATTTCTGCTGTTTTTATCCACTTGGATTTGACACCAAACTAAGTTTTTAAGGAATTACTAGAAATAAGAAGTAAGAATAAATTTTAATTTAAAGCTAAATGTTTTTGAAAAATGCATTTATCTAATTTTGAAATTTTCTAAAAATATCAAAATTGGTTTTTCACTGTTAAAGACAGCTTATGTTCTTAGAATGGGCAATTTTTAAACTAAGTAATTATACTAAGACATTCTAGCCCGAACTGAGGTTTTGGTATCCTTTCTCGGATGACTTGAAGACTCACCAAAAAAGAAACCTTATCAGTCTTAACCTTCTGAGCTCCGCCATGCTCCATCACTGGAGCGAGACGGTTTAACAACATAGCTCAAGAGAATATCACAGATAACTTGTTTTAAATAGAAGCGCACCTTTGACTCTGGAGTGGCTTTAAAGGCGTTGTTTATAGGACAAGTTTAAAGTATATTATTAAGGTGAATAATTTTCTCACGAGTGTTTATGGCTGTATGCTATATAAAAAACTTATATTTTGTATTTTTTATTTGTGTTCGTAAAATCATCATATAATGTACTGATAAAACGGGAGGAAGTTAATTAATAAATTATTTTTTTATTTTTTGAAAGTTCTCAAATCCCGTTTTCCGTGTCAAAACTTCCATTTTATTTAGACTGAATGATATTAACATAAATTACATTGTAGAGCATAGATTAATTAATGAAAAATGCACCTTAAAATATTTTGTAATATGTTGATATTTTTATGAGATATTTTTCCAATGTATTAATTATTTCTACACAAGATAAAACACATTTGAATCGCTTATTTCAGAAACCTGTCAAACGCCAATTTTCTTGTTTTGAGATAAACGAGAAAAACTGTTCAGAAACTCACTACATTTTTATGAAGATGTTTAGTAATTTTTTTCTGACAATAGACATTATTTGTATATTTTATAGACAAAAAGCATTTTTTTAAAATTTTTATTCTTATCATAAAAAATTATTGAAATTTTTGCATTTGAAGAGTTCTTATTTTTTCTCTTTTAGTTAGTAGATATATAAATACTTATTTTTATGAATTATTTCAACTCTGACTCAAAATTAGTGGTCAGCCAATTCAAAATGTTAGTATAGAAATCTTATAAGTCAATTAGATAGCTGTTTATATGCAACTTTGGGGATATTAAAACTAATATGCTTTAAAAGCCTACAAAATTAGTTAATTAGTTCAATAATATAATCTAGAGTATAGATTTGATGTCCCCTTTTAATAAAGGGATTCATAGATACAAAATCTCAATCACATGGATGTAATAAATGGCTACAAGCACGGAAATTTTAAATATATAGCTACCAAAACATCCTTAGTTTTAGGATTAGTGCAAAAACTTTAAAAATATGGTTTTTGCCATGGCTTTATTTTCATTACTTAATTCAATTGAAGTGTATATAATGTAGTTATTCTAATTCTGTTATTATACATAATGTTTTTCCCTACTAAACTTACTTAATTATTTATCTTCATATTATGTTTTTATTTTTCCTGTAAAAATTGTAATTTTTCTTTCGCCTATAGTCTTTGTATCCTTCAGGAGAATCATAATTTGTTTTTCTCATTCTTTGTTTGTGTAATATATATGTATGTATAACAATAAATTGAAATTGAAATTGATGGACCTAACCTCTAAAGAATGACTTTTTCAATCGTATGTAGTGTGTTTCAAGGTTAAGGTTTTTCTAGGAAATAATGATTTTACTGTTTTCAAACTTTTATAAAACAGAACTACAAAAAAAAACTTAGTTTAATTAAGAGTTTTTACATGAAATCACATAGCAGTTAAAAACTAAGTTACACAAAGCGAATTTTTCTTAGTTACCAAGAGTTTTTTATAATCTAAACATCCCAAAAATACTTCCCAAAAATACTTTTCGGATGCTTTTTCTGTGTTTAGATATATGAAATAAAAAAACAGAATAGGAAATCGGAAACTTTTCCCATGTTAACAAACCAGTTTGGAGTAACAGCTATTCTCGAGATAGTATTAATCCATGTTATTTGAACTCCTACATTTACAATGCTTCAAATTATCGAGTGGGTGTTGTAAACCCACTCAACGTATTATAATAGAAGCTAACTACATAATGTATAAATGATTATATGAGTAACTATGCATTGTATAAATGAAAAATCAATTTTTGAATATTTTCTCGTTCTAGAAATCAACCAAACACGACTATTAATTTTAATTTATACTGTTGGAATACACGAATCAATACAAAAAAGTAACTGAAGTGTATTTAAGTTCTTACGTAGAAAGATCCTACGTCACCTCTATGCTAGTGTATATTTTACGGGCAAAGTGATTAATTGGGCATTATTAATAATGCCCAGAGTGGAGGCGGGAAAAGTGATAAATTCCATTGAGTTTATCACAATGGCCTCCTCCACTTCGGGCATTATTAATAATGCCCGAATTATCACACATTGCCCGTAACATATACGAGGGCTGTCTGTAAAGTAAGTTTCCCTATGAGCTGCAGGCGCTAGAAACGCTGTTACGCGGGATTTGATCATACTGTCGTGTATCTTGGCTTCTTTTCTACAAATCTCAGCAATGACCAGCTGCCTGCGATGATTATTATAGATTTGGCAGCTATTAGAGATGGAGCTTCCACTCGCTTCTCCCGCCAACCGAGTTGTCTTTCCCCCATAGGTGTTCACTGTTCAAGTTCATCGTCTTGGGCATCTTTTCCCCGTTTTTGAATTCTCTGTACTATTTCCGCCCATTTTTTTTTCGCTCATACACTTTTTTCCCGAGACTGCACACATATTGGATGAATGTCCACTGCCACCATATATCAACTGACTCTGCTCCTCCCTAGATTATATTTTTCTACATATACTAACAAGACTATTTATACTATATAATCAGAAATTTTTTTATCAAATTAAAGAACATAAAACTATTACAAGTATAATTATAATTTCTGAAAATGTGTGCAATGGAATCAAAACTTTTCGGCACTCTTTTTTATCAAAATCGTCCACTGCATTATATAACAAACACAAAACTATATTATACTACTGTTATTGTTGTTTTCGTGTCTATGAACTAAATGTTTTCAGAACCTTTCAGTCCTAGACACACCGACATCCCCGACATAATTCAATAGTAATCTCGGGCGCTTTAGGATTGAAAGAGTTAAAATTACTTAGATATCCTCAAAAGCACCCAATACTATATAAAAACAGTTAATGTTGTTAAAAGAAAAATTTAATAAGACATTTTTGCATAATTTCATTACATTTCTACTCCATAACTTACCCCCACACTTTTCGATAATTCTATTCTTAGAAAAGTCTATGAGAAATACACTAAATGCGTCATTCAAACGAAAAGTCACTCATAATAACGTGAATTCTTAAAGTTTTGTTTTTGTGAAAATACACGTGATAGCATCACTTTCTTGAAACGCATATAAAAGAAATGTGCCATTTCTTCTATCACTGCATTTTATCTCCTATTCCTTCTCATTCCGGGGCACAAGCTCATCATATCACGGGGCAATTCGAAGCAATGCTGATACGATGTTGTTGAGACTCTATATTAGATGTTTTAAGAAACAGATCAGATAAATCTGATTTCCCCCCTCATTTATATACCTATCGATAAATCGCAACGAGTGTTGTTCTTACGCTTTTTTCCTTCTCCTCCTCCTGGATATCTCCTGAGCTACTTGATCTCGAATGCCTGGGAGATGGAAAGAAAAGATGGGGAGAAAAATCTCTTGAAAGGAAGCACGAAAAAAAACAGAGTTCTGGCGAAAGTAGAAATGATGAGAAACAACCATATGTGTTGCGGCGAGAAAACGTTTTCTGCCGCTACACGAAGAAGGGATTCCCAGCTTATCGGAGGGGGGGATAAATATAAGGGGAGGTGGAGAATCGAACAACCGAGGGAAAAACCACTGCCGACTGGAGAGGGAAAAATATATATTTAGGTATATAAATACGCGGCGACTATGAAAACAGCAATCGAAAAATAAGAAGGGAGAGCGCGCAGAGATTGACCTCGCCTGTTAAAAAAACGGGGTTGAAATAAATAAAACGGGTTCTGTATGGGGAAAGCTTATTCCGTGATGTGGTGGAAAGGCGAGGAAAGAAGTATTGGGAGTTCGTGCTCGCTCCCATTTGATTCTGTTAAACTGAAACTTTCATTGGAGACTTCTAGAATTTTCTTTTCAGTCATAATGTTGGTTCCCAGGGGTTAGGAGCGTTCCGCCTTTCTTTTAAAAACGATATTCAAGGGAGGGAAAGGTCCCGGGAATCGCTCTATTTTCGAAGGCGGAGTGTGTGAGTCGTATTTTGTTTGGGAAAATTTTTATGAGCTTTGAATGCGTTACTGGTCCCACCTTTGGGATTCATGTGCTCGTGACGTGTCAGTTTTTGCGACTTCATAAACTTGCATTATACTATCCGAATTTCGTTCAAACGGAATTCATCCCTGCTTTAACCTTTATGTTTAAAAAATCCCAATTTAAGTAAAACTGCATTTGTAACAAAATATTAAAGGCACATTTTTTCAAATGTTTTATAAAAATGCAATAGACGCATTCAATTTGCCATAAAAAACTACTGAACCAATTGTTGTCTAAGTGGCGACCATTTTAAAATGGATAAAATATTTTATTCGTCCCTTTAAATAAGAAAGAACCAGAAAATAATATAATAGAATGCAAAAGTTTAAAAACTAGGAAACAAAATAAAAATTGACATACATATAATTGGATATTTGAGATAGAAAAAGTTTTTCCATTCAATTTTTTTAGTATATTGAAAAATATTATAATGAATAGTTTTAGATGTGAATAATTTTAGAGAATGAGAAATAATGTAAACCTTTAATAACAATGTGTTTATGCGTTATTTAAAACAGAACATTTCCTTTTCGAAGCAGGTTTTTATAAATTGTTTTCAGTGTAGGTAGTATAACATTTTTATTGTCTCCTAAAACGTCTTAAGTCAAAAAAAATTTCCTATATCTACTTACCACAGAATTTCGAACTGCCCACACAAGAACTATTACAGTAGAACCTCTTAATAGGGATCCTCGTTATAGCGTTCTTTTTCGTTACAATGAATTTCTTTCTTGTTCTGATTTGATTTTTCCCAAATTCGTTATAACGTTCCCCTGTCATAATGACCCTATATGTTAGTCCCGTAAAGAAGGGTTTCTACTGCATTATATTCGAACATGGTTTTGTTCGGTCCTTTTTTGTGCAATTTTTCATTTATGCGGTCGTTTTTGATGCGATTTTTATGCCACACAAAATATAGCAAAAAAAAAAGACCGCAAAAATCGCACATAAAGAGACCGCACAAAAACAGGTTTAAGTGTGTTTGAGTCTCCGAACACAGTTTCTCCACCACACAGAGAATGGATAATACAAGCTCATCTGATAAACGGTAGAGGGAGAAAGAAATTGGTTAATCAGCAATAAAGATATCAAAGGATTAAAAACCCCTTTTTGTTTGTAAAAAGAGGACGTTTGTATAAAGAACAGGCTCGAAACTTTACAAAAATCCTTGTATAAACGAGCAATTTTTGTAACACATCAAGGAAACCAGTGCAACACAAGAGCGCCCGTTGAAGACAAAAAAAGTGTCCTAACACAGTTCCTCAACATAAGGCCAACACAAACTCTTCTGATAAACGGCATAGAAAGAGAGGGGAATAATTGGCCATCAGCAAAGAAGAAGAAGAAAGAGCAGAGGCGGTGATGAAATTGCAATTGTTGTGCCTCCTCCGTCGAGTCAGCTCACTTCATTAGCCCCTGTTTGTCGGCAACAAAACAAACATGCTTCCTCTGATCGAATTTGCAGGCTTCTTTCGCTGAGGGACCGTCGGTAACAATTCGTGACAACCCGCGATTGCGATGATGAATCGCAGCGGGAAAGCGTTAACGCCGACGCGTAATTATCAACCCGTTGTTGTTGATCGTCTCCGCGATATCGATGTGCTGATGCTCGATTTTTGGTATCGGTTTGTGGGTGTATCGATGGCGGGTTTTTGATTGGATTCCGTATTGAAGTTATCGAGTGAAGTTTTAGGGCTCGTCTATACTTTACGATGGCATATTTGACTCCGCTTACTTGGTGGGGTCATTTAGCGAACAAAATAATTCCTCTCCTCTGAAGAGGAGGCTAGGGGAAACCCCCAAAACCCCACAAAGAGGTCGGGGAGATAAATGTGAGATCCTCTCTCACCATATGGGTGCATCTAGAGATTTTTCCCTGTTGATTGACAAGAGAGAAATATTTATGAGGAGGGGAGCATCTTTTGTCCGCTAATTGACCTCGGCTAACCACACAAAACGACCAGGCTCCTTCGGGCATTCTGGGGAGATTTGGAGCATTGATTAGGAGCATCCCCTTCCTTTTGTGTGGTTAGCTGAGGTCAATTAGCGAACAAAAGATGCTCCCCTCCTCATAATTATTTCGCTCTTGACAATCAACGGGGGAAAAACTCTACAGGGTGATTCAGAAATAATCATCAATAATTGAGGGGGAGGTAGAGGGGCCCTAGACAAGCATATTTCGAATAGGGATGGTGGGGCGCAGCCTTGCCGTTAAAGAGCTAGGACCTAATGTAGTGCGATCGCGTTTCAAAAGACCGTTTTTAGAAGGCCCGTGTGACGAAACAAAACATAATAAAATGAAAAACATTATTGCATGAGGTAAGGAAGTATCCCTACTGCTTTCACCATGAATTCGATAGAATTTGAACCACTTTCTAAACCGTGGAGTGAGTTTCAAAAGTGCATATTAATCTTTTAGTCAAAGAATGGAGTTCCCTTAATGGTATTTAGAAAAATGATGATCGGGGAATGAATTTTCAATGATCGTAACATTGATCATTGAAACTGTTTGATCATTGAAAATTCCTTCCCCGATCATCATTTTTCTAAATACCATTAAGGGAACTCCATTGTTTGACTAAAAGATTAATATTGCACGTTTTAAAACTCACCCCACGGTTTAGCAAGTGGTCCAATTTCTATCACATTGAGCATTAAGGTAGTACGAATACTCCTGAACTTCATGCAATAATGTTCTTGATTTTATTATGTTTTGTTTCGTCACACAGGCCTTCTAAAAACGGCCTTTTGAAACTAGCTCGCACTACATTAGGTCCTAGCTCTTTAACGGTAAGGCTGCGCCCCACCATCCCTATTCGAAATATGCTTGTCTAAGGCCCCTCTACCTCCCCCCCCAATTATTGATGATTATTTCTGAATCACCCTGTAGATGCACCCGATACTGCCCAAAGAAGGGCTGTAGTGCGGTTGTAAAAGTTTAGTAAAGGCCCTTATACTTAGGAGGGGGTAGCAAGTTGGGAAGCGTATATACTTTTACTATGGCCTCTTTTATGCTTCCGCTTACTTGGTGGGGTAAATTAGTAAACAAAAGAATTATCCTCCTCTGAAGGGAAGGCTAGGGGAAATCCCTAAACCACACAAAGAGATCGGGGATTCTCCCCCTAACCACCCACACAGAGATTGGGGAGATTCATATCTCCCTATACTGCCCAAAGCACGGCAGTTCCTTCGGTTGTAAAAGTTTAGACAGGTCCTAAGACATGTGGTGGATTAGGGTCGGTTTAGACAAGAGATAACGCTGGAGAAAGTACAACTCAGTTTTATATATATTCTGTTCATTTAGAATAGGCGCCTGAAACGGGATCAAAAACGCCTAATAACGCTCATCACGCAACATCAGTGGCCGATTCTTTTACAGTAGTTTAACTACTTCTGTTTAGGCTGCCTTGTCATTGCACAGGAAAAAATTTTCGTGATAGTTTCAATAGTCACTGCTTCTGATAACTTACGCCTCAGACGCCTATTCTAAATGAACAGAGTATAAAAAGGGTAGATGAGAGAACAAAGAAAGTTCAATTAGCGGTCAATTAGAAAAAAAATAAAGAAAGACCTTAGTAAGGAGTGCGGGGGTTGTGGTTTGAGGGGTCACCCTTTGTTGTATTACCTCCCCTTTTTCTCCCAGTAGTGCTTTGGTGCCAGCGGTAAAAGTCCGAACTTCTCCTTAGGAAGGATAAATAGTTGTACAACCCCCTGTTTTATTACCCCTGTAGATAGTAGAACACAAAAGGTAAACTACGTCAGGGTAATATTGATCAAAATAGCGCCCAAATAACATTGTTAATGCATAAAACATTGTTATTTGTTCATGTTTGGGCAAAGTCCACTGCGAATGCTTGCGCGATACGTGGAATGATCTAATAAGTTTTTATCCTATGTGACGTTACCTTTTTCTAAAAAAAAAACCCTATGCGTCGTATAGGTATAGTTATTTTGGGCATTTTTAATGTACCTACCATATGCAAAGTAACCTTCTAGCAGAGTTCGAGTAGACTTGTTGAAACGCCCTCCATGAAACTAATAAAAACACCCAGTTGATATAAATCCATAAATTTACTTTCCTTGCTAAAAAGCCTCAAATATATCATTTCTATACAGCACCAGAAAGAGTGAAAAGGAGTGGCGAGTCTCGTCTCATTTCTTCCATCCACAAATCTCGGCGCAATAAATAAATATTGGAGTTTCCAGACTGATGACGTCGTTTCCCCTCGGCCCAAACACAGATAAAATCTGGCAGAAACTTCATTACTGCTATGAATGTAGTACAGTGAACAAATCAAAAGGGTAATGATCCGTCTCCACTCGGTCACGTCTTGCCATCACTGACTCCGCCGCCGTGGCACACATATTCGATCTATAGGCTAAAGTCCGATAAACGGAGTTTTGATGACCCTCCTGGGTGCGTGTGCCTATCTCGGATCTATACTTTGCTGATCGCCGCCTTTAGAGTTTGAAGAAAATGTTTTCGCGGGGAGTACTTTGTGCTAATAGGATGCGAACCAAAGGTATATGCATCATGCATACTGGGTTTGCTTGTATTGATCCGGCCTTTTAAAGAGTGTCTTCGGAATTATTTAATGCGGAATCTTTATTGAAAGTAGGTACGAGTGATGGCGCACGGTTTCTTATTTCCAATTGGAACACTAGTCTCGGCGTTGATGCTGAGGAATTGAAATCGTGGGTACTGCTCGTGATTTTTAATGGATGGTTCAAAGGGGAAATGATATTTATAAATTGCCTATCTTGCGATGGAGGGTCTATGAATGTAGAATTTAGTTATTTATTCCCTTTTTAAATATGAGTAGGCAATATTCAAAAGGGTATAAGTGGCAATGTTTGATAATCATACGGGGTGAAAAAAAAGTTGTGAATAACCTAAAATTCAAGTTAATATGCAGGGTATCTATAACCAAACGACCATACTTTAAAATTAACTTAAAACAAAACTATCAGCAAAGAGAAATTCGGAAGTTTTGAAAAGTAATAGGTAATTTTAATAACAACTCAATGAAATCACTTTTGTGTTGTCAACTAAGCAGAAATATAATTTGAACGTCGATTTAAGCGGTTTTTAAGATTATTCCTCACTTGAAATTTCATAAGGGTGAAAAAGGAATAAGTCCAACAATTTTTTTCAATTGTAAAATACTTTTGAGTGTACTAATATTTGTTTCGATTATTACTCTTTTTTCTAAATGGGGTCCTGAATTTCCATTGAAAATTTGGTGGCTATACAACGAAAATTCCAGTATTTTTTTTTTCGATTTTCTCAAAACATGGTTTATTCCCCCTGATGATTCAATTGTCTTATTTGTTATTACCACCTATAGAATTTTCCCCATAAATTTTGAATCACCCTGTATTTCATAAGTATAAATATGAATTAGTTTATACCACGAGTTTTACAAGTCATTTTTGCTTAAAATAATTATCTCAATATAATGACTAGACTAATAGAACCGATGCATCCGTAAATAGCTTAACCGATGCATCCTAATAAACACAGCTTACAATTTCCAGAAAAAAGATCTTAGAAGCCATTCCAATACTTCAAATATTATGCATGGCCTTTCCTGTAATTTGAAGTTTTGAAGAGCACCCGAGAGAGTTGTACTTCACAAAAGCTTTATCCTTCTACAGCCGTTTTGAGATTACAGTCGTCCCTGTTATTTGATACGTCCGTATAGAATGAGAGATTTTATTAAATCACATACATAAATTATTAAAATTATTGATATAAAAATCAATGCAAATAAATAACTAAAAGTAAAATAGAAACTGTATATGTTTTTTAAAATCTCCACTATATCCTTAAAATGTTTAGAAATAGCATGTCTAAAAACTGTTATATCATTTTAAGGAAAAGGGGGCCTTCCTACCCTCTAGAAAAAATATTCACATATTCCCCTCGTGAGGTCTATTTAGACCCCATGCGTAAAACTTGTCTATTACTCTAATAGGATGGTAATATCTTAAATTGCAAACATTATCATTATTTAGTTCAAAAGTCACTCTTCTGAATAATTTGTAAAATTTTTATTGAATTTCTCAATTTTAAAACTTGAAACTAACCCAATTGGGTCCAATCCAGCTATCTTGATACATTATATGATCCCAAAAATCCCTGGTTATTTCAAATTTTCCATTTCTGGATCAATATTTCTGCCATTGTAATTAGCTTAAAAAATACTTTTCAAACTGGAAGCTAGGTTAGTGTTTGATACCTGTAAAAACTACAAAGTGAAAAAAAAACACAACAGTTATTTTTTAAAACAAAAAAATCATGGATGAAAATGGTAAGACAACTTTGCGGTTAAGGAATAATTTTATAATTTTTAAAACGCCAAACATTTCTGTCAGTTAACCTTTACAATCCTGAGCCCCACCACCCGAGTTTAACACTGAATGAAATGGGATATTTTGGACTGCTAGGTTTGGAAGGGCTGATAATGTATCTCCTCCCCCAGGCCTACAGGAACTAAACCAAATCCAAGAGACCTCGTAGGAAAATATTTAGAAATTGAATCCATAAACATTTAGAAATTAGACAATATTTTGAACTGAAAATGCCGAGCGAATCGAATAGGGTGAAAACCGTAAATTGTACGGGATTTTTTTTACAGCACTAGGGGGCTCTGCCCCCTGCTCGCTATCGCTCACCAACCCCCGGAACTGCTTCGCAGTTCTTTGAAGATCGCTTCGCGATCTTAGCGAGCAGAGCTCGCTTGTTTCATCTCAACTATCCAGTACAACCTAGATGTAGAACTTGTCTGCTTATAGTCTGTTCATTTAGAATAGGCTCCTGAAACAGGATAAAAACGCTCAATAATGCTTAATAACGCTCATCAGACAACTTCAGTGACCGATTGTTTTTACAGTATTTTGACTACTTCTGCTTAGGCTGCGTTGTCATTGCAGAAGAAAATTTTTTCGATGATAATTAGAATAATAACTGCTTTTAATACATTACGTCTCAGGCGCTAATTCTAAATGAAGAGAGTATAGTTAATGATAATTTAATAACGAAACTTTTTATCTCTCAAACGTTTCAATAATTTAATTCGGATCATTACCACGAAAATATCAAAATAAATCTCTTACTGCAATATTTTTTTTTAAAATTATCAATAATTTAATGAATAGGGGGCTACCGCCCCCTGCTCGCTTACGCTCACCAACCCCCGTAACTGCTATGCAGTAGACAGTATGCAGATCTGCAATATCTGCAATCGATCTTTAGCAGAGTAAAACAAACTTCCGGAAAATCCTCTTCCTTTCATCGGCACAAATAACACTCAAAAATCTAAATTATTTATTTCTCTAGTGGTTCAAAAAATATCGTAGTATCTTTAAAAGATTTTTAACCAAGTCTAACTATATCGCTAGCCTCAAATCTTTTAAATTTAAATATCCGTGCTCGCGACAATCTAGTGAACAGGCAAATATAAAATTAAAAAACATTAAACACGTCTGATAAAGACCTACTAAAACTATGAAAAAAATTAAACTTTGATGCTTAATAATTCCAAAACTAATTAGAATTTTTTAAAGAATTAAACGCCAATCTCTTTCTAAAAAATAAGAATATAAGTGTTTAAAAAATCATATTGATACCGTGATTAGTTTTCATTTTAGATAGAAAAAAACGAAAAAGTGTCAACAATTTCAAAAATTAAAAAATTAATTACTCTAAACCAAATTCGAAATTCGAAAAAAGGGCGACGTAGTGCACATCTTCATACTTCAGAGTATTAGGCTGCAAAAAATCATAGTTCTGCTGCCAATAGATTTTGCTGAACTGGATTACGCGGCGAAAAAAGAAAAACTTCAACTTTGACCTTAAAAATACCCCAGTAATAATTATCACATCAGTTAGCTTTATGTTCGAGAATGTGCCCCAAGTATTCCTCTACAAACATTTCAAATATCATGAATTTCAATCAAGTAGTTTTTGCGATATGAGAGTTCAAAGAGTTGAAAAATTAAATTTTCTGAAACAGCGGCGGCAGCGGCGGTGACAGTAACTTTTTTTTAATATAGAGAGATAACACGAATTAATATGATATTGAGCAATCGATGTTAACGACAAAAAATAACAGTTAAAAGCCGAAACCCTCCGAACAAAGCGTTTACTCACTGTCCCCATCTCGAACATTACTTAATACCCTCCCGAGAGAGAACACCAAGAAGCGGGGGAACCCTCACTCATCTCTCTCAGCAGTAACGCAGGGAACAATTCCAAATTCATACTTGATTAATGACAGCTTCATTTCTCGTTCATACCGCGCCAAACTAATTACCCGGCGTTCTTGGGAATTCAAGAAAACGGAAGGCCCTCTGAATCGATTAACATTAAGGATGATTCTTAATCTGTGAAGCCGCGGAATTCCTGGGTTCCCATGGTTTATGCATGACAGCCAAATTTAAGGAGTTAATTTTACCGAATCTGATTATTCGCATACCGAGCGAAGCAAACGCTGAGAAATGGAGCATCTTTCTACTATATGCTCGCTTAAATTTCCAGCAGGGAAAGAATGCCTTCTACGGTCCACGTGATGAGATTTAAATGTGATTCCATCTTAATCGTCAGGCGATAGGATGATTCTGTCTTGAAGTGTGTTTAAAGAATAGCGTGTGTGTATTTCAATTTTGAATCAGTTGCGGTGATTCGTTCGTAACTCGGAAATTTTAACTCATTTTTATGAATGATGCGTTTATTTAAAACTAACTTGCTTTATTAGTGTAGGCTTTGGGTATACGAATTATAAATGTGTGATTAGGTTTGGGAAATATTTATGTAGATGAGTTTAAGAAATAATGCATATGAATATTTAATTATGTGATGAAGACTGTTAATATATTATCCGGCTTGTTTTAAATGTATCCATACATAAAAATTCGTTTTGAAGAATTGTAAAGAGTACTGAAATATTTTTGAAAATACAATTTTTTAACGATTTGAAAATGAACTGGTGAATTACAAACGCTGAAGTCAAACAAATGAATTAATTATAAATGACGATAAAATATTTATTTTATAGTGCTTAGAACGAATTAAAAAAGCATTCTAACTTATTGTAAAGCGACTAACAATAGAATTATGGGCGATATATTGTAGCAGGAAAATGTTAAATCTTTCTACGGCAAAAAAAACATTAAAATGATATTTACACCAAAATTTTCGTTTAGAATGGATTAAATTATCTAAATACAGAAAAATTATCATTTTTCTACTAAAGAGACGGGCTTAATCCACTTAATAAACTAATTACCTTTCATATGGTATAATTTGCTAAACATTCAACTGAATATAATTTGATTAAATTTACTATTTTTTTATTTTTCCTTCTAAAATCAAAAGATCCCTCTATTTGAAGCTATTTAACTTTCTTAAAAGTATTTTAGAAGAAAGCAAAACAAGCATTATGAAAATCTCTAATAACATCTTTAATTTTTCTATTGAATTATCAAGTATTGAAGGATTGAATTGTGTTTATTATAAGATATTGCATTTAATTTTTCTCGAATAATTTTTAACTAAATGAAGAGTAGTTAGAATATTTTATTAAGATAGTATTAATTAATTTGTTTTTGTCTTATATGTTTTTTAAATTTCTTGATTCTATTTTACATAAATTTTGGAAGTGGGTCTCAATTTACGATTAATTTCTATTATCTCGGTAATATATTACTCTATACAAGTTACTATAGCTTTTTATTAACAAAAGTAGAAATTTAATGATATAATACTTTTAAAAATCATTGAAGTCAAGTACCTACATAGTAACATACTTAAAAAATTATACTTATACAAACTGGCAACCCTCCAACGCAAAACCGACATAAAACTGTTACCCCTCTTTCACCACACAGCATTACATGCCCAACATGCCAGACATGAGAACTGTAATGTTAAATGATGATTAACCCATTATTAAGTCAAACAATTTTCCCAAAGTGCAAAGGAATCAATTGATTTCTACATGTCCCGATCAGCCGTGCTGGCCACGGTCTCCTTATTCATCTATAAATAGCTGGACGCGGAAACAGCACGTGATTTTATGGATAACCGCTGATGCGTGGCAAAGGCACACCCTCACCAACTTTTCGAGACGTGCACCTCGGTCTGTAAATGTTGATTTCTAATTTTCCCAGATCGATTCTTTGATGATTGGATTCGCAAACGTGGAATGGTTGGTCGAACAAAAATTATCCATCGCTACATTTGCCTGATATACAGTATCCAACTTACTTTACAATTTTTGGACTTCTTTACAATTTTTATACTTCAAAGTGTCAGTTTGGAAGGTTCAATGAAACTAGTATTTTAATAGGTTAAATTTATTATTTTGGTATAAATGTTACGGGGAATGTGATAAATCTGGACATTATTTTAATGTCCCCGAAATTCGGACAAAGGGATCAAGACTCATTGATAAATTCCACTGAATTTATATTATTTGTTATTGCATATGTTGTTATATAGGGTGAATAGGAAAGTCCCTTTACGCTGAAATAAGTTGGTAACGGAGCAAACTAAAGCTATACAACTAAGGTAACGGTATAGTAGAGAGACCATGCCCTATTAGATGCAACAACTTTCAACGCCCTCAAGAGGAAATTTTAGGAGTTATAAATTTTATTTTAAAAACTATTAGTTATTTGCTAGAATAGTCAATTACTAAGTTGTAGAGCAGGATCGATTATTAGCTCATTAAATAGAAAATTTCTCATTTTCGCCTAGTGAGGAGCGTTTTAAGAAGTAACTTCTACATAAATTCAACCTAATTGAGCGTGCGTTTTAGGGGTTCTATTCAAGATATTTTTTTTTGTTTAAGGTGTCTTTTCCTACTAAATCGATGCTGCTCTATAACTTAGTAATGGCTATTTTAGCAAATATCTAATAGTTTTAAAATAAAATTTATAACTCCTAAAATTTCTGCTAGAGGGCGTTGAAAGTTTTTGCATCGGATAGGCCATGGTCACTTTACTATACCGCTAGCTATACCGCTCTATACCTAGCTTTACTATACCGCTGTATAGCTTTAGCTTGCTCCGTTACTAATTTATTTCAGGGTAAAGGGACTTTCCTTTTCACCCTGTATTTTTAATCATTCTTAAAATCAAATATTTAAGTAAAGGCAGCAATAGAGATATTTCTTTTTATTAAAAATGAATAAATAATATTTTAACTTTATTTTAAAGAAACTAACGCTATATGTTATTTTTTGTATGTAAATATTCCTTTTTTACAACGTTTTTATTAGGTCGCTTTCAATCTTGTCTGTCCGTCCGTCCGTCCGTCCGTCTATCTGTCTGTTCGGGAGGAATTTAGTAATCAATTTTAAACATACTTCTCCATGAGCTAGAGACTTGAAATTTTGAACATAGTTCAGATCTGGATGACAATACGATATTATCTCATTAGTTCGGTTCAATTTGCTGTCCCTGAACCTCCAGGGGGACTTAAAATTTGGAAGTTCAACTATAGGACCTTATTTTAAAAAAATCATTGTTGTGCAGTTTGCCTCCTCTCGTTATCAAGATGGCTTTAGAAGTGTTGTATAAAATATTAGTAAAATGAAAATTTGTAAGAATAAAAGTAATGCACAGTACAGTACTGGAAAAAAAAATCGACTCAGACCCTATATCTCCGGAACGCCTTGTGATATAAAGACAAATAAGGTATCATTTTTCATGATTTGAAGTATTCTATATACAGAAAATTTTTCAAGTTCTTAGGGGGTCGTCTTCATATTAAACGAAGCACCAACTTTCGTTTTTCCTATGGGCGACATCAAAGATTATTCCAGATTCTGAAAGAGCACCCTCTAAAACCCCCCAAAACCAGTTTTCATGTTATTTGGTCCCCAAATGAAGCCAGGAGTGGGGGTTGAAGTTCGTTGAATTTACGTTGAAATCTCGTTTTTCATAGATTTTGATCCTTACAACCATTAACCCCACGCACACTGTAGGAAATTTCAATTAGAAAAATTTGCGCCAATCTCATATCGCCAAAGACATACAACTTATGAAAATTACAGTAACCTTACGGTAACCATAATCTACTAACTGAAATCAATACATTTATATTTTAAACCTTGATGTTGAACGTAGCAGTGTGGCCTAACGGCTAGTGTGCCTGGTCGCAAATCTCTAGAGCTAAGTTCGATCCGTGTTCTTGTATTGCTTTTGGAAGTTTGTGTATGCCTCGATCTTAAACTACCGATAGAGTTAGAATTAATAAGTTCTTATTTTTTACTCTATTAATTTCAGTAAAAGGAAAATTAACCTATTTTTTTGTGCATGTAATATTTTTTATTTGTTTTTAAATTTTGATGATATTTTTAAATAAAAGTTTACAAATTAAAAATCTTTAAAATTACAATTTTTTCAGATGAAAAAATTTTGAAACAATACTTAACACTTACTTTTGAAACAATACTTAATTATTCGACTAAAAATTTCACCTGCATTAAATTTGAAATGTTTTTGAATTACGCGAATAAAGTTTCAAAAAAGAGTATTCGATATAAAGATTCGAATTCATGACAGATTTCATGCAGATATTTGTGGTTTTAAATATAAATCTAAGGTCAAGAAAAGTCGTCGCTTAATAAGGACGGTCTCTTCTTACATGCATTGTTTATTAAAAGAAATTCAACGTTTTATCTTTGATATTAAATGTTATCAAGACATGAATTAATTTAACCATGACACAAATATCATCGTGTTGCTGAATTTTGGATCACACATCTTTCCCATATCATGCACCCCAGGGTTAACACCACCTCTTTGCCTATAAGGGAAGGTACCCATACTACGTGACCCATTTAGGGGAGGGAGGGGGGTCTTCAAATTACCACGCTCGGTCACAGGGGGAGGGGGGGCTTAAGGGTTTGTCCCGTAGTCAATTTCTTCCAGTCAATACGACAAAATTAAGCCAAATTAATTATTGAAATTTGTCAACTTAAGACTAATAAGGCAAAATTAATTATTAAAATTAGACAAATTAAGCAAAATTAATTTTTTCAACTTTCTGTTTGCAAAAAATGATGTCAAACCGTATTAACCTTTTACCTGCCGATGTTCCCAAATGGGAACATCATTTTAAGGAATTTTTTTACCACTTAATTTTTCATGCAGGAATTTGATATTTGGTAGAAAACAACTCAAAGGTATGAAGTTATTTTACATGCAAAAGTTTTTCACGTGCAATTTAATCCTTTTTGTAGAATTTACATCAAAATTAGAGATTTTTGGCTCTTCCAAAAGTTGCACAAGTTTCAACTTGTGAAAATTTTATATAAATTTAGTTTTAAATAATTTTGCTGTGTTTAGGTAGCTTAAGTACATACCTTCACATTTGGCTTGGCAGAATAGCTTCATATTCCAATTTTGGAGAGTAATTACCAATACAACGTATATGTTCCCAAATGGGAACATCGGCGTTTGGGGTATAGTATATTTGAGGGGATTTTTGTAACATGCGAAAATTCAAGTTATTTCCTATTTTCTTTAATTGTTTGAACCTTTTTTGTCTCATAGGATCTAAACAGGTTAATAATGATGTTTTAAATTCAAAAATCTGAAATTTTTATTTTTTCACCTGATTTATGGAGAAATAAATGCCAAATCTGTATAGCAGAATCTTACACTTGTATATTTTTATAACTCCCCGAGCGATTAATTTTCAGTAATTATCATTAGGGGTTATTCAAAGAGCATATTTGGAGTGCTTCTGAGGATTTGCGTATATATTTTGTTCAAGCACTTTATTTACATAAAATTTTAATAATAAATTTGAAGAATTTTGAAAATAAGGAAAAGTGTGTACATCTAAAAACACTCTAATAATGTAAGTTGGATGTTAGAGATTTGTGGTTCAGTTCAGAATCTTCCATGAGAAACACAATTATAACGAATCAATGGAGATAATTATGATTATCACTTTTGAAAGCTAATTAGATTTGAATGCAATTAGTGGATTTTATGCTAGATATCCGTATAGAACCGTAATTAAAACTTATTTTTCTCACAGAAACGTAACTGTTTAGCTTTGAAGAGCAAGGAACATTCTTATGTATTTTTTGTACCAAAATATTACCCATAGTGCAAGAAAAATGTACGGAAAAGCTTCGCGTACGTAATAAACATGTACAATTTTTCATATGAAAATCAATAAAATGTTACTCAATCGTCTAAGTATGGATAATAAAAATGAAAAAAACCGTCCACTATCATAAAAATATTCATAATTATTGAGTAGAAACCTATTTCAATCATTTTACTTAAATTAGTTGTAAAATATAGGCCTTTTGGAAATACCCCTAAAAACTTCACCCAAAACGCCGATGTTCCCAAATGGGAACATCCTCAAAATAATACTTAGGATTTTTTTTCTGACAAAAAATGACTGGAATGGTTTTAGTAATGATGAAACAAGCCATTTAAGCCAAAAATCATAACCTTTAATTCGAAATTTGAATTGCGGCGTTTAAAAGGTTAATGAATTACTACGTGAAAACTAGAGGGTGTCTTGGCAGGCATATACTACGGATGGTCGCCAAGGGGGGGAGGAGGGTAAAAATGGGTCACGTAGTATGGGTACGTTCCCTAACTGGCACATCCAAGGGTTGCACCAGCCGCCTACCCCTACAGGTAGTTGTCAGGGGTAAGGCAAGCAGCGTATTAAATCTACCCTACGCAGCCAGAGGGCTCAATGCTTGGAATAAAAGTTGACTTACATAATTAACTAATAATAAATAAAATAGTGGTGACTACAAAATAAAAAATTAACACTATAATAACAATTTAGCTACCACTTTTTAATTTAATGTTATTTTTTATACGTATAGCCAAAGTCAATCATTTCTTGCATTCAACCTGGAATTGGGAGAACAATAGATCCATCCGCTATTGTTACCAAATATATGGATGATATCGGATTTGGGAACTAATTTTGAAAACGTTAGATTAGTTTAAGTGGGATAGATGAGGTTAAATAGAAATAGGGACTTGAACAGGTTGAGTTTGAAAAATTTAACATTAATTAATATGCAGATTTTTATTGAGGCTCAAGAAAAATCAGCATGCCAATTAACGTTCAAATTTAAAAACACAAACAGAAAAAAAATATCCAACCCCTAAAATAAAACTCCAATATCCCTTTCCAATCACCCCCCCCCATATTTTCGGCAGTAAAAAAAACGTTCCCAACTCCCCTCCCCCCTAAAAAATATTCTCTCTCTCTCTCTCTCTCTCTCTCTCTCTCTCTCTCTCTCTCTCTCTCTCTCTCTCTCTCTCTCTCTCTCTCTCTCTCTCTCTCTCTCTCTCTCTCTCTCTCTCTCTCTCTCTCTCTCTCTCTCTCTCTCTCTCTCTCTCTCTCTCTCTCTCTCTCTCACTTTATGGTAATTATTAAAAACTTTTTAAAGATGAATAAAATAAACTTTTTGATGTGATGATGCATTTTTCATTTTTTCCTTAACACCCCAATTGTTTAAAATATCAAGAAGCTCCAAATCGTCGATATGATTAAAGTTAATTAATTTTAATTCATCAAGTTTATTAACTTTGAAATGTAATGATTGACTAGTCAACATGTTTCATATTTATATTTTGGTATCTTATTCATCAAGCACATAGGTTCAGAAAATTCAATGTTTATCCTTAAAAATTAATAAACTCTGTATCCAACCTTATGAAACATAACTCGTAATTAATTACTTAAAAAATGACTGCAGAATCATTAAAATCAGTATTTGAAAATTTTTCTACTCCTATATGTATATGCAAATTTTAAACTTTGTAATTGCCTTAATTTTTCAAGAAAAGTTAGTTTTCGTAAGTGGAAATTGAAAATTATTAGAAACATCGATTAAATGCTAAAAATACATCAAAAAATCAATCTAACTATCTGTATTTAAGTATTTTTATAGAAATTTTTGAGCCGCAAAAGCCTGATTTATTGTTTCATTAATTAGTTAAATTTCTAGCTCTTATCAACAAAACCACTTTCATAATTTAGCGTGATTATTTAATATCTTTATTTAAATTTTTATTCCCTTTTTTTCCAGAGTTAAAAAAATGTTAATTTTAAATAACTCTCAATTAATTATTATTATTTGTAAACGAACGGCAATAAAAATTGTATAAATTTGTTTTAAAGGCTTTCGATTTTAAAAAAAGTATTCAACATCTATTCATCTTTGTGTTTGCCTGTATCCCTATAGGTTAACCTTGAACAATGAGACATGCGGAATTGCGGGGTAGAACCTGCAACCTAGTGATCACGAGCTTGTTACTCTACCAAGTGGGCTACCACTTAAGGGTATTCTAATTGGAAGACGAAATTGCGCCAAAATATAGATAAATAGCCAAATCTGCTTTAACTTTTGTAGGAATTGTGCCAAAACACAGATAAGTAGCCAAATCTGTTCTAACTTTACTAGAGAATTTTAAACAATTGTCGCCAATCTTTCCTCTTTGAAGTTAAATTACCAAAGTTTTCAAACCCCCTTCCTGGCTTTGTTTGACCCCCAAACAACACGAAACTTGGTTTTTGGGGGTTTTAGAGGGTGCTCTTTCAGAATCTGGAAAAATCTTTGATGTCGCCCATAGGAAAAATGAAAGTTGGTGCTTCGTTTAATATGAAGACGACCCCCTAAGAACTTGAAAAATTTTCTGTATATAGAATACTTCAAGTCATGAAAAATGATACCTTATTTGTCTTTATATCACAAGCCGTTCCGGAGATATAGGGTCTGAGTCGATTTTTTTTTCCAGTACTGTACATGCAGTACTTCATGCAAGTTTTGTATTTGTAATACATCTAAGGGACTGACTTTATTAATTAGTTACTGACAAGTTTCTCACCAATATATTTTTAAAATACTTTTTTTATATTACTAGTGTTTCAAAAATTTCCTACATCATCTGAATAGCTAGAGGCAAAAACTGTGCAATGATTTTAAGAAAACAGGGTAAAGCCATGTGTTATAGTTAAAGTTCAGAAAAAAAACACTTTTTAGTTTTAAATAAAGAGAAAAGAATCAAATTCTTGGATGGCGTTCAGGTCGCGAATTCTAAACTTTACACAACAAAACTAAAAACCAGAAAATAATTAATGAAAAAAAAACCTTTTTAAAGAACAACGTTTTTAAAATGCACTAAAAAGTATAAAATAATTTTTTGCAACTCCTTGTAAAACGAAAAACGTGGGGATCATGCATTAGGTATTTAATCCAACTTAATTTCATCATTAATTTAAATAATTTTTAACTGTGGATATAATGGTGTGACAAGAGTAGTGGCTGTAAATATTATTGCATAATCCCCACGTTTTTCGTTTAACAAGGAGTTGCAAAAAATTATTTTATACTTTTTAGTGCATTTTAAAAACGTTGTTCTTTAAAAAGGTTTTTTTTTCATTAATTATTTTTCCTATATCTATTAAATATAAATATTTTGAAAACAACTCCACACAAATACTTAGTGGCTGCAAACGGCAACAGAATTCGAATAGAATGTTTTGCAAAATTTGGATAGTCATCGAACACATCTGACCAGAACAGTTAATGAAACTGTTCTAAATTTGGCTTCTAATTATATATCCAAACTCCCTGAACTTTAAAAATTTTATATAAGGCTTATATAAAAATTTTAAATTTATTTTGGTGGTTCGCTGCATTAGATCATTAAGTTAAACATTTTTGATGAATACGAAGTTTTCATACTTCTTAAATTATGTCCGTACACATTAAACTATAAAATTGGTTTTTATTTTTACTTATAAAACGAAAGCCGTCATTAAATTACATTCTCTAAACATGCTAAGAGCAAAATACGAGAAAAATATTAAACTGCTACAATAGGTTCAGAATTAAGATTTTTCAAATATAATTGATAAGACTAAAAATTTTATAGACATAAGATAAGCTTTTAAATATGATTATTTTTTATAAAATCCATAAAGATGTTTAATAAAAAGTACTATGGAAAGGGATTTTCTTTCTTTTTTCTGTATATATGGGTTTTCAGTAGTATCTCTCTAGGTATTTAGTCTATCTCTTGGTTAACATCTTAAAAAATTACATAAATATAATACATATTGGTGAAAATATAATACATATTGGTGATTAAAAATATTAGTATTTTTAGTAGTACATGGAAAAATCAAACTCAATGCCCTACTTTAATAATATTATTCAGGAATTTAACTTTCATGACCTGAAAAATGTTACACGTAATAAAACTTTTTTTCCTCAATCCTTTATAATTTAACACCATACACAAATAAAGAACCAAACCATCAATTCATTTACCCCTTGGCAAAGACATTTATTTCAGAAAAATTGGTGTTAGAAAATAGTTTTTTATAACAAAAATCAAAATATAAATGAAATTACAAATGTATTAATTATTTTAACATACACATAAAAAAGAATTGGATTACACACACACACATCTTTTTTAATTAGGAGAAAGATTATCCAAACATAATAACTCCCAATCTCAAAACGAAGAAAACTCACTTTTATCATCGAAACGAACTCAGTTTGGGGTTCACAAAACCGAAACGTTAATTTTTCTCAAACCCGAACTCAGTTCGGGCATCACAAATTCTACAAGTAGTAGTTGCCCGAGCTCAGTTCGGGCATCACAAATTCTACAAGCAGTAGTTGCCCGAGCTCAGTTCGGGTTACACTGTAAAGGGGTTAAACTAGTAAAAAATTTACCTTGCTAGATTGATATTGTTTTGGACGATTTTTTTTTCAATCTGAAACTCTGAAGCTAAACTTTTTTACAGTTGTGGTTATATTTTTAAGCCTGTTTAGATGTTTTCATAAATTTTCTGATACTCATGTAAGTTCCTTTGTTATGTAAGTGAAATAGCTTTTTTTTGTATGAGTTGAATAGTTAAAAGACACTATACAACTTTCTAAAGTTACTTTTACCCTGAAACAATTCAACTCTTCGAAGCCGAACAAATCCAAAACCTTACAAACATCACCGCCAAGAAAACCAACCCCCTTAAAAACAAATCTGCCTACTTTTTGATGGGCAACGTTCGCCGAAACGGACCACGACAATAAATAAGAATCTCTTATTTGCGATGCGTTGACAAAACCTTTTGTTGGCGGGAGTAAAATGAAGCCAAGCTCACCCTGGCGCCCATTAATCATCGCTAGTGATGGAGTGAATTAAACCCATTGAGGAATGGACACTCTCACTCTCCACCAATCAGAGAGGGGCTAATGACTGCCACTAAAGACCCGGATAGATTAAACCGGGAAAAAGCTTGTCGCCCGTATAGTTTTGCATGGTAAAGCGATATATATTATTTGGGTAACTACCTTAATTTATTTTAGGAGGTTATATTGTTTTTGTTGAAAGGTTAATTACTCATGTTAAAGGTAGAGTCGAGATATTAAATATAGTCAGAGGGTGCTGTGTGTTTTTATGGGACTGGTTAGAAATATTGTGGTTACAAAGGGATAAGTGTAATTAAGCCTTCTTATGCAGTTTATGTTTGTATTTGACTAGGCGTTTTTTCAATATTTCATTTGAATTAAAATTAATTAATAGTTGTAATATCAGGGTTTCTGAAATACTTCATCTAACTTAAAAATAATAAAAGTAGTTATGCTAATATTTCTTCCTCAGTGTTCCTTCAAAAAAGTTCAGCAGAACTCTAGCTTAAAGATAAAATTGTCTAGCAAATCCTTCGAAGAACGATATCTCCCTATTACGGGAAATTATTTTTCTCTGGCAACGCATACAAAGATTAAAGAGATATACTCTAGAACTCAATAAATAATTTTACCATTTATTTTGCCTTTATTTCATTTCTCACACTGTCGATTCAATCATACACTGCGAACGCTCCACACAAAAATAAACACATTGAAGATCCATTTTTCACCGAATTCCCGAATTAACAACATCTCGGTTTTGTTGTTAAGTATAACCTTTATGACCTTATTGTGTTGAAAAGCGTTTAAAATGTGTTCTTTTCAAGAATATGTTTTAAAAAATGTATTTAAAATCTGAAAGTGTTCTCAAATTTGGATAGCAACACCACGTGGTTCCCAAGGAGCTCCAGACGCGAAGAGCGCTACAGCTGTCTGTAAAGGTTATTGTTGAGAATCTAGCTGAATGAGTTTGACCTGTTGCCTGAGCCTCATCTGCATGACGTTTTTTCTTGTGTATTTATTGGCAGTTTATCTGACCTTTGAAAATGTATATAAGGTGACTTTTTAGTGTAATAAAGGGATTTTTAGGGAAACCTGAGTGTTTTCTTCTTGGTTTCAACAATTAATAAAGGTTTGGCAGCTGTTAGAGAAAAGGCTTTCGCTCGTTTCTCTCGGCAGCCGCATGGCCATCCCGCATTGGTCGTCCAGCACGTTGTTCATCATGGGCGTGCTCATACACGTACGCTCATACACTTTTCTCACACAGTTGGGAATGAATGTCTACTGGCGCTGAGTTTTTTGCACACAAAAAACGAATCACAGAGCGTAATTTCACCTGCGGCGAGAGAAGTGAGTGGAAGCTTCATCTTTATCAACTGCCAAACTTATAATAATCATCACAGATGGGGCGGGAATTTGTAGAAGAGGAGCCAAGGTAGGCCAGTGTAGCCAAATCCCACCTAAAAGCGTTCCTCGTGTCTGCAGCTCCTTGGTAACCTTGTTTTGAGGAAAAACTCTCGTATTTTCAGTGTGAAATCACTATTTTCATTGAAAAGTGTACGATACGTGTGGTGATGTGGCTATTACTAATCAGGCCAGGTATATGAATACAACAGTTTATTAACAGGAACGAGTAAGTAGGTAAGAATAGTAAGGAAGTAAGTGATGGGTCAGATAAACGCAGCGCATATATATACAGTTCGGGCAGTGTGTGACGTCAGCTCCATGGTAGTTCTGCAGACACGACAAAAGTGAAAACTACCACGCAACACAGCTCCGAATCCATATATACCCTAGCTTAACAACCCCAATGTAAGAGATCCCTCTCAACTCTGGGGTAAAACTCCATTTCCCTAGAGAGAGTCCCTCATAAAGGGGCTGCTCCGCTAAAAACCGATAAAAGCCTCGCATATAAAGTGCAATTAAATATGAACGCAAGCCGCAGCGTTTCACTTAATCCCGAAATGCGAATTAAATCTGTCACTCCTCCAGCGGACCTCCTCGAGTGGCTTAAAACCCCCTCCTTCGCCGACTGCACCCAACTCAATTGTCGCACATTAACTAGCGACCGGTACCAGATAAATTATGAGCTAAGCGTTTAGCTAACGAGAAATCGCAGAGAGTGCTGCAGCAGAGTTTTGAAGGAGCCTGTTTTGCATATGCCCCTGCTGCAAGTGTTGTAGAGGGACACATTCAAATGGCTCATAAAAGTGTGCGGTGAATAATCATCAAATGGGAAAAGTTAGGGTTCGGTAATTGGCGCCACGGTCCCGATGGGCGATTTCTAATTCGCTTTTATTAACAGGTGTTATTCGGTTTGAGTTATGTCGTCGTCGTTTCATATATGTGTATATAATTTAATCCGGCCTTTTAATCACGATGATGAGGGGAGGCAATAAAGGCATTGTGTGTGATGCATTGCCTTAATGGAGTTCTCTCTCCCGGTGACGTTGTTAGTGCAGCCTGTGTTGTCTTAAATTGAATAATAAAACGTTAAGTCTCGGGAAATGGGCGATATGAGTCCCGCGGTTAGGATGGTTAGATGCGTTTTGTTAACCATTTTAGGGTTAAAGTGGGTGGCGATTTCGCACCGGGGGACTTCTTTTGATGGCTCTCAGCTTTATTGAAGTGTTAAAAGTTTACCATAATAGACTATACTGCCGTCCTAAGCGAAAATGCATATAGATTAGTTTTTTCATAAATTCAGCTCTCCTTCCTCCTTGGCGCGTTTCTTAATTGGCGAGAATATATCTTGCTACTTCCAAGCCACTACAATGGTTGACAAAATCATGAAAAGACCCTTCAACTAGCATAATTGAAAGCAAACTAATCATACTTTGTAAGATTGAAATTCACATAAATTTTAACAGAAAATAGTATTTAAACTAAAACGGAATAGTTTTAAACACGTTGTATAATTTTGAATGTACTAGTTTTGTGTACTAGTATGTGTTTAATGTAATGTTTTTGGACCGCTTCGCATTTCCACACAAAACCCAGCTCACTGCACTTACTCAATTTATAAAACATTCTTAAAAACAGGGGTAGTACTTCTCCGGGGTATTCTTTCAAAAATGGCTGATATTTATTCAGTGGCGGAATTTTAACAGTTCTTTTATGGTTACATGAATTGGCGGATCGCCTTATAATTCCAAGAAAATTAACAACAGGGCAATGTAAACATTCTTTTACCCATTCCCCAAGGTAATGTTTTTTTCACAGATCCATTAAGGAAGCACTGAAACATCTCAGGAATAAATTTAACTTTCTAAAAATTTTTAATGATTGGCTGTGAAAAATGTAGTAATTATCGCAAACGTCGCAAAAATTTAGAATTTTATCTTCATGAGAACAAACAAACGTCGAAGTATCAGTTTCATAGCAATGACACGAATGTATAGACTTCCAACATTTTCGATTTTTATCTTTATTTCTTAAACATTCACCCGTATGATCTAGTTGCTTGCGTTTTGGCATTATGAAATAAAGAGTTACATTTCTTAAAAAACATACCTGCAAAAAGATACAAAAATAATAATTATTGTAAAAAATAAATGCAAAAGTTCTCAAAATTTCCGAAAGCGAGTTTATATTTTATTGTAAATACAGGGTGTATCTGAAATGGTGCAACAAACTTTCAGGGATGATAGTACTCATCAAGACGAACAAGAATCGGTATAGAAAGGGGGGTCCCAGACCTAATCCCAGGGAGTTAAAAATGGAGCGACACCCCAAAAAAATCATTGAAAAATTCAATTTGCAGAAGAACTACTATTGGTAAAAACTTAATTATGGTCTCAAAAATTGTGGTTTAATATGATCTTTAAAATTACCTCAAAAGTCTTCACTTTAAAATTTGTTTTATTATGAAAAAAGTTAAAAAACACAAAAAATGTGAAAACTATGCCAAAACCTTATTTTGTATTTCGAAATCCTTTCTTTTGATTTGATAATCTGAAAGATCATAGTTGAAAACCCTTAAGTCCAAAGTTTCACGTAAATACAATCAATATCAAACACTTGAGATCCTGTTAAAGTTTGTTTTTTGCGTGCGCTAACAGCTGTTCTGGAAACAGCTCTAACAAACTGCTTGCGCACCCAAAAAACAAACTTTAAAAGTATCTCAAGCGTTTAATATTGATTGTATTTACGTGAAACTTTGGACTTAAGGGTTTTCAACTATGATCTTTCAGATTATCAAATCAAAAGGAAGGATTTCGAAATACAAAATAAGGTTTTGGGAAATTTTTTACATTTTTTTGTTTTTTAACTTTTTTCATAATAAAACAAATTTTAAAGCGAAGACTTTTGAGGTAATTTTAAAGATCATATTAAACCACAATTTTTGAGACCATAATTAAGTTTTTACCAATAGTAGTTCTTCTACAAATTGAATTTTTCAATGATTTTTTGGGGTGTCGCTCCATTTTTAACTCCCTGGGATTTGATCTGGGACCCCCTTTCTATACCGATTCTTGTTTGTCTTGATGAGCACTATCATCCCTGAAAGTTTGTTGCACCATTTCAGATACACCCTGTATAGTAATGATTAGGTTGCCACAACGACAAAGATAAATATAAAATATTAATTTGTTATTTAAAAAATAAAAGATAAATTAATTATGTATAAGTTTTAAATATAATTAAAACCGTTTGAACAACAAAAATAAAAACATTGTTAAAAATAACCCAAAATATATTTTTTAAATTCGTGTTATAAATAGAAAGATTATTATTTAATCTATTTGAATATTAAAAAACCAGTGAAATATATTTTCAATTGTTCCAAAATTCATAGATACTTGCTTTGTAACTGCGACCTTATTCGAAATCTAAAAAAATGGAAATATTTTAAAATTGAGAACATATTTTAAAAATCTAATAGCCTACTCGGAAATCCGGAAAGAATCCGAACATTTTGATACCAGATATGTGTCATTCGGTTCAGTAATTAAAAAGCCTTTCTCTGGAAACCGTTCACCAAAAACTTTTTTTTAGAATAGAGAGATTATTAGAGATTTAGTACATATGGAATATGCGAGTCGCTAGAATTTGCATCTGAAATGCTTGTATTTTTCCTATCCACAAATTTGTAATCGAACCCTGTTTGCTTTACAAATTCCGAAATCTAATGCAGCCCAAAGATGTAGCCAATCACTGAGGTTTTTTTCGGTTGTAGCTAATATTTGGAAAACCCTATCTTTCGTTACAAGTTGTAAGTTATATATTTTTTAAATAATTTAAAACAAAATATCAGTGTTTCAATAAGTAAGCATTAATTCTATACTCCTTAAAAAATGTCTGAATAACTACTTCCACACTCATACTTTTCATTTAAAAAAAACGTGACGTCGCGTCCTATCGTTTCTATATACAGGGTGTCCCACGAGAAGTGGCCCAACCCTTTAACTTTTGAACCCCTACAGATACAGGGTGTATCTGAAATGGTGCAACAAACTTTCAGGGATGATAGTACTCATCAAGACGAACAAGAATCGGTATAGAAAGGGGGATCCCAGACCAAATCCCAGGGAGTTAAAAATGGAGCGACACCCAAAAAAATCATTGAAAAATTCAATTTGTAGAAGAACTACTATTGGTAAAAACTTAATTATGGTCTCAAAAATTGTGGTTTAATATGATCTTTAAAATTACCTCAAAAGTCTTCACTTTAAATTTTTTTTTTTGAAAAAAGTTAAAAAACACAAAAAAAAGTGAAAACTCTGTCAAAACCTTATTTTGTATTTCGAAATCCTTTCTTTTGATTTGATAATCTGAAAGATCATAGTTGAAAACCCTTAATTCCAAAGTTTCAAGTAAATACAATCAATATTGAACGCTTGAGATCCTTTTAAAGTTTGTTTTTTGGGTGCGCAAGCAGTTTTTTAGAGCTGTTTCCAGAACAGCTGTTAGCGCACGCAAAAAACAACATTTAACGGGATCTCAAGCGTTTAATATTGATTGTATTTACGTGAAACTTTGGACTTAAGAGTTTTCAACTATGATCTTTCAGATTATCAAATCAAAAGAAAGGATTTCGAAATACAAAATAAGGTTTTGGCAGAGTTTTCACTTTTTTTTGTGTTTTTTAACTTTTTCATAATAAAAAAATTTTAAAGTGAAGACTTTTGAGGTAATTTTAAAGATCATATTAAACCACAATTTTTGAGACTGTAATTAAGTTTTTACCAATAGTAGTTCTTCTACAAATTGAATTTTTCAATGATTTTTTTGGGGTGTCGCTCCATTTTTAACTCCCTGGGATTTGGTCTGGGACCCCCTTTCTATACCGATTCTTGTTCGTCTTGATCAGTACTATCATCCCTAAAAGTTTGTTGCACCATTTCAGATACACCCTGTATAGTCATGAAAGTGGGGTCTAGGTATAGTAAAGTGACCATGCCCTATCCGATGAGATAACTTTCAACGCCCTCTAGCGGAAAATTTAGGAGTTATAATTTTTATTTTAAAAACTGTGTGAGGTATGTGAAAAAAGTCAATGACTAAGTTGTAGAGCATCATCGATTTAGTAGGAAAAGACACCTTAAGCAGAAAAATATCTTGAATAAAATCCCTAAAATGCACGCTCAAATAGGTTGAATTTACGTAGATTTTACGTCTTAAAACGCTCCTCATGAGGCAAAAATGAGAAATTTTCAATTTAATGAACTAAGAATGCTTTTAGTCATTTACTTAAATCATAAAAATAAAAATTTCTCATTTTCACCTCGTGAGGGGCGTCTTAAGACGTAAAAACTACGTGAATTCAACCTAATTGAGCTTGCGTTTTAGGGGTTTTATTCAAGATATTTTTCTGCTTAAGGTGTCTTTTCCTACTAAATCGATGATGCTCTACAACTTAGTCATTGACTTTTTTCACATACCTAACACAGTTTTTAAAATAAAAATTATAACTCCTAAATTTTCCGCTAGAGGGCGTTGAAAGTTATCTCATCGGATAGGGCATGGTCACTTTAATATACCTAGACCCCACTTTCATGACTATATCTGTAGGGGTTCAAAAGTTAAAGGGTTGGGCCACTTCTCGTGGGACACCCTGTATATATATATATATATATATATATATATATATATATATATATATATATATATATATATATTAGGGTGTATCGAAAAAAACTTTTTTTCGATTTTGATGACGTAATAGTGCGGAAAAGTTGTCTAAGGTGCCAGAGAGTACCTGTGAATTTTTTCAGAATTTTTGGATAATTTCTTAAGGTGCCACATTGGCCCTGAAGTTCCCCATGTTAATCCAATGGGGCGCGCCGCCAAAAAGGCCGAAAATCGGTTTTTCGCCCCTCATTTCTACCCTAATCACACGACGATTGTCTCGTCTCGAGTTATGGACTCTATATGATGTATGCTACCCGAAAAAACTTGAAAAATAACTTAAATCTCTATATTATGTTGATTGTGGGCTCTGATTTGAACGAGGAAATACGCGATTTTCGACGAAATTTGAGCATACAAAAAAACGTAATATAGATATTTAGGCTATTATTCAAGTTTTGTCGGATAGCCTAGACCATATAGAGTCCATAACTCGAGACGAGACATTCGTCGTGTGATTAGGGTAGAAATGAGGGGCGAAAAACCGATTTTCGGCCTTTTTGGCGGCGCGCCCCATTGGATTAACATGGGGAACTTCAGGGCCAATGTGGCACCTTAAGAAATTATCCAAAAATTCTGAAAAAATTCACAGGTACTCTCTGGCACCTTAGACAACTTTTCCGCACTATTACGTCATCAAAATCGAAAAAAAGTTTTTTTCGATACACCCTAATATATATATATATATATATATATATATATATATATATATATATATATATATATATATATATATATATATATATATATATATATATATATATATATATATATATATATATATATATATATATATATATATATATATATATATATATATATATATATATATATATTCAAAATATTTTTGAATATAGGTAGAAAGAGGCTGTTTTAGGGGGGTCACGATTTTCAAAGAGAAAAATATTTCTTAAAACTAACCGATTCCACACCACCCATATCAATATATTGAGACGTTTGCTATCAAAATGAGCTCATTCCATACTTTTCTGAAATCCACGCATATTTTGAAAGTTTAGAGGGTCCTTCATAACCTGACGAAGGGATACATAGCTAAAATCCAGCTCATTCCAACCCACAATTATATGAAAAGGTGAAAACTGTGATCTCAACTGTGAAATTTCAGATCATTTGAAAAAGTTAGGTGGATGTCATATATTTAAAACTCGTAAAGACACAAGTATTAACTGGTTAACTGGAAAAAATTAATTTCACACAACTTAGTTAGTTGATAAAAAACTGAAAAAAGCATGAAAAATCGTGTTTTTGCATAAAAATCAGCTCATTCCAACCTAATTAGTGTAATTACGCCCAAGGTAATGCACCTGGAATGAAAAGGAAAAACTAATATAATTCTAGGCAGTTATCCCTACAATTAAAAATTTTAAAAAGAAATTTAGCTTTAGAAACTGTGGACATGAGAAGTTTTTTTTGTCTCTCCTGTAAAATTTCCAAAAATGGAATGAGCTGGTTTTGATAGCAAACGCCTCAATATAAAAACAACAACGAAAAAACTGTACATATCTAAAATCATCAATTTACTTTCGAAAAACCTCAAATAAAAAATCAATATATCCCCTCCCCAAAATTAATGAAAGACAGAAACGTAAAAATCAGTTACTCCAGACTCAAACGAAATCAATAGCTTGTCAAAGTTCGGACTCAGAGAAGTCCGGTCAGTAAGCAAATTGTACTAAATAACAACCATATTTCACCACCTGTCTCACACACCCCGGTCAACTGAAAAGAAGCCAATCTGACTATTTTTTTCTGTGGAAAAGCATTCATTTTTCTTAGTTCCAATGAACCTACCAATCAAAGGGAATAGTAATTACCCCTTCACTTACATCTGGTTTTTCGTCGGCATTCACCCCTAAGTCAGAGCTCTCGTTGACAAATAAGACCCTCATGAAGGTCTTTTGTTAGATACTTATTTTGTGGCTGCTACACTTGAACCCGTTTATGTGCGGTCTTTTCTAGTGCGTTTTTTATTTTTGCGACAATTTGTGTGCTTTTTTTCACTTGTACGGTCTTTTTAATGCGATTTTTATACACCCGACAAATAAAAAAAATCGCATTAAAAGACCGTACAAATAAAAAAAAGGATCGCACATTAACAGGTTTGAGTGTAGTACTGAAAGAGTCGGTGAATTTTTGTTGGCTGTTAAGTGGTTCATTGGAGACTTTTTAGTTTGAAGTATCCATGATAGGCTTCTTTCTTTCTTCTAAACACAATGAAATGTGATACATAGATTTTTTTTATTATTTAAGTGTTTCATCATTTGGTTAACATTTGTATAAGCTCTTCTTTCGCACATAGGCAAATGCAAAATTACCTATGATTTATCCAACTAGTAGCGTTTTGCGACCAGGTTTGAATGAAGAAGCCTTAGATATTTTTTTCACTAAAGAAGGCTATTATATTTAGATGCGTTTTTATCGCATTTTTTAAACAAACGCCAAAACATGATTTTATTTAACAATATAAAAAAAGCACAGCCAAACCTGTTTTTGTGGGAGGAATAGGGACCGCACAAAAAAATCGCATAAAAAAATTCGAACCAAGCTTCGCGAGTAGCTATAAAAATAGTTTTGGCAGCACATTCAAAAACTACTTTTTATGCGGTGAATAAGGACCGCATAAAAAAGTTTCACGTAGGACCTTAACGAAAATCCCTCAGAATAGTTAAATTGAAAAACTCTTCGGACCGTAACGCAATCCCCACCCTACAGCTGATTTTAGGAACCGTTTCTATACCTACCGTAGACTTTTTTCAGTTACCATGTAGCAGTTGGCGACGACTGTTGTTTCATGAGACCCATGTATGTCTCGGTTGCCAGATATACAAGATTTTTTTTCTAATTTGAAATTTTCATACACCGCATAAAAAAGTCGAAGGGAAAAATGGCACAAAAAAGTCGCACAAATTAAAACTCGCACATAAAAGGTTCGCACAAAAACAGGTTTGAGTGTACATGAAAACTTGTGTATCCTAAAACTTTTAGTGATACTGAAAGTTAGGGAAACACTGGTCTAAACAAAGCATTTTCTAACAATATTTGGAATCCAGATTCTTATTACAAACATAATTAAAAGGTTTAATATCGTATTATACATATCTGCATAAATTATGTTAAACAAAAATACAATGTAAAGATTAAAAAAAATTAGAAACTTTTTAATAATATTTTCTTTTAACTTTTTAATAATTTTTAATTGCGCATTAGGGTAAGTTTGAACAGGTTTTATAATTTGATAATTCCATGAACGAATTTACAAGTAGTGTTTCTAAAATCATGGATAGAACATTGAAATTCCTATTTTTACGAGGGTGTTATTAGAGTGCAATGCCATATAGCAAATCGTAATCCCGGTTAAAAATTTCCTGATATATGAAATATTTTAACGGCATTAATTTTTTGTGAAAACAATTTTTATAAAGATTTACAAGGGTTTCTTACAGTGGATCACAAAACTTTAAGAGTTTTTTTAAATGGAAAATTTTTCTTTTCTATATTCTATGGAATGCAGTTAACTTTTCGATTATTGAATATCCTTTAAAATTCATTGTCATTTCTGCTATAAAATATGAACACCATCATTTCAAATGACTAAGCAAATAGCAGCCCTCTTTTTGCCGACGCTAAATGCAAGATAAGGGGGTTAGCAAGAGAAGTTAATTAAAATTAACAATCCAGAATGTTTTCTTCCGCTGTCATAGCCTTCCCATTCCAGTTCCAAGATAATTATTCGTTTTGGAGAACCAAAGATTGCTAATTTGCAAAGCACGCACCATGCGCAAGATAACTTTTTTTCTAACCACGACGAAAAGTCCTTGATATAAAAGTTCAAGAAGCTCTTTCAGAAGACGTGGAGGACTCGACCATTATATCTCAAACGTAAAGCGTTTTAAAGTCCTTCAGAATTTTTCTCGCTTGTTCTTAATTGATGCTTGTTAGTATCATTAAACATCGAAGAAATAAAAACGATTTCTTTTCTGAGTTCATAAACCAAATATTTGGCTTGAAGGGACATTTCACTTTAATTCTTATGGCTGTATTTGGTTGTTAATTAAGTGTGTGTTGATATTACGTTTTCCTGATTTTTATCTGGACTGGTGAAATGTTGGCTGTAAGTGACACTCATTTAAAAATATTGTTGAGAATTTCGGAGGGCTTATCTTTAACTAAGTGTGCTTCTTGCTTCAGTGCAATTAAAAGCGAATATTACAAATAAGATTTAAGCTGTATGTAATTTCAAGGTATATGTGTACTACAGATACCAAAATATGAATTTATACATAACATTTTAATTATTTCTTGCACTAATAGGAACACTATACCTACTGATTATACATTTTAGTTTTAACTACTACAAATTACAAGGATACATAATTACAAACATGAGCGTTCGTGGTAGGCAAAGTTTTATAATTAAGTTTTAATGAAAGGCTTTAAGTTAAGAGTATGTATTACTTCTGCATAAAAATTAACTTAATTTTGAGTTTCACATTTTGTGTGTGTTCTTGTAATAATAGTTTTTATTAAAAAAATAAATGTAATTAATGTTAAAATAAAAATTAATTGTAATTTTTTTAGCAAAGAATATTACATGCAAAAGAAGAGGCTTTTGTAAATGCATATGCGTTTAAATAATTATTCAATTGCCAACAAAACTCTGAACTTAGGTATGAAAAATACTTGACAGGAAGCAAAATATTTTCTCAAAATATTGTTCTGCAAGTTCAGAAAAATAGAACCTCTGTATATATAGGAGAAAAGAGAATGGCAATCTAAAGCTTCCGAGAAATCCTAATTATGCAGAATATATTCAGAATAAGAGAATGTTGTAAGGAAACCTAGTTTGAAAATACATATTTATGAATTCGTGGTTGTTATTCTCCTATTAAATGTCTGGAGAAAGAAAAACTGATATGGTAGTGTGAGAGGTCCATTGCCATATACTTTATCATTATTTTCTTACGTGATAATGTTAACATGAGGTAGTAACAGTGAGTTTTATTGAAAAAATTATTAATGCTTGTTAATTTTGTTGAAATTAAATATTTCAGATGTACCTATAACGCATATAAACTACTTTTCAATGAGTATAGCTATCATAAGTTAGATCTTTTATTGGAACTAAAACAGTTATAACAACTTGTTTTACAAAAAGTTTTTATTGCATTAATAAAGTTCTTTACAGAAAGATTTTAACTAAAATTCAAAATTTAAAAAGGGGTTCAGAATATTTTGTGTAAGAAATTATATTTAAGGATGTTTCCAGGACTGGATTAAAAGCCAGAATCGAAAAAAAACAATCAATGGATTTTTGCTTATTCAGAACACATAGAACACATTCAAAGACAAAATTACTTATTAAAGACTCAAAAGAATTTTACTATAATTGTGATAATTCCATTTAAACCAAAAAAAACCTGATACTTGAAAGAGCAACAAAAAGCTCTGAAAAATACACACATCGAATCCCTACCCCGAATCAAATTCCTCCCGGCCCCTTTTCCAAGTCTTTAAAATGGCAAATGGAGATAAAATACTCGGTGAAACTTTCCGTTTTTAAAACCGCATGTATTATATACATCATCTTTTTTCACGCAGAAATAATAAAAAGGTTTCAATGGAGGCCGAATTCCATTCACGTATCGCGACAAAAGTGCTGACATTTGATTTCGCCCCGATGGTGAAGAAAAAACAGTTTCAACGAAAATCTTATGGCCGTGGCGTTTTTACTTCTAAGTGACTTTGGAAATATTGTGTGTGACGCGAATTTATGTCGTTGGTGTAAAGAAGTTATTTTCGAAGTCTATAAATTTGTCGCGGTATTGGTAAATAGTGGGTAACTAGGAAAGGGGATAGTTTCAGCTCTTTGTGTATGAGTGTTGACGTTTTTGATGAATGTATTACGGACCATTGAATATGTTTAAAGAGTGCCAGAAATATCAATAAAATTGTCTTTTTCCACGGTCACCAAGTCTCGTAAGGCCAGGGAAGCTAAATTTAGTGACGTGAAATAGTAGACATGACGTCACTCTTTTCATTGATTTTTGACAACATCTCAACTCCAATCTAAAATCGTATAATTTAATTTCATAATAGTTTATAAAATTAAATATTTTAGTGTCGTTCTCTTTATATATTGGGAATAAAAGAAGGTTAAACCTCCGTGTGGCGCAATGTGCCAAAACGGCCAATCAAAGGAATCTCAATTTTCTACCTTTTAATTTCAATGATAGAGTCTTACAAACAGTTAGAGATATTCATACTATTATTCAGAGATGTATAAAAATCTGATGTTTGTTTTTAATAATTAAGAGAAAAATTTAAAACAGCATGAAATTAAACTTACACAATCAGGATAAGTAATTCAATATCTTAGTCAAAAATTACACTTAATGATGTGACACCTGAGGGATATTAATTCAAAATTATTGATTTTGAACTCATGTCCAGATAATTACCATTAACAAACACAAATATCACAGGTAATAGTGCTTGCAGGTCCTAGGCTAGGCCTATTGACTGCTGACAGTCCCTGTAGCTATTGTAAAATAACTCCAAAATATATTAATTTTAGATATAAACAACTGTGAACCTACAGGTAGTAGCCGTACATTTGCATATTGCACAACATTGTCTTTTGCGAGGTAAGTGTATAAGGTACGATATTGTAGGTGTATGTCCAATCCCAATAAACCAAAAATAATTAGAAAAATTACATACATATAAAGAAAAAATTTAAAATATTGACATGTAAGTACTCAAAAAAAAATAAGCATCAAGGATAAGAAAATAATATTATTACGTAACTTAAAGAAGTGAAACATGATCTCTCGTAATGTGTCAAATAGTGGATTTATGGTGAAAATCAAACTAGACCAAGCGCGCGAATTTAATGAATGGGTTGGCACCATACTTCCAGTAAAGATAGGTGAGATACTACCTGGAATATCAGACTTCTACCCTCCATAATAAAGAAAGGCGAACGAAAACATACAGTTGCGAAAGTACAGTTAAGTAAGAAAGTACATGTAATGCGAAAAAGTACAGTTGCGACCGACGACGGGGGGTTAATCTTAACAAGACAAATTAATTGTAGATTCTCTAAAGGGTCTGAAGACACACATTGGGAAAATTTTTGAACCCATCTTGAACTTTCCGTTTGAATATGTTTGCTCAACAAAAATGTACAGTAACTTTTGCATCAGAAGTTCAAAAAAAATTACGTATTGAAAACTTACTTTGGGACAGTTATTCGATTATCAAAGAATGTCCTAAACACAAATAGAGGCTTTTAAAAAAGAGCTGTTAGAAGAAAAAAAAGAATGGTAGATCCTAATCATTCCCTCAAGAGAGAAGTACTTCACTTTGGAATGTGAAAAGAGGACCGGGTTATCTCACCTCTTCCACCCCACACTCCATCATTCCACGGTCACAGTGATAGCAGAGGGAGAAGGTGCGCACCCCGTATAAAATATGTACACATCTGGATAGCTTCCAAAAGAAAGGGAACACACATTATTAGGGGAATTCGTCTACGGCAGTTCTACACTGCACTTTTGACTGCTATGCGGGCCGAGTCATACCCATTGTACATGTCGCGGCCCAAATAATTTGTCGAAATATTATTGTCATGCCCAGGGCCGCATACATTAGGCATACATACCGTATACAGGGTGATTCAGAAATAATCATCAATAATTGGGGGGTAGGTAGAGGGGCACTAGACAAGCATTTTTTGAATAGGGATGGTGGGGCACAGCCTTACCGTTAAAGAGCTAGGACCTAATGTAGTGCGAGCGCGTTTCAAAAGGCAGTTTTTAGAAGGCCCGTGTGACGAAACAAAACATGATAAAATCACAAACATTGTTGCATGAGGTACAGGAGTATCCGTACTACTTAAATCCTAAATGTGATAGAAATTGGACCACTTGCTAAACCGTGGGGTGAGTTTTAAAACGTGCAATATTAATCTCTTAGTCAAACAATGGAGTTCCCTTAATGGTATTTGGAAAAATGATGATCGGGGAAGGAATTTTCAATGATCAAACAGTTTCAATGATCACTGTTACGATCATTGAAAATTCCTTCCCCGATCATCATTTTTCTAAATAATATTAAGGGAACTCCATTCTTTGACTAAAGATTAATATTGCACTTATGAAACTCACTCCACGGTTTAGAATGTGGTTCAAAGTCTATTGAATTCATGGTGTAGGTAGTAGGGATACTTCCTTACCTCATGCAATAGATTTTTTCATTTTATTATGTTTTGTTTCGTCACACGGGCCTTCTAAAAAAGGCCTTTTGAAACGCGCTCGCACTACATTAGGTCCTAGCTCTTTAACGGTAAGGCTGCGCCCCATCATCCCTATTCGAAATATGCTTGTCTAGGGCCCCTCTACCTTCCCCCCAATTATTGATGATTATTTCTGAATCACCCTGTATAGGCATTACATGTGCTATAGCACAGGGCTGCAAAATTTTGGGGGGCGGAAAATTGCAACAATTCAAAATGCTACTTTCGAAAATAATATACCACACGGTTTTCACTACTGGTGAATTCTACTTTCTAGGGTTGAGTCATTCCCAGCATCCAACGGTCACATCCCCTCAAAATATCCGAACGATGTTTGTTGGGTCCAAGAGGGGGCACTGTCCAGAGTACCCGCTCTTGGAACCGAAAATGTTCTCAAAATGAGTTAAAACCCTAATTTTACCAGTCCAATTTCAAAAATGTTTCTAGGGGAGGACCCCCATACCCCCCTGCGGTTCCACAATGGAATCTTGTGTGACACTTTTGAGAAAACTACCGAAATTTTGTGTCAAAAGATAAAAGTGATGGACCTAAAAAGGTTCTCAAAATTAGTTAAAACCTTACTTTTAAAGGTCGAATTTTTAAATTTCTTCTGAGGGAGGACCCCCATATCCCCAGCGGTACCATAAGGGGATCTTACTTGATACTTTTTAAACAATCCCTAACATTTTGATATTTTGTGTCAAAAGGTTAAGACCCCAGCTTTAAGCAGTAGACTTTAAAAGATACAAGGGGGTATTTTCTTGAAACAAGAAATGAAATAGAGGGGGCGGCAATAAATCGATATGCACACACACATGGCTGCAAAAACCTTAAATACGAGCTCATGCCAGAAGAATCAGAAGTATTTGGAATGCTTGGATAATAAATTAGGATCCCATTATGTGTATGTTCTTAAAATACTGTATGTTTGAACAATGTAGTTATAAAACAACGTTTAATACACAATAGGGCGGCGTTAGAAATTGAGAAAAAAAAATCCACTGGTCACTTAAATGACTGGTCCAGCAAATTAAAATGGAACGGTTTCAATTTTTTAACCCATTTAACCCATGCTTGGTCGGTGTTTCATATGCTATGTCCCGAGTTACCCGATCGCTAAGTGACCCGATTTCGTTACAGTGGCACCTAAGGTGACCGGCTAAAATTATGCTACGCTATGAATTTATGAGTTATTTCGTTGTTGTAGTTGCCTCACTACATTTCCTAAACAAAATTTTCACTCAATATCAAAAGAAGAGAATTTAAGATACAGGGCGCACTAATCTAGAGATTTACAAGTAGTAATAAATGGTTCACGGAGTTTCCCTTGTATAGTCACTCACTGTTTCTTTCCTCACTTGTCCCTTGAAATTTAACGAACCCCCTAGATGGTCCTTGAAATTTCGGCATTTGGCAATTTGATAGAGATGTTCTGGACTTTATCAATAATCTCGATCTGTATGTAAAGGTCAACAGGAAATTTGAAGGGCAAGGGCGATGCTTTAATGGAAATAAATTATCATGTATATTAAAGGGGGAGAAGTTGAGCTTAGTTAGAAAGTTTAGGAGACATTTGCTTACTCTAAGATGAGCCGCTTCGTCTTTCTTTTATTTTTTGCATGGATGATAGATGCTGCCACCATCTAAAGGGGGTGAAAGGGGCTAGAACTAGAGACTGGGACATTTTTTTCGTCACTGGTCCGGCGGACCAGTTAGTTTCTGACCTTGGTGGTGGTCCGAGGCGTTTTACAGTGGTCTCGTACCAGCGGACCACTTGAATTTCAAACGCTGACAATAGGTAAAGTGGGTAAAAGAGCAGACGATTGCTCCTGAGATAAATCAACTTTCATCAGTACTGAAAACCGTTAAATAAGAATTTTTAGCATTGCCGAGGGGGCTTCATAAGACAGTTGTCTTTCATTTTACCCATGTTACCATTGAGTATTTTAAACGTTGTTTTATATCTACCTTGTTCATCTTTTACACAGGTATCTCGTGACAACATTCTGTAAAGTTGTTCAGTAAAATAATCTGTAGAATTTTTATGTGTTCGACATTGCAGGTTTTTACAAGAACCTTATAAGCTAGCCATTCAGATTTTTTTGGCAGTTTTAAATATACGTTGAATTAAAATGTATCACTCTTTTCCACTGACGTTTTCTTTTCCAAATATTAAGGACTTACAAAAACAAAATTTTTTTTCACCTTTAATTTCGTCAATAGTTTTAAAACTCCCAGTCCTGGAAACTTCAAAATGGAAGAGGTTTTCTATAAATAAGGGTTCTTGTAAAACAAAATTCATTTTTACAAAGTATGTAAAACGTATTTAAATTCAAACATATTCAATTTTGTTTTCTAGAACAGTCCAATTCTCCCTCCTGATTGAGACTGATAAAAGTTCCTATTGAGTACACATATATCTTCGCATTGCTTTTTTCACGAATACGATCTGATATTGCTTATAAGTACAGACGTAAAAACGACAATATTTCGAAGCACCAAGATAAGAACACCTCATTTCATTAAAGTCAGAAACACTCAATTTTTTTCGACTTCTTGAGATAAGGTCATTAACACTAGACGGACTTCCCTACGATATTAAAGCATCTTCAAAGATGCTTTATCAATGCATTCTCAAATTTCCCGGGGGAAGACTCAGATATTCTAAATAGCTCCCGGAATCGTTTCTGTAGTTCTTCTACGCAGAGATCCGCTCCATCATTCAAAATCCCCCCTCAAATATTTCCTGTAGAGATACGAGCATTATTTAAATCTCGCTCCACATCGATCCAGGGGGAAAAAACCCGAGACATAAAAGTCGATTTTTATAATTCCCTCCCAATTCTTCAATCCATCAATAAGATAAGCCCGTTTGTGTGCTGGAATGAGAACAACTATCAGATTTATATATAAATACAAGAGGGAAAAAAGAACGAGGGAAAACAAATAAATGCACCCCATTGGTCCATCGAGGGTGAAGAGGATTCCCGAAATGACATCATCAAGAAGAGAAATGGGATAGTTATGCTCAAACCAGTTATTCAACTCGCTCCAGAGCACACGGTCGCAGTGAAACACCCGAAACAAAATCACGTCGTCTGTCATAAAAGGCAATGACAGAACTTTCTTCGCTAAGTTATATTTATCTGCAAATACTAGATGATTTCGCTCGAAGCCTGTTTTTTTACGTGTTGTTTTCATCGGATTTTTTTTATCTCCGAGGAGATTCGATTACGTCTGGATTCAACTTAAGATGAATGCGCGCATATATTTCTCGAATAACAGATCCGATACAGCTTGAATTCAATGTTTATCCATCTTTTTTGTGCAGTAATGAAATTGTAATTATCACCTTTGACATCAAGTGACATTGATTACCGGCATCCCCTTCGCACAGCTGGGGCTAATAATGATAAAAGTTGGTGTCTGAGGACAAACGAATGGCCCCCGATAAATCAATATTATAGTGATAATTTATTGCAACTTCTTCTAGGATTCAGATAAGATTGTTTTCTAACTACTACAGTCTTATCGACTCCTTGCCTTGTTTGAAATTGGTGAATTTCATTGATTTATACGACTTCCAATGCATATTTTAATAAATATGTCATATTTATCCGAGTTTATTAAAACAGAGAAATCAATAAAACGAAACCGTTTATCTTATGACGTTAAAAAGTTCGGATGATGTTAACTAGATTACTCTTGAGTTTGTGTACCGATGTGACTTATAGTCCCACTTCAATAAAGAGTCAATAAATTATGTTTAAACTATTTGTCAAAAGTTATCAAAATCTCTAAAAAATATTTTTAACCAAGGCTTTTGTTTGGTAGATGGTATCGTAAGGTTTTATTTCTTTCTCATGTAGTAGTCCTGTTTTCTGAGGCGCCTGTCTCTTTATATAACATCCTTCTTGACTAATAAAGTTAAACAAGAATCTATAATATTCCGGTGAAAATAAATGAAAATGGGAAGATCTTTTGTTTGTAAAAAACATGCTCGGAAAACTTTGTTTTTCATTTTTAACCTTATCCTCCTTTAAAAACAAATAAATTAATTACAATAACTTATAAATGTTACAAAACTTAGATTTATTTTTATTTTAAAACTTTGTCTGCATTATTTTGTTAGAAACCCCCTTAAACATACAATCAGAATAGCATTAAAAAAATTTTCATACTTAGGAATATAAATGGTCAAAGAAAACTTTCAGTTATTAAAACTCATGCGCTTTTATAGATGAAATATAAAGCCGACTTTTGTGCTTTACCTGTAATATTTATACTACTGAAGCCTGTAAATTAAGATTTATTGCTAATAAAAGCTTTAATACACTTTCAAAGATTAAACAAATAAATTTAAATTCAACAACACAATTCAAGAAAACAAACTTTTTCTGTTATTCATAATTATCATTGTTATAAATGAATAGAGATAGTTAAAATCATCTACCTAAATTGAAAAAAAATCTGCTGAGAAACGAAAGCAAATATATGCATAACTCAAGAAAGAAAAATTAACTTGAGATATAAAAGCACCTTTTTAATAAGATCCGGCAAGTTTTGTTAAAACTTTGTGTTGAGAAATCTAATTTTCAAAATAGTGCACAGTAAATTTACTTGCATTCAAAGATATTTCATTATTTAAGTCGAAGTGGTATATAATAAGTACACTAGCGGAAATAAAAATCCCAACACCAAGAAGGAAAGGAGATAACAAAGTCAAATTTATTTCTATGATTGCACATAGTATCAATGTGAATTGCTTAAAAAATCAGCCTTCCTGGATATAAGAGGGCCGAGAAAATCGGTGAGGAGTGTTGTCTCCATAGGTGTCCATTACCGCCGTCACACGTCATGGTATTGAGTGACAAGGGCTCTAAATGACTTTTGAGGGATTGGAGGACCATGTTGCCTCCTCAGGTAGTCCAAATTCATATGGTGCACCAGCGGACGTTGCATACCGGGCTAGTTGATTTCTCCTCTTTCTCCGGACATGTTTTGTGAGTGTTGGTTCTTACGAACGGATAGGCCAGGGTAAAAATGCAACATAGGGGGTTAAGAAGAAAGCTTGGACATTGCATAAAACATGTGTTTGTGCCTTTTTCTCTTGAAATTTGTCCCAAGGACAGGTCTGAAGGTAAGGACGGACAACCGGCTAAAAAACGTCTATGAAGCAGCTTTGGTTGGCCAAAATACCGGTAGATCATACTGAGGACAAGCGGTAGTGGGATGGATGTCGTTTGCAGTACTGCAGATCGTCCGTTCGGTCCGCATAGCTTCTTACATCTTTGTCTATAAACAAGGGGCTGAAAATGGGCATTTCTGTTTCCAATAGTGCACGAAATAAGGAAACGAAGTTCCCAATTTCATGACATTGTGTTTATGAGAGAATCCTGATTCGGTTTGGAGTACCACGACCGTTGGGTATGAGTTTGAAGACACAATGGAGAGAGCGCACTCAGCTGATGATTTTCTAATCGTTCCACGGAGTGGTGATGCAGGGTAACGGAGTGGGGATGCATTGGATTCCATTTCTACAACTCCTGAGTATGATTCGCCAGTACTTTTTCCAACTAGAGCTGCGGCATTGAGATTTTGCAGCCGGTAGACCGTCCTTACCTTCAGACCTGTCCTGGGGACAAATTTCTAGAGAAACATGCACAACCACATGTTGTGTGCAATGTCCAAGCTTTCTTCTTAACCCCCTAGTTTGCATTTTTACCCCGTCTTTCCCGTTCTCTAGAACCAACACCCACAAAACAAGTCCGGTCAATGAGGAGAAATCACCTAGCCCAGTATGCAACGTCCGCTGGTGCACCATATGAATTTGGACTACCTGAGGAGGCAACATGGTCCTCCAATCCCTCAAAAGTCATTTAGATCCCCTGTCACTCAATACCATGAGGTGTGACGGCGGTAATGGACACCAATGGAGACAACACTCCTCACCGATTTTCTCGGCCCCCTAACATCCAGGAAGGCTGATTTTTTAATCAATTCACATTAATACTATGTGCAATCATAGAAATAAATTTTACTTTGATATCTCCTTTCCTTCTTTGTGTTAGGATTTTTATTTCCGCTAGTGTATTTGACGAATGTAAAAATTTGTGTTCTTTAAGAGCATTTTAAAAACGCATTTTGTTTTCATCGTCGTTTTTATCAATGTAGTAGAGTTTTGTTACATTTAAACAAATAGCAATCGAATATAACAATAATATGCCCGGATGTTGACTTTTTTTTTAGTAATAAATAACATTTGTTTTTCTCCAATCAATAACAGCTTTGTTATCTGGTAAAAAATACAAAAATATTTTTAAATGTTGAATATGTTTAAATACAATATTTGGGTAATAGCTGTTATAATAACACTCTGCAATTAATAAAATATATCTTTAGTTTTTAAGGTATATTTCGTGAATCATTATCTAACTTAAATCTAAAATTAAAAAGTACAAAATAATTTTTTTACGTTTTTGTTTGGATATTTATACACTATAATTGTAAAAATATTTAATATCTTACAAACAAATTTCGTTAATAAATTTTATCATTAAGATTTGCACCGTAATAAAACTGAAATCAAGTTGGTCTCAATTATGAAAATTTTAATATTTTAAATGACTTATAGATTACAATATTCTCTAACTTGATATTGATATTTGTATATTTGCCCTTGCATTTCTTAACGCATTTCTTTTTAGATACCAGAAAGTCACTCTAAAATGTTGATAATGCCAGAAAATAAATAAAAGCACGCAGAGCTGAATTTTTCAAATATTAAAGGCAGTTACCACAACGTAGAGACAAATTATTTCCCAATAAAGTTTGAATAAAATTTTATGATCCAATTTCCTTAAATAAATAGTATGTATATTGAGTTATAAAAAAGTCATTTAAATTGAATCGTATGCAAAGGTTGAAAATGATAGAACCCATACTGTTATGGCAAAATAAATTTATTGATGATATAATAACAAAGTTCAATCCAACTACTATAGTCATTATTGAAACTAGATATGCTCAATCTATATAATATGCAACGTAATCGAAGTTTTCTAGAAGTTTCATTTCTTTGTTATAGTTAAAGAAAAAAATCCAAGAAAGTTGGAACCAGATGTTGGAAATTTTCTCCCCTAACTTAGTTTCCTTTAAAGCAAAGTTAAACACTAAAGGACCCAATTTAATTTTAAAAGGCTGTGATATTTGTCGTCCACTTACAACCCATGGACTGAAAGTTCTTGAAAATACTGTAAGGAAAATCAAAGACGTAGCTTCAACTTAAAATAAGTACAAAATATACTTAAAATAACCAGATGCTCGACTGACAAAGTTCAAGACATATAACATGACTTCGACCAACTTTTTTTCTACTATATTCACGGCTGTGTTATTAATCACATTTGTTTTAAAATAAACTTCTATTTTTCTGTCTTTGGAGATTTTGTGGTGACATGTTATTTGGGCATTTTGACTTTCCAAACAAGCTTTACTTCTATTGATTCATGTTTTACTTTAGAAAGTGGCATTGCTTATGTCTTTTTGTATGTATATTTCCCAATCACACTTCGTAAGATTTCCATCTTAACTATGAGACAATCAGAGCGTCCCCATAGTGACCGAAAATCCCATATTTGGGGGACAGTCATCTGAAAAACCAATCAGAGCTCTTGCTCCCATCCTACGAGGTGGGATCTGTAGATACGCTTTTAGTATCATGGCATGCAACGGATCACAGAAAAAATCTTTAAGTACAGTTGAATCCGCTTAATGTGATCACGGTTAATGTTATCAATCGGATAATGTTATTGAAATCAACAGGTCCCGATCATTCCTATTTAATTTAATGTAAAATACATCGTTTAATGTGATCAACTATGAATCATCACTCCGCTTAGTATTATCAAAATTTTTCCATATTCCCTTTAAAACGACCGCTTTTGAGTTCGAGTTTCACTTTGAAGGTCAATTTTTACAAGTAAACATCTGCCGCATGAGAGCATCTGGTGCTTCTTTTTTCTGAAACTCAGTGTGAGTACGATAAAGAAAATATTCGGCATATTTTGAAGAAAAAAAAACGGTTATGGGGGGGTCCGAATCCATCCTTGTGATTGGTTACAGAAACCACCAAGATCGAAGCCTTGCAGATGTCTGATAAGAGATTTGAATTTTACCTTGTGTTTAATGAATAAATGGTTTATTGGAGTGGAAGGATTATAATGGAGTGGAAAAAAGAGAGACCTTTCTATACAAATAAAAATACAAGGTAAACGATTTTTTTACTTTTAATAATTGAACTACTCTTATATTTCCCCCTTAAAATTTTACCTAGTTTAAAAATAGTGTTTTGAGTACATTTATTACGATTACATGATTTTGATTTTAATGCAAACAATCTAGTTATACACTGTTTGCCGCTTTTGATATGAGATCGCTTATTGTTATCGATCGGATAATGTTATCAGTTTAGTCTCGGACAATTGCGATCACACTAAGCGGACTCGACTGTATTTTGTTTTATGTATGAGTTATCTGATACCTCTCACGCAATACCTAACTGGATGTGCCTTGAAGAGAGCTGATAAATACTGGTTCATTTAGCATCGAGTAATTTGATTGTATTGCCAGGCATTTATCAGTTCTCATATCGCCATAAAGAACGTATAAATCTAATCAATATAATTACGTGCCATTACAGAGTTTCCCTAGCCTACTCCCTCCAACACAAGTCATAAAATATTTCCATGAAAGATAAACAGCCAAAGTATAAAATCGTATAAATAAATCCGTGTCCCTGAAAAATAATATCGATAATTTTTCCTCCCTCGCTATTAAGGAAGCTCGTATAATCGCAAAGCGTTCATTCCTCACTCACGAATATTATATTTTTTGAAAAGAAAAAAAACTCCAAAATAAATGCAAAATCTTACTCACTTTTCGGTGGGCGAAATAATCATGTTGTTGATAAATGTTCGCCAGTGAATCACCTCAGTAAACGCGCTCCGATGGAATGAAATTTATGAGCCTCCTTCATTCCGGATCCGGGCACTCAAGAATTTACTTTTAAACTTCAAATAAATGCTTCTTCTTCTTAAGGAAAAAAATGGCGCATATTGATTACAACCCAGCGTGATGAATCGTCGTTTCTAGTTTTCATGTATCTATGTCCGTTAAAATATCGAAAAATGTGTTATTATGAAAAGAATTTTTTCTTGATATACGTCGGGGAGAAAGTTCGGTTTTTTGAGGGTGTGAGGAGTTTTTAAATCAATTCCTATATATGCTCGCAACAACAAAAAATTTTAGATTTGTGTGTGAATGGGGTTAATAAATAGCTCTGAGTGTAATTAGAAATCAATTAGAGTTAGGTATGACGGCTTGATTATTATGAGGGCTCGTCGAAGGCATATATCACCTCTGTGACACTTTTTTTCTCTGCTTTGCGAGGATCATCTAAACTTAATGTGTTACGTAAATTGATTTTGTGACGTGCTTGCGGGGAAGATTAATTTCAGAAAAGATGGGAGACCGAGAAGTGGGGTGATTGTTACACTCGCATAAATATTTCGCTGAAAACGCTCCACACAAAAATAAACTTATTTATACAGGCTGTCTCAAGATAACTGCTCACGTACGTAGTTTTACATAGTAAATACGTAGTTATACGTAGTTTTACATAGTAAATACGTAGTTATACGTAGTTTTACATAGTAAATACGTAGTTATACGTAGTTTTACGTAGTTTTACATAGTAAATACGTAGTTATACGTAGTTTACATAGTAAATACGTAGTTATACGTAGTTTTACATAGTAAATACGTAGTTATACGTAGTTTTACATAGTAAATACGTAGTTATACGTAGTTCTGCGTAGTTTTATGTAGTTCACGTGTAATCTTTACGTTGTTTTTACGTCCCAAAACGATCCTCATAAGGCGAAACTGAGAAATTCTCATGCTATGATGTAATAATACTTTTAGTCATTTATCTAAGTAAGTCATAAAAAATGAAAATTTCTCATTATCGCCTTATGAGGAGCGTTTTGGGAAGTAAAAACTACGTAAATTCAATTCTACCTAATTGAGCTTTCGTTTAGGGTATTATTCAAGGCATTTCTCTTCAGAAGGTGTACTAAATCGATGGTGCACTACAACTTAGTAATTGACTAAATTAGCAAATCTCTAATAGTTTTTAAAATAAAATTGTAAACTCCTTCTGCTAGAGGGTGTTGAAAGTTATCGCATAGGATAAGGCATGTTCACTTATTTAAAATAGATTCACAGAGAATGGATTTGTTGGAGAGTTCAAGATGCATTTTTCAAAGAAGTATTTCCAGCTAAGTTTTCATGATATTTTCAAATTTATTGAACAAACTTAGTAACTAAACTCTTAAAACAAACTTAGGAGGCTGAAACTCCATACACTATCTATTGGAACCCAGAGGAACAAGAAAAGCCTTGGAGAATAAGGTTTTTATTTTTAAGACGTCTTTATTTCACCATATTGTATGAAAATACAACAAAAGTCTTAAAAACTTTAGAATATCTTAAAAACTGGAGCTGATGTTCAAAAATGGATGCCATATTCTAAACTAGGAGGTCAAATAAATACAAAAACAGCTCTAATATTCCCGGTAAAAGAAATGTTTTTTTAGACCAGTGTTATCCGTTTTAAGCCCAAAATTATTTTAGACTAATTTCCCCTATGTGGAATAAAATTTTTTATACCCTTAATAATAATAATAATAATAATAATAATAATAATAATAATAATAATAATAATAATAATAATAATAATAATAATAATAATAATAATAATAATAATAATAATAATAATAATAATAATAATAATAATAATAATAATAATAATAATAATAAAAATAATGATAATGATAATGATAATGATAAAAATAAAAATAAAAATATTAATAATAATAATAATAATAATAATAATAGTAATAATAATAATATACAAGGAGGGGCAAATAATTAAAAGCCAGGCACCTCGACCAAAGGTCCAATGTGCCAACCTCCTGACTGAATACAGTCCCTGTCCGCAGACTTCTAAAAGGTCCCCCAAAGAATCAGACACAGAATAACAATTTGACTCAATGTTACTAAAATTATTCCTGACCGAAACAGTAATATACTCACTACTCGGTCTTTCAAACGAGCAGGTTTTATTCACATCGTTTGAGTCCCTTGTTTAAGAGGAAAACTACGAGATGATGCTTATGGGTCTCAAACAGCGCTCCATCTCACGGGCCATTAGCAGCAAGCTCGACCCATATATGTGAGGCAGAGTCGAGCAGAGTTGACCCGTCCGACACATCTGCAGAGCTCCTAGTTCATAAAGGATTGGTTGTTGATATAAATCCAGTTTGCAGAAGAGCAGCCTGCAAAAGGTAGTTTTCAGGGTCGGAAATTACAGCTTCTCACCCCACGGGCAGGATGCAGTAAGCTGCAGCCAATATGTGGGACTTAAAGCAAGCAAAGTCAACCCATTCAACAAGCCTCCCCACGTGCACAACCCTGTTTATTATCCCTAAGTCAAAAATGCCTCAGCGATATTATGTAGTGTAGTGTGTTGCAGAGGAGCAGCCTGTAAGAGGTAGTCTTCAGGGTCGGAAATTACAGCTCCCCATCTCACGAGCAAGGTGCAGACCATAAGTAGGACTAAAAGCAAGCAAAGTCAACCCATTCAACCCGCCTCCGGAGGTGCACAACCCTGCGTACCAACCCTAATTCAGTTGTGCCTCAGTAATATCGTGTAGTGTGTTGCAGAGAAACAGCCTACAAGAGGCAGTCTTCAGGGTCATAAATTACCTCTCCTCACCCACGGGAAAAGTTCAGAAAGCTGCTGTCCATACACACAAGATTCGAAGCAAGCAAGGTAGACCCATTCAACAAGCTCCACATGCACACAACCCTGCATACCAACTCTGAGCCAGTTATTAAAAGTACATTATGACAGTGTATCATTGTCATCAAGAGATGTCACTTAGATCTATAGTCAAAAAGAAATACCTGTGGTGGACTCGAACCCAAAAGTTGAACCGGTGGACTCGAACCTGACTCTATACGTAACTTAGATGTGTATGTGCTAATTTAAGGATTTACCTTCTTAATGGATCTCTGTTGTTGTAACTGAAGTTGTAACTGTGCACAACATTATATATAGTGTTTCGGTTGTGATGTGGTCTTCTCCTTTTTCCCGCACGTGGCGGTATTTTTTAGCCCTTTTGGCCTGCATAATCTTTTAGTAATATGTTGTTGTTGAATAAAGTTTAATGTTTTTTACAATATATTTAGTGGTCATTCAACATTAGGCTCTTTAGCCTTAATCACTAAATATTGGTGACCTTTTCCTGTGAGAGATCGCGCCCAACTGAAAGTAGCTTTGATGATGCCGGTGTAGAATTATTCGTAATTTTTGTTTCAAAATTTCCCCTCGCCTGTGCTGTACCTTGTTTCCCACGTCCACTTAGGCCTACCCCTTGAGATATATTTGATCCTTTCCCTTGACTTCCAGTATGCCTCCTCCTGTCACGGTAGAAACCGCTAACCCTACTGCGGTAGAAACCGCAACACCTGTTACGGTCGATTCTCAGGTCGCTCATGTGGCAATTAAACCACCTCCCTTCTGGAAGAGCAACCCAGCTCTTTGGTTCGTACGCTTAGAAGCTCAGTTCGATCTCGCAAAAATTACTGTTGACTCTACTAAGTTTAACTATGTCCTTTCGTCAATTGAGTCGGACATTCTAGATTCGGTCAGTGACTTGGTACTAAATCCTCCCGTCGATGATAAATACAAGTCCCTTAAAAAACGTCTAATTGATGTACATTCAGAAAGCGAAGCATCGAAATTTCGAACTCTTCTTCATGGTCTAGATTTAGGTGACCAACGACCCTCACAGCTCTTGAGTCGCATGCGTTCGCTTGCTGGGGATAACATAAAAGAGTCCCTATTAAAGTCCTTATGGCTTGGGCGCTTACCTATTGGAACTCAGACAGTCATAGCTGCTCTTAATGGAAACTTAGATAAGTTGGCTGATGACGCGGACAAAATTAACGACCTGCCTTCCTACCAAGGGATCAACTCCGTTGCCGCTGCATCGGGGAATGGGACCTCAAAGTTAGAGCTACAGGTGGCGAGCCTGACTGAACAGGTTAGTAAGTTAACCGCAATGGTACAGCGTTCCCGTAGCCCGGAACCCAGTCCCAACCACTTTCGCAGACGCAGAGACTCCCGGAATCGGAGCAGCTCCCGGGATAGGTTCAGGAAGTATCTAGAGCCGTCCAACGGTAATTGCTTTTACCATACCAATTTCGGCAAGGATGCCAGGAAGTGCATTGCCCCATGCTCTTTTTGTTCGGAAAACTAGGTGGGCGATCGTCAGTTGGCCGGGTTCCCGATCGCCTCATTAACAGAGTTCTATTGGCCGACTCTTCATCTAAGATGACCTTTTTGGTGGACACAGGCGCGGACGTCTCAGTAATCCCAAAATCCTATGCTCCCCATGCTAAAGTTCAACCGGACTTGACTTTGTACGCTGCAAACTATACAAAAATACCAAACTTCGGTACAAAGCGGATCATACTGGACTTGGGCTTACGACGCCGATTCGCTTGGTCTTTTGTAATTGCAGAAGTACGTCAACCAATCATAGGAGTTGATTTTTTAAGACACTTCGGGTTACTAGTAGACGCAAAAAATCACAAAGTTATCGACGCCCAGACCAAAATGTCTTCTAACGGCAAGTCTCTAACCATTGGTTCTGTGCCAGCTAACTTAGCAATACTAGTAGGTAATTCTAAATTCGATAACGTGTTAAGTCAGTATCCAGAGTTAATCAACCCCTCACAACCAGTGAACTCTGATCGGAAAAATGAGGTTTTTCATCATATAGAAACCAAGGGCCCGCCTGTGTTCTCAAAGCCCCGTCGTCTTGCTCCTCACATTTTAAAGGCAGTAAAAAAGGAGTTTGCCCATCTCATGTCTCAGGGAATTATCCGACCGTCAAAGAGCCCCTGGGCGAGCGCCCTGCATGTGGTAAAAAAATCTAATGGCGAATATCGCCCTTGTGGTGATTACCGTAGACTGAATGCAATCACTGTACCTGATCGCTATCCTGTTCCCCACATACAGGATTGCACTCAAAGCTTGTCTGGGAAAACAATATTTTCCACCCTCGATTTGGCAAGGGCGTACCACCAAATCGCAGTAAACCCTTCTGACATTCCTAAGACTGCAGTTACCACACCCTTTGGCCTTTATGAGTATACTGCCATGCCTTTCGGCCTTAGAAACGCTGGCCAAACTTTCCAGAGGCACATACACCAGGTGTTACGCGATCTTGATTTTTGTGTTCCCTACTTCGATGACCTGCTCATAGCTTCCTCTTCAGAAACTCAGCACCTTGATCATCTGCATCAGGTCTTTTCTCGCTTGAGGGAATACGGTCTAAAGCTAAACCCTGGAAAATGTGTATTGGGAAAGGCCTCGGTGAAGTTTTTGGGTTGTCTGATAACTTCGGAAGGAGTTAAACCACTTCCTGATAAGGTTGACGTCATTGCCAACTTCCCTAGGCCTGATACTATTTCTCAACTCAGGCGTTTTTTGGCCATGTTGAATTTCTACAGACGTTTTTTGCCTCATGCAGCCGAAATACAAATACCCCTTAACAAGTTACTCGCGAATTGTAAAAAGAACGACAAACGCCCGGTAATTTGGAATGAGAAGGCGGAAAACGCGTTTTCCCAATGCAAAACAGCGTTAGCTGAAGCTACAACTTTAGCTTACCATGGCCCTGAATCGCAGATATGTTTACTTGTGGATGCCTCGAGTACAGCAGTAGGAGCTGCTTTGAACTGCTTAACATCAAAAGGCCCCAGACCAATTGCTTTTTTTTCCCGTAAGCTAAGTCCCTCGGAAACAAGGTATAGCACATATGACAGAGAACTTCTGGCTGTTTATTTGGCTATTAAATACTTTCGGCAGCAGCTGGAAGGTCAAAATTTTACTATTTTCACGGACCATCGTCCGTTAATTTTTGCATTTTCTAAAAATTCTGATTCTGTTTCCCCACGTCAGTTAAGACATCTTGACTTCATATCACAGTTTAGCACGGACATAAGGCACGTGTCTGGCACTGACAATGTTGTCGCTGACACATTGTCCCGAATACAGCAAATAAAGGAGGTTCCCCTGGACTTCCATGAATTGGCTGCCGCTCAGCAGGATGACGCAGAACTGCAAGCTCTCCTGGTTGATGATAGATGCTCACTAAGGTTTCAGAAGTTGTCTTTAGCAAAAGACCTCGAAATTATTGGTGTTGAAACCAATAATAGGATCCGACCCTACGTGCCCTTGCGGTTTAGGAAGTCCATCTTCAGGTCTCTCCATAACCTGTCACATCCTGGCGTCAGAGGTACCAAGAGGCTGGTCTTGGAGAAGTATGTCTGGCCGTCTGCATCCAAAGATGTCGCGGAGTGGACTCGATCCTGCTTGGATTGTCAAAAATCCAAAGTCACGCGTCATACTGTTAGTCCGATTCAGCCTTTTCTTCCACCATCTGCTAGGTTCGACCACGTCCATTTGGACTTAGTGGGTCCTCTACCACCTTCCAATGGATACTGCTATCTGTTCACCTGCATAGATAGATTTTCAAGATGGCCTGAAGCAGTTCCCATCTCCGACATCACCGCCGAGACCGTCGCCAGAGTTTTTGTGTCTAACTGGGTGTCCCGCTTCGGGGTCCCTTCCGTGGTCACTACAGATCAGGGAAGACAATTCCAGTCATCTTTGTTCTCAGCCTTGACGAGATTGCTTGGGGTAAAGAAGATCCGTACCACACCTTATCATCCAGTCAGCAATGGCTTGGTTGAAAGGTTTCATCGTTCGCTGAAACAGGCTCTCAAGTGTCACGACAACATCAAATGGTCGGACACCCTGCCACTTGTCCTGTTGGGTCTCCGCTCTGCCTTCAAAGAAGATCTCAAGTGTACGGCTGCCGAGCTTGTGTATGGATCAACCTTGCGACTACCAGCAGATTTCATTTCTCCAACTCCGATGACTGGCGAACAAGACCCAGCGGCCTTCGTCCAGCATCTAAAGACCACCATGCAGTCTTTAACTCCAACGCCAGCATCTGCTCATGGTCAGTCGAGGTCTTTCGTCCATCCAGCTCTGTCCGGTACCACCCATGTCTTCGTGCGCCACGGAGGTGTCAAAAAACCCCTCCAGCCACCCTACGATGGCCCGTTTGAAGTGATTGAGCGTTCGACCAAGCACTTCAAGGTTCTGATCCGTTCAAGACCCACTACCATCAGTGTGGACCGCTTGAAGCCATGTTTCATGACCGTTGACGGCGCTACCCCCTACAAAGCGGTCTCCAGAACATCACCAACATCAACGGATTCCTCATCTACTTCCCTTTCCACAAGACCGTCCGTAGATGTCAAGGACACTCCAGTTTACACCCGTTCTGGTAGGAAAATCAGATTTGCCCCTTGCTACACCTGACCTTCCGTGCCTTTGGCACTGGGGGGGAGTAGTGTGGTGGACTCGAACCCAAAAGTTGAACCGGTGGACTCGAACCTGACTCTATACGTAACTTAGATGTGTATGTGCTAATTTAAGGATTTACCTTCTTAATGGATCTCTGTTGTTGTAACTGAAGTTGTAACTGTGCACAACATTATATATAGTGTTTCGGTTGTGATGTGGTCTTCTCCTTTTTCCCGCACGTGGCGGTATTTTTTAGCCCTTTTGGCCTGCATAATCTTTTAGTAATATGTTGTTGTTGAATAAAGTTTAATGTTTTTTACAATATATTTAGTGGTCATTCAACATTAGGCTCTTTAGCCTTAATCACTAAATACCTAAAAGGATACCTACCTGGTATCTAGAATGGAAATATTGGTGGGGTAGATTACAGGGTCTTGCAGTGCCAACCACACCTCATAAGCAAATGCAGAGAGTACTGCCGCTCAAGTGAGGCTAGTGGGCTAGCAAAGCCGACCCGTACTTTCTGTCCCCACCTTATCTTTAGTTAAATCATTCAAAGTCAAACTTGGATCTTCCGCTAAGAAAGAAGACCAGTAGCATTAATAAAACTTGTTAGCGCAGAAATTAGGATTTTATGAACATCCTCTGTTCCTAGCACACGGTCTCCGAGATGTTCTAATCTGAGGGCAGCAAGTGCCTCACATTTGCAAAGAATGTGCATGGAGGTTTCTTCCTCAAATTTGCAGACTCTATATGTTGGATCAGAGACAACTCCAAGTATATGTAGGTGTCTTCTCAGGGTATTATGGCCAGTTAAAAGACCAGTTATTCTTCTTATACCCTGTTGTTGTCGTTGTTTCTTATGCCACTTGGAATATCCAAGCTCCACCGCGAAGCGTACAGGATTTAAGGCAAAGGGGGTGCGGCTCCTGAGAAAGTGAGGCTCATGAAAGGCAGGAGTCCGACTTAAGCCTCGGATGATAGATGCCGCCACCATCTATCGCCACCTCCACAATATTGACATGCATCTGAAGGGGAGGGAAATAGTCTCCAGACACCTGGACCCAAGGTAAACTGCGCCATGACTGACCTCAGGACTTTCGGACCCACAGATTTAACGAGCACGTACTCCGCATATACTCGATGGGTCTTCAGCGGTGTCGGGAATCGAACCCGGGACCCTCCGATCCCAAGGCTGATGCCTTAACCACTAGGCTCCCCACGGCCATCTTATTCCCTGCTTACCAGTAATAAGTGATTTTGCTTACTATCATACGGTAGGTAAGAGGACATCAAAATGATTTCTACTCTTTGACCATGTACCTGTGTAGTTATCTTAACAGCCACACTTTCTCCGTCAGTAAACTTCATGAGACTTAAAGCATTTAGCAGGGGATTAGCATAAATAGCTGCTCTTGGTCTGGAACATGATTTGTCGTAGAAAAGGCTATGTCGAGAAACACCCAGATCAAGTATCAATCCATCCTTGGTCCAAGGTTCTTGGATAAAGGCCACATCAACCAAGCCGTCAGCTAGCTTCTTAGCCAAGAGAGCTGAGGCTGATTTACTGTGATGAAGGTTTATCTGGACTGCTCTTATCCTAGTTTCTTCTTCAGAAACTAGAGAGGCAGTAGCAGGAGGCAACCTGCCCGGGGCCACCTGGGCCCGAGGCAACCTGCTTCTCCTTCCTCCTCCTTCGTCGTATGTTGCGACGTTGGTTTGTTTTCAGTGAGATCCACACCTTCCCCCGAACCCGGGATGTTATGCTGGGTAACAGGGTGGTCTGTGGACACTGCACTGGTTGTGGTTGTAGTTTTAGAACTTACCCCCGAACCCGGGACAATGTCCTGGGTAACAGGGCGGTTCAGTGTCTGTTTAAGATCCAGGCGATCAGAAGGTGGTTTTTTGGTTTCTTTTTATTTGGTAGCATTCTGGAGGGTGCTACCGGAGAACTTGGGGGAGGTGGGAGTCACCCCCTACGTGTCCCCCAATCGTAGGGAGAAGGCCTACATACAACAGGGTTTGGCCTGGTACCCTGAGGTTCACCGCTTGTGACACCTATGCCCCGGTGCCTTTCCGCCATAAGCACGGTGCGACTTTTGCATAGGGGGAAAGCATGGTCCGGGGCGCGTATATCCGAACCCTCAAGCGCGCAACGCATTGGCGCGGTTTGAAAAGTTGCGCGCTTTGCCAGACACGCGCTAAAAGAAACATAGATAACTCGCTATTTTATTTTTAACTACGGCAAACCTATTTGCTTATGAAGTGAGGTGTTTAAAGGAAAAGCCAACATTCAGGAACATGCATGCTTGCGTACGCTGAACTCGCTTGCGCTTTGACTAGCAATATGAAACCGTTGAGTTAAACTAAATCCACCACGGAAAACGCTGTTCTTAGACTAATTTTAAAAGATAAAGACGATGCAGAAAATTTCTAAATACTTTGTGCCGAGTAGTAATATCCAAATAGTATGTATTCTAAGTACTATGTAGTATTGCTACAGTACTACATGACCATTTCATATTATCAATAATATTTACATTTATTTCCAAATATCAGAAAAAAATACTCTCAAATATTATTCTCGGAGATTATTCTCGTTTTACAAAACTATTCAAAAGCTTTTAAAAAGAAATAAACTTCATATTCTGTAAAAATTCATACTTAATATGTCAGAGTGTTATTTTATAGACATGGAGCTAATAGAGCCTCAATTTTTATAATTAATCTTCCATACTTTTACATTACCATTAATTACAGTATTGAAAAGATATAGTCATAAGTATACACTAAATTGTTGAATTAATTTGAACTCTAGATTGATAATTTGAGATTTATATATGTATGCTATGCTACCATGCAAACTCTTACATTCAAAATTAACTTAACAAATACTTCATTGACCCATTGACCATCATGCATAGTTCTGAATATCATAGTTTTATAAAAAAAATTGTATTCACTATGACTTCAAACGAGAAAATTATTTGGATGAAATTCCTATCACTATAGCTACTGAAAATGTTATCAAAGTTCACTGAATGTTCTATAGCTGAGCTTGACAGGATAATATATACAGGGTGTATCTGAAATGGTGCAACAAACTTTTAGGGATGATAGTACTCATTAAGACGAACAAGAATCGGTATAGAAAGGGGGGTCCCAGACCAAATCCCAGGGAGTTAAAAATAGAGCGTACCCCAAAAAAATAATTGAAAAATTCTATTTGTAGAAGAACTACTATTAGTAAACACTTAATTATGGTCTCAAAAATTGTGGTTTAATATGATCTTTAAAATTATATCAAAAGTCTTCACTTTAAAATTTGTTTTAATATGAAAAAAGTTAAAAAACACAAAAAATGTGAAAACTCTGCCAAAACCTTATTTTGTATTTCGAAATCCTTTCTTTTGATTTGATCATCTGAAAGATCATAGTTGAAAACCCTTAAGTCCAAAGTTTCACGTAAATACAATCAATATTGAACGCTTGAAATCCTGTTAAAGTTTGTTTTTTGCGTGCGCTAGCAGTTTTCCAGAGTTGTTTCCAGAACAGCTGTTTGCGCACCCAAAAAACGAACTTTAACAGTATCTCTAGCGTTCAATATTGATTGTATTTACGTGAAACTTTGGACTTAAAGGTTTTCAACTATGATCTTTCAGGTTATCAAATCAAAAGAAATGATTTCGAAATACAAAATAAGGTTTTGGCAGAGTTTTCACATTTTTTGTGTTTTTTAATTTTTTTCATAATAAAACAAATTTTAAAGTGAAGACTTTTGAGATAATTTTAAAGATCATATTAAACCACAATTTTTGAGACCATAATGAAGTTTTTACTAATAGTAGTTCTTCTACAAATTGAATTTTTCAATAATTTTTTTGGGGTGTCGCTCCATTTTTAACTCCCTGGGATTTGGTCTGGGGCCCCCTTTCTATACCGATTCTTGTTCGTCTTGATGAGTACTATCATCCCTGAAAGTTTGTTGCACCATTTCAGATACACCCTGTATATATATATACAGGTCCCACGAGAAGTGGCCCAACCCTTTAACTTTTGAACCCCTACAGATATAGTCATGAAAGTGGGGTCTAGGTATAGTAAAGTGACCATGCCCTATCCGATGAGATAACTTTCACCGCCCTCTAGCGGAAAATTTAGGAGTTATAATTTTTATTTTCAAAACTGTGTGAGGTATGTGAGAAAAGTCAATGACTAAGTTGTAGAGCATCATCGATTTAGTAGGAAAAGACACCTTAAGCAGAAAAATATCTTGAATAAAATCCCTAAAACTCACGCTCAAATAGGTTGAATTTACGTAGATTTTACATCTTAAAACGCTGCTCACGAGGCGAAAATGAGAAATTTTCAATTTAATGAACTAAGAATGCTTTTAGTCATTTACTTAAATCATAAAAATAAAAAATTTCTCATTTTCACCTCGTGAGGGGCGTCTTAAGACGTAAAAACTACGTGAATTCAACCTAATTGAGCTTGCGTTTTAGGGGTTTTATTCAAGATATTTTTCTGCTTAAGGTGTTTTTTCCTACTAAATAGATGATGCTCTACAACTTAGTCATTGACTTTTTTCACATACCTCACACAGTTTTTAAAATAAAAATTATAACTCCTAAATTTTCCGCTAGAGGGCGTTGAAAGTTATCTCATCGGATAGAGCATGGTCATTTTACTATACCTAGACCCCACTTTCATGACTATATCTGTAGGGGTTCAAAAGTTAAAGGGTTGGGCCACTTCTCGTGGGACACCCTGTATATATACAGGGTGTTTCAAAATTGCGTTGCACGGCTTTTATTTGGAACCAACACCTTCTAGGGTCACGGAAGTAAGGTCTACCCCTAGGTAACTGAGCCTGGAGAATCCATTGAGATGACTTACAGCGCCCCTAGCGGCGGAATTAAAAAGTTAAAAAAATAAATTTAAAAACTAAAGGAGATAGAGCAAAAACCTCAGTGAGAGTATTGTTGCCAACGTCAAGAAGAACTCAGTGAAAAAAATTTGATCAAAATATCTTGAATATTCACGGAGATATTAGCATGTGAAAATAGCACTTTTTCAGGGGTCAAAAAATAAAAAGTTCCCATATTTGTAAATTTTTCTGTGTTATTCTGTAGTTTTATGTTTTTTTAGTTGAAAGAAACCAAAATTAAATCAAAAAATCAAAAAAATTTGCAAATATGCTAACTTTTTACTTTTTGACCCTTGAAAAAGTGCTATTTTCACATGCTAATATCTCCGCGAATATTCAAGATATTTTGATCAAATTTTTTTCAGTGAGTTTTTCTTGACGTTGGCAACAATACTTTTATTGAGGTTTTTGCTCTATCTCCTTTAGTTTTTAAATTAATTTTTTTAACTTATTAATTTCGCCGCTAGAGGCGCTGTCAGTCATCTCAATGGATTCTCCAGGGTCACTTACCTAGGGGTAGACCTTACTTCCATGACCCTAGGAGGCGTTGGTTCCGAATAAAAGCCGTGCAACGCAATTTTGAAACACCCTGTATATATATATATATGTACCAAAAAAGTAATAAACCTTGAATTATTAATGTGTCAGGAATTCTATTTACACAAAAGTCTTTAAATTAAGTAGGGGAGTGGGCATAGTGTAGCTACTTCTTACAGTTAATTTTATATGTATATTTATGAACTAATTTACAGCCAAGCGGTGATAAAAAAAGTTTATGATAAAGAATAGAATGTAAACCTTGTAAGCAAAAAGTTTCACGAAAATTTACACAATTTCTTACATAAACACATAACCTTAATTACGTTCTTCAAATGTTTTATTAAAGAAAATTAAGTTCTTTTTAGAAGCCTTGAATATAATAAGCTACGAGTTAAACTATTTTGTTAAAATTTGGTTGCAAAGCAAGCGTTTGTTTAGATTTTGTACACCGTTTGATGGTTCGATCTCGACTCGAACGCTATGGCGGCGTAAAAACATTCGCGTGTGACCTTGATTCGCGTGCCCAGCCCATATTTAGCGCCAAACAGTGCGGCGCTCTTCAAACCGCGCCAATGCGTTGCACGCTTGAGGGTTCGGATATACGCGTCCGGGGCTGCCAGAAGGCAACTACCTTGCAAAGGTGAGGTGTCCCACTATCCGCCCAGTGTGAACCCGCCTGGCGGCTCGCCTTCTAAAAGCAAGTTGACCTAGCAACCTTCACCAGTTGCCCTATCAACCTTCTCGGGTTATACCCTTAGCTGGGTAACAGTTTCATTTTCTTTTACATTGTTAACTCAAATATTTTTTGGTTTAAATCAGTGGTTCCCAACTCCAGTAAGTCCGCAGACCACTGAGTCTAAAATTGGAATTTTCTCGGACAACCTTTTGAAGCTTAAAATCCTTCATCTACACAAAATTTCAAGACAGTTTATTATTCTATCAAGACATTTAATAAAATGCTTTGGAATATAACTATTTTAGGAGAAATTTATTACATCTCACGATTATTGGTAATTTTTGTTGTGATAAAAATATAATTACGGAAACCGCAAAATTGCTGCCGAGTCTTTTTTTTTTCAGAACTGTTAATTTCATTTTAAATATTAATAGTAGAAGAAAGTATTATTACCAACTTAGTTGTGACCAGCGAAAAAATATTGTGCAAATGTTAACATCAATTGAAAAACAAAGTTTATTTTACACAATATAAAATTTTTAAAACTGCAGACAATTGTTTCGGGGATCAATGGATCCCCTTCTTCAGTACCAAAAGACGAAAATAAACATCAAATCAATAATTTAAACATAACATGAAGGCAAAAATTTACAGTTTAAGTGAAAATACAATAGAGAATGGACCCATTGATCCCCGAAACAATTGTCTACAGTTTTAAAAATTTTATATTTTGTAAAATAAACGTTGTTTTTCAATTGATGTTAGTTGTGACCGTTATGCACACAAATTCCCAGTCGTAAGTCATCTTGTCACTCATATAATTCAATAGTTTCTTGAGCAATTTGTTCAAATTTCTATTATTTATGGAAAATATTTGTTGTGTGCTTCCTCCATGGACCACTTTCAAGACTCTTCCGGACCACCGTTTGGGAACCACTGAATCGATAATAACTTAAAGCCACATAGAATAAGCGATTAATTAATTACAGCCCACAAACAACGGAGCAATTTCCAGTAAAGCACTGACGTAAGTCAAAGAATTCTTACTGACAAGCAACACTAACACTTAAACAAGGAATAAACAGGGAATGATATATGGACTTCCCTAACAAAAGAAAACACGCCAAACACGTTGCACAAAATTCCATAAATCATTTTTAACCATAATGGAGCGATCACGGATCATTCAAAGCGATTTCGGGAAAGTTTACTATCATCTCAAAAGACCCTACAACCACTATAAATCAAATCATTCTTATAACCGAATATGCCCCCCTCGTGTATTAAAAGGGGAATTAAATTTGCGCTCCGAGCACTTAAGAGCTGCTAACAATATTACGCAATGGAACAAGGACCTCACGAAAAGAGAATAAATATTCATGAATACTTTATTCTTTCTCTACCCCCTAATGAAATAAAACGCGTCCGGAAGGGTGCGTTGCGTGTCGGGATGATACGTTCGGATAAAATTAGGTGATGGTGATTAGGGCTATTTTCTCTTCAAATCGAGAATAAATAAATAAAGAGGGGGGAATTATATATTAATTTCAATGCTAATTTCACAAAACAAACAGAGCATCATTCATTACTTATTAGTTTCAGATGGGTATTGAATTACTTTTGTGGATGTATTAGTTACATATATTTATAGAACTATAGAGTTGTGTTTTTGTGTTTCTTTAAAAGGTTTATTAATTATGATGTGGTTTTTCTTTTAAAAATTGAGCATCTGTTTAAACTATAAGAAACAGTACTGTTTTCAAGAAATTTTGGTTTTTAAATTAGAAATCGTGCTTTCCTAAATGTTTTCTTAAATTAAATTCACTTATAAGTATAAGCACACACAAAATTGTTTTTAGAGTAATTTCCGTGAAAAAGAGTAGAAAGGAAAAGTATGTAAGCTTAGGACACCATCAAAATATTATATTTGCACTTCTTTTGATTAGTTTTTAGAGAAATGTAGGTACTAACCCCCCATTATTTTCTTGGTTGTATGAGATAATCATAAAGTCGGTTGCTTGTATCATTTTTACCATGTCAGGAATGAATTTAAAAAATTCTGGAAAGTAGGATTTGTGTGGTTTTGATTAATTTTACTATCTTCAATTAGGTACACTAAAGTAAAAAAAGTTGATCAGTCTTTAATTACGCGAATAACAATATAGGATCGGATCCATAAACCTCGAACTTTTTATCGTCTTTGGAAAAAACTATTAACTTCTTGAAACAGAAAGGACTAGCAAAAAAACCACAGTTATTACAAAATGAAATAATAAAAATTTTAGGGTTTGTAGTATATCAAACCCCCTAGAAGCATATTAAAATAAATTTCCCGTATAATTTTATACTCTACACATGGTAAAATTTTAACTAATTTTTACTTCACCATTTGAGTGGGTATGAACTGAATTGTTGTGTTAAGTAATTTTCTAGAAACTCAAACAAAATAATAACGCTTATAACATCTACTATGCCTCATAAACGATACTACCAATCAAGTAATTAAAAATGAATGGAAGAAATTTCTCTAGCCTAAAAATTTCATAACAACGAAGGAGATAATTAAAACATCTGTGGATGCAGTTTAAACTATTTATATAAGATTATGTAGTCAATATATTTATTTTTATGTGCATATTTATGTAATATTCTAACTATTAATATCATGAAAAGTCAATAAAGGGAATAAATGAAAACTATAATGAACCAAGAACTTAACCGACTTCGTTAAGTAGAAAATTAATGACATTTTAATTTTTAACGTCGCATACATGGATGAGGTTAATGAATGATTTAAGTCAATTATAGAGATATTATATAATAACTTAGAAGGTGTGATTAAATTATCAGAAAAATGCTAAGTATTTAAAGAACTGAGGAGACTGTCAAGTCTGATAGTGTCTGATAAATCAGTAAAATGCTGATTTTTTTACTCCTTTCCTCCATAGATTACCTAACAATAGATGTTATGAATTTTAGATGGATGAGTAATTAAGGATTTCAAACTTTAGTTAGTTTTTACATCAAACCTTCAGTTAAAATATTTATGACATAGTTTAAAACTATAACTGCTCTAAACCAGGGCCACACAATTTACGACCCCACCGACAGCTGAATGTGGCCCTCAATCCATCTTTCGTATATCAAGAAGTATTGAATATGTTTAAAATTTTAATTATTTAGGAAAAATATTAACCAAAAATATGTAATTTTGAAACGTTTTAACAAAAAAAAGAATGTTCCAATATTTAAATATCTTTCTAACTAATATAAAAAATGAAAAGGCAGCTTTCAAAAAAATTAATAAAACACTAATCGTAAAAAATATTTTAAATTCATTTTAAATTGCTACATAAAAACTTAATGTATAATTTGAAGAACATATCGTCACTGTGAAATCAAAACCGGCATATCTGCAAAATGCATATTTTTCACTAGAGCGCTTTAAAGTTTTCGCTTATACTATTTTATAGTACTTAAAATATTAATAAAAATTAACTATTGTGACATAATTCAGTTTTACTTCGATGATGGATATCTTTCCACCTTGAAGGTTTTGAAGTGACTGGTGTATTGCGCAATAGATCTGTCTTCTGATAAACAAAATGGCTATTCCCGATTACATGCATACCGGTCCAACGCGATCGGACCCAGTTCTATTCAACTAAACGATATGCCGGTTTGAAATAAAAATAGAGGGGAAAATTCTTTGACACCAACGATATGTGTGATCCTCATACACCCGTCTCCAACTGGTTTTTCTTTAAGCCATAAATAAATAAATAAAGTATAAATTGAAATTTTTTACTCTTAATATCTTGATCCAGACAAATAACTTTGACCCGTGGTAAGAAAATATGTGTTGTTGTTTCTTATCCTCTTGTATGTCTGACGAAGTCAGACCAATTCCATCATATTGTTGATAAAGTTTAAAAGTAAAGTGTCTCTCTCCTCCATTGAAGGAGATATTCTTGAGGTGTCCGCTGACAAGTCTGGAAAGGGCGGTTTGTGATCCTCTATGATGGACGGGAGGAATCAACCATTCCGCAATAATTTTCGATTTCTTGATAGAGTATTTTCTCTAGGTATGAGAGGGCAGTAGAAGAGGGAGGCTGAAGATCTTTGGCAAGTTTATTGGCCAGTTCGTTACCATGAAGACCCACATGGGATGGAATCCATTGTAGGGTGATATTGTGGTGAAGAGAGATGTCACGGAGCTTTTGAAGAAAATACGTTGAAATGTGGATCACCTCGTAGATAAAATTGTTCGGGTCTCCTTAATTGAACTAACTGGTGATACAGAATTTTACTCGGTTACAGTGAGTTTTAATAATCATTTTCCGTAGTAAATGCCCTAAAATGTCAATAAATGCTGAAACAAGGTTTGTAATTCAGAATTCAAGACTGTGTTAACCCTCCGTCGGTCGCAATATTAAACTGACGCGTTCGGTCGCAATGTGCCAAAACGCACAATCAAAAGAATCGCAATTTTCTACCTTTTAATTTCAGTGATAGAGTCTTGAAAACAGTAACAGATATTCATTGTATTATCCTGACATAAAAAATCTGATATTTGTTTTTAATAATTAAGAAAAAAAATTAAAAATAGCATAAAATTAAACTTACATCATCAGGAAAAGTAATTTGATATCTTAGTCAAAAATTACTTTTTTATAATATGAAAACTGACGGATATTGATTCTAAATTATTGTTTTTGAAACCAATGTCCAGATAATAACTATTTATAAACATAAATATCACATGTAATATACTTGCAGGTTCTAGGTTAGGCATATTTACCGCTGACAGGCCCTGTAGCTATTGTAAAATAACTGCAAAATATATTATTTTTAGCTGTAAACTATGAACCTGCAGGTAGTAGCCATATATTTGCATATTGCACAACTTTGTCTTTCGCGAGGTACAATTTTTGTATATGGTACAATTTTTTAGGTGTATATTCAACCGCAATAAACCAAAAGTAATTAGAAAAATTACATATATATTAAGGAAAATTTAACAATATTAATGTGTAAGCATTCATAAAATAAATGAATAAGCATCAAGGATAACAAAAACAATTTTACGTACGTTAAAGAAGTGAAACGCGATCGGTCGCAATGTGCCAAATAGTGAAACGGTGATGAAAACCAAACTAAACAAAGCGCGCGAATTTAATGAATTGGTTGGCGCCATACATCCGGTAAAGATAGGAGACTATCAGGAATTTCAGACTTCTACCCCCCATAATAACGGAAAGGCGAACGAAAATGTATGAGGTGTGCGAAAAAGTTCAGTTGCGACCGACGGAGGGTTAATCTATGCACAGTGTTATATGTCCGTGCTAAATCCAATGATATTCGACCTAACTTCAATTTATAGCGAATATGAATCATAGTGATTACGAAAAGGATTACATTAACTACTTAAAATGTTATAAACTTAAACTTTGAGCTAAGTTTTTGAACAATAATAATTTACCAAAAACATTTAGAACACTATAGATGAGGAATAAAATAGGAAATAAGCTACTAAAATTACAACTATCCCAAGTATTTATGGTATAAATTAATGATTACATATAACTCCAATAGAACTTATTGATTTTCCATGATGAAAATAAACCTATAATAAGAAGTGATTTATATCAGCTATATAATGTTAAGGTTTATTATTTCAGCGGAAATATATTATGAGAGATGTGAAATACTGATTTCTGACCAATGATATTTGATTAACAATACTTTATAAATAAATCTCTTATTAATGAGACATTTATTTGATACTAATAAATTTTAATGAAATAAAATAAATGTAGTAATTTATTTATTTATTTTATTTGAACTGCGTGAAAACAGATACAGAAAACAGAACATAATAAAAATATATCTTCACACACTTCTGAAAACAACTGGTACCAAGAATTTCATTCAGTTTTTAACACAAAACCTTATTTCTCACGACGTTCTTAACTTAGGAATAAAAAATGAACCGTGCTAGCAACAATATTAAAGTTTATTGAATTATTTTTAAAGCGTCTATGCATTTTCTTCAAAATTTACGGAAGATGAAGACGACTTTTCCTTCAGAATACATTTTTTTCCCGAAAACGTATGACCCTTCCCTTTTCAAAAAGTTTTAAGCACATAATTTTTACGCCTGTATCGCATAAAATATTCATGTGTTTTACATATCCTAGAAGTAGGAATTTGTGTACATCCTTATTAGATTAACCCACTTAGAATCCAAAGGTGTCTTTTTTAGTGAGTTCCCGTTTCTTAAAATATGTTGCTTTGTTTATATAAGTTTTTGATTCAGCATATAATAACCTACTAAATCTTTATGTTCCGAGAATGCATTCTAAAGTATTTTCAGTTCTAGTTTAAAATGAAGTTTAAGATTTGTTGAGATGAATAAAATGCATACATTGATCACTATTTGGGAGATAACATTATTGATATATAATCATTAAAAATTCATACTTTTTAACCTTTTACAGGCCAATTTTCCCAATTGGGAACATCGTGTGTCAAAAATCATAAAAAATTAACTACCCTCAGTATACCCTTGAAAAATTTACCATGTAAAATTGAAAGATGACTTGATTTTTTAAAAATCAAACAAAATTTCTATCTTTAATCGAAAAAATAACAAAAAATCTCAAAATTGGCCATTTTTATGCTCTTTGATACAACAAAAACATTCATAAAAATCGAAATATTGTCCTAAGTTTCTAAAATTTGGTAAGGATATTGAAAAAGACTTACCTTTAATAGATATCATCAGTATTAATGATAACTATTAAAAACATGCTTGTTGTAACTTGCGAAACATGTATGTTCCCAATTTGGAACGTTGGCCTGTCGCCGCTATCATAGGAATCCGAGTTACGCGTGCGGCGTTATATCATTGAAACGATAGAACTGGTGTATTTCGGGAATTTCTTTTCAGTAAAGAATAAGAAGGTTATATAATTTTTTGAAGGGGTATCCCCTTTCAAAAAGGAAGTAGCTGGTTTGAATGTTTTTATTGAGTAATTGTTTTTTTTATTTGAATCTAAGATTTCGCTTTGGGAAATGATGGATGTGAATAAACCACGATTCAAAGTTTACTGTTCCCAGTGATTTATTCTTGTACAAATAACAAAAGTTAATAGATTGAGACATCTTACAATCTCAGTATTATTTATTATACAATAAGAAATAAGTTTAGAAAATATTTATCCAGAAATGATTTCTTTCAAGGAATAAACTTAAAAAAGGTTTCAAGAATTTTATTTAGTAATGGGAGTGAAATTTTCATTTAAATACATAAATATTACATTCAAAAATCAATTATTTCATCCATTATTCAAACCTTTAATCATTATTTAGCACTAATTCTATTTTTAAATCCTATTTATCAATACATGATATCTTCAGTATTTTGCTTGTGTGTAGTGAAAATACTTGCCTTTTAATTATCAGAAAACTAAAATCAATTTTAATCTCTCAATTTAATTGTTTTTTGATATCCCCATTGTTAACTTGTATTTTTCACTCTAGTGTATAAAAATTAGAAGCATATGGATGCAAAATTTGGGTATTTTTATGATATGTAATGTGAAATTCACATAATTTTTTTTAAATAATGAAATTTACACAAAATTACTGCTTGAACTGAAACATAAATTACGTTTAAGGTTAAATTGTTTAAGCTATTCCACATAACTTGGGTTATTATTTGATAGATTTGTCACTACATACTATTCGCCATCCCCGGGAGAAGTATAGTCGGAAGTGGCCAATGTTCCCAATTGGGAACATCGTGAAAATCGTATGTAAAAATTTTTATCACCTTGATATTAATAAAATCTCTTAATTGAAGCATTAGTAGGTAAATCATGCAAAAAACTTATTAAAATATACCTGGATCTGAATTCGGCCTGTAAAATGTTAAACCAGTTAAGGCTTTAAATGAATGAAACCATTAAAATAACCATTAAATGTATTTTAGAATAAGAGAGATACATTTTAAATTTAATTCGTCTTTCAAGTTTTTTTCTCTTGAAATGATTGCAGCGAAACATTCAGTTTGAAAAAAATAAACAGTTTTACTTCATTTTTCGAAATTAGGTATTTGGTTTCAAAACTATAAAAACAATTGATTTAGAAAATCGTCTCTTGATATTCCACATAATTTATCTAACTTTTCGCTACCAATCAATTTCTTATTTTTGAAGGCGCCATGACGTAGTTAGCACTTCCTTTCACAAAATCTTTAAGACAAACGTACCGCTCATGAACTACTAAAGCTTGGTTCTAGCAAAACAAAAAAAAAGGTTAAGAACTGTTTACTTCTATTTCTTGACGTGTGTCCACTAAGAAAAGGGAAAGTAAAGAATTGTAAGACAAATAATAGTTTTTTTCCATGCCAAATAGTGTCGAACTGTATTTTAATAAGCACCAAATAATCACAAACTTCTATTGTAAAGGAAATATTTTTAGAATAGAGGGAATGGAGGAATTCTCGAAACGTTTCAGTTCCTAAGCACAGTTCTCATAAAGCTCTTCAATCGTCACCTTGACAAAAACTTAACATTGCCACCTCCCATTCAAACCAACAATATCCCCTCTGCAAATCCTCATCGACAGCACATATGCAAAAGCACAGGAAAAGAAGAAGGAAAAAAAACAACTCTTCCCCAAAAAGAGTGAACTGTTCGCCTGAGATAGGGGATGTTTCCCCTTCCTTTTAACAGGTGCTTAAATTCAGAGAAAAAAACAACTAAAAAAGAGGAGGCGAGCCCTCAAAAAACACTTATCACGCTACAAGAGGCGAACAAGGAGGGGGCGGCCATCTTGGGCGTGGAACAGCCGTTTTATTCGGGGTTTTATCACCCCTCCCCCCAGTTATATATAAAAAAAAAGGAAAATAATAGGAACAAGCAAATAAATAAATGGCTTGAGATTCCGGGGACACGCATCTGCACAGTTTTCCTGCAGATTTCCTGACACGTGAAAAATGTAGAGAGCATTATTTTCTTCAGAGTGCATGGAAAGTGTCCAATATTTTCCTCCTTTTCTGCTCCTCGCTTTGTACTCTCTCCGTACCTCGTGTGAGCATAATTCAAGCTCGAGATTACTCTCTGGCCGTTAGAGTAGGGCAGGGTGAAAGGTGGGTGCCGTTACTTTTGGAACTTAGACGCTGCGAGGAGGCGGTGTTTATATAGACAGTTAGGCCCCCTGAAATGAGGGGAGGAAGTGTTGTGTGCGTTATTTTGTTTTCAGGTGACACATGAAGGTGATGTCGTTTATTTAGAGTTGTTAGAGGGTGATTGGTATGTGACAAAACTCCAAACTTTACTTCTAGACCATCTTGATTAAAAACAATCTGCAACAGTAGAATTTAATAATAACACATGGGGATATTGTCCTTCATATAAATACCACCCCCATTGCACCAGACAATAATATATAAAATATAGACGGCAAACTGTGCAAATTAGGTTAAAATCAAAAAACGATGTTTGAGTTGCACATAATTTATTAAAATATCTTAAAAATCAGACATGTTTCGAGGGTATAATGAACCATCTTCGTCAGTGAAATGACGATGTATGAAAACTGTAAACATGGCTATCAGTAATATAGGCAACAACAAGAAACACAGTTACAGGTATGTACCTGTAATAAATTATGTGCAAATCAAACGTCGTTTTTTCATTTTAATAATATATACCTTATGAAATCCTTTATGAACACATTTTTGTTCCCAATTTACACTTTAGACACCTGTTGTGTTGTGATAGTGTTTTGAATAAGTTTGAAAATTTGTTCCATACAGATTTGAAAGCAGTTCTGTGAAATTTTGTCAGAATCTGAAAGTGATAATAAATTTGGATAACACACGATTTGAATACATTATCGGTCTCTTTAATTTTAGTAACATTTTCACAGCACTATCTTTTTCCCTCAAAACACAATCGCAACACATTCAAAAGGCTTTTGGTTAGAACTGTTCATTTTTGTTATTTGCTCATTTACGCTGCTTCATTCTCAATGTCCAATTCATCATGGAGTAATCTTCACAAAGCATAAGAAAATAGATTGAGTTAAGAGTGAGATTATACTTTGGATAATTCCTTCAAAATGAACATAGCTAGTGCACTCTTAAAACGACAGTTTCAAAAGTAAGTAAAAATTATTCAAATCTGAGTACATCACATATACTCAAACTGGCTCCGAGTCAAATTTACTCAAATTTGAAAACACGTACTCATTTCTGAAATTGTGTGCGGATTCTACAAAATGAAACATCAAGTGCTTATTTTTGAGTAAGTGCTTGGCATTCGCATGAATCGAATAGCGACGTTTGTCACGAGAAATTTAATTTTAGATGCAACTCGCGTTTCGCGCAACCACACCAAAAACACGCCATCATTAGGGTGTTTTTGACAGTTTTCCAAAACTTTTCCCAATTTTCAAACATAAGTTAAAAATAAGTATATTTTGAGTGGTGACTATTGAATTGTTTTAAATTGAGTATGTCTGGTTAGGGTGTCCCTTATATGACAGAAAAAATTTGTCTTGCGAATTTGAAAACGGTTAACCTCTACTTTTTTTATAAATGCCTTGACCTATTCAGATATAAATTTAATCACTCTGCGATATTATTAACCCGTGCCGAATCTCAATTGAAGATGGTCAAACAAGCTAAATTACCGGCACGCGCCAACTAATACTCACCACTTTTTTTCTTTTTCCAACTTTTTTCAGGCTTTTTTATATATATTTATATTTTTGGCCATTGAATGTAATATTAATAGGTCTTAATTGTCGTTTACCGCTAAAGTTTAATTTCACGAATGTTAAAAAGAGCACTGCAAAAGTTTGTAGATAACTTGGTAACTTAGATCCAGTAATCTAGTGACTAGAATCGCCAACTAAGTAAATTGGTTTACCTTCGCTAACTTCTTTTAAAAAAGGTAGACGACAATTCAGACCGATTAATATTACCGATTTAAGTATGAAAATAGAAAAAAAAGTGGTGAGTATTAGCGGGCGCGTGCCGGTGATTTAGCTTGTTTGACCATCTTCAATTAAGATTCGGCACGGGTTAATATTATCGTACAGGGATGAAATTTTAGATCTGAATAGATCAAGGCATTTATAAAAAAAAGTAGAGGGTATCTCTTTTCAATTTCTCTAAGAGAAAAAACTTTTGTCGTAAAAGAGACAAAAAGAGACGCATTGACCATCTTTAATTAAGATTTTGCACAGGTTAATATCATCGTAGATGGATAAAATTTTATAACTGAATAGGTCAAGACATTTATGAAAAAAGTAGAGGGTAACCGTTTTCAAATTCGCAAAAAAATATTTACTGTCATATAAGGGACACCCTAATGTCTGGTGTTTTAATATTGAAAGCATTGGGTGGTCATATTCCAAACAAAAAGTTTTATACCAAGATGACCACATCTATTTACTCAATTTTGAGACCGTAATTTCTCTCAGTGGGGTAAGTCTAAATGAGCCATTAACGTTAAAAAATGTTTCACTCATTTTCAATGAAATTGGTAACATATTCATTTGGACCTGACACGGAACCTCTTCAGCCCAACTTTCTCTTTAGGTTTTTCCTCATGCAATTTAAAGAAATTCAAGTTTGAATATCTTAGTCAAAAAGTTGATTTATGATATCATGAAGTTTCTTGGATTTAGTTTGACGCAGTAAAATTCAGTTAACAATAGTTAGTAAAATAAAAAAAACGAGATATCGCTTCAAATTTATAAAAACATTTTCCTTGCCTTAATAGTTGAGCAATTCCAATAGCTCAAATTTCAATCATTTTTGTTTCAATCATATTAATTTCATTAAAAAATTACCCGCGTATTTTATGTACTCAGTTGTTAGTGTTATCTGAATATTTAAAAAAAAATTTTTACTTCCTTATTTCGCCACTAGCAGGGTATAAGTTGTCGCGACAAATTTAGCACAGTTACTCTAGTATATATGGGACGTTGCTTATGTTATATAACTGAAAAAGTTTCCTTTAACCCTATATGTAGAACAGATGAAAGCTTAAATATTTAGATTAAGAGTCGTAGTTTTCATAATTTTCCGATTTTTCATTCTATAATTTTCAATATGGGATTTCTTATAATTTTTTAATGAAAGCATGTTTAAAATTCTGGAATTAAGATGAAAATACCAAAGACCTATCTACACACAAGGGGAATAAGCAGAGGGAGTATTGCTCCAAACAAATTATTTAATGCTCAATTAATTATTTTAAATTTTATCAACAATGAGTAATTTGCTTTTAAAGTTTAAACAAAAATCAAAATAACATATAAATATAAACTGCGAATAAAAATTAATTAATAAAATTAATTAATTTTCTCAAATTCTGTTTTATTACTTATTCATATTCATATAAGAGTTTTTAGCAACCATACTTTTAAAATTAAAGTACTTTCAACCCCAAGATAAATTCTACTTTATTCAAAGTATGAATTATCAACTTTCAACCTTCAAAAATAATAAATTATCTGAAAATATTTCACCCAGTTTTTAAAGTTGCTTGACAAATAAGTTGAGGATGAAAATAGAGAAAGGCTTTACCATTTTTAAAATTTTTCTTTCTATTTTTAAACATTTTTAGTAAGAGATAACACTTATCCTTCTCTTACTTTTCTTATCAAAACTTTTATCTCTTTAAGTACACAAAAGAGAAAAAGGACGTTTCGTTATTCTATTAGTTTTAAGATAAAGTCCAAGACTAAGATTGATGCTGTTAAATCTTAATGCAATGAGATAAGATAGAACTTTTCTTTTGATTGTCAGCTTTAATTCATCTAAACGTTTTTCTCTCAGTTAGAGCCGTAAAATATAAATCAAGAAATTTTAATATAGATTCCGAGTGGTGGCCTAGTGGTTAGTGTATCTGACTGCTAAGCCATACATATGGGGTTGTAATCTCTTTTTGGCATAGACGTTAGTTTCTGCCAATGTGTTCCCTTGCAAAACAATGTGCCAGCGATTGTATAATTGGCTTGGATAACAGTACCTTTCGTCCGTGACCCTTGTCCACGGATTTCAGCTAGGAAATGCAGAGTTTGTACTTCTTTGGGCAATTGAGTAACTGAGTGTGAGTACCCAATCCAAATGGCAACACAATTTTTTAAAAATAATAAATGTTTTACAAATGGAAAAAATGAGTGTTCACTGCTTACAATCATTTAATAAGTAATATAAGTGGCACACTTTAAAAACCTGCTGATTTAATAATTAAATACTGCCATTTAATCTAAGAAAAATGCGTGCAATTTTTGTTGGTAAATCCTTTAATATTTATAAAGAATCTCTAGTCTGATGACCTACAGAGAAAAATCTTGACGTTTACAATTTTTCTGTAGTCTGGATACAGATTCTGTACCCTGCATAAATTAAAAGCCTGTTCATATAGCATAGCTGGTGGGATTTTTTATGGTTAAAAATCTAAATGGATATAGAGTGCATCCCGCCAAAAATGACAATCTGCTTCTTTGTTCACTTTTTAATAAGTGTATTTTCTGTGCAATTGAGTGATGCTGACACACCATGCCAAAAGTAACAATCGCAATTCCTGAAAGATTCATTTAAAACCAAGTAGTCCGTTGCGCTTATCTGTATCCATTAATTTACAACATATGTAATATTCTACAAAAATCCCCTTTTCAGTTAGTACAGCCCTCATATGTGTTTAAAAATAAACATAACAATATTTAGAGCAGAAACAGTTGAACAGAATGCGACATACATTTTTCAATTCAAAAGTAAACCCATATTTGAATAATTACTGAATCATAAAATTAAAACGAAGTGTAACACGACTGTTCAAATCGCGTTACTTATAATATAAACTACATATTTTGAACACGTAATGAAAATACAATGCATCGACATCGGTGCGTTACAAAACTCGACAATTTTGCTATTACAGAATTTGCAGAATGTAAAAGATTCCGAACATTTAAACCCCTTCGCTAGGTAAATAAACGCCGTTCGTAAAAGGTTCGTAAACATTCCCAAACATAAAATAAATAGTAACCTGTTCCCGCTTCCCCATTCCATAGAACACATTCCCTTGTATTTCTTGTCTTCTCCACACACAATAAAGACCCATGCATGCGTAGACACTGAGTTATGTTTCAAGAGAAGAAATCCTATAGGAAGAGCATGTTTCACCCCATCAAAATTGTTCAAATATTTGGACCTACGATCCTCTACTCGCTTTAACAAAGGCCATGTCTCAAACAAAGGATTTTCGTATCCTTCCCCAATTGATGAAATGAAGCATTGTTTAGCACCTCTGCAGTACTGGGAGTGTATCTGTGTGTGTATTCGCCAACGTGTTCTAAGCAATAACTTGCCGTCGGCAAACACAACAGGAGGAGGAAACGCCTTCAAAAGTATTGTTCAATAAAATCGCTTTCCCGTTGCCACGTTGACTTCTGTAATTCCGACGCCAATTTCACTGGACTGCACTTTTGAATGGGTGATATATATATGTTTCTGGGAAAGTTATAATGACGTGTGTTGTTTGTTTTCAACAGGTTCTGGAATATTTAAATGCTCCCATTGGGAAATATGTGCAGCGTTCTTAACTTAATCATGTAATGCGGAATTTGACAATGAATGCTGAAAGCGGAGATTTTTAAATCGATAAATAATGCGTTCAAAACTATGTTTCTAAATGGTGTTAGTAAAATTCGGGGTTGATGTATTTTTGCTGTTTTTCTCAGAAACTAGCGTTGGTTGAGCCTGTCGAAAGTAGGATGCTTAAAGTGAATTCACTGGAAGATATTATTGAATATGATAATGGATATTTTCAAATAGTTTTTGGAAAAATCCCTGTTATTTGCACTATTGTTGATGTGAAAAATATTAGTTTTGTAGCGAATTCAAGTTAGGTAACCATAGAAAGATTTCCAGTTGCGTATTTCATATTTCACTTTCTATGGTTTAAAATAGAGGGATAATATTCTTCATGTACACAAAGTTATCTTCAAGAATATATATAATGTATTTCAGTTTGAGGGTCCAACCGGCTAACTTTTTATATATTTTCCCTAGAAACATACTTAAAATTGCAAATTTCCACCTCCATAGTGGTCTACTTAAGAAATTGCAGAAATAGTATTTTATATGGCCTTCCTAATATAACATTTTCGGTTAGAAAAATTTTCTTCATTATTTTCTGAATAAGATACAAAAAAATTCAATTTCAAAATTTTAAATTGGTGACTTGCGTCACTTAATAAAACCATTTTTGAGTAGAAAATAGGGTTTATTCACAAATTTAAGTTTAACCTGTTTTTTTTATGCGTATAAAGATGAAATAAATACTTATTTGGGAGGATATAGTAGGGTGTATCCCTACAGCACAAAAGTCACAGTGATATCACCGGAACATCACAAATGATCACACTTGTCACAGTTGCGACATCACGGGGCCACCATCTAACAGTACCTGCGTGAGTACTCTGTGATCACAGTGACTCCTCGATGTGATCTATCATACCGTGACTACTCAAGGATATCACCATGTGTGGGGTCATCACAATGTGACTTCACAGTGATGTCAATAATTATAACAAATATTTATCACAAAAAACGGACATAGGAGAATAACAGTGATATCACAATCACATTGTGACTTCAATGTGATTGTCACAAAATTATCTCATTTCTATCACATGGGTAGTACTTTTGGAAAAGAGGAGTGTTGGGATAATTTGAGATAAAGGACCACAGGCTGTACCCTTGTGAATTAGTGATTGAATTAAAAAATGGTATTATCATTGAATTAATCAAATAAAAGAAAGGATAGGCTATGGTTATTAAAATTAATTAAATAGACCATTTCTCAAAAAATATGAATGGGATATTTCTTGATGACGATAAGTTCTAAAATATTGAAAATGGGAAAGTTCTTGTCTTACGTTGCTGAGACGATCTGGTCGAAAAAGGAAACTGAAAAGTAGACGGCAGAGTTCAATGAGAGAGGCAGAGTTCATTTTAAAGCACACTGTATTTATTGTCGAGGCAATTTTTTCTTACACTATTCGCATGGTTGGCCGAGCTGAGAGCGGACGATATTTGATACACTAGCACGATTTGGTTTCACTAAAGATGAAAACGGAAGCAAACAGATGGATCGCACTTAAACACACTTGTAACGAACGTAATTAAAGCACAAAATCGGCAGCACACTTTCTTTGAGGTAACGGAACAATAGGGAACACCAACTTTACGTTAAAACTTATTAAAAAGTGAGCGTTTTAAAATATCCCAAACGGAGCACAATTTAAAAAATATTATTGTTTTTTTTGTTATGATGACTCTCTATTCCTCCACCGATGTAATAAGCTGGAGGTAACATCGCTGATGGGGCTGGGTATCGCATGGTGTCCTGTGGATGTAGGTGTGCTGGGGGAACACCGCAGAAAGTAGTACAAGTATAGGTGAGGGAGGAGGGGACCATACAAAAAACAAAGTGGCTGCCGGTTTTATAAGTTTGTGTGACTACCACTTAAAATTTAAGTACGCATATCTCAGTGATTTTTGAAGATATTGAGATAGGACTTTCCGGTGGTCTTATTCAGGAAATAATAAAGAAAATGCTAAATGGAAATTTTAAACTACAAGATCCATATGAAAAGTTAGCCTATGAGACACTCGAATTGAAACACCCTGTATATAGAGGTTGAAACAAACTTATTTTACTCTTAAAACATACTCAGAATCTTTAAATGCCTCAGACGGAAAGAAATAGAAATATTTCCCCAGCAGTAAGTGGTAATAAAAAATCATTGGTCATCGAAATACTTTTTCTGGGACACAAATAACATCACATAGTTAGTTAGCAGAGGTTTTTGATATTATCAGGGAACAAGAACGACATTGTTAATGACAAAAGAAATCTTGGGAGTTTTTTTTTCATCTTCCCTGCGGATCAAGAGAACAAAAGATTATATCGGGAAAGAAGTATGTGACAAATCATAGATATGATTCAATTCTGATTAACTCATTTTTTCCAACTGCTTATGTTTTAAAAAATATTATGGAGAGACTCAAATGTCTTATTCAAAAACCACTTAATTACTTGCTCTAACCTCTTATTCGTCAATTTATAAATTAATAATGGGTTGATCATTAATTAGCTTTGTTTGTAAAACCAGATAAATTATGCATTGGATGTAGAATTGCTCAATAAAATTATAAATATTTTCAGAGAGTTCCCCAACCTTTTATATGCTTAGTAAAAAGTTGTAAAAAAGATTAAACACTTAATATTTTTTCTGTTTAAGTAACGGTTACCTTTTGCTCTATTTGATAATGAGTAATAATATGATATTTGAATATGTTTTTGATGTAATGGAAGAAAAAATAATATTATAAAATTAACCATAAGAATATATTAAGGTAGTGTATAAAGTGTTTTTTAAATAAAATTATAAAGATCATCAATTTAGACTATCATGATAGTTTCTCTTTCATAATGGAAAAGTTCATGTTATAGATTCAATATGGCTTTTAGTCATGCTAAGTACACTAGCGGAAGTAAAAATCCCAACACCAAGAAGGAAAGGAGATATCAAAGTCAAATTTGTTTCTATGATTGCACATAGTATTAATGTGAATTGATTAAAAAATCAGCCTTCCCGGATGTTAGGGGGCCGAGAAAACCAGGGAGGAGTGTTGTCTCCATAGGTGTCCATTACCGCCGTCACACATCATGGTATTGAGTGACAGGGGCTCTAAATGACTTTTGAGGGATTGGAGAACCATGTTGCCTCTTTAGGTAGTCTAAATTCATATGGTGCACCAGCGGACGTTGCATACCGGGCTAGGTGATTTCTCCCTATTGACCGGACTTGTTTTGTGGGCGTTGGTTCTAGAGAACGGGAAAGACGGGGTAAAAATGCAACCTAGGGGGTTAAGAAGAAAGCTTGGACATTGCATACAACATGTGGTTGTGCATGTTTCTCTTGAAATTTGTCCCCAGGACAGGTCTGAAGGTAAGGACGGTCTACCGGCTGCAAAATCTCAATGACGCAGCTCTGGTTGGAAAAAGTACTGGTGAATCATTCTCAGGAGTTGCAGAAATGGAATCCATTGCATCCCCACTCCGTTACCCTGCATCACCACTCCGTGGAACAATTAGAAAATCATCAGCTGAGTGCGCTCTCTCCATTGTGTCTTCAAACTCATACCCAACCGTCGTGGTGCTCCAAACCGAATCAGGATTCTCTCATAAACACAACGTCATGAAATTGGGATTTTCATTTCCTTATTTCGTGCACTATTGGAAACAGAAAGGCCCATTTTCAGCCCATTGTTTATAGCCAAAGCTGTAAGAAGCCATGCGGACCGAACGGACAATCCGCAGTACTGCAAACGACATCCATCCCACTGCCGCTTGTCCTCAGTATGATCTACCGGTACTTGGGCAACCCAGAGCTGCTTCATTAAGGTTTTTTAGCCGGTTGTCCGTCCTTACCTTCAGACCTGTCCTGGGGACAAATTTCAAGAGAAAAATGCACAAACACATGTTTTGTGCAATGTCCAAGCTTTTTTCTTAACCCCCAATGTTGCATTTTTACCCTGGCCTATCCGTTCGTAAAAACTAACGCTCACAAAACATGTCCGAAGAAAGAGGAGAAATCACCTAGCCCGGTATGCAACGTCCGCTGGTGCACCATATGAATTTGGACTACCTGAGGAGGCAACATGGTCCTCCAATCCCTCAAAAGTCATTTAGAGCCCCTGTGTTCAATATCATGACGTGTGACGTAGGTAATGGACACCTATGGAGACAACACTCCTCCCTGTTTTTCTCGGCCCCCTAATATCCAGGAAGGCTGATTTTTTAAGCAATTCACATTGATACTATGTGCAATCATAGAAATAAATTTGACTTTGATATCTCCTTTCCTTCTTGGTGTTGGGATTTTTATTTCCGCTAGTGTATTTTGAGGATTTTCACTATATAAAAGAAATAAAAGTTATAATTAACGCGTTCAGTAAAGCAAATTATTTATTAATCATTTTTGGATTCAGAAACTTATGTCTTATCTTTAAAAATAATTTAGCAACAACTAATATAATTTTACTTAAATTTATACCCCTGTTGTCAATAGGGAAACAGTAAAGTTTCTTAGTTTTTCAGACATTATTCCAAGAAAATCCTTACATTTTAATTAAGGAACAGAAACTAATGAAATTTAATTAAGACGTTCTACCCCATGTGTTTTTAAAATATTTCTCTTACATGCATCCTGTGATTTAATAAAACTTAATTATTATATCCTTATAATTAAAATGTCATTAAAATTAAAAAAAACTTCATGAATATTTTATAAAAAGTGGCATTACTGATTAGTTTATTGAAAATAACATTTAGCTTACATTTTAACTTCAGAAGACAATTGAAAGTAATAATTGCAGCAATTTTTAAATCATAGTGCGTAAAAACAAAAGAGTTTAATATGATAAATTTATTTTGACATTTAATTCTTATTTGAAACATAATGATTTTTTAAATTCTTTTTTTATAAAAAAAAATTATAATTTTAAGTTTTTACATAATAGGAGAATGGAAATCTTTTGAGTTTTGAAGTTATCACTTGATTAAACAAAAGACAAAGAAAGATATGATGACGAAAGAAAATTTCTAACTTGTAAAGCTCCCATATTGAGCATATTTTTACCATGCATTTATTAAGGTAACTGCCTGCGTTGGGAGGCCTTTTTTAAAAATATTAACTAAATAATTATTGAATTGCTATTTTCTGAGAGCTAATGTTCTAAAACAATGAAAATCATTCAAAAAATAATTTTTAAAAATTTATTTTTTAAAATATTGAGAAATTTCAATGAAAATAAGGCTAAAATTTCAACTTGCGCCAACAACTCCTGAGAATGTTCTTTTATAGGTACAATTAAAATTTTTGCAGGATTTTGATCCTAAGTTAGAATCTGTGTTAGAATCTAAGGTAGTTAGAATCTAAGGTAGAATCTAAGTTAGAATCTAAGGTAGAATCTAAGTTAGAATCTAAGGTAGAATCTGTGTAAGTAAGAATCTGTGTTACTATCTACAAAAAATCTGAGATTTTTAAAATAGAAAAGAAATACAGGCACTTGAAATCGAAAAAAGTAAAAATTCATGAAAAAAAAACATTTAAATCAAGTTTACACACTTTAAAAAATACCTTAATTCAAATATTTTTCTTAGATTGTAGAAGATAACATGCGTTATAATATGAAGAAGGAAATAGAACAAAAAGCATCAGAATATTTTAAGTAGTTTAAGAGTAATCACTGTTACCGTGATCCGAAATATACAAAAATGTCCTTCTTCAGAAAACGGCTTCAAAGTTTAAAATTGTATGTTAATCCTGGTACTACTCGGTACTAAAACAGCTGTAACTTGTGTTCTAGATTACTCAGAGTTTAAAGTAAGGTAGTTCTGGAGAGCTTATTAAACAGGCTATAAAATAAAATAATTAAACAAAATTTGATATTTTTGGCGAAAATGACGATTTCAACGCAGGCAGTTACCTTAAGTTTAAAAAAACCCTCTCTTTGTTCAATATTGATGAGGGGTGATACAAACAAGTAATTACACGCTCATATAATGACTTATTCCATCAAGTGGTTGCCAAGCTCCAAAACAAACCTTGGTATCGCCATAATTTTTATAAAAAAGAAGTAAAATTCTTCAATTCACATCGGGTATACCTTTTTGTCTTTCTCATTCATAAAATAAGGGGAATTTTTAATGCAATTTGAATTTAGGGGAATGCAGTCATACAGTATCTCCCCCAGGATTCACCATTGACATGTGTAAACTACCATTATAAACTATATATTTTCCATTCCTTTTGATTAAATTATTGATAAGTTAGAGTAAATAAATATTTAAACTTTCAGAAGAGAGCTGGAGTTTTCTCACATATTCCTCTAACCAGAGGTAGTGGTAAAATACTCCCTTTTCATTTCAGAAGAGTGTTTTTATGGAGACTACCTGTGACGTATTTTTGGAAAGTTGATTTTTCTTCCGCTAATTGTTTTACGAATATATTATAAATTGAGTAAGTTCAGTGAACAAAGTTTTGTGAGGATTGCGATTTGCGAAGTGTTCCAAAAGGGCATGCGTAAACAGCCTACGAGTGATGGTGAGCGATAGCGTTGAAAGTTTTAAAAGTCGAAGTTTCGTCCACAACTGCGGGGAACATCTTCAGGAAGACCCTGAAGATGCTCAACGCAGTTATAGACGAAGCGTCGACTTTTAAAACTTTCAACACTCGACCACGGCCTTATAGCCTGAATAAAAAATGTTTTATCGTAATAATTCCGGCTGTGAAAGTCTTCACTTTTATATCGTTCTAAAGGTGTTTAACATATTTTGCCTTCAATAAAAATGCCTTCAATTAGAAGTGTTCATTAGTGTGTTTACTAAGCTCTGCTAAAGTATTTAACTAATTTTGAGCGTACCATATATGAACTCCACGACAGTAATGTGCGAGGGAAATAAACAGCAAAAACTAAGTGCCCCACTCGTGATTAATGGTACTAATCTGTTTAACCAAATGCAACCAAAGAATGACACATAAAATATTTTCCCACCTCGAATTGGTGGAGAAATTTATTACATCGCCACTTCCACCATTAACATATTAATCACGAGGCCTTTCGAAAGCGCGCTTCTGACCACATACATCACGAAAGTCAATGTTAAGCGGCTGCCCAAGAATACTAAATCAGAATAATAATCAAAGGGGAGGATATAACACGTATAATAAATTACATCTGGGGCCCCCTCTAATGGGATAGTGCGGCTACCTGCGAGAACGAGTGTTGTACCGAACGTGTTTGCCATTACATCTTGGATGGATTTGAAATTTCGTATGCATTCGCGCTGAGGGTTGATGCAGGCTGGGAGAAATGTGATTTTAGTACATACACTCTAGTAGTACGGAGAGTGCATGGGGTATGTTTGTATTGTTTGGATCCGGTTCAGCATGCGATGGGAATCAAAGTGTTAAAACGTGAGGCAATTTCAGGTTCAATTCCGTTAACGTTCCGGCTAAATGCGAAATCAGTTCCGCTATGCTCTTTTGGACACCGAAAAGTAGACATATTGCTAAATAATTTCAAACTCGTGGTAAAAATATGTAGATCAATAAATTCTTCTGTTTATCAATAAAAATCAGAAAATTTTTCCGATATTTGAATATATGGTGTTCAATAAAGCTTGGCGATATAAAGCGGGAACATTGAACCGACGGAATTGAACCCACTTTTGTAACGCCAAGTTAACTCTATAATTTTCTAAATAGTTTAGATTGTGGTATGATTATGTTGTTGAGAATAGGATAGTGATGGTTAAAGTGTTCTTCAAAAAATTGTACGTAGACAAAAAATGTGCATTTCTAGTGCTTTGATTCCGATTAATTTTTAAAAAGAAATATATTGATAAGTCCGCAAATAGGTTATTAATTTCTAACAAGTAAACCAACAGTGAAATCTTGTTGTGTATTCCTGTTGTTTAGAAACGCTAAATCAGGTCTATGCAACACATTACTCTAAGAAAATATAATACAAATATAAAATCTTAAAATTAAATAGGAACATAGTAGCAGGATAGGTATAAAATTAAGATACCATAACGGTTATAATGAGGCAATAATAAATAATAATCCCACACTGTATAGTGGTGTCCTTTAAAAAACCCACTTTTTCCAGTTCACCACAAAAGCTAAAAAAATATGATAATCAAATCGAACAAAAATGTGTTGTAACGGCTCACCCTCCCCTACATTTTAGTGCTTAGTATTTTTAATTCTAACGCTCCGTTACAAATTGGCAAACAATTAAGTAAGAATCCAAAAAAACCCAATTTTCCTAAAAAAAAAAAACATATACCCTAAAAAAACCCACGCTTGAAAATACTCAAAAAATTAAGAAAAAATATGATTGAAAGGTTTATTTTGATAGAAAAGAGAATAATTAAGATAATTAAAACCAAATTTATTACTATGTATTTCTAAAATTAAAACTGTGATAAGTTTTTCTACTCAAGAATTTTGCCTTCAAAACACAACGACAATAGCGTTTTTATTGTTGGATTTTAATAAAAACGACCTATTAAATACAAATAATTAATACAATTTTTATAAAAAGCTTAAAAAACGGTAATTGGCACTGATATTTTGTTTTAAACCCCCAACTATTATCTTTCAAAACCAATTTTTGAGTAAAACTCGGAAAAATGCTATATTTTCATGGAAAATGGCTGTTTTGGTATCATTGAGTTTTTATCAAAAATACTGAAAAAAAATCGAGAATTATTGAAACAACTACTCTATTCGCATAATTAGTTGTATATCATGAATAGTATTATATATTTTGCATAATTTTTTTATTTATTTTGTCATTTATTACAAAAGGAAAAATGGGTTTTTTTAGGCACCCTATGGGTTTTTTTCACCCCTCATTTCAAAGACTACCGTAATGTCCCTAATTAGTGGACTGAGCTGAAATTTTAGTATTTTATTCTCATAATAACGGGATAACACAAAACCACGTGAAAAATGCTTAAAAGTCTTTATAACATATATTTAATGTTACTTTTAACATATAAATAGTGTTACAGGTGTATTTGGCGTTGTTATAGGTTGATGAGGATTACATTGCTTTTGAGGGAATACTAATGAATGCTACATGTGTGCTATAACTTAAAACCAAGCAAATGATGTAGGGGAGAGTGGGGTAATAAGACGCAAATATGGGGTAATAAGAAACATGCAAAATTCAATTGGATTTTCTTTTAAGTTTATAAGGCTGATTTTTTTTACAGAATTTTTATATCCTTATGATCTTTTTTCTTTATATAACATATATTTTTACAGCATCAAAATCTTCATAACTAAATCATATTTTTAGCCCAAGATAGACATTTTCTATTTATTCAAAAAAACTAAGTAAATAAGCGGTTTTTACTTACTTTTACGTTCCTGCCACTCTTAATCGCATACAAAGACAGGGCACATGAGAATTTAAAATTATTTCAATTATTTATTTAAAATATCTCGATGGGTTTTTTAGGGTACAATTTGGAGTGGGTTTTTTTAAAGGACAGCACTATAATTACTGATTAGATTTCGAGGTAGGGAAGTAACGCACTGTCATCACATGAAGCTTACATAGTTTCATAAAATTTCGAAGTTTAACCACATTAGGAAGTGTTTGAAGTTCAGTCGAGATTTCAAACAGAATAACTCACAAATATCCTTTTGAAAAGGAAAAAAACGGTCAACTCGCTTACAACAATATACTGCTATTACCAAGTAAATAAAATGGAAAAAAGTACTTAAAATTATCAATCTTCAAATCAAAACGGTGTTTTGTGTCATCTCTATATGTGCACAACTATTTATAAAAATATCATGTAGAAGGGGAAATTAAACTAATTTTCCAAGCCAGAGTAGTTTTATTTAGTAGAAGTTTTAAGTTATTTAAAAGTCCCAGCTTTTAAGTAAATTAGAATTAAATGCGCTCATTTTTGAAAAAAGAAAACTTATACTTATAGGAAACGTATGCTAAATAAGGGAAAGTAGATGAATTAAAATATGGAATTAATTTCTTAAATCATTATTATCATCAAATAAATTTCAATGATGCATTCAGCTTAAGATAGTTTTCAAAAGAATGTTATTTTAAATTATTTTTATTAATTTTTATACTTCTACCTGAACGCATCTCTCATTTTTTTCAAGTGAAATAAATATGTTAAAAAACGGAATCTTCTGCCCCTGTTTTGAATATAATTTTCCCGTCTCCTTTTAACATAGTACATTAGAAAATATGTTGTCATTTATCTGACTAGTTTTCACTCATCTCTAGCATTTTTTTATTAAACACACAAAAAGTTCCCCGTGTACCACCAAGTATTACACGAGGCTTAGGCTGAGCGCGCACTGGAGACTTTTGTCTCGGCGACTTAAAACACTAGTCACTCGAGAGCAATGCATTTCTATGAGGAAATTCTTGGCCTAGTGATCTTGGTCTCGTCGCCATGTGCGCGCACTCTAGCTTCTTGCAATAGCCAGGGAAGCAATTTTGTCTTTGTCTCCGAGAGCAATTTTGTCTTTGTCTCCTTGTGCGCGCTTAGCCTTACAGATGTAAGTAAAATACATAATTAAAACTTCAAGGTAACAAAATATTTAAAAGTTCACAAATGTTTAAAATGTTAAAAAGGTTTATACGTGTCATTAATAAATTTAGTAAAAAAGACAAATGCACATTTAGAAGACACTAAACTATGAAGAGCAGGAGGCCACTTAATGTCAATTTTTTCAGAGAAAATTTCAGGGTTTTCCTCTGTGTAACGAATTTCGAACAGTGAAATATTACATGTTCCACATCCTCGTCACCTCCAACACTGCAATCACAAGAAGTGTCAGGGCATAAATTAAATCTGTTGAGGTATTTTTAAAGCTACCCTGTCCGGTCAAAAGTTGCGTTATTTTAAAATTTCTGACAAAGGCAAGACAGTCTATTTTAATGGTGGGAAAAAATTTTAGTAATGCTGGCCGTAACTGAGTTCTGGTATCTCTCGCATTTGAACTTAGAAAATATACTATGAATTTCTCTGCTATAAAACGAAAAAAATCAGAATACTTAGTAAAAAAATTCTGATTTTTTTTTCTTTTTATAGTGGAGAAATTCATTACGTTAAAACAAAATCGCACATTTTGAGCTTATTTTCTCTTCAATCAGGAAAGATGATTCATAAGTTAACTGTTATAGAGGTGATAGAAAAAATTAATTAACCTCTACATCGATTCACCTCTACATCGAAAAAAAGATGGAGTTCATTATATATTCAAAAGAATTTAGGAGTGAAATATGATTAGAATACTAAAATCGTAATATACTTCAAAATAATCGTATATAAATGCTGCATTTGTGTACGAAAAAAATGAAATCAGAATGACACATCATTTGCATCTATGTTATTCTTCATTCAAACGATTATTTGGGAAACAAAAAAGTGAATGTGCCTCACTTTATCAAACGTTTTCGGTGTTTGACACAATTGTATCAACTGAAATAACTGAGATTTCATGACTCGACTGACGAACTGAATAAAATTAGCATTACTAAGTCTTCTATAACTGGGATAATAACTTGGTAATAAAGCACGAATAGGTTATAGAAGGAATCATTACCATTCGCTGGATAACTGAAGACTTGTTTTTATGTTTGAAAACTTTTGTGAGCTCAAACTTATTAACATTAGTTTTTGAGTATACAGGCATTTTTCTATTTAAATGCCAAATTCCAATTACATAACAATTTATTTTATTTTGATGTAGCTATAACTTAAACGGAAACAAGTTTTTGAGGCAGTTTTTATTTAACAGTTTTTTTTTTACAAAAAAGTGTAAAAAGTATTGTTTTTATAAAGAAATTCAACTATATATATATAGTTGTGATACAATTAATTTTTTATCAAAACAAATTTTTAAAAATAATAGGTATTCAGTAGTAAAAGTGTACAAATGTTTAATTTCTTAGCTTTTCTTTCATATTCTAAGGAAATATATTTTGTGGAAATTCGTTTCTATTGCTAATAGTTATCATATAAAAAATCAGACACTTGGCACCATGTCTTCCTGTTGAACAAGTTCGTTAAAAACAATATAAAATTATGGCTTTGGAAAGAGTTTTTGTTCAGTTTCCTCGGAAAGTAAAATATCTAAGGAATTACAGAGTATGTACATAATTCAAAAATAGATTCATGAAATTAAAAAAGAAAGACACTTTCTACAATCTAAGAACAACAAGTGCAACACTATGGTCTCGTGCAACACAAAGCTGTGCAACCGTATCGGAAAAATTTTAAAAAAGTTTTGAATCTCCTGATGAAAATGGGTTTTCTCTAAATATAATTCACCATTCAATTTGTAACACCTAAAAGTGTAATGATTGTAATCAAACGAAAGTTTGGAAGTCACAAAATGTTCTGCACTCATGTCCCTTCTGTCTTCATTCTCTGCGATATTTACTGTACAAGTAGTGTAAGTATAAATTAGTTTCTGCAAAATACGTGAATCGCAATGAAAAAGCAAAAAGTGTTGTTCATTACGGTGAATTGATTAATTGATAGTGTAAATTAATTTGTGTTTGAAATGAAACGATTACTATAAGGTTAGAAACTGACAAAAACACCCCAGAAAACGGATTAAGGTAATGAAAAATACAATAGATTTACAAATTATTCCAAAACATGTTTTATGAAGTAAAGAAAGGGGATTAAGATATATTTATTTAACCAAGTTTTGCTCACGGGGTAGGACGAATAATATGTATATTTTCATCAATGTAAGCAACGGTAAATTTCGCCAGAATATTCTTTAGTTTCTACTATTAATTGATTATGATTTATCAGTGCCATTCAGGAAATGAACTAAAGATGTTCCTCTATTTTTTCTATCGAAATTATTTTTCGGAGTTTCTTTTTAAATTAAATATTTGATGAAATGCTGAATTCACATATTGAGTGCTATCTGAGTTATGTCTCAGAATTTTCATTGAACCACCCCAAAAAATACGCTATTACGGATGTATTTGAGATATAATTTTAAATATGCCGTTTTACATAAATAAATACAATTTCAATAAAAATCATTTTTTTAAACTCGATGGTAAACAAGATGTATTTATGTAGTTAAATAAATATACATTTTCTGAATATTTCATACATTAATTAGATTAAACAATCGCTTAATTGGTATCAAGATCTTTATTTAAAACAGCAACCAGATAATAAGTATAATTTGATAATAGCTTTTTTTAAAGAGTAAACAAATACCAACATAAATCTTCATGTCAAAGTATTAGGTATGGTAAAAAAATATGTTTTGTTTACACTGAAAACCAATACATACCCTTTACTTTAAAGAGCATGGATCCAATCTTTAGAGAATTTGTTAACCCGTCGTTCTTTTTTTACTTCACATCGGCTTAAGCACTTAGAATTTCTCAAAACTTGAATGTCGTGTGCCTTAATTATATTTTTAAAAGTAAGTCTCGTTGAAAAGTCTACATTACACCTTTCCTTACTCATTAATTCTAAAGGTTTTCAAAGCAAGGAGACAACGGATGAGACTTTAAAAATATATTACCGAACATTTTTTTAAAAATGACGTCAGTAGTAATTTTAAAGTAGAGGAAGAACTATACCACTAAAGAAGAGAGAAAACTATGCTAAGCAAGGGTAATTCTTCCCATACTAGTTAGAAATAACCAGAAAAACGTGGATTAACAAGAGCTTTTTTTTCTTAGGTTTAACTACAGTTAACATCAATTAAGAGTTATATATTTGACTGAGTTTATGTTCAAACAAAAAGAGGAGCTCCGAATCTATTGAATTATTTACCATTCCTGTTTATTGAACTGGTCAAATTAAATTATTTTATTCTTTTAAAATATATTTTCAAAGTACTAAATTGATCAACTGAAAGGTAATGATTAAATGTGCTTATAGTTTTCGTTTATTTTCTACATGCGTTTAATAAAAGGTTTTATGCATCTGAATTTATTTATCTATTAAAAAGCGTAGCAACTTTAGGCATTAAAGCATGTGAAGTATAAATTACTTTACAGATAAAAGTTTAATATATATTTCATGTTCATTTATAAAAAAATATATTCAACTCATAGAAAACTCTCTAATCCATCATGATTCTCAATATATTGATTTTTAAATTCTTATTAAGGTAAATGTGGGTATAGTGGACACTTTAAGGAAAATTTTTGCTGAAATTCTTAATAAATACCAATCAATTTGCTTCGAAACGGTTATCATCCTATTTTTAGGTTAATTGGATCTTCTTCTTTCGATTTTACTATTAAAAACTTTAATTAGATTGGGCAAAGTATTTTTAATTAATTTTTTAAAAGTACTCCAAATTGCATCTATAGTGGCCACATAGATGAAGCTGTTGCTTCTATGGTGGACACCTCTTGCATCAATAGTGGACACCTCTCTTTTTCTGCCTATATGAGGGGTTTATGCATGAAATTGAGGGGTTTTTCTTGGTATAGTCGTTTATTTCTAATTAAGTCTTCCTTCCCAACGAAATGTATTTTAGATTCAATCAAATTAGCTTTATTTAAAAAAATTGATAGTTTTCGGCCCAAAGTCTACGCTGTAGTGATTTGAGAGGAATTTAGCATGTAATTCATTGTTTTAGAAACATTGGTTCCCGAAGCCAGAATGAAACCAAATTTACTTAACCCTCATTTTAAAGCACAGTCAACAGTTTATGAAGAAAAACTGATTCAAATTAAGTATTATTTATGTTTCTATTAGACGCCATTGCGGTGGCCACTATTGGAAAATCTAAGATTATGTGTTGGTAAAGTGGACACCCCCATAAATCCTCGTTAAGTCAGCATTTTCCAATAAATTTTATTCAGTATTATTTTATAGACTCTTATTTATCTTGATATAAATTTAAAAGTCAATCAAGCGGTAATAAATACGAAAAAATCAGTTCCGACTTACTCGTTTTCTTACGCGATTCAATAAGCAAAATCAAATTTCAGTCACTCGGGCGATGTTGTTATTTTCAAATATTTAAATATCCTTCCCATGCTGATCTGTGGTATCGGTGGTAATTTATCAGCTTACCTGATTGCACAATCTACTATGCCTATGAATTTTGACGCTGTTCGATGCCTCTAACTCGTTTTATTTAAAATTAATCAGCTATGTGGCCACTATTGGTACAGTGTCCACTATACCCACATTTACCTTATAGGGTCAAATTAAAAATTAGTTATTTTTGTTTGTACTTTTTGAAATATGAAGATTTTTTAATATCTCCAAAAGTTCAAATTTAGGCTAAGCGCGCACTGGAGACTTCTGTCACGGTGACTAAAAACACTAGTTCACTCGAGATAATGCATTTTTATGGTGAGATTCTTGGCAATCGGCCAAAAAGTCTCGTCGCCTGTGCGCGCACTCTAGCTTCTTGCAATAACCAGGGAGACAATTTTGTCTTTGTCACCGTGACAAAACTATCTAGAGAACGCTTAGCCTTATAGTCTTAAAACAATGTTGAAAAAACCTTAGAAATAAAAATAAGCCACTTTTTAAGAATTATAGTATACGTATTGAGATGGAGATCTCTGATCAAATTTCAACCTTACGAAACACTTTTTGCTTATAAAGTGAATGCAGTTTTGAATTATTCAAACTTGTGTATTATATTTTAATTGAATATTTTCCGAAAATACTTACAATGTTTAGTGTGTTTTTTAAATTGATCAACTTCAAAAGTTTATAAAAATGTTTTATTTTAAATATGAACTAATATTTACTTTTACTCCTCAAAAACATAACGCTTATATTTTATACAATAACAAAACTAAACTTTTTATCTCACATTTGGTAAGAAAATTTTTTTCCACAAATAAAAACCTTTTTTCAGAAAATAAATTGCCATATATACCAAATTTGTTAAAGAACGTCTAAAAAAGTTTTTTATGAGGTAACAGGAACTTAAGTAGCAGGAATCTTTAGTAACTTTCTAGTTTGGATTTTCCCCCTTTCATTTAATAATTGTTTTGAAAATTTCATAAAAAACACATACAGTAATTATAAAATGTTTAGAAGATTGTATATTTTACAAATTTTGAACACAAACTGTTAACTAAAAAGTGACGTTTTGGAATTTATACTATCATGAAAATAGTCTATTATCTTTTTTAAAAACATTCATTTTTTTGTCGTTCTTGTTTTTTACAAGATGATGAAATCCTAGAATCATATCTACACTTATCATCGAATTAAGTACTAGCACATGCAAATCCTTTTTGTTGTAGTATCAAATTCTTTCAAGTTACCCTGCTTTTGATTTGAATTCCTACTTAAATATTAATGGAAAACATTTTTGACTCCGTAACTTCCAGAACGGACAATAAATCATTCTTCCTGGTTTCAAAAACATCTGTTATTGAAAAGTAAAGTAGAAAATACAGAGTACATATATCAAACTGCAAGAGTACACTAGAAACTAAATTTCTACAAGGATTTATAGAATATATTTTTGATCAAAATGTAATGTTTGAAGAGGCGAACCCTAGCTGAAAGAGCGAATTTCGGAGAAAATAGATTTATTCAGTGTAAAAGTTTTAATGGTAAGAGCACAAATATATAGTGTAAAGATATCGTTTTGGTCAATATCATTTTGGCTTTCCCGACGCACCTTGACTTTCAGTTACACTTAAGTTATCTTCCCTATTTTAAATTATTATTTTAATTCAAGAAATTATAGTTATGAAAAATTTCCTTCAGTTATATTTTGTCTCAACTCTTTTTTTTTCAAAAAATACTTTCTTTCAAAATGAAATAGTTAGCTTACAACTTAAATTGTTAATAATTTTAACTTTTTTTATAATTAAATTTGCTTTTCGAATGATGTTAAGATTCATTTTTCATAATAAAATATTTTGATTTAAAAATTGATAAAAATACGTGTGACTTAAAACGCGATCATAGGTCATGAAGTTGAGGGTTTTTTCACTCGTGCTGATTTCATCGCGTGAATGTCAAAGCATTTACTTTTTTTTTTCTAATCTTAGCTCCTTATTTAATCAATCATCATGAAAATAGTTTAATTGAGGGCCATACTTTTATCTGGTAAACGATGATCACGACATGTGACGTCACAACTAGTTTTCGCTCCATTTAAAAAGGACGATTTTTAATTCACTTTTTCTTAAAAAATTTTCAATTCATGCTGGAATTTCGCACATATGCCTATTTTTGCCCGGAGTATCGATTAAAAAATAATAAAAATACTGGCGAATTAATCATTAAAGCTAAGATTTAAACTTCCCACAAATATTTAACAGTTTCCCTTTAAAGGTACAAAACATTTCTTGTTTGCTTAGTTGTTCCTTTACTAACAAAAACAAGTTTGGAAAAAGTAGATTTAAAAACTCAATTTGATGGGTTAGAAAGCTTCAATTTTTCTCAGACATTGAGATACCCTTGTTCCCAGTTGTAGTATATTTTAAAATAAAGGTTTTGTAGAAATAAGACTGGAAAAAAGTTTAATGAAAAATATTTTTATTTTGAAACTCAAATATTCCTTTAAAACCTTTTCAATTCTAAGTTTTCATATTAGAAGAGTTCAGCCAAAAAGTTCGAAAGCTTTTTAACGGAACTTTCAGTTTTAAAAAGTACTACAGAGGATACACTTACTTTTCAACCCAGTTACGCTTCTTTTCCCAGTTCTAAAAAAATATTAGTTTAAAAACCCGTTATTCCAATATTGAAAAGTGTCGTAGTTAAACTATATTTTCAGCATTCTTTTTTTTTAAATCCTTAGAACAAAATATTTTAAGTAACCATCTAAAGCCAGAGTTATATTCTAAAGTAGAGATTCAATCGGGATACTAAATAATCAAGAGTTATTTTTCTATTTAACCTATCTATTTTACCCATTTATGAAACCCTTTTATAAAAAATCTTATTATCATGGAGATTTAACTCATATTTGAAACTCGTAGAGGATAATTTGAAAAAAAATTTCCAAAAAATAAAGAGAAGGTATTAAAAAATAAATTTAATCCTAGTCTATTAATGCCACTTTTATGAAAGCCTAACATTGAAGTAATTGCTTTTAGAAAAACTTTTATTTTTATATTGAAAATTGAAGGGAGTTGCTGTAAAACACATATCAATATCATTTTATTTTTTATTGTATTAAGAGTTTAAAATAGACTTGATATTTTGGTATTTATGATACATTTATTCCATCCAATTAAGCGTATATTTGCTTCTATCTAAAATCCCTAAAATTTTTTTGAAAATGTTTTTAACACCCAGGAATGACTTTAACGTTTATTATTAACTGATCCGTTAAATCCAGAAGAATGTCTTATTTTACTCATTCCTTCACCTGTATTGAGGAATTCTATAAAATTAAATTGTGTTTATTTAATTTTATTAATTTAATTGAATTAACTGTACTTAATTATTGTATTTTCTAATTTAAATTTTCTTCCAAAAAAGTTCGGGTACTAATATCACTAGTCGACAGTGGTTTTCTAACAACAACCAAATTGCTATTTTTGTTGCTAATTCATATAGTTATTCAAATATCTTCAAGTAAAAAAGTTCCACCACGTCCTATTTTTGTGTAACAAAAAATTTCGATTTTCTGATTTTTTTCTTAATTTTTGCACTTTAAGAGCCACTTTGTCTAATAGAAGCCCTGCACTCCCGTCCAATTAATTTATTTCCAGTATCTTAGTATGTTCTTAGTAGACATTCTTTTAAAAGTGTGTCCATGTTTTTATATAGCAGTTCATTTTGAAAATGACGAGTTTTCGGGGTAGATTTTGCACATTTATGCGCAATACATTTTGCTAAACTTAGTTACGGTTTAAACGGTTATTAAATTACAATTCAAGGGTAATATTTAACAGAGAAAGTGCAAAAATGTTTTATTCCACTGATTTAGGTCCAAACAGGTGACTGAAATGAAATCTGGGCTCTTCACGTGTGTTGCATAAGTTAGAATGGGGCACTTTTTAAGTGTATATGAGACAACAGTAGTTCTATACAAATTACTATCCCTATTGTAAAGGGAGGACATTCAAATTATCTTGGTTATTGTTATATCAATGACAGACACGGAAAAACAATTCAAAAAGTATTGGACTTTTTTCGCCATTTAGTGAAGTCAAACTCCAAGTCAGTAAAAGTTTTAATTAAAAAAAGGATCCATGGCCCTTATTTTGAAGAAAAGTTTAATAAAAACGCATTATCAACTTGGAAATAGTTTTTAGGAGAGTGGTAAGATGATTTTTAGAAAATAGGAACGATTAAAATGTTTTATTCCCAATAGAAGGTTCTCTTTAGTCTTACCAAGCCATAGGATGTTGAACGTCATTCAAAATTCATATTTTACATACACATTTGAATTTTTTCCTGGGAAATCTCATTGTAGTTAATCATAAGCAAGGGTAAAAATAATCTTAGGAAATAAATTCGATAGATAGGTCATTGAGAAATAGCAATTTTGGGCGACCGCTCTTGGTTTATTAAAAAAAAAAAGAGTTTTCACACCTCTTAAGAGAAAAAAGTGATAAAATTGCTTCGAATTTAATCAATGTTTAATGGTTTTTAGTTTTATTTTGTCTGAAACATGTATATAATCTCAATTATGATAGTATTTTATGGTAAAATAATGATATTTCCTGTTCAAAAGTGAGGGATTTCAACGCTTTTGTCCGTTTCTTACAATACTGATGCCATATATGTAACAAAAAAACTCTACGTGCTGCAGCTTTTTTACAACTATTTCTGAATTCTACGCCCTGAAATTAGTCAGAAATACCTAATCTCGTTTTTGTTAGGCAAAAAAAGTTTAATTTTGTCGACTAGTGTATTTTGTTTTTCAATCTTAAACAAAGTTCAACAAAATAAAATTTTTAGCAATATGTTTATAAAAAATGTCAACTTTTGGCATTAAATAGAAACCAGTTTTTCCACGCCGTTATATTTCATTATATTAATACAAATATCATTATTAGTACATACAAGTACACCATTTCCTAGTTTTAAAATATAAATTATACTCAACATCTATTCGGAAAAAAGCACATCTTCTTTCAAATCAAACACCAATTAACGAACACCGCTTAGATCGCCTCGCTACATATCTAAACTATCACACATCACCCTTCCCAAACTTTTTCCATCACCACAGCCATTAAACGGCACATTAAGAATCCGCCATCACTAAATCAACTTTCACTTTTAATTGACGACCAGACATCACTCACTAAGCGAAAAAAGATCCACACCGCATCAAACAACTATCAGAAACCGCCGACGTTCATAAACACCCCCCACCTATCGCTATCTCCAGGATTAGTATCTTTCTCTCTGAAATATTATTTACAAGTTACGGACTGTGAAAAAAATATATTAATAATGCGTTACTTACCCCCTATCATTAACAGCAGTGGAAGAAGCCACCGTGACGATGGGGTAAGAAGAACGTTCATTCGACCCTCGTTACGGGCTGATATCGCTGATGACGCCGCCGACATCGTTTTCACAGGTGCGGCATTTGGAGGCGGATGAGCGGGAGACAGAAAGAGGGGCTTCGAGCCATCCAGAGTTCAGAAGGGACTGTTCAGAGTTCACGTGAAGGAAAGAAATCTGGGGTCTTTGAGAAGTATTAGGGTTGCCTTTATTTTTCTCATAGGAGTTCTTTCTTGTCCTGAGGGCTCGGTCGGTGGTTTGGCTTTTAACCCCAGTCCCTGAACTGAACTGAACTTTGATGTCTGTTGAATGTTGGAGATATTTATCCAATGAACTATTGATATTTAGTGCGAGCTATAGATATTTACTGATAGTATTTCATTACCTTTTATCCAACGAATACTGCAGTTAGTGCAAGCGGTTAGTGATATTATTCATTGATATTTTTTCTCTCAGAGAAAGGAGTTTGATAGATATGTCTGATTAAGTGTTTATTGCTGCAAATTGATTACATATTTGGCAGATTATTATTTTCAAGTTGCTATACTTGAGGTATGTAGAGAGTAGTGGATGTTCAATAGTATTTACTGCTTTTTCTAAGGATCAAAGCGCGGATGAATTTTTCTTGGGAATGAACTGTATTTTTAACTAACATTTTCAAGCTGAAGAATATCATTCTGTTTTATTCTATTTGAACCAACAGTGTTGTTTTTTTGGCAGTACTCTGTCTTCATATAACTTTTACTTTCAAAATTGAAAACTTAACTCCATGAAAAATTCCAGAACAGAGCACACAATTAAAACCAACATAAGCCAAACTTTAGTTCTTCTTTCACCATGAATAAGACACAATTTTTATTCACGTTCTTTTATCTTTATGCCTAGGAGGAAATAATCCTGATTTATAGTCCTAAAAGCAGAATTTAAAGGAATGTAATTGTAATAAAATTTTTAATAGGTTTCCCGCACCTGTATATTTACTAACTCTTACAATTAGTAAAATGAACAAATATCTCTAACTCGTCTCTTAAAATCTTACTCTGTATTTAAACCGGTTTAGTTGTAAAACATCTAAAAACATTGCTATACATCTGATGGAAATCTTCACTTATAAATATTAAATTCAATCCAAGTTACAACCAGATCTTCATGAATTGCACTTTTCTCAACGTGCAATAGATCTCAGAACAAATACATGCAATCTTCCTTTTAAAATCTGTGTTTAATTATTTTTGATCATAAACATCCCAAAACAATCCATCTTATAGAAACTACCACTAACCCTTCATAAGTTCAATCCAAATGACATGCAGTAGATACCAAATATATTCTCAGGAATGACAATTACCCTCTCACCGAATTACAATTCCGGTACGAAATTACGTACAGCACAACAATCCATCACCACTCTGTCCTCTGTCACTAAGAAACCACTTCCAATCCGTCTCTCTCTATTCAGCAGATCTATCAAAAACCCGGAGAAATCATCAATCTCCAAAAAAAACAGTTCCGATCTATTTTTTACCCTCCGACGACGGGAGAGTTGTTTCGCCGGCGTGCACGCGTCTCGCTGGCCGCGTCTCGCCGAAGTCTCTGCTCCGGTGCGGTCCGCTCTCGGTGCTCACGCGGAGTGAGGGTCGCCGAAACGCGCGAGGAGAAAGAGGGGGAGGTCCGCCCGCGCATGGCAGGAGGGGAGTCTCTTCTCTTCTTTCGACCCAAACTCGGAACTTTCCTACCCGTGGAGTTGGGGTGAACTAGGGCGAGTAAAGTACGTTCTCCCGATCATGAACGTAGATCATAAACGCATGACATAGCTCAATATTTCCCAAACCTTTTTCAGGAGACGAACCATGCCTATCTTTCTTCCATGGATGGAACGATAACAAAAGAAGGGAAATAAGCGGTTTTAAACACAGCGTTTTGCGTTGTTGAATGGCAATCCGGATTTACGAACTGAAGAATCCCAGGAAGACAAAAAAACGTCTCATCATTCAGTGAAGAACCGAAACTAAAAGCAAAAGTGATCGTTCAGTTATTACATCATCTTAGCTTTCGGGTCTTCATCGAATTTCCCTACCACAGCTAAAAGCATCATAAAGCTAGGAGTATATGCGGAGGGAACATAGTCGGATTTCCTAACTTAACTGGGGAAAATTACTGGCGATCACCTTGAGTAATGCTTTGAATATTTATCAAACTTGCCCTTTTTCTCATAAACTGTAACAAGTGATTAACTTCGTGTTTCATGAAATATTTGCATGTTTATTTCGCACTCTTCAGAAGACCGCTTACCTCTAAATAAAACACGAATTAGCAAGATAGATTCTAGGAGAATAATAAAAAAGAAATACAAATATTTTTTTGAAAACTTAGTTTATAGTAATTTTATTTTTTATCTTTCATAAAAAGTTTAATGGAACATAGTAATACTCACCGATATTTTTTTTTCTTTTTTCAGACATTGGTTAGTTACATAATGTATTACTCAAGTTGGCAGCAAATTTTCACGGTTGCTTCAACGTGATTATTGAGTTCTTATTGACGAGGTTCTCTCCACTTATTCCTTGCTCCATGGAAGGAATAGAAAATGTAGGGACAGCCACGGTTCTATACTCGAATGCAACTTAAGTTGAGCCTGACGTCATGGCCACGCGTAAGCAAATCGGAGAAAGCAGAAAGCCTGCTGTTGTTGCTAGAAGCTCTTATTGGCTGGCGAGTTTGAGAGCGAGTTGTACAACTACGCGTTACTCCACTTTAACAAATAATAATACTGAATATTTTATGCATATCGGGATGAAAATATGCTTAATATACGTGGATTTAAAAAAAAAAACTAATCATTATTCAAAATTGAAGCTCTAAATTTCACTTAAAATTCAGACACCTCGCGGGGAACTACTTTCTTTGGTTGCTCTCAGCATATTTCTACAGGCTCAAGTTAAGTTGCAACTGAGTATAGCATGGAACATGAAGAGAGGGGGGACATGAACTGAAATCAACGAACCAAAAGAAGTGCAACTGTCATAGTGACTGGCGGCTAGGAGGAAGGTGTCTTCGAACTAAAGGTCTGGAAGGTTCGAAGTTGTCTTCATAAACTTCCTAAATCATTCAAATCAGAAGAAAAAGGGTAGCGCTGAATATAAAGAGGAAGTGGAACCGACTTAAATAAACACTGAGCTTGCAAAAAAAAGGAATTAAAATGATTTTGAGGGAGAATAACCTATTAGTATAAAAGAATGATATTAGAGAAACACCATTTGATTTGCTTTGTCAGGATTTTCAAATATTTTATAAAAAATATAGCGTTGTTTATAACATTCAACTTGTACATTTTTAAGACTAATTTTTTAACTGGGCTGATATTAAAAGATTTTTTATGAAAATTTTTGAAAATTATTGGGTTTTAAAATACTCTTTAAAGATTACATTAATACCAACATTTGATTTTTAATTGGTTTGCTAAGTAAAATAACTGGCTTGTTACTTACAACCTCTCTTTGGGTAGCAAGATTTAGTCGCTCGGGGGTAATAAGAAACAAGTAAAAATCCCCTTCCCCTTTAACTAAGAAAGTGTAATATATTTTCAAAGAAAAAAAGATGATAAGGATATAAAAATTCTGTAAAAAATCAGCCTCATAAACTTAAAAGAAAATCCTATTGAATTTTGCATGATTCTTTTATTACCCCATTTGCATCTTATTACCCCACTCTCCCCTACATCATTTGCTCGGTTTTAAGTTATAGCACAAATGTAGCATTCATTAGTATTCCCTCAAAAGCAATGCAATCCTCAACAACCTATAACAACGCCAAATACACCAGTAACACTATTAGAACTGGACGACTAAGCTGTGTGATTTTTCGATTATAGTAGTTTTTTATTCTAATGTAATTAATTCTAAATTCTGCTCAGATATAGTGCTGTCCTTTAAAAAATCACTCCAAATTGTACCCTAAAAAACGCATCGAGATATTTTATAGAAATAATTGAAATAATTTTAAATTCTCATTGCCTTGTCTTTCTATGCCATTTAGAGTGGCAGGAACGTAAAAGCAAGTCAAATAACTGTTTATTAACTTAGTTTTTTGAATAAATAGAAAATGTCGATGTTGGGCGAAAAATATGATTTAGTTATGCAGATTTTGATGCTGTAAAAGTATATGTTATAAAGACTTTTAAGCATTTTTCACGTGGTTTTGTGTTATCCCGTTATTATGAGAATAAAATAATAAAATTTCAGCTCAGTCCGCCAATTAGGGACATTACGGTAGTCTTTGAAATGAGGAGTGAAAAACCCATAGGGTGCCTAAAAACCAATTTTTCCTTTTGTAATAAATGACAAAATAAATAAAAAATTATGCAATAATATTATTATTCATGATATACAACTAATTATGTGAATAGAAGGGTTGTTTCAGTAATTCTCGATTTTTTTTCAGTATTTTTGATAAAAACTCAATGATACCAAAAACAGCCATTTTTCATGAAAATATAGCATTTTTCCGAGTTTTACTCGAAAATTGGTTTTGAGAGTTAATAGTTGGGGGTTTATAATAAAATATCAGTGCCAATTAACGTTTTTAAGCTTTTTTTATAACAATTTTATTAATTATTTGTGTTTAATAGGTCGTTTTTATTAAAATCCAACAATAAAAACGCTAAATTGTCGTTGTGTTTTGAAGGCAAAATTCTTGAGTAGAAAAACTTATCACAGTTTTAATTTTAGAAATAAATTGTAATAAATTTGGTTTTAATTATCTTAATTATTCTCTTTTCTATCAAAATAAAACTTTCAATCATATTTTTTCTTAATTTTTTGAGTATTTTTAAGAGTGGGTTTTTTTAGGGTACATGGGTTTTTTTAGGAAAATTGGGTTTTTTGGATTCTTCCTTAATTGTTTGCCAATTTGTAACGGAGAGTTGGAATTAAAAATACTAAGCACTAAAATGTAGTGGAGGGTGAGCCGTTACAAAACAATTTGTTCGATTTAATTATAAAAATTTTAAGGTTTTAATGAAAGAAATATGAAAAAGTGGGTTTTTTAAAGGACAGCACTATATATGACCAATGACCATTTACCACAAAATTTCTTCAATATCTCTCGACATGCTATAATACTCTTTCTGCGTATATTATCTCCAACCCCCACCCCTGTTTCCGCTTCCCGCCTTTCTTGGAAGGATTTTTCCGCAACGGATTATAAGCCCCCATTATTATTATTTATCGAATTCGGGGAGGATTTTTCACCATGGCGTTGTGTATATATTGATTGGGCATCGAAGGGGGAATCGCTCAGGGCATCGTGCAATTATCCCTTTATGCCTTTTGATTGATCGCTCCGAGACGCGTCAAGTGCTGTTGGTTGTGACAACAAAGCTTCTTTTCCTAATAATTGCTTTAGAGCTGTGTTTAACTGCTTGCGGGGGAAATATCATTACCACGGAGATGGATCATGATACGATATTTGATATTTGTGCTATTCCAGATTATAAAGATGATAAAATGATAATACGGATGTGGGGAAGGTCACTAGGGGTAACCAATTTAGAATTTTTTTATAAGTTGTATTATTTGATATTTGTTTCGTTCCCCTACTTCGACGTTTTATTTTGCAAATTCCGATCCAAAAATTTTAATTTCTTTTACTGTCTAATTTTTGCCAATTTTACAAGTGTTAAAATATTTGAAAACTCGCTTACTGATCTGCAGTTTTCCCACAATGCACCTTCTTAACCATTACTTTATTTTAATAATATGCTATGAATTTATCTGAAAATATTTTTGATGACTCTATCTGAAGTGTAAAAATAATTATTAGGGTGTATCGAAAAAATTTTTTTCGATTTTGATGACGCATTAGTGCGGAAAAGTTGTCTAAGGTGGCAGAGAGTAAATGTGAATTTTTTCAGAATTTTCGGATAATATCTTAAGGTGCCACATTGGTCCTGAAGGTTCCCATGTTAATCCTATGGAGCAAGCAGCCAAAAAGGTCAAAAATTAGTTTTTCGCCCCTCATTTCTACCCTAATCATACGACAAATGTCTTCCCTCAAGTTATGGACTCTATAGGATGTATGATACTCGAAAAAACTTGAATTATAGCCTAAAGCGTTATATTACGTTTTTTTGTGGGCTCAAATTTCGTCGAAAATCGCGTATTTTCTTGTTCACAATAGAGCTCACAATCAACATAATATAGATATTTAGGCTGTTCTTCAAGTTTTGTCGGGTAGCATACACCATAGAGGACCCATAACTCGAGGGAAGACATTTGTCGTGTGATTATAATAGGAGCGAGGGGCGAAAAACCAATTTTCGGCCTTTTTGGCTGCCCGCTCCATAGGATTAACGTGAGAACCTTCAGGGTCAATGTGGCACCTTAAGATGTAATCCGAAAATTCTGAAAAAATTCACATTTACTCTCTGCCACCTTTGACAACTTTTCCGCACTAATGCGTCATCAAAATCGAAAAAAGTTTTTTTCGATACACCCTAATAATTATCTACCCTATGAAGCATATTTAAATAATATTATTTATGTTTCGCTTTCTATTCTCCTATTTTTCCTGCAATATACCTGCATTAAAAAATTGCACTGGACCTTTACGCTTCATTGACCTTTACTCAAAGCATTGATAGGGGTACAGAACATCTGTATACAAAATTTTCAGGAATTCCTAGGGGGCTGTTGAGTTTCAGGGGATTAGCAAACAAAGAAACAGTCATGAGAACTTTCAATGGAAGATCTGTGACAGATTTATGGCTTGCAAATCTCTAGACGAGTCTGCCCAACCCCTTAAATTATTCGCATTCGTTACTGAATGGGGAAGAAGGTGGGAAAGTGCATTGGGACAACTACAACAACAAAATAACCCACAGCGGGACGAATTATGTGCCCGGGGCATGACATGTAACCGTTTTTAACCGTACCATGTTTTTAATTCGTATGCTGTACCTTTATTTAAAATCACGTTTTGATTTTTCTAAGGCAGATAAAATCACATTTCGACCTTTTCAAGTGTCCAACCTATAGTTCTATAGAATAGCGAGGAATGTGAAAATGATTTTCATATGATTTCAAATGATTGAACATAGTTTTCCCTTTTTTTCGGATTATTATTTATCAACCCTTGAAGGGGAAAATTGGTTCTTTCCTAGAGTTTCTAACTATAAAGATGAAAAACTGGGGAAAAAGTTCGAAATTGTTATACAAATATCAAGAATAAAAAATAAAATGTATTTAAAATGATTTATTGGTTCTGATTTTACTATTGATATGTTTTCAAATACAAACACAAATTAAGTCGACCAACTACAGGCTTAAGCCCAGCAAGGTTGGTCCGGTCTTTTTAACTCAAACCACCGGAATCCCAGTATCTGTCAATTTTCCTCTTGAACTCGTTTACACCACTTGAATTTACAATTGTTTCAGGCAACGCATTCAATCTATCTACTACCCTATTAAAAATCAATGCTTTCTTGATTCAATTTGAAATTGTGGCCCCTTGTTTCTATAACCCGTATTTAAATCTAGTCCCTCTGTGTCCCCTTGCATTCATTTTAAAAAGTTTAATCAAATTCCCTCTAATCCTTCTTTTCTTTAGAGTGAATATATTTAGCTTCTTTAATCTTCCCTCATAACTTTAACTGTATATACTCTTGACCATTTTAGTAGCCCTATGCTGAACCCTTTCAATTGAATCAATATCTTTTTTTAAGTATGGAGACCAAATCTGAACAGCGTACTCTAGATGAGGTCTCACCAAGCCTCTGTATAGTGGCAAAATAATATCCTCGGATCTTGAAGAAACAGTTTTTTAATGTTAGACTTTCAGAACATCTATCTCTTTGCATTATGTCTAGGTTTTAATTTACATCTCCTCGAAGAATCTCCTGAATTGAATTGCACTTAATTGAATTGTATTTTCATTGAATGATACTAAAGTAAACATCAAAAAGGGAACTGATTAGTGGCAGCCCTCTTCCTTTAAATTTCAGAATCCAAATTGGGCATTTCGTTCTTGCAACGTGGCATTCGGCAATAAAAGACCAAAATGAATGTTGAAACTGCCAGACATCCTTTAGGGTAACAAGCTAATTTCAGCAATTAAAAAATAATAAAAAATAATTGAAGTCCCACCTCCACCCGGCAAGACAAGGTTGCCGCCTCAATTCCTTCTCCTGAACATCCTGGGGTGCATCAGCCCTTTCTGAAGGATCTGTCCAACCTCATGACTCCTCTCAAGAGACTATGACAGAAGCTCTTCCTTGTTGGTAGCAGACCGACCTCTTCGAAATCCCCTTCCCTCTTCAGAGTCAAGATTTGAATAATTTCGGAAGGTAATATATTTGGATTATTCTGGTAGCTATCCATGGGTCTGTTGACCAAGAAGGTCTTGACTTGCACCTGTTGCCGAAAACGCACCTTCGGGATTTGTCTGAGATAGGGGGCCTTCTTCTCCATCCACATTGCGTTGACCTCCTCAAGTGTCTTCTGTTCTGGAGCTTCGGTGCAGAAACGTTTCTTCCACTTCTTAAGGGCTTTGTTGGCTCTCCGGAAGAAGTTGTGTCTCTTGCCGGGGTCTTCATCAAGAACCGGTTCTCTCTCCAGACCTATCTGCTTTTCGACTTCTCCGCTGGTGCCAGGGACATCACTGTCGTCGGGAAGTGTGTTCATCAGGAACGCTTCTTCAATTCCTGTTCGATCTCGTCTACCAGATCATGGTTGCAGTTGTCAGTGACGGTCCCAGGGCATTCGATTAGTTCGACAGACAGGATCTTTTTTTGAGGGAATCCGTCACCGCCTTGCTTGTCTACAGAAATGGCGACGTCTTCAGCCAACTTCTCCACAACGACTACGATGTCCACCATCATCTGAATCGCTTCTTGCACTGTCTCAATGTCGTCTTGAAAGGCAGGGGCACCCTCAACTGCAACGAATGGAACTTCTTGAGAATCCTCGTCAGCAGAAGTTTGGCCTGTGTCGCTTCCTTCGCTCCTCGAGTGGTCATCTGCGGTGGCTCCATAGTCTGCATCCAAGTCCTCGTCTTCTTTGTAACCTTCTTCATCAGGAGATCGGGCGGAGTCGCTTCCTTTTTTCTCGAACTCATCCGTGGTGGCACCACAATCTGTATTCAAGGTTTCGGCAGCCTCTATGTACCAGGAACAGAAGAACTGGACCATCCACAGGACGTAGAGGCCTCTCAATGCAGTCATCACCGCCCATAAGACCGAAGGAGGTTCAGAATTGCAATCAGGATCCTTAAGTTCCTGTGGATGTCCTGTCTTGAAGTTGTTGCCTTTGAGTTCCATTTCCGTAACCACCTGTTTCGAGTCCGAAACGCCATGGTCCTTTTTGAAGTCCAAGTCGTCAACGAAAAAATCACCGTATTTGTGACCTGTCCACTTCGGGACTGAGCAAGAGCTCTACAGCCACACGATGCACACAAGCCCCAACACAATAACTTTCATCCTATAGCGAATGAAAGTTTATCACTTTCAAAATCCAAGCGCAGTAAAAAAAATAGCTTACTACTAGCAGATTTTGAAAACAGTTTGTGAGGTTTGTTTAAAAAAATTCATAATCACTTATTTTACTCAGTGTTGTAAGCATTGTTATCATTAATTGTTATTATTTTTTTTATCGTGTCCATGGACAGTTAAATTGCTTCGTGAACCCTCAAAACAGCAGCTGCAAGCTCTAATGCATATGGGCTGTAGAGGGCCTCACGAAGCTCTGAAGCCAGTGGCACCATGCCCAGTTGTAATACATGTGGGGTAAGGGCTGGGCACTCGAGTATGTGTTCCGGAGTGAGTTGGACAATGGACTCAATTCACGTGACGTCAGTGATCACATGATAGCTACATTCATTCATGATAACTACATTGTTTACTAGTGAATGCATTACTAGTAGCATAGTATCAGTTGCATTGTTTTGTGTATGGCGATGAATTGACCCCATTGTTATTATTAAAAAAAATGCAATCTCAAGATTTTATTGTTGCTTTAAATTGTTAGTAAATGGTAGCCTATTTTCAAAGATTTCAATATTCCTTACTTAAAAATTAATCAGAATCAAAACACTTTAAAAACACATTTTCTGTTTACGTAATTTTAAGCAACGCTTTTTATGTCTCTATCCATTTCTCACACAATCAAAACTGTTTTGGTTTGAAGTGACCATTATTGAGTTAACTTAGCGTTGCGAAGTGTCTCACGATTTCGCATTAAGCTTGATTCTAATTACATGCATGCTATTCCGGAAGCAAACAACACAAACAAAAAAGATAAAATAAAAAATGTTTCGTGTATCCTCTTCGTCAGTGTGAAGATGAAAGCATGAAGATGGGTAAAATATAATATACAGCAGGAAACAAAGTTACAGTGAAGAACAGAAAAATATTGAGGGTACTCTAAATATAGGGGGAATCAAGACACCCAAATTATTAAAAATTTTAGTAAAAATTAATGTAATTATTACTAATTTTAATACAAAGTGTTTTAAATTTGCGTATTTCTTCTTTAAAATATTCATTTTTAAGTTTCGTTTCATGGCCATTTTTTATAAAAATATTTCTTTAGGTATAAAATTAGTTTTAAAATACATGCAAATTAACTTCCTGATTTGACAATATCTTATTTAGATATAGAGCCGATCAAGGGAGCAGAGTAGTTTTTCCTGCATACTAAGGGTTTTAAAGGAAAAACTAGTTTTACAGGCGTAAAAGTTGCCTTTGCTGTATAGATGAAAAAACTGTTTTACAGATGCCAAAAACAAAACAAATGCACTATATGTGAGGCGGAAAGCGAAAAGGGACCTCTTGTCGGCATTCGTCGAAATGGAGTTATTATTTTTTCTCAATCTGTACAGATTTATGAAAATTTTAAGACCATCATCATCCTTGTATCTTAACAAATGACGAATCGCCAGTAATTAAAAGTTTTAATAGAATAAGTGGATTTCGCGAAAAAAGACCTTAAACTTTCAAAATGCTACCCTATCGTTATTTTTCACAGTTAAGGAATGATTCCAACAGCTAAAATTCGGTTCTAAAGGGTCCAAGGATCGATAAAATCGAGAGAAAAAAATTTGATAGTTTTGACCTTCTTCCGGTTTTTTGGCTTTTTCTCGAAATCAACTTTGCCGAAAAGAGGTCCCTTTTCGATTTCCGCCTCACATATCATTATCTTAATAATGTATGTTTTACCTTTTTTTAGCTAAGAAAAATGGGAATTGCTTGTAAACTACTATAAATAATAGTTAATAATCATAAATACTAACTAATAAATGAAAGTCATAAATGCAAAAAATCATATTTAATTACTTTTAATATAAAATAGGCTACGCGTATCTTGTCAGAATTTAGAAGCAAATTATCCATTTTAAATTTTTAAAAAGAACACCTATTCAATAAAACCTTATATCACCAAAGTAAAGAAATTATCACTGAAAATAGGATGAATCGGATCACTTTTTGAACTTTGCACTGCTGCACAACTTTTTTCAAATAAAAATATTGGGATGCTTTTATAAGCATTTTTCGAGTCGCAATTTGTAATTTCATTATCTTTTAAAAAAATTTAATAATCATAAACGGTTGAATTCATGGTAATATGTAATTTTAGCGCTATGATTCCATCACTGCCAAGTTTTTTCAAAAAAGTCAATTTTGTAGCATTTAGGTTAAATATATTAATAAATTGAGATCTTAATCAGTTTATAAAATTATATTGATGGGATTCTGTACTTAAATTTTAAAGCCTTGTTGTACCAAAGGTATCATCACAAAATATTTTTTGATGGTTAACACAATTTCTAAGGAATAAGTAAAATCGATGAGTTTTTTTCTTGCTTCTGTATCCCAAACCCAACCTGAGTTATGGGGGCTTAAAAAACTTTTTTCTAAAGTGATCCGATTTAACCCGTTTTTCGGTGTTTGTTTCCAATTTTAGAGTGAAATCCGATTTACATAACAAAACTACCTTAACCAGGTATACCGTATACTAATTTTGTAAGTATATAAGGCTTCTCATTAAAGAAGCAAAAAAAATGCGTATTGAATTGTTCGGGTGTCTGGGTAATGATAGAGAAAAATATAAATTAAATATTTTCAAAGCTGGGAAGTTTAACGGTTAACCCATGGACAAGCTGTATCCCCTTTGGGAGATTTGTACCATCTCCTTTTTTAGTTTAGTTGTTTAAGGGGAAGTTTTTTTTTTATTGTGTGTTTTCCTCATTTCTTTTTGCTGTTAATAAATTTAATTTAATAATTTCAAAGTAAAGAAAAAATGGAATTAAAAAAATTCTATTTGTTTAAATTGAAGAAAATAAGTCACAAAAGTGTGACATCAAAATACGTGAGAGGGTCAAAAATTGTGAAAAGGTTTGATATATAAAAGGAAGGAGAGGTATATAACCCCTAAAAATTTCGTAACGTAATTTTCCCATGTCCCCTTTACCCTGTAATAAAAACGGTTTAACATTTTATGCATGAAAAGACGTAAAACTCAAATATATTACTTTTATTGTTATTGCAAATTACAAAGTGTAAGGAAATGCATTGGATTACTTAACGAAAAACATTACTGAACGGATAAAATATATATATATATATATATATATATATATATATATATATATAAAGCTTTCCTCCCACATTTTTACAACTGAAGGCAGACTACATTTATATTCTCTTTAAAGGGTTTTTGTTAAGCTCTTGTTTTGAAACCTTCGAGAAATATAACGAATATAGAATACATCTCATATGCTCAGTAATGGCAGTTGTAATTAAATTGTTTCTCTTTGGACACACATAAATTGAACGAAATCATAAAAAAATATAAGCATTCTATATTTTTAGGATTCTCATAGATTATGGTATAATAGTGCTGTAATTTTTTATAAATATTTTTTAGTGAAAGCTTTTATTGCGAACAAATAAATATTTAAAAAAGGTCAATATATTATATGAAATACCTAATCTAAGTTATGGATTGTTAAAGTCCAGTTCAGTAAAAAAAGGGTACAAAAACTAATAAATTTACAATTATAAAGAAAAACTTTCGTTGTAGTTGTAAATTTATTAGTTTAGCTTTACGTTTTTAAAGATGAAAAAAAACACAGTTAATTCTAAAAACGTTTATTTCATATAACATTTACTCCAAAATAAAGCTTTTATGAAGGTTTGTAGCTTTTAAATTTTAAGTTTAACTTATTCTATACACTTTATTACATAGTTCATAAAATTAGTTTCAATAAATTTTCAACAAAGGAATTCAACTATACGTTTTCTAAAATAGTAAAAAATAAATTTAAAAATATTTTAAAATTTATGAAACTAGATAAGCCATTTCAATTATTGATTAAATTCCTACCCTTAAATTTTATAGGGAATATAATTTTAAGTGCTCTGAAATAACTCCCCCGCTTAAACACCTACTGTTTTATTTTTTTAGTATGCAAAAGGTTAAAAATTGAGGAATTACTTTATAAATTTATTTTTATAAGAGTATTAATGTATACTTACTTACCGTTTTTATTTAGAAAATGTATGTTTTTATATGAAAAGATGTATAAAATTGTTTTACTGTTCTTTTGGCGTAAATTATGTTATAGATTACTCATGAATTTCGAAAGAAAACACTTTTTACTGGGATTTGGAAACAAAACAAAACTTTCACTTTCTGCGGTTTCTGCAGATGTAACCAAATTGATTAATTCATAGTTTTCAGAATAATTAAAACTTAAAACTGTACTATATATTTTATTTCTTTATACATCTATATCTATATAATCCAAATACCATTCATTCATAACACTCATCACGAAATTTCCAAAACTGCCGGACCAATAGGCTTGAAATTTGACAGACACCTTCCTCTCAGCCACTAGACGCGCACTAAGAAACGATTTTAAAATCGAACGACTCCTTCCCTGTTTTTCGGCGCTTTTTCGACCCCGTTTTACCCATTGAAATAACATTATACATTGTTGAAATGCATATTATGCAGGGTTTACTCCTCTATCTTAAGGCGACGCCTTGCCTCACTTGATAAAATATAATTTGAAAACAATTTATAGTTTACAATGAAATTTAAGAAGAAAACAGTGTGAATATCTGTATTTAAATATTATAACAGTAATCAGAACTTTAAAAAGTAAATCTTCCGGGCTGGTATGCCGTGGTCTATGTTGAATAAAAACGCAAGACGTTTCGACCTCGCTTGCAGAGGTCATCTTCAGTTACTGAAGATGCATACCAGCCCGGAAGATTTACTTTTTAATGTTGATCCCGGCCGTGAAAGCCTTCATTCCTTTAGTAATCAGAACGCCGAAATATATTAAAATAATTAATTACTTTCTTTAAGATTTTAATTTTCTTAAATTTATGGATCAAAAATTGAAAAGTTTCCATGAAAACAGAGGTAAAATTTCAGTGTTTCTCATAGCATGGTTTACTAGACTATAATCACTAGATTTTTTTATTATAACTAGAAATCTGTTTTTACTTTTTAAGTAGCTTTTAAAGAAGTTGGTTATTTTAAGAAGAAGGCAGGATTTTAATAGTTTTTTACAAGATAACTTTTTATCGAGGGATATTTGAAATTTATTTTAATTAAAAATTGAATATTTGAGGAATTTTGAAAGGGCAGCGGGAATACTTCATAAAAATTATGTTTAAGACTTTAAACACTAGATTTCAAATGACTGAGATGATTTCAATTAGATTGTTTTTATCACATAGATAGGATAAACGTTTAATAGGCAAAAAATCGGGATGGAATGAGTTATCACATTTGGAACTGGGATGAAAAAAAGGCAACGGGAATACAGGGATGAAAATTTTTGGGAACACCAGAATATGAAAATTATCGGGAACACCGCCGGGATATGAAAATTATCGGGAAAACTGGGATATGAAAATTATTGGGAACACCGGGCTAAGAAAAAGTACCGGGAACACAGGGTCATGGAAAAGTACCAGGAACACCGGAATATGAAAATTATCGGGAAAACCGGGATATGAGAATTATCGGGAAAACCGGGATATAAAAATTATCGGGAAAGCCGGGATATAAAAATGTACCGGAAACGCCAGGATATGAAAAAGTACCGGGGACACCGGGATATGAAAAGGTGCCGGGAAAACCGGGATATAAAAATTATCGGGAAAGCCGGGATATAAAAAGGTACAGGGAAAACCAGGAAGCAAAAATTATCGGGAAAACCGGGATATCAAAAGGTACCGGAAACGCCAGGATATGAAAAAGTACCGGGGACACCGGGATATGAAAAGGTGCCGGGAAAAAAGGGATATGAATATTACCAGGAACACGGGGATATGAAAAGAGTACAGGGGACACCGGGGTGATTGGTGATTCGAAAAATCGGACATAAACTTGGGAAAACTTTAAAAAAAAGGAATAAATACACTCCACCCGTGCAAGGCCGGGCAAATCAGCTAGTTATATATAATTTTATTTGTCATACATGATTAAATTTATTTTCAACTTGAAATTTGGTAGTAATGTTCGTTTTAAGAGTTAAAAAGCTTTTAATTTGTTTTTTAATTTTTTAAAAAATATTTATATTATTAATTTTTTTTCTTGAAAATGATGGTTATACAAATACAAATACAAATTAAGTCGACCAACTACAGGCGTAAGCCCAGCAAGGTTGGAATGATCCACATCAAATCAAGAAAAACAATTTAAGAAAAAAAATGGGTCGGATTTCATGTTTTTAAATTGTGTAGTTCTAGAGTTATTAGCTGTTGAAAATAACAGGAAAAACAACTTTACAAAATGTCTTTGAACGTTAAAAAATTACATCTAATGAAACAAGGGTGATAAAAGAATGAAACCTGAAACATTATGTCTAATTACTATATTAATTCCTCATAAAAAATCATGAACAATATTTGAGGGTTTAATCTTTGGTTTTTTAGTTGTTTTGTAAAAAAGTGATCCATTTTTTCAAACATTAAGTGCTATGCGGGAGCAGAAGATATAATCCAATCGAAAAAATATTTTACACCATCCTTATTAACCCCAATTGGCACCCTTTCCGCGCTATTAAAACAGAAAAAAATAAAGTGCTTTTGGCACACCTTAATGTAGAACAATATCTAACTTCACGTGGCAAAATGTTTTTATACAGTCCGTTTCGCGGCTTTTATTTGGAACCAACGTGCCCTTGGGTCACGGAAGTTAGGTCTATTCCCAGGTAAGTGACCCTGGAGAATCCATTGAGATGACTTACAGTGCCCCTAGCAGCGAAATAAAAAAGTTAAAAAATTAAAGGAGATAGAGCAAAATCCTAGGTGAGAGTATTGTTGCCAACGTTATGATGAACTCGCAGAAAAAAAATTCATTTAAATATCGTTAATATTCGTGGAGATAATAGAATGTGAAAATAACACTTTTTCAGGCCTGAAAAATGAAAGAGTTCGTAAATTTGCAAATGTTTCAGTGTTATTGTGTAGTTGTGTTTTTTTTGGTTAATAAAGACAAATTCAATTTTAAAAAGGAGCACTATTATAAGGAGCACTATAAGTCAATAGATTCTTCAAGGTCACTTACCTAGGAGTAGACCATACTTCCGTGACCCTAAGACACGTTGGTTCCAAATAAAAGCCGTGAAACGGACTTTTGAAGAACCCTGTATATTTTACGTGTATTTCAGTTATTTCATCTACCACTCAATAATTACAGTAATGAAATCCTTTTATCGATTCTAACACAAACCATAGAAAACGAATTTTCTTTAATCGCTTTTAATGATACCAGGATATATATAAACCCCATACAGCACATAATTACCCGAGAAGGACTTAAGCCAAAGCAAAAAATGCATACAGCGATATCATTTTCGCAGCAGTATTTTCGCTTTGGTCGAAAAAGATTATTTTCCCTTAACTTTAATGAGCGTGCAGTAAGTCGAACCACTGCTGGTTACCGAAGCCGAATCCATCAAGATCATATAAAGCAGCAGCTTATTAGAAAAGAAAACGCAATATTAATGATACGTATATGCGACTTTATGTTTGGTAGTATAAAAAAGTTCCCTTCAAAGGTTTATTTAAATTCACGTTTCTTTTGAGTTGTATCGAGAAGAATAGCAGCTTGTTAAACGCGTAATTTTATTTCGATGATTTGTACACAGCAGTTTTAACGATATTCAAATAGCGTCCTTAAAAGTCTCCTTGCTTTTATCCTTTTTTTGTTAACGAGACATTTGACCCAAGGAAACACGGTTATTTCTGGAGTTTCCTTTTGAAACTATGTATTAAGCTATTTAGTTTTCATTCGTTTGGATAGATTTGTGTGGCTGGTAATTGATGGAAATGCATTTGATCTCTTTTCCATAGGGACTTTTTATTTTGAATTTAAAGGTACGATTTATTTTCTCTATAGTTTATAGGTTAGATCCTTTTATGGAACATGTTTAGGCGTTATTGGATGTACTTGTATCCTTTAATACCGATTTGAATTTTATGGTCGTTACGATTTTGAAATATTTGCTTTTATTATTTAGTATATAATAGTAATAAAATCATTTCAGACATCCTAGTTATGGTAGTAAGATTTTTATTCAGATAATACTGACATTTTTAATTTAACATTAAAATGTCTTATCAAATTTTTGTAAGGAGGCTCTAATTTTATTAATTGTATACATTATAACAATAATCACTAGTAAAACAACACTGTAAAAAAATCATTCTTCAATAAACGGAAATTTTCAGGCAGCACAGCTGCCGGATTATTTTCATCATTTGAGAAGGTATCCGTATTTTCTTTTTCCGTCATTTGAGGGAATGTCCGTTTTGTATTTTTCTGTCAAAGGAGGGAAACCTTCCGTTATTTTAGAGAACGTTCGTTTAATATCTTTTCGTCATTGGAGTGGAACTTTCCGTTACAAGTTAATCACAACTATTTAGAACATATTTTTGCGATCTAATATACTAATATTATTGTGATTCAGTATATTCCTGATTATTATTTTGAAAAAAAAATGACAAACAATCCGTAAAATCCAAATAGACGATTATTTTAAATAATTTACACTACCGATCATCACAGTAATACAAGTCTAATCAAAAGTTACAAGTTATCACAACTATTTAGATCACATTTTTGCGATCTAATAAGACTAGTTAGGTATGCAATATTTTAAGACTTCAGCTACGTGGTGAAGAAAGCGATCGTACGATGTTTAAATATCTGTTTAAAAATAGTATATAACACAATATATTTAACTTACTTACCCATAATAAATTTGCTGAAGGTTCGTTTCGCCTGAAGAAGCTTGCACAAACTTCCATTACTTATTTACAACTATATTTGAGTCTCACCAAAACTAGTGGAGAAATAGTACAATACGCATGCGTAAGGAGAGGAAAATTAAAAAACGGAAACTTCACGATGAAAATTCCGTTTTGTAGTTTACGGAATTAATCCATGAAAAATTCACGGAAAATAATACGTTTAAAGACGTTCTTTTTTTACAGTGAAGAGTAAACATTGAAATAAGTAAAATTATTCAGTAATTATTATAATTAAAATCAGAGTAAATTGGTTTACTCCCCGTTACAAAAAAATACCGTCATCCCCCTACCGCAATCTCGGAATTTCTTTTATTTTTGAGTGCTTCGAAGTCTCACTTCGCAAAATGAATGTTTACGAAACCTTTTCGAACAAATATATAATTTATATAATATTTAGTTCTAGAATTATATTTAATGTCAAAGTCTAACGTTACTTTTTTCTGTTCTTATCATGTCCTTTCGCAGCCACACACTGAGCGACTAAAGTTGTTTGGGAATTTGGTGATTCTCTTGAAAAGGGGGTAAGAGAAGGGAAGTTAGGGGCAGTGGGCTCTTGACTCCCTTGATAATAGTGCCACTCGGGGGGAGTTGGTTTCGAGGAGACAGTGTACGGTCACTCTACTTCGAGTGTATCAACTCATCACTACTTTCTCGGATTCAGACAAAGGAGGAAAAACAAATAACCGCCTCCCAACAAAAGTGGAACCCGATAGGAAAGTGAAGTCACTTGGGGGGTCTGTCAATTAAAACGAGCTCCCGGGGTCCCGCTTTTGTCGGAGGTTCCGAGAAACTGAGGAGTAGGGTGTATCGCAAAAAACTTTTTTTCGATTTTGATGACGTAATAGTGCGGAAAAGTTGTCTAAGGTGCCAGAGAGTACCTGTGAATTTTTTCAGAATTTTTGGATAATTTCTTAAGGTGCCACATTGGCCCTGAAGTTCCCCATGTTAATCCAATGGGGCGCGCCGCCAAAAAGGCCGAAAATCGGTTTTTCGCCCCTCATTTCTACCCTAATCACACGACGAATGTCTCGTCTCGAGTTATGGACTCTATATGATGTATGCTACCCGAAAAAACTTGAATAATAACTTAAATCTCTATTTTATGTTGATTGTGGGCTCTGATTTGAACGAGGAAATACGCGATTTTCGACGAAATTTGAGCATAGAAAAAAACGTAATATAGATATTTAGGCTATTATTTAAGTTTTGTCGGATAGCCTAGATCATATAGAGTCCATAACTCGAGACGAGACATTCGTCGTGTGATTAGGGTAGAAATGAGGGGCGAAAAACCGATTTTCGGCCTTTTTGGCGGCGCGCCCCATTGGATTAACATGGGGAACTTCAGGGCCAATGTGGCACCTTAAGAAATTATCCAAAAATTCTGAAAAAATTCACAGGTACTCTCTGGCACCTTAGACAACTTTTCCGCACTATTACGTCATCAAAATCGTAAAAAAGTTTTTTTTCGATACACCCTACTGAGGAGCCCTCACGTTCTGCCCCCTCGCTTGTGGTTTTCATATTATCCCATGGGCCGATAAGTCACTGATGCGTCCGAACTGTTACGGAAGACGAGCCTGTATGACCCTTAGGGTTTATCGAAAAAAAAAAATTATGATGCGTTTGTGCGGAAAAGTTGTCTAAGGTGGCAGAGAGTACCTGTGATTTTTTCAGAATTTTCTTATAATATCTTGAAGGGCACATTGGCCCTGAAGGTTCCCCATGTTATCCTATGGACCGGGCAAGCCAAAAAGGCCCAAAATTGGTTTTTCGCCCCTCATTACTACCACACGCCAAATTTCTTCACTTGAGTTATGAACCCTATATGATGTATGCTACCCAAAAAAACTTGAATAACAGCCTTAGGGCCGGATGCAACTCCGTTTCGTTACGTTCTAAGGAACCGTATTTCACCGTCATCCACCGTACAACGGTAACGTCAGGTCAGGAACAGGCGTCGGCCGTTTCATCCGCCGCCGTTTTCCTCTGATTGCTTGAAATGCCCAATGACGTAGCTCCATTTATTTATTCTAACCAATCAGCGGCAAGCTGGGCAAATGACTAAAGAAAACGATAGTTGAGTTGTTTGGAAGTAGGATTCGACCAGCTTCAACCGTCAACCAAATCGTCGTAAAACGGAGTTGCATATGACCCTTAATCTCTATATTACATTTTTGTTGGCTCAAATTTCGTCGAAAATCGCGTCTTTTCTAGCTTAAATTAGAGCACACAATCCACATAATATAATATTAAGGCTGTTATTCAAGTTTTTTCGGGTAGTATACATCATATAGAGTCCATAACTCGATTAAAGACATTTGTCGTGTGATTAGAGTAGGAATGAGGGACGAAAAAACAATTTCCGACCTCTGTGGCTTGCGCGATCCATAGGATAACATGGGGAACTTTCAGGGCCTATGTGGCACTTCAAAATATCATCCGAAAGTTCTGAAAAAATCACAGGTACTCTCTGCCAACTTAGACAACTTTTCCGCACTAACGCATCATCAAAGTAAAAAAAAATTTGCGATACACCCTAATGACCGTACCCATGGGGGTGACACCCGTGTTTTTATCTGACACGGCCTCTCTGCTACAGGAGAAGTCATGTGCCCCTGAACTCCCCTTCTCTCTCTTGCAAGGATCACTAGTAAATTAATCAAAATCTCCAAGCTGAAATTTTCGTTTAAACTTCATTGTTTTTCTTAATGAATTTTGAAGTGGTGAGTAAAAGGTCTTGCTACGATAAATCAAAATATTCTGAAAATTATTAGAGGAAATTGTCCCTATAACCCCCCTGAAATCCGCCCATGTCTTCAGTAATAGTTCTTATATCATATGGGACCCTCTAGAACAGTGGTTCCCAACAGGTGGTCCGCGGACCACTGGTGGTCCGTGAGAAGATATTTAAACATATCCAAAAATGTGTTGAAATTTTAAAAAAATTTTCCTTATCAATCACCAATCCGATGAAGTAGTAAAAAACGATAGATGAAAACCCTTTCCAGGGTTAATAGATCAACGAGCGGACATTTCCACTCACATGAACAATTATTGTCATTTGTAAAGTATTTTTAATGAGAGGAAACTCCAGCTCTCAAGCGTCGCCTCCAACCGTGGACCGGTTTCGCCCTTGTTAGGGCTCATCAGCACGGTATAGGAAGGTAACGCAAGAGAGAGGAGGGAGAGCTTTTAGTCTAGCCGACAATAACGGAAAAAGTGATGACTATTGATTAGTCCTCCACTATCTGCCGGAATTAACAGCGCATTCCCTAGAACAGATTTATTCCTGAAAGGACAGGTATGAAAAGGGAGTGCTTCACCACTACCTCTGGTTAGAGGAATATGTGAGGAAACTCCAGCTCTCAAGGGTCTCCTCCAACTGTGGACTGGTTTCGTCTTTGTTAGGGCTCATCAGCACGGTATAGGAGGGTGATTCTCTAGAAATGCGAAAAATTGAGAGCAAAAATTTTGGAAAATTAAAATTCTTCCAAAACTTCTGATTTTTTTAAAAATGTTAGATGAGAAGCTTCTAGTTGATATCCAATGAGCAGCAGTGAAGTTTAAAAACATTTAGATAGAAAAAAAAATATTTAAAAAAATCAAATTTTTCATATTAGGATAATGAGGTTAGGTACAATGAAACATCTTATTTCGAAGGCAAAATAAAGTTATTTTTTCATCACATTCATCTTGGATGTCACTTTTGTACCTTATTAAAGGTTTTATTAGACTAGAAAGTGTTATCTGGTAAAGAGTCCGTTAGTACCACATAACTTGAGAATACATTAAAGTTGCCGAACGAGTTAAAAATATAGATAATTATTTACCATCAAAGAATAAATGAATATTACCAAGAAAATTCTCAAGTTATGAGGTAAGAATAATCATAAAGACACATTTTAGAATACTATTACAGGGTAAATAAATTTTCTTACTTGAATTTTGACTTTATAAACAAGGGGTCTGGTTCAAAATCCCGACAATCAATTGCCCGACAGGTACGTTTGCCCGACATCATCATCATCATATTCAATGCAATACAACGAAGGAAGGAGGGAGAATTGTCGGGCAAACGTACCTGTCGGGCAGTTGATTGTCGGGATTTTGAACGGATCCAATAAACAAGAACTAATTAGTAAATAAACACATCATTGCGTTGCCAGTTTCGGAGTTCTAATAAAGAAATTGTTTGAGTTTTTAAATGGAAAATTCGTAATTCCTGATTATTTCGCCAATTCTTTAGTTTTTCATATTTCGACCTGAAAATTTCACAATCACCATAAAATAATGATACCTTGAACATATCCAAATTTCAATAATATGCTCCTTTTCGTTTAAGAGATATGGAGGACAGGATAATGACGCGCCAGGAAAATGATGATTTTTAGCATTCCGCCATTTCTTTATTTTTTAAGATTTAGACCTGAAAATTTCACAATAACCATAAAATCATGATACCTCTAACATATCCAAATTTCTATAAAATGCTTCTTTCCGTTTAGGAGATATGGAGGACAGGATAATGACGGGACAGGATAATGACGTTTTTATAAGTAATTCCTTCGCCATTTTTTTATTTTTTGATATTTAGGGCTACAAATTTCACATTCACCACAGAGAAAAATTCTAACAGAGGGTCCAACACGATATATTCAAAAGTTGTATGGGTTTGAGGGCGCCACGAGGAACTATAAATGATTGACAGAGAGATCAAACCTGTGATTGGCTGTCACGCAATCTTCTATTTCGAAGGAGAAGGAAAAAGTTTTTCTCAACCAATCAGGCTTTTCCGTCCCGCCTCTCGTGACGTTATGCGATCGCAGCGCCACCCAACCCATCCAACGTTTCGATTTCCATTAGCGCCTATGGCGACGGACTCTCTGTTCTAGTACTCTGTGACATTCACCATAAAATCATAATACCTCTAACATATCCAAATTTCAATTTTTTACTCTGTTTGGTTTAGGAGATATAGAGGACAGGATAATGACGTTTTAAAAGCATACGCTCTGTTATGAACAGTTCAAAGTAAAAATTTCCTAAGTAAAATAATTTATAATCGCTCTGAAAGAGAATACCCACTTATTCTGTTTATAAATGATTATTAAAAAGAAGAATTGCTTCATTCTGTCAATTTTATGTGCCTCATAATTAACTAAAATGTTCATGTCAGGCAAATAACGCTATTGCCTGGGACAACCATGTTTCAATTCGAAAATGTTATTTAAAAATTCAAAAAAAAATTCTTCCACAAATACATATACTATAAGATATTATTAATAATATTAGGTAAAAAAATCGGGAAAAAATATGCTTTTAGTACACTAAAATTCCTTTTGTTTGAGCATATGTCAGTAGTGGGACAAGCCAAAATGATGAAATTTTGAACTTTCAAGTTTTTTAATTCCTTAATTTTTGCTCTCAAAAATTATTATGCATATGTTCCATACTTATCATAAGGCTATTTATCAGAATGTTGTAAAGAAAAATTAATTTTAGGACAATACATGGATTTTTGACCCCTGGACCGCAATTTTTCACATTTATAGAGAATCACCCAGGAAGGTAACGCAAGAGAGAGGAGGGAGAGCTTTTAGTCTAGCCGACTATAACGGAAAAAGTGGTGACTATTGATTAGTCCTCCACTATCTGCCGGAATTAACAGCGCATTCCCTAGAACAGATTTATTCCTGAAAGGACAGGTATGAAAAGGGAGTGCTTCACCACTACCTCTGGTTAGAGGAATATGTGAGGAAACTCCAGCTCTCAAGCGTCGCCTCCAACTGTGGACTGGTTTCGTCTTTGTTAGGGCTCATCAGCACGGTATAGGAAGGTAACGCAAGAGAGAGGAGGGAGAGCTTTTAGTCTAGCCGACTATAACGGAAAAAGTGGTGACTATTGATTAGTCCTCCACTATCTGCCGGAATTCTTTTATCCACGGAAAAAGTGGTGACTATTGATTAGTCCTCCACTATCTGCCGGAAGCCTTTTCATACCTGTCCTTTCGGGAATTAAATCTGTTCTAGGGAATGCGCAGTTTATTCCGGCAGATAGTGGAGGACTAATCAATAGTCACCACTTTTCTGTTATAGTCGGCTAGACTAAAAGCTCTCCCTCCTCTCTCTTGCGTTACCTTCCTATACCGTGCTGATGAGCCCTAACAAGGGCGAAACCGGTCCACGGTTGGAGGCGACGCTTGAGAGCAGGAGTTTCCTCACATATTCCTCTAACCAGAGGTAGTGGTGAAGCACTCCCTTTTCATATTTTTAATGTCTTTTATTAAATGTATATTTTTAATAATTGGATATTAAATTATTGTCATGATAATTTTTCTTAGTTTAACAGATTATTTGCTTCGTTAGATTAATAGATTATTTGTTTAGTCTATTAAAGTTTAATAGACTGTTTCCTGTAATATTCAGAAAAATAAACTTGACACCCTCTGTGAGGAATGAGTGCATTGAAAAAAAGGTTAAATTTTTAAAGATAAAGTTGGGAATAGGGATGGTCCGCAGGAGGTTCAAATTTAAGTGAAGCGGTCCGCGAACATATTTGAGTTGGGAACCACTGCTCTAGAACCACTTATATCATAATAATGGGTCTCACTTACTAAATAAAGAGGGGTCCCACTTGCCTCACACTGAGGGGTCCCACTTGCCCCAACCATGCTAAAACTATGGGGTAAGTGGGACCCCCTGTTAAACACTTCAAAATTAAAAATTTTGAAAAATTTCAAATTGCCGTATGTATTTTAGGTCAATCTCTGCAAAACGGTTCAATAAACATTAAAATGTAATGAAAACTTACCTGGATATACTTCTTTGAAAAATGCGTCTTGAACTCTCCGAAAAATCCATTCTGGGAATATATTTTAAATTAGTTCTTTAATCTTAAAAATAAATTAAACAAATCTCAAATATATGCAAAACTCATCGGTGTGACAAGCTGTAACATAAGCAATGCGAGTAAGTGTGAAATTTCCCGTACATATTATAGTTTTAGGGGGGTGACCCACTTATCCCAAATAACCCTAATATCATTGTTTAGTTTGTTGTTTTTTTGGCAATAACTTTTGTTCGTAGCTCACCCGGAGCACACGGAGAAAATTCCTGGAAAATCCTTACCACTTTTACTTAATTCATTTTTAAAGGAAGTCATCAGAATGATATCTGATATTAACGATATGCATATTTACTGTTTATTATGTGTTTAACAGTGTATTGAATAGGAACAATACTTTCGACCTGTTTCGTAACACCTTTCATTAACTTGTGTTTGAGATCTCCCAGAGGACGTCACGGAGAAAATTCCTGGGCAAGCCGAACCACTGTTACCAATTTGTAACTTTGCCGGTCCCAAACCAGGAGGAGAAAAGAGGAGGGTGCCTGAAATTGCTAAGACAACAAAGTAAAGCACAATTAAATCTCTCTATATTAAAAAAAAAGTTACTGTCACCGCTGCCGCTGTTTCAGAAAATTTAATTTTTCAACTCTTTGAACTCTCATATCGCAAAAACTAATTGATAGAAATTTATGAAATTTGAAATGTTTGTAGAGGAATATTTGGGGCACATTCTCGAACAAAAAACTAACTGATGTGATAATTAGTACTGGGGTATTTTTAAGGTCAAAATTGAAGTTTTTCTTTTTTAGCCGCGTAATCCAGTTCAGCAAAATCTATTAGTAGCAGAACTATGTTTTTTTGCAGCCTAATACTCTGAAGTATGAAGATGTGCACTACGTCACCCTTTTTTCGAATTTCGAATTAGGTTTAGAGTAATTAATTTTTTAATTTTCGAAATTTTTGACACTTTTTCGTTTTTTTCTATCTAAAATGAAAACTAATCATGGTATAAATATGATTTTTTAAACACTTATATTCTTATTTTTTAGAAAGAGATTGGCGTTTGATTCTTTAAAAATTTCTAATTAGTTTTGGAATTATCAAGCATCAAAGTTCCATTTTTTTTCATAGTTTTAGTAGGTCTTTATCAGACGTGTTTAATGTTTTTAAATTTATATTTGCCTGTTCACTAGATTGTCACGAGCACGGGTATTTAAATTTAAAAGTTTTGAGGTGCACATTTTTGCTCTAAGTTTGCTAGCGATATAGTATAGACTTGGTTAATAATCTTTTAAAGATACTTCGATAATTTTTGAACTACTAGAGAAATAAATAATTTAGCTCTTTTGAGTGTTATTTGCGCCGATGAAAGGAAGAGGATTTTCGGGAAGTTTGTTTTACTCTGCTAAAGATCGATTGCAGATCGCGAAGCTATCTGTAAAGAGCTGCATAGCAGTTACGGGGGTTGGTGAGCGTAAGCGAGCAGGGGGCGGTAGCCCCCTATCCATTAAATTATTGATAATTTAAAAAGGAATATTTCAGTTAGAGTTTTATTTTGATAGTTTCGTGGTAATGATCCGAAATTAAATTATTGAAAAGTTTGAGAGATAAAAAGTTTCGATATTAAATGATCATTAACTATACTCTGTTCATTTAGAATTAGCGCCTGAGATGTAATGTATTAGAAGCAGTTATTATTCTAATTATCTTCGAGAAAATTTTCTTCTGCAATGACAAGGCAGCCTAAGCCGAAGTAGTCAAAATACTGTAAAAACAATCGGTCACTGAAGTTGTCTGAGCGTTATATTAAGCTGAGCGTTATTAAGGATGAGCGTTATTAAGCATTATTGAGCGTTTTTGATCCTGTTTCAGGCGCCTATTCTAAATGAACAGACTATAAGCAGACAAGTTCCAAGTTGTACTGGTTAGTTGAGATGAAACAAGCGAGCTCTGCTCGTTAAGATCGCGAAGCGATCTTCAAAGAACTGCGAAGCAGTTCCGGGGGTTGGTGAGCGATAGCAAGAGCCCCTAGTTTACAAAAAAAATGTTTTAAAATGCTATTCACTCTTTATTCTTTTCTAGTTTATAAAACTAAGAACTTCAATTATATAGAATATGTATTTAAATCTTTAATAGAAAATTAATACTTTTAGGATTTTCACCCCTTAAACCACATTTTCACCCCACTGTTTCTGAACATCTTGTTCGTTTTGACGAGTCTTCACTGTAAAAAAATATGGCACGTTTAACATTTAAGTGGTGGAACAAAATTTTCACCATATCATTGAGATATGTTATACCGTGATACGGGGGATCTCTCATCTAGAACTCAGAGATAGGTCCTACTGTGACTTTGGTGGCAATTTCTTTCCACCATTTTATTGTGTAACGTGCTGTATTTTTTAGTGCTATCATCCCTCAAAATTTGTTACACCATTTCAAAAACAGCATGTATAAAATTAAAAGTTGGGAGTTTTTAGAGCATGAATCTGTAACCTTCAATAGAATACAGTAAAATCCCGTCATAAATAACATCACGGGACCGTAAAATTTTTTCATTGTAACGCTGTTTCGATAGTTCAAATAAAAACGGTTGGGGACTTTCTGGATTTTTTTTGTAATAACGTGAGTTTTCGTTGTATCGGTATTCGTTGTAACGGGATTTCACTGTATATTCTCAGTAGCCATCTTGAAAACAAAAGAATCCGCTCTAATCACACATTTTCCAATAAAACTTATTTTAATTCCATAAAAATAAACTGTTATTACCTAAATTCATATCCCAAACGTTACTCACTAAATCTAAAATCCCCAACATGAATCATAACGCAACTTTTCAACTAACTTCTCATGTAAAGAGCAGAAATACATTAACCAGAAAAAACCTCTCGAGCGTAAAAAAAAATATTTTTTGTTCTTTCGGGCAATATACCTTCATCAGAAGAAGTCTGGAAAATCTAGAAACGAAAGCACACTTGCTTATTCGAATCTCATTTCACGCAAAAGAAAAAAAATAACCAGCAGTGAAAAACGATTCAAATTATCAAGAAATACATACACAAAAAAATCCCGCACTCGGGAAAAAACTCCATCGCAGTGAGCACTTTGAATCTATTTTCGGTTTCTTTGATATGCGTTTAACTAATTTTTTTCCCTCAACTATATTCCTAACGGAGGCCAGATAAGTTAGCTGCAGCGATTATAAAGAGAACGCAGAAGATGGAGAGAGAAAAAGAGCCCTCCTCCCCCAGTGGAATAAATGCGCATCTCTTTCCTTCCCCCCCCCCAAAGAAAAAGTCGCTCATTTTATTAAAAACAAACCTTTGCGAGGCGGAGTTTTTAATAAATATCTCTGACATATCCGGTAGAGCGTGAAGAATTGAAAGAAGAAGCAAAATGTCGAAAGGTTTAGTGGAAGAAGATGAAAGATGGGTAATTTAAAAAATAAAGCGGTAAGAGAGGATGAAAAAATCCTCTAATGAATGGTTACAGTATACTTAGTTTTAGAGAGCCAATTTGAACAAGTGTTGTTAAGTGGTTATGGTTTTTTTTTCATCTCGATGAAGAAGTATGCTGGTGCTGCGGATTCAGCCCTTGATACGGATATGTTGGAAAGGAATTTATTGAAAAAGTAGCGGCTTGAAAGTCGAGCCTTGAGTTAAATTCCCTAGGGACGCTTCAGTGTACGATTTGGAGTAAAATATAAGCGATAGTTTGAAATTTAAGTTATTTAAAGGTGGTTTTGCAAATTTATCTATAGAGATTCTAAATGCCTATGCTTTTGGGTCATTCCATGTGAAATCAACACGGACTCCACCTGACCCTCTGAGATTTTAATGAAACTTTCAGGAATTGTTCCCTTCTATGCTATAAATGATAAGGTGCTTTTATTATTCAACTTTATCAGTTATTTTTTTTATTAAAATTTTTTGAAAAAACGAAGAAAATGCAATTTTTCGCACTTTAATGTATTATAACTCCAGATATATATCTATCACCCCTCGTTTTAAAGATAATTTTGCAAGCTTTAATTTTATATAAAGTTTGACTATGACCATAGAAAAATTTACTTTCATAATTTTTTAAATAAAAAAGCTTTTAAAAAACAATGTTGGTATCCTTCAATTTCTTTGAAAATTATGTATTTAGCAACGATATAAATTATGACTATGTCCATGGAAAAGATTTACTTTCATGATTTTTTAAATAAAAAAGCTTTTAAAATCAATGTTGGTATCCTTCAATTTTTTTGAAAATTATACATATATTTAGCAACGTTATAAATTATGATATCTGAAATTCACAGAGTGGGACCGCCATGGGATCAGGAGTTATAGATAAGAGTTGTTTTGAAGTATTATTTCGGAGGTTAGAGTGACCAAACCTGGCGCAGAACCCAGTATTTGGCCACTTTAACTTAAAAAGTGGTACGTAAAAGTGATTAACATCTCTTCATTAATACTAGGATGATATATTATAAATTAACCAGTCCTTTTTTGCATCCGTTTATAATCGAAACTCTCTGTATCGTGACGCCAAAGATGACGACTTCACGAAACTTGATACGCAAGGAGGCCTCATACAGCACTACGAAGGACCTCGCTTCTAATCAGTACTCTAACCACGGCACCACTACTAGGACAAAATCGTTCGTCGAACAGTCGTTAACTTAAAAAGTGGTACGTAAAAGTGATTAACATCTCTTCATTAATACTAGGATGATATATTATAAATTAACCAGTCCTTTTTTTGCATTCGTTTATAATCGAAACTCTCTGTATCGTGACGCCAAAGATGACGACTTCGCGAAACTTGATACGCAAGGAGGCCTCATACAGCACTACGAAGGACCTCGCTTCTAATCAGTACTCTAACCACGGCACCACTACTAGGACAAAATCGTTCGTCGAACAGTCCTCTCGAACTACACTGTCCCACTCTCTCAATCGATGGATCTCCGCCCATCGTATTAAACGAAGGCTCGTGAAGCCGCATCGCTCCGATGATGCCCCATATCAATGCAGAGTGGCTCCTCGTTGTCCGAGTGGCCAGTAGTCCTCGTGTCTGTTCGTTAAACCACTGCTAACGACTCTGTCCGATTGACACCCGCTAATGAAATGCGACGGCTGCGGAATGACCATCAGTCCATCTTTGTGAAGATGATGCTCTCTGGGCTGTTTGAATTGACGTCGTCGGAGTTGTACTGTGTTTTGCGCGGATGCAATGTTGAAAACTATCCGTTGTTTGGCATTATCGCTTAGGGGGCATTGTAGTAGAGTCTGGTTAAACTTCTGAGTTCTTGTATAATTGTAATGTGACGGCATGTGAGACGATGTGGTATGATGATTAGAGTTGGATGGAATAATGGGTTATAGGGTGGAGTAAGGATGTTGATGTTGTAAAAAATTAACAAAGAGTACTGCTAAAAACTTTGTAAGCGAATACGTACACCTTTTGTAATTTAAACTTTTGATGATATAAATTTAACATAGTGAAATGTACACACTTAACGAAATTAATATCATCGAAAGCTGCGCGGCAAAGTTGTCTCGTTTTGGAAGAAATCTCAAGCAATAATAAAAACAAAGTTCTGTTGCCAGATATCAAAACATAGTAAGTAAAAAAAAGTGAGGCTCGGGGGTAGAGTCTGAACAAACTTTATTGAGTAATTTATGTCTTAGTTATATAAAGTTACAATAAAGGAATGCTCTTTTGGGTCTATTTATTGAGTTATCTAAGGGAAACCGTCAATCAAAGATCATATTTTAGACGGTCAGTACTAAATTTATAATTAGACCATCTATGTTAATGAATTTTTCAATTAATGCAAAATCCATTTATAGATAGTTTTTCCCTCTCTCATCAGTTGCCCATGAGGAAACAATACAGTCTGGAATGAATTATTTACATATACGGTCATGGTGTATCTTAAATATTTTACCTTTAAAATATAATGATTCTTGGTAAACTTAAGCAGAAATAAATGTTTCTTAACTGAAATATCTATAGCAGACGAAATAAAATCTCCGATAAACGGATTATGTCTCATATGCGTGAAGTAATCACAATAAAATGCCCATAATAAAGAGATTCTACAGATAAAAGTATTCGATTATTCTCTTCCAAAACTAGTTTTCTAATTTCACTTCAACTCCTGTTGAAATTATCGAAAATTGCTCAACAGACAATCTGACAAACACTTTAAATCATTTAATTTGAAACTGATTACACTGCATATAAAAGATTAAAATGTGACAATTCTAAGCTAGAGAAACAATAACTCGAAACAATGCAGGTGAGAATAAATCCCTCCCAGCCCCATCATCCTCCACGTAAACCCGAGTTTATTCCCACATAACCAGGCTGCATTCACTCGGGCGCAAAAACATCCACTCCAGTGGACCCGGCATAAAAATAAAGAGCCGTAAAAGTATGAGTTGCACTCAATAAACGAGTGCGCTTCTGCTTCATTCATATCTGCAGTTTAAAGGACAATCCCTGCCTTTTCAATTTTACCTGAGCCGGAAAAATTATTAGGCTCCGGCAGAAGCTGACGTTGCTATTTGGTACTAGTGTATCCCTGCTTTACGATCGCGATGGGGAAACGATAAAACCGTCACGTCCTCCTATTCCAGGGCATTCTAGGCCCGCTTTTACAACTTTTTATTTCACCTTTTTTCTTCCCAAGGCAGAGGCTACAGCCCCGAGTCATTACGCTGGCCCTTCTCCGTTCAATTTGTCTTCTCAATCGTCAAACATTTATGTGGCTATTGAGATTTATAAGTTCTTATCATGAGTCATCAAAATTTCCTCCCGTCTTATCTCTTTCCGTCCTCACTTATCCGCAGATTACGTGGAATTTGAATAAGGTGCGGGAGAATAAGGTGTGGGGTTTTTTTACTGGTTGCCGTGGCAACCGGGGGTAATTGTCTAATGAATTAAGTGCGTATTTGGAGATAAAGGAGATTTCGAGTGTTCGCGGATGTTATTGCAGATCGGAATGAATCTGGTCTTTATTTCATGAAGGGATAATTCTTTATTTAAAATTCCCAAAAATTAATTCCGAATGGAGGTGTTTCAAAATTGAATCACTTATTTCTGAAACATGTCAAACGCCACTTTTTTCAAAAATGAGTTATTGCTGTCATGGGATTCAGTAGGGGTAAACGCGCATTTTAGTGTAGGAATATTAAAAACAACGTCCTTTTACAATAATTTTTTCCAACTTATAAAACTTCAGCTTCAGTGCAGAAACAAGTGAAGCGACGTCGCTTGTCTGATTTCTGCGCTAAACTGCGGGGAATTTCGTTCATACCGTCTCATCTGCAGCTTGTTTAGAAAAGTCTTTAGAGTCTAGGTCGATCAAGTCATAGTAAAAACAATATTTTAAAAGTTTTTATACGAATCTCAAGACTAAAGACGTTTTGGTAGCTATATATATATAAAATTCCCATGATTGCAGCCATTTATTACATCTATGTGATTGAGATTGTGGATCTATGAATCACTTTATTAAAATGGGATACCCAAATCTATACCCCAGATCATAGCATTGAACTAATTTTGTAGGCTTTTAAAGCAAAATATTTTTCAAAATCAAAAAAGTTTTGCCGCCACTTTGTAATAAATAGTGTTCCTAACCAAGTTAATAGTTTCTTTTTAAAAAAAACTATTACTGGTGAGTATCATTATATGTTCCATAAAACTTTTCATTTAAGATTAAAATGCAAAATTAGTAAACTACGTTTTCAAATAAAATATTTTCATTCCATTATAAAACGTTTGCCTTACTTTCCATCTTATTTTTTCATCTAGACGCAAGTAGTCTTCTGAAACGTGAGAAACCACCATGCAAAAGTTTCTTGGAAAATGAAGATTTTGAGAAAAGTTGGGAAGTTGATCAATCTTCGAGGCATTACTCAAGATGGTCGCCAGTCAATAAGGCACTTAAAATAAATATTGTCTTGCTTTAGTGATTTCAGTCCATGTCTCCTCAACTTAGGATTGATCTTTGTATCTGTCCCGCTATCCTCTTTTTTCGTTAAAGTCCCACCAAAATCTGAACTCTTTTCTGAAATGTATCTTGATTGCGACGACGTTGTTGAAATAGTTGTCTTGTGAATGTTCTGAAACACATCAAACATTTAAAAATGGTTGGGTCATGTAATATCAATTAGATAAATTACGTTTTAACCTGAAAGTTTCAAAGCACAGAGTATTAAAATTTGTAGTCCAATTTCTTTTTTAAAAAGGTGATATTGCTTTGCTGATTCTGATTACAATCATGCTCAAAAATAAATTTTCGAGACTTTTAAAAGTTCACCTCTAGCTGTAAAGATTACTTTGTAAATACATGGTGTATCGTGCTTTAAATAAAGACTTTAAAATAGAAATATATGTAATTTTGATTTATATTTGCTTTAAAAATGAATGTGTTCGTTTATTTTAAATTATTTTACGGAATAAAAAAAGCAAAGGGCTTTAGAAGTATATAGGTATTACCGTGTTTATTCAGTGTCTTTCGAACCCATCACAGATAATATTTGAGTTTCAATGCAATTTAGCACAAATTCCCAAAACCAGATAATTTCAGTGTATTGAATTCTATTTAAAGACATCAAACACATTATGGTTAACACATTACGAAACCTATTAAAAGCATTTAAATTCTATGTAAAAGCATTCAAAAGTCTCTACCGTTTAAAGGGTAACCAAATAACAGCTTTCTCAGTCATTTACTATTCGTGAATAAAAAGTTTGTGGTAGTGTATCTTTCAAAATGTACTTTTGTAGGAATTGTTAGAATATGTAGTTTTTTAACTTAATTCATAGTTTCAGGAAAATTATACAGATATTGAAAGCTGTTTATTGTTAGATTTTTCTATTTATTTATTTAAATATTTTATTAAATATACAATGGGCAATTCCAGTATTTTTTTTCTCGATAGAGGTACCCAAGAAAGGAATATACGCAAAAATATTATTTAATTACCATGATTACTTATTTTTCAAATTAATTTCGAAGATTGCCTGTAAAAAAAGAGCGCAAAGTATAAACTTTCATCACATTCTAGGAGAATTCCAGTTACATTATGTTGTCTAAAAAACTTTTTTATTCTAAAACATCTCCTTACCAGGTTTTTTCGCATTCCTTTTGGCCCCATTATATAACTTTTCATCCCCCTAACGCTTTCCTGAAAATCCCTAAGAATTTGAAGAAAAAAATGGTGCTGGAATTTCTATGACAGGAGTTAATTTTAGTTATCAAAGGTCAATAATTTGCCTAATATCCCTTAATAATCGACTCTTCCCATTATTAAAACTGATGCCTATTAAATTTCAAACCAATACCTTAACTTAACCTTTTACAGGCCAATGTTCCCAATTGGGAACATCGTGTTTGAAAATTCATAAAAAAATAACTACTATCAGTATACTGTTGAAAATTTTACCATGTAAAGTTGAAAGATGACTTGATTTTTTAAAATTCAAACGAAGTTGCTATCTTTATGAGAAAAAAATACAAAAAATCTTAGATTAGGCCATTTTTACGCTTTTTGATAGAGGTACACAAAATAATTCATGAAAAATCGAAATATTGTCCCAAGTTTCCAAAATTTGGTAAGGTTATTGGAAAAGACTTACCTTAAATAGATATCTTCAGTATAATTAATAACTATTAAAAACACGCTTGTAGTAGGTTGCGAAACATGCATGTTCCCAATTGGGAACATTGGCCTGTCGCCGCTATACACGGGAAACCCGCGTTTGTAGTATGGCGTTGTATTATAGAAGTCAGTAGAACGGGAGTATTTCTTTTTCGTAAAGAATAAAAAGGTTATATAATTGCTTAAAGGGGAATCCCCTTTCAGAAAGTAAGTAGCTGGTTTGTTTTGGGTTTTGATTGTATATATTTTTTTCGTTTGAATCTACGATTTTGTTCAGAGAAATGATGAATGTGTGTAAACATTGAATAAGTCGGCTTCCAAAGTTAATAAATTATTGCAGAGAATTTATGTTAGTAAAAAAGAAAGGTTCGTATCTTCATACGTCTGGTATTGTATTATTTATTATCAATAAGAAATAAGTTTCGAAAATATGGGATCCAAAATGCGTTTTGTATAAGATAATAAGGATACAATGTTTCAGACTTTATTTAGTAATCACAGTGAAATTTTCTTATGTATTATAATACTTTCAAAAACCAATTATTTCATTCATTACTCAAATGTTTGATCATTATTTTTGTACAAATTATTATAATCCATTTTAAATCCTATTTATAAATGTACGATAATTTCAATATTTTTCTTGTGTGTAATAAAATAAAAACTTAGCTTTCGATGATAGGAAAATTAAAATTAATTAATCCCTCATTTATATTTTAGTTGTTTCAGATATCCAAAATTTAACATTGTATTTTTAAAGGCTAGTGTATAAAACTTACTTACATAAGATATAAAATTTTGGTATTTTGCTTATGTGTAACATGAAATTGCCATTAAATTGTTTTCAAATTTCTGAAATTTCCATAAAATTTCAGCTTAAACACAAAGATAAACTATAATTATGGTTGATTTTGTTAGTTATTCCCCAAAATTTGTGTTTTATTTCATTTGTTTATCACTTGAGTCTACGCTTGTTTCCCCGGTCGAAGTATAGTCGGAAGTGGCCAATGTTCCCAATTGGGAACATGGTGAAAATCACACTTAAATATTTTTTACCGCCTTCATATTGATAATTTCTCTTAATTGAACCATTAGAAGGTATTTAATGTAAAAAAAATAATTAAAATATACCTGGATCTTAATTCGGCCTGTAGAAGGTTAACTGAAAACTTTTCCATTTGAAGTCAATTACAGAAAAAAATGGAAAGACTCAACACTCCCCCCTTCCCCCACAACCTGTTTTGATCCGACGGAACAATCCGAAAACATTCTTTCCGGAATCAAACAACCTTCGAAATACCTCGTAAGATTAATGGCAGTAATTGTCCACAAACCTCCCAGACAGTTACTTGTGTCCGGCAGAACATCCCAACCACGAAGCAGAAGTATAACAAAACTACTGTATTTCAAAGACACAGAAACACTCTTTATTAACCGAATACGAAGTATAAATTCTTTATACATATCTGTGTACTACTTGTTCAGGATGATAAATCATGTCATGTCTATCTTTTAACCTTGAAAGTGTTTTTGAAATAAAAATATTTATCTTACTTTATTTTGTTATACAGAATGTTTCAACAAGTCTGCTCAATTTTTTTTTTAGCGTAAATTGGATATGACATCTTAATTTTGTTCAGATTTTCTCAAAAACCAGGTGATCTTAAGCGTATTTCTTGAATATTCCTGTTGGTAAAGCTAAGGTAAGAATTTTCTGATATCATACGTGTCTATTATCACAGTCTATAGTTAGCATTATTAATTATGTATTTGTAGTGTCTCAAGTGTGTAGTGTGTTAAGTTTTCTCAATAAAATTAAAATGTAAATAAAATTTTAATTAGTATGATTTTAATATATAAAACCATTTATTTCATGTGATCCAATGTCCAAGTCGGAGAAGAAATTGGTGCAAAGTATATGACCAAATATTGAGTTATGTGAAGATGCCCCTTCTGCAAAGGGAAGCTACCTTCGGAAAAACTGTTCAAAATTGTCGGTCAAATTTACTTTAACATAATGAAAAGCTATTTCTCGAAGAAAAATGTATTTTATTTGTGAGAAATTAGCGTTTCATATCACAAAAACAACTTCATTCGCTCACACCTAAACAGTTTATAGTGAAAAATTCCCTAGAGTTTAGCTGGTTCATCTTTTTACTTTTACTGACGTTTGCACAATCATAACATGGTTAAAAATCTTCCCAACATAAAAAATGTAGAATGTTATTTTACTAAGAAAAATGAAGTTTTTTTGCGTTTAACAAAACTCACAAATGCAGAAAAATAACTTCAACCACACAACATCTAATTACACTAGTCGACAGTGGTTTCTTAACAACAACCAAATTACTATTTTTGTTCTTAATTCATATAGTTATTCAAATATCTGCAAGTAAAAAAGTTCCTCCTCGTCCCATTTTTGTGTATCAAAAATTTTCGATTTTCAGCCTTTTTGTTAATTTTTGCATTTTAAGCGTCATTTTTGTTCAATAGCCCATTCAATTAATTTATTTCTAGTATCCCAGTATGTAGACATTCTTTTAAAATTGTGGCTATGTTTTTTTTCTGCAGTTCATTTTGAAAATTGACGAATTTTCACTGTAGATTTTGCACATTTATGCACAATTCGTTTTGTTAATTTTGGGTACGGTTTAAATTACAATTCAACGGTAATATTTAACAGAAAAAGTGAGAAAAGGTTTTTCCCCACTGATTTGGGTCCAAATACATGACTAAAAGGAAATTAGCAGAAGGAAATGCTAAATTAGCTAAAGGAAATGCAGAAGTTAGAAATATTTTTAAGTGCATCAGAGTGAACAGTAGTTCTATGCAAATTACTATCCCTATAGTTTGGGGAGGACATTCAAATTATCTGGGTTATTTTATATCAATGACAAATACAGAAAAAAACTTTCAAAAAGTATTTAAAAGGACTTTTTTCGCCATTAAGTGAAGGCAAACTCAAAGTCAGTATGAACCTCTGATTAAAAAAGAATTCCCGACCCTGCTTATGAAGGAAAATTTAATAAAACCACATTATCAGCTAGGAAATGGTTTTTAGGAGAGTGGTAAGATGATTTTTAGAGAATAGGACCGATAAAAATGTTTTAATCCCAATAGAAGGTACTCTTTTGTCTAACCAAGCCATAGAATGTTGAGCATCACTCAAAATTCATATTTTATATCAACGTTTGAACTTAATACCGGAAAATCTCACGGTAATCAATCGTAAACCAGGGTAAAGATTATCTTAGGACATTAATTCGATACATAGGTCACTGAGAAATAGGTATTTTAGGCAACAGCTCTTGGTTCATTGAAAGAGAAGATTTAACGCCATTTAACCCTCCGTCGGTCGCAATATTAAACTGACGTGTTAGGTCGCAATGTGCCAAAACGCACAATCGAAAGAATCGCAATTTTCTACCTTTTAATTTCAATGACAAGGTCTTAAAAACAATAAAAGATGTTCATAGTATTATTCAGTTATAAAATATTTGATATTTGTTGTAAATAATTAAGAACAAAAATTAAAAATAGCATAAAATTAAGCTTGCTTCAGCGGGATAAATAATTCAATATCTTAGTCAAAAATATACTTAATTATGTGAAACCTCAGGGATATTAATTCTAAATTATTGTTTTTGAACTCATGTCCACATAATAACCATTCACAAACAAAACTTTAACAGGTAATACTAGGCTGGGCAAATTGACCACTGACAGTCCCTATAGCTATTGTAAAATAACTCCAAAATACAATATTTTAGCTTTAAACTGTCAACTTACAGGTAGTAAACGTAGATTTGTATATTACACAACATTGTTTTTGTAGAGTTTATTGTATCAGGTACGATTTTGTAGGTGTATGTTCAACCGCAATAAACCAAAAATAATTATAAAAATAACATACATATTGAGGAAAATTTAATAATATCGATGCGTAACCACTCATAAAATTAATAAAAAAGCATCAGAGATTACAAAAAATAATATTACGTACCTTCAAGACCAGTTACACGATCGAGCGTCATGTGTCAAATAGTAAAATTATGATGAAAACCAAACTAAACAAAGCGTGCGAATTTAATGAACTGGTTGGCGCCACACATCCGGTAAAGATAGGAGACTAGCAAAAATTTCAGACTTCTACCCCCGATAATAACGGAAAGGCGAACGAAAATGTATGAGGTGTGCGAAAAAGATCAGTTGCGACCGACGGAGGGTTAAGAGAGAAAAAGTGATAAAATCGCATCGTATTTAATGAATGTTTAATGATTTTTAGTTTTATATTGTCTAGAACATGTATATAATCTTAATTATGATAGTATTTTATGCTAAAATAATGAGGTTAACTGTTAAAAATGAGTGTTTTCAACGCTTTTTTCCGTTTCTTACTGTACTGGTGCCATATTTGTAACAAAAAAACTGTACGTGCTGCAGCTTTTTCACAACTAGTTCTGAATTCTACTCCCTGAAATTAGTCGGAAATACCTAATCTCATTTTTGTTAGGGAAAAAAGTTTAATTTTGTCGACCAGTGTTATTTTAGTAAGAAAATTACCCCAACCTTGGCTACCGCTATATATAACTTTTTTCCTTTATCTACTGCCTTTTTATTTTAACTAATGTTTTCACATACACATAGTGTGCATAAAACTTCTTAAAACATAAATAAATTAAAAACTATTTAAGAAGACAAAAATAGACATACTTTTATGCGTTGAATATAAATGATAGTCATTTCAAAAAAATAACTTCAAAATCCCTTAAGGGGACTCAGTACCTCCAAATCGGTCAAAATATCTAGTTCAGGATTTTGCTCTCAAATCCATTTTTATACTCATAAATTGATTCAGCAAATTTTATAGTTATACGCGAATTCTAAGCATAACGAATATCCAATGTTTATTAAGCATAGTTACCACATATTTTTTTAATAAATATTTCTCAAAACTACTTTTTTAGCACTTAAAACCCTAAGGCTTTTTTTCTACTGAACCAAATGTTATGAAACTTGGTATTTATATTCAATAAGGTAATTTTATCAAATGAATATTCCAAAATTTAATGATTTTGGTCCAGCATTTTTTTATCATGCAAAATAGGGTAAAAAGCATAGAATTTTCACGTTTTTAAATGGGAATCACCGAAAAGTTTTTTTCTCAAAAACTATGATTATCCAAAATCCCCCACATTGAATTATACTACAGAACATATTTAACATAAAAATGAAAAAAGCTAGTAAGAAAAGGGGAAAATGAAGGAGGAGTAGCGTTTCGAAATTTAGTGAAATTTTTGTTGTTTTTTTAAATATTAAAAATAATAAAAAAATTTTAAACTTTTCTGTGTTTAATATTCCATTACATGATGGTTACAGATAATTTGGCACCAAAAACTAATAAAAAAACTCAAAAATAAAAAAAATTAACTTTTTTTGATACCGAGTCCCCTTAAGATGAGCTATATGTGGCTACATTTTGTTCATCCACTTCCTAATTATTTTTCACCAATGTTAGCACGTGCACAGTGTGGTAGTAGAACCCATTAGGTTAGTAGTACCCATTTGTTTAGTTTTTAATTTAAAATTTTAGATTAAATTTTTTAAAAAGTGGTAGCTTAAAATTGAATCTTCTGTTAAAAGAAGTAAATCCAAAAATTAACACCTGACTTTTTGTGCTTAAAACATCCCCAAACATCCATTTCGACCCCTTATCAGCAGATATAGCCCTTTTAATTTGCGAAATCGATGTCGTTTCATCGTAGTTTTTAATTTAATTTGGAATTAAAGTTAATTTGTATTTATTTTCCTATTATTTATACTGTAAACTAAGCCAAAACAAAATTTGTCCTTAATTTAAAAGTACTTTCAAATTTTTTTTAAGCAGGGAATGTTTACTCCATTCATATTCACTTACTCCATTGACACTGCTATAATGACTCATTTTCATTATAATTTTGAATTTTATTTGTCTTATTCTTATTTCTCCCTTGTGTTGTCTAAACTAAAAATATATTATTTAAATGTCAATTTAATGGTTCTTTGAAGATTTTTCTTCAGAAAAATTCCATAAGGTGTAAGAAGGGAATAAGTCCATCAACTTTTTCTAACCGTAAAATATTTTTAATGTACGTATATTTATTTTGGTGATTGCTTTGTTTTCTAAATAGGGTTTTGAATTTCCAGTACAGTTTGAAAGGCTGTAGAGGTCGCCGAGGCAGTCTTCGACTGCTTCGGTGCGATTTAGATTGCACATCATGGACACGACAACAACAACAACAACAATTTCCAGTAAAAATTTGATGGTTATACAATGAAAAATCTATTACTTATACAGTTTTTTTTTCGATTTTCTCGAAACTTTGTTTTTGGACTTATTCCCTTCTTCTAACTGACGATTCAATTGATATAATGCTTTTTACAAAGAAAAATGTATAAAAAGATCTTCAGAAAATATTTCGATTAGCTATATGGCTGCATTTTATTCTCCTACTTCCCAATTATTTTTAACCAATGTTAGCAAGTTTGCACAGTACGGTCATAAAACTCCCCTAATAGTGAAGACACTTTCCATCGCGGCGGGGACAAGGATATCCACTTTTCCCCCACATTAACGAATATCCCCGCGAATGAAAATGAAGTTATGCATCTCAAAATATGCTAATGCGTCATCTCACTACACGAGAAGACGTTGTTTTCCGTTATGTCGGGACTTATTTAAATGCATATTACGAAATCCGAAACCGTTTCCTTCCCTGGAGCCAAGCTTCCATGACAGAGCACATCTTCTAATTTGTACAATCCGACTTTTGAGTGTGCTGTGGAAGCAAGTGGGTTGACAAGGAGGAGAGTTGGAATTATTATACGGTCCAGCGCCACTCTGGCTTTCGGAGCCGGAGTGGTAGTAGTTTGAATAGGCGCTTGGCGGTTAATTAAATTTCACACTCCGAATGCTCGCCCCTTTTGGCGCTTTTTAAGCGAGGCCCGTAAGGTTTGGGATGTGAATATATTAATTTTATGATTGTGAATGTGTTAGTTAAGTACTGTAGTTACCTCACTAAAAATTATCTTAAGAATTTCTTTAGAAAACACCGTTTTCTTAAGAAATTCTTCAGAAATCTTAAGATATTTTGGAAATTTTGATTTGTCTTCAAATTTTCTTCAGAATTTTTTAAGACAATTTTCAGTCATTTTGCAGATTTTTTTCTTGTTTTCAAAAAGTTTGAATTTCCAAAAAGTTTCAGGCATTATTTTTAAACATAGGCATAATTTTCAGGCAATTAATTTTAAACAAAGGCAAATTTTTCAGGCATAATTTTTAACGAAAAAAGTTATCGTATTAACTCAGTGTATAATTTTTTATATAAAACATTTAAAACAAGAAGAAGTATTTAGATCATATTAATAGCTGGGAAAGTTATTTGAAACACTTTGAATAAAATCTTAAAATAACCTGAAGAATATCAGAAGAACACAATCTGAAGAAAATCTACAGAAAAAAATCTGCAGATTATCTTAAGTTATTTTAAACACTTCTGAAAGAAATCTTAAGATTATGTAATCTTAAGAAAAAAATTTTGCAGATTTTTTTAAAGAAAATCTTAACAATTTTAGTGGGGTAAGCATACTGCATACTGTATAAGAAATTCATATTTTACACTAAATTTCCATAGGGTCAATCCACACTGTAAAAAATAATCCTGCAAAAAAAACAGAAAATTTCTGGCAGCAAAAGTTGCCAGAAAAAATCTGTAGGTTGAAAAATACTGTAAACAGAAAAAAGCTGTAACCTACAGGTAAATGCTGTAAAATGGAACTTTCTGTCATTTCTGTTTCAGATTTTCTGTTTCAGATTTTCTGTTGCCTCTCAGTAATTTTCTGCTTGGGCGCATGCACTTATTTTAGTAGAGTTTTTTTAATTTTAATTAATTGATATCCGGGAATAGAACCCGCGACCTACCGCATGCTAAGCACGCACGCTATCCACTGAACCAAAGAAGATTCAGTATAACGTTGCCAATAGCTGTATTGGTTTTCAATGCAGTAAGTTTCTGTTTAAGTACAGATAAGCTAAAAAACTAGGTAAAAGCTGTTATTTTACATAAAATAAATAGAAGTGCGGTGGGATTGTTACATGACAGAATATCTCTGTAAACATAAAGTCACTGTTATTGAAATTTCTGTTTTTCTACAGTTTTTTTTTACAGTGCATATCAAGTGATCCAGAGGTGGTCGCTCAACCCTTTTAGAATCAAATAATTTTTTGAGGGTTGATTCTTATATCATTGGAGAGTTCAAAAAAACTATCTTTAATTTTTTATCTTTATTTTATTTTTTTATGGCAGCCATCGAAAAAGCTGATTTTTGCGTTTGTAAGGGTTTCTGTTAACTTTCGTTACTCCTGACTGTTTAAATTAAATTTATGCAACAAAAGCCATTGTACTCAGAAAGATACATCCTTTAAAATTTTCGGTACAATGGTTTGGAGAATCTTGTCCTAAATATAGAAAAACAGCAAAAAAGTAGAACTTTAGAAATTATGATTTTTCAATTTTTAAGGCGTAGTATTCCCAAAAGATCTATATTTTCCCAATGTTTTTTGTAGACAATTTTTTTGAAATCATCAGATTTTGAAGGTTCATAACTCCACTTGAAAGCAAATACCAAAAGTGAAATTTTTACAGTTGGATGATACCCTAATGAGGCTTTACCTGTAAACATTTCATATTTTTAAACTTTGTTCCAACAGAGATATAGATGGTCAAAGTTTGGATTTTTTGAAATGTTCCAACTTTGGAGGCCTATAACTACAAAAAATAAAAATTCCAGGGTTGAATTTTTTTCAGAATATAGTCCAGTAAGTAGGCTACACATTGTTTACAAAAAACATTTGGAAAATATAGATCTTTTGGGAATACTACTCCTTCGAAAATTGAAAAATCATCATTTTTAAAGTTCCACTCTTGGGCTGTTTTTCTATATTTGGGACACGATTCTCCAAACAATTGTACCAAAAATTTTAAAGGATGTATCTTTCTGAGTACAATGGCTTTTGTTGCATGAATTAAAATTAAACCAGTCAGGAGAAACGAAAGTTAACAAACGCAAAAATACGCTTTTTCGATGGCTGCCATAAAAAATCAAGTAAAGATAAAAAATTAAAGATAGAGTTTTGGGACTCTCCAATGATATAAGAATAAACCCTCAAAAAATTATTTGATTCTAAAATGGTCGAGTAACCATTTCTGTTTTTTCTGGATCACTTGATATGGATTGACCCCATAGTCTTTTACAAAAAAAATTGTCGATTGCCTACAAAACGTATACTTCAACAACAAAATGAATCAATTCCTCAACAAGAAAACAATTTTAATTCAATAAAATCCAATTAATCAGAGAAACTATTTTGAAAACAAGTATGAACGGGTTAAAATGGCTGGACGATCGTTTAATTAAAACTAAACATATCTCATATTATTTAAGTGGTGGAAATGTTTGCTGTTGACGTCGCAATGTCATTAGGGTCTATAAAATTAGTTATATTTCTTGTAAAGTAGAACTGTGCGATGTTTCTTTAAATTATGGAAAGTCTTATAATTTGACCGAAAAGGGAAAAAAGTATTGTTCCCTTAAGTACAAAAATTATCCGATAGCACAACACTGCTCTTACTTTAAGAAGTAATTTTTTTCAGATAAAATATAAATCCATAAAAAATATTGATAACTTTTTATTTACATAAATGCAGCGTATTAAAATAAATGCGTTAAGTACGTTTATTTGTCTTGTTTTATAGATGAAGCGTACGAAGAACTGAATTAATCTAAATAACTTATTTAATCCAATAATGCTTTTAGAAAAATGGAAACTTTTGATAATTCCAGAAAGTTAAACTAGAAGTATTCGTATGATTTTAACATCTTTTTAGCGTGTTAAAAAAAGACGTGTGAAACTTCTTTGAGAAAAAAACTGTTAGTAAGTGTTCTTTTGTAGAATATGCCATATCTCGTCGTTGAAGGCACAACATGATATAACTCAATAAGTTATACATCAATCTTACTTCAGCAAAATAAAACCCTCTCTAACTGCTGCAATCCTCAATTTTGTTATCGTTGCATCCATTGCAGCGCGTGTTACGAAGAGCTTGCTTTTCTTCTATCTTTTAAAGATGGGGGAATTGAGTTATGTCCTCGTCCTCATATTTGCGCCTGAAGCGACGATCTTCAGTATAAGAGGTAAAACAGTAAACTTCGTTTTAACGAAAGTAACCTTGATTGTAAGTGTCACTTGACGTCCAAATTCAGTTTATAAATCAGAGTACAGAAAATCCAATTGCACATAATTTTTTATATTAATTTTTTTTTCGGTATTTACGATTTTACTCACCACTCAAAGTATACTTCTCCCCCTTAACTTCGTCTCACCCATCGAAATAAGAATGTGATTTTTCATAAATTGGAATCGTGTGTATTCGACTGGTAAATCAAATAAAAAATAGGGAAAGCAATATTTTTTATAGACTTTCTTTAAAAAATGAATGTTCTTGATTTAAAGATTTCATCTGCACAAACAACCTCGATGGCACGTGTACACACTCGTAACAATTAAACTCAAAAGAGGTAAAACATCTAATTACCGCTTTCCTTCCTACAAACGTCAAAACTAGCATGCTGTACGGAGAAACAGAAAAACGGGGAAAGTTAATGAAATTACATCACCGTCATCGTTTCCCTGTTCTTACAAAACCACACACTTTCTTTTTTTCCAATTATTATGGCATCTTAACCTCTTTTTTTCCTCCCTCTCTTTTTCCCCCTCAAAGTGAAAAATAATTTGATTATTCCCGAGCGTTCTTTTCTCGCTTGCAACTAAACTCTGCTCTCTTTTCGCTGTGGATACTCAAACTACGTTTTAAGCATAAAGGGGAAAATGAGGTTATACATTCGTGAATATGAGAATCACGCGAGAAAGCGATGAAACAGCTGCTGCTTTTCGCATTGAAACAAAACGGAGTCTGTAGCTTCCAGTGGAGGTGTTGGTTTGCTCTTTTTCCGATAATTCCTTTTGCAATGGAATTTGTTTTAAATATAAAGCTGTATGTATCTTTCCTCCACAATAACGATTTTTTTTCATAAGAAACTTGATACTTTCGATTTATAGTCATTAAGCACTGACGAAAAATGGATTAAGGTGGTTACTGATTTAAGTGTATTAGTTATTTATCTCTGCAGATTCATGCATCTTTTCAAACATTTCAGACTTAGATGCCCAAAATTTTCCATTAGATTCAATAGTAATCTCGGGTGTCTAAAGATTGATAAGTTGCTTTTACGTTTCCTATGCCAGATTTTGAAAGATAGCCAGTAAAACCAGAATAGTTTATTAGTCTTTGCATACTAAGGTCATTTTTCCATGGATGTTGTAGGTATATACCTCTATAACATAAAAAACCACAATTGGTGATTAAATCAATAGTTAATTAATTAATTTATAAAAATTAACGTTAAAAATACAGGTAAAATCTTTCAATCAAGTAAATATTTAGACAATATTTGGTAATAAATCATTTTAAAAATAATTAAATTAAAAAAAGACAAAATATCTTTCAAAAAATTTTAATTTTAAATTAATTTAAAAAATTTAAAATTTTTAAATTTTGTGGTATATGCATGTGATATATGTCTCTAGGCTATATTTTAGTGCTGTTTGCGAATATCAAGCCAACTTTTCAATAAAATTTAGTAATATAAGTGTGGAAAAATTGAAGCATTTTTTCTCAATAATTTTGTTTCTTATGCTTCAATTTTTCCACAGTTAATTTAAATTTTATTAAAAAGTTGGCGTGATATTCGTAAACAGCACTAAAATATAGCCTAGAGACATGTATCACATGCATATACTAAAAAATTTAAAAATTTTTAAAAATTTAAATTAATTTAAAATTAAAATTTTTTGAAAGATATTTTGTCTTTTTTCAATTTAATTATTTTTAAGATGATTTATTATCAAATAGTGTCTAAATATTTTCTGTATTACTTCATTGAAAAATTTTACCTGTATTTTCAACATTAATTTTTATAAATTAATTAATTAACTAATGATTTAATCACCAATTGTGGTTTTTTTAGGTTATAGAGATATATACCTAAAACATCCACGGAAAAATGACCTTGGTAAATGCCTCAAACGTTTTTAACACGAATTTTTAAAAAGGTCGATTTTTGAGGCCAAAAAAATTGAAAATTTGAAAAAAATTTAATTTTTTACTGTCCGATTTTCTTCCATTTTTATTATGTTATTATTTAAGTCATTTCTAATTGAAAACCGTTTAAATAATTTTTTTGAAATTATTTTGTGGTTTTGCGCGATGTTTTAATTTTTTCGACTTTCGAAATTTTGAATTAATTTTTAAAAATTGAAATTTTCAATTTTTTTAAATTTAAATGGTATATTCATATTCAGCACCGAAAAATAGCCTATAAAAATGTATCATAAGTCTCTATTTTCAAAATTTGATTTTTTGAAATTTTTTTCCGCCATTTTTTATAAATTAAAAAAAAAAAATTTCTGCCCTTCCGATTTTGGCCGATTTTTAGTATGTTATTATTGAGGTCATTCCTAAGTGAAAACCGTTGAGAAACCTTTTATTGCAATTTGTCCGAGGTTCGGCCCTTTTTTTCGCTATTTTCAGTGGACTAATGTCAGATAAATATCACCGGAAAAATTTCCAGTATTTTAAACACGAAATGTTGGAAATTTTCCCCAAAATTACGAAGTAACAGATTAAATGTTAGAATGGTATTTCAATAAAACTTATAACTACACATTAATTTACATTAAAATTAAAATTCTTGTCTTAAAAAAATAATACGTAATATTACATTCCTTGAAATTTATAATAAATTAAGTGTACGGCACAGAGTGCTAGAATTCAACACACTTATTAAAAACGAATTTATTGTCTTATACGCAAAAATTCAATTAACATAAGCTTTGAAGTGAGTATGCTTTACCACATTCTTATGTGGGTAACTACTAACTATTGGAAAACGGATTATTTAATCCTATCACCGATGCATCAAATTCCTATGTATTAAAAGAACCACATGATCACAGTAAATAGAATAAAATACATTAGTTTTAAATTCCAAAACATATTTATTCCCCATCTTCCATTTACTTGAATGACATGGGGCCTTAAAACCTTAATAACCTCTTACGATAACATCTTTTCAATAAAAAAATATCTTACTAAGTATTCTAAAAGTAAATTCCCTTTGAGGATTCAATTTATAGTACATTAAAATATTTCGGATTCTATATAAACATTTCATCTTGAAATGTATGCATCCGAATTCAAATGCGAATGTATTGTTAATAATTTATTTGCATATTTGCCTGAATTTATTTCATAAAAGGTTACTAATGCGTAATTGTTTTTAATTTAGTCAAGGAGCCCCTCTATATACAAGAGAGAATTTATCTTTAATTCCGAAAAATATTTTTATTTTATTAAGATATTATTTTTTAAATTATTATTTTCTTTTAGTGTTCTTCCATAACACTATACCTAAAAATATAAATTATCATTACTAAAAATTTATTTCGTCTAAAATTTGTAAATCACTTTATAATATATCTATAAATATTTATAAATCTGTCTATAGAATCGTAATAATAGAAGGTATTATTACATTAAAAAGTCTTCGTTTACTTTAAATAGAGGAGGACGAGTTTCGTTTTATACGACGTCTCGCAGGTATCACCATCCATTAAGAAAACTCCTTAAAGTTTTTTTCTTCCCACACACACCAACCAAATAAGGAAAAAACCTCTACTGCATCAAAGATTAGAGAATAGATGGCCTCTCCGACAGCACTTCACTCCAAGAGTTCTTCAACCTCCCCCTATAAAAAATGCAAAACAGAAATAATGACTAAAAACCTCACAAAAACAACCCCACGCTGTTTACAAAGATGGTTATCAGCCGAAATTAAAAGAGCAGAGAAAAAACTCTTAATATCTCACCACAAGAGGTTGAAGATTTCCGGTTGGCCCACTTCCTCCGAAGATCCTCTTCCCGTTTTATCTAGAGTTTTCCAGATCATTAGCCACATCACTCACGGCTGATTCATAAGTTTTCCCTCCTAGAATGAAAAAAAAACTATAGAATCTCGGAATCTCCAACGGAGTGCGAGACCCTCCCCCCATAAAAAGGCGTTTTTCACCAAATGAGTGGAACCGATGGGGCTGTTACTTTAAACAGAGGATATGCGTTTTATCGTCCTCTGGGCTAGACTATGGATAATGCCCCTGCCGTTAAGGCCGCCAGGGCGTTTCGGCCACTTATTTTTTAGTGGCCTTTCGGCGAAGTCGTAACTAAGTTCATAGTCCAATAGGTTCGCCGATGGCTTTTTTTTTTCTTTTCTTCATCGGCCGGACCATTTTATGTATCGATATATAGAAGGATTGATTTTTATAGTTCGGATCAAAGCGAGTCTCTGACCTTTGGAAGAGAAGGAAGGCCATAAATCTGGGGGTTCGTTCAGACCTCTCGTTTTTAGAATATTCTTAAAGGTGGGGCGATTGAAATGTTATTTTGTTTCTGAAATCATAGATCTTACTTAAACGTTCTGAAAATGTCCCTCTTACCTTAGTAAACTTGCCCAAGTATGAAATGTTTTGATTGTAATATATCCCTTTTAGACCCAGTCGCGCAGAATTTACAATAGAATTAAATGGATTAAAGGGGAATCTCTCTCGTGCAATCTAGGACTGAAAAGGATTGTATAATAATTAGTGTTTTATATGCGAAGGAGAGATAGATACTAATATACAGCGAGTTGAGTTCACTATTAAAGGGAACCGATAGCTAACTTCAAAACCAGTGGTTCTCAACTTTTCTACCGCCCCCTTAAGGTGCGGAAAATAATTCAACGCCCCCCACTAAGAAAATTCTGTGATTTAATAAGGTATGGGAAAGGACGATTACTTAATATTAAAAGTAATTTTAAGAATATTTTTAGTAAAGGTAGGCACCAAATTTGTTAACTCGGGAATTGGTGGCCCACTGATATGCTTTCAAATAAAAGCATTCATTCCTACACATTATAATAAGCCTAGTTAATAATCTTCTTTAGTGTGTTCGCGTTCCCTACGATTAAGACTGACAATGGACTGCTTAACCCTCTCGGCACCAGAAGATCAAAAAAGTGAAAAAACTTTTTTTCTTCTTCTCAATACATCCAAAATGCCCCTATAATTTGTCTGGAAAAAATTTCTTTTTCTTGTGTGCACGCCTTCCTAGAGTTATTTTTATGAGCCTCATATCAGGCTATATGAGGCCTTATTTTTTCATTTTAACAGAAAATACTTGGTTTAGAACTTATTAAAAGACATGGGCATAATATTAGAGGGTTTCGAAATAAGAAAATATCTACCACCCTATAAAAAATGTTCTACAGAAGCTAGTATTTTCTCTTCACAAGCATCACAGCTTAAAATGTAAACATTGAGGTATAAATCATCTTGCCATTTAGGAACGGATTTCAGAAACCATTTAGAAGTCTCATGTGTGATCTACATGAATCAGTTAAGTCACTGATGAAAAGAAAGTAAATTTGCGTGTTTACATCATACAAAAATTGAGCTCTAAGTAGGAGCCTCATATGAGGCCCAGGGTGGCGAGAGGGTTAAAGTAGCCAAAATTAGTGATAAAAATGTGTTGGTAATGTGTCCCTCAAACAACTTCTGTTAAATTGTCTTTTTCAAACCCACTTTCAGAGCTCTCATGGATCACCTGAAGTCTGAATAGGACTATCAGTTAAAAACCACTCCAGTTGGGGGTCTAGGGGTTCTCCTCCGGAAAACATTAAATTTTTAAAACGAAATAAGTGAATTTTAGCACTTTTTATACTGTCCTCTCTGGAATTTTCTAAAGATTAAAACCATCCCCTGAATCTACAACGGTATAAAAATAGTATCAATGAAAACCAATTATTTTAAAATGTTTTTTACTTTGAAGTCAGTTTATCTAACATAGACTCCAGCTTTCATGCCGTTTATAGAAACAACATCCCTTTGGTTAATAATATCATGATATTCTTTTCTGTGTACATAACTTTCTATTATAATCCCCATAAATAAATATAAAGCTTCTTCTATGTATGATAGGGAGATATCCACTAAAGTAAATAGAAATCAAGTTTTTTTAACATTTATTCTTGGGAAGACTAAAATAAAATTATCGTGGTAAAAGTAATATCGAATGGACTTTTATATTAATTTAAAAACCGTTTAATTTTCGTTCTCTCCCTGAAGAACGATAAAAAACACCCGGAAAGTTAAGCACCGGTTTAAAAATTCCATAAATAAACCCATTCTTTCAGAGAGAGAGAGAACACACGATACACTCCATCTTAGGTTACGGAATTAATTTTTAACTTACTTCCTGAGCTGTAAGTGAAAACATGTTCTTAAATTTCTACTTGGAGATGAAGGATCGACCTTTCGAACTTATCGATTAAGATGTTCGATAGCTAAAAGTCGCGTAATAAATTAAGCCCTAATAAGAGATTTCGAGGGCAACTCACAGCTTTAGAATACGATACATAATAATTTGGATCCTGATTTATCGCCCGAAATTCGCGGTCTTCGCACTGAAATTGATGATCCTTCGCAAAAGTGTAATTTAGTTCGTCCAGTACAGGGTACATAATTGTGTGGTTTTAGTTCGTGTAAGGCTTAAATAAACGATGATGCTTTGGTGGCTAACAATGCACTACTTTAACCAGTAGCGGTTACAGCAGCTGTTATGAGTATATTAATTTAGGTTTGGCTTTTGGTCTGCACCCACTATATTATTCACGTTCTTTTTTAAAGTGCTTGTAAGTCACACTTTGGAGCACACTTGACTTGTGAAAAAAGATGGTTGTTTGTTTAAGAGCTTAATTGGGCGTATGTTTGGAATAAATACACATTGAATCGATTGAAATTCCATTTTATATTTTAATCGAGTAAGAAGAAATTTTTTAGGTTGGTTGATTGATTGGCTGTATTGCATTTAAATATTGAATTTGTGTACCAAATTGTTCAAATTGTTAGCAGTTTTAAAATTAAATTCATATGAAATATATTCAATTCACTTGAGTTGTGAGTATATATTCTACAAGTAATTTAAATGTAAAATATTTTAGAATATTGCCATGGACGAAACGAACAGTTTTTAATCTACTAATTCGTTTTATTATGAATCAATAATAATAACTTTGGTATATTTAGTGAGTCTTAGGCGTTCAGAATATATTGACACTTTTTTACTGTACGGATAGTTGAATAATACAGAATTGCATTGAATAGTACCACTGTGTTATCTGTACCTCTTTCTTCTATTTTAATAGGTTTTTCTAAGTAAGGTTTAACTTTTTTAGTGTTTCTGGGTACATTTTCAGTTGACTAATTTTCTTTGAGGTTATACTGACAATTATACTTACACTTTAATCAGAAAATGTAGCAAAACCAGATTTGGGAAAAGGCCCGACATTTTTTTACGTAGAAACCCTATTTGCGTAATTGTAACCGTCAATATAAAATGTTACTTAGTACATACATTTGCCCAAATGTAGTTATTTCTTCATTTCATTCCAACAGTAGCTTGTTCACATACAATATATCCTCGAATTTCTCCAAGTTTCTTCCTTCAAGTCCTCCAAGAATTTTCACAAAATTCAATTTATAAAAATAAATTCTTCTAAGTGGGATGACATACACTTAGTAGACATCATACACTTGAAAAAATTTCCTTAATATTTTCACTCTAATAAGAGAGGTTTTAAACTCACGGACATACTTTTTTTTAAGAAAAACCCCAGCATGCCTATTCTCTCAGTCGCCCCGTCGAGTAATATAAAACTGTAGAGTAAAATCTATGGCACTCTCAGTAGCGTTGATAAGTTCCGGAACGTGTTTCCATGGTAACCGGGGCCCCTTCAGCCCCAGAAAGTGAGACCGGTAGCTCTAGGAACACCAGATTACGGCACTTGAAACAGATCGATTTGTCATCAGAACATGATTTATCGAAAGTGTGTTCTTTGGAAGACTCCCTCGAAAAATAAAATATAACGCTGAAGAAATTATAGTCCTCGCATCTATATATCTTAAGCCTATTTATTTTTTTTATTTTTGGTGGGGCTAGGGGGGTTTTTTCATCCCTCTTTTCAGTTATCAGGCAATAAAATTGAATTATTTTTTTTATTCCGATACTCTCTCTCTCACATTGAGGCAGTGACGTCTGGGCTCGATAAATCTCGCGTGAGAAATTGCAGTTTTGAGGGGGATAAACAACTTCAAAAACTCACGGCAGGTAATGATTATAATTGCAGGTGGATTTATGTTGAGAAATGCTCCAGCAGCTTTGTGGGTTAAGAATGGGTAGGTTCAGACAAATAATAAAACGCATTTGTGTATAATTGATATTTAAATTCAAGGATGCGTAATTCTCAATAAGGAAGTTGCATGTGTCAGATTTTCAAAAACAAACAAGTGTTCCGTATAGTTTTTTGTATGGTAAAATGAAATATCTAGTCAATTTTTCAAAAAAATTTATAAATAATTAAATGCTTTAATTTAAAAGTCGAGAAAAAACACGTGACTGAAAACGTTTATTGTTTAAACTGTAGGATGACGTCAACAATAATACCATCAACTCCATTGCTTTTAAACAACTAGGGGGCTCTGCCCCCTGCTCGCTATCGCTCACCAACCCCCGGAACTGCTTCGCAGTTCTTTGAAGATCGCTTCGCGATCTTAGCGAGCAGAGCTCGCTTGATTCATCTCAACTATCCAGTACAACCTGGAACTTGTCTGCTTATAGTCTGTTTATTTAGAATAGGCGCCTGAAACAGGATCAAAAAAGCTCAACAATGCTTAATAACGCTCATCAGACAACTTCAATGACCGATTGTTTCTAAAGTATTTTAACTACTTCTGCTTAGGCTGACTTGTCATTGCAGAAGAAAATTTTTTCGACGATAATTAGAATAATATATGCTTCTAATACATTACGTCTCAGGCGCTAATTCTAAATGAGCAGAGTGTAGTTGATGATCATTTAATATCGAAACTTCTTATCTCTGAAACTTTTCTAAAACTTAATTTGGATCATTACCACGAAAATATCAAAATAAAACTATTACTGAAATATTCCTTTTTAAATTATCAGTAATTTAATGGATAGGGGGCTACCGCCCCCTGCTCGCTTACGCTCACCAACCCCCGTAACTGCTATGCAGCTCTTTACAGATCGCGAAGCGATCTGTAATATCTGCAATCGATCTTTAGCAGAGTAAAGCACACTTCTCGAAAATCCTCTTCCTTTCATCGGCACAAATAACACTCAAAATAGCTAAATTATTAATTTCTCTAGTACTATTTCAAAAAATATCGAAGTATCTTTAAAAGATTATTAAACAAGTCTATACTATATCGCTTGCAAACTTAGAGCAGAAATGTGCACCTCAAAACTTTAAATTGAAATATCCGTGCTCGCGACAATCTAGTGAACAGGCAAATATAAAATATAAAAAAATTAAACACGTCTGATAAAGACCTTCTAAAACTATGAAAAAATGAAACTTTGATGCTTAATAATTCCAAAACTAATTAGAATTTTTTAAGGAATTAAACGGCAATCTCTTTCTAAAAAATAAGAATATAAGTGTTTAAAAAATCATATTGATACCGTGATTAGTTTTCATTTTAGATAGAAAAAAACGAAAAAGTGTAAAAAATTTCGAAAATTAAAAAATTAATTACTCTAAACCAAATTCGAAATTCGAAAAAAGGGCGACGTAGTGCACATCTTCATACTTCAGAGTATTAGGCTGCAAAAAATCATAGTTCTGCTGCTAATAGATTTTGCTGAACTGGATTACGCGGCGAAAAAAGAAAAACTTCAACTTTGACCTTAAAAATACCCCAGTTCTAATTATCACATCAGTTAGCTTTTTGTTCGAGAATGTGCCCCAAATATTCTTTTACAAACATTTCAAATTTCATAAATTTCTATCAAGTAGTTTTTGCGGTATGAGAGTTCAAAGAGTTGAAAAATTAAATTTTCTGAAACAGCGGCGGCGGCGGCGGCGGCAGCGGCGGCAGCGGTGACAGTAACTTTTTTTTAATATAGAGAGATGCCTATTGTAATATGACGTCACATCCAAACTCTTGGTGTTTTCGCGCGCTTTTAAAAAGGGGATTTTTGTTAATTTTTTTGGCAATCAAAAAATTTCTCGATCGGCCTCAAATTTTGGGTATTTGCTCATTTTTGCAAGAAGAATCTATTACAAAATAAAAAAAATCCTGCAACTTCCCCATTGTTCTTATTTTCTCTCTTCGACTCAGTAATTTCTTTGCTAGGAATTACGTTGGAGAATTCGAGAAATTAAAAATTGGAGAGTTTGCTTATTCCTATGTGTAAGGAGGCTAGTATTCTGTTTCAGAGTTTCCTTAAAATGTTATTGTAGTTAAATTACTTGATACGCCTACAAGGCATAGAAATAGGTGATGTTTAGGAATGTCTTAATTGAGTAACGTATATAGCGTTCAGTTTTGTTCGTATTTTACTAAAATTCAATTGAATGAAAGTTATAGAAGAAACCAATCATTAAACACATTAAGTTCATTAATTATATTTCAATTACACTTAATTAATTGTAAATAAAATAATGTATCATTATTAGGTTACCTTAACATCGGACTTTTCCATTGTAGTTTATGAAAAGTGCCCAAATATTAAGCTGATTCAAATGCGCAAGCAAATAAAAGAATAGTGTGATAAAAGCATGCATTTGTATATTCTTAGTGTTAACTAACATTTCGTCTTCATAGTATATATACTATACTAGACAGCAACGTTAGTTGACCCTACGATGCCACTAACAAAGTAGTTCCCATCGCGGTGTCTGAATTTCGAGTGAAACAAAGAACGTCAATTTTAAAATACGATTATTTCGTTAAACTCATGTATACAGAGTGTTTCAAAAGTCCGTTTTGAGGATTTTATTTGGAACCAACGCGTGTCCAAGGGTCACGTAAGTAAGGTTTACCCCTAAGTAAGTGACCCTGTAGAATCATTTGAGATGACTTACAGCGCCTCTAGCAGTGAAAAGAAAAAGTTAAAAATATTAATTTGAAAACTATAGGAAATAGATAAAACCCTCAATAAGATTATTGTCGCCAACTTTATGAAGAACGTAGTGACGTACTGGGTTCAGGAAACATTGCTGTTGAGTATAGACAAATACTTCCTAATTCACCTAAATCTTGACCAAATTTATACTCATTTTAATAATTTATAAAAAAGAAACCTATGAAAACAAAATACGAGTGGATAAATTAGCTTGTATTTAACTATTTATGAATTAATAATTACTCAGTGATTATAACCAATACAAATTCTAAGCATCAATTGAGAAAAGTTTAAATTAGCAATATTCAATCCAATAGCAAAGCAAGGCAGATTTCGTTTTTAAAACTTTTGTCCAGCATTCCCAGCCAAACTAATTAGATGATGGTGATAAAAATATCCTGGTTAAATAATAAAAGAGAGCACGTCTTTTTATTTGTTTTTTTTTTCAGTTTTGCTACTTATGATACTCAGCTCAGCGGACTATTGATTATGAAATGAAGCAAATTATGAAAGAAGAATCTTCCTTTATGGAATCCTCTCCAGTGTACAGATGGTTTTAATCAGATAAATTGGAAAAGTGTGTAGATCTCCAAGGAATAGTCAAACTGTTGTGTTGAAAATCTCTGAGCGCATGTAACCTCAGCCTCATTTTTGATTTATAGTGGAACTATTGGGGCTATTTTACTGAGTTCTCTTGAAGTACACATTGACTTATGAGAAAAATATTGAACCGTCTTTATAAAAATTTAGTTTATTTTTTTTAAACTGTTTGCTTTTTTAAAAGGGCCACATAGTGCAAATTAGCAAAAATTAACAAGAATGTATCATATTTCCCTTCAATAAATAAAAAAAATAAATAGTCCATCAAATTTCCTCATGATTCCCTAATATACAATTTATTAAAACCTTTTACTTTTTCTTGTAGAAAAACCTTTCTAGGAGATAGTTTATAATGACTGCCTATTTAAAAAACACACTGCGCATACACGTGTTTTAAAATAAAAGAACTCTACCTATAGAGTGTTGAGCAAAAAATAACAGGAAATTCAATAAAATTATGAATTCGTCCACCCTCAATTAATAAAATCAAATACTTAATCAAATCTTCGAATATTTCTTGATAAGTTATCGACTTTTAATAGTTTAAAACTTTTTCAATATAGAAGAACAATATTTCAAGAAATTAAAAAATTAAGTGTGAGGGAAACTTAGTGCAAGATTATAAAAACTCATGAACAAATAAAATCTTAAGTATATTTTACATACATTTTATTGTATTCCTTAAAATTAAATGTTGTTAAAAAAAATCCAATAATCAGTTTTCATAATACCAGAAATATGTTCTCTTCTTATGAGTTCTTAGGATCATATAACTAAAACATCAAAATAAACATTGAACAAATGACACACTGAGAAAAATGAGTTTAAAATCTGAGCATGAAACTTTTCGTTTCAAATAGGTTGATCCAATTCTTAGAATTTTGAAACACCAGAAATACTCAGTTTCAAGCAATTTAATAGTCACTACTCAAATTGTATTTATTTTTGTTTTATATTTAAAAATTGTAAATCCATGGAAGGGCTATTCCATATGAACAGGGACATGATCAAGAAAAATGAAAAAAATAAATAATAAAAATTTCTAATTATTTTAGGGAATAATTATGTAGTATTGATCTAATTGTGTTTTGCACTGCTTAAATTTTGTGTAAAATTATTTTTATCGGAATGTCAGCATTTAAAGTCAATATTTAGAAATATTTGTTTTAAAGGTTAATTTGTTAATGAAAAATGTATAGTTTATTTAGAAAATTAAAGATAAATTAATTAGTTTTTATAACTTTTTTGTTAAATATACTCATAAACTTTATAGTAAAAATGAAACAAAGTGTTTAAATCAATTTAATTATATTTATATTCAGGAATAACTGAACGCTTATACACATGTAGCGTGAGTTACGAAGTAATGTAGCGTGAGTTACGAACAGCTCTCTATATTTTATTTTATTTCTGATTTTCTGAAGTACTCCCAGTAAAACTGTTTGCTATTTTAGAATAAAGGAAGTATATTCAAACACCTGACAAGCATATAGAATTATTGAAACACTATTTAAAGCAGAAAAACAAATTTGAATTTTATACTCATAAATCCATGTCTTTTTCTTGTAGCGTGAGTTACGACTCTATTTTAATTAATATTTAAAAAACTAAAATTCTTAAAAGATTCGCAATACTTATTTTTTATTATTAACATAAATTTTAATATATATGATTTTTTTAGAAAGAAAATAATAGTTATTTCTATATTTAAAAATTATTTGAAATTGCAATTTTGAAAAAAATGTAGCGTGTGTTACGGTGGAATTGCCCGGAAACGTCCCATTTTAAGTTATAACAACTCAAGTTCATTTTGAATTATACAGGGTGTATCATAAATGTTGGGTCACATTTCTAGGGCGGATAGTAGACACCTAGATGAGTCAGAATCACATAGGATTTGGGGGGCTTGGACACCACAAAAAAATGATTGAAAAATTCAATTTGTAGAAGAACTACTATTGGTAAAAATTTAATTATGGTCCAAAAAATTGTGGCTTAGAATGTATGATCTTTAAAATTATCTTAAAAGTTTTCAGGTTAAATTTTTTTTTCACAAAAAAGTTTAAAAACCACAAAAAAATGTGAAAACTCTGTCAAAACTTGTATTTCGAAATCCTTTCTTTTGATTTAATAATCTGAAAGATCATAGTTGAAAACCCTTAAGTTCAAAGTGTCACGTAAAACCCATCAATATTAAATGCTTGAAAGCCTGTTAAAGCATGGTTAAGTCTTCAAACTGCCGTTTTGGAAACGGCTATAGGAAACCTGTTTGCTCACACAAAAAACGAACTTTAACAGGATCTCAAGCGTTTAATATTGATGGTTTTTACGTGAAACTTTGGATTTAAAGATTTACAACTATGATCTTTCAGATTATAAAATCAAAAGAAAGGATTTCGAAATAAAAAATGAGGTTTTGGCAGAATTTTCCCATTTTTGTGTTTTTTTTAACTTTTTTCATAATAAAACAAATTTTAAAGTGAAGACTTTTGAGATAATTTTAAAGATCATATTAAACCACAAATAAATTTTGAGACCATAATTGAATTTTTACCAATAGTAGTTCTACAAATTGAATTTTTCAATAATTTTTTTGGGGTGTCGCTCCATTTTCAACTCCCTGGGACCCCCAATTCCTATGTGATTCTGACTCGTCTAGGTGTCTACTATCCCCCCTAGAAGTGTGACCCATTAGTAATGGGACACACTGTATTCTTCACCTCATAGCCAAAAAATCCTATCGCTTAGTTTCTCCAGGAGATAAGAAACACTGTAATTTTGGACTTAAGTTCGTTTTTGAAGTTATGAGTTAAAAATTTTTCGTTTGAAATTAATAATTATTTCAAAAATCCGAATTAAAACCTAAAATGTGTTTGTTTTTTCCCTCTCTTGCGGAAACTAAGCAATAGGAGGCTATGAGGTACAATTTTTCAGGCACTTAATAATATTAGCAGGATGATTTTCAATTAAAGAAAAGCATAAATAATTGTCAACTTATATGCAAGTAATTACTTGGTCACAATTCAATTAAAATTTACACTGATGATATTATTTTAAATGCCTCAAAAGCTTCATTACCAAGGAATTTAAATAATTTAAATTAATTCAGAATGAACTATTCAGAGTGAGTTGTTGTCAAAGAGCTACAAAGAATGACGGTAGGTTTACAATCACACTTACGAGCTTCTCTAGCCTTACGAGAGTCTAGAAGTGTGCCCCAACCCTCATCCACTAAGCAACACCACAACACTTACGAGAAACCGTAAAAATTCTCCAACCTCCATGGGAAAAATGGCCACCGGGAAAATAAAGCATGGCAGTAGCCCCACTTAAAAGATAGCCATCCCTCCTTGGAGGACATAAACAAGCGGATTTCACGCCTGTTAGTACATTCCTTCCCAGATAGGATCTCGGCCATCAGGGGAGACAGGCGGGCCGGAAGAAGAAAATGTCCCCTCTTGAAGAAGCGACGATCAATGGCGTTTAATCTTCGGGATGCCAACGACACCATTCTTTCCAGTTTTGCTCGTTAAGTGAAACGAGTGTTCGCCCTCCCTCCTCCCTGCTGGTTTTAGAGCGGGATATGGATGGATGGGGGCCTTTTTTGTGGGTTTTGGGGGATGAGGGGAACTTTGTTGGGGAAGAGATTTCGGTTTGTATTGGATTGGGTTGAGGTTGGGAATAGGGTTCTGCAGACAATGGTAAAGGTGGAGATAGAAAGTTCACTGCGAACGCTCCAAACGAGAATAAACATATTATAAACGCCTTTAAGAACACTGTTCTTGGCACTTTCATTGTGTTGTTAGGTAGAACACTTTTTTCGCCTTTATTATGTTGTGATAGTGTTCTGAATAAACTGAAAATGTGTGAAACCCTTCTGCAACGATAAGTTAACACAATTATGAATATTTCTAGTCAAAAGCATTTCGATTGTATTGTGATAAAAATTTGTTAAGTGGGAAAAATATGCTATAATAAATATTTAATAATAAAAATGTGCTTGAAAAATTTAAATGATTGATCAAAAGGAATAAATACATTTTCCAACCAAAATGGTGATCTCATTGTCATCTGTTACACTTTTAGGGTTTCTAAGTATTTACAAATCATTAACGGGGAAATTCGGTTCTCTCAGAGAGTTAGTAAAGATGGGATGTGCTCTGGGACCATTAGCTCACAAACATGTTTTAGCAAAACCTTTTTTGTTATTTGATTGCCTGGACATATGTCTTATGGATTTGATCTAATTTATATTTATGGATCGCTTCAGGGAATCAGTAACAACAGCACAAAAAAATAATAAACTGAATTATAATGAATTGAACTTTTATTGAATAAAACTAGGCTATATCTAAAAGGAAATTCATCAGTAGCAGCCTTCTTTCCTTGAATTTCATGATACCCATTTGATTTGAGCACTTCGTTCTTGCATCGAGGCATTCGGCATTAAAAGTCCAAAAGCAATGTTACAACTGAGAGTGTTAAAAATCTCTTTTCAAACTTGAATTTCCGACTTTTAAGTTATTTCTTTAAGTTTTGTTGATGAAGCTCCTTGGATGGCAACATGCAATTTTTACAATAATTGGTACTTTAGCCAATTTGGATTCCGAAAACTTCAATCAACCAACGTTGCTCCTAAAGATTTCCACTCTACCAAGAGAGACCTACCTACATTATATGATTGAACGCTTCTTACAAACTCTGACTCCCAACCCTACTATGTGTGCTATATGCCGATATAAGCCGTAGCAAATATCACCAACAACTAAACCCTACCAACAAGTATGGAAAACTTAGAAACGAAACATCGGCAGATAATGACAAAGGCAAGCGAAATTTAGAAAAAAAATATCGTTTATCTGAACAAAAAATATCAAATACCTAATGCACAACAAGTACATTGTATCATTTTATAACTTTATTTTGAAGTATCGGGAAGTTTGTTTCCCACTTTTTGAAAACATATAGCAAATGGGGTTATTGACCTTCAGTAGAAAGAAAAAAGCAATATTAACAAAGAATTTAGAAAAAAACTGGCCTAAGCGAAGACTTAGACCTGAGAGAGAACCAACATTGCCTCATCATTCAACCAACCAAGCAATTGCCAGACACCTTTTAGTAGGGTAGAGCAAGTTACTTTCATTAATAAAAAAAAGATATATTTGAAAAATAATTGATCCCACCACCACCCGGCAAGACAAGCTTGTAGCCTCAATCCTTCTCTAGAACAATCGAGGGTTGATGTTAACCTTATATAGGTTCAGCCTTTTCTGAAGGCTATGTCCAACCTCATGGCTGGACATAGCCGGTGAAATCAGTAAAAGGGTATATTACCTACCCTTTAATACCTGTAAAAAATACCTTAATACCTGTAATACACCTTACCTTAATACCTGTAATACACAGTATATCGTAAGGGAGTTGATATAGAAATCCCGCTGAAAGAGATCGTAGAAGATCTAAAAATTCAAGATGAGGATCCCAAGATTCAGAGTAAGAAAGAGTACCAACGACAGCAGTCCCAGTAAGGGAATTAGGGGAAGCCCTTAGAAATGAAATCAAAATTGGAAATAAAATATGAAATATCCGTGCAAATTGAACAGCCCGATTGAAAAAGGTAGTAATTCCAAGAAATGTGTTCAAAAAATCTCCAAAGTTTGCTCTTTACATCTAACTAGAAAGAGAGGGAGATTACTACCCCTATAGGCAGATATAGCCCCTTGAAGTTGCGAAATTCATATTCATTCATTTTATTTTTAAATTTAATTTGGAATTTAAGTTAATCCGTCTTTCCTTTCTTACACTTTGAGCTGTGAACTAAGGCAAATTAAATTTACTTTTAATTTAGAAAAATAAACCAAATTTTTAGAGTTTCTCAGGAATTTCAGAAAGCGTACGAACTCTGGTGTGTAACGTAAAATGCCCTATTGCAAAAAAGGAAATAAATTCGAATACTAATTAAAGCAAATACAGAGAAAAAATCTCAACAGTGAGAAAATAAATCAGAAACGATAGATCGCATTCAGATATAAAAAAATAAATGAGATAAATAAAAAAATTATAAATAAATAAAGATGCACAGTAAAATCAAATCAAAAGCTTATAAGCATAATCCCAGCAATAAAGGACGCAGTACAAACCCTATCGGATGTATCAAAAGTAACCTTAGAACTCGTATCCAATCAGAAAATTCAAAGGAACAATCTGTCTAATCGATCAGCAGATAAGTAAAAAATTGAAAAAGCTGATCAAAACAGATATTTAAAAGTCGATTAGGCCAAATTGAGAAATCAATTCATCTTATGATCAATTCGTTAGAAACATATATGTAAGGTTAACATCAACCATTCAGATACATCCTACAGGAACTGAGAATCAAGATTATCTTAGTCAATCAAAAGATACTGTTATCCAAGAACTCCAGGAATTCTAAGCAAAAGAAATCTCTAGAAAAAATGTAACTTTTTGAAGATCCATAGCATAGGGGATATGGACCTTCATTAGAAAAAATAACAGTATAAACATAAAATTTAAAAGGAAAACTAGCATAAGAGGAAACTGAGATATGAGTGAAAACCACCATTACCCGCTTCAACCAACCAACCAACCAACCAACCTGCAGACTCCCTTTAGGGTAGCAATGTACTTTCAGCTAGAAGAAAAAGATATATTACAAAATTAAGAATTGATCCCACCACCACCCGGCAAGACAAGCTTACCTCATCAGTCCTTCACCCGAGAATTCGGGGGTGAATCAGCCCTTTCTGAAGTCTCTATCCAACTTCATGGCTCCTCTCAAGAGACGGTGCCTGAAGATCTTTCTTGTAGGGAGCAGACCGACCTCATCGAAATCGCCTTCTCTCTTTACAGGCAGGATTTGGATCATCTCGGAAGATACCTTCTTAGGCTTATTCTCGTAAAGAGCAATGGGTCTGTGGACCAAGAAATTCTTGACTTCAACATGTTGCCTAAAATGGACCTTAGGGATTTGCCTGAGATAGGGTACCTTCTCCTACATTCACATTTCATTGATCTCCTCGAGCGTGGGTCTTGGGTTCTGGAGGTTCCTTCGGTTTCTTTTTCCGGTTCATTTCCGTTAAAGGTTGCTAAATACCACCATCCTCTTTTAGTCACCAAAAAGTAGAAATATTGCTAAATAATTTCAAACTCATAGACTAAATTGTTTAGTTAGATCAATAACTGTTCAGTTTATCAATAAAAATCAGAAAAATTTGTCTATATTTGAATATATGGCCTTCATAAAAACATGGTGATATTTAGTGGGACCTTTAACGGAATTGAACCCTTCTTCAACTTCTTGAGGGCTTTCTTGGCTCTCCGGAAGAAGTTTGATCTCTTGTCGGCGTCTTCAGTAGGAACCGGTTCTCCTTTCACAACTGTCTGCCGCCCACTGGTGCCAGGTAGGGCTATGTCGTCTGGGGGTCTTCTCCTCATCAGGAACTCACTTTCGAGTCTGCTCATCAGTAACACTCTTTCGATGGTATCTATCAAACTGTTGGAGGAAGATCCTTCAGAAGAGACTCAGCATTCAGAAACATTCTCTCCATCCACACACGATTCCTGTTTCATCAGAGTCGCAGTTGTCGGTGACGGTCCCGGGACATTCGAACACTCGTTCGATCGAAGGATCGACAGACGGGAGCTTTTTGGTGGAAATCCGTCACCGACTTGCATGTCAACTGCGATGGCGACATCCTCAACCAGTTTCTCCGCAACACGTACCAAGTCCACCTGAACCACATCTCATACCGTCTCCATGTCGTCTTCAAAGGCAGGATAACTCTCAATTATAATGAATGGGGCTTCTTTTTAATCCTCTTCTTTAGAGGACAGGTCCGTGCCGTTTCCGTTGTCCTCCAAGGTGGCGCTGCAGTCTGTATCCAAGTGTTCGTCCTCCTCCATGTACCATGAGCAGAAGATGTGGAACATCCACAAGACATAGATGCCCCTCAATGCAGTGATTACCGCCCAAACAACAGATGGAGGCTCAGTCTTGTACTCCGGATCCTTGGGTATCTCCTGTGGATGTCCTGTGTTCCAGTCGTTGCGTTTCAGTTCTAATGCCGTCAAAGCCAGTTCCAAGTCCGAAAAATCATATTCCTTATGGGTATCCGAGTCGTCAACGTAAAAAACACCATATTTGTCACCTTTCCACTTCGGGGCTGAGCAAGAGCTCTACAGCCACACGATGCAGACAAGCCCCAAAACTAAAACTTTCATCCTGGAGAATGAAAATTGATGACTTTCAAAACTTATCACAGTAAAAAATAGCCTACTACTCGCAGATTTAGAAAAACGTTTGTGAGAGGTTTGTTAAAAAAATTTCATGGCCGCTCTCATTTATGCATTGTTGTAAGCATTTTTATAATCATTGTTAAACAAAATTGTTTTGAGATTTCATTGTTGTCTTCAGTTGTTAAAAAATTGTAGCCTATTTTTAGAAATTTCAATTTTTTTATCTTAAATAATCTGAATAACCTAAGATTTATTCTTCCTAAACTAAAATTAAAGAATAGTGCACATAGAAGAATACAACTAAATCCATACTCTCAGAGTAATCTTTTAAATGAATTAATTCCATATATTTTTATAATAATCTTGACTCACCCCAAAACTATACCAAATATTTTTGTGATCTTTTTACCAACCTTGGTTAAATAATTGATTCAGTAAGCTTATTTTTTAAAACCAGAATTCAAATAGATCCCTAGTTTTTTCCCAATTTCTATCTTAAGTTTTCGAATTCCTATGGCTCATAGCTTGAAACATTACAATTGAATTTCTCATTTTTGATGTTGTGTACACCACATGCGTGAGATGATAAACTACTTAATATTTAAAATTCACATTATAAGTTCTATAGAAGGGGTGACATACTATTTATGTGTGGTTTCATATAATTGTATACTATACCTGAATTTACTGAAGATATCTTGAACATAATATCTTAAAGGGAATAGTGTGAATTTATCCAAAATTATGTTTTGAGAAACTTTGTTTGAAATAGAATAGATAACATTTAAAAGAATGTATCAATAATTGGGCTTAGAATGAGTGAGTGACTGTTTAAGTTCGTCATGAAATCAATTTTAATAGTTCCTACTATTCTCTACAAATTACTTTACAGATAAATGTTTTGAATTTCGCGATTTAATGTATTAATTATGAATTCTTTAGGCATATTAGAATATATGGATTACAAAAAATGGTTTAAATTTATGAAGCAAAAAAGCTTATTGTTTGAGAGGACATGCAAAGCAGTTTAATTTGGAACAAAGTAGAAAAATTCATTTTAATTCTTATGGAGAAAAGCTATTGCAACCAATATTATGCATTTGATATGAAGAAAATATTTAATAGAACAGTCATTAAACAAATTGTAATTTCATCTGAAGTAGATTAATTTTTCCATTTCCTTTACTTACCTTCATTCACAAGGGAAATTAGTTCAACAATATCAAAAGTTTATTACCTTTTATGTAGAAAAATCCAGAGAGTTTACTGTAAAAATACTTTCATTTTGTTTCGATGTATTAAACTCTTTTTTCATGCATTTATTCTGGAATCAATTTCAATACAATTCTAAAAAAATTAATTCCGAAATCCCCTTGATACGCTTTTAAAACAAAATTTCTACTTCTTTTTTCATTTGAAATAAAAATATGAATTGAGTTTTAATTTCAGCCATTCAATTTACTTGTTTTCATATTTCAATACACACATGAGCAGCCTCTTTATTTTTTTTTCAACACAATTTTTAAATCTTTATTTTCATTTCAACTTGACGTTTATCATCTTTAATAATCTCAAACAAATTATTATTCGTTTTTAGAAGGGTGTTTTACTTAATATATATTTTCATTGCTTGTTCGTTATTTGTTTTACGTGAAAAAGTTAAAAGTCGAGGATTTATAATAGTTTAAGATTCCTCCTGTGTGTATAAGGTTTTGTTTATAGGATTGATTTAAAAAACTACCCATGAGAGAATGGTCTCAAAAATAAGTATTTATTTACAAACCACAAATGTTTTGTTAATTTTAAATTGTTTATTATTAAATAACATTTTATGATGCTCATAATAAATATTAATAGGTTGGCTTAAATCTATCATTTATATGTACTACAACTTAAAGTTCTATTCCATTCATACCGATTAAATGAATTTCAAAAGAACTTATCCCCTTTATAATAACCACCTAGAAACATCAGTCAATTTTTTAATGAATTCTGAGGTTTCCTGAAACTTAAACCTGAAACTTGAAAATTTGACTAAAATTTCGAAGACCACAATATTGTCAATATTTATTTAAGGCATTTTGTATAAATTAAAGAATTTGTTTTCTTTTGTAAAATTACAAGGGAAATTACAAAATAAGAGTAAAAAGTTGAGAAGCTCTGCTAAAAGTACAGTATGAATCATATTAAATTATTTTAGTATTTTAAATATCGTAAACTTATATAACGTAAAAACGGTAAAAAACGAGCCTCAAATTACTTCTTTGTTAAAAGGATCGTTTTGAAAGCTTTTAACTGATTTACATTCAGCTAACAATTTCATTTACATAAAGAAGAAAAAAGATGTTCTTAAATATCTTATAATGATAAGTTATTCATAGAACTGTAACGTTCACGAAATTGTATGTAAATATTATTAAAATTAAAAAATATATTTAAGGATGGTAAAGAAGGATGGTTTTACTTTTTACTTCCTTCAAATTAAACAAAAATTTTAAAAGTACTTAAATACAATAAATCGTATAATCAAAAATGCCAATCTTAAACGATCCATTTCGATAAAGCATCTAGAAACTTCGTGATTATAAAAGTATTATATACTTCTTGAATATAAGTTTTTAAGAATAAAAAAGCAATAAAAATAACCTTCGCAATAATTGGAACATCTTGAAATAAAAAATCTATTATATGGTAAAGCATTAAGCTTGAAATAAAGACAGTCGCTGTGTTTTTATACTTTCAAATAAATTTCAGAGTTCATTGTACAATATATAATCAAGAATGATATTTCATTGGAGCGATTAATTTAAAAGTAATAAAAGAAGGAAAAGTTTTTCATTAAAAATAAACTTTATCTATCGATCCCTAGTATATTGGCATATTAAGGAATAAAGCTAAAAAAACAATGCATTGAAAATTTTGAAATTACTTTCCAAGTATTAGGCGGAAAATATTTCAAAAGATAATCTTAAAAAGTGCATTACCATTTTTTATCAAATTTACAAGTGGTAATTAATCATTAAATAAATTCTATAAACAAACATAATGAAGATTTAAATACAGTAATTTACTACTGAACCAGGAAAATTTTGATAAATTACGCTTCTATCAAAATATTCAACCATTAATAGTCTCTAAAAAAAATAATTATTAATTTAGAAATATTCAGATTTACGTAGCTTGATTTGTGTGAAATTATTCCCAACTTAAATTGTAAATACATTCACCTATTTTGGGTTTTTAATTGATTATTTACGATTTTATCCATAACTGTTTTAAAAGCTTTAGAGATTAATTATTTTTTTAAACTTTATAAATTAAAAGGGTCTGAAAATATTAAATAGAGTTTATCCATCTTCATATGTCATAATTTATTTCTTCTTTACTGAATGCATTAAAAATTTAAAACCTACTTACGATAGCCTCTTTTTAAGTTATTTTTTCAGTTTTCTTTATATTCATAACAAGAATAATTTATTTTTTTCTTTGAAATTTGATCCAAATTCCTTATTTATCAATAAAAAGAAGAGAGAAATAAACTTCATTCAAATATAATTTAGGTTTTAAAGGTTATTGGTTATACTTTTCTGGTAAAAATGGAATCCATATAAATAACATTGACGGCTCTTCAGCATAGCAACGACGCTATAGTGCAATAGAAATGCATTGTGGGAAATGAATAATAGTAAGCCCCCTATTTTATTTACACAGACTATAATATACAGAGAACTCCAGATTGTTGGGTGACGCATATATTTTCCCGTTATTAATCAAACAACGTGCTCTGACGACAAACTTTAAAATGTATTTTCTAGTAAGATTTGAAATTATGCAAATAATGAACTTGAAATGAGACAAATTAGATACGCGGGGGGAAAATCAACGTAAGGTAGCCGCTAAAAACTGTTTTTTTTTTCAAAAATTTTTAGGAAGTGCAATCTCAGTAGATTCATATCATGTTCTGTAAATATGTAGTAGAAGGGAAAGGGGAAAGACGCCCATTTTTACCAGTGAAGTATATACCCCTGTAAGACCAATTACATTAGAATGAAGTTTTCCTTTAATAGACATTTCTATCATTTCGAAAAGGTCATTTACCTCATCCACCCAATACGAAATCAACCAGCCGACTTTAGATTTACTTCTCCGCAAGATTCCGACCTAACTATATCAATTCGATTATCGCAATTCAAATGACTTTCCAAGAACAAAATTTTTCCACCCACCCACACCATGAAGACACGATGAAGCCACCCGATGACAGAGTCCGCATAGTAGACGATGATGATGATCACTTAATAAACGCCTCCGCCACGCTACGCACCACGCCAAAGTATATAGGAAATTAGTCAGATCCGAAATTAACTCAAGAGAGAATATATATTTGCATTCATCTTCTCCAGCAGCCGAGTGCAAACAGCATCCAATTAATTTTGAATCTTCGCACCCGAACGCAGAAAGTAGCAGAAAGATCCATTGATGGAGGCTCTATCATTCGAGGACTCAATTTTATGCGTCCCCCTCCTCCTGGTGAGTATATGCTCAGGGCTCGGTGTTCTATTAGAGCATGAGCCCGTTCTGTTATTATGCCCACAAATACATCCCCGTACTGTCTCTGTATAATCAACTCATTTGGAATGTGTGGCGAGTTGATTGAGATCTAGTTTGTGTGCTGTAGATTTGAAGTCTACTAGAGTGTTGCAATTTACTTTGCGCAAGAGTTTCACTATAGAGGTTAACATCTATTTTTTAGAACCAATGTAAATATCTTTAATTGATAGGTTTAATTGCGACCCTATACTCTCACAATTTAACTATTATAAACCAGTTACTAAAAAAATAATGGAAAAACAGTCTTGCATAGTAAGGGAGAGTGGGGTTATAAGAAACTCTCTCTTTTTAATTTCCGGCTTTGTGTGTGGGCCTAAAAATCTGAAAAAAAATCACAGAATATCTTCAAGACATTTTTTTACATCCCATAAAAATTTTATCGTTTTAGAATAATTACTTCTGTGAAAAAATCCCGTTTGAAGTTGATGCTGACAGACAAGCCCTTTCAACTACTTCAATTTATCTTGCTACTAAATTCTTTTGGAATTGTTAGTGAACTTTTTAGGAGGTTAAAAGGGCTATAATAATACACTTTTTGTTTTTTATATTAGAGTTGTGGATCATTCTTAAAAGTTCCCTGTATCTTATTACCCAATTTAAACAAAACTAAGGGGTAGTAAGAAACACTAGCATTTTTATCAATGAAAATTAATTTATCGAAGTTTCTCTTTATTAGGAGAAAGTGCCCCAATGTGGAATACCACTTTTACTATTCCAGATTACTTTTACCTAAAAAATTGTTTTAAAAACTAAAAGTTAAGAAAATATGAGACACCACTTGTTCTCAATATGAGATAGTCTCACACGGCACCACTTTTATTTTAATACTTTTATTATTATTAAATAAATTCTAATTATTTTTTGACTTGAATTGAGCATTAGCGGTCTTCAACTAACGAATACGTACCTATAAAAAATATGCAATATTTAGAGTTTAGAGAGGCTATCCTATATCTAGGGTGGTGTTTGATTGTGTCTAAATTAATAAAGTACGCCTTCTGGAATTCCATCAATTTTTAAACTAATTATAATTATCTATTTTATAATAAAAATTACAAAAAAGGCCCTTCTCTTAAAACAGAACACGCATTTCAAAAATATAATTTTTTGATAGGTTAAAAGAAAAATATTAGGTGAACCAAAAAGTAGAAGCAGCGTTCGAAATTCCTCTGGATCGCTGGTCCGAGACAACTGAAAAACTGCTCGGACCACTTAGGTCAGAAAATCACTGGTCCGCCAGACCAGTGGCGAAAAAATATCCCTCCCTCTTGTTTTAGCCCCATTTTTTCCTGCAATACACATGATTTAATATCTGCATTAAAACTTAAAACTTCGTTGACTGTTGATCTTAACACGAAGATCATTGATAAGGGTCCAGAACATCCCTCAACAAAATTTCAAGAAACATCTAGGAGAGTTTGTTAAATTACAGGAGAAGTGAGGGAAGAAACAGGTGTGAGAACCTTCAATGGAAACTCCGGGACAATTTAATTACTTGCAATCCTCCAGACTAGTTAGCCCTGCTCCTTTCATTTTGATTCTTTCCTATGCTTTTGATGTAGAATGAAAAATGAGCTGTGAAAATGTACTGAGGAAACTATAGCAATGAAATAACTCATATAAACTCATAGAGTAGCAAAATTTCAGCATGTCGCATAAAGTGCGACTGTTACAAAATTGGGCCACTTTTCGTAGGACGTATGATATGCGACAGCAACCCCAAGAAGGGGTTAAAAATAGAAACTTGTTCTTTTTAATTTGGCGGTCCAGTCATTTTGTTTGAGGACCAGTAAAATTGGCAAAGCACTAGTGGGATTTTTTCCCAATTTCTAACGCTGTTTAGAAAATTTAAATTTCATGCATCCATATGAGTTTTATGTGGTTTATATTAAAATAAATCTTTTATGATACTCATTAATCAACTCATTAATATAAATAAAGAGAAAATTGATAAAGCTGGAAATTCTACCAAAAGAAAATTAAAAAAATAAAAACAATAAATATTTTTTATCTTTCTGATAGCAAGTTAAAGAGTGTTCCATTCATATCCTAAGATCTCCCAAGATTCAAATTTTAGGTCCAATGCGCTAAAGCAATTTTTAACCGATTTTAAAAAATTTTGTTGTATTTTACTTCTCTACTCAAGAGGCAAGTTTCCCGTGGTATAGCGTTTCAAAATATAAAATAAGTTTTTATTTCTACGAGAGATATTGATGCGGTTTGTTGTGCAACGAGCGAGCTCCATAAACGAAGCGAACTGTAAAAAAAGTTTTAACTGTTAAGGAGGTTGCTGAGTGATACCTAGAAAGGTAGTATAGTAATGAAATATAGTTTTTCGCACTGGTAAAAAAAGTGTTTCTTTAGATGTTATTATACTACCAATGAATTGTAAAATACCACCTTTTTTCAACAAAATATGTTTTCTCCTCATTTTTCTTCTATTATATGTCTTTAGATACTTTTTAGAGAAGTTATTTGATTTAATTTGATTTTTTTAAAGTAATGAAAATATCCAATTTTTTTAACTTTAGGTCCAATCAAAGCAATTTTTAACAGATTTTACAAATTTTGCATTTTACTTCTCTACACCAGAGGCAAGTTTTCCGCAGTATAGCGTTTCAAAATAAAAAATAAAATGTTTTCGGTCCACCCTATTGTTTAGTCACAATTTGCCACATTGGTATATATTTGAGGTAATTAATGCAAAAAAGTTTTAGATGAGATATAAAGCGTAGCAGTCTAATTATCAAACCCAGGAACATTTCTGATATTTCAAATAAATTTTCTGTTTTTTTCTGCGGAACGGTTCAGTATTTTACAGTAACGTTCCTGATATTTTCAAGGAACTTTACTTAAAAAAATGGGCGACTCAGCTGCCCAGTTTTTTAAGTAAAGTTTCATAATTTTTTTTACAGTGTGGTCACAACCTCCATATTTTGATAAAATTGTTTGAAACTATTTAGATTTTAATATTTTATACGGAGTAAAAAATAAAACCCAACTTATTGTGCAAAATACAAGATATAGGGCGAGAAAACTTCGTATCTTCAACATATGCCCCAACTGCCAAGTGTCAACGCTGGAAACTACACTATGAAATTAGATTGAAGTAACGTATAATGTCTGATGCAAATAAGTGCAAAAGGAAATACCCTTTGAGATAAAATAATTATTTTCGGCACTGATAAAATCAGTTTTTCGCTAACAACGTCCGGTAACTTGGTCGACTCGCTCCTCGTTTTGACAACTTCTATAAGCTTTTTAACGACTTCCTATAACGCAATAAAAAATCTTCTAACTTACAAATCTGCTTCTGCAAGTATCAATTGCTGAAAATCGTCGTAGATAGCTATTTACCTTAAAAGGAAAAAGGAAGTGGACTTATTAGGACTGGGTGGGTTTTATTTTCACCTATTTGCGATATGCGCTCAAGAATTGAGTAAAATCGAAGCTAAAGGCGTGGGGAAAAATAGAATCGGTTCTGTGTGAAAGTATAAGAATGCACTTTGCATAAGAATATAATACCATTTTCTATAATTTTTCTTCAGAAGTAAGGTCGGGTATAGCAACGTTGTGTGTTTTTCAACGTTGTGTAATGTGTGTCCCTCGGTACATAGAGGACTTTTCTGAGAGGCCCCATATCGTAAAGAAATGGGACCCCGTACCCCAAAGTCCTCCCACGCGAAAATAGAGTCTAGCACATCAAGAAATAAATTTACAAAGAAAAAACACATCAAAATTCTGATTACCTTACTCTCAACTGCACCCTGTTTTTAAAAAAAACAAATCAGTATTATATACCATAAACCATACTTTTATTTTTAAATTAACTTTAATTTAACTTGGTGTACTATATATACCATAAACCATATTTTTATTTTTAAATTAACTTTAATTTAACTTGGTGTAATAACTTTATGGAACGATGCTGCTATTAGCGCACGATCCTAAAGCTTATTAGATTTTAAATTTGTAGTAGTTCTTTTGAATTTAAATTTATTGCCTATATTACTTTGTATTGACATGGGATGATAGCTGCCATGTGCGCTCATCTCTGTTGGATATTTTTGTCTTGGTGTTGGTATAGTTAATTTTTCTTGTCTGATCAATTAAAAGGCTAAAGTTTTTGGGGTTATTCTACTCTGGTGCTCCTCCTACAATGAAAATAGTATATTAACCTTATTTCCTTTACAGCTTAATTTTATAAATAATGCAAACAAAAATTGATAGTTACTTCATAGGACCTGACTCGTCGCGTTCTTTAACAAGGAGTCCTGCTGTTGCTCTTGTTGGGGGGGGGTGCAGCGGTTAACAAGTTACCCCAACAAATGTTTCGTTTTACTAAATTTAAAAATGTTTTAAAAAAATATAAAAAATGTGGTAGTGTTAGATGTCTCACTTGCCCTATGGCCGGAGAAGAACAGTTGTGCACAGAGGCTGTTGATATTTTTTGTAAATGCTTTTGCTTAGTTTATGTAATTGAATGTGGTGAGTGTGGTCTAAGATATGTGGGACAGACTGGCAATGAACTGCATAAGAGAATAAATAATCACAGATCCAGCATTAAAAAATTCGTTGAAAACGACAAGCAGGATTACGAATTAATACACTTTCAGAAACATAGTTTCAAGGAAGCAAAAATCTATATTTTGAGGGAGATTTGTGATTATGATAAGAGATTGGACTTTGAAAATCGCTTTATTTGCCAACTACAGACTTTATATCCCTATGGTTTGAACAACAAACTGAATGGTGAAGGAAGCGTTAACCTTTTTAGGGGTTGTATTTATAGAAAATTTGGAGTTTTTGGTATAACTCATAAAAGAGGTAAAAGAGGTAGAGGGAAAGGATCCGGAGGGCTTGATTTAGAAGAGTTTAGAGAAATTTGTAATTTGCAGTTGAATAGTGTTAATATAAAAAAGATAAAGATCTTTATTTTTTCACAAAAGTTAAAAAATCTAAAATGGTTAGTAAAAAAATTCCTTAAAGATTGGACTTTTGATTTACTTATAAACAAGTTAATAGTGTATGATCTTCTAAAGTTTAGACTCAGGGATCTTGATTTGGATGATTATGGAAGTGGTGATGATAGATTTGATTACTGTGTAATTAGCTACTTGGATCGAGATTTTGAATTTTTGAGGCTTGGAGAGATTTTTCATGAGCTTAATTTTCTTTTGAGAAAATTCACTAGAGCTAAGATAGCTTACAGATATGTTAATAACATGAAAAAACTTATATGTAATTATAATTACTTCAGTAGGAATCTAAACAATATCTGTGAGGATGATTGTAATTGTGATCTGGAGGAATTTTGTAGTTTTGTTGATCCTGTTCATGGTCATGTGTTGACCGGAGATCTTAAAATTGTTGGGGATCACAATCTGAGAAAAATATTGGAGAAGGGTTCAAAATATAGATTAAGAAAACATTTAAATTTAAATGACATAATTGTGTCTATGAAAAAAGATCTTGATATCTTTATTTTGAAAATCTCAAGGAGATACAATTGGCCCGAGGAGGGTTTTGAAGAATGGAAACAAAAGGTTTTGCTAAAAATAAGGGTTAATTACAATAATTGTCAAACAAAAAAATACTCCAATCAGGGGAACTTCGTGAATTATTGGTTGTTAAAATCTATACGTGAAGTGAAGAATAACTGGATAATCACTGTGGTGGACAAAGCAGCAAACAATTTTTGCTTTATGTGTAAGGCTTTTTTCAAAAAGTTAACTTTAAATGAGTATAACTCTAATACTACCTACAGTAAAATATTACTGCCAAAAAGAGAATTGGTGAGCAGAATACTGGCTTTGAACAAGAGGAATAAACTGAAAAATTATTCAATCAGGTTTCCCTATTTGTTTCCTACAGTAAAGTTTCACAAGAATCCGACAAGCTTCAGATTTGTTACTTGTAGCACTTCTTGCTATAATACATTGATGGCAAAAAAGGTTTTCAAATTTCTAAAATTAATTTTAAAGAAAATAAAGGAAAGTGAAAGATATATTTTTATTAATAACAACATGGATGTTCTTAATTTTTTGAGGAACGAACATATAACTACTATTAATACTTTTGATTTTGAGAATTTATATACAAGCATTCCTCATGATAATTTAATTGAAATTTGTAATATTTACTACGAATCTTTTTTAAAGGATTTATTATGTAAACAAGAATGGATAGATTTGGTCAAATGTAATATTTTTGAAAATTATCTCTTCAATGGTTTAGCATTTTTCAAACAAACAAGGGGAATTCCCATGGGAACCTGCTTTTCTAGTGCTTTTGCTGATTTGTTCTTACATTTTTATGAAAGGCAATATGCCGATAATTTGAGGGCTTTCAGATATATAGATGATCTTATTGTATTTAATGAAGAGTACGAAGTTTTTTTGAATTGCTATCCAAATGTTCTCAGCTTAAAAAAAACCAACTCGGTGGTTACGAGTGCTAATTACTTAGATATAGGTATAGTCATAAAAAATAATTCTGTTCTTACGCATATCTATGACAAAAGAAAAGATTTTAATTTCGAAGTAAGAGTCTTAACCAATTTTTATAGCAATCTGAGCCCCAAAATCTTCTACAATATTTATTTTGGGCAGTTGAATAGAATAAAAAAGATCTGCAATAATATAGAGGATACAACCAACGCCTTGGAAGTGTTAAATAAAGATCTTACAGGTTGTGAGTTTCCTGTTGGTTTCTGTAACAGATATGAAAAATGATGTTTTTTGCTGGTTTCGAACACGTGGTGCTGTGGAGAAGTGGGTTCTTGATTTTGGTTTCAGTGTTTGCTAGAGCTTTTCTCATTTCATGTTTTCTGCTGTTTAACTGTAATCTTAACGTATGGTTTATGGTATATAATACTGATTTGTTTTTTTAAAAAACAGGGTGCAGTTGAGAGTAAGGTAATCAGAATTTTGATGTGTTTTTTCTTTGTAAATTTATTTCTTGATGTGCTAGACTCTATTTTCGCGTGGGAGGACTTTGGGGTACGGGGTCCCATTTCTTTACGATATGGGGCCTCTCAGAAAAGTCCTCTATGTACCGGGGGATCCGTGCCCCCTGATGAGAGGGTCTTCCGGTGCATATCTTTCATTTTATTTTTAAATTAACTTTAATTTAACTTGGTGTAATAACTTTATGGAACGATGCTGCTATTAGCGCACGATCCTAAAGCTTATTAGATTTTAAATTTGTAGTAGTTCTTTTGAATTTAAATTTATTGCCTATATCCCTCTAGTAGTGTAATACTAACGGCTGTATTCTACTCAAACGTCGTAACTCATTCTCATGTGATTAACCCTGTTTTTTGGACTTTTTCGTATTCTACTCCTCCTAAAACCACGTTTATTCGGGGTTAATTGTAATCCGGTAAATGTGGGCGGTAAGTTGAATTACCGTGAATATCGACAAAGTTTACAATGTCTTTTCAGGAAATAATTCATTATTTTAAGATTAATAGCTCTTGTACATCAAAAAGCGCTCTTAGAAATTAATATTCAACATCTAGTTGAAACAACATCTTTATTTTGCGAAGGAACTATGTTTTCTGTGCGTAGTAACTTTAAAATGCACTGCCAACAGGCAATTCGCCGCCATCTTAAATCTACTACTACGATATTATGGATTAATATTTTATTCATTAAAATATTTGTCATTGGGTACATGTTAAGATGGAATATTTTTCTTTCATTGTAAAAAAAGTGTTTTTACAAGATTAAAGGTTATATTAATGTGCTTAAAATAGTCTGCTGGAGTTACAATCACCTGAAGTGGTTTCATTTAGCTTTCTAATTTATAGATGGCAGCACAAGCTTGATTGAAGTAAATGATATTTTCATTTTTAACCAATCTTGTAGATAGTTTAATCAGTTTTTTGTATTGTTTGGAGAGTTTTTAGGTCCATGAAATATATTTTAATTATTGAAACTACCTTATAATAGTCAGATTAGTTATTTCTGTTAGGACGGACAAAATGGCAACCAAGATTGAGTTTTGGAAAGCCAGTTACCACCGACAAGTTCATCTTAGGCAGTGGAATACCGATTTTCAACACACTCTGAAACACAATCTCATAGGGTTTCACTTACCACGCGATTAACTCAATTTGAGTAGAATACGGCTGTAAGGCGTGGATCCAGGGGGTGGCACTCTGGACAGTGCTGCCCCCTTGGGAACCCCAAAAGGTTCTCAAAATGAGTAAAAACCTTTTACAGGTCTTATTTCAAACTTTTCTGGGGGAGGACTAGGACCCCCATACCCCCCATTAGTACCACAAGGGGTTCTTTAGTGATAATTTTTAGGAAATCCACAATATTTTGGTTAAAAAAGAAAGGTAAAAGTGTTAAAAAATGTCCCTGTTAGACTCAAAACATTTCTAAAAATGAGTTAAAACGCTACTTTTACACTTCAAATTTCAGATTCAATCCTCCAATGGTACCACAAGGGGATCTTTTCTGGAAAAGTACCCCCTCGGAGCAGTGCTGGATCCGCGCCTGGTAATACTTATGTTGATTTGAGGCAAAAAAGAAATAAGATACAAACACAAATAAAATTATTGTCTACCAACTACAGGCTAAAGCTCAGCAAAAAGAAGCCTCGTAATTAATTAGTGATTGATTATAAACTATATATGTTTTAACGTGTTCCTTATCTTTATATTTATTCACCGTGCTGTAAATTATTTGCAAACCGTTTTTTATAATAACCGTTTAATAGAATAATAACCCACATAGTCAAAATGTTTCTAAAACAAATTTCTTCCAGAACGGTTAACCCAGTTGGATTTTTTTTGCATTCATTATAAAAAGTAAAGAAAGAATCATCGTTTGTTTGCTTGTCACTTAAAAGAACTATTCCATAGAATTCCTTTTATTGAAAACTCTGCAGTCCCATAAGAAGCCTATAATTTCATTTGAGGCGAAAATAAACTTCCCATATCTGTAACGATTGTCCTTTGCTTTCCTTTTCACCGATATACAGAAAGGCCACTCCGGCGAAAGAACCAGAGATTGTTTTGAAATGACAACTTCAACTTACCAATATATGAATTCCCGTGATCACCTCCCACACTGCGAAAAAAAACCAATACTACTACAAAAGATAAAAAAAATTACCCAGACATAAAAAAGAAAGCAAATAACATAAAGGACATAAAAAACATATTGAAGAGTGTGAAAGGTAGAGGAAAATGGGCGAGAGATCATAGAGATAGAAGAATAATAGAGTGCACATCGGTTTCTAATTCAACACAAGAGGATGTTGTCAAGATAAACTGGCATTGGAGGAGCTCTGGATAACTAGGGGTAGCCAGATTTGCCAGTGATCACGCTTGAGAAAAATACAACGCACCAAGTTAACCCCACAAGGGCCAACTATGGTCAAACATCCTCGTAGGTCTTACGACCGTATTCATCACTAACCTAACCTAGAGATCCTGTATACGAGAGAGAGGCGACAACTCAGTATAGCGCGCGCAGATCGGTAAACATGTTTTCTGTTCGCCACAGCCGGTTTCCTCCCTAGGATTAGCATTGGACTCGAGACAAGCGGCATGATACAGTTTGGACAGAATTTTGGACAGAACTGGATGCGCAGAGACGCTTTTAAGCGAGTTGTCGTCTCTCTCTCGTACACAGGCTCTCTAACCTAACCCAGTAAGTGGATTGAACATGGTCTAAAATCACTGAAGCCAAAAAATTCCCAACTTAACAGTTGCTACGACTGGCGGAAATCTTGTTTTATGCATTGAATATTTCACAAACTTGTCAACTTTTCTCACAACTATTAATGGTGACTAACTTTGTGTTCCATGAAACTTCTGCATGTTTATTTCGCACTCTTCAGAAGACCTCTTACCTCTGAATAAAACATGAATAAGTAAGATGTATTGAAGGACACTAATTTAAAAGGGATACAAATATTTTATTTGAAAACTTAGTTTAGCAATTTTGTATTTTAATCCAAAGTAAATAGTTTCATAGAACGTACTAATATTCACCGATAAGTTTTTTTTTCCTTTTTAAATATGGGTTTGTTACTAAATGCATTATTCAAGATGGCGGTAAGACTTCACGGTCGCTTCAACTTGATTATCGAGTTCTTGTTATGTCCCCTCCACTTGCTCTATGAACGAACTGACAGTTTTCTACTTGTGACCCAACAACCAACCCTCACTCCACGATAATCCTTCCCCTTAGCTCCATGACCGAAGGTTAACTAGTAATCAAAACCTCTAATTGGTAGTTGAAGAGGAAAACCAAGTTTTAAACCAACCATAGTTGGAGAAAAAGCTTGGTTTCAGGTTAACCTTAGGTTAGGTTCGTGATGAATAAACTGTAAATTTCTTTTTGAGACAGATTTCAACCAGAAATACTGCTTTGAATGACTCGAAAACACATCCAATCGAATCCCTAAAGTTCATTTTATTATAATAGAAATATACCTGAAATTATGCTGAATCTAATCCATTTAAGTCGATCGTACTCGAGGTTTTTTAAAACTTCCATCCAATAAAACATTTATGAAATAATATCACTTTTTACGCTTAAAATCATTGTAATCTTTTTTATAAATAGTTCTCTTTTTTTTCTATCATTTGTCTTTGAGTTACAAGTATTTTTCGCGTTTGAAATCGACACGTTTAAGGTAGCTCAATGTTAAAGAATTGTTTTTGCCTGGCATTGATGGGGGAACACAGGGATACCATCCATGCTGCATCTATTACTCTTCTACCTATATGGTAAAAATGGGCGAGGGATAGAAAAAAAAAGAATATGATTTCGATCCTATCTATCGTCATGTGGCAAACGTGAGAGAGGGCATTGAAAGGAGAAGTGCTAACATACGTTTAAAAAAATTCTCCTCGGCATAGCAACGTCAAAACACAAAGGGGAAAACCGAAATGAGCTTTGTAGTGGAATGGTTAGCGGGAACACAAAAGAATTTCAGCAATTTTTCTCCATTAGATTAATGGGGAAGCTTCTGGAAGCATGTTTTCGCTCTTCCCACACCATGCATGAGAGGGGCCGAATGATGTTATTAATGTCTTATACCCTTCATCGTCCGTGTAGCCTTTATTAGTATATTCGAGCACCGCTTTCGCTGTGAGTTTTCATTTGCGCTATATTTATGTTGAAGATTGGGTGATCCGTCATTGGAACTCAATTAGCTTTGCTTTGCATGAGATATTAGAGCCCGAATAGATAGACGCGGAAGTTATAAAGTATTATTTTCGCGAGTTAGAGCGTCATTTAGTTATGTTAATTTACCCCCATCAAAATTTCTATAAAGTTTGAGTAGCATCAAAAACTTTTACTCTTCTGAAACCTAAAGGCTGCAAGTAGTCAATGTTATTCCTAGGATTTTTTGTAAGGGTTAAAATACTCCTTGACTTTTTTAGGAGCAGTGAAATACGGAAATAACATATACAGACAAATTTTCTATAAAAACGCTTACTTTTTAATAGACAAAATGAAATAGAAAAAAAGGAGGATGTTATTTTGGTTTTTAACAATCATAGTATATGTTAAGTGTCAGTAGAAAATATTAAGCATGAATAAAATAATTTATTTTACATTAAACGTTCTAAATGAAAAATTTAATTACAAATTTGAGTAGAAAAAATATGATGTTTGATATTACTTCTTCATTTCGGTGGTGCATTTTTTAAGCTTAACCTTTGTTAAAAATTGAAAGCTAGAAAATACGCCTGTCTAGTGTTTTTTAGCCTATTTCAGATTTTTAATGCGTGAAATACGCTTTCATAGGCATCAAATATATCTCTGCAAGTAGTAAATGACTTAAACAACATGTAAAGCAGGCCAACACAACATACGGCCTCCAGCCCTCCTTCTGTTACCCGATAATTTTTAAACCAGACTAAAAACTGAAGTGACTGCAAGGAAGTATAGTCTTTTATACTACGCAATATATTTCCATATCCTTATTGGTATGCAAAAGAATACATCCATACAAAAATGTAGAATTATATTTAGTTCTCCTCTATAGTATATTACAAATACAGATCGGATCGGGATCGGAGGATCCTGGGTTTGATTCCCAGCACCGCTAAAAACTCACCGAGTATATGTGGAGTACGTGCTCATTAAATCTGTGGGTCCGAAAGTCCCGTGGTCCGTCATGGCACAGTTTACTACGGGTTCAGGTGTCTGGAGACTATTTCCCTCCCCTTCAGATACATGGCTAAAATGTGGAGTTGGTGATAGATAGTGGCAGCATCTATCATAAATCATGAGGCAGAAGTCGGACTCTTGCCATTTATGGGCCTCACTTTCTCAGGAGCCGCACCCCCCTTTGCCTTGAATCCTTATGTGAACATTCCAAGTGGCACACGACAACAACAACAACAAAAGCAGATAAATGGGAAAATATGTTCTGAACTTTAAAATTATATAGAAATTTTATTGGTGTTAAAATGTGCCAAACTCGCGATGTTATGTGGTCATTTTCTCTATTATTCAATTATTCATTATTAAAATTTGATTCATTTTCAAGATAATAAGCACACTTTTCCCAAACATAACACTTAACAAACTAAAAATTATCACTCGTACTTCCTCTGTCAGTTTCTAATGTTGCATCTCGCATAACTACCTTATTTTATAAACCTTATTAAAACTTGTTCTTATAAAGTATCATTTATTTTAGTAGTATTTGCTTCTAATTAGGGTTAAATAAATACCTTATCACTCTCTAAAAGATAATCCGTTAAAAACAATTACACAATTTTTTTTAATTACTACAAAACCGTAAAGTCGTTATTGCACTTTCCTCTCATTTCTTTCAGAGAAAAAGACAGAGTTTATTAAGGGGACGCAGTACCATGTTTTAACAAAATTACGAAAAAACTTTTTCTTTAAAACTAATGTAAATGCATTTGTTTATCACCCAACGAATTTTCAAAACTTTTCATTGAAAAATATCCAAGTTATGGTTGATTTCATTTGTGAAAGTATTAAGGTCCCTATGGCTAATGGAAACTTCAAAGTCCTTTTACTCAGAATCACTGTTTCATTGTTTAAAATGCTAAGGATTTTTATCTATTGTACCAAATCTCTTGAAATTTTTTCTGAATATTGTTGGAAGTATGTATAACAAAAGTTGGCATTTGTTTTTTCAATGAGCAATTGAGCATTGTAGATTATTTTTTAAAAATTACTGAATTGAGAATTTTAGCATTTTAGTGCTTTTTTAGCTAGTGATTCAAGAAAAACAAATATGTTTAGAATTCAAAGCACTATAAAACTTAAATCGATGCCAACTTTTGTTACTCATAGTTTGATGTATTTGAAAACCAAATTTCAAGAATGTATATCGATTATTCTAGGAGGAGTAGCATTTTAAAATCACCTCTAAAATTTTAAGATTTTTTAAAATAAACTCATGAAATTGAAATTTTAAGATACTTTGAGTTTGGAATCTGTTTTACATAAAGCAAATACATATAATAATAGAAAGAAGTATTAAATAACAATGATTTAAAGATTTTGGTAAAAATGGTACTACGTCCCCTTAAAATTAGATAGTTCAGATAGTTATTAGATAGTTCAGAGTTTATTAAAATCAGCTTCTTAATTTTGCTCACTGTTAAAATTGAAATATATACTTTACCCTATAAGTATACATTATTTATAAACAAATTTCCCGTTATTTGGATTATGATGCTGATATAGCACTAAAAAATAAGTAGGTCTTTATAGAGGATTTCTATGTAGTACTTATTATTCTACATATTATGATTTAAATACGCTTCTAATAAATGCTGTAGTATTTTGTTTATCAACTTTGCGTCTAATGCTACTTATCATCTTTGTATTATTGATTTCCCCATGTTTTGGAGATTACTTATGACTAATATTGTATTTGCCAAATTGAAATAATATCTCTACATGAAAATTTTAAATTAGTTAAACAGTTAAAAATACCCTTTATTTCTCAGAAAGGATAACCGTTTATTTCAAAGAACACTAACACTACGAAATCCCATGATATCCTTGACTGTTGAAGTTCATCTAATTATACACATTTCTGTTTGGAAAAATTGTGACTATCTCTATAAAAGATAGAAACAAATGTTTCAATGGATATGTGACTTTTAATATTATATTAATATTATATTGTGTTATTTGTAAAAATTTTACTTCTGCTTCTAGTGAACTGATATAATATAATATGATAACTAATATAACATGTAATTGTTTGTATTAAAGCATAACTACATTTTCCTGTCACCGTCATTCTGTAGTATTATTTGGTCAATACTATTCATATCCCTAACAGATTACAATTTTGTGGAATATTTTCCATGGCATCATAATTTTTAAAAATTTGTTTCAGTTAATGCATTAATTTTTATAAAAGCACATTGCGACGGCTGAAACCGTTACTACTTGAGCTTTTTATTTATAAACTTTATTTGCATTCCAAATTCTAATGGAAGTAATATAATTGGAATATATCTCTTAATATATAAGAATTGCTATTATTAACATTAATTAGCATTTTGTTAAATCTAATTTTCAGTTGAAGATATTCGGTGCCGCAAACTAATTTCTTTGATAATTTCAACTTATATTTCTCTGATACACAAGAGTAAGAAAATTACCATGGAAACAGAAATTACTAAAATTATTATTTTAAAAAAATTTTTGGTTGGTTAGCTAAATTCGATGGCCCCTAAAGAACTAAGAGTTTTTTTTTTCAAATTTCATTTCTAGTTCCAATAAGGACATTTAAATTGGAAACCCATTTAAATGCCATTTTAATGGAATTTTAATATGAGTACTAGGAATTTTGGAATTCCACAAGGTAAATATTTTTACGCATAACAAAACAAATAATTCGCCCACACATTGGATGTTACACAACCTCTTCTTAAAAAAAAAGGGTTTTCTGAACATCCTATACTCTCTCAATCAATGTATAACACGGGACGCATAAAAACGTATTCCACTGCAGTGTAAATACAAAACGCCCAAAAATAGACTTAGTTGGCGATTTATCGATAACGTGATGAGAAATTGCATGTATTGAGTTTTTCTTAAGTTTCTGAATTGGAATGTATAATTCATTTCTAACTCTTGGCACTTCTCCCAATTAAAAAATTTTGCCTTCTTTTTTCACTTTCAATTTTTATTCAGACCGTCTTCAAATTAGGAAGGGATTTTATATGCTAATTGGGAAGTAAACACTTATTGAAATTAGCGATTTTGACTATTGTATATCATCACACAGGCTCTAAATAACCAGTTTTATGTTTTTCAGATTTTTAAAACACTTATTAATTTGCAATCCTCATATAAAAGTTCCAAAGGAGAAAAACCGGAAGTGATGTCACAGCTGCCGATGAGCAACTAATACAAAGGAGCTGCCGCTCGTTCAAAGTGCTCTTACCAATCGAAGGATCGAATTTCCCCCTCTGCTTCCAAACGATGACGTGTTCGGCGCGTTGTTAATACGAGGTTCCGCAGTTCCAAAGAAAGACAAGCTTTACACTGCAAAAAATATTCCTCTTTTACCACTACATTTTATACTGTTTTAGACGAAAATGTTCCGTTTAACTAGAAAATGTGCTTTTTGAATGAATTTTTCCACAAAGATTATATAGATTGGATAAAACTCCCACTGAAGGAATTAATTTTTAAAACAAGTATATGTTAAAGAAAAAATGTCTTGTGATCATGTAGTTAAAACGAGTCTAAAGGGATCTTCTAGCTAGGTGGGTCATGTGTGTAACAGCGACGTCACAATGCATTGTGACGTCACTGACAATTCTTCAAGTACATCAATTTCTGACATTAATCGTTAATTCTGTTAGCTGAAGAAAGATTTTTTATAGTGTAATATTGGATACACTGTAATGTAATACCCTGAATTTTGCTTCAACAGGGAATTCGAAACTAAAAAGCTTGCCAGAGAGAATGGTTTAACCCAACTCAACCATCAGTTTGGCACGTTTCGTATTCCCCCTTGGTGAGATATATACGTTTCCACGCACGGGCGGGACCGCCATCGGTATGGCGGCAATCCGTGCCCAACGATTACACAACCATTTCCAAAAAATTGTCGTTCCATAGAAGAACGGATTAATCATCCCGCATATAGTGAAACATGCGCAACCAGAATGCCCGACACGTTTCGGAATAAAACCAGCAAGAGGACAACTCGACTCGCACATTTCAATTCGGAAGTGATTCATGGAAGGGAAAAGGAAATGCACAAAAATCCCTTTAGGGACTTTCTTCCGTCTCGCCAGATGATGGATGTGGGACTCTCGCAGGAATACGGGGGGGAACAAATCTAAGGGTCTGTCCACACTGGAGGGACTCTTGTCGCACAAACCATTATCGAATGGAGGGAAGAAAGAAGGTGAGTTGATGGACGATGCAGTGGACTACTCCTGTCGCGGAGGAAAACGGGTGTCATCCTTTCCACTTCAACCTCCTCTAGTGCATCTCCCCTAGCGCCCTCTTCTTTTAGTCTGGTCCTTTAACCCAAAAAACATACATTTTTACTTTTGGTTTATGGTTGTATGAGCAGTGGATCTCAATTTACACAAAGTTCTTTTATTCCAATATGGAAACTTTAAAATTAAAAAAGCTGTTTAATTTTCTAATTGGCTCCCCTTCTATATTTGTTCTTAGTGTTACAAAACATACTGTGCAAATTTGGTGGTTATATCCAGCTTGGAAGTTGGTGAACTGTGCTGTCAAAAACTCAGTGAGATTGGGGGGGAAACAGTGTAATTCTTTTTCATTATTAAATTGTTCTATATAGTGCTCGAAAGTGGCACATTCGCTTTTATTGAACCCCAAAACATACATTTAGACACTTTGTTTATGGCTAAATGATCAGTGGTTCATAATATAGAGCTAATTCTTTTAATCCAAGATTGCGGCCATAAGATTTGAATAGGTCATTTTTCGCGTTGGCTCTCCTTCTCTTCTTACGTCTGTTCTTAGGAATGAACTGTAAAAATTTGGTAGCTTATTGTCCACAGTGGTGGTTAAAAGACCATGACTATTTCTTCCTCCTCTTAATAAGGATCTTAATGGTTTCCGCGACACTTGTCGCTCCAATGTAGCTGCTGCGCAGAGAGGGAAGTGAGTACACCCACTAGGTGTATTTATTGAATTTATGTTTCCCCAGCGGAACAGGGAATATTTTGACACATGGAACACGGCCATTTGATTGTTTTATTAGAACTTGAGGTTGGTCGGGTTTTTGGTTCGGATATACAAGGTTAAAATGGTGGTGTTTTCTGGAGCTGGTGAATTGCTGATAGATTGATCCTATTTTGGGCGCGTAAATCTTTTCCCGCAATTACCCATTTCTTTCACGTCAGTTTTGAGAAAGAAGGTTGTTGTTGCTTGTTTACAATGGAATGTATTGTTTTAACAGAATTCAATATGTTCCGCCATGTGTAAAACTAGATATTCTATATCATCAAAAAACCTTATCGGATGTCTTATCATGTAAAGAAAGAAAGATATTTAGCACATATAATATTAAAGAAAAGCAATAAAGCCCAAATGTGCAGGAATATAAGTTTTGAAACAATCACACAGCTATTTCACTTAATTTTCCCTAATCCCTCTAAAGATTTATCTTCATTAAATAAATGTTAGCTTTAACATGTTTTCTTTAAATGCAAAAAAAACAATGAACACTGATCTTGACCCTATTGATATTATGAATACTTTGGGTATTTGCAGTATCGTTTGCCATTCTCTCACAGAAATATGCCGTAACCATAGAAAAAAGAAGTAAAACCATAGAGAAAAAGCCGAACAGAATGTGCAAAACGCTCTTTTCAACTACAATCTCATGTGTTAACTCACAACTCTCAAACGTCACCTCCAACCGTGGACCGGTTTCGTCCTTGTTAGGACTCATCAGCACGGTATAGGAAGGTAACGCAAGAGAGCGGAGGGCAAGTACTAGTCTAGCCGACTATAACTGAAAAAGTGGTGACCATTGATTAATCCTCCACTCATCTGCTGGAATGACAATGGCATTCCTAGGTCAGATTTAATTTCAGAAAGGCAAGGTAAATGAAAGGAGAATTTCACCATTTATCGCTCAATCGCTCATCGCTTTAACAATCTCATGGTAGAAGAATCTTTCTTTTTCGTCTCGTTCAAGTTCTAACTTGTCTGTATAATACAACGTAATTTAAATAAAACTTTTTGAAGAGTTTTTAAATATTTATAGATAGTTAAACAAAAACTAAACATGTTAATTCCATTTCAATCATCGAAATAAATGAGTGGTCTAAATCCGTGAACTTCCCGGTTGTATCCGACTACCCACATCCCGGTTTTGTCCTATCACACTATTTTAATGAATTTATTCTAGAGTTGATCAAACAACTCCAAGGCACCAACAAAAACTTTAAAATAACAAGTAAATAATGAGGTATCTCTATACGCTTTACTTACCTAAACTAAATCCGAAGATATTTAGGATCAGTGGCGTAATGTTGCAGAGGCTAAAATTATAAGCTTTTCCGGTGAAATTTCAAAATGCTTCCCTTGGCGAGACGGGTTTGTAAATATACTTTCTTTTCACTTGACATGGCGCATGTCTGGATGTAGTTCTAGAAGTTTCCGCTAAATATCATAATACAAGTAGTCAAGGAATAAAGCTTAATTTCCTGTTTTGTCCACCTTTCCTCTACCTTTTACTTTATTTCAAATAGGTGGTTTTGGACTGTAAGGGTTAAGAAGCATGACAATCATATCAAAAACCAAGAACTGGAAACTATTTTCCAGTTACAAAAAAAAATTCATCAGTCGATGTAGTACAATACTCTTATTACCTCGATTTCAATAAAGCTCTTATACAGGGTGTCCCAAAACGACCGCATATGCTATGCATAGCTAGATTCCTCGTTGGGGGTACATAAAAACTGCCCAAAGAAGTGCCCCTCTACAATCCATAGTTTACGAGAAAAATACGAAAAACAAAGTATGACGTCACTTCCGATGCAAGAAAAAACACTTTATTGAACATATTGTAGGAACTATCTACTCGGTCTATCCATGGCGCAAGCTTTCTTGGGCGTGCTCAGCCGCACGCGCAGGAATACAGTCAGACGCGACGTAACCCCACTGATGTGAGGACGGTGGCAAGACGGCCTCCCGATCCTCGAGTAGGTTTTCCCTCCCTTTAAGATTTTGATTGTTTACTTTAATGTTATGTTTTGTCTGTAATTGTCCCTTTCTTGTGTGTCTTAATAAACGCTAGTTAAGTATAACCTATGCTTAGTTACTGAGTATCCATCCCCATAAGTGGGGGCTTCGGCCTACCTGGTCACCCCATCCAAAATGTCGAATTACCCCTAGAATCCCGAGTATTCCCTTCGAGTTTATACTGCTTGTTGGAGTTCCCTAAAAGTACGGTGAGTCACCCATATAAATTTTTGAAAACTGTATTGTGTGCTACTTAAAAAAAAATGGCTGTAACTTTGGGATCAATACCTCTTATTTTAAACTCTTTAACTTACGGAAGTACATTTTCTGTAAAGTTACTAAATACAGTTGTGTTTAATACTCCGTTTGATAGGACGTCTAGAAAGAAATTAAAAAACTTTACTTCCTTTTCGGAAACCTTAGATATTAAACAGCATAAAAAGTATCTTGTAGACACCCTATCATTGTCTGATTTTATTAGTATCGCCCACCTGCTGCATTTAAATTCTCAGGGCACTGCTGTGGAATTATGTGAAACTATTTTTGATGCTCTATCAGATTTGAGTGCTTTTTCTAGTGCATTAGATAGTTTTCATTTCTCTGCCGATGACGAACCTCTCAATGACCTTGAATCAGAGAACGCAAACCGTTCGGTGAGAGCTGTTCCTTCTACCGGCGCCGAAACCGAAAGTTCTGAGGTCATAAACATGCCACTGCAGGAAAGCTCAAAACCCCATTTAGGCAAAATTGTTATGTCTGGTAACACTCAAGTAATACCTTACAACCCAGTTTTACACCATGACTCACACTCGAATGCTCCATTGTATGATTCTTATTCCACTGAAACTGACGTAACGCATCATAATTTCTCTCATCAATGGCTATTTGTGAAGGATTTATTGACTGAACAGAGGAAATTCTCTAGTTCAGATAATTATTCAGTTAGAAACTTTTTGAATGACGTGGAAAATTTTTTTGCATTGTATAATGTAACCCATCCCTTACAACAGCTTGTTGTCTGTCAAAAGCTGATATGTGGTGTTGCTAAAACTTTCATTCAGTCCCAAAAACATATCAAAAGCTTCTCCGAATTTAAAGCTTCTTTGATTTCGGAATTTGGTCTTACTTTAAACAGTCGTGATATACATGTTGCCCTTAGTACTAGACGTTTGAAGGAAAATGAATCACTCAAAGAATATTTGATTGCCCTTCGCGAGTTAGCGAGTCGTGCTGACGTAGCTATAGACGATAGCTCTATCATTGATTATTGCATACGAGGTATAGGTGATACTCCTTCGAACAAAACTGTCCTATTTGGTTGTAAATCAATGACTGAATTTAAGGAAAAACTTGCAATCTACGAAAAACATTTCTTTAATTCCCGTCGCTCATCCAATGCAAATAATCGAAATTATTCTGAGTCCCGACGTCGCAGTGACGTTCAATCAAACCCTCAGAATTCTAATTATCCCAAACAATCTCCCTAGAATTACCCCCAACAATCTTCTTACCCTAATAAATCTGTAATATGTTTCAATTGTAATGGTAGAAATCACTTGTCTAAGGCATGTCCTGATAAGCATAAAGGAAAGAAATGCTTAACTTGTAAAGGATTCGGTCATATTTCGAACCAATGTCCCCAAGCTCCCGACAAAGTGTCAGACTCTATTCAAAACGTTGAGGAAATTAAATCACTTCTCCCCTCTTGTAAAGAAATAACTTTGGGTTCTCACACATTTGTAGGATTAATTGACACTGGTAGTCAGGTCACTCTTATCAAACAGCACAGTTGGAAATCCCTTGGTTCTCCAGCATTGCAGTATAACAATTCCCATCTCACTGGATTTGGTTTTGCAAAAACCCCAGTCTTAGGAACATTTGAGTTCGTTATCCAAATTGATAAAATTAATTTCCCCACCATCTTTCGTGTAGTCCCTGATAGCTCCATGAATCATTCCATTATAGTGGGTTACGACGTCATTCAACAAGCCTCGATGAATGTTACTGTTGACGGCATAACATTCCGTGAAATTACTAAGACGTCATCTGCCCTAGAAAACTCCCAGGAAGTCATCTATCCGATTTTCCCAGAGGTTCCTGATGTTGAGTTTGACATATCTGCTGAGGTTTCAAAAGAAACGCGTGACGACGTGCGCGAACTTCTCCGGGTGTACTCGCCTAAAAAGACGAAAACCACTGACGTTGAGATGCAGATTACTGTCACTGAAGAAAAACCTCTTTACGCCAATCCCAGACGTCTTCCTTTTGTTGAAAGAGACATAGTCGATAAGCAAGTAGACGAATGGCTTAAAAATGATGTCATTGAGCCAACTTCTTCACCTTATTCCAGTCAAGTCCTTGTGGTACGTAAGAAGAATGGAGATCCCCGCATAGTAGTTGACTATCGGAGGATAAATCTACTCATAGAAAAGGACAGGTACCCTTTACCACTTATTGAGGACATTCTCGATAGACTACAAGACTCTAAAATCTTCACAACTCTTGACTTAAAAAATGGTTTTCACCATGTAACTGTTGCACAGAACAGTCGCCGTTTTACTGCATTTGTGACGCATAGAGGTCAGTTCTGCTTCAAACGTATGCCCTTCGGACTGTGCACCTCCCCTTCTGTGTTTCAACGATTCATAAACTGTGTTCTTAAAGACTTAATTGATAAAGGCTACGTCTTACCATATATGGACGACATCGTTATACTCGCAAATAACGAGACTGATGGTGTTCTACGATTGAAACAAGTTCTCGAAGTCGCTAGTGCTTACGGACTTGAAATAAACTTTAAGAAATGCCAATTTCTGAAGAAACGAATTGAATTTCTTGGCCATGCTGTGGAAGATGGTAAACTCTACCCTTCTGCCCTAAAAACTTCTGCTGTCATCAACTACCCTGCACCTAAGACGATGAAGGATGTCCAAAGATATCTTGGATTAACTGGCTATTTTCGGAAATTCATACCTTCGTATTCAACTATTGCTAAACCCCTTAGCGATTTATTGAAGAAAGGTATCCCATTCCAGTTTGGTGATGTCGAAAGAACAGCATTTAACCATCTGAAGACTTTATTATGCCAAAGCCCAATTCTGCAAATATATCGTCCAGATGCTGAAACTCAAGTTCACACTGATGCCTCTATTGATGGTTTCGGAGCAGTCTTGATGCAGAAATCAACCCATGACCAAAGTTTTCACCCCGTATACTACATGTCAAGAAAAACGTCAGATGCTGAACGAAAGTACACCAGTTATGAATTGGAAGTCCTAGCAGTTATTGAAGCTCTTAAGAAATTCCGAATCTATCTGCTGGGAACGCACTTCAAAATAATAACCGATTGTGATGCCTTTGCCAAAACTATGAAGAAAAGAGACTTGAACACCAGGATTGCTCGTTGGGCACTGTTGCTTGAAGACTTCGACTATGACATAGAGCACAGATCTGGCTCCCGGATGTCTCACGTGAATGCTTTGAGCCGAATACATGTCTTAGCTATCTCATCTGATCCTGTAGTAGAAAAAATCAAGAAGTCCCAACAAGATGATTCCAGTCTTGCTGCTATTAAAGAAGTTTTGAAGACTCAACCCTTTGATGACTACTGCCTCAAGAACGAAATACTTTATAAGTTTCAACAAGGACGAGAACTCTTAGTCGTACCCGAAGAGATGCAAGGCGAAATCATCCGAAATGCGCACGACCGTGGACATTTCGCGGTAAAGCGAACAGAAGAACACATCAAACAACAGTTCTACATTCCTAACTTGCAAAAGAAGATAGAAAAATGCATCGCGAATTGTGTCACTTGCATCCTAGCCCAGAGGAAGTCTGGTAAGAAAGAAGGACTTTTACATCCCTTGCATAAAGACGACACTCCCTTGCATACCTACCACATTGATCATCTTGGACCTCTACCCTCATCGAACAAAAATTATAAACATATTTTTGCTATCATTGATTCTTTCACTAAATTTATCTGGTTATACCCAACAAAATCCACTACTGCTCGAGAAGTTATTGCTAAATTAGAACAGCAAAAATCCACTTTTGGTAATCCAAGTCGCATCATCACAGATCGCGGTTCTGCTTTTACTTCCGATGACTTTGTCCAATATTGCTTACAAGAAAACATCACATTATCTCATATCACCACTGGACTGCCACGAGCAAATGGACAGGTAGAACGTTTAAACCGTACCATCATCTCAGTCATATCTAAACTTTCTATAGGTGATCCAACAACTTGGTTTAAAACCCATTACTGCCTGACGTCCCTTTTTAGGGACGTTTTTTAAAAATCCTCCTATTTCTACAAAAATTGTTCCTTTGAATCAAATTTTGCAATGATGTATCTCTGATCATCATAGAACATAAAGAACACAAGAAGAAAGCTGAATTTTAAATTTTTTTTTCTTTTTTTAAAGTTGGAAGATAGAATTTTTCAGAAAAGTGCTTTTTTAAAAATTTTAAAAGAAAAAGCTTAAAATCCTAGTTGTTATTTTAAAAAAATGTCATTGCCGATATATATTACTGTTTATACATTAAATCAGTTGGGGTGTTTTTTTATTTCTCCAAAATATTTTATCTTGACCTTATTTTGGACCCTCAAAAAGCGTCCCTAAAAAGGGACGTCAGGCACGAATGCCCCCGTGGTTTTCCCCATGGTGAAATGCTAGTGTTTCCTTTATTTTTTCATAAAAACGGGTTCGATTCTTATGAAACGAATTAAATAACTGATATTTATAAAATTACTTTAATTTTAGCTAATAAATTTATTATTTTTGTTTATTTTTTTTTGGAAAAAACTGTTATTTCTGCTAAATTAATGGAATAAAAAGTCTAAAATTATAAGGAATTAATTAATTTGGATTAATTAAAAGGAATAAATTAATTATTTTACTATATTTATTACTTATGCAAATATATTCCGGTTATATTTTAATTAAAAGTTTAATAATTATTAGTTATAATGACTTTTTGTCATTAAAATTGCCAAAAAAGTCACTTTTGTGATAAATTTTCGGCTTTTTTTCTATTTAGGTGTCTCTAATCATTGTGTTCTATACTGCAGATCAATCTATATCATCTGGCTTGCTAATGCACATCCCACTAATGCTTGATTTTTGGGGAGAAATTCGTGTTCCGCACAATTAAATTAAATAAAATGAAAAAGTATGGGCATATGAAAGACTTAAACTTCAAAAATTTAGATATTCTGATGGATTTGAGGTGTGTAAAAGTAATTAATACCTAATATTAGGTAACATATACACAAAGAATGCCTTTTTCAATTAAAAACCTTAATTAATTTGCAATTAACATAGATTTGGGAAGATAAAACGTGTTTTAGAGCATAAAAAATGCTCAAATTACGTTAATTAGGGTTAATTTTACAGTTAATTGGATAAATAATTAATATATTTTGTTCATATTCATGTTACAGCATGGTTCATAAAAAGGTAGATGTTTTTGAGGCTTTAAAAAGTTTTCTACCATGCGTTTACTATAGGGAAAAACAACGGGGGCATTCGTGCCTGACGTCCCTTTTTAGGGACGTTTTTTAATTTTGATGTAGAAATTAAAATTTTAACATGGAATTTTTTTCACTATTTTTCCAGTTGTTTTGGGGCTATTTACTATGTTTTTACCAAATATTTAAGAAAAATAAAAAGTTGGGCATTAATGGGTTAAATTTGTCCCCATCGTTCAAAGAATCATTAATTCCACTTATCACCGCAGCATTAACACCACTCCATTTGAACTATTGTTCGGCACAAAGATGAATCAGCAATCAGATTTGAAAATCAAAAAACTTATTGAAGACGAAATACAACAACAATTCACGGAAAACAGAGACGCTTTACGAAAAATTGCCAAGGAACAGATTCTGAAAGTTCAAGATGAAAACAGAAAAACTTATAACCTTCGCCGACGTGCCGCCCCTAAGTACAGTGTCAATGATCTCGTCGCAATTAAACGTATGTACTCTCCTGGAATGAAATTATTTCCTAAATTCTTAGGTCCCTACCGTATCACACGTGTCAAACCTAATGACACTTACGATGTAAACAAATGTGGAAATACTGATGGTCCAACTACAACTACCACCGTGGCTGAATATATGAAGCCATGGACTACATAACCTTTTTTTTTTCTTTCACATGTTCCGGACTGTATATGAGTGTGCTTTTCACTTTTTTTTATTCTTCTATTTTATTAATCAAGAAATTTTGAGTGTATATTTTACCGGTTTGTTATGTGTTATCTGTACATCTATTCCATTTTTTTTCATTGATATATCTACATTAGGGTGTATCGAAAAACACTTTTTTTCGATTTTGATGACGTAATAGTGCGGAAAAGTTGTCTAAGGTGTCAGAGAGTACCTGTGAATTTTTTTCAGAATTTTTGGATAATTTCTTAATGTGCCACATTGGCCCTGAAGTTCCCCATGTTAATCCAATGGGGCGCGCCGCCAAAAAGGCCGAAAATCGGTTTTTCGCCCCTCATTTCTACCCTAATCACACGATGAATGTCTCGTCTCGAGTTATGGACTCTATATGATGTATGCTACCCGAAAAAACTTGAATAATAACTTAAATCTCTATATTATGTTGATTGTGGGCTCTGATTTGAACGAGGAAATACGCGATTTTCGACGAAATGTGAGCATACAAAAAAACGTAATATAGATATTTAGGCTATTATTCAAGTTTTGTCGGATAGCCTAGATCATATAGAGTCCATAACTCGAGACGAGACATTCGTCGTGGGATTAGGGTAGAAATGAGGGGCGAAAAACCGATTTTCGGCTTTTTTGGCGGCGCGCCCCATTGGATTAACATGGGGAACTTCAGGGCCAATGTGGCACATTAAGAAATTATCCAAAAATTCTGAAAAAATTCACAGGTACTCTCTGGCACCTTAGACAACTTTTCCGCACTATTACGTCATCAAAATCGAAAAAAAGTTTTTTTCGATACACCCTAATCTACATGTGTATCTCCTCTTTTCATTCACATTTATTTTCTATTTTTAGCTTGATATTTTGTTACCTTAGAATATTTCATTTCACGTGTAATTTTATCTAGTTGATGTATAACTTTGCTTTCATGCGAGGTCGCATGCCTTGTCGGATGGCCGATTGTAGGAACTATCTACTCGGTCTATCCATGGCGCAAGCTTTCTTGGGCGTGCTCAGCCGCACGCGCAGGAATACAGTCAGACGCGACGTAACCCCACTGATGTGAGGACGGTGGCAAGACGGCCTCCCGATCCTCGAGTAGGTTTTCCCTCCCTTTAAGATTTTGATTGTTTATTTTAATGTTATGTTTTGTCTGTAATTGTCCCTTTCTTGTGTGTCTTAATAAACGCTAGTTAAGTATAACCTATGCTTAGTTACTGAGTATCCATCCCCATAATATCAACAGCAGTATTATGCACAATTTAAAGCAGATATTCAAAGTGTTCGCCGTGCATGTCGAAGCAGGCTTGAGGACGCAGTGGAATGGCTGTCATCACACGTTGCAGCATCGCGGGGTCTAATGAAGTACAAGCAGCATGCAATGGAGCAACTAAGTCCATTTGTGTTGTCACTACGTGTCTTGATACACCAGTTCCTTGAGATGGCCCCATACGGCAGACACTTTGAACATCTGCTTTAAATTGTGCATAATATGCTGTTTATATGTTCAATAAAGTGTTTTTTCTTGCACCGGAAGTGACGTTATACTTTGTTTTTCGTATTTTTCTCGTAAACTATGGATCGTAGAGGGGTACTTCTTTGGGCAGTTTTTATGTACTCCCAACGAGGAATCTAGCTATGCATAGCATATGCGGTCGTTTTGGGACACCCTGTATATTTTGCATATAATGTTGTCCGTATTTTAAAGCAACAAACCCATACATTTTACCTCATTTAAATAATCAAGCATCGCATTTTATTTCAATTTCGTAAATGCAAAATATTACCGTCCTTTAGAAACTAAAAACTCAAACAAACAATGATTGAAAACCCTAAAGAATATCCCATAAATAGTCTAATGATTAAATACGCTTCTTCTACTCTTCGATGGAAAGCGCCGAAAATTCCTTTAACCACGTCCATAATGGGCACAATACTCACCATCTCACCTTACAGTATAGAATTTTCCAGTGATTAAAAATTTCGAATGGGAAATAATTAATCACAACACCCCTCCTCGTTTAACTGTGCAACCCGACAAAGCAATAATTGATCTGTAATAATGTAATTAGTATCCCCTACCATTCAGCAAAAGTTGGAGAGAAAACTCGTCAATTTAAAAGTGTTTTTCCTCACACCCTCGCAGAAAAGATGTCTATTTAATACAACAGCTGGTGCTAATTAATTATATGCGAGATGTATTTCTAATCCTCTTCCCGAGATCGATCTCGGTGAATACATTATAAGGGGTCTCCATTCAAGTGCGGTAAACAAAGGCGCTTCAGAGGGAGAACTTTCACTGATCATTTACCAAAGATTCTCTTCCTGGGGACTTCATCATACTTTTCGGGGGGAAACTGGGAAACAATAACAGTAGTTCTCTCTCAAACTAACGTCGGGCATAAAGCGACCCGTGTTGCCACCGAGAGTGAAGTAATAATGGGCGAGGGGGGGTCTTTGTGCCACGCTTCTTTGTCGCGGCGACGGACGGCGGTTACATCTGTTGCCACTCTGTGTTGGGAGAAAACTCTTCCACCGTTCCTTTGATCCCCGGTATTATTATGACCCCGGAAAAACAGCAGACTGGAGAAGGAGATGAAAAAAACCTTCGGAAAGTTGTCCGCGGTTTTGATTAAGCGTCTTTTAAAATGGTCCTGGGATTTGAGAAACTCAATATGTCCCCTCTGGGTTGTGTAAAGACGAAAATGAGCATTGGTGTGTTTTCTTGTTGGGGAGATATGAGCTGGTTAGAAGAAGAGTGGTTGAAGTCCTCTGAAAGTAGTTTTGAGTAATTGTAGGTTTTCTTGCGGCACTTGTGTTGTTCCTATGGAAAACGCATTTTTCGGCAGCTCTTACAGGCCAATCTCTGACCTTTCAACTACCACACATAAGGTAAAGCATCTTTAAAAAATCAAAATACACGCTTTTCTCAAACTTTTCATTTTTGGACTTATACCGCTTTCAACCCTGAGTATCTCAATATTACAGGCAACTCTTTTAGCACTTTTAGCTCCGGCCGTCCCGGGTGATTTTCTATAAGATTTAATGACATTTTCGGGCGGTCCAGGGCAGAATGGGTGTAAGAAGGGAATTAGAATGGTCGTTTTTCAGATGGGTTCTTTGAAGGTGGGAACTCATTACACCTTTATAGGGAGATAATTAAACAAAATGAATGAAGGCGTGTTTACTCGCTTGGATATTTTTAGCTTCAATCACAAGGGATCTTTTGAAAGGACTAAATAAATATTCGGTATTTGTCTTTCATGGTGATTTTTGAATAGTAAAAAGTGGAGAATTATAGGGAATTTTGAAGTTACTTTGTAAGTTTTTTACGGCGGTGTTTGAAGTGATTGCAGCAACAATAAGCTAACTCCGATCGCTTTCTATTGCAGTTAGCTCATTGTAGCTGCAAGCACCTCTATTGTATCTGAATATAAAGCATCTTGTTTTTTGGAAGAATGGTGTTTTGTAACATGGAATTTTCGTTTCGTGCTCTAAATTGGGAAATAGTTTATTTTGTTTAAGGGTGTGGATCAAATAATTGTATTGTAGAAAAAAATGGTCAATGAGTTTGTAATTTTAGCTGTTTTGAGGGGGTTTCTGTTTTAAGCTACGATTCTACAGAAAATAGTTTCATTCATCTTTAAAAAAACTTCTAATAGTTGGGTGGCTTATTACAAAAAAACTGCAAAATGTGATACTTTCATGAAACTTTCAGGGATGTTAGATAATCATATAAGAACTAAAAAATCGATGGGAGCCCAAAATTTTAAGTGTGGTTTGACCGCTATGACGTCATAACAAGATGGCGCCCGCAGGCCTATATTCGGTTCTTTTAATGACAGAAAGACATTTTTGGGGTCGAATATTATGTTTTAAGGGTCAAAAAACATGATTCTGATGACAAAATGTGCAATTTGTTTTAAAAAGTAACTTAAATTCAATAAAAGCTCAAAATAGTAATACAGTCAATCGGCAGTTGCTTCAAAAAAAATTTTTTGAAAAAGTATTTTTTTGACGGTTTTACATGTTTTTTGGGGTGCTTATTTCGAATATATCTAGTTCATTTCCACGTAGAAGGTCGGCTTCACATTAATAAACGGAAAAAATGCGAAAAAATCTCCAAATTTTTACTCTATCTTCGGATTTTCGCTTATATTTCAAAAAATATTAGTTTCTAGAAAATTATTTGGATTACAAAGTTGGAGTAAACAAAATTTCCTACAAAATACACTTGTCAATTTTCATTTCCCGAACAAAAGTTTTCACGTTATAATGCATTGAAAAACAGAATTTTAACACAGGATAATTTAAACAGAGGATGTTTGCTTTTCTGTTTTTCAGTGTGTTATAACGGCAAAACTATTCTTTGGAAAACAAAATTGATTGGTCCATTTTGAAGGAAATTTTGTTTACTCCAACTTTGTAATATAAATAATTTTCGAGAAACTAATATTTTTTGAAATATAAGCGAAAATCCGAAGAAAGAGTAAAAATTTTGCGATTTTTTGCATATTTTTGGGATTTTTTTATATGAAGCCGACCTTCCACGTAGAAGTGAACTAGATATTCGGTATCAGGACCCCAAAAACCATATAAAACCGTCGAAAAAATAACTTTTCTACAAATTTTTTTTCACGCAACTGGCGATAGGCTGTAATACTATTTTGAGCTTTTATTAAAATTTAGTTACTTTTTAAAACAAATTGCAAATTTTGTCATCAGAATCATGTTTTTTGACCCTTAAAACATAATATTTGTCCCCAAAAATGTCTTTCCATCATTAAAAAATTTAAATTAATTAAAAATTAAAATAAAAATTAAAAATTTTAAAAAAATTAAAAAAAAAAAAGAACCGAATATAGGCCCGCGATCACCATCTCGTTATGACGTCATAACGGTCAAACCACACCCTAAAATTTTGGGCTCCCATCGATTTTTTAGTTCTTATATGATTATCTAACATCCCTGAAAGTTTCATGAAAGTATCACATTTTGAAGTTTTCGGGCATTTTTATGTAATAAGCCACCTTAAATAAAAGAAAGAGTTTGTAATACTGGGTTATAAAGTATCACCTGGTAGAGATAATTTTTTAAGATGGTTTTAAACAAAAGTAATTTTAATATATCATGAGAAAAATAAAATCACATTTAATATGAAATACCTTTCATACTTAATTTTCACGTGATATCCAAAAAATTTGGGAGAATTAAAAAAATTAAAATTTTAATAAATTTGAATATCATAATATAGGCTTCTATTACATGGTTATAGGTTGATTTTTAATCCTATTACCTAAAAAATTATTTTTTTGCAATAAAAATTAAAATAACAATAAATAATAATACAAACACACAAAAGAAAAGAAATAATACATATTGTTCACTAAGGGGCCAAGGGCCCTTCCAAGTGAAAACATTTGGTTTGTTCAATACATATATGCTAAAAGAGAAAAAAAAGAAAGAAAATGAGAAAAAAATTTACAAAAAGAAAGATTTATACACCAAATAAGAATCCAAAGAACAAATAAACACACATAAATATACATTTTCAAGATAAATAATAAAATTAAATTAAATGGCAAAAGACAGAGCAATTGCTTTTAAAATTTAAATTACTATTACTTTTGTTTGCTTTAATGGAATTTTATGAGTTTAAAAATAATGGAGTAGGCACTACAGATGAAAAAATATTTAAATGTATTTTTTAACTAATATTTTATGACCATAATAACCAGGAGGTCGGTGTTAACCAACAGCTAAATAAAAAAACCAGCCTTTCGCATTACTCTGGTGGAATTCTTCTTCGACCAACGATTTAACACATACGTTGATGGCTGTGAATATGGCTGTTAACATTTTAAGTAGTACAGTGTTCATATCGATATTACTCAAAACTTCTTGAAAGGCAAAAATTATAAAGTGAACTAATATGAAAAATTTAATCAATACAAATGTAAAACCAAAGAATGTACAGTAAAAACCCTAGTCCACGTATGAGGATATCGTTACAAAAATATAAGGTTAATTTTCTTTTTCCCCTTTACATGAATCCATCTCCATGACAAGTTGTTATCTCTTCCCAAATAACTACAAGTTTGGTTCATGGTACATTTAGCTTTCACTTCTCTTTTAAATTTAAAAGTATACTTAAACTGATAATTAGTTCTTTTAAAAAAGTTAAAAATTAAAATTCAAAATTAAATTGTAAATTTAATGAATATATAGCGATCATTATTATGATTAACCTGTATGTTTGGTTTTCCTGATGAGTTTGCATTTGAATGTCAAAAATTTAAAAAAATAGTAATGATTTATAATTAACGATGCTTTATTCTTTAAATGAATCAACGCACAATAAAAACAATACATCTAATAATAATAATAAATTATAACTATAATGGCTATAAATTATAACTAGTTTTTGGAGTTTTGAAATATTTTTTTACTGTCTAAAACGTATCGTTTTGCAAGTTGCCAGGGAAAGGGGGTATTCATATTTTTTTTGTTTATTTTATTTTAATTTTAGTTCTCCTAAATATAGGGTATTTCTTTTTATGTAATCTCTATATCTTTTTGTTCGTACCTGTTTTGATTATACAAATACAAATACAAATTTTGTCGACCAGCTACAGGCTAGAAGCCCAACAAGGCTGGCCAACAAGACTTTTCTTTTGTGTTATAGTGAATAAATGTCCATTTGTATGATTTGTTTCACCACTTGAAAGGGCACCTGCGCGTGTCCCTTTGTGGTCCATATACGTTTATAATTTGCAAATAAAATTTATTTATTTATTTAATTTACCGAAAAATATTAACTAGATAGAAATTGGATATAAAGACTCAAAAGTTTGAATCTTATAAAATATTATCACTTATCAAACACAAAAAGCACGGTTTCTACTTTCAAAATATCTCAAAAAAATATTAAACCCGTTGACTTGCATTTTCGAAGGATTCCGATATTTTTTAGGTGAAAGCTGCAGATCATGTGACATCTTGAGCAGATTGAAAAATGAACTCAGAGTCATAAATTCAAACTACATTCTCATGATATACATATACTCCAGAAAAGAGTTCAGAAAACCATCCGTCATCCTCCATAGAACAAGGCACACGCTTGATGTTAAGGTACTATTTTGAGCAGTAATTTAATCCGAAATTTATATTGAATCTCAGACTTTTTTTGGAGGGGCTGCTCTCGTTTCTGCATACTTCCAACGTCAAATTACTTGTTGAAATAGAAAATACTCAATTTACAAATCATGTATTCCCTACGATGAATAAGAATATTTGGGTACTTAAGAAGCTTCTAAATAAATTACTTCAATAATAAAAGTATACAGATATCTTTATTACAGAATATTTTAAATTACAGAAATAATAAAAATTACATGTCAGCAGACTGATATCAAAAGAGTTTAAGTTTAGGGGGTGTGATAGTGGTTTTTTCTCAGCTCTTATAATATAACAGAGTATTTTTTAACATAAAAATCATTCATACTGAAAAAATATACGAAACATAAAAAAATATGGGAATGAACAAAAAGGAAAAGTTTGGGTACTTATAAAACCTTTATACAATTAATAGGTTTGCAGAATGAAATTTTGTAAAGTAATTTCTCAGCTCGTGTTATAAACCCGAATAATTTATTCTTTTTTCCACTGCTATTAAAAAACCTACTATGTCAAACAATACAAAACCTAAAAAATGGGGAAAATGAACAACAAAAAACACATAGACATAGCTATGCAAACAAGATGTTTTTTGTCAATTCATCTTGTAAAATATGGTCTCTTGTATATAGCATAAAGTAACTTAATTCCGATATTGAAGCTATTGTGTTTTCAAATAATTATGCTATGATATTTCAGTTTTCAGACATAACAAAAACTGGTAGGTCAATAAATTAGTTTCTCGGAGGTAAAAATTACCTTTTTAATATGTTCTCTTAGTTTTTTTAAGTCCTGTAAGTAATAATGTCTTACTTTAAATAAACACTCCAGACTTAACAAAACGTTTGTATAGAAATTCTTAACTATTCGCCCTTAAAAAATGGTAGTTATGTACTTATTAAAACATCTTGGGTACTATTGTATCTTTTCAATTATTTCTTTTCTCAATTACAAAAAGAACACTGAATAAAATATTTAAATGTGGTCTTCAAAAGTCAAAGTTAAAAAGTCATCCCAATCAATAAAGTACCGTATACTTAAATCTAAAAAGTATTCAACTTAAGTTAACATTGACTCTTCAAGTAATTACAAATCCATGTATACAAAAGAAAAGCAATTTAAATGAAGAATAAATAAAATTTAAAAAAACACATTCAACTGAAATAACACCAAAATAGTTTCATAGCATTATAATACATCATTCTCGTCCTAACTGTTGTTTGAAAATATTTTACCATTCACATCGTCAATAAAAAACTCACTGAATGTGTTTCCTGAAATCTCATATTTGAATTGAAGAGTTATACTTTTCGTTTTGATTTTTATTGGAAATTCCCAGACATGCCTCAAATAGAAAGAAAATAACGGTTCGGCTTCTGCGAAACTGTTTTTAACTTTCAAATGTGAGTTTTCAAAATATTCTGGAAGTTCAAGTAGTGCGGTGCGGCTCTTGAGTTACGCGTATGAGAAAAAAAATAGATGTTGGCACATTAACTATATCACTATTTATTAAGATGAAAGATCATAAGAGAAATAAAAAAGAGGTTCAGATGAAGAGAAAGAGATGAAAGAGATAAAAAAAATGGTTCAACTTTTATAATAAATCGACTGTAAAGTTAAGTGAGAAAATTCATTACGTGATATAAATGTAATGATATAAATTCATACGTAACGATATTAGTCAGGACATTAGGAACAAAATCAGCATATTTGCTAACGACTTAAAAATTTGGGGGAGGGTAGATACTCAGGAGCAGGTACAAAATTTACAAAGGGATCTCGATATTATATCACAATGGGCTGAAAAATGGGGTATGTCCTTAAACATAAGTAAATGTCAGGTACTTCATATGGGTCGGAGAATGGTAGGGCAGAATTTTATCTTCAAGGGGACAAAGTTAAAGAAGGTAATATGATCAGAGATTTAGGGGTGATAGTTAATGAGGACTTTAAATGGGTTCATCAGTGTTCATCTGCTAGTAAAAAGGCTAATAGGATATTGGGATACATTAAAAAACTGTTTCTTCAAGGTCCGAGGATATTATTTTGCCACTATACAGAGGCTTGGTGAGACCTAATCTAGAGAATAATCTAAAGAAGCTAAATATGTTCACTCTAGAGAAAAGAAAGATTAGAGGGGATTTGATTCAACTTTTTAAAATGGTAAAGCAAGTGGACACAGAGGAACTAGATTTCAATACGGGTAATGGAACAAGGGGTCATAATTTTAAATTGAATAAAGTAAAATTTAAGACGGATTGTAGAAAGCATTATTTTTTAATAGGGTAGTGGATAGATGGAATGCGTTGCCTGAAACAATTGTAAATTCAAGTGGGGTAAACGAGTTCAAGAGGAAAATTGACAGACACTGGGATTCCGGTAGTTTGGGTTAAAAAGACTGGACCAACCTTGCTGGGCTTACGCCTGTAGTTGGTCGACTTAATTTGTATTTGTATTTGTATAAATCGTACAGGCAATATGAATTTGTCCCAAAGATAAAATTTGAATGTCCTACTATCCTTAATATAAATAAAAGTTATAAAATACAATATTTTCAACTAAAAATCTCAGAATTAATACTATCCTACTAACTCATTATTAACACGCTTGATGATTTTAAGTAAAATAGTGTATCCTTTTTAAGTTAAAAAGTCATAAATATTGAAATGAAAGTCTTCTACGAATAGGTTGCAACTAAATTTTAAACTATAAATTAGTTGAAAAGTAAATTATGAATATCCAAGAGCTAAGAAGTTCATATTTTGATGATGCATTGTATCAATTTTGCTGTCAAGAAATTATAAACATTTAAAATATAAAAAACTAGACATTATACAAACCAAACATCGTGTTTAAGTGTTTTACTGTAAATTTTTTATCAAATAAAATACTAGTACTGAAAATGACACCAACCATTTTTAAACGAGTTATAATCCTAAAAAATATGTGTGAAAATTATATCAATGCTACTAAATATTATAACTATTAATATACTTGCTTTTAGGATTTAGAGGAAACACATTATATTTATAAAATGAGTTATCTCAAAGCTTAAACAATTAAACAAGTATATAAAATATTCTAAAACTGTTAATAAATGCATTTAAATAGTGGTTAGAATTGCGCATACCTAGTTCATAAAATGTCAAATTGGTTTGAATACGACATATCCTTCATGGGATGTTACAAATAATCTCTTCTAATTTCTAAATAAACCCTTAGTTTTAATTAATTAAGATAGTATCTAATGAAGTACTCTCCTACTTGGATTCGCTTTCATCTGAAATAAGCTCATTGAAAAGATTTGGAAATTATTGGCGCATTTCTGAGACAAGATTATTTCGGAGATAATGCTTTTCGTTTCAAGGAAAAGTGGAGTAGTGTGTATTCTAAGAAATTCTAGTTATATTGATACCTTAAAATAATGGCTACAAAAAGTTTAACTTTAATTTTAAAAAACAGAATCTGAGTACATAAAGCTCCAATTTTATCCGTAGAGAAGCGACCCAGATGTACTCTTCTGTGGGAAAAATAGATTATATGTATTATAAGTAATTTTAACTTTTTCCATCATTAATGGCAGTGGTAATTTTCAGACAGGAAGCCTGACTGCTGCAAATCTTTTCAAAAATTTTAGTAACGCTTTAAGCGCATGGTTATCTTTTTATACAATAATAAAAATATATGCGCACAGAAAAATGCAATCTCAAATAGAAGACCAAACGGAATATATCAAATACCCCGTTTTAAAAAAGAAATTTTAAACGGGGGAACGTTTTTAAAGAGAAATTTTAAACGGGGGAACGTTTTTAAAGAGAAATTTTAAACGGGGGAACGTTTTTAAAGAGAAATTTTAAACGGGGGAACGTTTTTAAAGAGAAATATTTTTATTATCTAGCTCCTAAGTTATTCAGTTTCTTACCTTTTGATTTACAAAATATTCCACTTAAGCTAAATTTTAAGAACTTATTATTCAATTTTTTACTTTAAATCGATGAATTAGATAACCTATTTAAATTATAGAAGCAAATAATAATTTTTATGCCTAAAGTTGGCCAATGTTTCTTTTCAATTTATTTATTTTTACTTTTTTTATTTATTGTACGTTTGTGATCTGCCGCAATTCTGTAATTTATTATTTTATTATCATTTCTTGTTTCTTTATCACTTCGTATGTCATTATTATCAATATCTTAATTTTATGTCATTGTACCTCTATTAATTTTAGGTTCATTTTTGGTCATTTAAATGGGTTCTTAAACCCCAGATGACTCATAAATTTTTCTTTCAATTTTTATGTACCATTAAGAATTGAAAATAAAAATTATTATTATTATCACTATAAATATATTTAGACTACCAACTATTGGCAACAACATAAAATTACTCCGGGGTTAAAATCTAAAAGAAAGCAGTGTATTAAATGTGAAGTCTTAACCTTTGCGCTTTTGGTACACACATTGAATACCTTATTACAACGTTACCTAACCGTTCAAAACTGACTGGTGACCAACAGTTTATTAAGCACTACTTTGGAGGAATAATGGCAAATTTTGAATGTATTTTTAAGAAAATTTCTAAAGAAATTGTTTTAAATTTATAAATGTTAAATTTTTTCTCTCTATAACTATTTTAATCTGTCAAACATCATTGATGAATATCACTTAGTAGAGAAATTTCATGTCATTTTTGTAACATTTCCAGATTCAAAACTTTAAAAATAACAAAAAAATCTCACTGTTTTAAAGGCTTTTATTAAAAATACTAAAACAAATATTGATTATAATTTTACCATTTTCTACTACATGATCTCTATAGTATAAGGAAGAAATGTGATAGTTTAATGTAATGAACTCAGAAATGTGATATAGTACTTAATAAAATAAACTTATCTCATTATCCCTCAAAACTTTAGAATTAAACACTGAATAACAATCTTTTAAGATCAGACGCTTGTGGGTCAATCATGAAATTGCTTTATTTTGATATAATCATCTCTACAAAACACTTATATTGAAAATATTAACATTTTCATATAGAACTGTGTTGATTGTGAGAAGATTTTGAAATAATTTTGAGGTTGTAAAGGAGATTTAACTCTGATCATTATAGGTTTGATGGAGTTAAATACTATACACATGAGATGCGTGGAATCATAATAGCGTAAGTTCACCGAATTTAGTAAAAAAATTATTAAAGGTTTTCTGTTGTGGTGTCTTATAATTCCTTTTGTTCCTCTAGTTTCCACCTATATTTCCTTTTATTATAAAGAAGGTTTCTAAGAAATATTCAGGCACTCTGTGACTAACCGGTAAACAATTGAAACGTTTGGGTTTTTTTCAAGGGTTTTACCTTAGTAACATACTAAAAATTTAATCAAATCGATCAGTGGGAAGTATATTTTTTAATTTTCAAAAATGACAGAATTTTTTTTATTTTTATTTATTTATTACACATATAAGGTTACATAGAAATATAAAAGACAAAGAAAAAACACTTATAGTCTCCAGGGATCACTTGATCCATATTAGTGACCTTTGAAAAAAATTATATCTACATTTTCGATAGAGAAAACTACAATGAAATAAACAACTCATAAAAAATAAATACAATCAGGTGTGGCAAACAGGGTGTCTTTTAAAATATATAACAATTTCAGTACATCAAATATATAAATACATAAATGAATCATAAACAATATAGTGATAAAATGCTGTAGAGATTTTAAATACTGCTAAAGAAAAAACTGTTCCACTGTATCAATTGAAAATAAATATTCTTTAAGTTTCTTTTTAAATATGTATTTAGACTGGCAGTTTTGAAGTTCATATGGCAAGGAATTATAAAGGGTGTATCTGAAATGGTGCAACAAACTTTCAGGGATGATAGTACTCATCAAGACGAACAAGAATCGGTATAGAAAGGGGGTCCCAGATCAAATCCCAGGGAGTTAAAAATGGAGCGACACCCCAAAAAAATCATTGAAAAATTCAATTTGTAGAAGAACTACTATTAGTAAAAACTTAATTACGGTCTCAAAAATTGTAGATTAATATTATCTTTAAAATTATCTCTAAATTCTTCACTTTAAAATTTGTTTTATTATGAAAAAAGTTAAAAAACACAAAAAATGTGAAAACTCTGCCAAAACCTTATTTTGTATTTCGAAATCCTTTCTTTTGATTTAATAATCTGAAAGATCATAGTTGAAAACCCTTAAGTCCAAAGTTTCACGTAAATACAATCAATATTGAACGCTTGAGATCCTGTTAAAGTTTGTTTTTTGCGTGCGAAAACAGCTATTCTGGAAACAACTCTGGAAAAATGCTAGCGCACGCAAAAAACAAACTTTAACAGGATCTCAAGCGTTCAATATTGATTGTATTTACGTGAAACTTTGGACTTAAAGGTTTTCAACTATGATCTTTCAGATTATGAAATCAAAAGAAAGGATTTTGAAATACAAAATAAGGTTTTGGCAGTTTTCACATTTTTTGTGTTTTTTAACTTTTTTCAGAATAAAACAAATTTTAAAGTGAAGACTTTTGAGATAATTTTAAAGATCATATTAAACCACAATTTTTGAGACCATAATTAAGTTTTTACTAATAGTAGTTCTTCTACAAATTGAATTTTTCAATAATTTTTTGGGGTGTCGCTCCATTTTTAACTCCCTGGGATTTGGTCTGGGACCCCCTTTCTATCCGATTCTTTTTCGTCTTGATGAGTACTATCATCCTTGAAAGTTTGTTGCACCATTTCAGATACACCCTGTATAATTTTGGTGCTAAAAATGAAAAGCTTCTATAGAAGATAGATTTTTTTGGCATTGGGATGTTATAAATTTCGTTGATTCTTCTTGGGTTGATGTTGTGACGTTTTTTACATAGATTTGGATTGCAGTATAAATTAAGACATATTTTATAAAAGAAAAGATGGCGAATAGGGAGAATATTTAATGACTGAAAATGAGGTAGGTGAACTGTATGCTGGTAGTTTAATATTAGTTTTATAAATCTTTTCTGAAGTCTATCAATAGTTAATAGTTATAATTTTCAAAAACCTTATAATAGTAGTAATCAGGAATTATGATACATGTTTAAAAACTATTTTTCAGAACTGAATACTAATATACCAATTACAATAACTTATTTCAAAAATTTTATTACCTAAAAAATAAAACATCCCTTAAATAAAACGGGGTTTTTATCTAATTTTAAAGAAATTTTATATTTTAAATCGTTAAATAGAGTTACCTTTAGTACGGTTCATATTACTCAATGAAACTTTCAAAAACCTTACTGTAAATTAGAAACATAAATAAATCAACACCAAATTTTAATCATCATTACAAGTAAAAAAATAATGCGAAATGTCTGGTTAACATATAAAGATATCCTAACTAAAAGATTCAAATCGGTTTTCTTTCTTCCCTCTACATGTAACTATATCTCCGCATAAGGACCTGATCTTGACCAGTTTCGGTGCCATGCAAAAGATCTGTGGGCTCAATAGCTTTCGTATGAGAAAATAGCTGAAGTGGGAACAGCTGCTAGGAGGGATTAAGTAGGGATTTGCTCGCTTTTATCTCCTTAGCAACAATCTGTCGAATCACTGTTTTTGTATTACCAACCATATACTTGGATTAGTAATTCGATTTTTTGTTTTGTTAATATTTCCCCAAAAAAGGATGAAAGATACAATGGGTGTTTTTATACAATGGGTGTCTTTGGAAGCTCTAAAGTTACTTGTGGGTTTTTAAGTATTATTAAAATAAACAAAACTGATTTTTTTGAAGGTAACTTTTAAAAAGTTGTTTAGTTTATTTGAACGTTTTCGTTTAAATATGGAAAAGGATTAATGGTTGTAAAGAAAGATTATATTTTTAAGTATAAGTGTTTGTTAATTTAAAATTGAGGAATACCTCAATACAATATAAATTTCAATAATCCTGTTCCTAAATGTATGCAAAAAAGGCATCGTAAGTTTTCTCAAAAGAAATTTGATAGAATATAATTCCAAAAAATTATGCACCAATTTTATTTTCAAATTCATAAAACGGTTTTTTTTCTTCCAGCCTTATCTCACTAACCCATAGAAGAAAAAGTCCAGTACTCAACTTCCTGCTCTAAACCGACTTTTAACCGAAGAAATTGAAGTCGGCTACTGTGGAAATAAAGGAAAGAAATATCTGAGGAAATCTATCCATTTCTTACATTTATTTTAAAAACATTTCACGTGAAACTTTTTCCCCAAAGTCTGAAAACGTCTCAACGTGAAATCTCTTCGTAGGAGAAACAAAAACTGTTGTATAGGAAGTTCAAACGGATACAGTTGTATCTTTGAATAAGAAGCTTATTTCTCTGTGCATTCTATTGATAACACTTATATTCTTAAAATGTATTGGAGGAAAGACTTATCTGGTGTTTAAATGTTTTTCAGACTTGTCCTGCTAAGAAGAAGAGTAACCATATAACAGTAGACAGTGTTTGAAATTGTAATAATTTTTTTTCTTTGAAACTTAATCAGCTAAGCAACAACTAAGTAAGCAAAAGTAACTTGCTTATTTAGCGTAAGTTGTCATTGTGAATCCTACGGGATAATCTAAGGAATTTATACTACCTATTTTTACAAATTTTAAGAAGGTAGGTATAACAAGTGTAAAATTCTAAGATTTCTTTTTATATTAATTAATAAATTAATTGTATATTGTTTTAGTTGGATAAGAAGTCGTAAAATTATTACAAAAACAAGGTTAATACAAAATCAGAAACAAAAACTATGATAAACATTTCTATAAATACTTTTTATGTTTTCTGTAGTTTAAATTTTAAATATTTTTAAGTACATAACTCTAATAGGTAACTAATAATAATTCATTTAAATAACTTACCTGTAACTATATAATATAGAAAAAGATAATAGGGAATAGCGTGTATAAAACTATAACAATAAATAATAGCATTAAATAAGTCATAACGCATTTTCTCTTAGAAAAAATATTTCTTCTTTTAGTTACATAATTTCTGATTTTTTTGCTCAAAACTGCTTAAAATTGTATGTAGGAGTAATCTTTCACGTACTGTGCGTATAGGAATATGAAATTTAATTTTAAAAATAATCTAAATGAATTAATATCTAAAAATGATTAAACAATCTATAAATTACGAATTGATTCTATGTGCTTACTTTAACCAGTACTCAAAAAAAGTTGTCCATCAAAATCATGCAGAGTTTTTGTATTTAATTTATTCCATCTATAAATGTTTCCATACAATTTCAAGTACTAGTAGTTTTACCATGGTATCATAACTGATATATACAAAGCTAGGAGAACAGCAACGGTAAAATGTGAAAATGAAACTGATGTTTTACGCAGATAAGAACGCAGAACTTGTGGAGAAAAGCTTAAAATTAGTTAGAGTACAATTGTTAGCATACTAAATATCGTCACCTTAGTATCAAAAACTACTATCTCCTATCGGCAAACTTCGGGAATCCCGATTCTTTGCGTTTAGATCGTTGGAGAAGATATTTTGATGGGTTTTGATCTTTTCTGCTCGATCAAGTCAGCGCTTACGAACCAAAAAATGAGCTTCTCAAACGATCTGATCGCCAAGAATCGGGATTTCTGAAGTTTGCCGAATGGAGATAGTAGTTTTTGATACTAAGGTGACGATATGTTAATTTAGGAACCCCGAAATAATTGTTTACATTAACTAGGTGGACACAATTTCTAACATCAACTTCCACTTTATGTTTTTCATGTCATTGGCCATGTCAAAAATTGTAGGGGAGAGTGGGGTCAAAAGAAACATGGGGCAATTGTAACACTTTTATTTCCTCAAATTGAGAGGCAGCCAGGGTGAAAAGGAGATGACAGTACGTAGTACAAGGCAGGTGAATGAAAGAAGATCAGTGATCGCCAAGTCTGACATTTGAGTTGTGGCTGTGTACTTGAGAAAAGAGTGTTTTTCGAGCATCGAAGTAAATTTCTACTTTTGTGTAACTTTCCTTCTCCTGCACAGCAGGTATGAAGCACAACATCATTGATTTTATGTATTGAATATACAAGTACACATGTATCCTAGTTTTATTCTGCTTAGTTTCAAGATGATAGTGTTGTTAGTTTTATGGAAAACGATGGTTGAATTAAAAATGACGACGTGGGGACGGTTGTAACATGCCACAGGACCATTTTTAGTGCAAAAAATGGTCCCAAGTTCGTTGTACTATAGAGGAATTCAGATATAAATACCCTAATTGCCTTTCTGAATAATTATTCACTATTATTTCCTCATCCTCATTCATTACAGTTTATACAGGGTGTATCTGAAATGGTGCAACAAACTTTCAGGGATGATAGTACTCATCAAGATGAACAAGAATTGGTATAGAAAGGGAGGTCGCAAATGAGTTTTAAGGGGTGAAACCCCGGGGTAAAAATCAGCCAAAAAACTTGCATATTTGTGCAGGAAGAGACACAATTGTTCGATTCCGCAATTTTTTACACCAAAAAATAGAACTCGTATACTTGCAAAAAGAAATTTTAACTGTAACTTTTCAGGAAGTTATCTTTTCCTAGCGAAAGATTTATTCGATCAGTCTCTTTTTTAATGCATGTTCAACCAAATTTGGCAATTTATTAGCCATTTGGCGCAATTTTTTTCGTTTCTTATTTTATCGTTAAAACGGTAGCTTAGTTGGTAGAGTAAGGAGCCGGAATTTTCTAACTCGCAATCGTAAGTTTGTGGATTCTGTTATGTCAATAATTTTTTGGCAATACATGGAAAGAGTACTATTAAAGGATGTGGGTTTGGGTTTTATGGCATGAGGTCCAAAAATCGGACAAAATTAAAGGATGTGTAATAGTATTTTGAGAATTTTTATGGATTTTTTAAATTGTAGTGTTTTTCTTTTTTCTTTGCGGTAATTTTTTTTTGTAATTACAATGCTTTAAATCGCATTTTGTGTCAACGCAAAACTTTGACGCGTATTTAAAATTTTTTTACACAAATTTTTGAAAATTGAGAGTTCAAAAAAATTTGGCTGCACAAAATTTTGTGAAATGAAGGAAAAGCAATCCTTGAAATCCCTATTTTTAAATCAATGATCAAATAAATTACAAAGTATTTGATTCTCATTCGATTCAGAAATCGTTTCTTCCGTAAATTTTATTTCCCTACAATGGATTTCCCTACAATAAGGATTTCAAGGACTGCTTTTCCTTCGTTTCTCAAAAATCTTGTGCTGCCATAAATAAATTTATTTCGATCGACCGATTTAAAAAAAATTGTGTTAAGAATTTCTTTGGTCTAAAAGAAGTACATTACAGATCACGGGGTATTTTTTATCTTGTTTTGTCTATTTGTTATTAGTTTTAAAACTAGGAGCTCTTTGTGAAACAACCTTTAAGAAAATGTAATCATGACTTTAATTTTGTATGAAACATTTGTGTTAATAAAAAAAAGAGTTTAAAAACCTAAGCATTTTAAACAGTTTTATAATTAAATTCTGTTTATCTAGAAGTGACTACATAATTATAACTGTTATTCTTATGACAAGACAAAATTAAGAAAATTACAAGTTCGAGAAATACACGGTCGAGATGGGGTGCGAGCTCGGCTATTTTAGTGTTCCTGTGTTGAAGGAGGGGTGGGTAGTTTATGAAGCTTAGGGTTTCGTCTCATAGTCAATTTCCTCTAGTCAATACGTCAAAATTAAGCCAAATTAGTTATTGAAATTAGCCAAAATTAGACAAATAAAGTCGAGTTAATTTTTTAACTTAAATCGAGGGTATCTTTAGTCGAGGGAAAAATTTAATCGTCGATTTAAACGACATTTAATTACAAACGACAAAAAACTGAATTTAATTAATTTCTGTTTGCAAAAAATAATTGAAAACCGTATTTATGAATTACTACGTGAAAACTAGAGGGGTGTTCTTGGCGTGTACTACTTACGGGTGGCCACCAAAGGGAGGGAGTCAAAAATAGTAATAAATGGGTTACGTAGTATATGCACTTTCCGTAAGGGGTTTACGTTATCCGCTTTCTAGGACAGACAAAGTGTTTTAATCTATGAGCTTCAAACGCCCCGACACCCTAGGAACGGATTGTACAGCACATTCTCCTTACACAGACAAAGTAAATTAAAATTGATTAACAGAGTGGTGACTTATTTAAAACTAGTTTCAAGTAAAATTAATACTATTTTAGTGATGTTTCACCCCTTACCTCAATTTTTGTGTTTAAATTTATTTTTCCTTTCAAATTTCAGCTATCAGTTTTTGGCATAATTCCTTCTTCCTCCTACCTAACAAACCATGGATTTTCCAATCACACTATCATGTCATAAATTATTCAATCAAAATTATTCGATTTCGCTTGGACGTCAGTCTGTTAATCTTTCCCCACTTCTCCAAATTTCTTGAAGAAATCAATTTCTTTATTCAATTCTTATTTAGACTGTAGGCATTATCTTCAAAATACTGAATTTCTTCATTTTAAAAAACGAGCCAGCTGGATGGCTCAGCGGCAATCTACCACTTTTAAAATAATTTTCTCTTGTTTATTATCGCAATGAATCCTTACTGTGTCACAACAGCTAGCTCGATAGCAGTACTCATGCATTGCTTCTAGGAGTTGGCTACAAATCCCGTAAGGTTTGTGCGAGTGCTACGCGTGTACCATCCAGGGCTTTAAATTACCACTGAGTGTGAAACTGCGGGTAATTGCACAGCTGATATGGGAGTGCATCTTACATCGACTAAGGCTTAACCTTTTACAGGCCAATGTTCCCAATTGGGAACATCGTGTTTGAAAATTCATAAAAAAATAACTACTATCAGTATACTGTTGAAAATTTTACCATGTAAAGTTGAAAGATGACTTGATTTTTTAAAATTCAAACAAAGTTGCTATCTTTACCAGACAAAAATGCAAAAAATCTTAAAATAGGCCATTTTTACACTTTTTGATAGAGGTACACAAAATAATTCATGAAAAATCGAAATACTGTCCGAAGTTTCCAAAATTTGGTAAGGATATTGGAAAATACTTACCTTAAATAGATATCCTCAGTATAATTAATAACTATTAAAAACACTCTTGTAGTACCTTGGGAAACATGCATGTTCCCAATTGGGAACATTGGCCTGTCGCCGCTATACACGGGAAACCAAAGTTTGTAATATGGCGTAGTATTATAGAACTCAGTAGAACGGGAGTATTTCTTTTTCGTAAAGAATAAAAAGGTTATATAATTGCTTAAAGGGGAATCCCCTTTCAGAAAGGAAGTAGCTGGTTTATTTTTTGGTTTTGATTGTATATTTTTTTTCGTTTGAATCTACTATTTTGTTCAGAGAAATGATGAATGTGTATAAACATTGAATGAGTCGGCTTCCAAAGTTAATAACTTATCGCAGAGAACTTATGCTAGTAAAAAAGAAATGTTAGTAGCTTCACATGTCTAGTATTGTGTTATTTACTATCCAAAAGAAATAAATTTCGAAAATATGGGATCCAAAATGCGTTTTGTATAAGATAATAAGTATACAATGTTTCAGACTTTATTTAGTAATGACATGGCAGTGAAATTTTCTTATAAGTGTATTAATGCTACATTCAAAAACCAATTTTTTCATTCTTTACTCAAATGTTTGCTCATTATTTTTCTGTAAATTATTATGATTCGTTTTAAATCCTATTTATAAATGTACAATAATTTCAATATTTTTCTTGTGTATAATAAAATAAAAACTTGGCTTTCGATGATAGGAAAATTAAAATTAATTAATCCCTCATATATATTTTAGTTGTTTTAGGTATCCGAAATTTAACATTGTATTTTTAGGCTAGTATATAAAATTTACTTTCATAAGATATAAAATTTTGGTATTTTGCTTATTTGTCACAAGAAATTGCCATTAAATTGTTTTCAAATTTCTGAAATTTCTATAAAATTACAGCCCAAACACAAAGATAAACTATAATTAAGGTTGATTTTGTTAGTGATTCCCCAAAATTTGGGTTTTATTTGATTTGTTAACATTTGAGTCTACGCTTGTTTCCCCGGTCGAAGTATAGTCGGAAGTGGCCAATGTTCCCAATTGGGAACATGGTGAAAATCACACTTAAAAATTTTTTACCGCCTTCATATTAATAATTTCTCTTAATTGAACCATTAGAAGGTATTTTATGTAAAAAAAATTAATTAAAATATACCTGGATCTTAATTCGGCCTGTAAAAGGTTAAAAGACATTTTTATCTTTAAAAGCTGTGCATTGTCCTGAATTGCATAAATTACTAATAATGTATTAAAAATGCGGGGATCTTTAATTAATTCTACATTTTGTGTTAGTATTTTACTTTTAAAGGTACGATATTAGTTAATCAATATGTTTCTATTTAAAAAACACTTATTTTGTGTATAGCTAAAAAATTTTATTTAAATGAGACCAAATGAAATCTTAATACTTTAAAACATATTATAATGTCTCAAAATATTTCTTTTTAAAAATTTATAATGAATTTAAAAATGAACAACTTCACACAGTAGGACAGAACTCGCAATCTTACGATTGCAAGACTGTTACGCTACCAACTAAGCTATCATTTAATCATTAATAGTTCTACTACATAGAAATTTGAGTTTCCGTAAAAATCATAAAAAAGGATTTGGCGATCACGGATTGGCGAAGTTTTTTTTCCTGTCGAATGCAAAAGTGTTACTGTTGGGAAAGCTAGCTTAGTAATATTTGAAGTTGTTTTACAAAATAACTACCGGAATCGAACCATTGTGTCTCTTCCTGCACAAATATGCAAGTTTTTTGGCTGATTTTTACACCGGGGTTTCACACCTTAAAACTCATTTGCGACCCCCTTTCTATACCAATTCTTGTTCGTCTTGACGAGTACTATCATCCCTGAAAGTTTGTTGCACCATTTCAGATACACCCTGTATAACTCATTATTTGAGTTGGAAGTTCATTATTGCCATTCTATGTATTTAATTATTATTTAAAAAGAATATATATGTTGTTAATAAATTTGTAAGATCGATTTTTATGGAATTTGTGTGGTGTTACAATTGACCCTTGAGGTGGAGTCGATTGTAAAGATTTTCGATGTTTTATTTACTACATTGTAATGCATATACACCGGATAGCTTTCTTAACAAAATTGTAATTGGTATGTATCAACCTATTTTCATAACTATAGCATAAAATATGGCTTAGTTTGAGATCAAATAGTAAATTTTGTTACAATCACCCCCACTCTCCTCTACTTTGAAGGGAAATCATAATTTTCAAAAACTTAAATGAAAATAAATCAATAATATAGGTCTAAAAACTAAGGTATGAAATTCCAGTACCTAGTGTAATAAAGAGGTAGTATGATAATAATAGTGTTAAGCAATATTTAATTAAGTGTATTCTAATTTTTCAATTATAATACTTCCATGAGCAAAACTTTTTACATTGAGTTCTAAGTATATGTGCCTAGTAAAGAACTATGATTGTGTCTTTTATTATTTTTTAATTAGCAAAGATGCCTAATGATAATAAATTAATCTAATAAAGAGGGAATTATACTATATTGAAGTAGATATTACTTCACAAGAGTTGAAAAATTAAAAAATACTTGTGTAAGAAAATACACTATCAATCATAAAAATTTTAAGACTTCTTATCGGGGTTATATGAAACTATTTTCCGAAACTTTTTAACAATATATCCATCTACAACGTAAACCAGCTCTTATGAAAAGTCTTAACTCATCTGTTTTAGGGGCTCTAATCACAATAAATTATTTTGCTTTAACTTGTCAGGGAAAGTTACAGTGAAACAAAAACGCCTCCAGTTATTTTCCCTATACTTTCTTTCAGAAAAGGGAGGTGGAGGGTCAAAAATCGAATATAACTCCTTTTCTTAAAGAGATCAGAAAGGGGGAAAACCGTCAACAATCGATGTTTCACGTTTTTCTCATACATACATCCCTCACCCTTTTTATCCCCACAGTGGAGCGGTCAGTTAAAAACACACAAAGGACGAAATCCTATCCGAACAACTCGATAAGAATTGAACCTTAAGTCATAAAAATTGATATCCAGATAGCGTCCTGCCAAACCGCAAGGATAAACGGCGAAGAGAAGGGGAAAAAAGTTTTTGAACGAGGGAAAACACGCGAGAAAAAAACGAATAAACTACGAGAAACAAATATATATCTACCTAGGAACAGTGAAAACACCTGCAACAACAAGAAAAATCCTTCTCGCTGCTGAGATTACGTTGACAACAGGCTTAGACGTATGGTGAAAAAAAAAGAAGGGAGCCAAAAACAAGAAATCAAACGGGAGGGAAAAGACAGTGTTTAGCGTAGATAAGAAAAGCCCTTATAGATAAAAACAACATAAAGGAAAAAATTCTTGTGGTCCGTATCAGGTGCTGATAAAGATCCAAATAAGGAATAAGATGGTCGGTTCCAATGAACCACATGGGTCCCTTTCCTCAGCAAACCCAGGAAAAACAAAATTATACGGGGAGATAGAATTTACTGTCAACGATAACACTTCTTCAGAATAAAAATAACTGAAAGGAGGGGAATCTTTAATCTTGTGCATCTTCCCCTGTATAATGGTATCCGCGGGGATTGCCAGGTAGTGATAAATCATGCATATCGTTTGATAAGAATTGAGCATTATATTTCAGGTATTAGGGCCCCCTCTTTAAGGTCCGCGCTGCTGTAATCTCGTGGTGTGTGAAGGAGGAAAACTTAAACCATTAATGCAACAGGGATTTTTCGGAGGATGCAACAAACCGTTTTTTGAAAATTTGTTTCAGATCTCTTTTAAGTGTTTTTTCCTTTCTTTCGTTCATAATTTGAAGAGAAGCGTTGCCATATGAGAACCATAAATGTCTGATTATATTTTACTTGTTTCTAACTGAATTTGTATTTTGTAAACAGTTAACATTTGACGGTTGTTTTTAAATTGAATCTGTTTTTTTAGTTTGCATTTGTTTTACCCTGTCACTTATTTCAAATATTATTTCCCTCTTATAAATCGTGGCCATATGTGTACCACAAGCAACAAGTATTATATTTTACTTATTTGTGAAACAATTAGAATTTTGTGTTATTTTTTTAATGCAGAGTGAGTATAGTAGTATCTATCATTAATAATATAACTACTCTTTTTAATTGCTTATTAATTTACTTATTTTTATTAGTTTAACATTATTCTGATGGCTTTATATCCAATGGAGTTTTAAAAACTATTAGTAATACCATAAATCAGTAAAATATAATTGATTGAAATTTGGTACTTCTTGATTACCAAAGCGCAAATTTTCCTCATCAAACATTATTAGTGACTTTTCAAAAATATAACATGAAGTGACATGAAACACATACACAATAACATGAAAACTATTAAATGTAACAGTTGTTATGTTCATTAGTTGATATTTTTTATTGTTTTTTATAATTATTATTTGTAACTTTTTCCTTTTTTTTCTATTTTGCAAGAACAGTCGGGTAATACATCCGGCTAATAACAGAGAAATATCTTATATTTATCCGTATTTAAGTTTTAAGATTTCTATGCATAGATGTGTTTCTTTTACATACTAAGCTATTTTTAGTTACAATAATAATTTTATACTGACTGAGAAATATCGTACTAACTAAACCATTTTGTAGTTTAAATTGAGGATAAACTATCTTCGATAAAAATTTGAATAACATTTATGTTTTAAATAAATATATTTTTTAAAACATAATTTTATTGGGTTTTTTACTTCTCAATGTAAATAATACAATATACTAATAAGTACTAACTACATACCTATTGCTCCAAACAACGAGCAAAGATTAATATATTTTTTCGGTCATTGAATGAAAAAAACCTCCCACAAAGTATTTTTATGTCAATCTAGCATAGTCTAAGCACATATATGCATGGAGAAATATTGGTAGGACTCAAATCATGGAAAGATTTGGGATGAGAAGTATTCAATCTTCGTCTCTACTGGTTTCTCTCGACATGTGATCGGATAAAACATCAATTAATTGTTATTTAGATGCAGATAACCCATGTTTCTATTCAAAAGTATTAGTCATGGTAACCTGAAAAATATCATAATGAGTATTATTAATTTATAAGTATACTTTTTAAGTATATTTATGAAATTCCTCATCGAAAGCACTTTTTCTATCTTGCACCTAAACTATACAATAAATTACCTTTAGATTTACAAGTAATTCCTAATTTATGCACTTTTAAACGCTTTTTATTTAAATTCCTAATAGAAATTGAAAATTTAGATGTTTTTTCTCGATTTCCTAGAGAGAAGCAAAGTCTTTCTTATTGTACTTGCTAAGCCATTTATCTTATTTTGTTTTCAATTATGTATAACTTTTTCCTTGTTTGATATTACCGAGTATTTTGTTTTGTTCTTTATATTTCAATTATAATGTATAAAAATTTTTATTTAGTAATTTATCTATCGCTGATACGGGTTCTTTCCTCTTGGCGATTAATATATTGTTCTTTTTTTTGTTGTTTGTATGTTTTATTGGTAACTGAATAAAGATTATTATTATTATTATTTGGGAATTTTGCTTTTACACAAGTTTTTCATACAAAACTTCACATGCTTTTCATTAAAAAGTATTCAGATGTATCGTTCGGTCATAATAAGCAATATTATAAAATTACTTGCTTCTTTTGTTTAAAATGTCTAATGTTTTCATAAATTAATTCGATAGACTTAATTCTATGTTTACAAATATATTTCCCGTTATGTTTCCCTTTAAGAGACATCAAAATCGGTTTAACATTTTCCATTAAATTGATTTATACTTCTTAGGACTATATCAACTGATTATTTCTCTAAACATGTGGATAAAATTTGTAAACACTTAAGTACTGAAAGATAATAAACTGAAACGTAAATCCAGAGAAACTCATTAAAATTTCATAAAAAATAACATTTTAAATATTTAGTGATTTTTTCAACATCTAAAAAAATATTGCAGAAACTTGATCAGCAATTTAATGTCTTTATTATCAAGAATAATGGGATGTTTTTTTATTTTGCTTTTATGATTCAGTTTTATTCACAGTAAAACTATTTTTCTAAGTAACTCATTAATTGATTATTTCTATCTTTAAAGTAAAGTCTAATTTTTAAAGGAAATTAATAGCAATACAAAATATTTTAAAAAGCACTTTAAGAAACAATAATATCTCATAGGAGTAAAAAAATATCTTTCTTCAAGTTACAAAAAATATCGCTAAACTTTAAACAGGTATTAAAACATTTAATTTATTTTTAATGCTTTCCATTTCCAAAATTGACAAAACGTTTTCTATAATAAATTTAGGTAAATTTTCTTTTTGAGCATAGATGTGATTGAAAATTTGAAACCATCAGTTTATTTATATTTTTATTCTTAAAATTATTTGTGTGAACGAAAATATTTAGCTTCTCTCATTTTTAAAAGAATAATTAATGAAAACAAATTTAGAACAAAAAATGGATATTAATATAAATCATTCATTCCCCTTTCTTCAAGATGATAATTTTAAATTCCTGCCTGAATTCTTTCTCGTAGTATTTTTATCTCCGTTTAAAGTTTATTTCTCATTTCAAAAAACTAAGAGGCTTTTTATCGATGAAAGGTATTTGGACAAAAATCTTTTCCCCAAAACTGACACCCCACTAAAAACCCCTTTTTAATCGGTGTGGAGAAACTTGTCTAAAATGACGGGTAAATACGTAAAAAGTAAGTAAAATTTATGATCGTCCCTGATAAAGGCACTTGTTCTGACGGAGATTGAAGAGCGACTTAAGGCTTGATTTTTCAGCTAGAAGACAAGTTCTTGAATAGCTTTTTAGAGGAAAAAAGTACAGGCTCACACTTTGCCTCAATAGTTTCGTTCTTTAAGAAAATAATTCCAATAGAAGAATCTTTCTTTATTGAAGAACTAGATTCCGTTATCGACTAGATAACTTTCGGTGTTTTCTATTTTACAATTACATGACGTGTTTTATGAAGAAAAAATATATGAGGAACGAGCAAAATTGATTATTTTATAAGGTTTATAGTCTTTCAGTGATTTCAATATTAAAAGTATGACGTAAAATGCCATTACATTTTCAAAGGTTTAAGAAAATTAAATGCTATTTTATTTAAGTTTGAAAACGTACAGTTCAGGGGAACAAAGAAAGTAGGGTTCTTTAGGAGACTTCTTAATATTTTTTCCTAATTTTTTTTAGTTATTCCTACAAAATCATTCACATGTAATCATACAAACATTAAGGTGCCTGACTACCTATAGAGGCTTTTTTTTAATAATTAAAATTTTGACCTAATTTGTGGTTAATACAATTAAATGCATCTAAAAACTATGAATAACATAAAAAATTAAATATTGATTCAAATTTTCGTATTATTGAAGAATTTATGCATAAAAATCCCAAAAATACGCCTTTCCTCAAATCATCATAACTCAAATTCATATGAAGATATTTTTGTTTTGTAAACTTTGTTATCTTCGTGAACTTATATTTTAGGAGGTCTACAACTTTTATGTCTAAATTTATTTAATATCAGAAGTTACAGAACCAAACGTGAAAAATGAAAAAAAAAAACCGCCAAAATTCAGTAAAGCTTTAAGTTATACTACTCATAAAATAAAAAATATTACACCCACAACCAAAAAAATAGTAATGCTCCTAAATCATATTATGTCAAGTATTTTCCCCAATTTTTATAGAAATTCATTCATAATATTTTGAGTTATGCAGTTTTGCGGAGAAGGGAAATAGCAAAAATGTGATTCTGAGAAAAACACGAATTTCTTTATTTTTTCCTTAATAAAATGCCTATTTAGGGAACGTACCCATACTACGTGACCCTTTTTTACCATTTTTGACCCCCCTCCCCCCCCTTGGTGACCATCCGTAGTATATGCCAAGACCCCCCCCTCCCCCTCTAGTTTTCACGTAGTATTTCATAAATACGGTTTGCCATCATTTTTTGCAAACAGAAAGTTTAATTAAAAAATTTAAATTAATTTTGCTTAATTTTTCTAATTTTAATAATTAATTTGGCTTAATTACTCTTAATTTGGCAAATTTCAATAATTAATTTGGCTTAATTTTGTCGTATTGACGAGAAGAAATTGACTACGTGACCAAACCCTGAGCCCCCCCCTCCCCCCTGTGACCGAGCGTGGTATTTTGAAGACCCCCCTCCCTCCCCTGAATGGGTCACGTGGTATGGGTACGTTCCCTTAGCTGTAAGTAAAATTTCTGTAACTTTGGTTCTAGGAAAGATAAAGACAAAATTTAAACTGATTTGGAAAGCTAAAGATGTGGTTTTCGAAATAAGATAATAAATTTGTTTTCGAATTTTGGGTCCAAAACGGTGTTTTTTAGGTAGGCAGGCACCTTAAAACATTTAAAAAATAGCTTTAACTCACCTAACCTACCCCACTATTGAGAGAGTTTGTAACAGTTAGCGAATATCTGAAAAATTACAGGGTATTTCAAAAAACCGTTTCACGGCTTTCATTTGGAACAAATGTCTCCTAGGGTCATGGAAGTGAGGTGTACAGTTGGGGAAATAAAAAACGACTCAGTTGGGATTTCTGGCGAACCACTTGGGTTAGGAAGACGAATGAGGTGTAATTTTTCATTGTTTAAAGCATGCTTGTCTAAAGTGCGGCCCACGGCCGCATGCGGCCCAAAAGCCTTTAAAATGCGGCCCAGACGCAAATTATGAAAATATTTAAATTTGCACATTTTTATTTTTTAAAAATAAATACACTAGCGGAAATAAAAATCCCAACACCAAGAAGGAAAGAAGATATCAAAGTCAAATTTGTTTCTATGATTGCACATAGTATTAATGTGAATTGATTAAAATATGAGCCTTCCTGGATGTTAGGGGGCCGAGAAAATCGGTGAGGAGTATTGTCTCCATAGGTGTCCATTACCGCCGTCACACGTCATGGTATTGAGTGACAGGGGCTATAAATGACTTTTGAGGGATTGGAGGACCATGTTGCCTCCTCAGGTAGTCCAAATTCATATGGTGCACCAGCGGACGTTGCGTACCGGGCTAGGTGATTTCTCCTCATTGACCGGACCTGTTTTGTGGGGTTGGTTCTAGAGAACGGGAAAGACGGGGTAAAAATGCAACCTAGGAGGTTAAGAAGAAAGCTTGGACATTGCATACAACATGTGGTTGTGCATGTTTCTCTTAAAATTTGTCCCCAGGACAGGTCTGAAGGTAAGGACGGTCTACCGGCTGCAAAATCTCAATGACGCAGCTCTGGTTGGAAAAAGCACTGGTGAACCATACTCAGGAGTAGCAGAAATGGAATCCAATGCATCCCCACTCCGTTACCCTGCATCACCACTCTGTGAAATGATTAGAAAATCATTAGCTGAGTGCGCTCTCTCCATTGTGTCTTCAAACTCATACCCAACCGTCGTGGTGCTCCAAACCGAATCAGGATTCTCTCATAAACACAATGTCATGAAATTGGGATTTTCATTTCCTTATTTCGTGCACTATTGGAAACAGAAATGCCCATTTTCAGCCCCTTGTTTACTGACAAAGATGTAAGAAGCTATGCGGACCTAACGGACAATCCGCAGTACTGCAAACGACATCCATCCAACTGCCGCTTGTTCTCAGTATGATCTACCGGTATTTTGGCCAACCGGAGCTGCTTCATTAAGGTTTTTTAGCCGGTTGTCCGTCCTTACCTTCAGACCAGTCCTGGGGACAAATTTCAAGAGAAACATGCACAACCACATGTTGTATGCAATGTCCAAGCTTTCTTCTTAACCCCCTAGGTTGCATTTTTACCCTGGCCTATCCGTTCGTAAGAACCAACGCTCACAAAACATGTCCGGAGAAAGAGGAGAAATCCCCTAGCCCGATATGCTACGTCCGCTAGTGCACCATATGAATTTGGACTACCTGAGGAGGCAACATGGTCCTCCAATCCCTTAAAAGTCATTTAGAGCCCCTGTCACTCAATACCATGTCGTGTGACGGCGGTAATGGACACCTATGGAGACAACACTCCTCACCGATTTTCTTAGCCCCCTAACATCCAGGAAGGCTGATTTTTAAAGCAATTCACATTGATACTATGTGCAATCATAGAAATAAATTTGACTTTGATATCTCCTTTCCTTCTTGGTGTTGGGATTTTTATTTCCGCTAGTGTAATTACAATATTTTTCATATAAATCGATTCAAACTTAAATTAAAATATTTGGAGAAACAAAAGGGGAACCCCCTATGACTGAATTTAAAGACGAATATTGGGTTTTAGATTTAGCTATTTTAGTAGACGTAACAGAACATTTGAATGGTTTAAATTTGAAACTTCAAGGGAAAAAATCAATTTGTTAATGATATGTTCCAGAATCCAGACAATAACGAGCATTTGAAAGAAAGTCGACATTTTGGCACAATCAAATAAAAGTAAAATATTTGACACATTTCAGTACTTTGGCTGCACAGAAGCCTGTGAGTTGCACAAAATATATGCTGCATTAATTTGTGATGTAATACAAGAGTTTGAAAGTAGATTTCAAAATTTTAGAAAAAATGAAGATCATTTCAACATATTTTTACCCCATTTTCTCTAAAAGTAAATAAATTACCTTCAAATAGAATGCATTGAACTTCACAGCGACATTCAAAGAAAAATTTGGGAATGTTTCTTTACTGGAGTTTTATATAGATTACCTACCCCGCGATAAATATCCTAATTTTCACCATCATGCTTTATTAAAGTCTTCAGCTTTTGGAATACCTATATTTGTGAACAAACATCTTGAAAATGCATTAAGAATTACAACCTAGTCTATTGAACCCTATATCAATTTGCTTGTTCAACAAAAGCAAATTTATCCATCTCATTAATTTGAACTATTTCTATCTTTATGGAATCTAAACTAAATGTAACGAAACTTTTACAAATTTAAATTAAATATGTACCTATACATATGTAATTAAAATTTTTAAAAATTATGGTTAAAAGAAGTTAATTTATTTTAATAAAACTACAAAGAGTAAATTTGTATTTCAATTTGTTGAAAAAATATTGTATGTGCGGCCCAGCAAATTTTTTTCGTTGCAATGTGGCCCTCAAACAGGCATAGTTTAGACACCCATGGTTTAAAGTATTCTTTAACCAAAAAAATTTTCGGGTCCTTAGGGGGTCGTCTTCATATTAAACGAAACACTAAATTTTTTTTTCCAATGGGGACCCCCAACTATTATTAGTTTTTCTGAAAGGCCATCCCCCCAAACCCTTAAATACCAAGTTTCATCCAGATTGATAAAAAAAAATTTATTTTTCAAAAATAAACTTTAAAAAAATTTTTTTTAATCGTGAAATTTTTTTATGGTAATCGATTCTTTAAGTAATTTTATGTAGGAAACCAAAATTTCAATTGATTTTATCCAATAGTTTTTGATAAAAACGACCTAATATCTTAAGGGGCAGTATACAGTTGCCGAATGCATACCGCAAATGCTCTTTCTATAGTTCGTTTTATCAAAAACTATTGAATAAAATCGTTTGAAATTTTGGTTTCCTACATAAAATTACTAAAAGAATCGATTACCATAAAAAAATTTCACGATTTAAAAAATTTTTTTAAAGTTTATTTTTGAAAAATAAATTTTTTTTTAATCAATCTGGATGAAACTTGGTATTTATGGGTTTGGGGAGATGGCCTTTCAGAAAAACTAATAATAATTGGGGGTCCCCATTGGAAAAAAAAAGTTAGTGTTTCGTTTAATATGAAGACGACCCCCTAAAGACTCAAAAATTTTTTTGGTTAAAGAATACTTTAAACAATGAAAAATGACACCTCATTCGTCTTCCTAACCCAAGTGGTTCGCCAGAAATCGCTCCTGAGTCGTTTTTTATTTCCCCAACTGTACTACCCCAGGTAAATGACTCTAAATAATCCATTGAGATGACTTACAGCTCCCCAAGCACCTAAATAAGGAAGTTAAAAATTATTAAAAACTAATGGAGATAAAAAAAATCTTCAATAAAAAATTGTTGGTAACATTCTAAAAAAATTCCATGAAAATATCTTCAATATTCGAGGAGATATTAGTATGTGGAAATAGCACTTTTTGAAGCTATTCGTCTACAAAGAGTTCGTTAGTAAATTTTCAGGTTTTTTAATTGAATTAAATTTGAAAAAAAAATTAAAATGTGTTTTTATCAGTAAATACATTCTTCTTTGGTCGCCCTACAGCCCTTGATGGGCTTTGGTCTGCTGTACTATTTTATTCCAGGCAACTCTATTACGCACCTTTTTCTTCCAGTTGGTTATTTTCATTGTTCTAAGATCTTTAAGAACATCATCCAACCATCTCATTTTGGGTCTCCCTCTAGGTCTATTGCTCATTGGCTTCCAATTTAATGTCCTTTTAACTCTAATTTTTGTCATCCGATCTTTCAATGTGACCCAACCAAGCCAGTCTTTGTCCTTTAATAAAACGGGTTATAGTTTCATTTTTACCAGGATCTCCAATTCCCTGTTTGTTCTAATTTGGAATCCATTATCATTCATAATCGGGCCGTAAATTTTTCTGAGAATTTTCCTTTCAAAAGTTTCTAAATTATATAAATCTTTTTGAGATAAGGTCCAAGTTTCACAACCATAAGTTACAACTGGTCTTAACATTGTCTTATACAACTTAAGCTTTATTTCTTTAGGTATTAACTCATTTCTAAAAAGATGCTGATAGGTGAAGTAGCATCTGTTTCTCTTCTGTATTCGGGACTTGATTTCTTTAGAGGGATTGTTAACAGTATTAATAACTGAATCTAGATAGGTAAAACTATCAACTGCCTCAAACTTAAAATTATCTACTATCAAGAATTCCCTATGATCATTCGATCATTGGCAAACTTAGTTTTTTCCATGTACTTTGTCTTGTTTTCATTAATTAAAAGACCAGCCCTTCTTGCTCCTTCTATTAATTTTTTTGTAGAGTCAATTAATCCTTGTCTGGTTCTACTTAATATCACAATGTCATCAGCGAAAGCACAAATTTGTGTTGTTTTACAACAGATAAGACCTCTAAGGTCTAAATTTCTAATAACCTGTTCAAGTACCAGATTGAATAATAGGGGCGATAATGAATCTCCTTGGTGAACGCGGGCATTAATGTCAAAAACATCTGAACGATCATTGTTGATCAGAACTGAGGCCTTAGATCCCTTCAGTGTAGCTGCAGTTAGTTTTACTAATTTGATTGGTATCTTCAGCTCAGCTAAAGTTTCAATCATTTCGAATACCTTGTCAAAGGCCTTCTTAAAATCAACAAACAGTGCAAATAGATCAAGATTATATTCATAAAATTTTTCATATTTTTTACAATGTGAATTAGATCAATAGTTGAGAATCTAGATCGGAACCCGCACTGATATTCACCAACTATCTCTTCTGCAAATGGTACAAGTTTTCTGTAGATAAGACAAGTGGGTATTTTGTAAGTCACATTTAATAATGTAATGCCTCTGTAGTTCGTACAATCCATTTTGTCACCCATTTTGTAAATGGGGACAATAATTCCCAAATTCCATTCTGTTGGTATTACTTCACTCTCCCAAATCTGTACGATTAATTCATAGATTCTGTACTACCTCTTTTCTCCTGCATTTTTTATAAATTCTATTCTAATTTCATCACTTCCTGGAGCTTTAAAATCTCTCATTTTTTGAATAATATGTTTAACTTCTTCGAATGTTGGAGCAGGTATTTCTTCATAATTAGCATTTTCAAATTCCTGATCATTCATTACAACTCCACTATCTGAAGTTAGTAGGGTCTGGAAGTAATCTTTCCACCTCTCTTTGATTTTTGGTAAATCCGATATAATTTTGTTGTCAACATCTTTGCAGTTCATAATTCTAGGTTGAAATTCATTAACTAATCTTTTAGAATCTTTATAGAATTTTAGTAAATACATTAGTCTAATTAAAAATTTCGTTGTTTTTTAATTATTATATATTTTGTATTTTAAAAGGTACTTCATCATAATTTATAATTAATGTAACATGTTCAGCTTTAGTCTGTTGTGTCATAGTTTCAAAAGTTGTTCCTATTTTTAAAGTGTAATATTTTTCTTAAACTTGTGTTTAAGAAAAAACAAAACATTGAAAATTGTATATTTATCAACACAAGAAATCCCATTCAAGTTTTGTTGTTTTAGATCATTTCAACAAATGGAAAATGTATATATGTTAATTTATTTTTATAAACTGTCTTACATGACACGAAATAATATAAAGCACATGAAAGGAAAAAAATCAGCTTTATTCACAAAGCTGTGTTGTGAATGCAATTCATTGTCTTTCGTCTTTCCTAGAAAATTAAAATAAGATCTCTTTAACTAAAAGGAAGAAAAATAATATCTATCCACAAACAGGAGTGTATCTGCTAGATTTAGGCAATAAAAACACTTTTATAAATAACTATTTTTTAAGCAAAAAGTGAGTTCTATTCCAAAGAAGAAAAGGTAGATGCTTCAGTTGTTGTTTGCGGGATGACTGTTGCCAGACTATTGCACCATCACTATTGCAATTTTGAAATGTTCTCTAAATCTATGGCGAATCATTTGAGAAGTAGTTTTGTTCTTTTCTTGGTTTTCTTGAGGTGCTTGAACGGCTTCGGGTCAGCCTCCGCCTACAAAGGGACGATGTCCTCCATGATCTTCAATTCCTCTTTTTTTCTCTTTTTTGCGGAAGAGTTTGGCGAGGAGAGATCGCCTTTGCTGGAAAAAGAGTTGCCTCACAGTCCTACTTCCGAGAAGGTCACCGTTTTCTCCTCCTGGAGAGATTCCCTGTCTCGCCCTGATCTCAGTAGGATAATGGGTCGAACCCGGTTTCTTCCACCGAGGGTGATATCCAGTCGATCCCTGTTCCACTTCCTGGGTGTCCTCTTTGCGTGATTTACTCCAGCAGGTTCTCTTCAGCCCCTCTTCAGCCTCAGCTTGTTCCTGATGTCTCTTACGGCGATTTTGGTAGCTGAAGTCCCAATACACAAAGCAGGTGGGTACGTCTCTTCCTCTACATCTTCAAATGCGGGTGTATATGGAGGCCATGGAGAGTATATGGAGTCCGAGTATATGGAGGCCGATGATCCACTTGAATTTCTGAGATTCTTGTCAGGAGGGGGACGGATAGGTTCGGTGACATTTATTATTGTTACATCAGGAGAGTTGTTAGCTACAAGTCCATCTTGGCAAGTTTTGCGGAATATCTTTCGTACTATCTCTATTGTTGATCCAGGTTCGGGCAGTCTGTAGATCATTGGTTCATCGTCTGTTATATCTGAGGGTATTTCATGATCATTTTTAAAGGATGGGTACAAGATAGGTTCTTTAAACCCAAGTTATTATTGTCTTTTTTAGTTATTATCTTTTAGTCCACTACAATGATTTCAAGCACATGGACTCCATAAACCAAAAAGACAAACTCATTATAGGCAACCGAAAGACCGACGTATTAATCTCCAGATTAAAGACTAAAACATTCATGACTAACTCCAAGCTTTATAAATTTAACCTCATTCAAAATCCGTTATGTGATACTTGTAAAACAGAAGACACTTTTAATCATTTCCTATTTGAATGCAATAGACACGTAAGTAAGAGAGCAAAATTAATCAACGCACTTCAATTAAAGTCGCTAAATTATCAAGAGCTAATGAAAATAATCAAAGATAAAAAAAACTAAAATCCTAGCAATAACAAGATTCTTAAATTAAATAGTAGAATAACAAGAAAGAAAAGATTGCTCCCCCTCCTAAAGGAATTCCCAAGTCAGTATGTAATTAAGAAGTATTAGTACCGAAGACGTAAAGAGAAGACGAAGCGACAAGTTTTTGTCAGCAAATGTCTCAAATCAATCTTCAACTCAACTCAATTTTTAGTCTTTTTAGCTTTTTAGTCTTTTGTTATTATTGTAAATAGGTGCAGGCTATTGGTGGTCCAAAGTCGTCAATCATGAAGAATGTTCCATTTCCAAAAATAGGTTCCTGATGGATTGTGCAATTGTTGGAGGGTCCAATGTCGTTAGAAGAAGGGCAGGTTAAATGTCCATCGTCATGGCCAATGACCATGATGTCGTTGTCCGTAATCAGATCAGAGTCGTCAACAGAGGGTCCGTTGGTGAAGTCGCATTTTGCACCCAAAGGATGCAGATCAACCCCAATGATAATCACCTTCATACTCAAATGATTAAGATAGAGCGCTTTTCTTTAAAACAAAAACGTAAAAGTTATGAATCACTTTTTACTAACCGCTTTAAAGAAAAACAAATCGGAAGTAAAGAATTGTTTTCCTGAAAGTTCTGTTGCTGAAATTTTTCATTGTTGCACGAACGATCATTGTTGCTGAATTACATGAATTTTTTTGCTCCCATTGTTAGGAATAGAGGAGTCCTGATATAAAATTAAAAAATTCATTGTTGTATTTGAGAGCGACTATTTTACCGGAATGCATATTTTTCTACGCTGTTTTGGTGTTTCTTTATGTCATAATCAGTCAGTTGCAGGTTTTAAACCAAATACAAATACAAATACAAATACAAATTAAGTCGACCAACTACAGGCGTAAGCCCAGCTAAGGTTGGTCCAGTCTTTTTAATTTAACCCACACTACCGGAATCCCAGTATCTGTCAATTTTCCTCTTGAACTCGTTTACCCCACTTGAATTTACAATTGTTTCAGGCATCGCATTCCATCTATCCACTACCCTATTAAAAAAATAATGCTTCCTACAATCCGTCTTAAATTTTCCTTTATTCAATTTGAATTTGTGACCCCTTGTTCTATTACCAGTATTGAAATCTAGTCCCTCTGTGTCCCCTTGCTTTACCATTTTAAAAAGTTGAATCAAATCCCCTCTAATCCTTCTTTTCTCTAGAGTGAACATATTTAGCTTCTTTAATCTTCCCTCATAACTTAAACTGGATATACCCTTGACCATTTTAGTAGCCCTATGCTGAACCCTTTCAATTGAATCAATATCTTTTTTTAAGTATGGAGACCAAAACTGAACAGCATACTCTAGATGAGGTCTCACCAAGCCTCTGTATAGTGGTAAAATAATATCTTCGGACCTTGAAGAGACAGTTTTTTTAATGTATCCCAATATCCTATTAGCCTTTTTACTAGCAGATGAACACTGATGAACCCATTTAAAGTCTTCATTTACTATCACCCCTAAATCCTTGATCATATTACCGTCTTTAACTTTGTTCCCTTGCAGATAAAATTCTGCCCTACCATTCCCCCGACCTATATGAAGTACCTGACACTTACTTATGTTAAAGGACATACCCCGTTTTTCAGCCCATTGTGATATCATATCTAGATCCCTTTGTAAATTTTGTATCTGCTCCTGAGTATCAACCCTCCCCCAAATTTTTAAGTCATCAGCAAAGATGCTGATCTTGTTCCTAATGTCCTGACTAATATCGTTAATGAATATTATAAAGATAATTGGCCCCAATACTGACCCCTGTGGCACCCCACTCATGACCTCTGCCCACTGAGAGTAATTACCCTTGACTTGCACCCTCTGTTTCCTACCTATCAACCAATTCCTAATCCACAGTAGTGTTTTACCTCTGATACCCAATTTTTCCAATTTGAGTAGCAATGCCTCGTGTGGAACCTTATCAAAGGCCTTTTGAAAATCTATGTAAAATATGTCTACACTATGTTTTTGATCCAACTCCTTTGTTACTTCGTCGTAGAATTTTAAAAGATTAGTTTGACAGGATTTACCCTTCCTGAATCCAAACTGATTGTCTGAAATTAAGTTACCCTCTTCCAAGTATAACATTATATGCTTTTTAAGTATGGTTTCGAAAATCTTACAAATGACTGATGTTAAGCTTACTGGTCTATAATTGCCTGGATCCCATTTTGGTCCCTTCTTATACAGGGTGTCTCACGAGAAGTGGCCCAACCCCTTTAACTTTTGAACCCCTACAGATATAGTCATGAAAGTGGGGTCTAGGTATAGTAAAATGACCATGCCCTATCCGATGAGATAACTTTCAACGCCCTCTAGCGGAAACTTTAGGAGTTATAATTTTTATTTTAAAAACTATTTGAGGTATGTGAAAAAAGTCACTAACTAAGTTGTAGAGCATCATCGATTTAATAGGAAAAGACACCTTAAGCAGAAAAATATCTTGAATAAAATCCCTAAAGCGCACGCTCAAATAGATTGAATTTACGTAGATTTTACGCCTTAAAACGCTCCTCACGAGGTGAAAATGAGAAATTTTCAATTTAATGAACTAAGAATACTTTTAGTCATTTACTTGTGAGGAGCGTCTTAAGACGTAAAAACTACGTAAATTCAACTTAATTAAGCGTGCGTTTTAGGGGTTTTATTCAAGATACTTTTCTGCTTAAGATGTCTTTTCCTACGGAATCGATGCTGCTCTACAACTTAGTCATTGACTTTTTTCACATACCTCAAATAGTTTTTAAAATAAAAATTATAACTCCTAAAGTTTCCGCTAGAGGGCGTTGAAAGTTGTCTCATCGGATAGGGCATGGTCACTTTACTATACCTAGACCCCACTTTCATGACTATATCTGTAGGGGTTCAAAAGTTAAAGGGGTTGGGCCACTTCTCGTGGGACACCCTGTATATTGGAGTTACATTAGCTAATTTCCAATCTATTGGCACCCAACCCGATTCGTATGTTGATTTAAAAATTGTCATTATTATGTCCCCTAATTCCTCTGCGCATTCCACAAGCACTTTTGGATAAACATCCCAAAAAAATAAATCCCCAAACACAAAAAAAATATTAAAGATATTTGATTTAGTGCAAAAAAAATTAAGGTGATACTTTTGTACAGTTGGGCCAAAAACGACTCAGTTGCGATATCTGGCGAACCATTTGGGTTAGGAAGACAAAAGAGGGGTCGTTTTTCATTAATTAAAGTAATCTTTTACCAAAAAAATTTTCAGTCCTTAGGGGGTAGTCTTCATATTAAACGAAACAAACTTTTTTTTCCAATGGGGACCAAAAATTATCAGTTTTTCTGAAATCAGTTTTCCCTCAAACACTTAAATACCCAGTTTCATCCAGATTGATTAAAAAAATTATTTTTTAAAACAAACTTTAAAAAATTTTTAAATCGTGAAGTATTTTTATGGTAATCGATTCTGGAAGTAATTTTATGTAGGAAACCAAAATTTCAATCGATTTTATCTATTAGTTTTTGATAAAACGAACGAGAAAGAGCATTTACGGTATGCATTCGGCAATGGTATACGGCCCATTAAGATATTAATTCGTTTTATCAAAAACTATTGGATAAAATTGATTGAAATTTTGGTTTCTCTCTATATTAAAAAAATTACCGTCACCGCGGCCGCCGCTGTTTCAGAAAATTTTATTTTTCAACTCTTTGAACTCTCATAACGCAAAAACTACTTGAAAGAAATTTATGAAATTTGAAACCTTTGTTGAGGAATATTTGGGGCACATTTTTTCTCAAACAAAAAGCTAACTGATATGATAATTAATTCTGGGGTATTTTTAAGTTTAAAGTTGAAGTTTTTGTTTTTTCGCCGCGTAATCCAGTTCAGCAAAATATAATAGTAGCAGAACTAACTTTAACTTTAGTAGCAGAAGAACTTTTTTGCAGCCTAATACTCTGAAGTATGAAGATGTGCACTACGTCGCCCTTTTTTCGAATTTCGAATTTGGTTTAGAGTAATTAATTTTTGAATTTTCAAAATTTTTGACACTTTTTCGGTTTTTTCAATATAAAATGCAAACTAATCTCAGTATCAATAGGATTTTTTAAACACTTATACTCTTATTTTTTAGAAAGAGATTGGTGTTTGATTCTTTAAAAAATTCTAATTAGTTTTGGAATTATTAAGCATTAAGGTTTCATTTTTTTCATAGTTTTAATAGGTCTTTATCAGACGTGTTTAATGTTTAATGTTTTAAATTTTACATTTGCATGTTCACTAGATTTTCGCGATCACGGATATTAAATTTAAAAGTTTTATAGGTGCACATTTTTGTTCTAATTAGTTAAAAAGGAATATTTCAGTAACAGTTTTATTTTGATATTTTCGTGGTAATGATCCGAATTAAAGTATTGAAAAGTTTGAGAGAAAAAGTTTCGATAATAAATTATCAATAACTAAGCAGACAAGTTCCAGGTGGTACTGGATAGATGAGATGTAACAAGCGAGCTCTGCTCGCTAAGATCGCGAAGCGATCTTCAAAGAACTGCGAAGCAGTTCCGGGGGTTGGTGATCGATAGCGAGCAGGGGGCAGAGCCCCCTAGTTCTAGATAAAATTACTACCAGAATCGATTTCTATAAAAATATTTCACGATTTAAAAAAAATTTAAGTTCGTTTTAAAAAATAAATTTTTTTAATCAATCTGGATGAAACTGGGTATTTAAGGGTTTGGGGGGATGGCCTTTCAGAAAAACTAATAATAATTGGGGATCCCCATTGGAAAAAAAAGTTAGTGTTTCGTTTTATATGAAGACGACCCCCTAAGGACCTGAAAGTTTTTTTGGTAAAAGAATACTTTAATTTATGAAAAATTACCCCTCTTTTGTCTTCCTAACCCAAGTGGTTCGCCAGAAATCGCAACTGAGTCACTTTTTTTCCTCAACTGTACTTTCAGACAAACAGTACGTTTTATTTTTTTTAAGAAAGACAAAACCACATTTCGACCATAAATGCCCAACCAATAGGTTACAAACTTATTGAATAGGGTGACATCTTTTTCAGCTGAAATTTTAAAAATTTAATTATAGTCATTTTTAATAACTGGATAAAATTTTTCACCATTGGTAAAAAATCCTGTTCTCCCTATGCATAATTCTATCTCATTCTCTCCCATTCTAATACTATGCTTACACTATATTTGTAGTTGACACCTTATGTAGTGTTCAATTACATCACAATTAATGTCTCTACTCTCGAAATAGGTGTAATAATGGTGTTTTAATACTCCTTTGTTTTTACAGTGTATCTGTGAACACCCACAAAAAGTGGAATTTAGTTGAAGAAAGTATGAAATTAACATTTGGAAATGTGTAACAATTTCTTCTAAGCTAAGCTATTTGTGTATTGTGCATAATACACTATGCTGTATGTATACCAAGCTATATTTTACTGAACAAATCAACAAAAAATTAAATTACGTTTAAAAATCACTTCATTAGGGATCTGTTAAAAATAGCAATACGGTTAAAAGTCAAGAGATCTATACATTTCAAATGCCTTCTTAATAACATACAGTAGCGGATGGGGAAAATTTAACCTCTAGAGTATTTTTCCTCGGGAAAATTTAGGAGGAAAGATGTTCAAACTCCCTAACTTAGGCCACTAGCATCCCCAAAGACGTATTTTATAAAATACCTTTCCTTAAAAAACAATCAATAAAAATAAATCCTCTTAGTAAAATAATGTGACTTAGTGCCAAGCATGCAAAAAAGATTGATGACATTCATTTTGTTCCCAAAGTTTCTTTTTTAGTTTGGGCAACAATCATTTATTTTTGGTTTCGATGTTTTTTTAGCTTTTCATGTTGAAGGCTCTTCTTTCAGATGGCAATTATCTGTTATCCATGGGCTTGCGTTCTCCAAGGATCGCTTACATTTTAAAGAAACCGGAACCAGCGACAAAGCTCAACTTTAAAAAGAGATTTGCTAGGATGGTAAACTTGAGAGATTTATATCAAGAAGTTGAATTATTCTTGGTTATGAATTTTTCGAAGCGATTTATTGATACTGATTGCAAATATAGTTACTTTGTAGGGGGAGTATATTAAATCCCATAGAAAATTTGGGGTGGATAGAACTGAAAGGGTTAATGGCAATATTGGTTGGTCTAGGAATGAGATTTAATCTGAAAAAATTTATCCCGCACTAAAGCAAAAAATCAAATATACGTAAATTAGAATATTTAAGTGATCTTCTTCTTGTTGTTTAGGGCAGCGTTTCCCAACCAGGGTTACTGAGGTATTCTAGACCCATAAGAGGGTCTAGGAAGAGGGTTTGGTTGTGGTTTTATGGCGTAAAAATCAAGTTAGATCCTATTGCGCCATCCAGGAAGAGGGATGCCTCAAAATACCATAGTAATTTCTGCCTGCTTTAAATCAAAACTTTTCTGGGGGAGGACCTCCGTCTCCGCATTTTACATAGGGCTTATGACAAGGCGTAGTTTAAATTTTCTTTTCAAAGATTTAAAAGGGAACATAGAGATTTGATTCTTAGATTGGGGATATAATTTAAACATACTGTTTTTCAATTGAAATCCCTTAATATATTTTCGGAGGACATTTCCAAGCAGGAAGCTAGTTATTGCCCGCAAAAGTGAAAAAACCTAAGCAAAAATGCTTTAGTAATATCCAACAGTTTAACAAGTCATTCAGTTTTTGACATTTTCTTTTGAAAATTTGTTTATAACTGTTTAATACGAGCGACTTATAATATTTATCCCCTGTTATTAAAAATCTAAAAATTTTATAATTCGATATTATTAGGGGTTCCGTAAAACTTTAACATTGTCGCAAGAGTTCCGTGAGGGTAAAGAGGTTGGGAAACGCTGGTTTAAAGTGTATCAACAAGTCCCCCCAAGTTCTGCACAGCCAGATTCTTTTCTGAGAGTAAATAGAAAACCCCGAATATCTATATCAGTACAATGTATAGTTTTCAAAAAAAATCGTGACAGAAATATGCAGCATGACGTCATATATTACGCTAAAAAAATTTATGGAAAATGTAAAACGGTTAATTTGGATATTTTTGCATAGTACTAAAATTTAAAAAAAAACATTCACTTTACATGCATGCAGGCACTGTGAAGTGGGATAGTTCAGGTTTTATCGGATATAATGAACGCATTTTTATCTACTCAATGCAAAGAATTTTTCTCTGCAGAGTTTGTCGAAACACCCTGTATAATAATTTTGTCTGAGAAAGAATCAACACGTTTCACTTTGTCCTGATTTCTTTCCTAGAGTATTAGTTTAGAATATTTCAAGTATAAATACTATCGTAACAAGATTATTTACATTTTTTCATCCCTGTCATAGCAAATTGAGAAATATTTACAAGATACTATATTAACGTAATTACTAACTTTGTGTGAAAACTAGATTTGCCATATACTTATCCCTTGCTTCTCATTGAAAATAAAGGGTTAAAACACTTAATCTAACCACCAATAACAGCATATATGTAAAAGTTAAATTTTTTTTAAGTGCAAAAAAAACTATTATTTGAAATATATTTTGGGAAAATAATGAAAATAGTATATTCCACCCATTCTTTCTTTATTTAAACTCAAAAACTGTCATCAATTATTCATAATGAATACTTCTGTTGTAGCATGTTCTACCAACACATCCCGTTTTTTGTTCTATTAATAACTTTCATAACGTCCTCTGTTTACACTCTTGAAACGGCAGTTTCGAAAATGGGTAAAAATTACTCAAATCTGAGTATGTCGCACACTCAAACTGGCTGTGATTCAAATGTACTAAAATTTTAAAAGATAGATGTACTCATTTTTGAAAACATGCAGATACTCAAATATAAAGCATCATGGGCTCATAATCCTCATTAGTTATACTCTATTCATTTAGAATTGGCGCTTGAGAAATAGTGCTTTCCCCCACGCTAGAAGCGTAACCATAGTTACGCTCTTCGAGCAGCCAATAGTAAGCGTTCTTCGTCATTTTGACGTGGATAGTTGCTATGGTTACCGATCGGTGGTGGGGGAAGGAAATATTTTCAAGCGTCAGTTCAAAATGAACAGATTATAGTCCACGGCATTCTTATGTGAAGGAGTGCAAAGTGTGTCAGTGACCATAAAGCCACATTACTATGTCGTCGTAACGTTGTGTTGCACGTTATCTCACACCAATCTAATATCCTTTCACTAGTTTCCAATTATTTCAATTTCAAATATAAACTAAAAATAAGTATAATTTGAGTGGTGACTATTGAATTGTTTGAAATTGGTCTAATCTGGTGTTTCACGACTGACAGCATTGGGTCGTCATATTTGAAACAAAAAGTTTCATACCAAAATGAAAACATCCACTTACTCAATTTTAAAACTGTCATTTCTCTCAGTGCATCCAGTTTTTTTTCTTCTATTAATAACCCCCATGACATCCTCTGTTTAGTCAGTTTGTTAATTAGAGACTCGCTCCCATCGTTCGTGTGGTATGCCCTATACATCCAGAATGCAAAACGTGGTGTATGCAAAAGTTAATTTCTGCCACTAAAGTCTAATTAACGAACTAAAGCATGGGAGCCTGCTTTACATTTGTGGGGGCTGCTCGTCACACATCTGTCGACACGAGACGCTAATCTATCTTGGTTAAATTGATAATAGGATATGCCCTCGTTATGCGACTATATCTTTCGAAATTTCCTAATTGCAATAGCCGCCATTATGCTCTCGGTTCCATTCGGTACTCTATTACAGTGGACTCCGCTAAATGTGATCACATTTGTCCATGATCAAAATTATGACAATATCCGGTTGATGATAACAATAAGCGGTTCTATACAAAAAAAAGTGGCCAGCACACGAGTTTTGGCATTAAAATCACGACATAGTAGTCTATATTGAAGTATTTAAAACAATTTTTAAGTATGTATTTTGCAACTTAAAACTTAAACATTTTTAAAGAAAAGTATAAAGAGATGATCAAACTCGATACTAAATTAATGACTTATTTTTAATGCTTATGTATTGAAATTGGCCTTCAAAAGGTAAAAAAAGAGGTTTTTAAGGGATTTCCACCAAATTTTGATTACATTAAACGATATAAGGATCACTTAAAACAATACATTTTGGGTTAATTTCGATCGGAGCCATTCAATTTTGATAACATTATCCGATTGATAACATTAATCATGATCACATTAAGCGGAGTCGACTGTATTACATTCTACTATACAATTCTTAATCTGAAAATATTCAAAAATGAATTTATTGATAAAATATATCCTGGTTGTTTAATTTTCTGTACTTTCCAAAAACCAACTTACAATGTCAGTAATCTTTATCACGGTTAAAATTAGGATATGAGCTCGTTTTAGAACAACTTTATTTCGTTCCATTTGTTCTATTACTACATTGAATAAAAATCTGAAATCTGAAAAATTCACAGATAATTGATATTATAATATATTATTTTTTATACAAATATTAGTTAAAAACTTATGAAAACTTAAATTGAAATTAATATCTAATACAAATAACGCATTCCAAAAATATTATTTAATTCATATACAGGGTGTTTCAAAAGTCCGTTTCGCGGCTTTTTTTTGGAACCAACGTGTCCTAGGGTCTCGAAAGTAAGGTCTAACCCTAGGTAAGTGACCCTGTATTATCCCTTGAGATGACTTGCAACGCTCCTAGTGGCGAAATAAAAAAGTTAAAAATTTTAATTTAAAAAATAAAGGAGATAGAGCAAAAACATCAGTAAGTGCCAAAGTTATGAAGATCTCACTGAAAAAATTTCATGAAAATATCGTGAATATTCGCGGAGATATTAGCATGAGAAAGTAGCTCTTTTACAAGTCTCAAAAAAGAAAAGTTAGTAAGTATGAAAATTTTTTTATTAACCTTAGTCTTCACTCGACTAAAAAAACACAAAACTACACAATAACACTGAAAAGTTTGCAAATTTACGAACTTTTTCTATTGTGAGGCCTGAAAAAGTGCTATTTTCACATGCTAATATCTCAGAGAATATTCACGATATTTTTATGAATTTTTTTCAGTGAGTTATTCATAACGTGGGCAACAATATTCTTACTGAAGTTTTTGCTTTATCTCTAAAATGGAGGTATCACCCATGGGGCACATTCGCACGAAATTTCTAGTTTTTTAGATTGATTATATAGGTTAGAAATTCTAGATGAATGAGACCAATTATCGTTCTAAAATATCGGGAAAGATATTAACTTTCATTTTAATCCGAGTTTGTTTCAATATCTCATCTAGATCCAGAGAAATATGCCGAAATGCACTTTTTGTGTGAATGTGCCCTAGGGTGTCTCATTTTTTCGAACTTTGGAAATCTTATCGGGCCATGTCCCAAAAAGTTTCCTTTTGGCACCAATAAACTTCCCTGAAATTTTTAAAGTTGTGGCACAAACCTAGCTATTGCCTCAAAGCAGTTGAAGTTACGAGAAAAGTCTGGTCTAGGCTGCAGCGCTAGTTCTACTTCATAACGCGACCTATTACGCAACTACTTGCTTTGCTTACCTTTTTTATACCATTTTTAGACTGTGTGTTTTGAGATAATGTAATAATGCATATAATACATGCCTTTAATATGTCACAGTTTTTATTGCACTAAAATACACACTTCCTATGTTTAGGCTCAATGATAATTTTAAAATTATTGAGCTAAAGTAGTCTTTTCTGTCTTAGAAAACTTAGCGCAATATTTATTGACAGTTTGTAGGAGATTTTGCTTCTGTGCTTCAGTTTTCAATCTAGGGAGGTACTCCTGGGTTAGGGCCACTCCTCGCTCTGCGACATCATTGGTGACCGCCAAGTTGTTAAAAAAATCTCGGCACCGCTTTAATTCGTCTAAGCTTTCCCATTCAGTAGGAGACTTTAAAATGAAACTTATAGGTTGTTCCATTGGGGTTAAAAGCGCGCTTTGACCGAAAAAAGAGAATGCTCCCGGCCTTTGCGGCGGGAGCTGGATGAAGGCCTCACATGGGGGTTTTATTGAATTTTTTTCCTATTTTACTTCAGCTGGCATCATTCTGATAGTCTTGTATCTCGGTTTTAGGAAGTAAAACCCTATGTGAGGCTTTCATCCAGCTCCCTCCTCAGGCGCCGGCAAGCATTCTCTTTTTTCGGTCAAAGCACACTTTTAACCCCCATGGAACATCCCCAAGTAGGTGCTATTGAATGTTTTTCCTATAGGATCTTGAGACAATGATGTCCCAAAGATGATGTATAGGTTTTAATTCGATATTGACTGCGTTCAGGCTCATAAAATTGAAAAGAACCAAAAATGGCGATATTTTTAATTTATTCCCTATACTTTAACATGGGAAACCTACTTTTGAAGGGCGCGGGGGTCAAAAATTATCCTAGAGACCTGAAAATTTGCAGGTAATAATGTTTTAGTATTTGTAACAACTTGAGGGGGGGGGGCATCTGGGAAGTTCGAAAAAAAATTTCCCATAGACTTTTGAAACACCCTAATGTCTCACTCTCTCAGAGAAGTAACCCACTCCTACTTTCACCTGGTGTTATGGAATGTTTACATTCAAGATACGAATAAAATATGAAACCGTAGAAAAAAAAATAATTTTATCTATCATGCAGATCATGCAGTAGATGTCTAATTAAGCGTTTCCTTTCAGAAGTTGTTTTATTACTTTTACAACGTTTCGTTTGGATCTTAATGCCATTATTGGAATGTTAACCTCTGGTTTTGGGGTATTCCCATGAAATCCAATCTTTTTTATTTGCTAAGTTAGATGTTTTAAGGGAAATTCGGTCAACAGTGACAGTTTTTCAAGGTTATTGCGATGCGTTAGTGTTTTAGTGGTAGAGGTTGCTTGCCTCTCATTATAGAGATTTCGCTCTCGTTGAGGCAATAGTTAGAGTGAACAGAAATAGTTTTAATTTTGAAACTGACCTTCTAACACCAAAAGGAAACTTTTTAGCTAATGGCCCGATCACTTTTCAAACTTTTCCAAAAAAACGCACTTTTTGAGACACCCTAATGTGCCCCACTCTCCCCTATAAGTAAATAATTATATATGTATTTTTATTCATACGTTTCCTTATAAACAAATTTTAAACAAAGGCTAATGATTTTCAGTAGCAGAATCCCAATTAATTTTATCTACGAGCCTCATCCGCAATCAACTCTGTTTAACAAGTTAAGGAGAGTTTATTATAACTCTTGTATCACTTCTTTCAAGAAAGTTACTAAGTCCGTCCAATGATTCAGTAGCAGCTATCTTCCTTATAAATTCCTCGACGATAGTTAATAAAACTACTGGAGAAACCCATTTTTGGAAAAAAAAATAAATTCTATCAGCAGTTTAATTAACAAAATTCTCGGAATAACACGTTGACCTTTTTTGTTTTATGAAGCGTTCCTATAAATTATTCTAAAATTTTCGTGTCGTGGAACTTTAGTTGGGTATAGAAATGTTAATACAAACATAAAATTCCTTGTTTTGTTTAGAAAATAAAAGGTAAAATGTGAAGTTATCAAAATAAACTCTCTTAATGAGGTTAATAAACATGACAATAAAATATGTCTGTATGACAATAGTTTTTCAGACTTGTTTAAGGAATGGAACTTTTAACTATCATCAGGGTAATAACAATTGTCGGGATATCCGCAATTTGTACACATTTTGCAAATTTTTAAATGTATATATTTCTTTCAAAAGAGATGAAATTAGAAAATACTAAAATATAAGAACAATTTTAAGCTAAATAAAACTGTATTCGCATAAAATACTACTACTAGTAAAAAGTGCTAATTAAAAATTATGGTAGAATTATGAAATAAAAAGATTTGTTGTGACATACATTTTATAAATTTTTAAATCAAAAACTGTTTCTTTCAAGTAAGATGAAATTAGAAAACAAAATTGTGTTACGTACCAAAATAAAAATACTATTTTCAACTGAATAAAATAGTACTTCTATAAAATACTACTACTAATAAAAAAGTACCAATTAAAATATGGCAGGATAATAAAATAAAAAGATCAAATGATATGAAATCGAAAAGCTAAATACTATTTCATATTAAAATACAAGAACTATGTTATGTAATAATACAAACAGGTTTTCTAGTAAATACAGCAAACTTCCCCACACATGATGATAAAATACCTCCTCGCCTTTGAAATATTAAAAAAACCTTTTAGTAAACATTTTTGACAATCTTTCACAAGAATAAAAATTTTCGATGTTTTTTAGGCCATTTCAAATAATGTGCAATTATCCAGAAACACCATACTCATTCGGGAACTTTCTATTTCTACTATGATTCATAAACTCGTTCATCCTTCTGAATTACTAGTCTCAGCTCTTAAACATAGTCCTCTTTTGGAACCTAATGATATTCTCACTTTAAAACAAGATGAAGCCAATAAACTCAACAATTTGGAACCCACCTACTGCCCTAATGATTGCCAAGAAATTCCATTGACAAATGAATTGATTTCGGGTACTATGACTGCAAATTTAAAAAAATTAGATCCTCCAAATAGTGATATGGAGCGCCATGCATCTACACCACTGTTAAAAGACAATAATAACAAGTCTTTCAAGATCCTTTCAAAATGTGTTATTATTCTTTAATATCTTAAAAAGTTACGTCATTATGTGATGAAATCATTAGAGGAGTTTTCTTTGAAACATTTTATTGTACTTCGTTTCATAAAAAATGCATAATAAACTAGTGATATAGAACTAAGTCAAGTAAAAAATCTTTCCAATAGAAAAGTAAAATGTGGATTACATTTTCTGAAGAGTTTTTCCCTTCAAGATATTTGATGCATTTATTTAAATAAAAACTCTTCATTTCGTACTTTAAAAAATTAAAATCCAAATCTCAGTAAATAGTACGGTAATAATCAAAACGTTATTTTACTTGGTTTGATGCCGTCTCACATATTTTTTCTAAACATTATCCATGAAGATATTTCATGCAGATCTCACACGATACAGATTTATCAAGTTTTTGGATAAAAATAAGTTATATATGAAATGGATCTCCTGTTTGTTCCATTTGATTTTTTTTATTTTTAATATGTATAAAATATGCAATCCATTTGCTTATAAAGAATATATTGCTAATTCCTTAAAATATCTCAAATAATTGAAAAATTTAAAAGTTAATGAAATTTGCAATTAAATAGAAATTTATGTGCTAAATTTCAAATATATCAAAGATAAATATTCCCCTTTTGCAAAGCATATTCAGTGAATATTATTAGAAAAGAAAAACTCCTTCAAGTAAATATGGTAACATTTCGTTATACTTTTCAAGTTAATTACAGTTGTTACGATTTGAGCCGGAACTTATTAAGAAACCAATTAATTCACACGGTATCCCAGTCCACTTACTAAAATGTTTTCCGAAATCTTTGTTTTTAGAGTTCTAACACCTTACAAAAGGTTTTTACTACAGAAGTTTTACGTGCTGCTATCTCTTAGATACTTCTCTAACTAAAATGTTGATTTGCAAAAGACTTCTTAGGGAAAAAATATATAAATATTTTAATTATTTTCAATGCATTTTTATTCTCTCCCCCAAAGTTATTTTAGTTTTTAAATTCTGTACTTAAGGACTTACAATAAAATCTAATTAATATAACTTGTGTATTGTAATTTTTTTTCATAAATATCCATAAATTTTAAGCATAGGGGAGAGTGTTGTACCTATGGACAAAAATCACGTTTGGATTTTTCTAATACAGGTAAAATCACATTTTGACCATTTAAAGTGCCCAACCTATAGTCCTAACCTTTGTGAGTAGAGAGATATTTTTTATTAGTCAAAATTTTGAAAATTGGATTTTTAATCATTTATAATAACTTGGAAAAATTTGTGTCCAAAGGTACAACAACCTGTTGTACCTATGGACAGACCCAGTTATACCTGTGGACACCCTTAAAAAGGGAAGTTTTACTTGAAAAAAGCTAAGAATGAACATTTTTATTGATTAATTACCTTTTAATAACCTATTTCAAGCCTTTTTAAAATTGAAAATAGATTTTTTAAAGTAATGTAGTTTTAGATCGTAAATGATCATTAAAACGAAGTTGAATGATAAAAGTCTTATTTTTTACCAAAAACACAAAAATCACATGGTATTTTCATATCAGAATTTAAGGTAATAGTTTCATCAATCATGCTGATTGATCTGACAACTTCACTGATCCAAAAAAAAACAATTAGATCGACACTTAGTTGTGCAAGCACTTGGTGGTAATAACAATAATAATTTGGTGTTAAATCTTCTTCAGTGGAAATTTTAAGTTTTTTTAATCATCATACTTAAATGCGATAGGGTGCTTAGGGTTTTACACCATATTTTAAATTAAATTCCAAGTAGAATCATAAATTTAAAAAAGTAGTTTAGATCACAAAATATTTGATTTTTCATCTAAAATTCACTTGAAAATAATCGCTGACAAATAGATTACCATTTAGAATTAATTTATCATTTATTAAAATGTATTCAGTTAAATGAAACCTGATTCTAAAACGCTGATTAGCTACAGACACCCACAAGAACGTGTCCGTAGGTACAACACTAATGGTGTCCGAAGGTACAGCATCAGGTGTTTTTGCATTCAAAGTTCTATAACAGATAAAAGAATTGAGATCTGACTATTTCCAATATCAAAACTAAAAAGTCAAAATCTTGGGGATTCCCCCCATATATCCCATTTTATCATATCATAATCATAGAGAAAGAAAATAATTAATGTAGTGATGCACTAAAAAAAACTTTGAGCACCTAAAAACAGTATTTTTACTATAGAAAATTTAAATAATATTTTAAACAGCTGATTTCACGTTAGCAACTAGATAGCATCTGTTTACATTCAAAATCGACCACAAATTCAAATTTACATTTTTTCCCGAATTTTAAAATGAGGTGGCTGAAGGTACAACCGTCCGTAGGTACAACACTCTCCCCTAGAGGTTATTTGAGGATACAAAATTATTAAATGATGCATAAAAAATAATACAAAGTCAAAACTATAACTTTAATTTATTTTACATACTAAGCTATTTCCCGGTGAGAAAAATCACAAAAATCCCTAAATTCAATTATTTGTCAGTTTCTATCTCATAATCATAACTTCACAGTGAAGCATTTTCTTTACATTACTTAAAAAACTTAACTACTTTATTGCATGGCATACGAAACTCTTTTAATTTATAAGGAGGAACACCTTTGTAAGAAAAGATGCAAGTTATAACATGTGTCTATAATTGAGGACTGGACTTCAAAAACAATCTAAGTGCCAAAAGTAAATTTTCTGTAATTGATCATTTTAAATTTGATTCTCCATAGGAATACGTTATAATACGTTTTAATTTATAAGGAGGAAAACCTTTGTAAGAAAAGATGCAAGTTATAACATGTTACATGTGTCTATAATTATGCTGGTCTATAATTTTTCGATTACTGTCATACGAATATTATTTTATCAAGTATCTTTTCAATTCAGTCGTCTATCTATTATAACTATACCTACATTAGGTTCCTTTCATACTCCTCAAAATTTCACTACGCAAGATTTTACAGAACATGCAATTAAGTCCAAAGTTTAAACTTTCAAAACATCGATAAATTAATTAAATAACTATTAAAATTACCAAATATTAGTTTATCGTGACAATCACATGCATTAAGATAAACTTTTACCAACAACTATTACCGATTATGAATTCGTAACTATCTCTTCTAAAGTTCGATTAGTTTTCAAGAGAATGTGCGCGGCTCAATATAGGTGGCTATCAAATAACTAGGGAATGTGTCTGGGCATGATCTCATAACGATGTAGCCGTGGCTATGCGACCCTGGATTACGTGCTCCTAGTCATAACTACTGATCTTATCTGGTCATTACTCAAACTGACGGAGTACAGAATTTACCATTTTTCCTATGTTATCAAAGTCACCTTGTCACCATCATACGTGTCTGTAATGCGTTGTGGAGATAATTCATGTATACAAATGGAGGTATAACATTTAACAGTAATTAATAATTGGCTAATTTATATATTTAACGTTGACTCCGCTTCATATAAGGGGTCCCCATAAAACGTGCAAGGTTAAAGATAGTATGGTTTACCCCAAAGGACAATGGTTTCTAAACTAGGCAACGTTTTACCAACGGGTTGAAAATATAATGTAGATTTTCTATTGTTTTTCTTGACATTGAGAGCAATTACAGTAAAAATTTAGAAAAAAAAGATCAATTATACAGGGTGTCCCACGAGAAGTGGCCCAACCCCTTTAACTTTTGAACCCCTACAGATGTAGTCATGAAAGTGGGGTCTAGGTATAGTAAAGTGACCATGCCCTATCCGATGAGACAACTTTTAACTCCCTCTAGTAAACTTTAGGAGTTATAATTTTTATTTCGAAAACTATGTGAGGTATGTGAAAAAAGTCAATGACTAAGTTGTAGAGCAGCATCGATTTAGTAGGAAAAGACACCTTAATCAAAAAAATATCTTGAATAAAACCCCTAAAACGCAAGCTCAATTAGGTTGAATTTACCTAGTTTTCACGTCTTAAAACGCTCCTCACTAGGCGAAAATGAGGAATTTTCAATTTAATGAACTAAGAATACTTTTAGTCATTTACTTAAGTCATAAATCATTAATTCATTAATTAAGTCATTAATTTCTCATTTTCGCCTAGTGAGGAGCGTTTTAAGACGTAAAAACTACGTAAATTCAACCCAATTGAGGGTGCGTTTTAGGGGTTTTATTCAAGATATTTTTCTTCTTAAGGTGTCTTTTCCTACTAAATCGATGCTGCTCTACAACTTAGTCATTGACTTTTTTCACATACCTCACATAGTTTTTAAAATAAAAATTATAACTTCTAAAGTTTCCACTAGATGGCGTTGAAAATTATCTCATCGAACAGAGCATGGTCCCTTTACTATACCTAGACCCCACTTTCATGACTATATCTGTAGGGGTTCAAAAGTTAAAGGGGTTGGGCCACTTCTCGTGGGACACCCTGTATATTACATGTTCAAACCATACTTCAAGGTTTTACAATTTAAGGAAATTTCTTTATTATTGACAGTTTAAGGTTTTACTAAACTTTAGAAAGTTGTCTCTTCATTTGTAAAATTACTAGAAAAATAGCTATGCATATTTTTCTTAACAAATTCTAAAGTAATCTTACAAAAATGTATCCTTTCCTTAAACTTTTCATGAAACATTCAAAATTGTAGATTTATTCAAGACTTGATGGGCTTAAAAAAAGAGCTAATGAGTTACATGCGGCCCGCAAATCATGAAAGACTGCTCTAAACACAATTGTAAACGGAAGATATACCTTTTAGACACTTTTTTATCAGGCGAAAATGAAATAATGTGTATTGAATTTACGTAAATTCCTAATAACGTCACTTCAACAAGACTAAACATTTTGTTTTATGTAACAGGCCGATTATTACAGAACTTTTGACATAGACAGCTAGCATACGAAATAAAAAAAATTGTGAATACACCCAAATCCATCATGATTACCTAAAATTTTGTATTTTTGGACTTAGACCTTTGTCATTCTTATAAGTTCAATCACCCACCACAAAGCTAGTATATAAATATGTTGATCCACAACATGAAGTACCTTTTATATTACCTTCTATTCAAAACCTACTTTTTTATGATTCTCGCATTTCTCGTAGAATCCACAATTGCGGGATAAAACCTCCTTAAAAAGGAAAAAGGACAATTTATCATCATTTTACCAGAATTCTTTTCCGGGGATATCGTGATATCACTCCCATCATCCGATACTTGTGTGACTACATCAGCTGCAATATCATTGTATATGCACCACTTCAAACCGAAAACAATCAATAGGGTTTCGACTCTTACAGCTAGCTATACGAATTGATAAAAGAACATCAGGACCTAGCAAAATACAATTATCCCACGTTGTCACTAAATAAAGCAGTATATATTTTTATGACTGAGTAAATAAAATGGAATGTTTACCTGGATTATCTCGTAAAGGTGGGGGAGGTAATAGACTTTTCTCATGCCAAAATACCCTCAAGAGGCACAATCGCCCCCAGAAGTCACCGAGGTAAGTGCTTCTTTTTTCTTACACTTATGTTATATGGACACACTCCTTCAGTCAATTCAATTGTTTTTAAATTTTACATCTTAGACAGAAAGTTCATGAGAAAAATAGATTCTTTGACAAGAAATTTAGGTATTCATGCATCAAAAATTTTTTTTTAATTGATCGTTTTTTAGAATGTATAGAGTTTAGCTATTTTTCTGTCATCTTACGTTATGATTCTTCTAAGATATATAATACATTGTTAATATGTTTGAAATAGGTAATCACATATTATGTTATTATTTAAGCTCTATTAATTTTTAAATATATCAGAAGTTATACATTATAGATTGTCTATAGTAGGGGAGAGTGTTTCTATTTCACACATGGGGCACATTCGGACAGACGGCATTACGGCATTTCCCCTAGTAATTAGAAATTCAAAAATATGAAAAAAATACCAGTAGATGAAAGCATGACTACCACCTCCTGCATGAATTTTCAAAGCCCTGAGCCTTTTTGTTGTATACATACTAGAAATTTGCTAGCGTTAGAAGCAGCAAAGTAAATTTTCTTGTCATTTCGTTGTCGTAAAATATCAATTGGATATTCAGCATTTTATTCAGTAGAGGCTCTACTAAAGTAAGTTTCTAGAAAGGTTTTATTTCCCTGCTTTAGTTATAAATATCTTGTTGAAACGTGGTAAGCTTGAACTGGTAGATGGGGCACATTCGTACACCAAATAATGGGGCAGTTTCGGACAGTGCGAATGTGCCTCATCTTTCCCATTTTTGATTATGAAAGGGATTTATGTTTTTAAGTGCAGTAATTGTTTTTTATTGTAATTGTTTCAAAATTTGGTGATAATAGAAAATAACATCTTAAAGAAAGCTTCAGTTTTAAGGAATTTAGACCCAGATTTAAATATCTAAGGAATAAATGTCCCTGATAATTGTTTAATACCAATTGACTTGGACTAACGTGATTTTATTCTAGTAGAATTTGCTACTAAAAAGAAAATTTTATTATGCTGGTCAAATAGAAAATTTGGAATTGGATTACTTAAAATTAATGATGAAAAACTTTAAAAACTTTAAAATTAATTATGAAACTTTCATTTTCCCAGTAAGTAATGATTCAACATTCATACAAAAAGATAATATCGTATTAAAAGTTCCCCAACCGTCAGTTTCAGGTGTTAATAAGCGAGCTGTTGGTTCACTTTTCTTTTTGAATAAAACCTGACAGTTAAAATATTGGTTGAACTTTTTCTAACTAATTATATTATGTGAAGTTTGTCAATGTGCAATATACTCTTCATTACTACAATTGCTTTCCTTATCAATATTTCTTATCAATTATTCCTTATCAATCCCTACAATTGCTTATATTATTGCTTTCCTTATCCAGCGAATGTGACCCATGGGGCACATTCACACGAAATTTCTCGTTTTTTAGATTGATGATATTGGTTAGAAATTCTTAATGAATGCCACCAATTATCGTTCTAAAATATCGGGAAAAGTCTTAGCTTTCATTTGAATCCGAGTTTGTTTCAATATCTCTTCTAGATCCAGAGAAATATGCCGAAATGCACTTTTTGTGTGAATGTGCCCCACTCTCCCCTTTAAGATTTTTCTATCATTTAACGTTATAATAATTCTAAGAAATTTAGGGTAAAAATGATAGCTTAATGTTGAAAACAGTTAACGACAAATTAGTAAATTATATTAATTTTTATAAAAAATTTTTGTTGAAGTCATATTAATTTTTAAATATACCTACCTTAAGCTCTTTTTCTTTTTAGATTAAAGTTTAAAGAAATCATGTGGAAAAAGACAAGATGATTTAATAGGCAAAATAGTAGCACGCTTTCTGTGTTGATTAATGTAGTATTAATTACCTGATATAAAAACACTCGTTTCAACCCTTAACCAAATCCATACTTTTCTCATTTTGATTGATACGGGAAAAACATTTTGTTGTTAAGTCCATACTTGTGACACAATGCAAAAAATACTGTTGTGTGAATAAGCAAACAAAAAATTAACTATAGTTTAACTCAGCATTTTAAAGCATTTCATCTAAGTTGGGTAATTCATTACAATTGATATAAAAGTAACTCAATTACAGATTAGATATTATCAAACTCAGTAACTTAATTTTTAAGCACTGGAATTTATTATTTTCCCGGGAATGTTTTGAATAAAACTTCAAGCGGAATCTGAAATTAATAAATATTTTTGGTATAGCATTAATTTCAATGTTTTTATATTATTAGGATGTTTGAAAAACGTATAACTTATATGATGCATAATCTCTGAACTTTGCCTTGCTAATAAAGTTACTGAACAAATTAAACAAAAATAAGTTTCTTTAAGTAAATAATGATGCGCACTTTTTCACGGGTAATTTCGAGCATTTCAAAAAAAATCTCGTTTCCAAAATTTAAATATTTTTCTCCTTTATTTAACTTATACAAGGGAGTGAATTTTTAATGAAATTTTGAATATTTGGCATTAATTTCAGTGTTTTTATATTATTATAATGTTTTAAAAACGTATAACGTATAAATGCATGATCTCTGATCCTTGATAATAAAGTAGCTGAAAAAAACCAAGCCAAAAAAGTTTCTTCGAGTTAAAAATAATACGTAATTTTCTCAGGTAATTTGAAGCACATTTTTAAAAGTTTCCCGGGCTGTCGTGGATAAAGTTCAATGGTTTAAAAATTTAAATATTCCTCTAATTATTTAATCTTCTAAAAGAGAGTGAAATTTTAACTTCCTATCAACAAGTTCTGGAACTTAGTTTAGTTCCATGATAAAAGTTCATTAAATGTTCGTTGAATATATATTATAGATAGTTGGAAACTATAAGGCTATTTGCCCAAATTAATCGATTTTCTAAACAGTTAAGCATGGAAATGCTTTTAACCCGTGTACTCCGCTCTCTTTCAATTATTAATTACCGTTAAATATGAACGAAGCATACTTAAACGTGGAATAAATTGTTCACCGAGTCTTTGGGTCGCTATTAATAATTAAACAGTGCGACAGATCACTTTAGTTAAATAAAGATTCCAAACTCGCCCTCCCACTTATTCGTCTGAACTCTGGGGTTCACCTATGTTTCAACTCGTTGAAGATAATTGGTGTTAGTAAATTTTAAAACATGAATTAAAGCATACATTAAGAAAAGTAGCTTGATGACTGCATCTATAAATCCCGTAATATGGAACATCAAAATGACATTAAACACATCCGTATTGTTTATGCAGATGTAAGTCCAATTCTATGTTATATTGTAAAAAAATCTATTTTACTTTCCCATTTATATTTTTTTGTATTATAGTATCAACAATGTAATAAATTATGAAATTATTTTAAACTTATCTTCCATAAAAATGTATTACAAGAAACTAAATATAAAGTATTTTTATAATTGTTTATTCAGCACAAACTTTTTCACAAATTAAACCCTAAGTTATAATATTTAATAATAAGTAATGACTAAGTTTGATATTACTAAACGTAAACTAAACGTTTGATATTACTTACTTACGTAAATTACTAAGAAGATATCGTGGAAGAAATCTGTAAGAGATTAAATATGTTTCATGAGTAAAATTCATTACTTAAATACGTTTGGTTGAAATATATATATATTTTTTTATCCTAGCTACCACCATTTGTAGAAATACACAATGTGGCTGGTAAAGAAGTGATAGGAGGTTTTATGTTTGATATAGTCTCGTCTATCATCCAATGGATGAATGTAAGGTAAACTTCAAACCATTTGTTTCCTTTTCTCTACAGAAAAAATTCTAAACAAAAATTTTCACCCAAACTAATCTATATGCTTTTGTCTATCATTCCACGAAATTTCAAAACTTTTAAATTCATCCAAGTTATGATTAATTTAATGCTTGATTGTATTCACTTCTCTATGGCTATTGGAAACTTCAAGTTCGCTTTTCCCAGTCCCACGTTTTTATTGCTTAAAATGCTAAGGCTTTTTATCTATTGAACCAAATCTCTTGAAATTTTTTCTGGCTACTGTTGGAAGTGTGTTTTAACAAAAGCTGGTATTAGTTTTTGGATATTCATGGTAGATTTTTTTAATATTACTGAATTCAGATTTTTAGCATTTTTATTGCTTTTTTTGCTAATGATACAAGAGAAAAAATATTATTAACTCAAAATATTACAAACCCTAAACCGATACCATCTTCTGTTGCAAATAGATTGATGTATTTGAATACAAAATTTCATGAGTGTAGGTCAATTATTGTATGAGAAATAGCATTTTGAAAACACCTCCAAAATTTTAAGTTTTTTTATACAAAATCTGATAAATTTTAAATTTTTTAGTATTTTAAATTTGGAATGTATTTAATTTAAGGCAAATACATATATTGCCAGCAAAAAGTATCAAATAAATACAAATACAAATTAAGTCGACCAATTACAGGCAAGCGCCCAACAAGGTTGGTCCGGTCCATTTAACTCAAACCACCCGATTCCCAGTATGTGTCAATTTATTCTTGATTTTACAATGAATTTAAAGATTTTGACCAAAAAGGTACCATGCCCCATCCCCTTACCTCCACGTCCCCCCCTATGTACCTTATGAAACAGGTGTAATATAATCCATTTCTCTCCAAACTATCTGACATTGATTCCTTTGGCACTTGGTAAAAAAATCCATTTGCACAACTTTTTTTAGAGGCAGTTTAAATAATCACTAAAAAGGGAAAAACTTTTTTACCAAATTATAATGTAAATGAATTTGTAATTGACACTTTATTAAACATGTAGAGATATCCTTTTTTTTTCTATATCCTAAAATATCATTTTTGATACACCTGCTTTTAGGAATTTTTATTCGATTGAATGTGTTTAAAAATAGAAATGAACAAAACAGTATGTAGTCCCTTGTAGAGTAATAAAAGTCCACACACAATCTAATTTACTGTTATTAGTTGAACTCTACCGAAAAAAATCAATGCATTTTTTGTCACATTTCTTGTCAATCAATCTACAGGAAATGTGTGTGTTTGCAGTTCTTCTTGGGTAAGAGAACCTGAGGATAAATACGGAACTTGGGAAAACAACACCTGGACAGGGATGTGTGGAATGGTGTTTAGAAATGTGAGTTGGAAATTGTACCGCTGACTCTTTTTTTTCATTTTTACTTGCGTAGAATTTGCTGTTTTATATCCTTGCTTCAACAATGATACCTTAAAAACAATCATTTGCAGTTCATTAAATCCTAATAACAAATTGTCTATTTCTCTTTTGACATGTTATTAGTTTAGTTTAGTTTAGTTGGAAAGTTTAGGAGCAAATGTCTCCTAAACTTTCCAACTAAACTAAACTAATAACATGTCAAAAGAGAAATAGACAATTTGGTTTGGGCGGGGTCTGCTTTTGCCTTTTACTGATTACTGTCTCTAACTGTTTTATTGTTATTATTGTTATTATTATTGTTATTTATATTGTTATCGTTATCATTATCAATATTATTTTTTTATTGTTATTGTTTTCGTTTTGGTTATCGTTATCGTTATTGTTATTGTTATCGTTATTGTTATTGTTACTGTTATTTTTATTATTATTAAAGTTAAGCAGTGAAGCCTTACTGTAACTGTAAAACTAGCTTTTCCTTCCTAGTAGGTATTGCGCAGGGGAAAATTGTTCTTCTTCTGCACTCCTAGAAGGAGGCTTCTGAAATTCCTTCATTCTTTTAGATTTAAAAAAAATATTGGAATATGGTCTGCTAATAAAGATACAAGTGATTATAATAAAGATAAATCTGCTAATAAAGATAAGCGAATCCACAGAGATGGTTTCAGCCCTTCTTGCAGCAAAACAACAAATTTAAAAATAATTTATAAATTTAAAGTAGATGAAATAAAGCTCAAATTTAGAAAAATATGGGCAATATCGCAGAAATTCACATAAAAAGTTTCATGAAACTATTCATAATATTTTCAAAAATGTATAAATAGAAATGTGGCCTTCTTCAGGCTAAAACGCGATTATTCAGAAAATTGGGAAAAGTCTTTAAATGTTTGATTTAATTGGCTTTTATATAAATACAAAACCCAGCATAATAACGTTGAAAAATCTTATAATATTGGTAACGATCCTTCTTCAATGCCCAAAATCTTCGAATATTGCAGATACCTTCATGTAACTTTTTTTTCTGCATTTTTTATATCACACACAAAGCTAAGAAACATATTTTTTAAACACCCCGTATATGAGGATACCATTTACACTCGTATCCAAAAATTAAGAATAATTAATAAGAATAGTTTGATTTTTTGGTGATAATCAAGAAAATATTTTTCTTTTTCAAGGAAATTCATGCAGGATCGTCTAAGAAGTATGGGGATTTGAAATTCGGGATCACATTACTCCAACAATATTTTAAAGGGGTACAGATGCCCTCCATTGATAATTAAATTTGAGAAGATTCCATTCAATATCGTCTACAAAATCATACTTTAAGCTAAAGGTATAGTTCAGAAATGTCAAATCCTTTTATGAATAACAAGGTATTGTTTGCTAAATAACTCTCAAGTAGACGTTTCAGTTACTTTTTCGAAAGTGTATAGAACTTGTTATTAATGGAGTGCCTCTATACCCCTTTCAAGTATTGTTAAGGTATTTTTATCCTCACATATTCACACCTTTAGGTAATCCTATAGAAACAGATACTGATCCGTTTTAAAAACTTTCCCTCTCATCTTAACTCAATCTCTAAGGAAGAATTTTTTACATTACAATATATACCTTAAAATTCCGCCAAAACTTACAAAGTTGAATCGAATTAGTTCAATGATCTCTTTTTTTTTCTATTTTTCTTCTCGCAGTTACCGTTTACGTGTATCTGTATTGCTTAGTTTTATAATAGTGATGTTATTGTGATTCTTGTATTTTTTGTGCCACCTTGTAAACGGGCCTGCGCCCATTGCAATAAATTTATGTCTAGGTCTAATCCCAGGGACTAAATTTCATTAATAAGAAACTATGATTTGTGTCTTTACTTCAAAAAATCAGCTTATCCTTCATTTTTGTATACAAGTGTATATCTGGTGGGTGACTAATAATTACCTACTATACTTCCGCATTTTAACCCTAATAAATTTTGATTTTTTAGAGCTATAAATGACTACGTTTGCTCTTTTTTTTTCAATAAAACCTTTATCAATTCAAGAACTGATGAATTCATGGGAGGGGACGCCCATAAATTACGTGAGGTATCTTTTTCCAGATGTTGGACCCCTTCCCCCACTTTGGTGAGATTTTACTGAACCCTTTAAATTTACCCTTTATATTATCACGTGATATTAAATCTACAGCTTTTTAGTAAATATATTTTTAATACGTTCTAGATACATTTCGTTTTATATGCCGCTTAACGTACAACGCAACGTACATTTCGCTTAACGTACTCATTGCAAAAGCTTTGTCACAAATCCATGTTGAAATCAAAAACATGGTCTCTATTTGTAATTATCATGACTAACTGGCTAATAAGTCACTGCTTTGACTATACTCTGTTCATTTTGAACTGGCGCTCGAAAATATTTCCTTCCCCACCACCGATCGGTAACCATAGCAACTATCCTTGTCAAAAAGTGACAAAGAAGGCTTACTATTGGCTGCTCGAAGAACGAAACTATGGTTACGCTTCTAGCGTGCGGGAAAGCACTATTTCTCAAGCGCCAATTCTAAATGAATGGAGTATAATATCCGCATTTTATCTAAATTTGCGCTAAAAGATAAGAGAAAAAGTAGTATATTTTCTAAACTAAAAGTTGAAATGAGATTTTAACTGACTCCTCCCTTCCCTCGAATGAAATTTCCCTGGACCCACCCCCCTTTTTCGACCTCACATAATTTATGGACGCCCCCTTACCAACTCATATTAGGAAGTGGATTTGATCCTCAATCCTCTACTCCCGAGTGCCGAATACGCAGAGGTGGTCCACTACACCCCATCGGTTATTTTCGAAGCTTACACTTTTCTGTCCGGGAAAAAGAAGCAAGACGGAGGCCTTTTCTTATATTTCAGCGTCTTGCAACCAGTCGTAAGTCACCCTGGAATTTCATATTCACCGCCAGTTTATTATTTGATTTTTCGAAATGACCGATTGCTTCGTTCCCAGGTGTGGCTGAGCCTCGGAATCTCGCTGTTGGTTATAGCAGCGACCTCGGCTTTTCTGTACCAAAAAATCAGAGATGAGAAGTGGGGTGAATGGATTTTCTCTTTTGGACAATATGTGTGGGTATACGTCTCCTACATGCTTCGCCAAGGTAAGTAATGCGTATTTCATTGCTTAGGGGAGAGTTGCTCAAAGCGGGTATGCTAACTTCGAAAGCTCAAAAATATTTATTGTTTGGTTAAAAATTAAAAAAAATATTTTAAATGATAGGATTTAAATGATAAAATATTTAAATGTTATCGAACTATGAAGAAAAATACATGATAGTGTCGGATTAAGCCAAATAATAATTTATTACTGAAAAAGAAATATTCGTCAAAAAAACGCTTTGCCGAAAAGGTGGCCCAAAGCGGGTAAGCAGCACTACAAACGAGACGAATCTCAACACAAATTAATCTTTTTTAGAACTAACGGATATAAGAAGAAGGCCCTGGGAAGCTAGATACTTTTGGGGGACATTCTGTCCCTAATTGAACTGAAAACATTGCTTACAATGAAAGAATGGAATATCCTTAAAAATTCAGTAGGATTCATTGACCCCCATCACCCCCGTAAATCCGCTAATGTTTGAGACCTTAGTTACGTATCTAACTTCTAACTATCATAAAAAAATTATTTTCATGTTATCCCATTGAGTATAGCTACCCGCTTTGCTTTGCCCTACCCGCTATTCCCTAAAGCTCCTTTCTTATTTTAAGGGGGGTTAAAACCTCAAAAAAACGCCGGTTCTTTCACAGTATTTTAAAGTTAGATTGTGTCAAAAGTAATGTAAAATTTTCAACAGCATGGTAAATGTATTAATTTTTGACGATTCAAAAGGAACATCGAGTGTTCAGTTAATCACGACATACACTTGAAAGGTTTCATCTTGGAGTATACGAGCCCCTATCCGCTTTGGGCGACATACCAGCTTTGAGCGACTATCCCCTAATATTTTACCTGCAAACAGCTATTAGTTAATTGTTTTTTTTTTCACTGTATGAATACAGGGAAATTTCTATTGAATGTTTCCGAATTGAACCTTCTTTGGTCAAAAATGATTTTCTGTCAATAAGAAAATCCCGATATCACGTTTTCTCGCTTATAACGTTTTGTCCCCTTTAATTGAATGACGTTAAATCGGGGTATCGTTAAACCAGGGATTATTATTTCTAAAATTAGTTTTAAATTTTGAAATTAGGTCAAAACGAGAAGGTTTTTTTTTGCATAATTACAGTGGGAGTTGGGATGTTGCATAAAAAAGCGGTCTTGGTTTGAAGACAAAGGGTAGGGGGTTGAAAATCACTCAAAATATGCTACTCTGTATTCAATCCTTTCAATTTTAAGTCGCCCGAGATAGTTATTGAATTCAATGGAAAATTTGGGGAACTGAAGTCTGAAAAGGTTTAAGGGCCTCAAGAATTTTTCAATTTTTTCACCGAATCGTGTGTAAAGGGATAAATAAAAACTCCTAAATCGACTCGATATATTAATACTTAAGGATTATAATCCAAGTTTGGGAACGTACCCATACTACGTGACCCATTTTTTACCATTTTTGAGCCCCCTCTCCCCCTTGGTGACCGTCCGTAGTATATGCCAAGAGACCCCCCTCCCCCTCTAGTTTTCACGTAGTAATTCATAAATACGGTTTTCAATCATTTTTTGTTAACAGAAAGTTAAAAAAAATAACTTGGCTCAATTTTTCTAATTTTAATAATTAATTTGGCCTAATTTGTCTTAATTTGGCAAATTTCAAAAATTAATTTAACTTTATTTTGTCGTACTGACTAGAGGACTACGTGACAAAACCCTAAGCCCCCCCTCCTCCCTGTGACCGAGCGTAGTATTTTTAAGACCCCCCTCCCTCCCCTGAACGGGTCACGAGTATGGGTACGTTCTCTTAACTATAAAACCTTTTAATTTACAAAATATCACAAAAAATTACTTAATTTTCTAAAAGACAGATTATTTAGATTTTTTTTAATTATAGAAACTTCTAGTATAATTTTTATGCTATAAGCTGTTTTCTTTTGGTTCACATTTGTGTGTGTTCTTTTATTATTTTTTATTTACATTTTTTATTTTCTTGTTGTTTTTAGCATTCTTCAAAAATTATTTTCCCTTCATTGTTTTTTATTTTATTTTATATTATTTTTCATAGTTATTTTAATCATGCTTGAAGTTTTTAATGGGTTTTGCTTGAAGTTTCTAAATGGGTTCCCAGTTGACAAATATAGTATAATTTTCCCCAAATTATGTAACATCTTATAATTTCAGTAAATAAAATTATTATAAAAATCCTTTTAAATTATTTTTCTCAGCTCCTAGCAATAAATGGATGCTTCGAGCCCTTCAATCTGTCCTATCCACCATGCTCCTGACGTTGATCATGCTGTGGATCATGGGAGTCTCCTTCCTCGTCATGACGGTATTCCAAAGCCTCCTGGTGTCCAAACTCACCATCATCAAAGCCTTGCCCATTGTGGATTCCATGGAGGAATTGTTGGACAAAGACATAAGAGGTGTGACTGCTAGAGAAATTGAATTGCAAGAAGTGCTCAAGGTAAATTATACACTTCTACTTTACAAGACTGCTTTATTAGGTAGTGTTTAGGTAGTTTTAATTTACTTTTTAGTTGTTAAAAATAATATTGATAATCGAACTGGTTGTCTGAAATGCACTCCTCATTCATTTTTTTGATATCCCCCTTCCAAGACAACGATTTTAAATTATTTTTAATTTTACGTAAAAATAAATTCAAAGATTTTACCATTTTTATACATTTTCAAGAAATTGTAGACCGTGGCTTTAGGATTTTACATCCATGCTATAACCTCATACTAAGGTCTACGATCCCCAGGAAATTTATAAAAAATTATAACTATTCAGGCTGTGGAAGTTTCTATGGTTAATTAAAGATTTTAGTTTCATAAAAAAAGGATAAAAAATATTTTCTTACATATTTTTCACTGGGAAGTGCAGTTCATGTTCAACCATGGGGAATTTCTTTCCAGAGAAATAAAAAATACATTCGACATGTTTAAAAAAAGTACAAAAACCTATAATTTTAACATTTAACCAAAAAAAACTAATACAATAAAATTATTTAAAAATGTATGAAAATGGTTCTTTTAAGTGTTTTACAAAACAAAACTTATAATATACTTAAACGAAGAGGGAAATATAGACTAATATTTAACTGTTAATATTGATTAGAAAGTCAAATTAATTTCATTAGAAATGTGTACTAATTGTTTTTCTAATACTTAATTTCCTTATGGATTCAAACTATGAAATAGTGTAGGCTTACACATTCAGATTCAGAGTTATTTATTAAAATTTTTTCCGGGTATAAGGACCGTGGTCTATGAGTAAAAACGGACGTTTCGTCTACAGCTGCGGTAGACATCTTCAGCGAGACGAAACGTTCGTTTTTACACATAGACCACTACGGTCCTTATACCCGGAAGAATTTTTAATAAATGATTCAAACAATGCTCTGATTAATACAATAATGACCGAATAAAATTGTATTTTAAGAGAGCAATTATTCTAGGATTCAGGAATCGATCTTTACGAGAGGACTTGGAAAAAACTGGAACCCGAGATGGTCGGTATGGATGATATTCTGACCGAAAAAGCCTACGGAGAGATTGAAAAGGGTGCCACTTGTGTCGTGCATGGAAAATTGATTCTCAAAGCAGCCCTAAGGGACTATTTTGTATCTTACGGAAAATGTAATTTTCATTTGTCAAAAAACAGCTTTTTTGCCTTCCCTTTACTCATAGGAATGAGTAGGAACCTACCGAAGGAGTTCAAAAGAAAGTTTGATTATGGGTAGGTATCCACTTCCCCTATTCGAAAACAAAATGATAAGTAAATAATTAACAAGTATCATTTTTTAAAAAAATGGTTCTGAAAGTAGCGGTCATCTTATTGATCTTCAATTTAGTCTTGCGTTCATTCTTTTGATAGATATCTAGAAACTTAGAAGGATTACCCGAATATGCAAACCAAATACATAATGTGAGAAAACTCCAGCTCTCAAGCGTCACCTCCAACCGTGGACCAGGGAGAGCTTTTAGTCTAGCTGACTATTAGCGTCGGCTAGACTAAAAGCTCTCCCTCCGCTCTCTTGCGTTACCTTCCTATACCGTGCTGATGAGCCCTAACAAGGGCGAAACCGGTCCACGGTTGGAGGTGACGCTTGAGAGCTGGAGTTTTCTCACATATTCCTCTAACCAGAGGTAGTGGTAAAATACTCCCCTTTCATACAAATACATAATATTCAAGTACAGGAAAAATTTCGCTTGTCTTTCTTATACTTTATTCGTTTTGACTTCAAACGGCTTTAAGTCTATTAATTTTAGTAAATAATTATATTATATTGATATTTGTAATGCTTTAGTATTTAATATTTAATATTGCATTATGATAGAGATTTTTTACAGCATTTTCTTTACAAGCTTCAATAACTTTTCAATTTAATTAAATTACCGTTATTATTTTGAAAAGTAATAACTGCTATGTCAGTTACAGTACACCATGAGATCAACCCTTTTACTATGGTTTATTTTAAAATACTAATTAAGTCGCTGAGGTGACAAGAAACCAACAGGTAGTTCATTGAATTTCATGAATGACAATAAATTCAGTTCAACTACAAATCTTTTGTCGTTTTTATGGAAAACTGAACTCTAATTCATCATTAATTTAACTAGTACAACACTTTCCACTTCAACTAAGTATAGTGGTGTCCTTTAAAAAAACCCCACTCCAAATTTTACCCTAAAAAAACCCATCGAGATATTTTAAATAAATAATTAAAATAATTTTAAATTCTCATTTCCCATGTCTTCCTAAGCCATTTAGAGTGGCAGGGAACTTGAAAGCATGTCAAAGAACCGTTTATTTACTTATTTATTTGAATAAATAGAAAATGTCGATTTTGGGCTAAAAATATGATTTAGTTATGCAGATTTTGATGCTGTAAAAATATATGTTATAAACATTTTAAAGCATTCTTCACGTGGTTTTGTGTTATCCCGTTATTATGAGAATAAAATACTGAAATTTCAGCTCAGTCGGCCAATTAGGGACCCTACGGTAGTCTTTGAAATGAGGGGTGAAAAAAACCCATAGTGTGCCTAAAAAAAACCCACTTTTCATTTTGTAATAAATGATAAAATAAATAAAAAATTTTGCAAAATATTTAATATTATTCATGATATACAACTAATTATGCATATAGAATAGTTGTTTGGGTAATTCTCAATTTTTTTTCAGTATTTTTGATAAAAACTCAATGTTACCAAAAACAGCCATTTTCCATGAAAATATAGCATTTTACCGAGTTTTACTCGAAAATGGGTTTTGAGAGTAAATAGTTACGGGTTTAAAATAAAATATCAGTGCCAATTACCGTTCTTAAGCTTTTTTATAGAAATTGTATTAAGCATTTGTATTTAATAGGTCGTTTTCATCAAAATACAACAATAAAAACGCTATTGTCGTTGTGTTTTGAAGGCAAAATTCTTGAGTACAAAAACTTATCACAGTTTTAATTTTAGAAATAATTTGTGATGAACTTGGTTTTAATTATCTTAACTATTCTCTTTTCTATCAAAATAAACCTTTCAATCATATTTTTTCTTAATATTTTGAGTATTTTCAAGTGTGGGTTTTTTTAGGGTACATGGGTTTTTTTTAGGAAAATTGGGTTTTTTTTGGATTCTTACTTTTTTGTCTGCCAATTTGTAACGGAGAGTCGGAATTAAAATTACTAAGCACTAAAATGTAGAGGAGGACGAGCCGTTACAACACAATTTTGTTCGATTAAATTATCATATTTTTTAAGCTTTTAATGACGGAAAACTGAAAAAGTGGGTTTTTTTTAAAGGACACCACTATACATTATAATACCATTTCCCCTCTTGATTTCTCCAATTCAATTCATTATTTTTTTCAACAGAGTGCTCCGGCTCGTCGATAGCGATATCATTGGAAAATGGTTCAAGTCGATTTACGAAGGATGCGATTTGTGCACGAGCTATACGGAAAACGACCTCAAGCCACTGCAGATGAAGAACATATTCGGCGTCATGTTCATCTGGGCAGTCGGTATATTTCTGTCCTCAGTATGCTTCATAGTAGAAAGAGTGTCTAAAAAGCATGAAAAACAAAATTCCAAACGCTTGAGGAAAGGCAATAGAGAACGCAGGAATAAAGCATCGGTTTGAGTCAACAAGTGTTAATGTGTGCATTGGGATTGGAGAAGTTGACAATTATTGCACAGAAGTTGTGTGGTTAGTAGCTTCAACATGAATAATTAAGTCCCTTGATAGAATGAAAAAACATCAGAACTGTATTGTGATTCTTTTGAGATATAAAACCCTCCATGATCAGTGCTGATTAAAAAAAACGCATTTTAATTATAACTGCAGAGGATGAGATTTTTTCTAAAGATTGAAATCGTGATTGATTTTGAACTTAGACTGAAGTAGACTCATTGATATACATATAGACTAGGTATACTTTTTACATGAATAAATTATTTACTTAAAAACAAAATATTTTATTTAAGTATAATATGAAATTGGGCTTAATGATTTAAATTCATAAGCAGTTGAATTCTGTATAACAATATGTATTCTTCTGCATGTCTTTTTCTCAGATTAATTTCAAGTCACCAAAGTGAAGCAAAATAATACATTAATTTTAATGTATATGCAAAAGTGTCCTCTTAAATAAATTTATGAAGTGTTCTTTAATCATTGCTTTTGATAGATAAGTTTCAGATTTAGTAAAAAAATATTTAAATTTATATTTCAATAACTAAATGTCTAGTTCAATGCATTAAAAACGTTCTCTGAAATTTATAAAAGATCAAGTTTGCACCCAATCATTGTTTTTAATGGAAAAAATAATTAAAGGTTTCTCAAAATCTGCATCGCAAATTATAGCTATAAATAAATTACCGCTTTTAAATGTTAATTGGCAAAACATGCTCCGCTCGTGCAGTTTAACTCAAACAACTTTAACGCACAAATTGCTCTTCAACAACCTATATTACTCCGGGAAAAGTCGCACATTTTAACGACTTTCTTGCGATTTTTTAGATGTAAATCACATTGGAACTTTTGTAAAACCGTTTCTCCTGTGTCATAAATAAACCATTTAAACGATGTTTCTTTCTATCTCGAGTATGCTTTTGGTTATTGGTAAAACAAATAATAAAACCATCGCGACAAACAACACGCAAACCTTCAAAATTGACGTGACAACATACCTATGATTTGATTTTTCTGCTCTTAACTTGATGATCATTTAAACGAGGTCACGAGAGAGTCAAAACTCTGTTCACGCTAATTAAAAGATCTTCACTAGTGTTGGGCACCGAATGCTTTTAAGCGCTCTTTTGTAATTTAGAACAATTGAATCGTCAGTTTGAAGAAGGGAATAAGTCCAAAAAATGACAAATTGACTTTTTGTGTTCAAAATAATCTCCAAGCTTTGCTCTACATATGGGTGAAGAGAGGGGGGAATAACTAACCCCTATAGAGAGATATCGCCCCTTGAAGTTTTGAAATCGATGTCCATTTATTGTATTTTTTAAGTTAATTTGGAATTAAAGTTAATTTTTCTTTCTTTTCATAATCTTTGGGCTTTAAACTAATTGAAAATAAAATTTTCTCTTAATTTCAATGTTTTCAAACTTTTTTATGCAGGGAATGTTTGAGTCCATTTATATTCACTCACTCCATTGATATAATACTTTAATAACTCAGTTTCACAATAATTTTGAATTATATTTGTCTTATTCTTTTTAATTAACCTTTTTGTGGTGTAAACTAAGGAGAAATGTAATTTAAATGTGAATTTAAGCGTTTTTAAAGGGCAATCTATAAAAAAACCTAAAAATTATTGAAGGAGGAATTTAAAAATACAAAAAAACCCAAGGATATTTCTTTAATTAACCACAAACCGCTGTTCTGAGACCCCGCCGCAAAAGCAGGGTTTTTTTTATCGTTAGACAGTTCGACACCAAACACACTGATGGGTATCGAAAAAGTATCGCTAGAAAGTTAGATACCAAAAGTACTCCTATCAAAAAAAGCATCAATACCATATGAGCGATATCTCTGGCGATTCACCTCAAGAGTCGCTACTTTAGGTGAAGTGGGAAAGTGACTCAATGAAGAAAATTAGTTTTTGAGCTGCAAAATCAAAACAGGCTGCGTTAGATCAACGGCAGATATAGTTAAGATAATTTCATTAAAACAATTTTAAAAAATTTGTCAATAAAGTCTAGGTACTTTTAGGTATCGAATACTTAAGTATATGGTATCGATACCTGCCCATCACTAATCTTAGCCAGTTTATGCTTCAACAATGTAACGGTCAAATGAGTTGGTCGGAATGACAAAATTTATTCTGGAAATTTCGGACCCTATATTAGCAGTGGTTCCCAAACTTTGCTCCACGAGGCATTTCCAGTTGCTCCGCGAAGAAATTTGAAATAAATGCAACATTTTTTTAACTTCAAATTTGCGCTGTGCTTTGAAAATTTCATAAATTAAACCAGATATAGCCCCAGTTTGCTCAAGAAAAGAAATTTTGCCATAAATTTTTATAATGTTTTTTTTTGTGAAAATTCTATGGAGTGCAAAAAGTTCTCAAAATGGATTAAAAAAGTACTTTTAAGGGTAAAATTTCCCTAACTAATTCCCCTCTCTAAATTTTGTAAATCCGATTCCTCGACTTTTCCTGGTTAATTTTGAAATTTTCCTATCACAAAAAATAGCGATCCACGATAATTTTTTGCTTCATTGAACAAATATTTTCTCAATAAATGGTAAGTATAAGTCTTTCAGAGAAATAAATGGGTCCGCTGACATTAAAATTGTTTCTTTCCCAAGTCTCCTGTATAAATTTTCTGAATTTGAGCAAAATATTGAACATTTTTTCCCCAACTATTCCCCTACTTTTTTCGTCAAATTGTAATTCCCCAACTATTATTCCACATTTCCCAGTCATTCTCTGACCCAAGAGAACCACACTGTAGCACACACGCTGCAGAGAGTTTATTAAAAAAATTATTGATATTTATTTATTTTGAACTTATTGGGAGAGAAATTACATTCAATTTTCTTTTTGTTACATTTAGCATAGATTTTCTCATTCCCTTTTGCTATTCCCACATTTTAATCATAAAAATGGAAGTCCAAGAAAAATGGTAAACATTTACAAGATCTCTGTATGCCTCATGTTATTTGCTTTCATTACTATTACTGTTCAAACCAGTCTAAAGGTGCAGAACTAGCATTTAACTAGAAGAAACTATTAGAACTAGCATTGTTGTTGGATTTTTTTCCTAAAATCATTTCTCCTCTACTTTGAACTCTGGATAAGCACACATTGATAAAAAAAAGGTAACTAAAAGTTTATCATTAGAGCATGGGATTATCAGAACCAAAATTTCAATAATCTAAATACACAATTATGTCATTTTCGGAAAATCAGAAGCTCTTAAATATGCAAAAGAGCAATGTTGGAAAGGTTCTACCCTCTTAATATTTATTTAAAATATACATTGAGAATCCACATGAGAAAACAAAGGTAGTATTTGGAGGGTTCAGAATAAAAGTGAACCAAGTCCACTTTAGCTACTTTTGAGCTACAGACGTTAAAAGTTAAAGCTTCATAGCAAAATTACATGTTAACGCAACAGAACTTGCTGCTGCCAAGCGGATATTATCAGCACTATAGGACTTGGTTCATTAATGCACTGAAATTTTCCATAGTTGGTGCATGTTATAGCGAAGCTAACTCAAAAATGACAAAAAGTGGACTTGGTCCATTTTAATTCTGAGCCCTCCATTTATCTAGCCAATCAAGATTTCAATGTAGTGAAAATATAGTGCATGAGGTTCTACTCCTTTTATTAAGTACTTCTTCTTCAGCACTACAGCCTGGTGCAGGTCAAGGCTTTCTCCGTCTTTCGACAGGTTTCTCCGACTTTTCGACAGGACTTTTCGACAGGTTTCTCCACCTATTAACTCCCAAGATCTCCAAATCTCTCTCCACTCAGTCCAACCACCTTGTTGCTGGTCTATCTCTTCCCCTTGTACCCTCTTCATTAAGTACTTATTAATCTCAAACTATTTTGCTTCAACTTATATAATTATCAACTTTAATGGAAGCACATAGGAAAAGTATGGAGGTTTGCATTTCTATGTACGGGGTGTTTCAGAACTCACAGTAAAAATTATTACTTTAATGAGTAAAAAATTAACTTAACAGGGGGCTGTCGATTTCAACTCAAAATCCTGCAAATAATAGAGCAACGAAAACGATTTGTGCGGAATCCCAAATGGGATTTTCCAAAATCTGGAATATTGATAGATGTAATTGTGCTTTGAACCGATGGCGTGGGACTAAATTATTCATAAAAGATGTTAAAGTTGCAACCCACCCTGCACTATTTTTAAATTGGACCTAAGGTTGCACTTTCTTGTTGAGCTTGAGATTTTCGAAAAAAAACCCGCAATTCTGGGATTGATGCTGTAAAGAAAACGGATTTTCCAGGCTACGCCGGAGAAATAGCATTTTTGAATAGAAATGGGAGGGTGGAGGGAGATGCATCAACAAAGTGCTGTGACCTAATGCATAGCTGCCAACCTAAGCTATCAAGTACTCCAATTTCCATCTTTTCTTCGATAACCCGATGAAAGTACACTTACCTTTCTAATCCCAATTTCCTTTTTACACAATTTCAAAAAGATTGGAGTTTTAAGGGGAAAAGATTATTATCGGTGTAAAGATAAAAATCCGAAGTAACTCCGATAAAATCGGAGTACTTGGCAGCTATGCCTAATGTGGTTTTTAACCAAGATCCAGTAAAAAAACATGGCAGGGCGAGAATATTTATTGCACAAGGTACAGCAGTATATGCGAGCTACTTTCACCCTAAATTTTTATCAAAATTGAAAAAATAAATTTCAAACTAAGGAATGAGTTATAACACTCTAATAATCCAGCAAAAGAATTGAAACACCTGCAGTAGAGTATCTCCGTTTGAATGGATCTGTGTTTTAAACTTTAAACACTTTAACATTGAACTTTCTCCCATGAATTCTACCTGTATTTTCACCAAAAGAAATCCTTGTAATCGGCCATTGGAGTAACATCAGAAAAATCAGTTTAACAAGTCTTTCAAATTTGATCCAATTTATGGAGAAAGTAGTAGGCATACTGTTGTATTTTAAGCATTGAATCTTTTTAGAAAATATTTTTTTATCGATCAGGTTTCAGGAAAATGGCTTAGCAGCACTGATGCAGTAATGACTCACTTATCCTAGCATTTCAACAGCATCATCTCTATACGAAAAAAATATGCTTGCCTAAGTCCCCATTAAACAATCTATCTCTATTCTTTTTTACAGTGAGTTCTGTAACCCTGTATACCTTTCTTTAAATCATGCAATGATAAACTAAAACAAAACAAATAACCAAATAGTATTTAAAACAATTTATTATTTTCTAACAAATCAAAAGACTTACTGACAAGGAAACACTTTGCCTACCCTCCAAAAAATATTAACTATATTCTGAATGTTTAATTTAATTGTACATATAAGTACCCGAACCGAACTTAGCTTCGTCCCTAGGATAATCATCAGGCAAGGAAGGTCTGTCATCCTTATACTCCTTACGAGGAAGAAATGTCTGCTTGGGTCGATTAGTCTTATGGACTCGAACTTCTGTAAAGTAGCCAAAGTAGGGTCTTTCTATGTTCAATTTTTCAGCCATGCAGTCATCTAGTTTTGCTTGTGATTTCGTGCAGCTGTGAAAGAATTTCAGTGTTATTACAAAATGAAAATCTAAGTTTAATCTCTAACATAGTAAACAGCCCATATGTATACCATTGAAAAATTGTAGGTTTAGTTTTTAATTTTAAAATTCCTATTTTTTTTTCTGAATATTTGTCTGATCGAATTTTATGCATTATCTTAAAAGACTGAAATTAAAATAATTTTCTTGCAGCCATAATATTCATAATCCTTGGAGAACTATAACATTCTGATAACACAGGTCTGCAAAAAAAAACTTTTTTCCAGCTGTTTTGGATATTTCACCTGAACTTTGTTATTTTTGGTGCGCTGAATCCAAATATGACCTCCATTTTGTCCTGGGACGTCACGTTTTTTGACAATTCAGATTTTTAGGTTTTATTGGGAAATGCCATAAAATTTTGTTAAATTAACTTTTTATACTAAATTTTTTATTCAAATTTTTTCTACGAAATCTTTTTTTATGTTTTTTGATGTGCTGAATCTAAAACTGACCTCCGTTTTGTCATAAGACTTCACCTTTTTTCGCAATTTGAGTAAACATGTCAATTTTTTAAGAAAATAAAAGTAAATATTTAAAAAAATTATTTTTCGACTCAAACTTTATTTGAAAACAATTTTTTATGATTTTTGGTGAGCTTGAGATGGTGCTCTGGATTACTGCTTATAAGATTTTAGTGCTACACCATCTACTTGATAAATGAAACTAAGGCTGATTGCTTTTTATGAACTATTTATTAAAAACATAACAATAACGCGCGTGGCGTTTAGGCTTAGCCGCGATACGAGGACGAGAGAAAATAACAGAGCGCGCAGAGTGTCCGTCGTTCGTTGAGGAATGTCGTTCTGCCCGGCGAGAGCTGCCCGGGCAAGGTTGCTTCGCGGCGCTGGTGTTGCGCTCGCCAAAAGTCTTTCTTCTGGCGCTTGAGCGCTCTTTTGGCGGTGTCGCCTCACACTCCCTCCCCAGTGTCAACGGAATGTGACATATCTTCTGGGAAGGGTAATCTTTCGACCCGAGCGTGTTGTCACCGGTCGCTCAGTCGGCGACGTATCTTGTACAGTCTTTGAATTGTCACTATCACACTTGCTTGGAGGTGGCGTAGATACGCGCTGAGTAACCAAATAGTCCTTGTCTACAGTTCGGAACACTGGTTTAAGACGGTCGAGGGACACCGTTGTTCGGCGTCCGTTCACAACGATGTCGAAGTTTTTCTCTCGGCGAGAAACTACCTCGAACGGGCCGTCGTAAGGCGGTTGTAACGGTGTGCGTACACCGTCATGTCGTAGCAGGACATGTGTGCACTTTTCCAAGTGTGGGTGCACGAAAACACTGCGTTGGCCGTGGCTGGAAGTGGGGGTTGGGCGGACGTCAGCGAAGGAGCTCCTCAGGTCCTCCAGGAACTGCTTGGGTGACGACGTGGTCTCGTCAGTTGACGGGCAAAAGAACTCACCTGGTAGGCGCAAGCTCTGCCCATACACGAGGTCTGCGGTGGTCGCTTGTAGGTCTTCCCGGAAGACGGAACGGAAGCCCAACAGGATGGTCGGGAGGGCAGAGGTCCACTGCTCCGTGCTGTGGGCCTTCAATGCCGCCTTGAAGGGACGGTGGAACTGCTCCACGAGTCCATTGGCTTGCGGATGGTAAGGAGAGGAACGGATCCTCTTGACGCCCAGAAGACTGCAGAGGGATCGGAACAGCTGGCTTTCGAACTGCCTGCCCTGGTCCGTCGTCAGGTACGCTGGAACGCCGAATCTTGCCACCCAGGTGGTGTAGAACGCTTGTGCCACTGTCTCGGCAGTGATATCCTGGATAGGCACGGCTTCCGGCCATCGGGTAAAGCGGTCGATCATGGTGAGGACGTAGCTATATCCTCTGGATGGCGGCAGGGGTCCAACCAAGTCTATGTGTACGTGGTCAAATCGCCTCGTTTGGTCAGGAAAGGAACCGAGGGGGGTCTTAGTGTGTCTATACACTTTACATTTTTGGCATGCTAAACATTCCCTCGCCCAAGTGGTGCAATCCTTATTAATTGAGGGCCAAACGAATCTAGATTTGACCAGTTTAGTTGAGGCTCTAGTGCCGGGGTGGGACAAGTTATGCAAGTTTAAGAAAACCTGTTTGCGAAATTGTTCGGGAATGAATGGTCTGGCTGCTCCCGTTGAGATATCGCAGTAAACTGGGGTTTGGGATTCTGGGAGGGTAACTGTTTTTAACTGAAAACCCTGGGGATTTTTTAGTAGCTCCCCTAGCTCTGTATCCCTCAGCTGAGCCTGTGCAATTTCATTAAAGTCGATCGCGCTTGGAATGGTTATCGTGGCTATCCTGGACAATGTGTCAGCAGTTATGTTTTCGGCTCCTTTGATATGCTGTATATCTGTTGTGAATTGGGAAATGAAGTCAAGTTGCCTACTCTGACGCGGTGATCCTTTATCCGCTTTTTGTCGAAAAGCGTAAGTAAGGGGTTTGTGGTCCGTGACAAGGGTGAAATTTCTGCCCTCGAGCATATGTCGGAAATGTTTTATTGCTGCGTACGCGGCCAGCAGTTCTCTATCGTACGCGCTATATTTCTGCTCAGTTTCTGATAACTTTCTAGAGAAAAACGAGAGAGGTTGCAACTCGATATCAATTGATTGGAACAAGGCACCTCCTATAGCCAAATCAGAGGCGTCTACTTGCAGCACTAATTTTGCATCCGGTTTAGGGTGGGATAATAGTGTAGCATTACAAAGGAGCTCTTTACAAATTTGGAATTCTTTTTCTGCCTGTTCGGTCCAGTCGATTTTAGTATTTTTATTTTGCCTAACACCCTTGAGGTACCCATTTAATGTGGTTTGATTGCTAGCAATTTTTGGCAAAAACCTCCGAAAAAAATTAATAAATCCCAGAAACCGTCGTAGTTCCTTAATGGTGGTAGGTCGGGGGAAATCTAGTATAGGTTGCACTTTTTCCGGTAAGGGTTTTGTACCGTCTTTAGAAATTAGGTGTCCTAAAAATGAGATTTCTTTGACATTAAACACGCATTTCGAAGCGTTTATAGTGAGTCCGTATTCGTTTAATTTTTTCAAAACACTGCGCACATGATTCTCGTGCTCCGTCTCGTTATCACTAAAAATCAAAATGTCGTCTAAGTAGACGTAACAAAAAGAGAATTCTCCAAGTACCTCGTTCATGAACCTTTGGAAAGTTTGAGCAGCTCCACAAAGGCCAAAATTTAGAAAAGGAAATTCGAAAAGTCCGAATGGTGTACACACGGCTGTTTTTTGTACGTGGTCTGGGTGTACAGGGATGTGAAAATATGCGCGGACGATATCGATTTTTGAGAAGATACTTTTGCCAAAGAGAGCATTGGAGAAATCCTGTATGTGAGGAATGGGATAGCGGTCCGGAATGGTAGAGGAGTTTAATTTTCGGTAATCTCCTACCGGCCTAATGCTACCTGAACTTTTAGTGACAACATGGAGAGGGGACGACCAAGGAGATTTAGAGGGTCGACATATCCCTTGCTGCATCATGTGTTGGAATTCGTTTTTTACTTCGTTGTGCAATTTAGGATTTAGTCGTCTGGGTTTGCTATAGACTGGGGGTCCGGACGTTTCAATATAATGCACCGTGTTGTGCTTTATGTTTGTTACATTAGGGTTAACTTTCAACAAATCTGGAAATTCTCCGAGTATTTTATGGAACGGGGAATCTCCAGAGATTACCTTGACCGAAAAGTTATCTACTGATGCTATTATCCCCTGTCGTTTGAATTTTGTGGTGCTATCGATTATACGTTTATTTTTTAAGTCTATGAGTAAGCCAAAATGCTGAAGAAAATCTGCACCAATAATAGGGGTTGGTACGGAGGCAATTAAAAATTTGAATTCAAAATTTCTCCTGAAACCTAAATCTAAGCTGAGTAATTTGGTACCGTAGGTGAAAATTTTTGAGTTATTTGCTGCATATAGCTCTAAAGAATCAGGTTTTAAGGATTTGCTGTTTTTAGGGACCGGAATACACGAAACGTCGGAGCCAGAGTCAATTAGGAATTTAAAATGGGTTTTTCTATCGTAAACATGCAGGCGGCTAGATTTAGCGGCTGTCGGCAGATTTGCTGCCGATATGTTTACCCCGACAGCCGAATTTAGTTTTCCTGGATTGTTACGAACCGGGGGCAGCCAGGTTTACATTTACGGGCCTCGTCCCCGAAACGGTCATGGTAAAAACATAGCTCGCCGTTTGTGTGCACCGGGGACCTATGCCGTCTCCTACGGGGGGACCGCGAGTACCGGGAGCGAGAATTACTTCGCTCCCTGCCCATTTTGGCAACCTGTTGGGTTAAAGCGGCTATTTCCTTTCGCAGCGTGGCTACTTCTAGGGTCAGCTGGTCCTCTTTAGGAGCAATATTGGGTTCGCCTCGCTGCATGGTGCAAATTTGGTTCTGTTGGGTCCTCATACTGATTTCACACACAGTATCGGCAATCGTGGCCAGGCAGTCCAATCCCTCGGAACTAATGGAGAGAACCGTTTGCACATCAGGGGGAAGGCGCTCCATCCAAAGCGTTTTTAGGAATTCCTCCTTCACTCCTGATGAGCCCGCCAAACCTCTCATTCTTCTCAAGAGATGGGACGGCTTGTCATCGCCTAGCTGCATTTCGGAGACGAGTTTCCGGAACTGCTTCGCTTCCGAATCAGTGTATTCGTTAATAAGCCTTTTTTTTAGGGCTAAGTATTTGTCCTGAGCTGGGGGGTTGAACAATATATCTGAAACGTGAGTTAACGTTTCTTGATCTAGGGATGCTACGATGTTCTGATATTTTGTTGTGTCTGCAGTAATTCCCGAAAGTTCGAATCCCTGTTCTACTTGGATAAACCACAAACGCATGTTGGCTTTCCAGATGGGGGGAAGTTTTAACGCTACCCTAGCTATCTGTGCTGCGGGAGGAGTTACCCCTTGTTCATTTTCATTAGATTCTTCAGTATTACCCATATTTAGTTTTAATTCTTATAAATTACAAGATAAGTAAGGGAAAGAAAGAGGGCTGACCAAACGAGACGAAAAAAAAATCACGCACTTACTTAGAACATGGCATGTCGTTGCTTGACTCCATTAGAAGAAGAAAAATCCAAAGTCCTGGAACGTCCGTATCACCACTGAACGTCTTGGTCACCACTGAACGTCTTGGTCACCACTGAGATGGTGCTCTGGATTACTGCTTATAAGATTTTAGTGCTACACCATCTACTTGATAAATGAAACTAAGGCTGATTGCTTTTTATGAACTATTTATTAAAAACATAACAATAACGCGCGTGGCGTTTAGGCTTAGCCGCGATACGAGGACGAGAGAAAATAACAGAGCGCGCAGAGTGTCCGTCGTTCGTTGAGGAATGTCGTTCTGCCCGGCGAGATCTGCCCGGGCAAGGTTGCTTCGCGGCGCTGGTGTTGCGCTCGCCAAAAGTCTTTCTTCTGGCGCTTGAGCGCTCTTTTGGCGGTGTCGCCTCAAGCTGAATCCAAAAAATACCTCTTTTGATTTTTAAGACACCACATTTTGTAACAAATTGAGCAAATATAGCAACAATTAGGTAAAATTGTAAAATAAGTCATTATTTCAATTTTCATGAAAATAGGTTCATAAAATAAAATTATTGTTACATATTCTTCATGAAAATTATTATATAACTAAAATAAACTTATTTACACAATCTAAAACAAATTTTTCCTCCTCATGAAACTCCCCTTGGAACCTTTACCCTTGTGAGTAGCAAAAATAACGTTTCTTTGAACTATACAACAAAAATCCTTCATTATTCCCGATTAAATCTTCCCTAATATTTTCTTTTCATCTTTAAATGTCCTGATGAGATAGTTTACTATGTGCACTAGGGTGGTCCACATTCCTATGGGAAAAACTAAACTTCGTCCTAGACACAACGTCGCCCCCTCTTTTTTTTACATCTACCTATAGTATTATTCTGACAAAGTTTCAACTTCCTACTTCAGTTTAAGGAGGGTGCTCAATGGCCCTAAAAAACTGAACTTTTTAGTTTTTTTTTCGAAATTTTGGCTAAATTGGGTAAAAAGTAAGTAAAAGATAAATTATTTTGACACCTACTTTATTTATACACTTAATATATGATAATGAATTGAAAATAAAATAGTTAAAAGCATCATTTTTTAAGTATGAATGTTAAGAAACAATATTGACGAGTTAGTTTTTTGTTGACTAGGAAGCAAGAATAGCAGGACTGTTTATAGGGAATAATTGTTCAGATTGTGCAAGAGGCACCAAAATTGGTGGAAATATAGTTTAAAACATGCTGAATCCAAAATCAACCAGAATCACTCTGGCGGAAGTGCCGTTTGGGACTTCCGGTCAAAAACAAAATGGCTGCCAGCGGGCCTATTTTCGTTTTTTTAATAATAGAAAGACATTTTTGGGGGTCAAATATTATGCTTTAAGGGTAAAAAAAATATGATTCTGGTTAAAAGATATGCAATTTGTTTTAAAAAGTAACAAAAATTCAATAAAAGCACAAAATAGTAATATTGTCCTATGACAAGCAGTTGCTTCAAAAAAAAATTTTTTACAGTTCTTTTCTTCGACGGTTTTATATGTTTTTTGAGGTGCTGATTCCGAAAATCTAGTTTACATTCACGTGGAAGGTCAGCTTCATATAAAAAAACGCAAAAATATGTGGAAAAATTGCAAAATTTTCACTATATCTTCGGATTTTTTCGTATATTTCAAAAAATATTAGGTTCTCGAAAATTACCTGAATTACAAAGTTAAAGTAAACAAAATTTCCTACAAAATGCACTACTCAACTTTTATTTTTCTAAGAATAGTTTTGCTGTTACTACGCACTGAAAAACAAGATTTTAACACAGATGATTTTAACGCATTTTTGCGGATCCAGAGAAAATTTTTGAAAAATATAAAAATTAAACTAAATACAATATAATAAGACATATTGATGCTTAGAAACATCAGGCTTTACGAAAAAAAATTGTTTTTTAAGCACGGGAAGTCTAAAAGCAAATCCATAAAATTTTTAAAGTGTCAAAAAGAAGGGCCATTGAGCACCCCCTAAAAATAGGAGTAGAAAGCTAAAATTAAAGGAGGATGATACTATTGGTAAATGTAAAAAAAATTAGGGGGCGACGTTTGGGCTGGCTTGAAAAAAGTTTTTTTGGACCACCCTAATGTGCACCATTCACAGCTCCTAATTTTTAAAACTAAAGGAAAAAAAAGGTTAGAAATGCACAAAAACTATGAAAAATGGGCAAATTCGAATATAATTATGCAATTTGTGAAAAATCCTGACGTATAGGATTTTTTTCAATATTTTTTTCGTTATCAGCACACCAAAATACATAGGAAATCGCTAAAATTATTCAAACAGCTTTTTCATTGCAGACCTGTGTAACATTTGGCAGCCAAAATTTTAAGAACATTTATCAAAAGTATGCAAAGGCTTAAGTATCCCCGCTTGAACCATTTTTGTTTGAGGCATTTACTATGTATTTATTTATACAAATGCCAAGGCATTTGGCCTCTAAGCCATTAGCCTTTGTCTTGCCTCCCAGTACTTCAGGAAAACCGAATTAAAAGAACTAAGTGCACAGAGCATACGTTAGCCATAGTGAATATTAACTATTGTCCAAAAGAACAAGGGAAGGAATATTTACAATAAAATTATGCAGTTTTTTTAAATATACTTAAAAACAAAATAAACCTTAAATTATAATTATATCTGTGTGTATCGATCCCTACCTTTAAAAATGGTACGCAGTTATGCGGACCTGGAAAAAGTGCCCGAACCTACGAACCTGGTTCGGGGGAAGCCATTAGCCAGCTCCATAGGAGCAATGCATAAGGTTTGGGGAAACTCTATTAGGTTCGGGGGAAGGTTACAACTTTTGCCAGGTCTGCAGTTATGCGATCTTGTCATTGTATCACAAGGTACAAAACTATAAATATGTTCACATGTCACCAGTTTCGGAAGGAAAAAATTTCCCACCATAGAAAAACAGGGTGGTTCAAGTATTCCCATATTCCCCTATATATTTTAAACTAAAAAATATACTTATTACAGTATCAAAAACCATAAAAAATTAGGATTAGGGCACTTCTGATAAAGAGAAAGTTCTCTGCTCCATAATTTTAAGATGTCATCCAATTAGATATACAGTTGACTTCGCTTAATATGATCACACTTAATGTTATCAATCTGATAATATTATCAAAATTAAATGGTCTCGATCACTCCTATTTAATTTAATGTAAAATATATAACTTTTATGATCAGTATATTGTTTAATGTTATCAAATTTGTGGGAATCCACTAAAAAATCTCCTTTTTCCTTGTTTGTAGGTCAATTTCAATACATAAGCATACAAAAATCAGTCATTAAACATTGTATTTTTCTTTATGAATCTTTTAGTTGCAAAATATATACCAGAAAATCATTTAAATACTTTAATTATGATTGCACAATCATGATTTTATTGCAACCACTTGAAATACACTGGTTGCCACTTATAGTATAGAATCGCTTATTATTATCAATGGTATACTGTTATCATTCTTTTCTTGGACAAATGTCATCACATTAAGTGGAGTCGACTGTATTGTAAAACACTTTTTTTAAACAGTGGCAGCAAGTTGATACGGGTGTAAAGCTTCAATATTTTAAGAGTAAGTTCAGTAAGTACAAGTTCATTCATTTTTAGCAGTTTCTCATTGTAAGGTTAGTTAAACCAAGATAATGGTTTTAAGTTATGTAAGTAACACTGGTGTTCTAACTACAAGAATCTGTTAAGCCATGTTATTTTCCAAGTTGGTTTCGATAAAATTTGTAGATTGTCATTCTAGATAACACAGGGTGTCTCAAAAATGTAAAATACAATTTAAAATTAAAAAGGGAAAAAATATAAAATTCTAACTGTAATGCAGTTAAAATATTAACAAGTGGAAGCCATCATAGGAACATTGATAAAAATTAGTTTCCAGTTCATTCTTATATAGACTGAGAGCAGGATGCAAATTTTGGGAATGATAAGGTGCACAAGATATTTCACCTGAAACAGATTCAATTGATGATGGGAAAACTTATATCACCACCGCCAGAAGGCTAAGTGGAAGCTTTTAGCGTGAAAGGGGGGGTTGAACATGCAAACAGCGCGCGGCCCCTAGCGACAGAGATTTTGAGGAAATCGGTTGAAAATTTGCACAGTTTAAGGAGAGTGTAAATAAAAGATAATGTAGCATTCTCAAAAGTATAAGTTGTGTTTTAAAGGTTGTAGAAAACAAAATGAATTTTCGAATGTTTATATGAAAGTTCTGTACGGCTGAAAAGGTGCAAGGCTGGACATAGGCTTAATGTATTGAAGTAAAAGTTTGGGTAACACTCCCAGAAGACTAATGCCGGCTTTACACCACCGCTGTATAGTGGAGACGCTTATGTCGAAAAAAAGGCTCTTGTAAAAATTTCTTGTTAATTTTGTAAACTAATGTTTTTCTGTTAACTTATAGTATAAGGAACCCAAAAAGGTTTGGTGCCAATTTTTTAGATCACATTTATGTGTAATTAAGCTAATTATAACATGAATTAATGACTTTTAAGAAATGGGGATTTTTTAACATTACACGTTTATTTATTAACATAAAAATGTGAAATTTGGAATATAAAAAGAAGACTTAATGAATACTTAAAATATCTTTTGAATTTTTGTTTAAAAATTTAAAATTTTAATATATTTTAAAAAATAAATTTTTTAATAAAAATTGGATATTTTATTTTTTAACCTTTATTTTTTACATTTTTTTATCATTCATTCATATAATATTTAAAAACCCTTATTGCACAAAATTTTTAATATGTTATTGAACTTAATTAGTTGTAAAATTAGTAGTAATTAGGCATTATAGTGGAGTTACTTTGGTAAAAATAAAGGGTATTTTAAAAACTATTGCAAATTTTATAAACTTACGTTTTTCTGTTAACTTATAGTGTAAGGAACTTAAAAATGTTTGGTATCAATTTTTAAAATTTAAATTTAGGTGTAATTAGGCTAATTATAATATGAAATAATGACTTTTAAGAAATGGGATTTTTTTTAAATTATATGTTATTTATTAACATAAAAATGTGAAATTTGGAATATGGAAGGAATATTAAATAAGTACTTAAAATATCTTTTGAATTTTCATTTAAAAATTTTAATTTAATTAAAAAATACATTTTTAATAAAAATTTGATTTCTTTTGTCTGATATTTGTTTGCATATTATATACTAATTATCTAAAAACACCTAAACACTTATTGAACAAATTTTTGAATGTTATTGAATTTAATTAGTAGTAATTAAGCATTAATTCATTAAAAACTTTCATTAATCAGGAAATAAACAATTTAAAGCATTCCTTTCGAGAAAATATTGTCTTAAAAGAATAAGTTATTATTCAAATATTTATAAGTATTTCATATTTACCTCGCATAAAAAGGCTTAATCACCTTTTAATATTTAAAAAGAACTTCTCCTTTGACTCTAAAATCTAATCTATTTCAAAACTTTTCTTAAGTCCCTTTTCAAGGTCCGAAAATCATTAATTTGGCCTAGTAAATTACACAATGATTTCAGACAAATATAATTAGAATATGTTTAAATTAATTTACAGCGTGCAGATATATAATTAAAATTTTAAGCATCACAGTCTGAGGAGTCACTATCTTATACATCCAGTCCATATTAATGAATTCCTACATTTTTCTTCGTCCCCTTCACATTTGCACATTTCCGTACTACATGGTAGCCTTGCAATGGTACAGGATATATGCCACATAGGCATTTACTTGTGTCACAACCACATGATGTGAGTTCAATTACAGCTTCAGGAGCTGGGGGTAAATCTGTTATAACTGGAATATAAGAATCACACACATTTTCTTTTCTCCAACCAAACAATTCAGGTGAAGGAAGGGTTTGCACTGGTTCTGCACCTTTGGCGCAAACTAGAGCTTGATAATGGGCTTTTGAAAAGGTACCAGCGTAGGTCCTTCGTATTCTTTATATCTTTGGGGCATCTGTATAATCTGCAAACGTGTATTCCTCCAGAGAAATGAAGCGTCGGTCCAATAAATGTTCTTTTCCGAGTGATATAAAGGCTTGAACGACATGAGGTTCAACCTCTTTAAAAGCTTTCCAGCAAGTTAATTTTCCTTTTCCATTAAACATCCCGGTTATGTCACAGCCAGTAAAACTATGAAAACCTGGAAGTGCCTCAAACCATATCTGATCCAAGGCTATCATATGGATTTGAGGTACAATGTTCGTTTTCCAGCTCCTATCCCAGTTATGACACAGGAGTGTTCCCCAAATTTGAAGCATGAATTGTATGGTCTACAGTGTCAGCTTCTTCATGGTTGGTTTTTAAATTGTTCTATAAATATTGTCATTTGATAGAACCGCTGTTTCTGTAGATACAATAATTTCTTTCTCTAAATCTTTGTAATAATGGAGTATTTTTATTGAAAGAAAGGCTTGCTTTAATTTTAGAGTTACAAAGAAAGTTAGAGAGTCCTATTTTAATTGGAGTTATATCTGTACAGATAAATGCTCGATTATCCATTTTCTTACCTTGACGGCGAATATGAGTGGCTGTTTTGAGTGATGTATCTTTAAAGTAATGGTCAAAAACTATGTGAATGGTGTCATAATTTTCAGCTACAGTTTAATATTTTCAAGAATTGATGAGCAAGATCATAACATGTGTGGATATTTCCATTAATTTGACGAACTAAAACCATGCCATCTATTATTATAGCTTTTCTGTTTGAATCGGGTCCGCTATTATCATTCTTTATGCGAAGATGGCAGGAGGGCTGGTGTGAGAAGCTGTGTATTTCTCTAGAATATGCAAGAGCTTTCTACTGTCCGTACAAGGCAATAATGATCCATCAGTTGCAAATAACATCCGACATATGTTTGAGAAATCAAAATTGCAAACTGCAGCTCTTACATCTATATCCGGACTAGACTTACCACCTAGAACCATTCTAGCAAATAATGATCTATTTTGCTTTAATTCCTTAACTTTAATGTTAATATCCATTGTAACAACTTCACGAACTGATTTGCATGATATTAATTTAAATTTTGTCCTTTTAGTTAGACCATAAGTTTATATTCCCTTTTATTCTATCGCTCACAAAATTATGAAAAGCTTTCTTCCCTTCATCCTCTCGTCTACATACATCATGTTTAGGTTCGGGCAGCGCAGCGCGGCGTCCGCTTTGAACTCTTTCGTCTTATCTCGCGACAAAGAAAACAATATTATAAACTAAAACCAACTATTTTATAATTTATCTTTACTACAACCTTAAAGGGGGAAATTGGCAGTTTTTATACCTAATTATATATTGTTACAAATCGAAATAGTTTTAATCGAATAGTAAAAACAAAAATTAAAAACAGTCATATTTACAAAGTTATTTTTTATAGACAACAATTTTCAAAACTTATAGATTATTAGAGAGAATAGTTCGTTTTATGCATGAACTATTTTGAATAAGAGTAAATATAGGATGCATCAGCAGCGTATTGCGAGTGAAATGACAACTAAATGGTAGATAATTATTAAAGTCTTAACATTTTAGGTCTGAGGGGGTCGTCAAAATATTTTCCCTGAAAAGGGGGTCCTGTTCCTACAATGTTTCCTACAACCCTTAAAACACAACTTATACTTTTGATAATGCCACATAATCTTTTATTCACGCTCTCCTTAAACTATGCAAATTTTCAACCGATTTCCTCAAAATTTCTGTCGCTAGGGGCCCGCGCTTTTATTCAGTTTTGTACTTCCCGCCTGAATAACCCCCGAACGCTTCCACTTAGACTTCTGGCTGTTTGCATATAGTTTGTTCTATATGTCAGCTATACATAATGCAAACAGCCAGAATTTTCCAAGTCAGGTTTTTAGATTTTTCTGCACCTTTGGTGACTTCTGGCCACCCTTTATCTTCCATCTAGTCTTCTGGGAGTATTACCCAAACTTTTACTCACATTCTTCAATACATTAAGCCTATGTCCAGCCTTGCACCTTGTCGGCCGTACAGAACTTTCATATAAACATTCAAAAATTCTTTTAATTTTCTACAACCCTTAAAACACAACTTATACTTTTTAGAACGCGACATTATCTTTTATTCACAGTCTCCTTAAACTAAGCAAATTTTCAACCGATTTCCTCAAAATTTCTGTCGCTAGGGACTGCGCGCTGTTTGCATGTTCGACCCCCTTCCACTCTCAAAGCTTCCACTTAGCCTTCTGCCGGTGATGACGTAAGTTTTCCCATCATCAATCGAATCTGTTTCAGGTGAAATATCTCATGCACCTTATCATTCCCAACATTTGCATCAAGCTCTTAGACCAATATCTTTAGAAACTTTTAAACAGTTTTAAAAATAATAGATCATGTTAATCCCTTTTAGATTTAGTCACTTTTGACAGAATTTATTGTTTTGGAGAATATTCTTTCACAGACTATTCTTGCAAAATTATATTCACTGAAGAAAGATCGAATATTTAGTATTACTTAAGAACCAAGTAAGAAAGTAAAGTTCTTTTTAAATTTACTTTTTAAGAGAAAAATACTTTTTCCTGAAAATATTTGGTGACAGCTTTGGTAAGAGTTCTTTGGGTAGGTATTACATGGTTCCCACTCTTTGAAAACACTGAAAATCAAGGACTTTTCAAGGACCTCGACAAAATTTTTCAAGGACATTTTTCGCAGACATTTAAAAATTAGTCGTATTTCAAAACAAGACTTTTTTTCCCGCATGCAATCGGAACGAGAGGGGAAGTTGCTCTTCACTGTCAGTTTGTAAAACTGGCCGCAAGTTATGTTCATAAGAGTAGTTTTAAAGAAAATTTCTAGAAAAAAAACAAGAAAGATCTGAAAAAATTAGTTTGACTAGTGGCCGAGTGAAAATTCAAGGACCTAGAACGTTTTTCAAGGACTTTCAAGTACTTAAATTTAGCCTTAAAAAATTCAAGGACCTTTAAAGACTTTCAAGGACCGTGGGAACCCTGTATTAAAGCCACCGCAGCTACAGATTTGGCGGTTTTAATTAAGTTTATAAGGTAAGATTATAAGGTTATTTATTCGGTTAGATTATAAGGTATTTTTGAGGCCAATTCGGTAGCTGCAGTGGCATTAATCCCTAAGTACCGTTCTTTGTTGCGAACTGGTCTCCATTTCACCACAGAAAAAAAGGAACAAGAAATGGTGACCATGGGGAAAGGACTCTTACCAAATTCAGAGCCTGATTTCTGGGAGGGCATTTGGAGGACTTGCCCAGGGCCCCGATTTCAAGGGGGTCCCTAAAAATACTTAAAAGCTAAGAAAATTTTATATAATTTATCACAAAAAAATTTGTGACAAAATAAATTTATTAACCTATGAATTTAAAATCAATTGAGCTTATGAAGTTTTCAAATTAAGAACTTTTACGAATTGTTAACACAAGGATTAAAGATGATTGATTTTCCCATTTTAAGTCAAATAAATTTAAATTTTAAGACACGTCGAGGGCCCCAAGCAAGTCTTTTGCCCTGGGCCCCCCAAAATTGTAGGTCAGGCCCTGACCAAATCTGTGCTGAATGTTCTTCAAATCGAAGGAATTCTACCAACACTATTTTGAGAATACAAATTAAAATAAAGCATATAGTATCACAGTATTGCAGAAATGTGTAATTCCAAAACTAAAAGATTTTACATACTATAAATCAGGGGCGTCATTTAGGGGGGGCAGGGGGGGGGCAACCGCCCCCCCCAAGGTTTCCACTGTAATGTGAAAAATAGCTGCAAGTCCCTTGAAAATTCTGTAACTTCCACAAGGAGCTTTGGGTGCAACTCAAAATGTCTCAAAAGGAGTTAGTTAAAACATTACTTTTGAGGGTTCAATTTCAAAAATTTTCTGGGGGAGGACCCCCAGACCCCCTCTAAAATTTTCATGTCTCTTATTTAGTGTTTTCATCCTTGAAAACCATTCCTTTTACAAGAAGATTTTTTCTTACGAAGTTCCCCCAAAGAGTTTGAAAAAGAGATAAAACACTAGTGTAAAGGGGAATTAAAATTCCTGGGGGAGGACCCCTAGCCCCCTTAAAACTCTGACGTTTATTTACTACTCTTTTCCCTAGAAAATTATGTGGTTTACAAGAAACTGTTCTCTTTGGATGCAGCCCAAAGGGTCTCAAAACGAGCTAAAACACTACTTTAAGAGCCAAATTTTCAAAATTTTTCTGGGGGTAAACCCCCAGACCCCCTTTTTCTTTGGAGTTCACGTTATGAAATTTTGACATGATATTACCTTAAAAATGAAGTTCAGGCAACTCCCGCGAAAAAAAACCCTAGTTACAGCAAGGTATAGACCCAATTAAAAAAAATTCCTTGCCCCCCCCAACCAAAAACTGAAATGACGCCCCTGCTATAAATGTAGTTCATATTGTAGAAATATTTTTTTTTTGTTTAGCATGTTATATAAAAACAGAATATAAAATTAAAGAACTAAGTATTAAATATGAGGAAATGATGAAAGAAAATTTGCAAGAAACTTAACTGTAAGGGTACGAGCATAGTGCCGCCGATTTTCAGATTCTGAGAGCCAGCGCAATGCGCAGAGCAGAGATCTCCTGTTCTGCGCCTTGCGCTGGCTCTCAGAATCTGAAAATCGGCGGCACTATGCGTCTAGCCTAAGTCAACAGTAGAGGCAGGAAACCTCTCTACTTGTTTGTATTGTCAACAAAACTTTTAATTACAGAGAAAAATAAATATCCATAAATGAAATTACAAAAAAACCTTGAAAGAGTCGTGTCATAAATTAAATATACTTACTACTGAATGTTCATGTCTGGGCTATTCCATTCTAAGCAATCAGCATACTGCTCTATTTCATTTCGGCATTGTGCTTTCACTTTTTGAAAAAATTCTATTCCACAAGCTGTTACTTCCTTGCCTTCCTTGACACACTTCCTGGGATCATTTAACTCATTGCGGCATAACATGAATTCCTTAAAAGAGATGAGATGAAAAAATTAATTCAAGAATTAATCGGAATACATCTGCATGTAAAATATTTGTTATTAAATTAATAGATTCTTTTTCATCAACATCACAAAATTCAATCACACAGAATCATATATAGATCATGGGTAGCTAAGAAATTTTATATGAGCTAAATTATACCTCTAATTAGTAAAATAACTACCTAAAAAATATAAACATGTTTTGAATTTGAATATTAAAGCATCAACTATTTTCAATTATATTAATTAAGTGCGTAAGTACCAAAGATGTAAAGAGAAGACAAAGCGACAAATTTTTGTCAGCAAATGTCTCAAATCTAACTCAATTCAACTCAAGACGTGTAATTATCATCATTGTTGATTCCAGTAGAAAATTCCATCCAGTAGATTCCAGTAGTTCGTTTGCAAATGCAAACGAACTCATAATAGGAGGCACCTTCTTCGAGCACAAAAATATACATAAAGTCACATGGCGCTCTCCTGACGGAAACACACTAAATCAGATCGATCATGTCTTAGTAGATCAAAGACATCGAAAGTGCCTGTTGGATGTCCGCAGCTTTCGTGGAGCCAACGTTGACTCCGATCACTTTTTGGTGATTTCTAAGCTGAGAGGAAAGATAAGTAGAACCTTTTGGAGTAGACAACAAAGGGATGGGATCTTAGAGGTTGATTCACTGCGCAAGCCTGAGACAATGAAAAACTACAGAATTAAACTTAAAGAAGGGCTAGTGAATTGCAATCATGTTCAGGATGAAGACCTCACTTGGAAACAGATTGAAAAAGTAATTAAGGATGTTACAAAAGATGTTTTGCCAGAACTTCAACGAAATAGGCAACATGGATGGTATGATTGTGATTGCGTTAAAATTAATGAAGAGAAAAACCAAGCTTATAAATTAATGATTCAAAAACATTATACTAGACAAGCAGAAGAAAAGTATACAGATCTAAGAAGACAGGAAAAAAGAATTTTTCGTATGAAAAAGAAGACATATATGGAAGAACAGTTTTGTGAGATTGAAAAGCTAAAAACTCAAAAAGAGTCAAGAAAATTCTACCAGAAAATCAATGCTGTCTCTCACTTTACATGCCCAAGGACAATAACATGTAGGAAAAGAGATGGTGAGCTCACAAGTGAGAGAAATGAAGTCTTGGAAAGATGGAGAGATTTCTTTAAGGATCTTCTCTGTGGAAGTGATCACCCAGGAGAGGAGGCTGGTTTTGATATGGATGTTACTGAGACCGAGCGTACTCCAGAATATGAAATAGAACCCCCTACCTTGGATGAGGTGAGGAGGGCAATTCAGAATCTAAATAACAATAGAGCTGCGGAACCAGATGGTATCAAGGCAGAGTTTATAAATATTGACCTACCAGAACTTATAGAGGCAATTCATAAAGTTATATGTAATGTCTGGACTATGGAGCAGATGCCCATTGAATGGGAAGAGGGTTCCATATGTCCCATTTTTAAAAAAGGAGACAAGCTGGAATGTTGCAACTACCGAGGTATTACCCTCTTAAATGTAGCATTTAAAATCTTCTCCCGAATCTTATATCTCAGGTTACTGCCATATACTTCTAAAGTTATTGGCAACTACCAATGTGGATTCCAAGCAGGAAAATCAACAATTCATCAAATACGTTCCATTAGGCAAATTTTGGAAAAAACGATTGAGTATAATATTGATACTTTTCACCTTTTCATCGATTTTAAAGCTGCCTATGACAGTATTTATCGTGAAAGGCTGTTTGAAGCTATGATGGAATTCAAATTTCCTAAAAAATTAGTGGACCTCTCTAGAATGACATTAAAGAGAGTAAATTGTAGGGTTAAAATCATGTCTGATTTATCAGAAGCTTTTTACACAGAGAGAGGGCTGAGACAAGGTGATGCTTTGGCATGCATGTTTTTTAATATTGCCCTTGAAAAAGCCATTAGAGATGCCGGGATCACAACTAGAGGCACCATTTTTCAGAGATCAATTCAGATATTGGCGTATGCTGATGACATCGACATTATTGGTAGAACTAAACAATCAGTTGTCGAGACTTTTATTTCCTTGGAGACTGCAGCCAAGGACATGGGACTAACCATAAATGAGAGTAAAACGAAATTTATGACTGTTACAAGCAGAACATATAACTCACTCCCACTGCAAATAAATTCATATACTTTCGAAAGTGTTGATCAGTTTACTTATCTTGGTACAATAATTTCCAAGGATAATAGTATTAAACTTGAAATTGAAAACAGATTAACTAGAGCTAATAGATGCTATCATGGTTTAAAAAATTTACTTAAGTCTAAACTCTTGAGTTTCAAGACAAGAATAAATATATATACAACTCTTATCAGACCTATCATACTGTATGGCAGTGAATGCTGGTCATTAACAAAGGCAGATGAAGACAGACTTTTAATCTTTGAAAGAAAAATACTTCGAAAAATATTTGGCCCGATAAGGGAAAATGATAGATGGAGGAGTTTGTTTAACCACGAATTATACAAGAAATATAAACAACCTATTATTACTAGAATAATCAAGTCTTATCGTATCAGATGGCTTGGGCACATTTTTAGGTGTGATGATGCAAACCCTGCCAAAAAGATAACTTTTACAAATGTACAGGGTACAAGAAGAAGAGGGAGACCTCGCACTCGATGGATGGATTGTGTTGAGGCGGATTTGAAAACTTTAAAGATAAGTCGTTGGCGGACCGTGGCGGCTGATCGGTTCCGTTGGAGGAAGCTAATTGAGACGGCCTTGGCCTGTACCAGGCTGTAGAGCTTTTGAAGAAGAAGAAATTAATAGATTCTTTTTCATCAACATCACAAAATTCAATCACACAGAATCATATATAGATCATGGGTAGCTAAGAAATTTTATATGAGTTAAATTATACCTCTAATTAGTAAAATAACTACCTAAAAAATATTAACATGTTTTGAATTTGAATATTAAAGCATCAACTATTTTCAATTATATTAATTAAGTGCGTAATTACCAAAGATGTAAAGAGAAGACAAAGCGACAAATTTTTGTCAGCAAATGTCTCAAATCTAACTCAATTCAACTCAAGACGTGTAATTATCATCATTGTTGATTCCAGTAGATGCTTGCCCCTACCTAGTTGGGGGTGGTTGAATTAAACTTTCCTTGAAAATCAACATTGGTACTTGCGTATTATCCCGTGGACATTCCGTGACTGTCAAATTCAGCGGCACAGCCATAGAAAAGTCAATAGGTTGTTTTCCGTATTATTCGGATTCAGGGGTATGGTTGACAGATTAATACTTAAGAACCTCAACATCTAATCTTTCTTATTAATCTTTATCGTTGCAATTATTTGGGAGTGAAGATTACTAACACTGCATTTTTAGATCTTCATCCTTGCTTCCCACAAAACAATAAGAACTTGAGGGAGGAAGTACCAAGATGAGCCTCCCTCTCCCCAAGCCGGAGTTAGCAACCCTAACCATGGGTTAACACGGAGAGAGACCATTGCACACAATCATAATGCTCCAAACAATCATTTGTAAAAGTAAGCAAATGTAATTCAAAGTAATTCTTTATCATACTTAATAATTTGGTATGAGCTCTATTATATTGTGGCCCTCCATGTCGCAATCAACAATGTGAGTCGCCTTCCTCCCAAAAAGGTTGTGCATCCCCAGTATAAGTACAGGCAGAAAAATGCTTAATTTTTGTGTACTTGGCAGGATTGCACATAGTCATAGTTATACTAGACAGAAACTTAAGTTGAACCTACTACGTCATTAACAAACAAAGAAGTTCCCATTGCGGTGTCTGAATTTTGAGTGAAACAAAGAAGGTCAATTTTAAAATATGATTATTTTGTTAAACCCATATATAAATAGTGTCTTTTTATCACGATTTGCGTATCGAAATTCCTACTATCAACCTAACAAGCTTTGCGTTTACTCACTTTCTCCTTCCGCGCAGTGATGTATACTAGGTTCAGGAAACGTTACTGTGAAGTATAACTGAGATCTTAAATAAATACATATAGAATCTTGCCAAATTTCGGCACAGCTGGGATATAGGTCTATATGCCAAATGGGAGCTGAGGTCGCCAAATGGAAGACTAGTTGGTGCTGTATCACGGCCGAAATGCCGATCGCCCGTTCCGGCCACCATATTTCACCACGACTCACTCAAATGAAGATCAACCCAAGAAAAAGGATGTTATAACAAGTTATTACGATTTCATTAATTTGATGCACGCTCTGTATCTGGGAGATACATATTTCGATCCCCGGTAATTATGTAATTAAAAAATAAGAACAAACTTATATTTTGGACGTGAAGATTTGACAAATGCGTATTTCCGAAGGTTTTCAGGATCCGAAATAAAGGAAGAGAAAGATTATAAATAATATCATAAAAATCATAAAATTTAGTTGATTTAATAATTAAATAAAATAAATCAAACTAGTTTTTTATTTATTTTAATTTAATCATCCGGAAATAGGGACGGTGACAACGTTCGGAGCAGTCACGTTGTTAAAAGATCTTGTTTGTTGTGATAATGCGGAAGTAAGCAGCCTAGAAATCGGTGAGAGTAACGTTATTTCTTTGAATTCTCTAAATTTTACTAATCGCTTCTTATTTCTTGTTATGATTATTAAGATAATAATATAAGAACATAATTATATTTTGGATAATAATATAATATAATCATAAATATAATTATTAATCACATAATTTAATTGATTTAATAATTAAAAAAATTAATTAATCAATCCAGGTTTTGTCTTTTTATTTTAATCATCCCAGAATAGTGACGACGTTCTGCGCAGTCCCGCAGTCTCGTCAATAGATCTTGTTTATTGTGGTAATGCTAGTATGAATAAGTATGCAGCGTAGAAATCGGTAAGCGAAACGTTATTTCTCAGAATTTTATTAATAACTACTTATATCTAGCCATAATTTGATTAAGAATAACATTTAATGTACTTTTGTTATTGCATGCATATTGTGCCTTTGTTATCACATGGTATTTTACTTAAGAGTCATTTTAATAACGATATATGACAATGCATGATACAATGTTAAGTTGCACGTTTATTTTTTAATACCATGCTTTATACAATTTGCGAAAGTCTTATTTACAAGCTTAGTGTATTTCTTCTTTAAATCGGAGCCATCGTAATGCATTGAAGTGTTATCGTTTTAGTCGTGGTAAAACATGGCGGCCGGCTGCCATGCCCGTTCTAGCCCGAGCGGGCGATCGCCCGTTCTAGCCGGAACGGGCGATCGGCCGCGATAAGCGCCAACTAGTTGGCGACCGCGTGAAGCGGTCGCCAAGTTATAGACTCATATCCCAGCTGTGCCCAAATTTCTTTCAACCATAAGGGAAATGGGTTCATCCAAAGAATATGGGCCTGTGCCAAAAAACGGCGATAAACTAGTGGATTCTGGCAACCCAGTTCAATAGAATTTGAATTGCTTACTCGCTAATATACAGCATTTGCAACACCAAATTTCGCCAAAAATGTCGCTGGTTAATGAAGCGTTGGCAATAACAATTCAATGCTCGGATGCCATCGGTTTTCCACTTGGCGACAAAAAAAATCGCTAAATTCAGCTTGCGGGCCGGATTTGCATCATTTACCCCGGATTCTTTATAATTACCCAAATATTTATGGAAAAACTTACTTTACACTGTTCATCACAGTATTTTCCAAAGTGTACAGCGCCAGCTTTCAACATGGGAGTAGATAAATTAATCTCCTGCACTTTCAATTCCTCCTCTGAAGGAAGGTAAAAATCCTCAGTGAAAGGCATGATGAAAAAGACCTAGAAAAATATAGAAAGTATTAAACAAAAGCCCAAAACATATTCAAAAATAAAATTCAAAATTTCAAAAAATTTTGCTTTCACCTTCAAAACAAGAATGCAACACAATCAAAACAAACAATAACTGTCAACTGTTGTTAACTGTACAGTAAGAAACAAACTGAAGTGATCTAAGCGGTGAGAAAAAGCACTTTTATTTTAAAAAAAAATTAAAAATCTTTAATTTTGAAATCTTTGAGTCTTAGATTAATTTAGAAACTTTTTGATGAAGTCTAATTTATTGATTATTGGTTTTAAAATTTCAGCCAAAGCAAATAATCCAAGTTACAACTTACAACTCAGCACAGCTACAATACAAAAAATCGTAAACATAAACAATTCTTAAATCTGCGCCATGATCTGCGTTGCGTGTGCTTGATTTTTGCATTGCTTTTTGAGAGATGAATTTGCGATACGAAGATATTGTGTTCTTTTGGTGGGAGTTTTGAATGGTTTGGTGTGAAACAGTGTTGAAGTCTAACAAAGTGCTTATATAAAAGTCAAGAAGGACTACAATTTAGTTCAGTTTATACCTTTTAGTTAAACTATAGCTTGGAAACAAACAAGCGGAAAATTTGAATTTTCAAGGTTGGTCTCTCCTACCCTGTTCTTTAGAAAACCACGGTGGAGGTCACCATAGAACAAAACGAGAGTACGCAAGAAGAAGGAATAAGAAATGTCCTCAAACGATCTGCAAATCATCTTGAAGAAGATAATATTTGCGACAAGAAAGTCAGGGAAGACAACATTCACAAGCAAACTTCCTCTCGAAGAAAAGGTTAAAATAGCCGTCGAAAACCACTCAACCGCTTTTAGTAAAAAATAATTGCTGCATATATTCAAATACAAATACAAATTTTGTCGACCAGCTACAGGCTCGAAGCCCAACAAGGCTGGTCCATTTTTTATTAATTCACCCATTCCCACTGACTGTCTAGTTTTAGCTTAAACTCATATACACCCTTCGAATTTACTATATGTTCTGGCAATGCGTTCCATATATCTATTACCGTATTGAAGAAGTAGTATTTTCTTAAATCCCGATTGAAATGAGTCTTATTCAATTTGTACCCATGTCCCCTTGCTCTATTATCCCTATTAAAGTCTAAACCTTCTGTATCCCCTTGCTTTACGAACTTGAAGAGCTGAATCAAATCCCCCCTCCTTCTTCTCTCTAGTGTATACATGTTTAGCCTACTCAAACGCTCATTGTAATCTAGGTGTGCCATTCCCTTAATTATTTTTGTAGCTCTATGCTGAACCCTTTCAATTACAGTCGAGTCCGCTTAAGGTTATCGCATTTGTCCGATATTAAACTGATAACATTATCCGATTGATAAGAATAAGCGATTTCATATAAAAAGAAACAAACAGTAAAACTAGATTGTTTTTTGCTTTAATATTAAAATTATGTAACCGTAATTAAAGTTTATAAAACAATTTTACACTGTACTTTAAAATTTTGAGTGGTCCAATTAATAAAAATAAAATAACCGCTTACTTTGTATTTTCATTCGTGTTAGCGCTATATACCTATGCGATTCCGCTCATAAATTTGTTTTCTTTCGACTTCCAGACAAGGTATCATCGCTAATTTTCAAAATTTTATATAGAAAAGGCTCAGAAACATAAATAACCTCTGAAATTCATGTGAATTCCAATAAACAAGTAAATCAAATTCTCTTATCAGAAACCTCTGCAAGGCACGGATGGTGATATCCAATGACTAGCATGGATTCGCCCTCCCCCTTTAACCGTTTTCTTTCAATGTATGAGGACAGAGAGCTTCGAATGTTTTCCAATCAAAGCAAAAAAAACATAACAGTGCTGAGTTTCAGAAAAAAGAAATTGACCTTCATTACAAAACTCGAAAGCGGGCGTTTTTAGGGGGATATAGACAAAATTTGATAACATTAAGCGGCATGTTGCTCCATAGTTGATCACAATAAACGATGTATTTTACATTAAATTAAATAGAAATGATCGGGACCTGTTGATTTCGATAACATTATCCGATTGATAACATTAAGCGGATTTGACTGTACTTCTATATCCTTTCTCATATATGGAGCCCAGAATTGTACAGCGTATTCTAGGTGAGGTCTTACCAAGCCCTTATATAATGGCAATATTATATTCTTATCCCTTGAAGTTACAGTCTTTTTGATATACCCCAATGACCTATTTGCCTTTTTACCCGCAGCAGAACATTGGTGACCCATTTTAAAGTCACTGTGTATTATCACCCCAAGATCATACTTGTATAATATACGCGAACGGCGTTCGCAGAAAATTTCGCCCTCTGCAGAAAAACTACAAAAAGAAATTTTTTTTTTATAAATTTTTCTGCAGAATTTATTTTTGATCGATACATTTTTCTTATGTTTTTCACCAAATGCTTCCATCCGCGGAATCGAGATTTTAGAAAGAATCGGAATCGCGAAAGTCGGGAAATCGCAACTTCTCCCGTAAGTTCCGTTTTTGCCCGCAGAGTTTACCGTTTCATCCGTGATGCTTTCTAAGAAGGCCGCAGACGTTAAGGTGAAGTCGGCTTCGTATCGCGTTGTTGTTGCGATGTAGAAAAAACAACTTTACCGTAGTTAGAAGCCAACAAGTCCGTAAGTAAAAAAAATAGCGATTTTTCGCGAAAGTTCTGTTTTTCTGGCTTATGAGGTTTTCTAAGTTGCAAAATTTTCGAAAGGCTACTTTGAGAAGCAACTTAAGAAAATAATTCAGTTTTTTTAATTGTGTTAGATTATAACCTGTATTACATATCTGATATGATTTGAGATTCTAATAATACTTTCAAAAATTCATTTGACTTTTTTCTTCACTTAGCAAAAATTTTATTGGTAAAAAAATTCAGTTATTTAATTAAATTTAAAGTAATCAATAAATTATCCTTGTATTTAACTGATTTCCTAAATTTTCATCTGATTTTAGTTGCATTTTGGTTATTTTCATGCAAATGAAGATAAAGTGAAATATAGTCCAGTAACTTTGTCGCCTGAAAGCATGGGGTCGTATGCGTCAAATCCAGTAGTTCTGATTTTTTGCAGACTTGTTTATGATGTTGGCCTAATAAATAATCCAAGTTTTAGACCTCGAGCGCCGAACGCAACTTTGTCAAAAATCGAAAAAAAACGCGGAAAAATCAAGTTTTTTTCAAATTTTGGTAATTATAACCCTAAAGAACTAGTTTTTGAAAAAACTTTCTAATTACAAAGTTAAAGAAAACAAAATTTCCTACAAAATGCACTAATCAACTTTGATTTTCTGAAGAGTGGTTTTGAAGCTAGAGCGCGCTGAAAAACATCGATTTTTTTGCCTTTCCGCAAAAAAAAGGAAAACGCGCACTTCTACCCTCTACAAAATGAAAACTATTCATGTTATATACAAAAATTTTATACCTGAGTAAAATTTCCAATCAGATGCACTGGTTTATTTTTATCTTGCAATGAACGGTGTACGTTTTATAGCGTTTTGAATTGTAGCGTTTTTGTTTTTGTTTTTCTACAAAAAAGTGGTGATTGCTCGATTTACCCCACTACAGCTCTACATAAATACAAGTAACCGGCAAATATAGTTTATACCACATAAAAGTACATTTAATTTCCTACAAAATGCACTATTTAACCACTTAACAGTTTCCTTTTTTTGGCATAATAGGTCCAAAAAAAAGCATATTTTTCAAAACAATATTCGAGCTTAGATTAATTAACTAAAACCAAAAACATAATCAAAACACTTTTAAATCATGTTTATAACAATATATGGCCGTTTTTAATCTTAGCGAAAATGCGGCACTTTTACTTAAAGTTGGCTTTTTCCGAACATTGGGTTCAGCCAGAAAGCCGACTTTACAGAAAAGGAGGGCAAAGAAAACATTTTATGAAGTGAATTACTTACATTTTTCTCTTAAAAACCTATTTTTGAGTGACAAATTTTAAAACAGGGTGTTAAAACCAATGCTACGTTGCAATCCGGATCGTAATAGCGCGCTTTTTGGTGTGTGGGCATTGAAAATCAATTACTCTATGTCTAAATGGTTTTCTAGCAATAACACAGCTGCAGCGGAAATTGCACCTCTTGATAGAAAGAAACTGGTGTCCCCCGAATATTTTTCCTTAGAAAAGAAAGGGGAGATATCGGTAACAAAAGCGTAAAGGAATGCATGTCCAATTGGTGTACTTCATGGTTGAATGAACAAAATTGGTCATGCCTGCCCCCCTCTGACAGGAGGGGAGAGGTCTCCTGGACAAGTAGTGGCATCTATGTAAAAAAAGAGAAACTAAAACGATGAAAATACGGTAAAAAACCTAACATAAAAAGTGAACCAGCGGACGAGCAACGCTCGGGATAATCAGGGAAGTACCTCGCGCAAGCGGACGAGCGGTGCTCGGGCAAATCAGGCAAGTGGTTAACTTTGATTTTATGATGAAAGGTATTGATGCTAGAGAGCGCTAAATTATTGCAGTTTTCTGACTTCACACAAAAACAGGAAACTTGCTTTTTTCAAAACGCTATAAAATGTACACCGCTCATCGCAAATGGAAAATGAACCAATGTATCTGATGGGAAATTTTACGTTCTTTAATTTGGTTTCGTGATATTTTTCGTAAAATAAATATTTGTTTCAAAAATCGATGAAAAATCTAACAAAAGAGCAAAAATTTGAGATTTTTTGCAATTTTTGATGTGAAGATGACTTTGAAAACGAAAATAAACTTAAAATTCAGATTTAGCGATGCAAAAAACATATAAAATCGTTCCTTAAAACACCCTCATAATTTAATACATGAATTTAAAATATTGATCCAAATTCCGCCTAAAACACCCAATATTTCATAAATAAAATTAAAAATTTATTTTTTAAGCATTCTTAGTCATCAATGAATCCAAAACAAACCATTTTATTGGTAATATACCGGAAATAAAGAGCAGATTGCAGATTAACAACCGCGTAAGTCCGTTTGGTCTGCTAGGCGCGAGAGTTTTATTATCGATCTTTGCTTCCCTCCCTCCCCCCTTCTAAAAAAAATAAAAATGTAGAGCACGTTATGTATAGAAAATTACCTCTTTCACGTGGTATAAAAGTTTTGTTGATAACATGAATAGTTTTCATTTTGTAGAGGGTAGAAGTGCGCGTTTTCCTTTTTTTTGCGGAAAGGCAAAAAAATCGATGTTTTTCAGCGCGCTCTAGCTTCAAAACCACTCTTCAGAAAATCAAAGTTGATTAGTGCATTTTGTAGGAAATTTTGTTTTCTTTAACTTTGTAATTAGAAAGTTTTTTCAAAAACTAGTTCTTTTGGGTTATAATTACCAAAATTTGAAAAAAACTCAATTTTTCCGCGGTTTTTTCGATTTTTGACAAAGTTGCGTTCGGCGCTCGAGGTCTAAAACTTGGATTATTCATTAGGCCAACATCATAAACAAGTCTGCAAAAAATCAGAACTATCGGATTTGACGCATGCGGTGATGTATAAAGTTACTGGACTAATATGTATCTTTCTTTGTTTAAAGATATTTTTATCTAGACCAGGGGTTCCCAACCTTTTTTCACCTGCGTACCACTTGACTTTTTGAGAAATTTTGGCGTACCACCAGGCCTAAATATTTTAATAAACGTATAATATTTACTCTTCTAAAAGTGTTCAAAGGCTTTTTGAATTAAATTCCTGAGAAAACTTCATATTTAATGGTTAGATATTTATTTATTTATAACTTGCTTGTGATAAAGGAGAAAAAGATGAAAATGGTATTTTTTTACAGTTTTATTTATTATACCCATAGGTCTAAAAACATACAAATAAAAAATTAGTACAAACTCGGCAAAATATACTTTTGTAGTCTTTGATGCGAAATTTGTTGTTGTTTGCCTGTGATTAAAATATCAATTCGTTAGGAGTCATGTCGTTAGTTAGGAGTAAGTTAGTTAGGAGTTATGTCGTTAGGAGTAATGGAACTTATCTTCACTCTTAAACACTTACTCTTCTTCTATGTTTATTTTTTATGTACAAGAGTTCAGAAAATCCACTCTCACACAAGCAACTCGTAACAAATGGCATCAAAAATAGCAGAGCTTGCCGGAAGATCAAAGGGTACTCGGTTTTACATCCAATCCAGAAGTTAATTTTAAGATTTCTCTGTAAAATAATCTTTCTTGGAACTATCTTCTGTAAAATTGAAAAAACTTTCTTTTAGTGCTTTGACTTATGCGTACCACCTGAAACGCTCCCGCGTCCACCAGTGGTACGCGTACCACCGGTTGGGAACCCCTGATCTAGACTATCAATATTAATGACTAGTTTAAATGCCAGTTTAAAGTTCTTAAAATCCTCCCGAGTATAACCCAGTTTAAAATTTTTCTTATTAAAATTATTTGTTTCACACATTAAACAAAATTATACATAACTAAGCTCACATGCTTTTTCCTCTTTTTTCATCTTTAGATAAACTCCCCTGCAATTTGGGTATTTCAGTAATGATGTTTTTTTAGAGAGATTTAAAAATGTGTAAATTCTTGCAGAAAATTTTTTGGAAAAAATTTAAGTTCGCAGAAAGGTTTTTATTTTATACAAGTATGCCCAAGATCCTTGACCGTATCTCCCTCTTTAACCCTTACTCCTTGCAACCAGTACTCGGCTCCATTATTCTTATAACCCATATGCAGTACTTGACATTTCCCCAAATTGAATGACATACCCCATTTTACAGCCCATTCAGAAATCCTATCAAGATCACCTTGTAAATTTTCAATTTGTGTCTTGGTATTTACTGTCCCCCATATTTTTAAATCATCTGCAAATATACTGATTTTATTCTTAATCCCCTGACCTATATCATCTATGAATATTATAAATAAAATCGGCTCCAAAACTGATCCCTGTGGAACCCCACTGAGTACCTCTGTCCACTGTGAATAGCTTCCTTTTACCTGCACTCTCTGTTTTCTACCCAATAACCAATTCTTAATCCAAACCAATGTTTTCCCCTGAATCCCTAGTCTTTCCAATTTATACAGTAGTGCCTCATGAGGTACTTTATCGAAGGCTTTTTGAAAATCTATGTACATGATATCTACACTTCTCTTCTTATCCAGCTCCCCAGTCATATTCTCATAGAATTTTAATAGATTTGTAGAGCAGGATCTTCCCTTCCTAAACCCATACTGGTTATCAGATAGCAATCCCCCTTCCTCCAAGTATAACATTATATGCCTTTTTAACAATGATTTGAATATTTTGCAAATTACTGAAGTTAAGCTTACTGGTCTATAGTTGCCCGGATCACTTTTTACTCCCTTTTTAAATATTGGTTTTATATTGGCCAACTTCCAATCTATTGGTACCCATCCCATGCTATAAGTAATATTGAACATCATTAGAATTACGTCCCCCAGTTCTTCCGCACATTCCACCAATACTCTCGGATAGATCTCATCCGGCCCAGGTGCTTTTGTTGGCATACTTTTCAGCTGATGTACTATGTCTTCCCTGTTAAATTTGCAATCCCTGATTGTACCCCCAGCAAAGACTCCATTCCTATGATCATCTTTTAATTTATATTCTCCATTAAAGACCCCCAGGAAAAAGTTGTTTAACACATTTGCCATACCCTCCTCATCTTGAATTAATTCACCTTCCCTCCCCTCTAACGGGCCCAGTGTAGTACTTAATTTATTTTTACCACCTGCATATGCAAAAAATTCTTTTGGATTTGTATTTATCTCCCTTGCCAGTTTTTCCTCCAAAAACAGCTTTTGCCTCCTACTCATGTTTTTAAATTCCTTCCTGGCTATCAGATATGCCTCCCTGTCTCTGTCCTTACCTGTGCTCTTATATACTTTGTAGGTTTTTTGTTTTGAATTTAAAGCTTTCTGGGTTTCCCTTGTAAACCACATAGGAAGCAAGTTTCTAGTTTTTCCCTTTTTCCTGAATGATACATGTTTTTTTATCACCCCGTCTAACTTTATTTTGAATTCCTCCCATTGTTCGGAAAGATGTGATGCTATTAATCCCCCTTTGAATGTCTCCCTCAACTCTTCTCTTATCTTCTGAAAGTTGACCTTTCTAAAATTAGGAATTATCCTACAATTACTTGAGTATGCTGACTGCAAAATGATACTTAATCTTATACTTCTATGATCGCTTTCTCCCAGAGATTCCCTTATGACTAAATCCTGCACCCTATCTTCATCGTTGCTGAATATCAAATCCAATATTGCATTGTCCCTAGTATTCTCATACACCATCTGGTACAGAAAGCAATCCTGTATTACTTCTAGAAATTCTGCCTCTTTCCCTTTTGTAGTTAGATTATTTGTCCAGTCAATATTTGGATAATTATAGTCCCCCATTAGGATTACTTCTCCTGTTTGACACGCTTCAGCTATCATATTACACATACCCTTTTCCTGCTCTTCACTGCATACAAGAGGTTTATAGATATTACCCAGTATTAGTCCTTTGCCTTTGTCAGTATTCAGCTTGACCCAGACAGATTCAATACCCTCAGTTTCACTATTTAACATTAATTCTGTACAGTTCAAGAATTCTCTCACATATATTAAATTTGGGTATCGGAAAACATAACCTTCAAGGAGGCAGAAAGATCATAAGTCAGAGAAAAACTTATTCCGATGCCATAAGATCAAAAGAGCCAATTCCGGAGAAAACCTTAGTAACAGAAAGAAAGGACCAAAACCTTCAAGCGTTACACAAAAGAATTGATCGATTGGAGGAAGTAGTTGATAAACTTGCAAAAATCGTGACAGAGCTGATATCACAAAAGTCTGAAAACCAAACCGATCATCAAGCTGAGCCAAACTACCAATAGGAAGACCTAGAAAGCAGAATAACAAAAGTGATTACAAAAAAAGTAGAAGAAATCTTAAATTGCGTCCTAACGCAATACTTAAAAAAAAGACTCAGAGGTAATAGATCAATCCGATCCAATCATGGAAAACTGAGAATTCCCAAAAGATAAGGTAGAAAATAACGAGGAAAGATTAGAAGAACTAAATAAAAGAATAACGAAAGTTGTAAATCCCCATAAAAATAAAGAGAGAAATACGAACAAATCAAATATTGAAGAATACCCAACCTATTCAAAAGAAGAATCGGAAGACGAAATCGAGTCCCCAGTGACCGAGTCAACTGAGAGCAACTTTTCACAATTGAATCCAGAGTTTGAGAAATATATGATCCAAATAAAGGAAGAGACAGAGCAAAGAACGAAAGAATTCTTGGAAAAACTAGAATTCTAGGAACGATTCCCAATGAAAGTTTAAGAATCCCTCCAAGAGGATGATCAGAAACTCTAAGAGAGTTTAAAAAGAAAAATAATTTAAAGTCAAATTCATCTTTCAATCACAATCATCTTCATCCTTTCATCATACTATAAAAAAAACACTCTTGGCAACAAGGCGCAAGCGGCTCCAATAGAGCAAGCAGAAGCCTCTAGTAATCCAACTTGAACTTGCGCTTCAAATTTGCTCCCTTTCTAATATCTGGAGCATAGGCATAAACATATTCATAATAATATATAATTTATTTTCTAAGGTTACAGGGCAAGACTAAGGTAGGGGGTGCTATAACAATTGATCCAATTCAGAATAGATGTTGGGTATAATAATTTTGGTTGACCAAAATTATTTTACTTATTTTATTATATTTTTTATGATTTTAATCCCCACTGAGTGTTGGGCTTCAGTTGAAGCAGCTGTATATGTTATGGGCAATGTATTAAATCGGACATTATTAATAATGCCCGAGGTGGAAGAGGACAATGTGATACTTTCAAAGTTAGTTTGTTACTTATGAGTATGACCAGGGTTCGTACGCCTCCTGAAATTCCTGAAAAACTCCTGAAATTTGCTTTATTTTTCTAAGGGCCCTTATAACTCCTGAAAATTACATTTTTTCTCCTGAATTTACCCTCTCACTCCTGAAAAACATCTCTCCTATAGCATATCAAAGTTTTATTATGGATTTAGTTGAAATAATTGTTTTTTAATCGATAAAATTCCATTGAAATGTGAAATTCTAACCACTTTTGTACTTTCTTGCTCCATACTTCATTCTGGAATCATTCTACCCGTAACATGCAAAGTCGTTTATGGTTAATAATTATTCACATTACCTCCTGATTTTTTAGAATTTACTCCTTAAAGACTCCTGAATTTTACTATGTTAGATAGAGTATGAACCCTGTATGACTCAATAACTATTTGATACTGGTAACCGTTAAATTCAGCAGCACATCAGTAGAACCACCAATGGTGTTGCGCCCCGTATACTAGTAGTACTCTAAATAGTACTAGTGTTTTAAATTACCTTTAGTCATATTTGGCAACTCTTGATAATTCAGTCGTTTTGTAAATAATAAATATAATGGTGTTCTTTTAATTACTCTGCAGTTATCTACTACTTACAACTTATACTTTTACGCGACTCAACATTCTGGTGCCGAAAACTCATTATACGAATCAGAAAACTTTCTACTAAATCGCCAAAATACTACTTTGAGTGAACTTTTACTATTTACTACTACGAATTTTGATCTCCAAGAAGGAAAATGGCGATGAACCATTCTGGTTCCGAATACTCATTGATACGATTCAAAACTTCCTACTAAAGTGCCAAATACTTGACAGAACAGACTTTATTGACTGAACTTTTTACTACTACTGGGAACTTTGAATGAAAATGGTGACTAAAGAAGAACATGTGTTGCTATTGAAGCGAAAACGGCGAACTATCCGAAGTAACATTACTCGTTTCTCAACCGAGATTAACAACATGACTGACGATACTTTGATGGAAGACGTGGAATACGCGTTAAGTCGTTTAACTAGCACTTTAAATAAAATGAAAACGGTCGATAACGAAATCCATGTTCTTTTCACGGATGATGAATATGAAGATGACGTTACTCAATGTGAAATGTATATTGATAATGCTGAGCGTGCGATTTTTAGAGCCCGAAAAAGCCTCCAAAGGGTCCTTAATGGGTCAAAATCACACACCCTGGGGGAATTGAACCGTATTGGAATCGGAGACACTCAGATTAAGAACAAGACTGTTCCAGAGAATGAGATTATAAGAGAATTTCACGAAGAAGACGATCAAAGAGTGGTTTCTCTGCCTTGGAAACCAACAGTCACAGCCACACTACTGTCCGATAACAAAGCTACTGCCGAAAACCGTGTGGAGTCTCTGCAGAAGCAACTTGCATCTAATGATGCTAGGAAGAAAGAATACGATAGTTGTATGCAAAACTACATTGTACAAGGACACGTTGAAGTTTGCAAACTAAAGCCTTCGAATTTAAACACTGCAGCACGCGAAGTGGTTTCAAAGCACATACATGAATTCCCAATCGATAAACATCTTTACATGGACGATTTTGTTGCTAGTGTAGAAATAGAATCTGAAATCCCCACACTGCATAGAGGAGTCAAAGAATCGATGCAATTGATTGAAATTCCAATTGAAAAATGGGCTACTAACTCCACAATGCTTCATAACCAATTGCGAGATCAAAATGAAGGATTAAAAATAACTGGCATAGAAAAGGACAGAAACGTTACAAAGTTTTTGTGGTACAAATTCAAATGGAAATTTATCGCCCCAAGAGCGGCTTGGTGGGGAGGATGGTGTAAGATAATTCATAGGTACCATCAAACTGTCTAAGGAAGACCCTTGGTAAAGCCGCTCCAAACTGCCAACCATTGTCCATGAATACTGGTCATCCTCCTGGAGGTTGACCAGGGTGGGGAGGATGTTGCGCCTCGTACTAGTAGTACTCTAAATAGTACTAGTGTTTTAAATTACCTTTAGTCATGAGGATGGTGTAAGATAATTCATAGGTACCATCAAACTGTCTGCGGAAGACCCTTGGTAAAGCCGCTCCAAACTGCCAACCCTTATCCATGAATACTGGTCATCCTCCTGGAGGTTGACCAGGGTGGGGAGGATGTTGCGCCCCGTATACTAGTAGTACTCTAAATAGTACTAGTGTTTTAAATTACCTTTAGTCATATTTGGCAACTCTTGATAATTCAGTCGTTTTGTAAATAATAAATATAATGGTGTTCTTTTAATTACTCTGCAGTTATCTACTACTTACAACTTATACTTTTACGCGACTCAACAAATGGGCTTTGTTAATAATTTTGTAATAAGCAATAAGCAGTCGATGGGATAATATGTAATGACCATTGATTTTTTAAAATTGTTTTGATACTCCTTTATGAATATAAATATATTTATATGTGTTCTATTACTCTAAATTTTACCATGGATTGATCACAAATTCTCTTTCAGGTTTACAGTGCAAGACATGTCATTTATGGTTTTCTTCCTCAATAACTCTTAAGAAGCATAGACTATGGCATCACAAATCTGAATATCCTCCTCAAAAGCATAATTGTCTCCTGTGTCCTTACTCTACCAATGAACCCTCTAACTTTAAAAAACATAACTCTGTTCATTCTTCTGACAAAATGTTTGTGTGTGAAGTGTGTGGGAATAGATTTGCCACTTCAGCCAGTTTAAACAACCATGTTACAATTCATATTGGGGATCGTGCATTTAAGCAACCTACCCTCAGAGGTGCAGAAAATGTGTCAGGGCCCGAAATTTCCTCAGAACACAATTTGTTTTCTCCAGAATTTCCCTATGAGATTTCACTTTAAAAAAGTAGTTTTTCTATTATATTAAAATCAGTAACAGTAACTTTTATATAATCCATAAATTTAAATTTTAATGATCTTTACACTCGTTTTTAGTCAGCTCAGAAGTGCCTTTTTTTAATATGAAAAATTGTCCATTTTTCTTAAATTTAAGCTACCAGTAAATTCCTTCTTAATTAACTGAATACTTTAGTAAAGAACATCCATGTGATTAAACAAGAACATATAATTTATTGTGAAAATTACCCATCCTACCACGAATACAGTGTTTTTCCTGCATACCAATAGAAAATCCAAATTTCAGGTATTCACCTATAAAACTAGGATTTTCAGCACAGATTTAGTAGTTTTGCCATTCTACATCCATAACTCTGCAGTTTTCACCTCATTTCCGTTGAAATTGAAGGTTATGATGCAGTCACTACCCAAAATATTTGTTTGTCAGCTATTGATGATTGGATTTTCTTAGCTTTTCTCTATTTTGAGCAAAAATTTTCCCTGAACCTTGTTCGGGCGTTAGGACATATTCTGCACCCCTGCATTACCTTACATTTTGACACCTTTGTTATCAAACTTATTGTTTGCTTTCAGAAAAGAAAGGTTGTAAAGATTTATCATTCAAGTATTTTATGTTACTTATCCCATAAAAAAATCGCCTTTCTGATTTGGACACAGATCAGAAATATTTTAAAAGAATGTTCAAATAGACTCACAAAATTATATCGACCAGAGTAATTCTGAGACAAAAACATCCTAATATTACAAAAACTATCTAAGTTAAAGGTATTATTTATGGTATGAAATAATGCACCGAACAAAAGAACAACTGTTACATGAATTGCATTGTCACTGGTTCTGGTCACTTATTGCCACTGGCTGTTTAAGTAATTATAATTAATTAGTGTTCAAGAAGTTTTAAAGTTTATTTTAATTACCAAAGATTTGTAGACACACAATCTATATATATAAAAATCAATGTATGTATGTCCTTTATAGTTTTAAACTTTTCCCACCTACATTAACTATTAAACTATACCACGTTGATCTACTCGCTCCAGGGAAGGTTTCTGAATAAAAATAATTTAAAATCGATGCATCCCAATAACTTTTTTGGTCAATTTTATGCTTGAAAACCCATATTTCATGCCTAACTTCATGGAAATTCCCATTGTTGTAAATATCATAAGAGAATATGTAAATTTAATTGTTGTAGGCATATTCTCGATTGTTGCAGTTTAAAATCCATTGTTGTAGATGTAGCATAAACATAAAAGTGGCTCCTTTATTTAACTATTTCCCCATTTGGACTGGCGAAGCCCATCTGTAACACACCAGAATAATCTTCTTTAAAAATGGACTAGCAAAGCTAATCTGAAACGCACCAGGTGATATTTAAAAAAAAACTGAAACCCGGGTCTAGCGCGTCAGCGCTAGTGGTATATAAATTAAAGTGTAATGATATTATCGTTGTAAACTGTGGCAATATCCTTAATCATGTTTGACTAACAATTAATTATAATTTACAAACACTCTTGAACTCCTGTTAAGGATAAGTAACATATTTACTTCCTTTGAAATTGCTTCAATATAAATATTTGTTAAGTATTTTTGCACAACTAGGAAGATTTATTTTAAAATATTGAATCTTACATGCAAATAATTTATAAGTAAATGGATAAAGTTATAACTGAATAATTGTGTGTAACTTAGATAATTCAAAGCTGAAACTTAAAGTTTTCCCACTACTTCAAATTATGGAAGTTATTTATTTTACCTTTTATTCCAGGTCCAAACTGGATGATTAAAAAGTTACTGTCTTGTTCTTTAATATTATTACAATTGTCTGATGATTCTAGAAGTTAAAGTACTTCCTCTATATTTCTAAGACTTCAACTCTGTTAAGCCTTTATATTTTAATAGCCATGATTTTTAATTATGGTCATTTGTTTGTTGCAACCATTAAGCAAATGAATATACTTGGAACTTTTATCTCCATGTGGTATCTAGTGTTTTTAAGCTTTGTATTTTAGCAGGAAATAAGGTGTGAAATATATAAGAATTCAATTTTTTCAAATTGCATTTTTTTTTGCTTATTATTTATGACTGTTAGTGCTGATACACTTAGATTCAGTTTTTTCTCATAAATTTTGTTTCAGGATGGATTGTCATAGGGCTAAAAAAACAGCTTATATCAAGCTATAAACATATTTAAAGCTTGTCATTGGTTCTTGGATATAAATACATTCAAGGAATATCACCAAGAACCAATCTTATGCCCTTGACTTGTTCATAATATGAGTAAATTTCCCTATGTCCATCTAATCCTCTTATACATTATTTGTAACTTTTGGAAAGCATTTTTCTCCAAAGAAAAAGTTTTAAATTTTTTCTGCTAAAGCCAAAAGATTCAAGGAGAGCTTTGATGAACTTGAAACATAGCCCACTACTGGAAGATGTATATCTATATACTTTGTATACCTAGTAAAGCATGTAGAAATAGTACCCTTACTGAGTTTTAAAACTCTGCCTTTTTACAGTTATTAAACTCTAATCAGGGTTAACTTCTCAGCATTTTTACTTAAATTTTCCAGCTGATGTTTTAATATTATGTGTTTCAAATGAAATTATATTCTTAAGTTTAGATTTTGTTCATATTTGAGAAATTTAAATGCATTTTTGTTTTACAGTTCAGAAACTTTACTTAGTACCCTTTTAATTTTGTTTGGGAATTTATGTCAAGTTTCCTTTTTCAGATTTTGAATGCAAGACTTGCCAATTATGGTTTTCTTCTTTGCTGTATCTTAAAATGCATAGAATGTGGCATCATAAATCAGAATGCGGTCAATTCAAGTATAATTGTAACACTTGCCCCTATGGTACCAATGAGTTAACTAACATGAAGAGGCACAGAGGTGTTCATTCTTCTGACAAACTGTATATTTGCAAAACATGCAGTAACAGGTTTGCTACTGAAAGAGCTCTAAGTAGTCACACTTTGATTCATACTGGAGAGACTGCGTTCACCTATAACAGACGTTGATACTATTTACCCTGTTGCCCTCTTTTAACGTATTAGGTCAGAAAGTAGATTTTATTTGTATATTTATTCATTTACTCTTTGAACTGCTGTATTAAGAAGGAATTTTCTTATCATAAATCTTTGAATGTATTGCAATTTTAAGATTAATTCTAGCCTTGCATCATCTGATATAGTTGATATTTTTTGTGTATTAGATGTTTTGGTTCAATTCTGATTTTGATTCCAAGTACTCAAATATAATTTTTAATTGTTGTCATTGCTATAAATTATAATTTAGTTCATTGGCTTGCGATTTTCTACTTGGAGCCCAAAACAGCTCTGATATTTTCCAGGACATATAACGGAATTGAACCATTGTTTTTTATCTAATGCAGACATTCTCAAACTGTGGGTCACCAGTGAGTTTTTGGTGGGTCCCCACAAGATTTTGGAATTCAATAATTTTCTAAGGAAATTTTCTATTTGCAGGCGTGAGGTTCTTCCGATTTTTGTCGGGTTTTCAGACTTTTTACCATTTTTCTGAGAATTTTCAGATATTTTCCTCAAATCTCCCTCTGGAAAAAAAATTAGAACGTGTTAAAAATAAGCTGAAACCTTGAATTTTAGGATCAAATTTCCAAAAATTTTCTGGGGGAGGTCCCCAAACCCCTTTTTTGGTACCTGGATCTCTGTATTTCAAATCTTTTTTTATATTAAGTTCATTAACATGCAAATTCTACCTAAAAATATATTGGAAAACAATGTTGAAAATGCCATTCACACAGTTTTTCAGCCTGACTTTTTGCTTTTTTTGTCAATCTTGTCCCTGTATTTGGAGCCCAAAACAGCTCTGGTATTTTCCAAGACATATAACGGAATTGAACCATTGTTTTTTATCTCATGTATCAGTTAGAAATTTTTTATAATTGGTTAATTAAACTTTCATGAACCTCAATGGAATATATAACTAGTATTTATAAGAAAGCTGTTTTAATGTGTTTTATTTCAGTGTAAATGTGAGGTGTAAAATGTACAATTTAGCTAAAAGAACATATTGTTTGTATTATAATCTAGCTTTTATTTCTTAAATTTAGTATTTAAGCAATGGTTTCAGTGTATCAATGGCATTTATCTAGGTGTTGGACATTCACTTAATTCAGTGGTGCCCAACCTTTTTTTCACGAGGGCCAATTTGCTTATGAAAATTTATCTCGCAAGCCACATAAAAACACCTTTAAGAATTTTTCTACCATTAAGAAAAATTACCCGTTTTCAATGAGAAGTTTTGCGTCTGTTTGGAGGATACTAGTTCTTGTAAATTCGGCTCCAAAATTGTAACCCTTGTCCTTAAAACTGAATTAAAATGATTTTATAGTAAGTCGAGATCGAGCACTAGTTTTGTTCTTTTCAGAACAGATAATGTTTGTTCTCTAACACACAGTTTGTTCACAGTCTCCTTACATATAAGATACAACGGTTTATTTTCTCGCTGAATGAAGAAATATGAATTTGTCCACTTTTTTTGAAAGTTTCAGCATTCCGAGTGAATCTTCAACTTTTTACGATCGGACATCTTTTTGAATAACTAACCGATACTGAAAAACATTTATCCAATGGCAAATTCCTCGTATCTAGAAAAAAACAAAACAGAGAAATAAAGAAAAACATTTTTACTGGATGTTGAAGAATTCTTTTTTATCATATTTTTTTTAGACTAGCTGTTATACCCTGCCTTGCACGGGTGGGGTGTATAAATTTATTTTTTAAAAGTTTTCTTAATATACATTTATAATTTTGTAAATTAGCAATATTACAAATCCTCTCGGTATCCCATGCGCCTCTTTCCTATCCCGTTGTTCTTGGTAATTTTCTAATCCCGGTGTTCTCGGTAATTTTTCCTATCCCGGTGGTCCCGGTAATTTTTCTAATCACGGCGTTCCCGGTAATTTTCCTATCTCGGTGTTTCTGGTAATTTTTATATTCCGGTATTCCCGGTGTCTTTATGGTAATTTTTCCTATCCCGATATTCCTGCTAATTTTCTAATCCCGGTGTTCTTGTCACTTTTTACAATCCCGGTGTTCCTGATAATGTTTAATATCTTGGTGCCCTTATAAAATAACAAATTTGAAACTATAATAAAAAGTCTAGTAAATTAAGAAGTCTAGTGAACAAATTAACAAATTTAAAACTAAAATAAAAGATCTAGTAAATGAAAAAGTCTAGTGATCTGTCTCATTTGAAACAATGTTTTATTTTTAACTCGTTTTCTATGAAAAAAATATATTTTTTAGAAAATATATTTATTTCAAAGGAAAAAAAATCTTGAAATGGAGGAAATGTCCACGCCTTCGGTGCGGTTTAAAAGGAGATGCGGAACACATACACACACAGCCACAAACGTTTTTATTTATATAGAGATTAATAAAATTGCCTAGTAACTACAACACTGGTACTTTTTTTAAAGTTTTTTATTATTGGCTTGCATGACTGGTAAAACAGGTTTTCAAACACGGAAAAATAAGTGAAAAAGCAGGAAAAATGGAAAAAAAAGAATGAAGGACTGATTTTCTCTTTATAAATTATAGCCTGTGTTATTCTGATGTATAAGCTACATTACTGTAAAGTTTCATTAAAATCCATTCAGTAGTTTTTGCGTGAAAGAGTAACAAACATACAGACAAACATTCACAATTATAATGGTAGTAGGATGTAAGTGACGTTATGTCTAGCACGATTTCGTGGTTTTCTTGGAAGATTTCTGAAGTGGCTTTTGTTTTAAGATTCAACGAGTCCGCGGGCCACATTTGGCCCGTGGGCCGTAGGTTGGGCACCACTGACTTAATTGATTTCGTCTAAAAATAAATTTAAAATTGAACTGTCGTTGATAGTTTTTTTAATTGATAGATCAAACAATTCTTAAAATCAATCTATTTAATGCCTAACTTTTAAACACCCTTGCATATTTATACCTTCGAGTATTAATTGTCATTAACCCTGTTTAAAAACTTAATTTTATGTAGTGTTCTAATTGATATTGCTTAAAAATCGAGAGTTCTATAATTATAAAGTTAACTCTGTGCATATCAGTGTTGTGAACTAATTTCAAATTTTATTTTCAAGGTTATGAATGCCAGACCTGCTATTTGTGGTTTTCTTCTTCATCAACTCTTAATAAGCATAGAACATGGCATCATAAATCAGAATTTTCACCTTTTAAGTACAACTGTCTTCTGTGCCCTTACTCTACTAACAAGATGACAAACATGAGAACCCACAACAAAGTACATTCTGACGATAAAATGTTCATTTGCAAAGTATGCAGAAATGGGTTTTCAACGGAAGGATGCTTGAAACACCACACTTTGATCCATACAGGGGATTCTATGTTAAAACCGATGTTTCGCAATAACCAAATGTACCAATGATTGAATTTATAAATATCTGCTATTAGACAAAATTCAAAAAGTAACAGTTTTAATCCACAATGTAAAAAAACATAAAACAATGTTTTTTTTTACATTGTGAATTAAAACCATTGTTTTTGAATAGTTTTACATTTTGTTTTTTAGTAATCAGAATTATAATGATCTCAGAATTCATAGGTGCTTGTTCAAACTTGTGCATTACTGTTATTACCTTGATAGATGTTAAATATGCATGGGACTTTTTTTTAGTTTTATACTGTCCTGAATCAGTTAAATTTTTTTTCATTACCTTGCCTTTTCAATTCTTTGCATTTAAAAACATGAAATTCGATAAAGTTTTAATTTATGAAATCAGACTTAACATTAATATTCATTTTAAAAGCATGTCTCTCTTTGGGCATAAAATTTAAAATATACAAGTTGTATAGAATTTCCTTATTAAAAGATGACTATACTATTGTTTTAGTTATTTTAATTAAACATATTGGATACTCTTTGCGGTTTGATTAAAAAATTGTATACTTCCCTAAAAATCTTAGTGATGATTTTTCACTATTACTTGACTTTCTTTATCTTGACATAACTATTTTCACCACAGTGCATCTCTAAATAACATATTTTTTACACAAAAGAATGTTACCCTTTTAGTTAATTTTAATTCAAAGAATTACCCTTTTTGGTTTCAAATTAATTCATTACTCAATATATTTTTATTCTTTATTCCTTAATACACTTGTCATATTAGGACACGTCTATTTTTAACTGTAGTTTATATTTTTTATGGCTCAATGTAATATTATTTTAATATGTCGATCATTTATCTGCTCTGTGTCATTTCTCTTATTAATTCATAATTCTCTTTAAAAATTGCTAGTTTCTGGATGGGCTTTTTTTGCCTTGATGGTTTTTTATTTTATCTTCCACAAGTGAGCAATAAAAAATTGTGACCCCCAATTACTTTAAAATTGAAAAAAATAAGTTTGGAAAAATATATTTAATACACTTAGTATGCTTGACCTAAACTGTGTTTCTTAAAAACTTCGAAATAACTCGAAATTATTTTTTGCAAGTGGAAAATGGGAGCCATTTAAGATTTTCCTCTTTACGAACTTTAAAAAAGCACAGAATTTGATATCATAAGTCGGAAGTTCCTTCTTTTAAACATAATTTTAAATTTGTTTTAAGGGGTCATAGGACTGTTAAATCATCAAAAAAATCGATTTTTTGAAAAAATATATGTGATAGCCTAGATATTTCTTAACAATTAAAAAAAACGCATGCGAAAATTCGTATTATTTCAGAAGTTATGGCTAAAATTCTGAAACAAGAAACCCAAGGAGATTACTAACTTTAGAACTTTGAGGTCATTTTTCTCAAAATGTGATTTTTTTTTGTGTTCCATGCATGATAAAATTTGAAGTAATAAGAATATATCCTTGAAACTTTGAGAGCATCAATATTTAGTAGTGACAATAAAGCCCTAGCTCTTTTTAGAGTTTTGAACCTATATTTCATTATTTTTTGAGATTGTAAACTTATAATTTTTTTGCATTTTTGACACCTTTCAAATTATAAGAAAAAATATTAATTGACTGTCAAACTCAAAATATCTGCTAGGGCTTGATTGTATACTCATCTATATATATAAAATCCAAATACCACTGACTGACTGACTCACTAACACTCATCACGAAATCTCCAAAACTGCCGGACCGATAGGCTTGAAATTTGACAGAGACCATCCTATCAGCCATTAGATGCGCACTAAGAAACGATTTTAAAATCGAACGACTCCTTCCCTGCTTTTCGGCGCTTTTTCGACTCCGTTTTACCCATTGAAATAGCATTGTGCATTGTTGAAATGCATAAATTGCAGGGTTTACTTGTATATCTTGAGGCGTCGTCTTGCCTCACTTGATAAAACATAATTTGAAAACATTTTATAATTTATTATTAAATTTAAGAAAAACAGTGTGAATATCTGTATTTAAATATTATAACAGCAATCAGAAAACTGAAATAAATTGAAATAATTAGTAATTAACTTTCTTTAAAATTTTAATTTTCTCAAAATTAAATATATTTATGGAATAGCAAGAATTGAAAAGTTTCCATGGAAACAGAGCTGAAATTATAGTGACTAGAATAAGGTATATAATAATAACTTATTCTAGTCACTATACTGAAATTGCATTGCTTCATAGCAGACATGGTTTACTAGACCATAATCACTAGATTTTTATTGTAACTAGCAATCAGTTTTTACTGTTTCAAAGTAGCTTTTGAAGAAGTTGGTTATATTAACAAGAAGACATGCTTTTAATAGTTTTTTTACTTTATAACTTTTTATCTAGGGATTTTATTTATTTTGATATAGAATTTTTGCAGAATTTTAAAAGGATAGCGGGAATACTTTATGAAAATCCATTGAAGATTTTAAACACTGGATTTCAAATGACAGATATTATATAAATTGGATTGTTTTTATCACATAGAAAGGATAAATGTTTAATAGACAAAAAACCGGGATGGAATGAGATATCACAGTTGGAATTGAGATGAGAAAAAGGCATCGGGATTACCGGGATGAAAATTATTGGGAACACCGGGAAATGAAAAAGTACCGGAACACCGGAATATGAAAATTTAACGGGAAAACCGGGATATAAAAATTATTGGGAACACCGAAATATGAAAAGGTATAGGGAACACTGGGATAGGAAAAGGTACCGGAAATACCGGGATATCAAAAGGTACCGAGTACACCGCGATATGAAAAGGTACCGAGGTCCGAGAACACTGATATATGAAAAAGTACCGGGAACACTGGGATATGAAAAATTACCGGCAACACAGGGATACAAAAAGGTACCGGGAACAGCGGGATATGAAAAGGTGCCAGGAAAACCGGGATACAAAAATTATCGGGACCACCGTAATATGAAAATTATCGGGAACACCGGGATATGAAAAAGTAGCGGGGACACCGGGGTGATTGGTGATAGGAAAAATCGGACATACCTATAACTTGAGAGAACTTTAAAAAAGGAATAAATGCCCTCCTCCCGTGCAAGGCCGGGCAAATCAGCTAGTATAGTATATATGTGAATTGAAATTTTGAATTTTCATTTAATAGTTAGTTAATTATCTTGCATGAAAGCCACTGCATACAAACATTTAACCGTCAAAGTTGCTTTTTTTCGACTCAATGTATAAACTTAACTATCTCTATTAAGTATTCAATTATTTTTTTACATAAAGTTTAGGAAATGAGGTTTTAAAATATGTTTAAACCGAGTCTTTTCATAAATTAGAAAAAAGTTATTAATAATTTTGGAAAATGGAGTTTTAACAGTCCTATGACCCCTTAATATTTTTCCAAATCTTGGATCAATTTCGTTTAATCATTCTTAAATAACTTACAAACTATTTTAAAATTTTTGGTGTTTTGACTGTTTCTTTTCTACATGAAAGTCAATTTTTTTTATAAAATTGTAAGACTGCCCGAAGTAGTTCATATTTAAAGCACTACTTTTTACTGTTATTATGTTTATTTTCTTACCTTTCAAAGAAAAAAAAATTGTCTGAAAAGTCCTCTTTATGTATAGAGGAAAATGTGTTTGTCAATATACTCTTGAGTGCTACTGTGTACAGTGTATACTTATGTATAAAATATTTTGTAATCTCTTAAAGTATAGTTTTTGTCATATAGTGTCACACTTCATCATATCCCTTTCCCCATCGCATGACACACTTTCTTACCAAAAATATGTTAGTAAAGGTTGGCCAAACTTTGGAACCTAATATTCTTAACAAGAATCGTGATTCCTCTTCACGCCAGAACTCATCTCTTTTCTCATTGGTTAAAAGAAATCACTTGGTGATGTTTTTCTTTAGAAATTAACCAAATCAGCATAGAGATGAGGAATGGTTCAATTAAGACTACCGAAACTTTTATATTTTTATTCAAGTTGAAGGGTACCCACCTTATAATTTCCGTGAACTCATTTCTTTTGTATGTTCTTGATATTAACGTTGTTTATGGTATTATAAAAAACTTTTAAACTTTCAGCTGACAAACCATCTTCAAGTCATCAATTAAATTACATTTATGCTTAGTTCACAGCACAGAAGTGAAAAATGGAATTACTAAGACAAATGAAATTAAAAATTATTATGAACCTGGGCCATTAAAGCTCCATTGATGGAGTAAGTGAATATCAATGAAGTCAAACATTCACTGGTTAAAAAAGGAAAAACACCCTAGAATTTAAAACAAATTTTATTTTGACTCAGTTTTTGTACAGCAAAAAAGATAGTAAAAGTAAGATAAGTTTACTTAAATTTCAAATTTTATCAAAAGATGCAATGAATGGACATCGATGTTGCTAAATTCAAGGGGCTGTACTCTAGGGGCAGTTTATTTTGAGTCGTTTATTGGCGAGTGATAATTCATCTTCTATACAACTGGGTTGCCAGAAACCACTATTTTATCACCATTTTTGGATTACCCACACACATCCTTACAAAAAATTAAATGGTCTTTTCTTGTGTTAATCAATTCATTATTCACTTTTGATATGGATAAAAATTCTACAAAAATACGATCATTTCTTCTCTTTTAGACATCAAAGTACCAGTAGCCCATCTTGTTAGACCAAAACGAGAGCGAAAGAAACCCTACAGAAAAAGAAGTACCGACTCTGTGGAGGATGTAAAACCTGTTAGAAAGCATCGAAAAGTTATTCGTCAACCCAAACGGCAAACAAGGCTGGATAAAGTTAACCATATGCCTAAGTTTGTGAATGATAAAAATGCCTCAAAATGTAGATTTCCTGGTTGTAAACATAAAACCAGGGTTATATGCACGAAATGCCAAATGTATTTATGCATTGTGAAAGATGACTGTTTTTATAAGTACCATTCTTATTAAATTAAATTTTAGTGTTATTTCTCTTTGCTACTTTGTAGTGATTCAGTAAGAAAGAAAGAGGTAATAAAAAACTGTTTATTACTCTGCTTTGTGTAATTGGCCTGAAAAATGGGGACACAGTATTTTTGAAATGTACATTACATCCCATTAAAATTTAATGTTCAAAAAATAACTATATCAGATAATAATGGTTGTTTGGAATGATAGCAGATGTTAATTTCATACTAGAAATCATGCTTTTTAAATTTGTTTTTATCATACTTTAATTATTAGTCCAGGCAAATTAGACATTGACCCAGACATTCAATATAACAGGCTGAAAATTGGTGGAAATGTAGAGGATAGTGTCCTTATAGTCAGAGAACTGGCTACATGAGAGTTTAACCGGAAAAACATATTTCTGAAAATTTTATAATAGATTGGGCACTTCTTAATAAACAGAGAAGAAATACAATAAACTTGTAAATGAGATTTTCGCAAAATTTATAAAGCATGGTTCGAAAACAATAAATGAATCACGTCTAGTTTCAAAACCAGATAAGTCACTTTTTCCTAATTTTTCAGGAACAACAAAAACTAAATATTCAAACAAATTATAATTTGGTTGAATTGAATCTATCTGGTTTTGAAACCAAAGTAAGTGATTTATCTTGTTTTGCAACCAAAAATTGTTGATTCACTTGGTTTTGAAACCAGCATATTTATGACTTAGTGGTTTTTTAAACTAAATTACGTTGTAATGAAAAAAGGTTTTTTGCTATATATGCTTGGAGTGTATTACAACGTGTTTTAGTATACCATTTGTCCCGATAGCGGCGAGGTGGGCGAAACTGACGTACCTAGTCTCCAGTCAAGGCACTCTCCTTCGGGGGCCCTTCTGTGGCGGGCGGATGTCGATTGGAAATGAATTATTATCTATATTGAAGAACTCAGGAAGGCTATTTATTTACAATTAAATTTGGGAAAAAAAACTATTTACAAGTAAAACACAAAAGGGGGAAATCAAAGGGGGGGGCTCATGATCACTGTACACTTTTAAACTCTCTTAAATCAAACTAATTTCAAAACAACATCTTACTTATTTCCTCGAGATATTATTACAAAACATATTGGAGATGGACGCCACAAACAATTAAAATAATCAACAGTACCAGAATACTAATCATTCTTGACACCATTATTACCTACTCATCTATATTTCAAATAATCATAGGGGGGAAATAAAAAAATACATAATTTTTTTACAGTTTTTATTTTTGACAAATGTAGTAAAAAAATTAAGTATAAAAACAGTTGAATTAAACCGCATTGTAAAATAAAAAGGTTTCCGTAATTTCAGTAAAATTACTTCTAGTATTATAAAATGAAGATTTGTGATTCGATTGGATGTGTTTTTGAGTCATTCCAATCAATATTTCTGGTTGAAAATTGTTTTTTACGAAGTTAAGTCATGAAATGAGTTTTGGCGGCCGTTGGCGATCGAGCTTGGCGCTTGTTTTGTGTTGGTGCGGGTTTAATTTTAGCGCGTTATTATTTTTTATTCTGCCTCTTTCTCAATAATTCTAGAAGATGATTTCCTATAATTTTTAAGGAATAATATAAAGGCATATTCCAATTGTTGAGATGCAGTGTCTAATTGTGATTGTTTAAAGTTTCTGTGGATTTTTTTTGCCATATTGTAAAGACTCTTTTTAGATTGCTGCTACATTAATGCTAAATGTATCAAAATAAATTACCAGTTTTTACATTTATGTAATTTTTGTCACAATATTGTTAATAATATTATTATGTCCTATTTGCACAAGATTTGGGTATTTCTTTTAGAATTTTAATACCTCAATGAAATAATGTAATAATAATTAATGTCGCCATCATAGGGGCTATTTAAAAAAATTTTCGCTTTGATATCCTTGAAATTTCATAACACAAACCTAATCAGTAGAATGTAATCTTATTAATTTAATTTACTAGTTCAAAAGCCATCAAATGTTTAATTCGAAAATATTTTTTCAGTTGCGAGTTTGCCATTAAAAAAACTGTAATCAGCAGATTGGTTGATTGGGGTTTTATGGCATAAGACCCCCCTATTTTCAGAAAAATATTATTTTGAAGCCACATACTCTTATGAATGAAGATTACCGTCACTCTTTTTCCTATAAGTTTTTGGGTATTTAAAATTTGAAGTTTCAAGCTTTTCGGTGCCTTTTCGGTTTTTGCAACTTTGTTTGCTAAGATCGCGAAGTGATATAGAGGGGGTTAACGAGCTTTAATGAGAAAGGGGAAGAGTCTCCAAGTTAAATAAGGTAAAAAGTAGACCATCAAATTTCAAAGTGATAATTCACTTCACAAATCCATAAACTTCTTCCCTGTATGTTTTCGGATGTAATTCGCTATTCAAATTACACAATTTATGCACTTCTATATAAAAGCAAAATTAATTAACTTCGCTATTCAAATTACACAATTTATGCACTTCTATATAAAAGCAAAATTAATTAACTATTTTTTTAATCTTTCTAACCACTTAAAGTAACAGTTTACTTTAATTTTGTTATTCATCAATTTAAATTTGCTTTCCTTTAAATATTACGTGTGCTTTATCGTTGTGAATTAGAATATGATATAGAGTAGTGTTAATTTCATTTATGTTTCAGATAACAGATACTGGAATTAAAATTACTTAAATAAAATATAACCTTTAAAAACAGAAGCTATCACTAATTTATATTTTAAATGTAAAAAATACGATAGCATCGATACAAAAATACGAAACTTATAAGGCAACAAAAATAATATATATTCTGAGCGCCGTGCCAAACAGCGCGATAACCTCGCCAAATAGCGTGAAATCTCATAAATTTCCCTTAGAATTTAAAATTTTAAACTTTTTATAAAATTTCAATTTTTGCGATTTACACGGTATATATCATACTTTTAATCATGTTTGGTGGTAATCCTATACAGTTCGAGGGCGTGGAGTACGATTTTGAAGTCAAAAGTTGTGTTGGAGGGAATTTTATTAATTTTTTTCTTAAAAATTTAAAATTTTAAAGTTTAATTCTTTTAATATACAGTCTTAAAACTTACTGATATTTTTGAACTTTCTACCACATATGAAGGCATAGATCGTTGTTCTAAATCTAAAATTTCTAAGCTTTATCTTTATTTTTAGCCGAGAAACGGGACTTAGAAGTTTGACGATTTTCAAAATGGCGGCCATATTTGATTTGGCGGTAAGTTAAGTCGTACCACTTGAACCCCTGAAAATATTGATCATGCTTTGAAACTTGGTACAGTCAATCTAGGGACCTAATAAATGAGCTTTCGATCAGGACCCAATAAAAATATCCCTTCGAATTTAAAATTTTAAACTTTTTAAAAATTTTCAAATTTGGCTCCCATTTGTGAATTATAATATTTTTAGTAAAGTTTTGTGACGTTTCTATACAATTTGAGGTCGTAGAATGCGATTTCAATGTACAAACTGAAGTTAATTGGATTAAAAATTTTTTTCCTTAAAAAAACTTAGTTTTTTGGTCTGTTATAGCGATACAACTTAAACGCTGCAAATACTGATCATGCTTTGAAACTCGGTACAGTCATTCTAGAGACCTAACGAATGAGTTTTCGATCGGGATCCAATCAAAATATCCCTTAGAATTTAAAATTTCAAACTTTTTTAAAACTCAAATTGGGTTCTTTATTTAAGAAATATAAAATTTTTAGTTATGTTTGTTGACGATTCTGTATAATTTAAGGTCGTAGAATGCGATTATAATTTTCAAACTGAAATTTAATTTTAAGGTTCGGAAAAAAACTTCTTATAAAAAACAATTCGAGGCGCAAGCACATGCACAAAAAATACCTCAATAGAGAAATGTCCTATCCGAAGTTTTATCTATGTATTTGAGACTTACTGTGTTCCTTGAAATTTCAGTCCAGTGGTTATTTTTTTTGTTATTATAGTCTGTTCAATTAGAATAGGTGCCTGAAACAGGATTAATAACGCCTAGTAACGCTCATCACGCAATTTCAGTGACCGATTCTTTTATTTTAACTAAATCTGTTTAACTGTTTTGTTTTTTCTAATTCTGTGCCTTGTCGTTGCACAAGAAAAGTTTTCATTGATAATTACAGTAGTACATGCTTGTAATACATTTCGTCCTCTCAGGCGCCTTTTCTAAATGAACAGACTATAGTAAATTTTATATGCTTCAAAAGCTTAGAATAATGCATTATAATTAAGAATTAAATTATGTAATACTACAACTATTTAAAAAAGTATTCCTGAAATATCCTGTTATTACATCCAATTAATCTTGAAATTTCCCAGTCTGCTGAACGTTGTTTTTTTACCAACATTTATGTTAATTAATGATGGGCCTCAAATATAAGGAAAATGGTCCAAATTTTGAGAACTAACTTCATAATATGTACTCGATCTAATACTAAATAGAATCCTCTCAAATTTTTGTATATATCCCAAATTTCCCTAAAAATTTTAAATACTTGAGATAAAAATTGATACATACGTTATTTAACAAGAAAAACGTCAAAAAAATTTAGTATTTTTAAAAGTTAAAAATTTTAAATTATAAGAGATATTTCTATTGTCTCCCCATAGAACACTCATTTATTATGTCCCTAGAATGACTGCACCAAGTTTCAAAGCATGATCAATGTTTGCAGCGTTTCTAGTTGTATCGCTATAATAGACCAAAAAATTAGGTTTTTTAAGGAAAAAAATATTTTTAAACCCGTTGACTACAGTTTGAACATTAAAATCGCATTCTACTACCGCAAATTGTATTAAATCGTCACAAAACGTTACTAAAAATATTAGAATTCACAAATGGGAGCCAAATTTGAAAATTTTTAAAAAGTTTAAAATTTTAAATTCTAAGGGATATTTTTATTGGGTCCTGATCGAAAACTCCTTTATTAGGTCCCTAGAAGGACCGTACCAAGTTCCAAAGCATGATCAACATTTGCAGCGTTTCAAGATGTATCGCTATAATAGACCAATAAATTACGTTTTTTAAAGAAAAAACTATTTTTAAACCCGTCAACTTCAGTGTGGACATTGAAATCGCATTCTACGACATCATAATGTATAGAATCGTCACAAAACGCTACTAAAAATATTATAATTCACAAATAGGGAGCCAAATTTGAAAAATTTTAAAAAGTTTAAAATTTTAAATTCTAAGGGAAATTTTTATTGGGTCCTGATCGAAAACTCATTTATTAGGTCCCTAGATTGACTGTACCAAGTTTCAAAGCATGATCAATATTTGCAGGGGTTCAAATGGTACGACTTAACCTACCGCCAAATCAAATATGGCCGCCATTTTGAAAATCGTCAAACTTTTAAGTCCCGTTTCTCGGCTAAAAATAAAGATAAGGCTTAGAAATTTTAGATTTAGAACAACGATCTATGTCTTCATCTGTGGTAGAAAGTTCAAAAATATCAGTAGGTTTTAAGACTATTTTTTAAAAGAATTAAACTTTAAAATTTTAAATTTTTTAGAAAAAAGTAATAAAATTCACTCCAATACAACTTTTGACCTCAAAATCGTACTCTACGCCCTCGAATTGTATAGAGTTACCACCAAACATGATTAAAAGTATGATATACACCGTGTAAATCGCAAAAATTGAAATTTTATAAAAAGTTTAAAATTTTAAATTCTAAGGGAAATTTATTTTGGGTCCTGATCGAAAACTCATTTATTAGGTCCCTATAATCATTGTACCAAGTTTCATACCGTCATCAAAAAGTGCAGTGTTTCAAGTTGTACCGCTTAGACTAGAAATGAAAATGCTAAACATAGTACACGACTGGAATGCACGCAGTCTAAAAAATAAAAGAAACTGGTTAAAAGTAGTGATGGGCAGGTATCGATACCAAATACTTAAGTACTCGATACCTATAGGTATCGAGTGTATTCGATACCCACAAAAGTATCGATACTTTATTGACATATTTCGTTTTAAATTTTTCAATGAAGTAATCTTTATAATACCTACTGTAGATCAAACGCAGCCTGTTTCCGTTTTAATTTTGCAACGCTGAAACCCAAGTCGTTATCATCCGCGAGATAAATTTGACGCGGCTAGGTTTTTCCTCCGCCAAATCCTTCGCCTCTATCCACCTCCAGGCCCGTAGCTACGGGGCTTTTTGATGGATCGCTTTCAGTTTTTTGAATATTAGTCTGATTATGGATAGGCCCTAAAAAAATTGTCCCTTCAGGTTCATTTCCCGACATTGAAAAAAGTACTCGATACCTAAAAGTACTCGATACCTATAAGTATTCGATACCAAAGTATTCGATACCTATAAGTATCGATTTTGCCCATCACTAGTTAAAAGATCAAATATTCCAAGAGTCAAACATTATAGCCATACAGGAATCATGTTTGAAAAACCAAGATCACATAAAAATTCAAAACAAAGTAATATACAAAAAAGAAAGGCATACTCTTAGAAGAGGAGGAGGCATATTAATAGCAGTAGATAACAACCTATCATCTCAACAAATCGATTTAAGCTCAATACCAATCGCTGAAAACGAAATCCAGGCAATCGAAGTAATATTCGAGAAAAATAAATTGCAAATATATAATATATACTCTCCCAAAGGTCACTTTGAAGACGAAATGCTAAATGAGCTAAAGAAAATCATTAAAAGTCCGTTTGTTATATTAGGAGACTTCAATATAAAACACCCATTAATTGGAGCAAAAAAAGAGTCAAAAGACGCTCAAAAGCTCGTCGATTGGATAGATGAGTTGAACGGAATAATCTTAAATACAAAGGAAATAACATACAAACAAAATCAAAGTTCATCATTATTAGAGACCTATCCATAGTATCACAAGATCTGGCACCAGTAGCCAAGTATCAGGTTAGCAACGACCTATATATGAAAGCGACCATTATCCGGTCAGCATAACACTAAAAGGAAACGGATATAGGGAAGTCAACAAGGAAGAGGATATTATGGCAAAAGATCAAAGAAGACATAAAAAAGGAAAATTTTGGTGAAGAAGATTTATTAGATGAATGCGAAGCGCTGCTACAACAAAAACGAACACTTTTAAAGTTATCAAGGAGAAATCTATCATAAAATCTTTGGATAAAATATAAAGCAGTATCGGCTAAACTCAGGAAAATCATTCAAGAATGCAAAAGAACATATTGGGACAACCTGTGCAAAAACGAAAAAGAGTCGAAATGTATATACAAAATTCTAAAATCACTAAGTACAAGAAATCAACACAACGAAACATCTAAAAACATACTATCAGGCGTACAAGGCACATTAACACAACCCCGTGAACAAGCTACAGCCTTCGCGGAGCATTTCAGAAAGCACGAAATAAAAGAGGGAATCCCTCTCGACCTCAGCCCAGAAGGCTCAGAAATTTACAACAAAGACTTCACAATAGACGAACTTAACGAAGCAATCTCCACGCTCAAGAACTCCTCCCCAGGTCCAGATCAGATAAACAGCAAGCTTATTAAAATGTTGTCAGAAAACCAAAGAGTCGTCCTTCTAAACATCATAAATAATAGTTGGAACACTGGGATCATTCCAGAGGACTGGAAGATTGCCACAATAATACCGATACTAAAACCAGGAAAAGATCCAAAAGTAATAGAATCATACAGACCAATATCTCTCACTTCGACGGTATGCAAAATGTTTGAGAAAATGATTCTCAAGAGAATAAAAAGTCAGACCTCATATAAATTTAATAAATGTCAAGCAGGATTCATTCACCGCAAAGGTGTTTCATATGTACAGTCGATAATTTTCAACGACATCACTGAAGCAAAGGAAGAAAAAAATTCATTATATTAATAAATCTAGACATAGTATCGGCATACGACAACGTATTCCATGACGGTCTAATCCAGAAATTACTAAAGCTTGGTATAAGGGGAAAAGCAGCGCTATGGATAATGAACTTCCTAAACAACAGAAAACACCAAGTCCGTCGGAGAAACTGCATATCGGAAAAAATAAGCACAAACAGAGGAGTACCGCAAGGCAGCGTATTGAGTAGCTACCTATTCTCAATATACAGGGTGTTTCAAAAAACCTGTAACGATAGGCTATTTCCTAAAATATTTCCCCTAGACCCATACTTCCAATGGAAGATTTTCTTCAAATGAGGTGAAGAATTATATGACACCAGTTTCAACTCCATGGGGGGTCTATTTTAGAAGATGCAGAAAATAAATTTTTATACGGCCCCCGTAGATTGAAACCTCCAATGAGAAAACTTTTCTCCATTCATTTCTTAATCAGATACAAAAAATTTCATCTCGATATCTTCAAAATTCACCAAGATATTAAAAGCTAAAATTCATGACTTACACCATTTTATCATACCTATGAGTGACGTAATTTTACTGCAAAATAGGGGTCATCCACAAACTACAGTTGAACATTTTAGAAACCAAACTACGGTAAAACTTTGATTTTTTGAGGTGACAAGGACTACATGAAAAACTCCTCTCTGCCATGGTGTTGAGCTCGCTCAACTACGCTAATCCAGATACCTGTCATTGCTACTCATATCAGCGATGCCCAGAGGGGGCCCATCAGCTCTCATTTTGCGTTCGGATTTGTGACGTCATTGGTTTGAAAGTAACCCTCCTACCAATCAATACTTATACCTAAATCAATACTTATTTATAAATTACCTTGAGTTATCGAAAAGATTATAAAAAATATTTCTTGGAGCCCCGAAATCAGGTACTCCTTCATTCCTATTAGCTACGTAAAAAATAATCGTAGAACGAGTGTGTGACTTCCAGAAACACTTGATACTCAGGGATCAATACCTATAAGTTCCGATTTAGCCAAACACTGCTTTATTGTTTAATAGAATGACGCGCTTTTTAACTTGCGGACGGTCCCTTAAAAATATAAACCCGCATATCTCAGTGAATTTTGAAGATATCGAGACAGAACTTTTTCTATCTTATTAAGAAGTGAATGGAGAAAACTTTTTCCACTGGAATTTTCAGTCTACAGGGGCCGTATAAAAAGTTATTTTCTGCATCTTCTAAAATAGACCCCCCATGGAGTTGAAACTGGTCTCATATAATTCTTCACTTCATTTGAAGAAAATTCGCCATTGGAAGTATGGGTCTAGGGCAGTGTTTCCCAACCTTTTTCGGTCCACGCCCCACCAAAGCCTTTCTAAATATTTCGTGCCCCCCATGTAAGATTACACATATTTTTTTACACCCAAAATGTAATATTCAATTTAAAAAACTTAATTAGTTAATTTTTTGTATGGAAATTTAGTGAGTTAATTTTCAAAACCCAAAATGCAAAACTAAATTTAAAATGCAAAATTTTTTTAATGAAATAACTTTTAATATAATTTAAATCCATAACAACATTAATGAGATCCTTGCAGAGTTATGTAACCAGGCTTTAGTTTCGGTAGGGGGTGACTCAAAATTTTGAGGTACATCCTTATGAGTACTTTTCTACATTAAGTTTTAAATGACGTGTGGGGGTCTGGGGGTTCCTCCCCCAGAAAGTTTTAGAAATTTTCCCCTTTAAAATAGCGTTTTAGTTTATTTTGAGATAATTTAGATTGCATCCAAAGATCCCCGCTTATTGTAAGCGGCAGAAATCTCAAGGAAAAACACTAACATAAAAACAGTGACAATAAACGGTGACAAGCATAAACGACTAAGTTATAAGGGGGGTCTGGGGGTCCTCCCCCTGAAAACTTTTGGAATTTTTCCAATCTGGAGGGGCAATTTGGTTGAAATTTTTCAAATTGCCCCCCTAGAAAGTCAAATTGCCCCCTGGTGGGGCGTGCGCCCCACGTTGGGAAACACTGGTCTAGGGGAAATATTTTAGGAAATAGCCTATCGTTACAGGTTTTTTGAAACACCCTGTATATGCATGACATTTTTGAAACAGCATACAGTGATACAAAGATACTAACGTACGCAGACGACATATACGTTTATGCAAAACACGAAAATTTAGCCAAAGTAACAGAAAATATACAAAACACTTTAGATAGAATAAATAGATGGTGCAAATATTGGAAATTGGAAATAAAACCGCAGAAATCATACGCAATAAACTTTTCGAATAAAAAACAAAGACCCACGATGGAATTCAAGCTAAATCAACTGGAAATCCCATGGACGGACAGTATCAAGATATTAGGAGTATATTTCACAAAAAATTTAACCTTTAACGAGCACTTTCAGCACTTAAAAAAGAAAGTGACAAGGAAAATAAACGCACTAAAAGCGATTTCAGGAAAAAGATGGGGAGCAAGATCATATCATCTAATTAACATCGTAAACAGCACAATCAGAAGCAATCTAGAATTCGGAAGTCAAGTGTTGATTTCGGCAAGCAAAACACAACTAAACAACATAGAAATATTATATAATAAGGCACTAAGGATAGCTACAGGGTTACCGAAATGGACACCCATCCCATTACTGTTAAGAGAATCAGAACAACTTCCTATAGTTCAGTGTTTCCCAACCTTTTTCGGTCCATGCCCCACCAAAGCCTTTCTAAATTTTCCATGCCCCCCCTGTCTTAGTGGCATATATAGAAATATATTTTGAGAGGGTACCAAAATTATTTCTTAGCCTCCTCCTAGGAAGCAGGTTTTTAACTAGTTTGGTACCCCTAGTTGGGAAATTTTGGATATAAATTTTTAGGTAAGATTTGCATTTTGATGAACCTAATTTTTAAAAAAGTTTCAAATATAAGCGTTCTAAAATCAAGAGATCTTGAGTAATCCCCCAGAAAAGGTTTGGAAATTATACAAAAAAACAGGGTTTCAACTTGGTTTTGATACATACTGGTCCAGATTTCAGACATACATTCTTGGATAGGATAATAGTAGGATCAGATCTTGATAAACTTCTTTTTAAAAAGTTTTTTGAAATTTTCCTGGAGGCAATTTGGTTGAAAATTTTCAAATTGCCCCCCTAGAAAATGATATTGCCCCCCGGTGGGGCGTGCGCCCCACGTTGGGAAACACTGCTATAGTTCTAAGATACAAAGAACAATTACTGAAATTTGGCATAAAACAGATTGCCAATGGAGAAGAGTCGGATTTAGCAAAGAAATTCCTCAAAATCTCAAAAAAACCAAGATTAAAGAGACATCCACCCAATACATTTACATTTCAGGAAATAATGAAAGGATACGAAATAAATAGCAATGAAATAGTCGCAGCAAAGATGGACGAAACCAAAAGGAAAAACGTCGAGATAATAACGGATAGATACGAGTTTCAAGACAAAAAAAAATTAAAGATGAAATAAAAAGCTATTTCAACGAATACAGAGAGAATGAATTAAAGAATAAAATAATATACGCCACAGATGCATCTAAAACTAAAACTGACACCAAGATAGCAGCAATAAACAGAAAAGATCAAACCAAAAAATCCGGAGCAATAAATCCCATCAACAGCATATTCACTGGAGAAGCGATGGCAATAGGTATTGCACTAGAAGAGATCATTCAACTAAACAGGGAAACTGAAAGAAATTATGCCATTCTAACCGACAGCTTATCAGTCCTCAAAGCACTAGAACAAATAAGACAGAATTCCCCAAAGATAATAGTGGAAATTAATAACCTATTAATCAAAATTGCAGCAATGGACAAGAAGATTGAATTAGTATGGACCCCAGGACATATGGAGATAAAAGAAAACGAGGAAGCAGACTACGAAGCAAAAAACGCACCTGACAACATCATACGAAAATCCATTTCCCCTGAAGATTTGATAAAGGAAATAACAAGAAAAATTAAGGAAGAAAACGACGAATATTGGAGAAAAAGCAAATACTACAATAGCTTTAAACATATTGATAATTTAACACACAAAGACAAACTTATAGCAAAAAATAGGGAAATAGACACTTTATTAGCCAGACTAAGAACCAAAACCCTTCCAACAAAAGCAAATTTGTTCAAAGTAAAAGTAGTCCCAGACCCCATATGCAATACATGCAAAATCATAGACACAAATGACCATTTACTACTAAACTGCAAAAAGTACAGCAAACAAAGAAAAAAACTTATGGAAGACATAAACGTCAAATCAAATGCTGTTTCGGATATACTTGACATAAATAACGAAAATAAAGACAAAAAAATAAAGGCACTATCAGAGTTTCTAAAAAGCATAGAAAAACAGCTAAGCTAAACCAAATTATGGAATCTTTCTAAATAAAACAGAAAACAAATGAAGAAGACGAGGACGAAGCAACTCGAAAGAGTAGGCAAATGTCCCTACATAGCCAAATGGCTAACCATCCATCCATCCGACAGGAATTTTTAAAAAAGTCGATTTTTGAGGTAAAAAAATTGAAAATCTTAAATTAAATTTTTATCGTCCGATTTTTATCAAATTTTAATATATTGTTACTTTGGTTATTTCTGAGTGAAAACCGTTGAAAATATTTTTTTTTATTTTTTTTTGTGGTTTTTAAGGGTGTTTTAATTTTTTCGATTATCGAAATTTTCAAATTAATTTTAAAAATAGATATTTTAATTTTTTTTAAATTTAAATGGAATATTCGTATTCAGCACTGAAAGATAGCCTATAAACATGTATCACAAGTCTCGATCTCTATTATTTGATTTTTTTAAATTTTTTTCAGCCATTTTTTAAAAATTCAAAAAAAAATTAAACTTCCCACGGACCGATTTTGTCCGATTTTTAGTATGTTATTATTTAGGTCATTCCCAATCGAAAACCGTTGAAAAACTAAATGTATCAATTTTTTACCGGTTAAGTTACAGATTGCCTGGACTAGATACTCTTCCGCGTTTCTCCTCGTGCTGTGCATTCTGGGATGGATCGTAACAAGCTATCCCAGCATGCACTGCGCGAGGAGATGTCCAGAAAAGTAGGCGCGCACTGATGGTGGTGGCAGTGGCGAAGCCAGAAAAAAATTTCGGAGGGGGATGTTGATATTTCGTGAGGGGATATGGGGTATTTTTAGTGGTTTTCTATGGTCAAAAAGGAAATTTTCTGAGATTCGGGGGGATATATCCCCAAATCCCCCCCAACCCTGGTGGTGAATCCCCCCGCTCCCTGGCTACGCCCCTGGGTGTTGGCGACTGAATTAACTGTCGCCCGAGCTATGGCAATCGGCCAAGAGTCTCATCCAGTGGCGAATCCAGAGGGGGGGGGGCTGTGGGGCTGCAGCCCCCCCCAGGAATAAGACATTCAAGTTTTGGTAATAGCAGTAAAGCCAAAAAAGAAATTTCAACACGTTGCGGATATTCGGTGGTGTTAGGGGCCATTCATTAATTACGTAAGGGTCCCGAGGGGGAGGGGGGGTTGGAAAAATCTCTACAAACCCTTACTTGGGGGTGGGGGGGGGTCAAACCAATTCTTACGTAAGATTTTCCTAGCTAATATAAACAAATTCCAATTATTCTAATCAAGAGATAGAAAAAAAGTAAATGTAGTTGACAGCAAGAATATTACTTATATGTTGAAAAATAAAAATATTTGATTTACGCCAAACGAAGAGTTTTCTAACATTTTATTGTTTTGAGAAACATAATGGAATCTTACGTAAGAATAGGGGGGGGGGGAGGGGTTTGAAAAATCTTACGTACCCTTACATGGGGGGAGGGGGGGCAAAAATTGCCAAAATCATCCTTACGTAATTAATGAATGGCCCCCTACCCAAAGCAGGGACTAATCCAGTATTTTAAACTTAACCCCCATTTTTGTGAAAAACTTACACATCCTTTTAATTTTTGTGAAAAATTGAAAAAGCTTTTTCATTATTGTGACATTTTTTATAAGTTTTCTGAAGGGGAACTATAAAATTAATGAAAACAGCATTAAATTACTTGTTGCTACAGTTTTATAGCAATTTAAAGACTAATTAAACCATAAACAATTTGTCTGTCATTAAAAAATAATTTTAAAATTTTTGTGAAAGGGCCGTTTTTGCGAGTACATTTTTTGTGAAGGTGCCGAGCCGATAAACGGTACCTAGATTGGCCAGCATTAGTCCCTGCAAAGGGTCTCAAAATGAACCAGAACCCTACTTTTAAGGGTAAAATTCCAAATTTTTCTGGGGGAAGACCCCCAAACCCCCTCGAAATTTTGAAATCTAATAAGTCAGTTTTTCCTTGAAACTTTAGGGATTTACAAAGAATGATCCTCTTTTATGTGTCCAAAAGTGTCTCAACATGAGTTAAAATGCCTTTTTTCGGGGCAAAATTTAAAAAAATTTCTGGAATAGGAACTCCTAAACCCCATAGAAATTTTACCATTCATAATACCATAAACTTTTTTTCGTTGAAAATTCTGCCGCATACGAGTGCTGCTCTTTAGCTCTTTGGGTGGAATTTAAAGGGCTTCAAAATGAGCTAAAACACTATTTTGATGGGAAAATTTCCAAAATTTTCTGGGGGAGGACCCCCAGACCCCCCTTTTACTTCGAGTTGACATTTTTACACAATTTTGAAATTTAGGGCACCAAAATTAAAACGTTACGAATTCATCTCACCTAAAACTTAGTATTCCTAAAGGTGAGACCTCAGAAAAGATGTCGAGTAACCCCCCTTAAACAAAATTCTAGCTACGGCACTGGCAACCCCCCTCCCCCCCGTCAGTTACTTACATATAATATTTTAACAGCTAATAGCAATTAAGTTATTTCTGAAACTCAGCCCCCCCCCCAGACAAAAATCCTGGATTCGCCACTGGTCTCATCATCACTATAGTCTTTTCATTTAGAATTGGCGCCTGAAACAGAATCAATAACGCTCATCCCACAACCTCAGTGACCGATTTTTTTACAGTATTTTAACTACTTTTGATAAAGCTGCCCTGTCATTGCACAAGAAAAATGTTTCTGATCTGTAGAAATCAAAATTGGTTAAAAGTTTCTTCAAAAATAGAGAAGTTTATTGGACATACAACATACGTAAATATACATTTAACAGAAGCCACAACAACATCCACAATAACACAACACAATACAAAAACAAACCAAAAACACACAGAAAATCATTTTGTAATATCAAAAGAGAAAAATGCTTGTTCTTGGTACCTTTTTAAAATTTAAGAATAATGCTTCAGTATTAGTTAGTTCAAATTTTGAGGTTTTCATTTAATTAATTGAACCAAAAAATTCTTTAAAAGGTACGTGATTTATGAAATATTTCTTAGTTTGCCTTAGATTTAAAATAATGTCCTTGTTTATTTCTGAGAGCAAAGTTATTGAATCAACTAATTCGGTTTTAATTTGGTAACAAGTTTTAATTTCATAAAAGTATTTGTTATTCAAGATAAAAAAGAATTAAGAAGAAAATAAAAAGTTTCCTAACATTAAAAATATACAGATCTTTATTGACACTTTTTCTAAGTCGTTGAATTTTAACTAAACATTTCCAATTTAATTATGTATAGCATAGCAAAAAAAAATATTAAAAATATTTTGGAAAATTTACTGAATCAATTATTAGTAGAATTAGTTACTTATGTACAGTTGGGGAAATAAAAAACGACTCAGTTGCGATTTCTGGCGAACCACTTGGGTTAGGAAGACAAATGAGGTGTCATTTTTCATTGTTTAAAGTATTCTTTATTCAAAAAAATTTTCGAGTCCTTAGGGGGTCGTCTCCATATTAAACGAAACACTAACTTTTTTTTTCAATGGGGACCCCCCATTATTATGATATTTTCTGAAAGGCCATCTCTCAAAGCCCTTAAATACCCAGTTTCTTCCAGATTGATTCATAATTTAAAATTTTTTGAAAAATTAAAAAAAAATTAATTTTTAAAATCGTGAAATATTTTGATGGTAATCGATTCAGGTAGTAATTTTATGTATAAAGCCAAAATTTCAATCGATTTCACCGAATAGTTTTTGATAAAAACGAACTTTAATCTTAAGGGGCGGTATACTGTTGCCGAATTCATACCGCGAATATTCTTTCTTGTTCGTTTTTATCAAAAACTATTCGGTGAAATCGATTGATATTTTGACTTTATACATAAAATTACTACCTGAATCGATTACCATCAAAATATTTCACGATTTTAAAAATTAATTTTTTTTTTAATTTTTCAAAAAATTTTAAATATGAATCAATCTGGATGAAACTGGGTATTTAAGGGTTTTGAGGGATGGCCTTTCAGAAAATATCATAATAATTGGGGGTCCCCATTCAAAAAAAAAAGTTAGTGTTTCGTTTAATATGAAGACGACCCCCTAAGGACTCGACAATTTTTTTGACTAAAGAATACTTAAAACAATGAAAAATGACACCTCATTTGTCTTCTTAACCCAAGTGGTTCGCCAGAAATCGCAACTGAGTCGTTTTTTATTTCCCCAACTGTACGAGGGAAATTTTGAAACTTAGTTTAACTAAAATACTGGGTTTTTTGTATTTTTTTATCTGTACTGCTTTTAATCATCAAATTAAAAAATTCTTTTGTTAAGATAGTCTCGATGGTTCATTTATTTGGCACTGGTAATTGTTATCCTGTCAGATAGATATTTGGACAATCCAACTAGGGGGATATTGTGGCAGACTGCTTCTATTTTTCAAACCGGTTGAGTCACCATCAACCAGGGGTTCCCAAAGTGGGCGGTACCGCGCCCAGGGGACGTTAAACATTCTAGAGTGGGAGTGATGTGTTGAAAGAAAATTGGGGGGCGCGTTGACTACTTAATAAACCATAACTTGATGTCATTTTTATTGATAAAAAACATTTTAATAAATCCCGTAAAAGTAGCTTAAAATAACTTTTTAACAAGATGAAATTCAAAAATTTTTCAGGGGGAGGACACTCAACCCCCCTTTTGCCTTATGGATTGAGCTATCAATTATTTTGATAATTTTAAAGATCAATACAGGAAATTTTCGGTAGAGAGAGGATTTAATTCCAAACTTCCTTTGCACGTAAACTAAGATTTTAGATTATTCAGAATTTGTAACTTTTGATATTGTTCTTATATTACCTTTAAATTTTTTTCGTTTGGTTATAAATTAAAGTATTTTTCTTATAAACCGTTTGTACAAGATTCCATAAAATATAAAAAAATAAGATTTAAAAAATGGCTAGTGGTACCCGTAATGCCAGCATATTTAATTAAGATTCAAAAATTTGTAAGGGGCGGTGGAAAATTTTCTTCTTGAAAAGGAGGTCCCATAAAGTTTGGGAACCTATGCCATGGACGGAGAGATCATTCAGCCCTTTATGAGCAGAATGGTTTAGGTTGCCCGATTTATCGTTGTGGGAAACTAACTTAGCCCCGGCAGTGAAAGTTCCTTAAAAAATGGCTAGTGGTACCCGTAATGCCAGCATATTTAATTAAGATTCAAAAATTTGTAAGGGGGCGGTGGAAAATTTTCTTCTTGAAAAGGAGGTCCCATAAAGTTTGGGAACCTATGCCATGGACGGAGAGATCATTCAGCCCTTTATGAGCAGAATGGTTTAGGTTGCCCGATTTATCGTTGTGGGAAACTAACTTAGCCCCGGCAGTGAAAGTTCCTTAAAAAATAGCTAGTGGTACCCGTAATGCCAGCATATTTAATTAAGATTCAAAAATTTGTAAGGGGGCTTTGGAAAATTTTCTTCTTGAAAAGGAGGTCCCATAAAGTTTGGGAACCTATGCCATGGACGGAGAGATCATTCAGCCCTTTATGAGCAGAATGGTTTAGGTTGCCCGATTTATCGTTGTGGGAAACTAACTTAGCCCCGGCAGTGAAAGTTCCTTAAAAAATGGCTAGTGGTACCCGTAATGCCAGCATATTTAATTAAGATTCAAAAATTTGTAAGGGGGCGGTGGAAAATTTTCTTCTTGAAAAGGAGGTCCCATAAAGTTTGGGAACCTATGCCATGGACGGAGAGATCATTCAGCCCTTTATGAGCAGAATGGTTTAGGTTGCCCGATTTATCGTTGTGGGAAACTAACTTAGCCCCGGCAGTGAAAGTTCCTTAAAAAATGGCTAGTGGTACCCGTAATGCCAGCGTATTTAATTAAGATTCAAAAATTTGTAAGGGGCGGTGGAAAATTTTCTTCTTGAAAAGGAGGTCCCATAAAGTTTGGGAACCTATGCCATGGACGGAGAGATCATTCAGCCCTTTATGAGCAGAATGGTTTAGGTTGCCCGATTTATCGTTGTGGGAAACTAACTTAGCCCCGGCAGTGAAAGTTCCTTAAAAAATGGCTAGTGGTACCCGTAATGCCAGCATATTTAATTAAGATTCAAAAATTTGTAAGGGGCGGTGGAAAATTTTCTTCTTGAAAAGGAGGTCCCATAAAGTTTGGGAACCTATGCCATGGACGGAGAGATCATTCAGCCCTTTATGAGCAGAATGGTTTAGGTTGCCCGATTTATCGTTGTGGGAAACTAACTTAGCCCCGGCAGTGAAAGTTCCTTAAAAAATGGCTAGTGGTACCCGTAATGCCAGCATATTTAATTAAGATTCAAAAATTTGTAAGGGGGCGGTGGAAAATTTTCTTCTTGAAAAGGAGGTCCCATAAAGTTTGGGAACCTATGCCATGGACGGAGAGATCATTCAGCCCTTTATGAGCAGAATGGTTTAGGTTGCCCGATTTATCGTTGTGGGAAACTAACTTAGCCCCGGCAGTGAAAGTTCCTTAAAAAATGGCTAGTGGTACCCGTAATGCCAGCATATTTAATTAAGATTCAAAAATTTGTAAGGGGGCGGTGGAAAATTTTCTTCTTGAAAAGGAGGTCCCATAAAGTTTGGGAACCTATGCCATGGACGGAGAGATCATTCAGCCCTTTATGAGCAGAATGGTTTAGGTTGCCCGATTTATCGTTGTGGGAAACTAACTTAGCCCCGGCAGTGAAAGTTCCTTAAAAAATGGCTAGTGGTACCCGTAATGCCAGCATATTTAATTAAGATTCAAAAATTTGTAAGGGGGCGGTGGAAAATTTTCTTCTTGAAAAGGAGGTCCCATAAAGTTTGGGAACCTATGCCATGGACGGAGAGATCATTCAGCCCTTTATGAGCAGAATGGTTTAGGTTGCCCGATTTATCGTTGTGGGAAACTAACTTAGCCCCGGCAGTGAAAGTTCCTTAAAAAATGGCTAGTGGTACCCGTAATGCCAGCATATTTAATTAAGATTCAAAAATTTGTAAGGGGGCGGTGGAAAATTTTCTTCTTGAAAAGGAGGTCCCATAAAGTTTGGGAACCTATGCCATGGACGGAGAGATCATTCAGCCCTTTATGAGCAGAATGGTTTAGGTTGCCCGATTTATCGTTGTGGGAAACTAACTTAGCCCCGGCAGTGAAAGTTCCTTAAAAAATGGCTAGTGGTACCCGTAATGCCAGCATATTTAATTAAGATTCAAAAATTTGTAAGGGGGCGGTGGAAAATTTTCTTCTTGAAAAGGAGGTCCCATAAAGTTTGGGAACCTATGCCATGGACGGAGAGATCATTCAGCCCTTTATGAGCAGAATGGTTTAGGTTGCCCGATTTATCGTTGTGGGAAACTAACTTAGCCCCGGCAGTGAAAGTTCCTTAAAAAATGGCTAGTGGTACCCGTAATGCCAGCATATTTAATTAAGATTCAAAAATTTGTAAGGGGGCGGTGGAAAATTTTCTTCTTGAAAAGGAGGTCCCATAAAGTTTGGGAACCTATGCCATGGACGGAGAGATCATTCAGCCCTTTATGAGCAGAATGGTTTAGGTTGCCCGATTTATCGTTGTGGGAAACTAACTTAGCCCCGGCAGTGAAAGTTCCTTAAAAAATGGCTAGTGGTACCCGTAATGCAAGCATATTTGGCTGTAAAACTACTACTGTCAAACCGCACAGGTAGTTTTTTGTGCGTTTTTTTATGCGGTCCCTATGCACAACAGCAGGGGCCGAATTTTCGGGGAGAAAATAGGAAAAACAGGAAAGCAAAAGAAAAAATAGGAAGAAAAAAAGGAGAGCAAAACAAAAAAAGAAAAAAGGAGTATTTTTTGGATTGGACCCACCATCCGGCAAGCTTGGTGATGTTATCATCCCGGATTCACGAACTTTCCGGAGACAATTTTTGAAATGACTGCCTCTGTCTATGTCTAAACAGAACTGAGAAATGCGTATGTACTATTTACGAAATAGCAGGAAAAGTGCTGCGGCCCCCCCGGGGGTCCGCGAACCACAGTTTAAGAACCGCTGATGTAACTAATCTTACTTAGAATCTATGGTCGGACCTGATTCTTCATGAAAGATTATTCATGCTGCAGCTCTGCAATTAAATTTTAATTTTTTAAATTCAATTAAAGCTCTCAAAGCAAAGCTCAGCTCTGCAATTATAGAATCTATGGTCGGACCTGATTCTTCATGAAAGATTATTCATGCTGCAGCACTGCAATTAAATTTTAATTTTTTAAATTCAATTAAAGCTCTCAAAGCAAAGCTCAGCTCTGCAATTATATTTTCTAATTTAACCTAATTTTGTGCACTTTTGTTGATACCTAGATTTTCGATAAAACCCGAAATTTTTACAGTTAAATTTCTGCCCTTAATTAACAACTGGTTGTTTCGTTTTTTTGGCTTCGATCCCCTACGCCTTTTAAGAAAATAATAAAGCCACGTTTTTATAGGCAATTAAATACTCTTTCGCGTGGTATAAAATTTTTATTGACAACATGAATATTTGTCATTTTGTAGAGTAGAGGGATGCGCTCTTTTCTCTTTTTGCGGAAAGTTAAAAAAAAATTGCTGTATTTCAGCGCGCTCTAGTGTCAAAAAATCATTTTGTGGGAAAATTTTCGAGGTTCTCCGATGCGTTGACCTTGATAACGGGCCGATAATACCGACCTGACATCCATCTAAAAAAACCGAAGAATGTCAATCGCAAGGGTTAAAAATAAAGGAATAACAGGAGAATACAGACGACAAATAGAAAACAAAAAAGAGGGAAAATAGGAAAAACAGGAGCGCTGCGGCGCTCCTGTTTTTCTCTCCGCCTGCGAAAGGTAGCGAACATCTCATCGAGCAAGGGGGGCAGCTTCTTGTTCTGATCCTTGAGGGAGGTGCAGAGCTTCTCGTGCATGGCGGCGAGGGAGCGCAGCTTCGGGAGGGTCGCGAGCAGCTGCGCAAAGCGGTGGGTGTCAGAGATGTACGCGCGCAGCGCCTCCTTGTAGAAGTCATGTGTCTTCTTCACTTTCTGCGGCTCAAGCAGCCCTGGCCGCTCTGCAATGCGAAACATTATGTCACCACAACTAGTGTTGGGCAAAATCGATACTTTTAGGCAGTGCTCGATTTCAGCCGGAACGGTCCGGAACGCCGTTCCGGAACCTCTTTTTCGATCAGAGGTCTCCTAACTACGGCCTAACTACTCAGGCCAGCGGATACCTTTCTATGTACGAAAAAAGTCTTAAAATGAATTACAAACCTGTTTTTATTGTCAAATTTCCAAAATTTTTCAGGGGGAGAACCTCCAGACCCCCTAGAACTCAACTTATCATATATGTTTTCACATTTATAGTTCATAACAGTAAGAATCCTACCAAAAAATATAAAAAAGGCATATTTCAAATTGAAAACAAAATTTTAATACATTTTATCTTTTTTGCAAATAACATTATTTGTGATTTTTAATTGTAAGGTTTTTAATTGTTCTTTTAAAACATGATTGTGAACCCCCATTTGAACTACCCACAATCCGCTCCTGGTGTTGATTCTTTTTTATTTGAACCAGATTTGCCAGATCGCTGGGCAAATTTGCAAAGAAATTTTGCGACAACTTAATTAAATTATTACAACTTAAAATTCAACCATTTAAGGACTTTAACTACGCATTATATTCTTTAAATTGACAAATTATAAAACACTAATGGTTCATTGATGATAAGCAGCCGTCTCACCTCCCACAAGAGGCACCCTGTTGGAAAAAAGAGTATAACCCACGGTAAAAAAAAGGTGTATAAAGAGTTCATCGTCTTATAATTAATAATGAAGTTAGAAAACTCTTCCTAATATAGTACAACACATTTTTATTTATTTTATAAATTTAAATTTGAAAATAAATGCTTAAGTTTTGGTATTAAAAAGTATTCGCTTTTTCAGTTTTGATACCAATAATTTTACCGTTCCGGTACCTCTTTTTTAAGAAATCGAGCCCTGCTTTTAGGTATCGAACACTTTTTTAGCACTCTTTTGAATTTCAATAGGTACAAAAATGGATTAAAAAGTTCAATAATTTTACTTGCGAACTGAATGTACCGACAAATTACAAAGGATACACACTAGGGTGGGCCGAAAGCACACTTTAATTTTTAATTCCGGTCTAATAGCGCGGGTGCTACTTGGGTCCAATAAGGACGGCATAAAATATTTTTTCGATTGGATAATATCTTCAGCTCCCGCATCGCACTTAAAGTTTGAAAAAATGGATGACTTTTTTACAAAACAAAAAACCAAAGATTTAACTCTCAAATATTGTTCATGATTTCTTTATGAGGAACTAATAGAGTTATATAATATAGTTAAACTAATATAGTAATAAACTATATAGTATGGTAAATCCTCCACCATACTCACCCGTGAAGAGGAGAACGGCCGTGAGCAGGGCGTACTCGGTGGCATCCATCTCATGCCGGCTTTACACCGCCGCTGTAGGAACTGCGGGAGCTGCATTAACGATAGCGGGAAGACCGGGCGATTTTTTTTCAAGAGAACCAATAGGAGGCCTCGAAAACAATCGTGAGCCAAAAATCGCTGCGATAATAGCGGGACCAGCGACACGCAACGACAAAAGAGACCCCCCATTTGGACTAACTCCCAACTTTGAAAATTCATTGAAAAATCCCGGAGGTGCTCAAGGTCCTAAAACCACGTTCAAAATGTGGATAATCTATCTAAGATATAAGGAAAAATAAATATAGATTATAAAAATCATGAAAAGTGCCAATCTGGAGTATGTTCCTGAACTCTGTTTTTTCTCCCATGTTATTTCAATGGGGAATTTTTGCACAAAAAATTTAGTCAAATGGTTCTAAAACCTCGACCGGAGCATTCCTACCACCTTCCGGTTGATGGGAAAATAGTTTTTAATTTGAAAAAATAATTTAATATGCCTAAAATTGACCCCCAAAGTCTTTGTTTTGGTCATTGGGCTGTGTTTACATTTGCCATCCTGGGCAAATATCAACTCTAGGGAACCTAAAACCTCAAAATATCGTAACCGGAACTCAGAAATAACCCAGATTGGCCGTTTACGGGACTCAAATCGGTTCAGAAATCAATAAATGAGCCATAAATATGTATTTTAAGGGGTCTGATCCAGGGACGCTGGCCCGGTCACGTGACCCCCTTGCTCTCGGAGCATGGCTTGACCGCAATCGAGGTGACGAGAATACTCGTAAAAAGGCTTAAAGAGAATGAATGTAAATCCTAAAATGTAATGAATAACTCAAAATGAATCTAAAATAATCAAAAGCATCTCTGGATGCATGAGTCAAAGAGGTTTGACCGCAACTTCGGAACATTCCTCTCTCCGGGAACGCGGGAAACCGAAAACAGTCGCAACGGGAAGAACGACTGCAGCGAGAGTCGCGGGTTCCGCTGCGATTCTAGCGCCATCTCTTTAGTGTCGCTGGAACTAAAAACGTGTAGCTACTGCAGCTCCCGCAGTTCCTGCAGCGGCGGTGTAAAGCCGGCATCAGGGACACTGCGGCAGAAGCGGAAGAGGGGGTCGGCGATGGCGCCCATGCCCGCGCTGTGGAAGTCCTCGCGAGTGTACGGCCGGTCGTTGGCGAACACGATCGAATCCGTCTTCCGGTCGTACCTGCGCGACGCTCGCAGCATCAGCATCTCGCCTGACGAAGGCTGGGAACAACAATGATAGTATATTAGGGTGTATAAAAAAAAATTCGATTTTGATGTTGCGTTAGTGCAGAAAAGTTGTCTAGCGCAAACCAAAAAGGACGAAAATTGGTTTTTCGCCTATCTTTCCTACTCTAACCACGCGACGAATGTCTTCACTCAAATTATGGACCCTATATGATGTACGAGTATACTACTCGACAAAACTTGAATAACAACCTGTGTGTGTGTGTGAATCTGTATATTTGTTAATTGAGGCATTTGCTATCAAAACCAGCTCATTCCATTTTTGGAAATTTTACAGGAGACAAAAAAACTTCTCACGTCCACAGTTCTAAAGCTAATTTTTAATTGTAGGTATAACCGCCTAGAATTTGATTTGTTTTTCATTTTCATTCCAGGTGCATTACCTTGGGCGTAATTACATTACTTAAGTTGGAATGAGCTGATTTTGATGCAAAAACACGATTTTTCATGCTTTTTTTTTCATTTTTTTTCGTTCAATTAAGTTGTGTGAAATTGGTTTTTCCAGTTTACCAGTTAATATTTGTGTCTTTACAAGTTTTAAATAAATGACATCCACTTAACTTTTTCAAATGATCTGAAATTTTACAGTTGAGATCACAGTTTTCCACTTTTCATCTAATTTTTGGGTTGGAATGAGCTGGATTTGAGCTATATCCCTTCGTCAGGTTATGAAGGACCCTCTAACTAAACTTTCAAAATATAAAAAAGTGTATTTCAGAAAAATATGGAATGAGCTGGTTTTGATAGCAAACGCGTCAATTGTAGTCTCAAATTTCAACGTGGGATTCGAGTAGGAATGAGGGGCGAAAACCAATTTTCGGCCTTTTTGGCTTGCGCGCTCCATAGGATAACATGGGGAACCTTCAGGGCAAATGTAGCACCATTCTGAAAAAAAATTACAGGTTCTCTCTGCCACCTTAAAAAATTTTTACGCACTAACGCATCATCAAAATCCAAACAAAGTTTTTTCGATACACCCTATAGCAGGGGTTCCCAATAGGTGGTCCGCGGGTAGTGTACAAGGGGTCCGCGAAATGTCACCAAGAAATTAAGTATTTTTTATTTTCCTGGAATTTGAAGCATTATCCTACTCAGCAGTTCATTCGTTAGTTTTGTTAGTTAATTGTCACTGTAGTACAAATAGATTAATGTAGGTAGCGCAACCTCTGTTTACCACCAAAAATAATTAATGTTTTTTTTGTAATTTTTTTATTGACTACTAGGGAGCTACCGCCCCCTGCTCGCTATCGCTCGCCAACCCCCGTAAACTGCTGACGCAGGACCTTTTGGAATTGCTTCGCAATTCCAACTCGCTGAACTTAATACACTTTACAAAACAATTAAACAATTTACAAAAAAAACGTCAACTAACTTTCCAAAAATACTTCACCAAATCCACTCCATGAATAAATCTCCCTTAAAAGTTTGAATATATATTAACTCGAACTTATCAAAAATTTAAACGAAATGTTTTTAAAAATATTCATCTTAATTATTTTTAATCTATGATTATATAAAAATAACTATTTCTAATTGTTTATCAATATTCGGACCAAACAAAAACCATTATTTTAAAGTAACTCGTTAGTATAATATGCCTAGTGTTTATCATTCATATTTTTTTTAAACCCAGACTTGTTAACCCAGACAATACCGTTTAAGCAATTGAAAATAATAAGAGACAAAACATCACTCTATGTTTACAATTAATTTCGATAAAATCAGACTAAAAATTATAAATATTGGACAAATATATATAAAATGGCGTTCATGTAAGTTTTTAGAATATGTTTTTATCAGTCTTTGAGTGATATTTCATCAAGAAAGTACTTTTTTTAAAAGGTAAAAAACATGTTTCATCTAAAAATATAGCGTCAATCGGTCGTTGTGATTGGATGCATAATAATTTGAATGACAGTACTTGCTTTGTAACTGCGACCTTATCCGTAATCTAAAAAAATGGAAATATTTAAAAATTGAGAATTTTTTTGAAAAATCGAAGGGCTTACTCGGAAATCCGGAAAGAATCCGGACATTTTGATACCATATATGTGTCATTCGGTTCAGTAATTAAAAAGCCTTTCTCTGGAAACCGTTCACTAAAAACTTTTTTTTAGAATAGAGAGAAAATACGAAAGTTTCGGTTTACCAGAGCAGAAGCCTTTGAAAATGGTAAAAAGTGAAAAAAAAATAATAGTAGGATGAAACACATTGGAAAAGAAAGAGAATATAACAAAAAAGAAAGGAAAAATAAATTACGGCCGATCTGAGGTCGGGAAAAGGAAAGGGGGGTAAAAAAAGGGGTTATTTTAGAATAAAAAACGGTTTATCTCGATTTCCGGCAAAACTACAAGTCCTATAGAAAAAATTTGAATAGCAAAGTTGTAGGTAATAAAAAGATCTACAACTTTTGTATTCAAACTTCTTACACATAACCTCAAAATTTATGTGAAAAATTCAAATAATCAAGTTTTTGGTTTTTTATTTTTATCTCTTACAAAAAAATTTTTTTTTCACGAAATTCGGTGAAAACTTAACTTATGATGTCCCAAACACACTTTAATTGTTTTGATTTAAAATATTTATATTTTCTCCTTATTTTGACTTGATATCGAAAAAGCACCCTAATTTTCAATCGAAAATTCTCACGTCAAAATATCTGCTTTTTTAAAAAAGTCGGTGGGCTTTTTGTTCGTTGAAATCTCTACTTTCTGATGGTGTAAAAAAATATATGCATCACTATGGTCAATGTTCTCAGAAAATGCAAAGAAACGAAAGAAGCTCGAAGAGAGTTCAATAAAAAACCATACAAAAATACCATTTTTGCAAGGAAATACCAGAAAAACAATGCAGAAATGATACGATATTTTTGAAGGATTCATATTTGAAGCTATTAGACGTGAAAAATAGATATATTACATTTCAATAACCTGGCTTGAGAAAATAAATGTCATGATTATATGAATTTAATTGATTCAAAAGGACCAAAAGATCAATATCTTGTCCCACAACAAAGACAGTTTTATTAGTATCTCTATCAATTTCTATTGAGGCCTTAATTAATTATGTCAGCTTGTCTGTATTTTCTTTTGCTTTTTTACAGGAAAATCCTTATGATTGTAATCTTTTCACTAACGGTTTTATTATTTTGTCCTTGTTTTTCTCGTTTGATAAAAGTTTTTCTTGCAAAAATGGTATTTTTGTAAGGTTTTTATTATTGAACTCTCTTCGAGCTTCTTTCGTTTCTTTGCATTTTCTGAGAACATTTACCATAGTGATGCATATATTTTTTTACACCATTAGAAAGTAGAGATTTCAACGAACAAAAAGCCCACCGACTTTTTTAAAAAAGCAGATATTTTGACGTGAGAATTTTTGATTGAAAATTAGGGTGCTTTTTCAACATCAAGTCAAATTAAGGAGAAAATATAAATATTTTAAATCAAAAAAATTAAAGTGTGTTTGGGACATCAAAAGGTAAGTTTTCACCGAATTTCGTGAAAAAAATCGTAGATCTTTTTATTACCTACAACTTTGCTATTCAAATTTTTTCTATAGGACTTGTAGGAAATCGAGATAAACCGTTTTTTATCCTAAAAAACCCCCTTTTTACCCCCCTTCCTTTTCCCGACCTCAGATCGGCCGTAATTTATTTTTCCTTTCTTTTTTGTTATATTCTCTTCCTTTTCCAATGTGTTTCATCCTACTATTATTTTTTTCGTTTCAAAAATTATCGACCCTGGACTATGAGGGCAGACTTGCTTTTTGCCTTTAAAATTTAAGCATTTGAGTTCAAGGGGTCCTCGTCAGTAAATTAGGGGGTCCTCAGCAAAATTTTATTGGGAACCCCTGCCCTATAGTATATGTTAGCGATTGGTAGTTCAATAAAATTAAGAATAAGTGTGGAAAAATAGTTTTTTAAAGTTTGTTTTTTGCGTGCACAAACAGTTTTCTATAGATGTTTCCTGAACAGCTGTTTGCGCACGCAAAAAATAAACTTTAACAGGATCTCAAGCGTTTAATAATGATTGTATTTACGTGCAACTTTGGACTTAAGGGTTTTCAACTATGCTATTTCATATTTGCAAATCAAAAGAAAGGATTTCGAAATACAAAATTAGGTATTGGCAGAGTTTTCATATTTGTTTCACACTTTAATTTTTTCCATAATAAAACAAATTTTAAAGTGAAAACTTTTAGGATAATTTTAAATATCAGATTAAACCACAAAATTTGAAACCATAATTAAATTTTTACCAACAGTAGTTCTTCTACAAATTGAATTTTTCAATAATTTTTTGGGGAGTAGCTCCATTTTTAACTCCCTGGGATTTGGTCTGGGACCCCCAAATCCTATGTGATTCTGACTCGTCTAGGAGTCTACTATCCCCCTCCCCTTGAAGTAATGAAACATTTATCTGAAACACCCTGTATACAAGGCCTCCCAACTCCGGACGATGACGTCAAACGTGAGGGAAAATCGGTGAATTTGCCATGTTAAGTCCATAGAGTGACGTCAAAGATAAGGGAAAGTGATGACGTTGCACGGCCGAGTTGTCAGGCCTTGTATATAGAGGGTCTTGGCCTTAGAAGTTGAATAAGAAGGTCACCTTGATCAGAGTGATTCTGTCCTCAATGTCGAGCGTCTCGAATTCCGGTATCTGTCTGCACATATCGATGATGAGAAAGAGGGTGAGGTCGGTGATCCAGGCGAAGTGCTGGAACCGCTTCAGGCTGTCCTCTTCGCTGTTACCCAAGGGAAAGGCCTAGAGAGAAAAGGTAGATATAGATAGTCTGTGTATTTACAGGGTGTCCCACAAAGAGCTCCCTGGTTTTAAACTTAAATATCTTTGGAACAAAATAGATAAAAATATAAAACCAACGGTATCGTTCCAGTTGAGTCTTGGAATTTTTTGTGTCAAAATTTTAAAAATATAGCTATTATTTTTGCTAACAGATGGCAGCACGATAAAAATGTCTCGAAGTGATTTTAGAACTGAACGTAGCTAATCGATTCTACTCAAGATAGATTCATTGATTTAAGATTAAAAGGGGTGACTTTTTTAAGCTTTATGAAGAAAAAATGTTTTTAGGAATAAGTTCTTCATTCCTTTTTTTCGTTTATTTAGTGTTTTTCTTTTCTTTTTTAAAGTTTTGATTTTAGACAAGGAACAAATTGAAAGAATTACATTTATATCGAGCTGCTATCTGTTAACAAAAAAATAACTATATTTCTCAAATTTTGACACAAAAAATGTCAAGCCTCGACTAGAACGATACCTTTGGATTTGTATATCTCTTTTTGTTCCAAAGATATTTAATTTTAAATCATTTTTTTAATCTAATTTTTTTTGTATAGCATTGCACACAAATAAAAAAAATATTAAAAAAAGTAACATGGAAAAACTACTTTTTAGGGGTGTAAACAATTGGCCTAGAGACCTGAAAATTTGCGGGTAATAATGTTTTAGTATTGGTAACAGCATGAGGGGGGCACCAGGGAAATAAAAAAAACTTCATAGACTTTTGCAACGTCTTGTGATAATAATTAAATAATAAATAAATTAAAAATAATGATTTACAGCACATAGCCTCGATATTTAAAAGCCACACCTAGTACATCTATAGTCCGTTAATTTTGAACTGGCGTGGCGCTTGAAAATATTTCCTTCCCCCACCACCGATCGGTAACCATAGCAACTATCTTCGTCAAAGTGACGAAGAAGGCTTACTATTGGCTGCTCGAAGATAGTAACTATGGTTACGCTTCTAGCGTGGGGGAAAGCACTATTTCTCAAGCGCCAATTCTAAATGAATAGAGTATAGAAAGGTTATACTCTGTTCAATTCGTCGCCTTAGAATCAAAAACTACTATCTCTGAAAATTCACGCAGCTTAGTCGTTCATTCTGCTCGTTTTGTTGGCGGGTTTGGCGTTGTTAAAGGGTTGCTGCTATCCATTGTTAATTCACTTCAGTCCTAGAAAGGGAAAATATTGAAACCACAGAGTACTAGAACAGAGAGTCCGTCGCCATAGGCGCTATTGGAAATCGAAAAGTTGGATGAGTTTGGGGCTATTTTGGCGCTGCGATCGCAACAACGTCACGAGAGGCGGGACGGAAAAGCTTGATTGGTTGAGAAAAACTTTTTCCTTCTCCTTCGAAAATAGAAGATTGAGTGACAGCCAATCACAGGTTTGATCACTCTGTCAATCATTTAGTTGATCGTGGCGCCCTCCAATCCATCCAACTTTTGAATATATCGTTTTGGACCCTCTGTTAGGATTTTTCTCTGTGATTGAAACTTTGAATCTTAATAATTCTAAAACTAATTCGAATTTTTAAAAAAACGAAACCACAATATTTTTGTAAAAAATAATTGTATATGTGTTTAAAATATTGTTCTTCTATCATGATTAGTTTTTCTTTTATAACGAAAAAGGTGTTCTAATTATTTCATTGGCTGCTGTGAAACGAGCTAGTTTCAATGTTAATCTTGGCGGTCTGATATCGTAAGCAGGTTGCCATATCGGAAGCAATATTTTCGGCATCTTAAAATCAAATAATACTGCCTTCTGGTCTGATTCGGAAATATTTGGAATTGCAAGCGAGAAAGCTCATTTCATTGGTTCGTAAGCATGACATCATTGAGCTGGCAAAGTGCCAAACCAATTAAATGAGCGCCTGCAACGATCTGAAGTTATTATTATTTTTTTTTGATTTAGTGGTATTTAATGGGTGGATTTTTTATGGGTAGTGGTTTGTGGCGTCTGATTTTAAGTAGCCAAGGATCGGGATCCCCGAAGTTTGCCGAACGGAGAAGTAGTTTTTGATTCTAAGAAGACGTTTTGATTAAGACGAATTAAAATAGGCAACTGAAAAATAGTGCTTTCCCCCTTAGTAAAGCGTAACCATAGTTACGCTCTTCTCGTCATCATCATCATCATATTTGGCCAGACAGCCCAGGGTGGGCCAGTGCCTTCCTTTGAATTTTTCCCCACAGCGCTCTATCATTGACAACTTGGCGCCATTTCCTCTCCCGGATGGCAAGGAAGTCCGATTCCACAGAGTCGAGCCATCTTAATCGGGGTCTTCCCCTTTTCCTGCATGATAGTGGTTTATGTACAAGAATCTTTTTCAACGGGGAATCATCATCCATTCTAAAAATGTGTGCTGCCCAATTCATTCTATTAATTTTAATGTATTTTATAATATCTGGGTCTTTATAAATTTTGTACAGCTCCAAGTTATATATTCTTCTCCAAACGTTGTTAACTTCTACGCCACCAAGAATGGCTCTAAGAATTTTCCGTTCAAAAATGGCTATTTTACTTTCTTCAACCTTGGTAAGAGTCCAGGTCTCTGAACCGTAGGTGAGTATTGGTCTAATTAAAGTTTTATATAGTAAAAGTTTTGTATTTCTTGATAGTAATGAAGACTTAATAAATCGTTTCAATCCATAAAATGCTTTATTTGCATATATTAGACGGTTTTGAATCTCTTTTACTATGCTATTATCAGTGGTGACAACAGAGCCAAGATAAGTGAAACTGTGAACCACTTGAAATTTGTGTGAACCAATTACCAGATGGGGATTGCCTGGAAATTCCACTGCTTAGTACAGGCATATACTTGGTTTTTTCACTGTTTATGACAAGTCCCATTTGATTAGCAGCCTGTTCCAAAGAAAGAAAAGCCTCTTTCAATGCAGGGACTGTTCTTGAAATGATGTCAATATCATCCGCATAGCCCAGGATTTGAATTGACCTTGAGAAAATATTGCCTCTGATGTTGATTTCGGCATCTCTTACTACTTTCTCTAGAGCGACATTAAAAAGAAGACAGGATAACGAATCGCCCTGCCTCACTCCATTATTGACTTTGATCTCTCCTGACAAGGTTCCCAAGAATTTAACCCGGCAAGTAGTGTTGGACATGCTTGCAATTGCAAGTCTAATTAGCTTAGGCGGTATTTGAAATTCCACCAGAGCTTCATATAAACGAATTCTATCAATGCTATCGAAAGCTTCTTTAAAATCGATGAACAAATGGTGTGTTGTAATACCAAATTCTCTAGTCTTCTCCAAAATTTGCCTCAGTGTAAAGATCTGATCTTTAGTAGACTTTCCCTGGCGAAAGCCACATTGATAATTTCCAATTTTAGGGTCTTCATATTGTGTAAGTCTTTTGAATAAGATGTTAGATAAAATTTTATAAGTGGTACACAACAAACTGATACCTCTATAGTTAGAACAAACCATGGAATCACCTTTTTATAGATTGGGCATAAAACACTAGTACTCCAATCAGAAGGCAGTATTTCAGTTTCCCAGATATCTGTGATCAGATTAGAAATATACTCTAAAAGAATGGGTCCATGACACTTTAACAGCTCAGCTGATACACGGTCATGCCCCGCTGCTTTGTTATTTTTCAACCCCTTCACAGCATTTTTAATCTCATCAAGTGATGGTGGAAGTATTGTTTCGCTGTTTTGATCTTCAAAAACAATTCCAGGATCATAAGGATGATCATGATCATATTTACTAAACATTTCATGGAAATGCTCACTCCATCTGTTAAGGATAGCCTGTTTGTCGGTCAGAATTTGACCGTCTTTACTTTTACATAAGTTAGATGTTTGTTTAAAGTCCATGCGACATCTGTTTATTCTTCTGTAGAAAGCTCTGCTTTCGTTCATGGTCTTCAAGGACTCAATGTCTCTAAAAATTTCCTCCTCAAAAGCTTTTTTCTTGCTTTTATGTAATTTCTTTTCCTCTCTTCTACGCTGTCTATATTCTTCAGCATTAGATCTTGTGTTCATTTGAATCATTCTCTTGTAAGCAACGTTTTTAACATTCGTAACTGTCTCACATTCATCATCAAACCAATCCTTATTTGAGCATTTTTCCTTTTTTCCAATAACACTCTCAGCAACACTGCACAAATTGTCTTTCAGTAGTATCCATTTATCCTCAACTGAGTGATTGTCACAATGAACATTGGCAAGTGCAGTTTCAATAGAATCTATATATTTTGCTTTGATATCTCTATCTTTTAACCTAGCACAGTTAAATTCCTGTAAAATTACTCCTTTTTTGTTTTTTGCCATTGATATTCTCTCTCTTAGTTTGGCAATTACCAAAATAATGATCCGAGTCAACGTTAGCACCCCTGTAAGTTCGAACATCTAATAAATTAGAGTAATGTCTTGCATCAATAAGGACATGATCAATTTGATTGGTATATAATCCATTTGGCACCCTCCAAGTTGCTTTGTGAATCCCTTTATGGGGAAAGCAGGTACTCCCTATGATCATATCATGGGAGACCGCAAATTCAACGCTCTTCTCGTAGCTAATAGTAAACCTTCTTCGTCACTTTGATACTGATTCGATGATGGGGAAAGGAAATATTTCCAGGCACCTATTCAAAATGAATAGAGTATAGTAATGTTGAACTTAATATATACCGGGATCTTCCTGAATTTGTCCTTGGAGGGGGACTCGAACATTTCTTGGTATTTGACGATTGCTGAGATGTTCTCCGGCAGCGGGGGTGCTTGGGGCAAACCGCCTACACAAAGAGAGAAGTGGTTTAGACCAGTGGTTCCCGAAGTGGGCGGTACCGCCCGCCGGGGATCGTTAAAGCAATCTGGTGAGGAATTGATTTAACGATCACCTAGGGGGCGGTGAGGAATTGATAGAAAATTGGGGGCGTTGAATACTTTTAAACTAATGCTTAGTAACTATTCCAAAAGTCATTGGAATTTTTCAAAAATAGAGCGTAATTCTTTTTCTAAGAAAATAAGAGTTCAGGGTTACCACTCTTATTGAAGAAAAAATTCAAGGACTTTTTAAGGACTTCTCAAGGACCTTTCGAGAAAAATTCAAGGACCCTAAAATTACAAATTTTAAACATCGAAAAAATTTATAAAAATTAAAATTTTTCAATTACTGTTATCCATTACTTAACAAAGAAAAAAAAGTGTTTCTTGCATGAATCATCAATTAAGATTTAAGGCAGGGTTCACACTCACTTTATAATATTTGTATCAATTTTTGTATCAGGTAAAACCAAGTTTTGTATCACAAAAAATGTCTTTTGTATCAGGTAAAACCAAGTTTTGTATCACAAAAAATGTCTTTTGTATCAGGTAAAACCAAGTTTTGTATCACAAAAAACGTCTTTTGTAGCAGGTAAAACCAAGTTTTGTAGCATAAAAAAATTTCTTTTGTAGCAATTTGATTGCAGGGAAGCTTTTGTAATTTAAAATTACAAAAGCTTCCCCTTCATTATATTTTAAACTTGCATGAGTAAAATTTTTCGTACGACATGAAAACCATAATTTTGATTAACGACAAATAATGTGCGTAGATTTAATTCATAAATACTTAACTTAAACCTCTATTAATTTATCAGCTCTTATCCAATTTTTACACCTTATCAATTTTTATTTACTTGAGGTTATTAGGTCTAGTGATAATTCACATCCTAAGTAATTAGTTCTGCCCATAGTAAAGTTGTTTTTTCTACAATGAAAATACAATAGTGAAAGGAAGCCAACTTCAATTAGGCGCCTGTAGGAAGCAATCGCGGATATAACGGAACTTTCAGGAAAAATCGCTATTTTTCGGCTTTTCAAGATCGTGATTCTAACCGTCGGACATGTTAGCTTTGACCACATTAAAGTAGTTTTTCCTGCATTCTAATACTGACACGAGATGAAGCCGACTTTAACTTGGCGTCCGCGGCCGTCGAAAATAGTCGCGGAAGGAACGGAACACGCGGCGCACAAAACGAAACTTTCGCGAAAAATCGCGGCTTTTTCCGCGATTTACCCGTTTCCAAACGCCTAGAAAAGGCAGACAAAACATTAATTTGGCACAACAAGATTTGCTTACGTTTTCAAGGAGGAAAAATGCAAAAAAACGTAAATTCCGTAAAAATTTCGGGTCGATTTTTGGTGCAAATCCGTAAATTTTACGGACAATCCGTAAAACTTGGCAGCTATGTGAAAAGAAGCAATCTTCAACTACGTGCTGGAAAAACAGTACTTGCGCGAAAAATCGCTACTTAATCTCGACTTTTCCGCAGAATGCGATCCTAAACACCGAACGACGGCTTCTAACCACTATAAAGTTGTTTTTTCCACATCGCACTAACAACGCAAGAAGCCAACTTCAACTTGGCGCCCGCCGGCCGTCCAAGAAAAAATATCCTAAAAATAGAGCATAATTGGAAAAAAAAAACTTGCGCTTCTAAGTGCTTTTTATGATAGATTTCCGATTTTCCGTACCTTTTTCGATGCTTCCTTAAATTTTAAGGAAGGCTAGAAGATTCCTTTCCCATTACTTATCAGTTATCGTTTTTATTCGCACTTCTAAGAAAAATATGTTTTGAACATAGGTGTTGAATGGATAGAAATGAAAATCCTGGCTTGAAAATCCTTGGTTCATAAGGGCGGTTCCAGAATTTGGTTTCAGGGGAATAAGAATTTTCATAATCCAATTCAATCTTCTTGATGATCTTAACATGAAAAAGGTAGTGAATTATCCTTCTCCAACTACTAAAAGAGGGGTCTGGGGGGTCCTCCCCCAGAAAATTTTTGGAAAGTACAATATCCACTTTTTCAACTCGTTTTGGTACGCCTTTATTCCAATTTCGGATATAGATTTTATGGTAGAATTTTTGCGTTTTGACGAACATAATATAAAATAAAGTTGTTGTAATAGAGTTACAAGTACCAAGGGGGTCTGGGGGTCCTCCCCTAGAAATTTTTTGAAAACGACCTTAAAGTAACAAGGTAACAGGTTAACAAGTAACTCATTTTAGTGCATTAAATGCCATATAATATCATGTAAAACTTCTCATTTTTGGGGGGGGATAAAGCCCCCTAGCCTCCCTGGATCCGCTTGTGCTAAGGTTCCAACCGATGAGCGTCGTTCTCACCAAAAGGCCGTCTCTATATAGCGCACGAAGTGCCATGGTTGTTGTAAAACGGAACACATGGTGAATGGTGATGTAAAAATATTTTTAATACCACTTTTTAACGGAAAATATTTTTTACAAAAGCAAAATTATTTTTCAAGGATTTTCAAGGACCGTGAGAACCCTAGAGTTTGTGGAAGTTTTTTTTCCTTTTCAACGAATTTAAATTTTATAAATTAAATTAATTAAAAGTTTTAAGACTTTTATTACTTTACATGTGTCCTAGCCGGCAACAATTGGAACTTCTTAAAGTTTCAAGTTTCGTGTTTTTCTCAACAAAAAAAAATCTAATATTTAAGTCTTCCACCCACAAAAATACTATAAATCAGTGATTTGAAAGGCACCAACAGTTGTAGTTTGTTCATTTAGAATAGGCCGATGAGACGCAATGTATTAGAGGCAGTTGTAGTTACCATCGTAGTTTTCATCGAAATATTTTTCTCGTGCAGTTACTATGAAGCATAAACTGAACTAGGTAAAATACTGTAAAATAATCAGTCACTGAGGTTACATGAAGATTATTAGGAGTAATGGGAGCATTACCGCTCTTATTTCAACGGCCTATTCTAAATGAACACTATAGATAATAAGATCCTATCAAAGTCTTCCACAAAAATACTATAAATCAGTGATTTGAAAGGCACCAACAGTTGTAGTTTGTTCATTTAGAATAGGCCGATGAGACGCAATGTATTAGAGGCAGTTGTAGTTACCATTGTAGTTTTCATCGAAATATTTTTCTCGTGCAGTTACTATGAAGCATAAACTGAACTAGGTAAAATACTGTAAAATAATCAGTCACTGAGGTTACATGAAGATTATTAGGAGTAATGGGAGCATTACCGCTCTTATTTCAACGGCCTATTCTAAATGAACACTATAGATAATAAGATCCTATCAAAGTCTTCCACAAAAATACTATAAATCAGTGATTTGAAAGGCACCAACAGTTGTAGTTTGTTCATTTAGAATAGGCCGATGAGACGCAATGTATTAGAGGCAGTTGTAGTTACCATTGTAGTTTTCATCGAAATATTTTTCTCGTGCAGTTACTATGAAGCATAAACTGAACTAGGTAAAATACTGTAAAATAATCAGTCACTGAGGTTACATGAAGATTATTAGGAGTAATGGGAGCATTACCGCTCTTATTTCAACGGCCTATTCTAAATGAACACTATAGATAATAAGATCCTATCAAAGTCTTCCACAAAAATACTATAAATCAGTGATTTGAAAGGCACCAACAGTTGTAGTTTGTTCATTTAGAATAGGCCGATGAGACGCAATGTATTAGAGGCAGTTGTAGTTACCATTGTAGTTTTCATCGAAATATTTTTCTCGTGCAGTTACTATGAAGCATAAACTGAACTAGGTAAAATACTGTAAAATAATCAGTCACTGAGGTTACATGAAGATTATTAGGAGTAATGGGAGCATTACCGCTCTTATTTCAACGGCCTATTCTAAATGAACACTATAGATAATAAGATCCTATCAAAGTCTTCCACAAAAATACTATAAATCAGTGATTTGAAAGGCACCAACAGTTGTAGTTTGTTCATTTAGAATAGGCCGATGAGACGCAATGTATTAGAGGCAGTTGTAGTTACTATTGTAGTTTTCATCGAAATATTTTTCTCGTGCAGTTACTATGAAGCATAAACTGAACTAGGTAAAATACTGTAAAATAATCAGTCACTGAGGTTACATGAAGATTATTAGGAGTAATGGGAGCATTACCGCTCTTATTTCAACGGCCTATTCTAAATGAACACTATAGATAATAAGATCCTATCAAAGTCTTCCACAAAAATACTATAAATCAGTGATTTGAAAGGCACCAACAGTTGTAGTTTGTTCATTTAGAATAGGCCGATGAGACGCAATGTATTAGAGGCAGTTGTAGTTACCATTGTAGTTTTCATCGAAATATTTTTCTCGTGCAGTTACTATGAAGCATAAACTGAACTAGGTAAAATACTGTAAAATAATCAGTCACTGAGGTTACATGAAGATTATTAGGAGTAATGGGAGCATTACCGCTCTTATTTCAACGGCCTATTCTAAATGAACACTATAGATAATAAGATCCTATCAAAGTCTTCCACAAAAATACTATAAATCAGTGATTTGAAAGGCACCAACAGTTGTAGTTTGTTCATTTAGAATAGGCCGATGAGACGCAATGTATTAGAGGCAGTTGTAGTTACCATTGTAGTTTTCATCGAAATATTTTTCTCGTGCAGTTACTATGAAGCATAAACTGAACTAGGTAAAATACTGTAAAATAATCAGTCACTGAGGTTACATGAAGATTATTAGGAGTAATGGGAGCATTACCGCTCTTATTTCAACGGCCTATTCTAAATGAACACTATAGATAATAAGATCCTATCAAAGTCTTCCACAAAAATACTATAAATCAGTGATTTGAAAGGCACCAACAGTTGTAGTTTGTTCATTTAGAATAGGCCGATGAGACGCAATGTATTAGAGGCAGTTGTAGTTACCATTGTAGTTTTCATCGAAATATTTTTCTCGTGCAGTTACTATGAAGCATAAACTGAACTAGGTAAAATACTGTAAAATAATCAGTCACTGAGGTTACATGAAGATTATTAGGAGTAATGGGAGCATTACCGCTCTTATTTCAACGGCCTATTCTAAATGAACACTATAGATAATAAGATCCTATCAAAGTCTTCCACAAAAATACTATAAATCAGTGATTTGAAAGGCACCAACAGTTGTAGTTTGTTCATTTAGAATAGGCCGATGAGACGCAATGTATTAGAGGCAGTTGTAGTTACCATTGTAGTTTTCATCGAAATATTTTTCTCGTGCAGTTACTATGAAGCATAAACTGAACTAGGTAAAATACTGTAAAATAATCAGTCACTGAGGTTACATGAAGATTATTAGGAGTAATGGGAGCATTACCGCTCTTATTTCAACGGCCTATTCTAAATGAACACTATAGATAATAAGATCCTATCAAAGTCTTCCACAAAAATACTATAAATCAGTGATTTGAAAGGCACCAACAGTTGTAGTTTGTTCATTTAGAATAGGCCGATGAGACGCAATGTATTAGAGGCAGTTGTAGTTACCATTGTAGTTTTCATCGAAATATTTTTCTCGTGCAGTTACTATGAAGCATAAACTGAACTAGGTAAAATACTGTAAAATAATCAGTCACTGAGGTTACATGAAGATTATTAGGAGTAATGGGAGCATTACCGCTCTTATTTCAACGGCCTATTCTAAATGAACACTATAGATAATAAGATCCTATCAAAGTCTTCCACAAAAATACTATAAATCAGTGATTTGAAAGGCACCAACAGTTGTAGTTTGTTCATTTAGAATAGGCCGATGAGACGCAATGTATTAGAGGCAGTTGTAGTTACCATTGTAGTTTTCATCGAAATATTTTTCTCGTGCAGTTACTATGAAGCATAAACTGAACTAGGTAAAATACTGTAAAATAATCAGTCACTGAGGTTACATGAAGATTTTTAGGAGTAATGGGAGCATTACCGCTCTTATTTCAACGGCCTATTCTAAATGAACACTATAGATAATAAGATCCTATCAAAGTCTTCCACAAAAATACTATAAATCAGTGATTTGAAAGGAGCCTAATGTGGGCCAACATTAGATTTTTGATTTTATGGGCAAGGGGACTCGAGGGGTGATGTAGTAGACTACTTTTGGTGAGATGACAGCAACCGGCCACTGCCAGGCTTGTCAGTGAGGAGTACTTCGACTGATCTGCTACAGGAGTAATCTACTACATCTCTTCTCGAGTCCCCTTCTTTCTCCCATCCTCTTGATAAGGATCTTGGAGAAGGCCTAGTCCCCTATCTTGACAGGAATGAAGATTCCTGTCAAGATAGGGGGAGTCTCAGGCTAAACTCCATGCTTTTCCCCCTCTTTGATATGATTGATTGCTGTCACGTCTTATGGTTGCTAGGTCTGACTTGCCACTAAACATTTGGTGGACGAATGAGAAACTGAACTCACCTTTGAGGAACAGTGAATTTACCAAGTCTGTCTTTGTTATCTCGAGGCCGAGTGTCTTCAAGATGCCCTTCGCGCATATGATGTGCTCAGGACGATCCAAATGTCCCTTCTCGTAGGTGTGGGCGCAAAGGGCATGCAGCACGTAGCACTGGGCCTCCTGCACAATTTCGGGTTCCTTTAGGCCGGGGCACACTGGAAACGAAAACCGAATTATGATGTTGAGGTTTCCAAAGGGTGAGGATAATGTTTTACAACGACCAGAATAGCCCCGCTTCAGGGAGTTTTGAGAAATAAAAAGAACGATAGTGGACCTCCCATTACTACGTTCAATGGGGGTTTTTCTTTTGTTCGTAATAGGCCGCATGTGGCCAGAGAGATGTTTTTCTCTTCACTATAGAGGACCGTGAAACTGAGGGTTGTAAAAGTCTATCCTCACCCAATGGGTCAACGAAGACAATCGGCGTACAACAGGAAGGGTCTCCCTGCACCACAGGAGTTTTCGGGGCTAATCCCAGGGTTGGGTTTTTCCCGTCCAAAACTAGTTTTTCCCATACCACTGGGAAAACTGGTAAATACTGGGAAAAACTGGTAAATACCGGGAAAAAGTGGGAAAAACTGGTAAATACTGGGAAAAACTTCCAATTGACAAAATAATGGAAGTATTAGGTTATGGCCTTTTTAAACATATTATAAAAACTTTTAGTTAAAAATGACATTTTTTTGGGAGGGGGGTTAAAATTATTAGGTGGGAAAAATATAAGTGAGCAAGAGAATTATGACATTTAACATAAAATTTGCATATATTTTTTAATATTAATGAATTTCTCAAATGAAAATAGAGACTATTTTAAAACAAATTTACTTATAATATCTGTGTCTTTAAGAGAAGCATTATATATAGTTTTTTTAATGTAAATAAAAACGTAATTTAAATAAAATAAAACGTAAATCTTGATTGCAAGATAACTTTTTTGAAGTAACAAGAACAAGGTATAATAATCCGATGAAAAGGGCATAACCATCAAAAGATGACATTCATCAGACACATGATAAAACCCATATTCATAACATAGGATAGAGCTTATCTAAGGTCATTTTTCTAAAAAAAAGACTGTAAAAACTTTTAAAACATTCATCTATGCACAGAATAAGTTCAATAATTAATCAGTTTTTCCCACTTTTTCCCATGTGGGAAAAACCTAGTTTTTCCCAGGACGGTAAATACCGGTTTTTACCATGGTATTTACCGGGGGTGGGAAAAACCTTGCCAACCCTGGCTAATCCTCCAAACCACACAAAGAGCCCCTACCATTCCCTTTGTGTGCTGATGTGTCCCACTGTACTTAGGAATCCTCGACGCTTTTGGTGCCTGTAACTTCATGCTTCATCCTTATTAGGAAATAGCCATAGATAGGCAGTTTAGGGCTGATGCAGCTCCAAGAAACAAACGTAGATGTTGTTATTGGACTTGTTGAAACACCTTACCACAGAGCACAGAGTTATACTCTGTTCATTTTGAACTGGCGCTTGAAAATATTTCCTTCCCCCACCACCGATCGGTAACCATAGCAACTATCCTCGTCAAAGTGACGAAGAAGGCTAACTATTGGCTGCTCGAAGAGCGTAACTATGGTTACACTTCTAGCGTGGGGGAAAGCACTATTTCTCAAGCGCCAATTCTAAATGAATAGAGTATAACAGAGGGTCTTAGTGGAGTTTTCCTCTTTAAGTACTTAATTTACTTCAAGCTCGCGGATTATAATTCAGTTCACTAGCTGCCAATCAGAAGAAGGAGAAATGCGAAAGTGATTCCTGATTGGAAACTTGTATTAGGCGTTGCGTTTTAATTTCATCGGCGCTGCTCTTTTTTCCCTAGGTGGTAGACTTTTTCCCTAAAGTAGTTAAATTTTCTCTCTTTTCAAACTTTGATTGCTTTTTTTTTCGTTTTAATGAAAGCTTTTTCCCTCCATTTCCGATTAGAGTGACAGCTTCAGTGGAAGAGTGACAGAGACGTAGCAGGAGTGAGGTAGAGCTATAGGAGGTAATAAGAGGCGGTCCGAAGTGTCTATGGGGAAAGTCAATGCTTTAAAAGTTGCCATTAGCGTCTATGGAGATGGATCCTCTGTTAAGCTTTTTACTCTGTGCATCTGACATTGTACTTAACCTCTTCACACCCCAGTTCCACCGTGGTGGACCTTTGCTTACCCCATCAAAAACAAACTTTTTACTGAAATTTATCAGCTAAAAGCTGAAATATGTATTATTTGATGTTTTTACTTTCTATTTCAATCGAAAGATAGCGCTTTAAAACAATATTTTGCTCACAGAACATATTTAAAAAGAGGATTTTGGAAAAAATGGCGTCCTATCTAAAACTTGGGAATATTAATTAATTTAAACCTTAATTAATTTATTTATGAGACTTAATTTGACTAGTTTTATTAATTAGTATCCTTTCAAGTAGAATAAAACAGTTTGTAAAGAAATCCAACAAATATTGAGTTTTGGAGAGCAAGATATAGAGAGGTCCACCAGGGTGGAACTCGGTTCTTAACGATGGTAATTGTGTAGGAGTAAAAATTAATAAAAAACGGGAAAATAAACTATTTTGAGAATTTAAAACACTTATTTTATAATTTAAATGATAATTATTATTTTTGTCATTTAAAAATTTGAATTTCATATAGAAAAAACAAATTAAAAATTTTTTTTTTCAAAATTTTTTTAATTTTTCAAAATTTTTTAAAATAAATTCTGTAAAACTCAAAATGAGTACTATTTTCTACAGTATAAATGTAAATTTACTTTGATTATTGCATAAAAATGTTAAAAACATGCACAAAAAGTTTTCTATGCCAATAAAAATGAATTTTTGAGTTTTTAAAAAATTAAATTTTCTAAAAAATTCTTTATTTTAAAAAGAAAATTAAGTTGCAACCTTCAAATAACCTACTATGACCAAAAAATTATAAATAATTCATATATTTAAATTATAATTATAGAAAGTAACAATTTTATACCATAGGAATTGTGTCATGTTTTACTACGTTGAGAACTGAGGTCCACCAGGGTGGACCTTAAATTGTAAGCCCCCTGAAAAACATTTTCTTGAAATGAAGATTTTTATGAACTTTGTGAAGCATTTTAATACTATTTTAAGAAAAAAATTTGAGTTGAAAGAATTTTTTTATACCTCGGGTCTGAAGAGGTAAAGCAAACAAAATATTGAAGAAAACACCCACCTGTGAACATGACGAGGGCTTGGAGCAGAGCGTACTCCTCGTCATCAAGTCCGAGGTCGTCCAGCTTCTTCACGAGGTCGAAGGCGGCGCCCCCAATGGCATCTGCGTCCTCAGGTGAGCAGGACTCGCATTTTTCCAGGACCTTGGCGACACAGGCATCTCTGCTGAGGGCGCTTATGTCTTCTCTGCTGGCGTTGCGGAGCATGTGCACCTCATCGAGATGTTCCTGGAACGAACGTTGCCCGATTCAGTAAGGAACAGTCTACAGTTTTATCGAACAGAGTTCCCCTCCCCCTGAAGGGGAAGTAGGGAAAATTCCTTAACCATACAAAGAGATGGGGGAGATTATCAATGCTAGAAGCAGCACTGTCGAGCCCATCGTAAAACTCTAGCTGCTAAAGGTGAGGCTAAACTTTTACATCCCTCAATTTTATGGTCCACTAGAGAAGAGAACACTTGCGGTCAATTACGAACATAGAAACCCCCCTCCCCCGGTCAGGAAGGTCCCATAATTGTTCTTTTATCTCACCCTACTCCCTGAAGCTATGGCCATTGTAAAAGTCTAGCACCAGCCCCCCTAATGGAGGATTTACTCCACTGCTGTAAAAGAGACATCAGCGACATTTTCGGCATATTTTAGTACCCGCTACTCACAAAAGATGGCGCTCGTCAATTGTTTTTCCAATAAACCAATTGACGAGCGCCATCTTTTGTGAGTAGCGGGTACTAAAATATGCCGAAAATGTCGCTGATGTCTCTTTTACAGCAGTGGTGTAAATCCTCCATAAGGGTGACAATGACTGTTTCCACTTTTGCGTGTGAAGCGATACGGCAATCTGGATAGACTACATGACGGATGAAAGGAAGATAAAAGTGACACCGTTTCATTCGGTAAGGAACAAAAACCTAAAGTGGTCGCACTGGTATTACACCACCTCAAGAACTAATGGATTCTCCCCAGATTGGCTTCTTTAGAACCACTGATTTTACGACCATTGATGCTGCCCGAGAACAGTCAGAAGATGTCGGCACACAAAGAGAAGGGGGAGGAACTCGGTGTGTGATTTGGAAAACTAGGTGTGAGGAGAATCTAAGTGTGTGATTTGGGAGTTGACCCCATCCATAACTCCCATGTGTTGGTTGGTTGACTACGACTGCCTTCAGGAAGCATTCGATGGTCGTAAATTTGGTGGTAAAACTAACATGATCCTTAGCCTTGCGTCACACTGGGCGGCTTATGGTCGCCACTGGAATTAATCTCCATAAAAAAAGCATGGAGTTCAGCCTGAGACTCCCCCTATCTTGACAGGAATCTTCATTCCTATCAAGATAAGGGACTAGGCTTTCTCCACGCTTTTTTATGGAGATTTATAGCAGTAGCGTCTATAAAACGCGTAGTGTGACGCGGACCTTAGGGAGCGGTCACCGTGAGCTAAAGACTGGGCGTATTACCAGGCATATCTTATCGGACAGTGGATATCTAAAATTTGTCTACGGTCGCTTGGCGGAGAAAAACCAGTTTCTCAGCATTGTGGAAGGCACCGAAAACCGGTTTTCCTCTGCCTTCCGGCGGTAGACAAATAATACCCTCTTTTGGCGGCTAATTGATCTCACCTATCCACACCAAGAGGTGTGGAGAGAGATAAGATACGCCTGGTGATACGCCCGGTCTTGAGCTCACGGTGACGTCCTTAGGTGTGAGCCAAATTGCAGCGTAACTAAGTCTGTCCCATTAATCAAGAGGGGGAGAAAAGTATAGAGTTGAGCCTGTCTCCCCTGTCTTGACATGTCCTGTCAAGATAGGGGAGACAGGCTCAACTCTATGTGTCCAAAAATACACTTGTGAATAACACTAAGCCCCAATAAAGATGAGGCGTTGCTTTACAAATTAATCAAGACATTTTTTAAATATTTTAAACCATTATAAAAAATGCTCTATAAGAATTGAATTCCGCTCATGAAAATACAAAATGCGGAGGGTTGCAGGGCAATTAAACTTTATGAAGTAGCCTTTCAATGGAGATACTTTGGAGCAGGTGTGGGCAACCTTTTTGAAACTGAAGTTTGTAATGATGTGAAGGTTCCGTAGAGTAGATAACACAGGTAATTGTGAAAAACGAGTCAGTTTATTACATATATTTATAAATATAAAGTTTGATACTAAAACATTAATTTGGCCTAAAATAATGTGCAGGGCTCATATTTCCGAAAAAATATTTTCAGACATACTTTTAATAATTGACATGATTATACATCAGAAGAAACTTGAGTTTGAACCTGAGTTACAAGATTATCGATATTGGGATCTATCCCACTTATACACAGGTGCAAAAGAGTGTTCTCCAGATCTTTTTTCCGTAAGCCTGGTTCGATACTTCAATTTATAAATTTCCATTCTGGAAAAGAACTGTGCACATTTAGATGAACTTTCAAACGCACAGATCCTTTTCTTGCAAAGGTTCTAAGGTGGGGGAACTTTTCTTTGGCTAGGTATGTGTTGTAGAAATCACTGAGCTATCCACAGATTAAAATTTAGACTTTTAATGCAATCTTCCTGAAGCTTGATCCATTGCAGGTGTATTGAAGCTTCCACTACGTTAGTTTTCAAGGAAGTAGAAAAGGGTTGGGCAAGAGCAACCAACGTTTTTAAAACCAGAAAATCTATTTAAAAATTGTTCGGACAGCAATTTCAGTTCTGTTTTCATGACTGGAAGAGTTGAAAAATGATTGCAGCTTCCCAGTGGCGGCTCGTAAGTTTATTAACAGGGGGTTCAAACCCTTTTTTGTATAATTTAAAATTTACACTAGATCTAGAAAGAAAAGGGATATTGGACGAATATATAAATAAAAAGTATTTAAGAACCAATTTATCTATTTCAGTGGATAATTTTAAGTTCCCTAAATTTTTCACTGCATGCACTTTTATTTTTTAAATATGTGTTTAATGGAAATAAGCAAAGTTTTAAGAATAAAAAAGAATCCTTTTATTTTTTATAATACTCAAAAACAACTTTTATACATGATGTCCACTTGCCTAACTTTTTTTGATGCCAACAAATTGTTGACACTTTCAATAAAATCAGGCATAATACCTATCATAATTCTTTAATTAAGAGCATGACAAGAGCACTAGATAAGTCCTCCCTCATAGTGCTTGTTAGAATCCATTATGTATTGCATATCCATTTATATTTGTCGTAAATATCATTCGTATATTTTCTTTAAGTCTATCTCTTCCTGATAAATTTGACATTGTTCAGATGTGAGGTGTTTTCACGGGCGTCGTCGCCGGGGGACGTGTCCTCCCCAATAATTGGGAACATTATTTTTAAATAACTATGTTTTTAACTTTTCAGGGCAACCAAAAATTTACTAAATGTGTGTGTCTCTGACTTTGAATCATAAAGGATGGTTGTTGCCAATATACCAATGGCACCTAATTTAAGAGGCATATACAAGAAGGAGACGGACACCTCATTTTTAGAACACGATTAGAATCCTTGAGGCGTCCCCCCAATATATAGGAGCCGCCAACGCCAATGGGTGTTTTTTATTGAAAAATGCAGGTGACACTTTAACTATCAACACTTTACTCTAATAGCTGCTTAAAAGGGAACGGAAACACAGGGTTATTTTGGAAGATATTTTAGACAAAGCAAATTAAATTGTGTTCTTGGGAAAATATTGGGTATACAACAAAATACCCTGAGAAGTAATCTCTTGTCCTCCCATGGGATCTCTTGGCAGCCGGGAAATATCTTGAAGTAGTCTTGGATAAACCTGGAGACGTGGTATGGAGATACGTCCACAAACAACCAGTCTTCTTCGCCCACCAAGAGGGTCTCCTGTTGGCAAAAGAAAACACTCTCAATACATGGTTCGTACAGAAGTTTGAAGAGTAAAATTAAGCACTTTTTAAGGACTTTCTAAGGATTTTTGAGAAATTTTAAGGATCTACTTGAACACATTTCAAACTGCCAATAAAATGTTTTCAATGAGTTCTTAAGAATATTGGAGTATATTTTTGTCTCTCAAATAGAAATCACATTAATGGGTCTATACATATTAGATATTACATACATGCAGGGCCGTATTTAGGCACGTGCAACATGTGCTATAGCACAGGGCAGCAAAATTTTGGGGGGCGGCAGATTACAACAATCTGCCGCCCCCCAAAATCCACCCCCCAAACAAGCAAGATCCAAGGGGGGCACTCTGGACAGTGTCCCGTCTTAGACCCAAAAATGTTCTTAAAATGAGTTAAAACCCTACTTTTACAAGTTAAATTTCAAAATTTCTCCTGCGGGTGGACCCCCATACTCCCCTGCAGTTCACAAGGGAATTTTCCGTGACACTTTTGAGAAAATCCCCGAAATTTTGTGTCAAAAGATAAAAGGGATGAACCTAAAAAGTTCTCAAAATGATTTAAAACCCTACTTTTACAAGTAAATTTCAAAATTTTTCTGAGGGAGGACCACCAGACCCCCAGTGGTACCACCAGATAATTTTGCGTGACACTTTTGAGAAAATCCCTGACATTCTGTGTTAAAAGGTAAAAGTGATGAACCTAAAAAGGTTCTCAAAACGAGTTAAATCCCTACTTTTAAGGGTCGAATTTCAAAATTTCTTCCGGGGGAGGACCCCCATACCCCCCGGTGGTACCACAAGGCGATCTTACATGATACTCTTTTTTAAAACCCCCCAACATTTTGATATTTTGGTTCAAAAGGTTAAGACCTCACCTTTAAGCAGTAGACTTTTAAAAGAAACAAGAGGGGTATTTTCTTGAAACAGGAAATGAAATAGAGGGGGGCGGCAATGTATCGATATGCATAGGGCGGCAAAAAACCTAAATACGGGCCTGCATACATGTGATTTCTCTGTCAATAAATTGGCGAAAAATATTTGAAAAATAATCTGATGGCACCTAAATTTTCATTCCTTTTAGTTAGAGGGAGTCCATTGGCTTCTACTCCCGAGATCTACGATTCGATATGCTAGTCATATTTTTTAAGCTTAAATATTTACTAGTTTTCATATTAATCCGATATTTTTTTTCAATTTTACTTAAAATTTATTACTAGATTTACCAGAATTTTCAGTAAAAAGCGATTGGAAATTAAGAAAGTGGAATTTTAATTTTGCAAATTGAATTGTCGGATTTTAATTTTGCTGAGAAAAGTGGCGGATTTCCACCAATTGGCGGAGGAATCACATGTATGATATTAAATATATTCAGAGTAAATAGAATAGGTGGCTCGTCACCATGGCTACGCAATAGAAATGCAATGGGGAAGGACTAGTAGCGAGCCACCGATTCAAATTACACAGACTATAACATCATACATTTGATGGAAGCACAATAGTCCAGGCAACGAAGGGTTATAGAGGGAAGATCTTGGAACACACTTTTTGACTTTAGAACTTTGTTTGGACTAGTTTGCAGGTAAACATATCAAAAGTCCCCGACCCTAGCCCCTGAGCTTAATGTAGGGGGGGCGTTTAAAAATCTCATTTTTTAGTTTTTGGCTTATTACTATTAGAAAATGCATCCCCACGAAAAAGTTTCAATTATCTTTTTTAAAGTAGATAAAATTACCAACAATTTAAGACCATTCCCAGGTTTATAGGTCCAATAGATCCCAAGTTACATCTCTTCAAAAATGGACAATTTGTTAAAAAAGTTGGAAAAATTGAGTAAAAGTTGTATTTAAAGCAATTTATTGGCTATATTACACTTCTAAGAGTGAAGTAAGGGCTAAAACCTTATAAAACAATTATTTATCTTTAATTTAAGCCCTGAACCAAGTCTGCGAGATCAATAGTTCTTACGCTATCTGAAAAAAAAAATTGGGAAAATGGGATTTTCCCAGAAAGGGGACCTAGAGGTTTGAGAGTACAGTAGAAGGGAAGAAAAGTGGTATAAATTAATATTGAAAACAGTATTTATTTGTTTGAAGTATTCCATTTTTACCTTATAAAATTTATTAATTACCTATTTCTTAATTATTAGTTATTTTCAATTTAATTAATTTTTTGTTCTATATTTATTGAATTTTGCATACTTGTCATATATAAATTACAGCTTAAAATATTTAGGCGGCATAGGTTCATGTTGGTATAACGGTTAAGAGGAAATTTGGAGAGGCTTTTGTCCCCTTAAAAAAGGAACGGATCGGGCTACGCTATGTTGGTGTAAAAAAGGAAGAACACTGAAAAAAAAGGCAGGCTACAGGTTTGTAGGAATACAGTAAAAGAGAAGAAAAGTCGTAAAACATAAAGGACATGACCACTCTATACAAAATGAAAGCTGATTAAATTTGCCCCAAGTTTTATTCAGTACAAGTGTAGGCCCGATGACCAGGTTCCTCACACTTAATTAAAGAATATCTAGCAGGGCCGTAACTAGACTTTTTTTTCGGGGGGGGGGGGTTTGGCAGAAAATTTTCTTGAAACTTTAGTTCGATTTTGTTGGTAAGAAGACAGCGGCGGATCCATGATTTGGTATTTGGGGACTAAAAATTTTCAATATTAAAATCCTCTTCTAATATCCTGAAAGGGGGGGGTCTGGGGGTCCTCCCCCAGAAAATTTTGTGTCTAAAAAAATGTCTAAAAAGCAGATTTTCAACTCGTTTTTGGTACACCTAATCCGGATTTCGGACATACATTTTCAAGAATTTAATTTACATTTTAGTAGGAATTTTGCATTTCGACGAACTTTTTAAAGAAAAGTGGTAAATAATAGGGGCCCAAATTCGAACGGGGGGTTTGGGGGTCCTCCCCCACAAAATTTCTGGAAATTTGACCCTTTAAACAGGATTTTAACTAGTTTTAAAGTCGCTTTTCCCTTTTTTACACCCCTGAGGTCCCACTTCCCGTTTTTCTCACTGTTAGTTCTTATTCCTTTTGGGAAGGGGGACTTAAGTCACCTAGCCACCCTGGATCCGTTAGTGTGAGTAGAACTCCTAACTCACCTTGGATACTTTCCCTTTATGATTTCACTCATTTTGCACTAACCCGATGAGGACCACTCCTTGTAAGTCTAAAAATTTTCAAGGAACAACTGTTATAATAGATTTCTAAATTTCAAGAGGGGTTGGGGGTTCTCCTTGTTATGTACTAGTGCTAGGAGTATTTTATACTAGTGCTCCTAAGAAAGATATTCAAGATTATGGCACGTGATTTGCTATGGTGTCTCGCGACGAAAAAAACAAATTGAACTTCAGTTTAGGAATGTATCTAACTTCATTGCTTTATATATTTTGTTACGTTTGAATAAATAGCTTAATTTCAACAACTTAACAATTTGGCGACGATAGGATGGGATCCAATATTTATTTTGAATCATACGAGCCCACAACGGAGGACTGGTCCAGCTACGTTGAGAGATTGGAATCTTACTTTAACGTCAATGGAATCCCCGATGTGAAACAAGGACCAGCACTATTGAGTGTGATGGGTGCCTCTACTTACAAGTTGTTGAAGACGCTGGCTACACCGAAAGCACCGTCTCAACTGAAATTTGAAGAGATGGTGAATCTTTTAAAAGATCATCTGAGTCCAAAGCCATTGGAGATGACCGAAAGATACAGGTTTTATAAAAGATTGCAACGAGAAGGTGAGTCAATAGCTCCCTATTGTGCAGAAATTCAAAATTTATCAGTTAACTGCAATTTTGGCACTAATCTGAATACTATGCTAAGAGATAAACTTGTAATGGGTTTAAAAGATCAAGGGATTCAAAAGAACCTCATATCTGAAAATAAATTAACGTACGCTAAGGCTAAGGAAATTGCTTTTGCCATGGAATCAGCTCAAAGAGATGTACAAGAAATACAAAGCAAAACCTTTTCTATTAATAAAGTCCATAGTTCAAACGGTGTTGACAAAATGAGTAAACAAACGGTGCCTAGGAAAGAATCTCAACCTCTCAGGAGGTGTTATCGATGCGACAGTACAAGGCATTTAGCACACGAGTGTCCGTTTAAAGATACAGAATGTCGCTGTTGTAGAAAAAAAGGGCATTTGGAGAGGGTCTGTCGGTCTAAGGGGAAGCAAAATAAAATGAATCAAAATAGACCGGTGAGACAAATTGAATCTGAGACTGAAGAATCTTCGATGCTCAAAGTGAAATCGAGTTCAAAAGCAAGGGATCGCATTATGATTGACATACTTCTAGAGAACCAGAAATGTCAGTTTTAGTTAGACACGGGAGCGACAATCACGTGCATGAATATCGAGGGTTTTAAGAAACTATGTCCTAAAGTTTTAATTACTCCTACAACTATGATTCTGCGAAATTTTGATAATTCTGCCATTATACCTGCTGGGGAGGCGGATGTCAAAATTCAGTATAAGAACCAAAGGAGTCGAGGAACCATATACTTAGTGAAGGAAAGAGTAAGTGCAGTGTTTGGGCGAGAATGGTTGAGGATGTTCACTCTGGATTGGAGAGAAATTAAAGCCATTCACTTGGATCAACAACAGTCCCGAACCAGGGTCTTGCAAGCATTACTGCAGAAGTATGAGAAAATTTTCACACCTGGAATTGGTAAATTAGAAAATTTTTCCTGTCGATTACAAATGAAACCAGGGTATACGCCAGTATTTTTCAAACCCAGACCAGTACCATTTGCTATTAAGGAGCGAATAGAAGCAGAACTGGAGAGACTGGTGTCTGAAGATATAATAGAACCAGTTAAGTTCAGTGAGTGGGCCACACCGATTGTTCCAGTTTTGAAAAGAAACGGTAAGTTGAGGATATGCGGAGACTATAAGGTAACAATAAATCCTGAACTGAACATAGAGCAGTATCCTTTACCAAGAATTGAAGATATTTTTTCGGATTTAGCTGGAGGAGAAACTTTCACCAAAATTGACCTAACTGAGGCTTATCTACAAATGATGGTAAAAGAACAAGATCGTCATTTGTTAACGATTAATACGCATAAAGGTCTATTTAGGTATAAAAGAATGAATTTTGGAATCGCGTTAGCTCCGGCAGTTGGCAGCGCAGTATCGAACAGGTGTTATCTGGAATACCGGGAGTACATGTATTTCTAGACGATATCACCATAACTGGCTGTAATGATGAAGAACACTTAGAAAGATTAGAGTTGGTGTTGCAAAGGTTAGCAAACCATGGACTAAAAGTTAACAAGAATAAAAGCGAATTTTTCAAAGAATCTGTAAATTACTGTGGTCATCGAATCGACCGATTTGGACTCCATAAAACTCAAGAAAAGATTGAAGCAGTTTTGAAAGCACCAGTTCCGAAAAATGTGTCAGAGCTAAAGAGTTTCTTAGGAATAGTTAATTATTATGGAAAATTCATACCAAATTTAGCAACTTCAATTGCACCTTTAAATAAGTTACTCAAAAAGGGAAACAAGTTTATTTGGAACAAAGGTTGTCAAAATGCATTTCAAAAGTTGAAGCAAGAAATAGCATCTGAAAGAGTCCTGTGCCATTACGATCCGAAGTTACCCTTGGTTCTTCAAACAGATGCATCACCAGTTGGTATTGGAGCGGTTCTGAGCCATATAATGCTTGATGGGTCTGAAAAACCAATATTGTTTGCTTCAAGGTCGTTGACAACCACAGAAAGGAATTATTCGCAAATTGATAAAGAGGCTTTAAGCATTGTATGGGGAGTGAAAAAATTTTATCAGTATCTATTTGGACGTCATTTTCATCTTGTAACTGATCACAAGCCATTAGTATCAATTTTTGCTCCGAATAAGAGTTTACCCTCTCTTTCTGCAACAAGAATGGTACACTATGCCTTATTTCTACAAGCGTTTAGTTACACCATCAAGTATCGGAATACCAAAAAGCATGCGAATGCCGATGCTTTATCCAGATTGCCACTAGAATCAGACGAAGGGGAAAGAGTAACTGACGCAGATATCGCAAACATCGATAGAATAGAAATGATGCCAGTAACTTCCAACGAAATTGCAAAAGCTACCAAGACTGATAGTAAGCTGGGTGGAACTTTATGAAGCTTTACGTACAGGATCTGACTTACCGGTTCCATGGAAAGGAAGAGAATCGGAGTTATCTTTGCAGCAAGGTTGCGTCATCTATGGCCATAGGGTGTATATTCCAGAGAAGTATCAAAAGTTAATTTTAGAAGAACTACATGCAGGACACCCAGGAATCGTAAAAATGAAAGCTCTAGCAAGGAGTTACTGCTATTGGCCAGGAATCGATGCAAGCATCACGAACTTTGTGCAAAATTGTTCTGCCTGCGTTTCAACGAGAAATGAACCAACAAAAATCAAAAGACACCCATGGGAATGGCCAAATGGTCCATGGCAACGGATCCATATTGACTTCGCAGGACCATTCATGGGGAAAATGTTTTTTGTCGTAGTTGATGCCTATTCAAAATGGGTAGAAGTTATTCCCGTAAAAAATATGACATCCAGTTTGACGGTGGAACATTTACGTCATCTATTTGCACAGTATGGATTACCACTGACTGTGGTGAGCGATAATGGTGCTAGCTTTACAAGCCATGAATTCACACAATTTTTGAGAATGAATGGTATTAAGCACATTACATCAGCACCTTATCATCCTGCTACTAATGGACAAGCAGAAAGGCTAGTTCAAGGTTTTAAGGCATCTCTAAGAGCGAGCCAAAAGGATTCCGGAGATATCAACGCGAAACTTCAAAGGTATCTACTGCAGTACCGAATCACCCCACATTCCCTCACAGGTGAAACCCCGAGTTTCCTATTCTTAAAGAGATGTATCAGAACCAGGCTAGATTTATTGAAACCTAATCTAAGAGAGCACGTTATGCAGAAACAGGGAGGAAGAGAAGATAATGAATCATCTAAACGTGAATTTAAAGAGGGGGAAAAGGTGGCGGTAAGAAATTATGTGGGATCAACAAAGTGGAAAATTGGCACCATCTTGAACCGCGATGGAATGCTCTATTACAGCGTGCGAGTGGGAGAAGAAATTTGGAAACGACATGCCGATCAGATAAGGAAGTGTGGACAATCCGTTGATGAAAGCTTCAAAAACAATGAGGATTCCATGGATGTTAGTACATCTGCTGCACTAACTCCAGAAGTGAACTCTGATCCGGATCCAAGCTGCGAGATACCAACTAATACATCCACACCTAGACGCTCTTCCCGTTTGCGAAAAACATCTACGCCATCTCGGAACTCATCAACATCTTAGACGGGGAGGAGTGTTATGTACTAGTGCTAGGAGTATTTTATACTAGTGCTCCTAAGAAAGATATTCAAGATTATGGCACGTGATTTGCTATGGTGTCTCGCGACGAAAATAACAAATTGAACTTCAGTTTAGGAATGTATCTAACTTCATTGCTTTATATATTTTGTTACGTTTGAATAAATAGCTTAATTTCAACAACTTAACACTCCTCAAGAAAAATTTTGAATTTTAAACCTTAAAAGTAGGGGTTTTAAGCATTTTAAGGCGAATTTTTAAGGAAAAACAGTAAAGTAAAAAATGGATGTCAAAATTTCGGGGGGGGGGTTGAACCCCCAAACCCCCCCCCCTTGCCCTGATATCTAGACATGAGAAAATATTTTGCTATGACCATGTTTGTGCATATAGGATAGGCATTGTGATAGTTTTACAAAACAACCGTTTAGTGAAAACGAAGTTTATTGGCTTTGAAAAGTAAACAAAAAACATTACAATAGTAGGTATCTTTCAGTTAATTTCTTGCTGTCTTAGGGCGGGGAGGACCTTGATCCTCGATTTTGCTTTCATCTTCTTTTCGCCCGCTTTTGAAGCTAACCCCCCGGGGGTGAAACAAAAGGAGGCACTTTCAACTACCATCGTCAATACTGGGGGGCTATAAATATTCTTATAGACGACTGTCAGCCCAGGGTATCCCGTTACCATAACTATGTCGCCGTCTGCGGGTGGTCAAGGGGTCGAATCAGCCACCGAGGTAGCTTGTGTTTGTCACTCCCTTCTGCGAAAGATAACAGGAAGGCCATGGACAATGAAAGAGGAAGAGGAAATTAAGTGTTAACAATGTTTTGACGCCGATCAGAACCCGAATTACAAGTTTCGGGGGGGGACAAAAGATTCACTTGGGGCCTTCGACATGTCTTAAAGTAAAATTTAAATTTATTAGACTTGGAATATCACATCACAGCACAGACGACATTTAATTTACAGAAGAATATTAAATTTAAGTAAAAATGCTAAAGGGTTTCGATATGTTCAGCAAGGAATCGAATCGGAATGGCGCTCCCGGGAAAAATCAAAACATGAACAGCATCAAAAAAGTTATAGAGTAAGAACTTTTGATCTCACAGACTTGGTTCAGGGCTTAAATTAAAGTTAAATAATCAGCTTTCATTTTGTATAGAGTGATGGTCATGTCTTTCATGTTTTTACGACTTTAACATGAGTAAGAAACAATCACACCAGTATAGCTGCTGAGTTTCCATAAAAACTTCTCAAGCTACTCATAAATTGGGCATACGAATACCCAATTTATTTTTCCAATAATGGGAAAGTTAACTAGGATTTTCAGATTAGATTTATTTTGGGATGATATGATTCTATAGTATATTTCACAACTCAGCCTGATTCCTAAAAAGAGCGATTTGAACTGAACCTGGAATTGGACGAGTTGGGAGATCATCTCCTTTGGAGTTTCGTAGGTGCTCCTCTTGAACCTTGGCTCTTTCGGGACGACACCCATTGCCACCAATGTTTTTCTCTATGTTCAACTAAGTCTCGACCTTGCGTCCTATGCAAAGAAGAAAAACATGAGTACATAAATTAAAGGGCTACCCCCCTTGCTGGCTATTGCCTGCTAACCACTGGGAAATGCATAAGCAGTCCCCCTAAAATTGCTTTGCAATCCTGCTCTCTGAAGCAGTAACTAACTTTGATAGTCTAGTAGAACATTTTGGGTGCTAAATTTATGTTAATGTCAGTGGCAATAGTACAATTATAGAATTTTTTATGTATCTCCACATCACGATCTATCTAGACTGTCCTTCGATAAAATTCTATATCAAAATACTAATATACAACTTTTATTTAAAATTCATTGAAAAACTGACTGTGGTATTTAAGCAGACACACTAAGCATATGCACTAGCTATGTCAGAGCACATAACTTGCATTTAAAGCTAAAACTTTAGAATAAATTCCCTTTAACTAATGAAAAACCTTCCTCTCATAAACACTATTTAATATACTTCCCATTTTAAAGTAATCAATAAAAACTGACCAAAAGCACCCTGTATTTGAAAGCGACACAATGTAGTTTCTTATGACCGCAGAACTTGACCAAAAAACATTAGTGTCCTCAACAAAAATGCATCCTGTTACTTTTTCCTCACTCCGAACTTTTACTTCACCACATATTTGTTTGTATTTAACCTCTAAATGTTGGTAATTCATAAATTAAGGGTGTAGTATAATATTAGACAAACTTACTATTACTATGGTCACACAAAGTATCCCCAAGTTGAGTATAAACTCATTAAGGCTGAACATAAAAATTGACTCATCTGTGCCAAAAATTTTACACAAATGAATCCATAGATAACTAGTTCAATATTTAAAATTTTGGAGCAACTGCAAGAAATTAACTCAAAAGACTGGCTGTTACAAACTCAAACAAACACTGAAAAAAATTCATTTTCATGTATGTTTTTTATAAATGAAGGGTAGAACTCTAGGAGCTCTCTTGCTTTTTATATTACTACTTATTGTGTCCTGAGGGCAATGTAGTCGACAACTTACCATCCAAGTACAGTATTTTTCTATGTTAAAGAGTCGAGAATTTTTGAAAAAAATTTGAGTAGGCAGATATTATTCTGAACTTAGGATTATTTTCCTCTCCACTGTAACGCGTTTCTTATTAAGTGTCCTTTTAGGGAGTTCTGAGGTAAGGTTGAGTGTCCTCGAGAGTTTTACAGTGTACAGGGCAGAGAACCATGAGAGTGTATAGCTATAACAATTTGAGAAAACGACCATCTGACCAAAATGGTGGCTTTGTGTCCGATTTTTAAACCATAAACTTGAAAAAGAAAGAAATAAAATAAATACAAAACAGTAATTTCAAAATTGCAATCTGGACCACGAACCCCAGTTTCTTTGGACTCATCGAGGACTCTCTAAAACTGCTCCCAAAGGAGCACTATCACCATCAGTGGCATAACCAGAAAAAAATTTCGAATATTTTGGGCGGGGATATCGGGTTATTTTTAGTGGTTTTCTATGAGAAAAAGTTTTGAGTTCCAGGGGAAATATATCCCTAAATCCGCCCTCTGGCTCTATACCAATGATGTCCGTACCCCCAAAAGGGCCCAGCAAAAAAGTTATCAAAAACTGAAAGGGGCTTGCTTTATCGGGGGAAATGCCGATTTTACATTCATTAACTAGAAAACCGTTCTTACTAGTGATGGGCGATTCAACTCTTTTGCAAGATCAGATCTGAGTAACTCACTCACCTTAAGGAGTTAACTCTTTAATGTAACTCAGTAACTCCCAAAATCTATATACATAAATGAATGTTCATCTGAATGTAAGTCCGTTTTAGTTTTAAACTTTTCGAACCTACATTCACTTTAAACCATACCAGAAAGGTACTCGCTCCCAGAAAGTTTCCTGAAGAATAATAATTTGAAATTGAAGCATCCCAATAACTTTTTTGGTCTATTTTCGGCTAAAAAAACCCGTATTTCATTCCTAAACCATGACATCATGGCAAAACCACCAATTGTTGTAATTAAAGATAATATAATATTAATTGTTGAAGGTATAACATCGATTGTTGTAGTATATGAACATAAAAATGCTCCTTTTTACATATGGACTGGCGAAGCCCGTGTCTAGCGCGTCAGCGCTAGTATTATATAACTTCTTAATCTTAACTACGTACATACATCAACTAAAAAGTATGCCGGAAAAGTCATTCAAAAAATAAAAGCTTTTATATTGAACTGTAAACGAAAACGGAAATAAACCTTTAATATTTCGCCTACTGGAACCTACCTACAAAACAGAAGAAAGAGGGAAAGGAAATTCCCCAGTACAGGCATCCAATCCAATTTCATCCGCGAACATTCTACTGCAAACTTTAACTATTCTAAATTTACTGGAAAGTAATGGTCACCAGAATGAAAAACCAGTACAATTTTTCTAATAAGTAATTTAGTTTTAATCACTCATTCATCTAAAAAATGGCGAGTTTGAGACAAAAAACACACTAAGAGCAGAAGGTTTTGGCAAGACGCCAACGTTCTCGGAAATGAACTACAAACCCTTCCTTCCTTCCCGCCCTTTGAAGACACCATCATAGCTGGTAGAGGTAGACAAGCATAGCTCGTGTTTCAATTCTCAAAAATCAGTTGAAAACTTAATTTTTAAATCCAAATCAATCGCCTCATTAATCAAATAAAACACTGCTAAACCATTAAAATATTAATTTATACAGCAATCCTTTCGTTTAAGATCAAATATTTTTTATTTACAACTAGTATTTTAATTAACAATAGCTGTCAGAAGTAGTAAATGTATGCCTTTCAATAATGGCAGCTCGTTTAACGAAATTCATCTTTTCGCAATCTTTTTTAATCGTCGAAATTTTTAATGGAATATCTAAATATTAAAGGATTATTAGAACTTGATAATCGTGAGAATATAAAACCATAAATATTTTTTTAATTGTGTGCAGCAAATTTTGTCAACCTAAACATTGTGATTAAGACAATGTATAATCACGCTCACAGTGCCGTGTAGAAGAGGTGTATAATAAACAATCATGGCCTCCAAAAATCGATCTTAAGAAACCGCTGGGAGTGAGGAATTAACTCTTATGAACTATCTGATCCCTGGGAGTGGGATTGTCGGAGTGGGAAGACCGATCTGAGGCCATCTGCTCCCAATCCCAGCTCTCCTGGGATCAAAGGAGTTGAGAGCACACAGCAAATAACTCCCAAAGAGTGGAGACTAGGAGCAAGCAGCTCTTTTAACTCTGTCAACTCCTAAAAGGAAGACGTAAAGGCGGCTTTAGACCACGCGGTTCGCGACAGCGATTCTGCGACATCCGGTTCGCGACAAAAAATTGACCCTCTTCCCTCAATTGAACAGCGCCATCTTTCGAGAGGTCGCTGAGTTACTGCGGTTGTCGAAATTCCCGAAAACCGCGGAATCGCTGTCGCAAACCGGGTGGCGTAATTGGAATCACTACAGGCCTAGACGATAGTTTCTACGGGCCACGGCGAAACCGCCGAGAGAGCGATATTTGGCGATAAAAGGTATAATTCACGCGCAATTCGTACTAGAACAACCCCAGAGAAAAAATATTTCTTCACAACTGTGTGTGTGTCATTATACAGATGTTATTCCGATTTCCTTATTCAATTTATTTAGAACCTTTTAGCTTTTTTTGTTGTTGATTTCATTCGATGCTTCACGAAAACAAAAAATTATTCTGTGAATGTAATATTTAATTTTTTTACGAAAAACTTGTACAATTAATTCAGAACTTTTAGTATTTTGCATTGTTTATTTTAATCCAAAGTGCATTTCAAAGTTATACTTCCTTCTTGGTTTATTAAAATACTAGTTAAACTTGATATTGTTTAAATTTTTCAACAAATCTATAATAATAAAAGAGCTTTACGGTTCATTCATTCATCGATCGATTCATTCACCTATCAACGCACAGCAAAATCTACCGGGGCTAAAGAGTCGAAACTTGGTGTGGTGGAAGACTTTACGGTGTATGCGCGCACTAAGAAGGGATTTTTCGAAATTCTTTTTTTCTGACCCACAGGGGTGCTTGGAGTGTTTTCTACGTTTTTGAGCCTACCACCGTCCCAAATGACCCGAGATCTTCGTAACTTCGCAGGAAGGTACCTAGCCACAATATCTAGAAAGGCATTTTTCGAATTTTCGATGTTCGAATTTTAAGGGGTCTAAAAATTTCAAAAACCCGATTTTACTGAGCATAAACAAAGTTTTATATTTTAGAAGAAAAACATACTAATAATTTGATATTTCGAAGCGACCGGTTGGTATTATCTTCTTAAGAATATTTCAAAGAAAGTAATTTCTGGATTTTTCGATATTTCATTCTGGAGGGGGTGCACGGGGGTTTGAATATTTACTCCGGTTTTTAGTTTTTGCTTTCTATCGCCCACCTTATTAATGCGATTGGTATGAAATTTTAGCATGTTGTTCCTCACACAATCGGGAAGGTTTTCAAAAAAGAATTTTTGAATTCAAACCATTCTAAGCTGTCTTTTTTGGCCCTTTTCTAAATTCTTATGCGTAGCTTCAATGTTAAATTGATAACGGTTATTGCTCCTTCCAAGTGACGCAAAACCTCTTTTGTTAGAAATATTTGCTTAAAAATATTTTATAGCGATCAGAATTTTTAAAATATCTGATAAAGAAATAATTTGTGATAAAATAAATTTTTACAATAAATTAAAACTATTTAACCGAAAATTTTTAACTTTTTTTCCATTCAATAGAAATTTAAAATAGCAATATTTCATCAGCAGCATTTTAGATAGTTGATACCAATAATTCAAATAATGTCTACTTTTATTTCATGTTTGAAGGCGATTTCTTTAATGAATGAGTTGGTAATAAATCAATCAAGGGGAGTTCAGGGGGTCTCCCCCTGACCTTTTTTTAATTTTAATTTTAAAAATCGGTTATTAACACTTTAATTCCAAAAAAATTTTGTCAATCAACCAAGGGGGGTTCAGGGGGTCTCCCCCTGACCTTTTTAAATTATAATTTAAAAAATCGGTTATTAACACTTTAATTCCAAAAAAATTTTGTCAATCAACCAAGGGGGGTTCAGGGGGTCTCCCCCTGACCTTTTTTAATTTTAATTTAAAAAATCGGTTATTAACACTTTAATTCCAAAAGTTTTTTAATTTGTTTTAGATTTCAGGAAAGTATTTATTTCTTATTTGCTTTGAATTTTATGAAAACAGCGGGATGAAGGGGGTTGATAAATGGAGGGTTCAGAATAGAAATATGGACCAAGTCCACTTTAGCTACTTTTGAGCTACAGACGTTTAAAGTTAAAGCTTCATAGGAAATTACATGTTAACGCAACAGAACTTGCTGCTGCCAAGCGGATATTATCAGAACTAGGACTTGGTTCATTATTGCACTGAAATTTTACATAGTTGGTGCATGTTATAGCGTTGCTTACTCAAAAATGACAAAAAGTGGACTTGGTCCATTTTAATTCTGAGCCCTCCAAATATTAAGTATAGGGAAGAAAATAATTCTTATTTATTTTATCACCCAGTTTGAAAATCCCTTTTTTCCCGAGCAACGGCGGGTATATCAGCTAGTAATTAATAAAATACTCAGTTTCTTAAACATTTTCTCTATTGCAATTATTGGTCCAAGTTACATTCATGATGAATATTTTCTACTTATTCTTTGCTTATTTTCGAGTCCTTTTACTATTTACTTTGATTAAACTTGTTTTTTAACTCTGATATTTTTATTACTTTGCTTTTTGATATAGATAAAAAAGGTGACATCCCATTGTAAGGAATCAGAGGGAACTAGCAAAATGTGATTGATTTTATTCTCTGGGGGCATTTTTGGAATCTAATTTTGTAATTAAAGAAACCTTTTCACATATTTTGTAAGACAATTATTTTTAAAATTTTAGCATTATAATTTAATAAAGAGAGAAGAGAGAGAGTCTATACCCCCATAAACCCATTCTATTCTATTAAAAAATACTGTTATTGTGAAGGCGGAAATTTTTTAATACTATTTTTTCAAAATTGCTTCAGGGGAAACAAAAATGGGTTACAGTAAAAAATGCAATAAAAACTCAAATTGTTAATTTGAATGACTCGAAAATTTAACTTTAAACTTATGTTTTGTTTTAAGTGGTAATTTGATATAAATTTCATATTAATGGTAAAATAAGTTTATACACATCCAAAATGCCATAATTTTATTCTGTTATGCTTGTGAATTTCATACACTAGTCTGAAAAATAGAGGGCATGAATAAAAATATGAAAAAACCATAAAAAGTGAGAAAAATCAATTCTTTTAAATTAAATAGGTTCTTTTATTACACACGCAATCAAAATATCATATATTTATTTAGAAAAAATATTCAAAAATATGTATAACAATATATAAGGGTGATTTATTTTTTTAAACCATTTTGATCTGTCTGTATAAAATGATAAAATTTGATTTGATACAGTGGTGAAAATTCTTTTTTATCATTTCAAATAAATTTGCTGTCTGAGAAATAAAATTTTCATTCATTCAATCAAAACTCATGTAAAAAAATTAAAACTTTCAGAACTGAATACACATTTTATTTTAGGGTTTTCCTAGCTAAACTATTTCGTTTGCTGAAGATTTGGTATCATCCTTTATTACATTAGGATAATTTTCCTTAATTCGCATAAAATGTAATCCATTGTCTCGTTCTCTACTTTTAATTTAAAAACGCGCGCAAACAAAACAAAACTAGCGCGATCCATTGAGAGGACCACGGCGCAGGCGTCGAAATACTCACCGCCAAACATGTGCTCATTCCTGCGGTTTCGCCGCGCCTCACCAACTTTCGTCTAGGCCTGTAGTGTTTCCAATTGTAAAGCCTCCATAATTCCTTCGGTTCTTCTGATCAAAGTGGGTTGTTATGGCAACGGATTACGTAGGCGCACCGCTCGCTCTCTCATCTCATAGATGATAATCACCGGCAGCCGGAGGCGTGCTGCCATCTAGTGTTTCTTGGAGGTAATATCACAAGGATTTCAAGGTAATACCACAAATTAAATCTTAAAAAGGTAAATTTTAAAAAGTACAACTGAGCTACCACTCTTTTTTCCCCACTCCTTGATCCTTCACTCAGTTTAAGGAGTTAGTTCACTGAGTTAACTCCTCAAATAATCGCCCATCACTAGTTCTTACGTATTATCCCGTCGACCGTACCGCTTAATCAAAAACATAATCGAAACCCATTGACCTTTCTATTGATGTGCTGCTGAATTAAACGGCCTCTGAACGGTTGACAGTATAGGAGCAATTTTTTATACCTTAACTTCACTTTAATTTTTTGTCATTTCAGCCATAAGCTATTCAAAAAATTGTGTTCATTGACATCAACTTCCATTTTTGTATAAATAGGACTACTAAATGTGTTTTCCCATACCAAAAGTAACTTTTACCATTTTACTTCTATAATTATTTATTACAAAATAATTTAACTAAAGGTATAAATTTTACAGTGTGTTGAAAGAGTACTTTTATTAGTATAGTTTCCAATTTAAATGGAGAAAATCCATGGATTTTTTCCTAGTCTAATTTTAGTTTTTCAAAAATAAGTGGGTACGGGGATGAATGGGACAAGAGTTGCGGGGATGAATGGGACAGCTCCATCATCACTTCAATTCCTGTTTCCAAAACTTTCCATATATAGCTTGCTATATTCAACTCATTTAAATAATTTCTGATAAAGTAACAAAAATAGGGTGCAAAAATTTATGCTTAAATTTGTGTTTTATATTCCTAACTAATGTGTGAATATGCTAAGTCTTAATGAGTGAATACTTGCAACTTTCATAAATATGTTATGGTTAACCCATTATTCAAACAAGTTAGATTCATATGCTCAATTTTTATGAAAAGTTCCTTCAGAATGGTAGGAAAATGTAACAGCTGGAAAGGAAAGGTTTTGGAGGTTTGGCCCAGGTGCGTCAAAAATACTCTATTTGCAATGCTAAATGTAAAAATTCATAAAAAGCAAGTAGCATTAATAGAAATAATACCAGCCTCAACCTCTGAGCTGAAAGAACAAAAGGACTTGCTTCAGTTTTTGTGTTAATTTAACTCGTCATGAAGATGAATAATGTAGGCTGTTTTTTGCCCTTTAACCCTCCGTCGGGCGCAATGGAACTTTTTCGCACACCTCACACATTTTCGTTCACCCCTCCCTTATCAGGGGGGTAGAAGTCTGAAATTCCTGTTAGTCTCCTATCTTTACCGGATGTTTTGCGCCAACTAGTTTATTGGATTCACGCGCTATGTCTAGACGTGTTTTCAGCGTGATTTTACTATCGGTCACCTTTTGGCACATTGCGCCCGAAGACGTTACGCTTGAAGGTAGGTAATATTATTTACGCTTCGTAATTTATTTATTTTATGACTTATTTTAAGACTAATGGGGGTTGAACATTCACTTACAATAGAGTTTTCTGTCATATATTCCAGGATTTATGCTACAATGGCCCGGAAATTCTTTGATTTGTCTAAACCTGCTGATTTAGAAGAAGTTAGACGCATGCTGGCAGAAGATGACGACGAAGATGAGCCTACTGTGAATGACGATTTTGGAGAAGAAAGTGATGTAGATTCCCATGATGAAGTGGAAGAGCGTAAGGAAGATTCAGACACGGAACAAGATGATGAGGTTTCTGAAGATGAAAAGGAGCAAGAGTCCGAGTCAAACTTTTTTCTGGGGAAAGATAAGCTTACAAAATGGGCTAAGACCCCTCCAATGAAAAGGGTTCGTAAAGCAGCACACAATGTTCTAACCCACCTTCCTGGAGTGATTGGAAACGCGAAGAATGCTGAAAATGCGGTTGATTGTTGGGGTCATTTATTCACCGATGATATCTTTGATACAATTGTCATGTATACTAATCAGTACATGGATTCTATAAAACACAGTTTTTCAAGAGATAGAGATATTGCCTTCACAGATTCAATTGAACTGAGAGCATTTATTGGTTTATTATATACCTAGCAGGTGCTCTAAGAGGAAATCGTGAGAGCTTGGAAGAACTTTGGGGTATAGACGGTGATGGAGTGGATAAATTTAGTCTAGTAATGAGTATAAAACGGTTTAAAACCCTAATTCGTTGTGTCCGCTTCGATGATCGTTCTACCAGGGCAGAAAGAAAAAAAGTGGACCGTTAAGCTCCAAATCGTCAAGTGTTCGAAAAATTTGTGGAAAACTGTCAGAAAAGCTATAGCGTGGGGGAAAATGTAACAATCGACGAAATGCTCCCTGGTTTCAGAGGGAGGTGTCAGTTTCGACAGTACATACCATCGAAACCTAACAAGTACGGAATAAAATGTTTTGCCCTCGTTGATGCAAAGATGTTCTACACTTTAAATATGGAAATTTATGCAGGAAAGCAGCCTGAAGGTCCTTTTTGTGTCAGCAACAAACCAAGTGAAGTGGTAAAAAGAATGGCTAAGCCTTTATTTGGATCTGGCCGTAATATTACAGCCGATAATTGGTTCACTGATATTGAGCTAATCGAGGATTTGAAAAAGAAAAAGTTGTCATATGTTGGAACAGTGCGAAAAAACAAAAGGCAGTTGCCCAGTGAATTTGTTTCAGTTAAAGGAAACAAATTATGCAGCAGCAAGTTTGGCTTCAGTGACGGGAAGAGTTTGGTATCCTACATCCCGAAACCAAATAAGAGTGTGATTCTAGTGTCTTCACTTCATACTGATAATGCCATAGATCCTGAATCTGGAGAGCAAAAGAAGCCAGAGATAATCACCTTTTATAATTCTACCAAAAGTGGAGTCGATACTGCTGACCAAATGTGTGCCACTTACAACGTGAGCTGTAACGTTAAACGCTGGCCAATGGTTATAATTTTTACAATGCTGAATATAGGTGGTATAAACTCACAAGTGATTTACCTTGGAAATCAATTAGAACCCTGTCGTAGGAGACCTTTCCTAAAAACATTGGCCCACCAACTTGTTCTCGGAGAACTAAGCCGAAGAAGTATAAGACAGTTGGAATTCCCCTCCACCTCCAAATGCGACTGAAAAAGTATCAACCTATCCAAGAAGTTGAAGAAAGTTTGACTTCTCCACCTCGCAAAAGAAAGAGGTGTGCATCATGCAAATCTATGAATGGCACCCATAGATTCACAGTTTATAGCTGCAAGAACTGTCAGCTGCCAATATGCTTAGGGCATGCTAGTATTACTTGTAATGGTTGTGCTTGTGAATGCTCATTACTTGGTTCACCAGGACCAAACAATAATTTAGAATGAATATCCGTGAGATTTCTGCAAAAGTATGTATAATTTTTTACCAAGATATTAAAATAATTATCCTGATATTGTAAGATTTACTTTATGCTATTCGAAAAAAATTCTCAATAATTAAAATTAATATTTTTTAAGTCTAAATAACACTATGAATATATACTACTGTTTTTAAGACAATATCATTGAAATTTAAGTGTAAAAAATTACGATTCTTCAAACTGTGCGTTGAAAAATATTGCGCCCGACGGAGGGTTAAAAACCTTTTAATTTTTTTTCTTTGGAAAGTAGAAGTGTGTTGTTGTTCCTTTAAAAAGTTAAACATTACATATTTTATTTTGCAAATTTCTGAACTTTTTGAATGGGACAAAATACATGCATTCATTAAAACTTTTCTTGGAGATTAAATGATGGCTAATTCATTGAATACATGCATTAATAATGTAACAGAGAGTTCAATTATTGGTTTTAAACTTGTTACAGGGTTAAAAAATATAATTTTATTCCAATATTAGCAAAAATGTGAAATTTGCCCCATTCATCCCCGCTCTTCCCTAATACGAAAGTACCCTAAAAACATTAAAATAGTAACATTAGTACCTCTCAACACTTTTGAACAGCAAATATCTATTGGATTGTAAGGGTCTTTTTCTGATTTCAAGCTATTTTGCAACTAATATCAAAGGGAAAACAAATGATCGATAGAAATGTGAAAAATTCAGATCAAATAACGCGCAAGTTTCGTAAACAAACTCCTTGTTGCCAACAGCGGAAAAGAAATAGAACCTCTTTCTGGTGTCAGTTTCGCACACAGAGTAATAACTGAGGCTGATAAAAAAAAAATTTTTCGCTGTTGAAGTACTGATGAATTTTGTCATTTTAACTAGATGGCAGCACATATACGAATTACGAAACGAGCGCTTTGTTTTGAACTTATCAATCCGTCCGATCCCAATCCCTTTGATATTTTTGCTGTTCATAAGTGTTGAGAGGTATCTAACTTTACTATTTTAATGTTTTTAGTTGAAAATATGTGAAATCAATGTAGAATCGGCATTTTCCTCGATAGAGCAAGCAGCCCCTTTCAGTTTTTGGTAACTTTTTGCTTTGCCCTTTTGGGGGTACGGTGATCATGGTCGTAACCAGAAAGCAGAGGGTGAATTTGGAGGATATATTTCCCCCGAAACTCGAAACGTTTTTTTATAACATAGAAAACAAATAAAACTACTCCTAATCCCATCCCGAAATTAAATATCAATATCCCTCTCCGTAATTATTTTCTGGCTACGTCACTGACGGGGCGATAGTGCTCATTTGGGAGCAGCTATAGAATGAGTCCGGAACAGCTTTAAAATAGGTCCGCTTTTGGCGACCGTTTTCAGGTGGCTGAAAACCCGCCTGCCATGTTTACCCTGCCAAATAAGTATGATTTCCGATTTTTGCGAAGCACGTAAAGAACAAACAAAAGTGCAACTTGAATGAAATAGTATCTTGAACATAATTAATTGAAAATTAGGTTTCAGCCAGCTGAAAACCCCGCCACCTTGTTTACCCTGCCACCCAGGCTCAAATAACTAAAACAAATACAATATGTATGATTTTTGCAAAGCACATAAAGAACAAACAAAAGTGTGACTTAAATCAAATAGTATCTTTAACATGAATAAATTGAAAATTAGGTATACATATGTACTAAGCCATCAACCATGCCTTTAAATTTAAAAACATCGCCAAAGAGAACTCTAGACATCTTGCCAACATCGGAATACCAAATTTACTTTATTGATTAAACAATCAAATATTCAAACTTGAACTTTACAAAGCCACATAGAAACGCCATAATTAAATATAATTATTTGGGTGGAATTAACTCTTTTTGTCAATAAAATTGAAATAAATTTTAGTTTCTCAAACAGATCTTATTTTCTATTCATCCCATTTTCAAGTTTTGTATTTAGTCATTTTAAATAAAACAAAAAAACATTGTTTATTTGGTTTGTTTATAATTTGGTTATGACTGTTTTGCCACTGGCATTAATGTAAATTTAGCTCCCAAAACAGTGGCGTAGCCAGAAAAAAATTTCGGAGGGGGATGTTGATATTTCGGGAGACTGGGCCGTCTATCTCAAGCCATCTTCCAACCTAGAGGACCGTTCCATTTTATTCGCGGGTGGGGAAGGATAGAATGAGGAACTTAGCGTTTTTTCGGGAGCACATGTTTGTGCGTTCATTGAAAAATGCATTCAGAGTTGCTTGATTTAAATCACTTGTGATTTTAATAATGAATAAAATCATTAATTTAAATCAAAATTATTAAACAAATAAAATTCATGAAAATTCATTAGTTAGTGGTATGCTGTATACAAAATTGGTTGTATGTAAAATTTGTAATATATGCTGTACGTAAAATTTATAATTAAAAAACTTGTTCTTTTATCTATTGTTCTTATATTATATAACTTTAGAAAAAATAACATTAACTTGTATTAAATTTATTTCCAAAAGTATAGAACAGTAAATACATTATAAGATCAGAGTTGCCCCTAAAAGATTATTTATCAAAGAATTATATTGTTATACAAAATCTAAATAATTTTAATTTTTAAGTTTTATTACAATTTTTTATTTGATATTTTATTTCATATTACTTCCATTTACAATTTTTTAAATTCAAATACTTAATTCAAATATACCAAGAAAATCTACCATAAAAAATAGTACATCTGCCAGGGCACGCGCACTGTGAAAGAGACTCATTTGATCAACCTAAAATACTACGCATCTACCTTCCCCACCCGCGAATAAAATGGAACGGTCCTCTAGGTTGGAAGATGGCTTGAGATAGACGGCCTAGTTTTCGGGAGGGGATATGGGGTATTTTTAGTGGTTTTCTACGGTCAAAAAGGAAATTTCCTAAATTTCGGGGGGATATTTCCCCAAATCCCCCCTCTGGCTATGCCCCTGTCCCAAAATGTTCTAGACTATAAAAGTTAGTAACTGCTTCAGTGAGCAGGATTGCAAAGCAATTCTAGGGGGACTGCTTATGCATTTCCCAGGGGTTAGCAGGCAATAGCCAGCAAGGGTGGTAGTCCCTTAATTCATTTACTCATGTTTTTCTTCTTTGAATAGGACGCAAGGTCGAGACTTAGTTGAACATAGAGAAAAACATTGGTGGCAATGGGTGTCGTCCCGAAAGAGCCAAGGTTCAAGAGGAGCACCTACGAAACTCCAAAGGAGATGATCTCCCAACTCGTCCAATTCCAGGTTCAGTTCGAATTGCTCTTTTTAGGATTCAGGCTGAGTTGTGAAATGGACTATAGAATCATATCATTCGGATATAAATCTAATCTGAAAATCCTAGTTAACTTTCCCATTATTGGAGAAATAAAGTGGGTATTTGTATGCCCAATTTATGAGTAGCTTGAGAAGTTTTTATGGAAGCAATTTTCTGCCACTCAGCAGCCATACTGATACGTAACATGCTTTGGTGTGACTGATTCTTACTCATGTAGCTTGGAAGAGCTTATTACCGCATCCCCTCAGTCAATTTCTTAAATCAGAAGTATTGCTGGGTGGTTTTGATTTGTTTTTGTGTTAAGTCGGAATTCCTTCCATGAATTACTTCAAGTTCATACTTTTTTTCACATCCAGAACCATTTAATTTTGACAAGCGTATTTTTCCACACAAAAAATGAGTGTTTAATTCCGTTAACGTTCCACGCTAAATATCACCAAGCTTTTTAAATGCCACAATATTAAAAAATCAACACATTTTTCTGGTTTTTATTGATAAGCTGAACAGTTATTGATCTAACTAAACACTTTTATTCTTTTAGTAATACCTTAACGGAATTGAACCAAAATGAGTAAGTACTCCAATATTCTTAAAACCTAATTGAAAACATTTTATTGACAGTTTGAAATGTGTTCAAGTAGGTCCTTAAAATTTCTAAAAAATTCTTTAAAAGTGCTTAATTTTACTTTTCAAACTTCTGTACAAACCATGTTATTGAGAGCGTTTTCTTTTTCCAACAGAAGACCCTCTTGGTGGGCGAAGATGTGGACTGGCTGTTTGTGAACATATCTCCGTACCACCTCTCCAGGTTTATCCAAGACTACTTCAAGATATTTCCCGGCTGCCAAGAGCTCCCATCGGAGGACCAGAGTTTACTTCTCACGGTACGGTGGAGGTGAAATTATTTTATTGTATACCCAATATTTTCCAACGAACACAATTTAATTTTCTTTGTCTAAAATATCTTCCAAAATAACCCTGTATTTCCATTCCCTTTTAAGCAGCTTTTAGAGTAAAGTGTTGGTAGTTAATATATCCCCCTGACAATGGTGTATGTAGCCCAAAAAAAATTTGAAAGGGAATATTGGTACTTGGGATTGAGGATTATGTCATTATTTTGTTGTTTCACATGTTGTTTGATAGTGGATAATTGCAGTCAAATTTTTTTAAATTCTAATGTGTTCAGAATGGCTTAAAACCTCCAAAAAACATTTTAATTTACTTTTCAATGCCCTAAATTTTAAGTTATTTTCAATTAAAAATATCTTATTTTCTGTCTGAGCTGAAACAACTTGGGACGTTAAATTTGCCTTGCTCCTGCTTGTTGTTATCATCCCGCTTTGAAGGACTGGAAAGATTGAGCTCTAGTTTTTTATAGCCTAGTGTTTCGGACGGTGAAAAACGGTGATGAAAACGGTGTTTCCCACATTTCCAAGAGACACATGTGACGTCACATTGTTAGGAGCTTTCTTCATTAAAATATGTCATAATTACCATAAAAAAGTTTGTGGGAAAAGACAAGCGTATTTTTGGAATCAGGAGAGGATTTTTTAATAAATTGAAACAAAATTTGTGAAATTTATTCTTAACACAATAAGCATTTAAATTATCAGTACGTAAACCTAAAAGATACCATGGTGCAGATGCTTTCATTATTATGAAATCAATGATGATTCAAGAAATATCAGTTTTTTGTTCCAAAAAAGATTTATCTTCACAATTTAGACAATTAATTCCTCAAAATATACAGTCGAATCCGCTTAATGTGATCACGGTTAATGTTATCAATCGGATAATGTTATCGAAATCGACAGGTCCCGATCATTCCTATTTAATTTAATGTAAAATACTTCGTTTAATGTGATCAACTAGGAATCATCACTCCGCTTAATATTATCAAAATTTGCCCATATCCCCCTTAAAACGACCGCTTTCGAGTTCGAGTTTCATTTTGAAGGTCAATTTTTACAAGTAAACATCTGCCAGATGAGAGCATCTGGCGCTTCTTTTTTATGAGTAAGAAAAAGAAAACATTCCGCATATATTTTAAGAAAACAGTTTTAGGGGGGTCCGAATTCATGCTTGTGATTGGTTAAAGAAACCACCAAGATCGAAGCTTTGCAGATGTCTGATAAGAGATTCGAACTTTCCCTTGTTCACTGAAATTCAGATTATGTTATAAATAAATGGTTATTAGAGTGGAAGGATATAATAGAGTGGAAAAAAGAGACCTTTCTATACAAATAAAAATACAAAGTAAGCGATTATTTTACTTTTATTAGTTGAACTTCTCTTATATAGCCCTTAAAATTTTACCTAGGCTAAAAATAGTGTTTTAATACATTTATTACGATTACATTATTTTGATTTTAAAGAAAACAATCTAGTTACACTGTTTGCTGCTTTTTGATATGAGATCGCTTATTGTTATCGATCGGATAATGTTATCAGTATAGCCTCGGACAATTGCGATCACATTAAGCGGACTCGGCTGTATATACCAAGGATGTTAAAATACTGTTTACTATTCATGTTTTCTTTTCTTTAAAAAAAATTTCTTTTATAACTCTAAAGGGATATCACACAGTTTTGCACAAGAAAACATTTTTATTGATTGATTTTCTGATAAATTGCTTGATATGAACTTGCTATAAATTATATTTATTGATAGATAACTTAGCAACACATGTAAATAGTATTCCATTGGCTAAAGCTAACTCAATGCCTTATAGCTTTGACATTTGAATCTTAACATTTTGAAAACGGTTTATAGTAACTGTTGAACATGTTAAAAATAACACAGTAAAACCCCCACTAAGCGACCACCCCTTTACAATGACCACCTTCTCTAACCACCAGTTTTAAAAAGCACTGTACTACTGTAAAACCCTTAAATTCCTCTAGCAACCAGTTTTCCCAATTCACAGAAAACAGAAGAAAGAAAAAGGGTGAGGCTAAACTTTTACAGCCCTCACTTTCATGGTCCTCTAGTGAAGAGAAAACTCTCCTCAGGCCATTTGGGGTTAATTACAAACAAAAGAAAAATACATAACTTCAGGGGACTTTCCCCTGAAAAGAACTTAATTTTTTTCTGTCAAAACTTGCTGTATGGTAAATTACTTTGTTTTTTTTGTTGACATCACTGGTCACTTAAAAGAGTTGAATTTGTAACTTCAAAAGCAAGAGCATGACAATTGTTAAAAGTGCCCTAAAATATTTTTTGGAACTATGAGCCCTGCATATTATTTTAGGCCAGATTAATGTTTAACTTTAGTATCAAACTCTTTATACTTATAAATATATATAATAAACCGACTCATTTTTTCACAATTACCTATGTTATCTCTGCTCTACGGCCCTCCACGTCATTACAATCTTCAGTTTGGTCTGCAGTTTCAAAAAAGTTGCCCATACCTGCTCTAAACCATCTCCATAGAAAGGCTACTTCAGAAGGTTTAATTGCCCTGCAACCCTCTGTATTTTGTATTTTCATGAACGGGAATTCAATTCTCATCGAGCATTTTTTACCTATAATGGTTTAAAATATTTTTTAAATGTGTTGATTAATTAAAGCAACACCTCTTCTTTATATTGGGGCTCAGTATTATCCAGAAATCTTAAGTGTATTTTTTGACACATTTGACTAATAAATACCTGTAAAAGGAGGGCTTAAAAAATTGCATCCAAGCTTTTCGCGATGACGTCACGACAGTGGCGGCTCGTCCATAGGAGCACGTGAACACCCATTGAAAAAGTAGAACAAAAATCGAATGTAAAGATAAATATCAAAGAAAATATATTCTCAATTTCTTTTTTATGCTCAGAATTATGTTTCTCCCCCCTTTCTCTACTCAATAAGAAAAATTTACTACCGGAAACGCGAAAGAAATAAAAAAAACACTGAACTCTTATTTTTCTTTCCCTTTTCGCACGTGTGAGCAAGAAATATGAGAATCCGAAGAAACCCCGACTGCTTGCCGGCGATCATTTGAGCTTACAGCAAAGTGCAGGAGATCTCTGTTCGCATAGATTTAGTGTGCCGCACGGATGCAGAATATGTCCGATCCGGCGATCTAGGATCGGGGAAAATTTTAGCCACATGGGGAAATTATGTGGAAAAGTACAATATTGAATTCAATTTCAGTTCATTTATCAAAATTTACGTGGCGATTTTCTCCTTCATCACAGATATAAAGTTCCTTTTCGTATTGCGTTTCTGATCGTTACTTTTGTAAACATGAATCGGAATTTTTTTAGATCTTTATCGCTTTTAAAATTTTGAGGAAATTTTGTATTGATTGGGGGAAATCTTGGATGTAAAAACATTTTCTGCATCCCTGGTGTGCCGAGGCTTTCACTTTTGAGGCACAGCTTTCTTTTATGACGTCTGATAGAAGTGATTTTATAAGCTAATTGGAAAGTACGAGTAAGAGCACTCTTTAAATACAATTTTAATCTTTTCATCAAAATATTTAATTACTTTTGTTATTAGTTAGGATGTTTTTTAAATGATGGATTTAAGTAAAATTTCTGTGTTTGAGTTAAAGCATCTATATTTTCTCAATTGCTGCTGGAAAAAAAGTTGAAATAAAGAACTTGAGACCAACACCTCAAATGACCATTGTCCAAGTTACAGAAGGAAAAGATAGGGACTTTAAAAGAGAATTTAAAGATGACATTTATGACATAAAGGGATTAAATTAATGGAAATTTCTATTTTTATATAATTGGTGTGTTGCATACATGTGATTCTTCCGCCAATTGGCGGAAATCCGCCATTTGCTTAGCAATATTAAAATCCAACAATTCGATTTGCAAAATTGAAGTTCTACTTTCTTATTTTTCAATCGTGAATTTACTGAAAACTATAGCCGCGAGTGTTGTACAGTAATAAGTTTTAAGTCAAATCGAAATAATATGAAAACTAGTTGATTTAAGCTAAAAAATATGACTAGCATATCGAATCGTAGATCTCTGGAAGTAGAAGCCAATTGACCCCCTCTTAAAATGAAGGAAAATTTAGGTGTCATCGAAATTTTTTTTATATTTTCCGCCAATTTATTGTAAGAGTGATCACATGTATGGTGTTGTGAACACCCTATTAATTAACTCACGAGCCGCCACTGCGTTACGACCAGTTATTTTCACGACCGTGGAGGGCACCCATATGGTGGAAAACAATAGCATGATGTACATGCACTGAGCATGCGCTTTATCCTCCAAACCTATTGCTAGGCCGTTGTTTGGGCTGTTGCTAGGGCCAAATCACATGTTGTGAAAAGCTCTTTTAAGACATTGTTGTAGGATATGCATCTGGCAACACCTTGGACTGTTTATTTTTACTTCCAGAACTTGCATATTGTAGAACGTGTAACTTGCCATGCTGGAGAAATTGTAAAAATCATTCTGTAACCTACAACTAAATGTAACTATTAACTTTAAATCATTAAAGAAGAAGGGTTTTGGAAAGGTAGTTTAAGTAGTTTTCTTTAGTCTAAACAAGAGAAAGGAAAAATCTTAGTTTTGGCTAGGGATATCCACTCGTTTATGCCATGCCTTGCTTCAGGGAGTAGTGGGAGATAAGAGAACAATATTGGACCTCCCTGACCAAGGGAGGGGGTTTCTTTATTCGTAATTGACCGCAAGTGGCCTGAGGGTTGTAAGGCCAGGGTCACCGTGGGCGCGGAGTCGGGCGTATCTTATCAGGCAGTGGATGTCTACACATTCTGTTTGTTTGGTTAGGTGAGGTAAATTAGCGAACAAAAAAGTGGGGAAGTTATCCACTGCCCGATAAGATACGCCCGATCTTGCGCTCTCGGTGACCCTTCCCTAAAAGTTCAGCATCACCTTACTGACTCGGGCAACATTCCTTTCAGAATCATTTCTTTGAGTTGCACATGCTCCGCAACGCCAGCAGGTGCTACAAAAGCACCCTCAGCAGAGATGCCTGTGTCGCCATGGTCCTGCAAAAGTGTGAGTCCTGCTCCCCTGAGGACGCATCTGCCATTGGGGGCACTACCTTCGACCTCGTGATGAAGCTGGACGACCTCGGACTCGATGACGAGGAGTACGCTCTGCTCCAAGCCCTCGTCCTGTTTACAGGTGGGTGCTTTGTGTTTGCACAGGTGTTTGTTAAGATAAGCAGGACTGTTTTCTTCAATATTTTGTTTGCTTTAAGTACAATGTCAGATACAGAGAGTAAAAAGCTTAACAGAGGGTCCATCTCCATAGATCTCCATTTTAAAGCATTGACTTTCCCCATAGACACTTCGGACCGCCTCCTATCACCTCCTATAGCTCCTCCTCACTCCTGCTACGTCTCTGTCACTCTTCCACTGAAGCTGTCCCTCAAATCGTAAATGGAGGTAAAAAGCTTTTAGTAAAACGAAATATAAACAATCAAAGTTTAAAAAGAGAGGGAAATTTTCATTCTCCCCAGGGATAATTTAACTACTTTAGGGAAAAGGTCTACCGCAAAAAAGAGCAGCACCGATGAAATTAAAATGCAACGCCTGGATAGAAGTTCCATGCCCAGTCAGGAAACACTTTTACATTTCTCCTTCTTCTGATTGGTAGCTAGTGAACTGAATTATAATCTGCGAGCTTGAATTAAATTAAGTACTTAAAGAGGAAAACTCCACTTGGACAGACCCTCTGTTAGCTCTGTACTCTGTGGACAGATATAAGGTGTTTCAACAAGTCCAATAACATCTACATTTTTTTCCATGAGCTGCAACAGTGCAACAGCCCTAAACTGCCTATATCTATGGCTATTTCCTAATAAGGATGAGGCATGAAGTTACAGCCACCAATTTTACGAGCGTTGAGGATTCACAAGGACAGTGGGACACATCAGCACCAAAGGGAATGGTGGGGGATCTTTGTGTGGTTTTGGAGGATTAGCCCCGAAAACTCCTGTGGTGCAGGGAGACCCTTCGTGTTGTACGCCGATTGTCTTCGTTGACCCATTGGGTTAGGATAGACTTTTACAACCCTCAGTTTCACGGTCTTCTAGTAAAGGGAAAAACATCTCTCAGGCCACATGCGGTCAATTACGATCAAAAGAAAACCCCTCATTGAACGTAGTACTGGGAGGTCCACTATCGTTCTTTTTATCTCCCAAAACTCCCTGAAGCAGGGCTGTTCTGGTCGTTGTAAAACATTATCCTCACCCTTTGGAAACCTCAACATCATAATTCAGTTTTCGTTTCCAGTGTGCCCCGGCCTAAAGGAACCCGAAGTTGTGCAGGAGACCCAGTGCTACGTGCTGCATGCCCTTTACGCCCACACTTACGAGAAGGGGCATTGGGATCGCCCTGAGCACATCATATGCGCGAAGGGCATCTTGAAGACACTCGGCCTCGAGATAATAAATACAGACCGGGTAAATTCACTGTTCTTCAAAGGTGAGTTCCGTTTCTCATTTGTCCGCCAGATGCTTAGCATCAATCCGTTAAGGCTTCGGCTACAGTCGCTGAAAAACGTCGCTCGGTCCATAAAGATCCTTATCAAGAGGATGGGAGAAAGAAGGGGACTCGAGAAGAGATGTAGTAGATTACTCTTGTAGCAGAGCAGTCGAAGTACTTCTCACTGACAAGCCTGCCGGTTGCTGTCATCTCACCAAAAGTAGTCTACTACATCCGCCTCTCGAGTCCCCTCCTCGAGTCGACTCCCCTCCTCTTAATAAGGATCTTAGTGGGCCGCGCGACTATTTTCAGCAGCTGTGGCCGGAGCCTAACTCAGGAGTTTCCAACTTACAAGTTCTCAGTTTAGGGCTTCCTAGTAACAGTAGCGGATCCAGGGGGGGGCACATGCCCCCCCCAGAAGACTAAAAAATACACTGCATAAAAAGGCATATTTGGCACTTTTTTAGGGCTTAAAATTAAAAATTTTCTGGGGGTGACCCCCAGACCCCCCCTTTCTAGAGAGTTCTTAACTGATAGTCATATTCAAACCGCAGGTGATCCCTTAGAGCTCCGTAAGTGGGCTGCATAAGTCTATTGAAAAGGAGTTGAGGGACTAGCTAACTTCAGCTACTTTAACAAATCGGGTTTACTCTACATAAAATTACTTTTCATATTAACTAATCGCCCTACCCTATACCCTAAATTCTATATTTTTTTTATTGGGGAATGGCGTTGGAAAGTTTTACGCACAATAAGGGCGCGGTAGCTTTAAAAAGTTTGAGAACTACAGGTTTAGAATTTCTTCTGCCTTAAATTATTATTTAAAATTTAATGCTCACAGTTAAACTAACTCTGAAAATGAAGGCCGCCAAGTACTAAAAGACACTTGTTCATGATACGTTTACTGAAAAGTTATAAGCACTTGAAAGGCTATTTATTTTTAATTATAAGTTGTTTCATATTAGGAATCTAATAAATTAGTCATTTTTTATCACGACTTAATGCGATTCTTTTAAGTTTTTTAAGGTAAGTTTTCTCTACACGTAGCACAACACTTTCTCTATCTCTTGCACCATAGGTCTGTCAGTATATGGCCATTACCTTATTGTTTTAAAACAGAAAAAATATTTTTTTCTAAAAAAATGGTTTTAGATTCAAAAATCGACACATAAGTTAAACTTTTCAGGTTTATTTCATCAAAATACTGTGTTTTTAAATGTTTTTTTACCTTATTTTAAGTTATTCAAAATCCTTCAATATGTCCCGTGCGAAAATATTAACCAATTTTCTTGTTTCTACCAGTGTCTTTTAAATACTGTGAAAATAATGTTGTATATTTATTATTAGTAAATATCATTTTTCAAAGTAAAATTTAAAACATTTATTGTGAAAAATAAGAATACATAACAGTTTCTGAGAGTATCAGCTTTTTATAGGTCAGGGCCGTATCCGAAAGTTTTTAGGAGTTAATCCCCAAGTCCGTAATTTTGACATCAGATTGTTTTATTTTTTAAGAATTCTACAACTTACAAGGAGCAACCTAAAGAGTCTCAAAATGAGTTAAGACAGCACTTTTTAGAGTCAACTTTCAAAAATTTTCTCGGGAGAGAACCCCCAAACCCCCTCCAAAACTTGATGTCTTTTAACATTGTTTTTCCTTTGAAAAATCTGCCACTTTCTAGAAGCTGTCCTCTTCGGGTGTTTTCCAAAGAATTTCAAATTAATAAAAAAAAATTTAAAAAATTCTGGGGGAAGACCCTCAACCCTCCAAGCAATTTTGACGTCTATTTATAATTTATATTTTTCAAAATTTTGTGGATTAAAAGGAGCTGTTCTCTTTCGATGTAACCCAAAGGTTCTCAAAATATTGAGTTGAAACACTACTTTTAGAGACAAATTTTCATAAAATTTCTGGGGTGATCCCGAACCAGTGTTACTTTTAAGTGATTAAAAAAGTTAACGCATATCTGTACTCGTTTGGGGTACCTTAGAATTAACGTTGAGTCAACCCCCCCTGAAGAAAAATTCTTGTTATATGCCGTGTCCCAGGTAGGACTAAAATTTCAGTGGTGCCCCCCCCAAAAGAAAATCCTGGATCCGCCCCTGCCTAGTAACTGCTAAACCAACAATAGTAAAAGGGTCACGTGATTTTGACAACGCTGGAACTAGTATTTCGGAGGGGATACAGGTGGAAGTTGAGGGGTAGTTGATCGAAAGAGGAAGAGACATTAGCTTGTATACAAAAGCAAGACCCCAACTATCGGCCTTGCAAAGTCTGTAAAAATCACATGACCCTTTTACTATCGTTGGTTCTGCAGTAATTGCACCAGACAAATGTTTCGATGAGAATTACAATAGTAACTGCAACCGGGGCCTCTTATACATTGTGTTTCACCTCACCTGCCTATTCTAAATGAACATACTATAACTATAGGTGCCTTTCAAATCACTAATTTATAGTATTTTTGTGGGGGGAAGGACTTAAATATGAGATTTTTTTTGTTGAGAAAAACGCGGTCAATTACAAATTCACATTGTAGGCAACGAAATTTTCAACTACAGGGGATGATCCTTCAACCCTTCATTCTGATTAGTAAGTTATGAGCGAAAAAGGGTTGTCTTTGGGGAATCCTTCTATATTTTTAATTCTACGAAAAAATAAAGATTTAGTTTTTCCTCAAAAATTCTTGAAACTTTCAGAAGTTCCTATTGTTGCAGTTTAGGACACATGTAGAATATTAAAAGTCTTAAAACTTTTAATTAATTGAATTTATAAAATTTAAATTCGGTGAAAGGAAAAAAACTTCCACACACTCTTATTTTTTTAGAAAAAGAATTAAGTTCTATTAATAGAAAAATTCCAATTACTTTTGGAATCTAAGCATACGTTTAAAAGTATTTTTGTTTATAATTTAAATGAATATATTACATATTTATAAATCATAGAGGTAAGGTTACTAATTGAGTGCTGCGAGACAAATAACCTTATTGTATTGAATGGATCTCTTCCTAGTGATAGGGAGATAGCTTTTTTCTTTTTTCGGTTGAAATGGTGCTAGTGTTTTAGTAGACCTTATAATTGTTTCCAATAGTGTTTATTCTTGTAACTAACCTTAAAGTCATTCCTAAGTTGGGATTGGCTCATCTCCCAGTTGTTGCGACTTTCTAAAGCAGGGGTTTCCAACTGGCGGCCCGCGAAGCTCTCTGAAAACCTTCCAAAAAGTAGCTTCAAAACACTTTTTAGCACACTAAAATTCAAAAACCCCCGACCCCCCTATATACCTCTTAGATTATGGACTAGCTTTGATCGTTTTCTATGGTGCAAAGAATTAAAAGTTTAAAGTTTCGAGAGGTCTTTTGTAAAACCTGAAATTCACCCTGAGCGTAGCAAGGGGGTATATGAAGGCTTTTTATAACCTTTAAGCCGCGTTTACACCTTAGTTGACAACTTAAAGTTGTCAACTTTTGTTGAAAACATTGTTTGTGGAAAACTAAAAGTTGCTCTTCTCAAACCGCGTTTACACCAAAGTTTTCCACAAGTTGCGGCAATTTGTTGCTTTTTTTACAAAATACAGCAACTTTTTCTGTCTTCCACTTGTGGAGAGACAAGTTTTCCACTAAATTTTAGTTTTCCGCGGAGTGCGGAAAACTAGCAACTTGATGCTGCAACTTAACCGGTAAAAAATTGACGCCTTTAGTTTTTTAACGGTTTTAACTTACGAATGACCTAAATAATAACATACTAAAAATCGGACAAAATCGGTTCGCCGGAAGTTTAATTTTTTTAATTTTTAAAAAATGGTCGAAAAAAAATTTAAAAAATCGAATTATAGTAGTCGAGACTTATTATACATGTTTATAGGCTATTTTTCAGTGCTGAATACGAATATACCATTTAAATTTTAAAAAATTTTAATTTAAATTTTTAAAAATTAATTCAAAATTTGGAAAGTCGAAAAAATTAAAACATCGCTCAAAACCACAAAATAATTGCAAAATAAGTAATTTAAACGGTTTTCAATTAGAAATGACTTAAATAATAACATACTAAAAATGGAAGAAAATCGGACAGTAAAAAAATTAATTTTTTTACAAATTTTCAATTTTTTTGGCCTCAAAAATCGATCTTTTTAAAAATTCTTGTTAAACGCGTTTGAAGCATTTACCAAGGTCATTTTTCCATGGATGTTGTAGGTATTTACCTCTATAACCTAAAAAAACCCCAACTAGTGATTAAATAATTAGCTAATTAATTAATTTATAAAAATTAACGTTGAAAATACAGGTAAAATCTTTCAATCAAGTAATATCAATCAAGAACATATTTAGACCCTATTTTATAATAAATCATTTTGAAAATAATTAAATGGAAAAATCACAAAATATCTTAATATATGTTATCTTTAAATTAATTTAAAATATCTCTAAATTAATTTACAAAATATCTTTAAATTAATTTAAAAGTTTTAATTTTTTAAAATTTAAAATTTTGTAATATATGCATGTAATACATGTATCTAGGCTATATTTTAGTGCTGTTTAAGAATATCACGCCAACTTTATAGTAAAATTTAGTATAAGTGTGGAAAAATTGAAGCCCTTTTCTCAATAATTCTGTTTTTTATGCTTCAATTTTTCCACAGTTAATTTAAATATAATTGAAAAGTTGTCTTTATATTCGTAAACAGCACTAAAATATAGCCTTGAGACATGTATCACATGCATATACTACAAAATTTAAATTTTTTTTTAAATTTAAAATTTTCAAATTAATTTAAATTTTTTTAAAGCTATTTTGTATTTTTTCAATTTAATTATTTTTAAAATGATTTATTATTAAATAGTGTCTAAATATATTCTGTATTACTTGATTGAAAGATTTTAACACTGTATTTTCAACGTTAATTTTTATAAATTATTTAATTAACTAATGATTTAATCACTAGTTGTGTTTTTTTTAGATTAAAGAGGTAAATACCTACAACATCCATGGAAAAATGACCTTAGTAAATGCTTCAAACGTTTTTAACAAGAATTTTTAAAAAGGTCGATTTTTGAGGCCAAAAAAATTGAAATTGAAAAAAAAATTAATTTTTTTAGTGGCCGATTTTCTTCCATTTATTAGTAGGTTATTATTTAAGTCATTTCTAATTATAAACCGTTTAAATTACTTCTTTTGCAATTATATTGTTGTATGGAGCAATGTTTTAATTTCTTTGACTTTCCAAATTTTGAATCAATTTTTAAAAATTTAAATTTAAATTTTTTAAAAATTTAAGTAAATGGTATATTCGTATTCAGCACTGAAAAATAGCCTATAAACATATAAGTCTCGATTACTATAATTCGATTTTTTGAATTTTTTTTCGGCCATTTTTTAAAAATTAAAAAAAAATTAAACCTCCGGCGAACCGATTTTTTCCGATTTATGTTATTATTTAGGTCATTCGCATGTGAAAACCTTTGAAAAACTGAAGGTATCAATTTTTTACCGGTTAACCCTCCGTCGGTCCGCAACTGTACTCTTTTTCACACATCGCATACATTTTCGTTCGGCTTTCCGTTATTTTTGGGGATAAAAGTCTGAAATTCCTGGTAGTCTCCTATCTTTACCGGATGTAAGACGCCAACTAATTCATAAAATTCGCTCGCTTTGTTTGTTTTCACCATAATTTCACTATTTGACACATTGCGCCCGAAAGTGCTCCTTACGTAATGTTATTTTTTGGAATCCCTGATGCTTATTTATTTATTTTATGAATGTTCACATGTATATATTATTAAATTTTCCCTAATGTGCATGTAATTTTTCAAAAATCTGGTTTATTGCGGTTGAAGATACACCTACAAAATCGTACCTTATTCTAGCAATAGACAAAGTTGTACAATATGCAATTATACGGCTACTACCTGTAGGTTTACAGTTTATAGCTAAAAATAATATATACATAGTTTGGGGTTATTTTACAATAGCTACAAGGACTGTCAGCGGTCAATATGCCTTGCCTAGGACCTGCAAGTATTACCCGTGATATTTGTGTTTGTGAATGGTTATTACCTGGATATGAGTTCAAAAACAATAATTTAGAATTAATATCCCTCAGGTTTCACATCATTAAGTATAATTTTTGACTAAGATACTTAGATATAAATTACCTATCCCGATGATTTAATGATACTTTTAAGCTATTTTTAATTCATTTCTTAATTATTTAAAACAAATATCAGACTTTTTTATGTCTGAATAATTCTATGAATACCTATTATCGTTTTTAAGACTCCATTATTGAAATTAAGGGGTGGAAAATCGCGATTCTTTCGATTGTGTGTTTTGGCACATTGTGACCGAACGCGTCAGTTTAATATTGTGACCGACGGAGGGTTAAGTTGCAGCAACAAGTTGCTAGCGCAAAGCACGCATCAACAAATCTTCCACTTTTAGTTGTCAACTTTCTTTGATCTTTACCGAAAATCCGCAGGAAACTAAAATTTAGTGGAAAACTTGCCTTTCCACAAGTGGAAGACAGAAAAGATTGCTGTATTTTGTAAAAAAGCAACAAATTGCCGGAACTTGTGGAAAACTTTGGTGTAAACGCGGCTTTACATACCTGCCAACCGTTCCGATTAAATCGTATTTGTTCCGATTTTTCACTGTTGTTCCGAAAATACGATTTCAGTACCAAATGTTCCGTTTTTACCTCCCCCTGTCCCGCCATTTTCGACCTACTGGAATTGTGCAATAATAAGGCGTTTAGTCTTAGTGAAAGGGTGTTAAGTCTAGTTTGTAAGAACAAGACTGACTTTCAGAGTTCCATGGACTCTACTCTACAGGCATTGCTAGCTGCGAAAATAGTGACCTATTAAAAAGGGCAAAATCACTTTTGTAGCACTTAATAAAGATTAATTTTTCTATTTTCCAAACAATGTTTGCTTATTTCACTGTTTCATTTTATTAGTACTTACTAAGTATTTTTAAATCTTTCTGAGTTATGTATGAAATTCCCAGTGTTTAACATCTTGAGTAATTTTTGTTCTATTTGCAGAAATTTAAACCCATCAGATAAAAGAAAAAAAATTAAACTTTATTATATCCTAGTACAGCGGTTCTCAAACTGTGCTCAGCGGAGCCCTTAGGGCTCCGCCAAGCATTTCGAGGGGCTCCGCGAAGAAATTTGAAATAAATATGCTGATAATTTCTAATTTGCGTTGCTCTGAAATGTTTTATAAATAACTTTCTGTTAGGCGTTTCTTGTTAAGAACTTACTTTTGCTCCTTCCTAACCAAGTTTTTAGAGCTGTAAAATCATCCTTAGGGGGCGGGGCATCCATAAATTACGTGAGGTGTTTTTTCCAAAATCTGGACCCCCCTTGGTGAGATTTAGTGAGATTTTTCTGGACCCCCCCCCTCCCCCTACGTGAGATTTACCTACAACCTTTAAAAATAATTTTCTATCTGATTCGTTTGCATTTTATGCTTCACAACACCTAAAACTTATCCATTATAAATGATGTGGGTGAAAAAGACATTATTCCGCCTAAAAATCACCACAGTATCGTATTTGTGGGTATTATTCCTTTCTCATACTTAAAAAATCGGTATAATTTCAAACTTAAAAAGTTGATGTGAGATTTTAATAGACTCCCCCCTTGGTGAGATTTTTCCAAACCCCTCCCCCCCCCCCTTTTTGACCTCACGTCATTTATGGATGACCCCTTAAATTAAAGTGGATTTGGTGTGGAGCCTCCAATGAAGTGAGCTCTGTTGATTATATTTTTTTTCTGGTTTTTGTCTTTTTCAGGTCTTTTTTGAATTATCAAAACAAGTTAAAACCCTGTTTTTAGGGTCAAGTTTCCAAAACTTTTCTGGGGGAGGAACCCCCGGGATGGGGACAATTGGGCAGCCGGTTCGTTTCAGCACCAAATTTTTCTTCTTCTAATTTTTAAAAGAATTCTGAAAGTTCTATTTACTTTCATTTTATTTGTGCCGCTGAAACGACCGCGCCCAAATGGCCCCGTGCCGAATAGTATTAGCACATCGAGGAACCCCGATCCCCCACTTCAAAAATTTATTATTCAGCACCTTTTTTATTAAGTTCAGCAAAATCATAATCCTACTTAAAAATGTATGTCCAAAATTCGGAGTAGATGTACCAAAAGAAAGTGAAAACCTGTTTTTAGAAGAGTCAAATTTCCAACCCCCCTTTATAGCATTTGGAACTTAATTACTCAAAGCGTTTCTTATATTGAGTTCTTTAAGATGCAAATTCTACCAAAAAAATTTATAAAAAGCTACATTGATCCTAAGTCATGGGAGGGGATAAGGAATGATTTTGGGCTCCTAGGTGTAAATAAATTTCTATATGTACCTCGGACGTATGGTCTAGCAGCCCCCCAAAACAGCTCTCTATTTCAAAAGAAGTAACTTTTAGGAAAACAAAATTTACAGATGTACAGATTTCTGTATGAATCATTTGTTCATGCATCTCGGGCATAATGATTAAAAAGTGATAGCTTTAATATTCAGAAATTTAAAACAAAGATTTACATTGTATCCAATGGTAAAATATAATTGGTTAAGAATATTCCATATATCCCGGGGTGTATATAGGAGGGGCGAGGGAGCCCTGCCTCCTCCCCGGAAATTCTGACTACTTATTATAACTAAACAAGTTAAAACCATATTATTTAGGGTCACATTTTCGAAATTCTTCTGGGGAGGACCCCAAAACCCCCTATTATTGTCAATTTTTATAATAAGTTCGTTAAAATTAAAATCTTACCTAAAAATGAATGTCAAAAATTTGGACAATGATGTACCTAAAATGAGTTTAAAAAAACTGTTTTTAAGGATCCCATTTCACAAAACCTTCTGGGAAGGAAGGACCCCCAGACCCTCTATTGTACTTGGATCTTAATTGGTCACATTTTTCTCACAAATAAATTATCTTTGATGCAAATTATACCTAAAAATGTTTTTAAAAGCTACGTTAAACTGTTAAATATGCATGGGAGGGGCTGAGGAATGATTTTGGACCCCTCCGGAAATAAAATTCTATATACACTACTACATTTATGCTTTTATTTCTAGAAGCAATAGGTTTTATGTAATTTGCTTTTTATACCTTGAAAAATTTATTTCGGAAAAGGGCTGCGCAAAGAATTTGTCTCTTGAAAAGGGCTCCGCGACATAAAAAGTTTGAGAACCCCTGTCCTAGTATAAATGTAGATAATTATTAGTCAGAATATAAAGGTATATAAAACACTTAGTCCTCTTAATAAACATACGATACCTTAGATAAGAGATAAAGGTTATAAATTACAAGCTCTTTTTTAATAATACCCCTTTAACACATTCAAAATATGTCGTGCGTGTTGTTCCTATTTCTGTTTCTGAAATGTTGGCAGGTATGCGCTTGAGATCCTGTTAGAGTTCGTTTTTTACGTGCGCAAACTGGTTTCCTATAGCCGTTTCCAAAACGGCAGTTTGCGGACGCAAAAAACGGAGTTAAACCATGTTTTAACAGGATCTCAAGTAGAGAGCATTTAATATTGATGGTTTTTACGTGACACTTTGGACTTAAGGGTTTTCAACTATGATCTTTCAGAATATTAAATCAAAAGAAAGGATTTCGAAATACAAAATAAAGTTGTGGCAGAGTTTTCAAAGAGACATTTTTTTGTGGTTTTTAAACTTTTTTGTAATAAAAAAAATTTTAAACTGAAAACTTGTACGATAATTTTAAAGATCATATTTAACCACAATTTTTGAGACTATAATTAAATTTTTACCAATAGTAGTTCTTCTACAAATTGATTTTTTCAATAATTTTTTTGGGGTGTCGCTCCATTTTTAACTCCCTGGGATTTGGTCTGGGACCCCCAAATCCTATGTGATTCTGACTCGTCTAGGTGTCTACTATCCCCTCTAGAAGTGTGACCTAACATTTATGGGACACCCTGTATATAAACTGATGATAATATTTATGATATTTAAATAGCCAATGTGTCTTAGATTTTAATGGCTCTAATTTGTTGAATTGCTTGTATTTTTTATGTTAACGAATAAAATTATTATAAAATAAAAGAACAGTCTCTATAAACATGGGTTAATTGCTTACTTTCTGATAGTATAACTCAATTATTATGAAGAACTGGTTAATCTTGTATTAACTTCAGCTTTTCAGCTAACTTACGGAATAAAATACTTGTGGACACATCTGGAGTCTTATTTTTAACTTGTTTCTAGAATTTCTCTTGACAGTTTTATGTGTCAAGAATTTATTACCATGTCTATAGTTCTGAAACCATTGTTTGCACTTGTAATAGGAGTTGAGCTGGGCCTTATTATTGCGTAAAGAGCTGTAAAAAAGTTGTCTAAGATAATTTTATTATTATTAGTCTTAATTGAGTATAGAAACCTCAAACACCCATTACCCGATATCAAACATGCCTATAACCTTTTTTTTTTTAAAGAATTTTAATGCAATCCAATATGGCGTCTGTAATAAAGCAACCTATAATTAATTTGAGCTCCAGAAAATTTATATCCACATCAATATGGTCTAAAAATGGTGTTTAGCCATGGAATTTTGTGGTTTTATGTCGTTTACCACTGCCTTTTGATTCTTCTATTCTATAAAATGGACAAATTTGATGGTTTTCTGATTGATGGCTAGGTTACAAACTGGGCATTTTGGCCTAACTAGTAATGTAAAAAGGTCAAGTATGATTGTTTAAATGTGTTAGATCCCTCTTATTTGGAAACGGATTTTTAAACACATTTTTAAAAATTTTCAAAACAATTAGAAAAAATTCAAATTTTTCTAACTTTAGGCCGTTTGGGGCACGTGTTAATATTATCTGATCGATTTAAGATTTTGCACACAGTCTTAGGGTAATAATTGGGGGGTGGACCACTGGTCTAACCACTGATTTGGGAACTACTTATCTCTCTCTGTGTAGGCGATTTGCCTCAAGCACCTCCTTCGCAGAAGGCACTGAGCAATGCGCAGGAGGAGCTCATCTCAGAACTCCTCGAAGTCCAAGAATACTACGAGGCACCCTGCGAGGACGATTTCAAGATTTTCGTGGTATGTATCAAGTCCAACAATCTCTTATACTCTGTCCGCTCATCCCACAACTTCAGGTTCTTTCACAGTATTTTAACTACTTTTTATAATTGCCTTATCATTGCACAAGAAAATTGTTCGATGATAATTACAAAAATAATTGCTTCTTATACATTTCGTCTCAGGCGTCTATTCTAAATCAACAGACTATAAGACAGTGTTTCCCAACGTGGGGTGCACGCCCCACCAAGGGGCAATTATACTTTCTAGGGGGGCATTTTGAAAATTTTCAACCAAATTGCCCCACCAGAAAAATTCCTAAAATTTTCTGGGGGAGAAAAAAAAAGTATAAAAGTACTCAAAAGGATGTACATCAAAAGTTTTGAGCCCCCCCCCCGAAAAAAAAACTTGAGTCTGTAACGGCTCTGCAAGGATCTCAGTAACATTTTCATGGTAATTCTGTAATTATTGATTACTACATCTTTAAATTATATGGAAAGTTATTTCATTAAAATTATTTAGTATTTCAAATTAATTGCTCCATCTTGTGTTGGGAAAATTAACTCACTAGTTTTAACTTACTGCCCCCTGGGCACTAGTTCAACTTCAGTGCATTTTGAAGGAAATTAAATGTTCTTTCATTTGGTATAAGTTATTTGTCGATAACTAGAATTTATTTAGAGCTGTAGTGGGGGAAATCGTTCATCACTTTTTTGTAGAAAAGCAAAAAAAAATATATCTTTTAAAACGCTATAAAACGTACACCGCTTATTGCAAAATAAAAATGAACCAGTGCATCTTATAGGAAATTTTATGTACCTTATTTTGGTTTTATGCTATTTTTCGTAAAATTAATATTGTTTTAGAAAATCGATGAAAAACCGAAAAAAAACCACAAAAAATTGAGATATTTTGCTATTTTTGATGGGAAGATTACTTTCAAATTAAAATAAACTTGAAATTTGGATTTAGCGATGCAAAAAACATAAAACTTCGTTCGTTAAAACGCTCCCATAATTAAATATAGGAATTTAAAAAAATTATTGAAATTTCGCCTAAAACACCCAATATTTCATACATTTATTTTTAAAATTTATTTATTATTCCAATACATCCAAAACAACCCATTTTATTGGTAATATACCGGAAATAAAGCGCATACTCCCTCCTTCTCAAAATATGGTAATGAAAAGCACGTTATTTATATAAAATTAAATTATCTTTAACGTGGTATAATATTTTTATCAATAACTTAAATAATTTTCATTTTGTAGAGGGCAGAAGCGCGCGTTTTCCTTTTTTTTGCGGAAAGGCCGAAAAATCGATGTTTTTCTGCGTTTCTGATGTTCTCTAGCGGCAAAACCACTCTTCAGAAAATCAAAGTTGAATAGCGCATTTTGTAGGAAATTTGGTTTACTTTAACTTTTTAATTGAAATTATCTTCGAGAAATTTATGGTTTTTGAAATATAAGCGGAGAATCGAAAAAGGAGCAAAAAATTATCGATTTTTTGTGGCATCTCGGAAGCACTCAATACGAATGGGCGTCGTCACAGGTTGGCATCCGTGTTGTGTTATTTTAACTCTAATTTAAGAAAAATATTCCTTAGTCCAGTAACTTTATACATCACCGCATGCGTCAAATCCGGTAGTTCTGATTTTTTGCACACTTGTTTATGATGTTGGCCTAATGAATAATCCAAGTTTTAGACCTCGAGCGCCGAACGCAACTTTGTCAAAAATCGAAAAAACCGCGGAAAAATCGAGTTTTATTCTAATTTTGGTAGTTATAACCCTAAAGAACTAGTTTTTGAAAAAAATTTCTTATTACAAAGTTAAAGAAAACAAAATTTCCTACAAAATGCACTACTCAACTTTGATTTTCTGAAGAGTGGTTTTGAAGCTAGAGCGCGCTGAAAAACATCGATTTTTTTGCCTTTCCGCAAAAAAAAAGGAAAACGCGCACTTCTACCCTCTACAAAATGAAAACTATTCATGTTATCAACAAAAATTTTATACCACGTGAAAGAGCATTTAATTTTTTATAAATAACGTGCTTTACATTGTTATTTTTTTAGAAGGGGGGAGGAAGGGAAGCAAAGATCGATAATAAAACTCTCGCGCCTCGCAGACCAAACGGACTTACGCGGTTGTTAATCTGCGCTTTATTTCCGGTATATTACCAATCAAACGGTTTGTTTTGGATTCATTGATGACTAAGCATGCTTAAAAAATAAATTTTTAATTTTATTTATGAAATATTGGGTGTTTTAGGCGAAATTTCGATCAAAATTTTAAATTCATATATTAAATTATGAGCGTGTTTTAAGGAACGATTTTATATGTTTTTTGCATCACTAAATCCGAATTTTAAGTTTATTTTCATTTTCAAAGTCATCTTCACATCAAAAATTGCAAAAAATCTCAAAATTTTGCTCTTTTGTTCGGTTTTTCATCAATTTTCAAAACAAATATTCATTTTATGAAACATACCATGCAATCAAATTAAAGTACGTAAAGTTTTCTATTAGATGCACTGGTTTATTTTTATCTTGCAATGAACAATGTACGTTTTATAGCGTTTTGAAAAAAGCAAGTTTACTGTTTTTGTGTGAAGTCAGGAAAAATCAATAATTTAGCGCGCTCTAGCATCAATATCTTTCATCATAAAATCAAAGTTAAATAGTGCATTTTGTAGGAAATTAAATGTACTTTCATGTGGTATAAACTATTTGTCGGTTACTTGTATTTATGTAGAGCTGTAGTGGGGTAAATCGAGCGTTCACCACTTTTTTGTAGAAAAACAAAGAAATCGCTACAATTCAAAACGTTTTAAAACGTACACCGTTCATCGCATGAATATTTGTTTCAAAAATCGATAAAAAACCTGACAAAAGAGCAAAAATTGGCGATTTTTTGCAATTTTTGATGTAAAGCTGACTTTGAAAATGAAAATAAACTTAAAATTCGGATTTAGTGATGCAAAAAACATATAAAATCGTTCCTTAAAACACCCTCATAATTTAATATATTAATTTAAAATTTTGATCGAAATTTCGCCTAAAACACCCAATATTTCATAAATAAAATTAAAAATTTATTTCTTAAGCATGCTTAGTCATCAATGAATCCAAAACAAACCGTTTTATTGGTAATATACCGGAAATAAAGCGCAGATTGCAGATTAACAACCGCGTAAGTCCGTTTGGTCTGCGAGGCGCGAGAGTTTTATTATCGATCTTTGCTTCCCTTCCTCCCCCCTTCTAAAAAAAATAACAATGTAAAGCACGTTATTTATAAAAATTTAAATGCTCTTTCACATGGTATAAAATTTTTGTTGATAACATGAATGGTTTTCATTTTGTAGAGGGTAGAAGTGCGCGTTTTCCTTTTTTTTGCGGAGAGGCAAAAAAATCGATGTTTTTCAGCGCGCTCTAGCTTCAAAACCACTCTTCAGAAAATCAAAGTTGATTAGTGCATTTTGTAGGAAATTTTGTTTTCTTTAACTTAGTAATAAGAAAATTTTTTCAAAAACTAGTTCTTTAGGGTTATAATTACCAAAATTTGAAAAAAAACTCGATTTTTCCGCGGTTTTTTCGATTTTTGACAAAGTTGCGTTCGGCGCTCGAGGTCTAAAACTTGGATTATTCATTATACCAACATCATAAACAAGTGTGCAAAAAATCAGAACTACCGGATTTGACGCATACGACCCCATGCTTTCAGGCGACAAAGTTACTGGACTATCCTTTTTTCTCCTATTTTTTTTTAAATATTCCTTTTTTCTCCTATTTTTTTTAAATATTCCTTTTTTCTTCTATTTTGTTTAGAAAAATAATCCTTTTTTTCTCCTATTTTTTCTTAAATTCTCATATTTTTTCTATTTTTTTAACGAAAAATCGACTGCGGTGCCTGAATAATTAATGCCAGAGATTAAACAAAGATTAAATGCTGGAAATCGCAGCTTTTTTGCACTTAAGAAAATATTAACATCTAAAATAGTAACAAGAAAAACAAAGCTTCAGGTTTATAAAACTACTAGCTGATTTGCCGGGCCTTGCACGGGTGGAGTGTATTAATTCATTTTTTAAAGTTCTCCCAAGTTATATGTCCGATTTTTCGAATCACCAATAACCCCGGTGTCCCCAGTACTTTTTCATATTCCCGATAGTTTCATTTCCGATTTTCATGTTCCCGATAGTTTTCATAACCCGGTTTTCACGGAAACTTTTCATATCCGGGTGTTCCCGGTACCTTTTCATATCTCAATGTTCCCAGTACCTTTTCATATCCGGATGTTCCCGCTACCTTTTCATATCCCGGTTTTCCCGGTACCTTTTCATGTCCCAGGTTTCCCGGTACCTTTACATACCCCCGGTTCCCGATAATTTTCATATTCAGGTGTTTCCAATAATTTTCATCTCGGTATTCCCGGTTCCTTTTCCCCATCCCAGTTCCAACTGTGACATCTCATTCCGTCAAATATTTATCCTTTCCATGTGATAAAAACAATCACCTTGAAATCATCTCTTTTTTTAAATCTAGTGTTTAAAATGTACCTTTTAAAGTGTACCTTTTCATATCCGGATGTTCCCGCTACCTCTCTTTTCATATCCCGGTTTTCCCGGTACCTTTTCATAACCCGGTGTTCCCGATAATTTTAATGTCCCGGTTTTCCCAATAATTTTCATAACCCGGTGTTCCCGATAATTTTCATAACCCGGTGTTCCCGATAACTTTCATCCCAGTATTCCCGGTGCCTTTTTCTCATCCCAGTTCCAACTGTGATATCTCATTCCATCCCGATTTTTTGTCTATTAAACATTTATCCTTCCTATGTGATAAAAACAATCTACTTGAAATCATCTCTGTCATTTGAAATCCAGTGTTTAAAATCTTAAACAGAATTTTCTTAAAGTATTCCCGCTATCCTTTTAAAATTCCGCAAAAAATAAATTTCAAAATGAAATAAATTTCAAAAATCCCTCGATAAAAATTTATCAAGTAAGCTTGTCTTCTTTTTAATAAAACCAACTTCTTTAAAAGCTTCTCTGAAAGAGTAAAAACAGATTGCTAGTTATAATAAAAATCTAGTGATTATATTCTAGTAAACCAATTCCGCTATGAAGCTATGAAATTTTAGCTCTGTTTCCTCGGAAACTTTTAAATTCTTGCTATTTAAATATATTTTTCTGATAAATTAAAATTTTAAAGAAAGTAAATTAATTATTTTAATTTACTTCGGTTTTCTGATAACTGTTATAATATTTAAATACAGATATTCACACTGTTTTTCTTCATAAATTTTCTTGTAAATAATAAAATATGTATAAATGTTAATCAGTTCAAGTGAGGCAAGACGTCGCCTTAAGATGGAGAAGTAAACACTGCAATTTATGCATTTCAACAATGCACAATGCTATTTCAATGGGGAAAACGGAGTCGAAAAAGCGCCGAAAAGCAGGGAAGGAGTCGTTCGATTTTAAAATCGTTTCTTAGTGCGCGTCTAATGGCTGAGAGGAAGGTCTCTGTCAAATTTCAAGCCAATCGGTCCGGCAGTTTTGGAGATTTCTTGATGAGTGTTATGAATGAATGAATGAATGATGAATGAATCACCCGTATTTGGATTTTATATATATAGACTAGCTGCTTTGCCCGGCCTAGCACGGGTGGAGTGTATTAATTCCTATTTTAAAGTTCTCCCAAGTTATATGTCCGATTTTTCGAATTACCAATAACCCCGGTGTCCCCAGTACTTTTTCATATTCCCGATAGTTTCATTTCCTATTTTCATGTTCCCGATAGTTTTCATAACCCGGTTTTCCCGGAAACTTTTCATATCCGGGTGTTCCCGGTACCTTTTCATATCCCGGTACCTTTACATACCCCCGGATCCCGATAATTTTCATATCCAGGTGTTTCCAATAACTTTCATCCCGGTATTCCCGGTTCCTTTTCCCCATCCCAGTTCCAACTGTGACATCTCATTCCATCAAATATTTATCCTTACCATGTGATAAAAACAATCACATTGAAATCATCTCTTTTTTTTAATCTAGTGTTTAAAATGTTCCTTTTAAAGTGTACCTTTTCATATCCCGGTTTTCCCGGTACCTTTTCATAACCCGGTGTTCCCGATAATTTTAATGTCCCAGTTTTCCCGATAATTTTCATAACCCGGTGTTCCCGATAATTTTCATCCCAGTTTTCCCGGTGCCTTTTTCTCATCCCAGTTCCAACTGTGATATCTCATTCCATCCCGATTTTTTGTCTATTACACATTTATTCTTCCTATGTGATAAAAACAATCTACTTGAAATCATCTCTGTCATTTGAAATCCAGTGTTTAAAATCTTAAACAGAATTTTCTTAAAGTATTCCCGCTATCCTTTTAAAATTCCGCAAAAAATAAATTTCAAAAATAAAATAAATTTCAAAAATCCCTCGATAAAAAGTTATCAAGTAAGCTTGTCTTCTTTTTAATAAAACCAACTTCTTTAAAAGCTTCTCTGAAAGAGTAAAAACAGATTGCTAGTTATAATAAAAATCTAGTGATTATAGTCTAGTAAACCAATTCCGCTATGAAGCAATGAAATTTTAGCTCTGTTTCCTTGGAAACTTTTAAATTCTTGCTATTTAAATATATTTTTTGAGAAATTAAAATATTAAAGAAAGTAAATTAATTATTTTAATTTACTTCGGTTTTCTGATAACTGTTATAATATTTAAATACAGATATTCACACTGTTTTTCTTCATAATTTTTTTTTGCTTATAATAAAATATGTATAAATGTTAATCAGTTATATTCATTCAAGTGAAGCAAGACGTCGCCTTAAGATAGAGAAGTAAACACTGCAATTTATGCATTTAAACTATGCACAATGCTATTTCAATGGGTAAAACGGAGTCGAAAAAGCGCCGAAAAGCAGTGAAGGAGTCGTTCGATTTTAAAATCGTTTCTTAGTGCGCGTCTAATGGCTGAAAGGAAGGTCTCTGTCAAATTTCAAGCCAATCGGTCCGGCAGTTTTGGAGATTTCGTGATGAGTGTTATGAATGATGAATCACCCGTATTTGGATTATATATATATAGATAATCAGGCCAGCAGCTGCTTATGTAGCAGAGACTCTAACTCAAAAACAAGAAAAGATGCTAATCACCTGAGAGAGAAAAATTCTAAGAGCAGTTTTTGGACCTTTGAAGGAGTGTGACCTTTGGAGGAAGAGATTTAATTGTGAAATTGAAAGACTATTTAAAGAGAAAGACATAATTAATTATATTAAGACCAAAAGAATACAATGGTTGGGACACCTCGAGAGAATGGAGGAAGATAGGGGCACTAGAAAGATCTTCAAGGGACAGTGCCAGGGACAATGAAAAAGAGGAAGGCCAGTCAAAAGATGGTTAGATGAGGTTGAAAAGGACCTAAAAATTCTAAAAGTCCGTAATTGGAAACAAAAAGCAAGGGACAGAAGGCTTTGGAGGAAAATTGTTGGAGAGGCCATAGTCCAACATGGGCTGTAATGCCAAGGAGTTAGTGGAGTTGGTCTGACAGTGAGTGAAGATTGTGTAATATCCAAGCTTTTATTGTATATATTTTACCATTTTATTCATTTCTTGTATATGTTACGGTGAAAGACCGAAATTTGGGGAATGTCGACATTCACCGGTGAATGTCGGCAATCACATAGTCGCTTATCTGTGATTGTCGACATTCACCAATTTCGGACATTCACCGTAACATATATATTCCAAATTGAAAGTAAACCTAATCATATAAAAGTTACCCATGCGTGGTTCATAGAGTTGAAAATCGTAACAATACGTTTGTCAAAATGCAAAAATACTACCAAAAATATATTAATTTCTTGAAAATCTGTCTGAAATTCGGATAAAGTGTACGAAAACGAGTTGAAAATCTGCTATTTTTAGACTTAAATTTCCAAAAATGTTCTGGGGGAAGAACCCACAGACCCCCCTTTTGGTAAAAAGAACACAATTATCCATGACTTTTTAATATTATGTTCGTTGAGGAGATTAAATTTGATTTTGAAAATACTTAGCCCCCCACATCCTGGATCCGCCACTGTTTATCCACATTCATCCACTTTGCCTCTACCTACAAATACAGACCTCTGACCTTTTCTCTCTGGCACTGGTTATTTCCACGAAAGTAACTACTAAACTCTAACTAATTTCGCTGATAAAAGCATAATTATCAAAAGCGGCACCCAGGATTCGAACCCGGGACCTTTGGGTTAGTAGACATATACTACAACCACTCGGTCATCGATGCCGAAATTGCTCAATAATATAATTTTATCTAGCTGTTTACTGCGCATGCTTCAACTGTCGTGGAAATAACCACTACGTTTCTCTCTAGGCCTTTCCCCTGGGCGACAGCGAAGAGGACAGCCTGACGCGGTTCTACCACTTCGCCGAGATCACCATTGTGATCAGCTGTCGCATCGGCGAGTCGTGCAAGAATATTCCGGGATTCCACACGCTCTCCAGGCCCGACAATTTCACTCAGATCGTGGTGACCTTCTATTTCAACTTCCTGAACCGAGACCACAGAGTAAAGAGCTTAACAGAGGGTCCAAGTGGCAGTTTTCATCTCTCTCGGGACGCAGCTGTCAATCAGAAGAAGGCGAAACTGATTCCTGATTGGATATGGAACTTCTATCAGGCGGCATTTTAATTTCATCGGTGCGGCGCTGCTCTTTTCCCTCCACTGCCGATTTGATGACAGCTTCAATGTGGGAGGGTGGCAGTGACGTACCAGGAGGGAGGTCGAGCTATTATTGGCTGTCTAGGAGCTAGGAGGCGTTTTGCACTGCGCAACGCCCGTCTATGGGAAAATCAATGCTTTTAAAAGTTACCATTTAGAGTTTATGGAGATGGACCCTCTGTTAAGGTCTATATACTCTGTGACCAAGACCCTCTATATGCAAGGCCTGACAACTCGGCCGTGCAACGTCATCACTTTCCCTCATCTTTGACGTCACTCTATGGACTTAACATGGCAAGTTCACCGATTTTCCCTCACATTTGACGTCATCGTCCGGAGTTGGGAGGCCTTGTATATATAGAGGATCTTGCCTGAAAACACTCAAGCTAGGGGCCACATGCAGCTGCCATCGAATATCGAATATTTGTAATGGCGTCGTAAATCGAAAAAAGCGATTCAGCAGTGTCAGAATCGTTTTTCTCCATGACGTCGGCGCTCACAGGTCGACCAATGGAGTAACTTCACCTGATAACGCCATCTGGCGATGAATTGACCCCATTGGACTTGCTTCACGTGATGTAAGGATCACGTGCTAACTACCATCCAATCAGCATTCACTTCGATTCACGTGACCAATATTCGAGACCCTCCGGAGGTATCGAGCCGCGCCTGGTCGTTTTTTATCACGTGACTCGATACGAGTAGCAGATGGCCTCCATGGTCAAATGCTGGAAAACCTAGGCCCCAAAGGAAAGCAAAGACTAATTGATATTATTAACTTATCTTGGGAAAGGGGTCGTCTGCCAACTGAATGGAAGAGGGCCACAATCATCCCAATCAAAAAGCCAGGCAAGAAGACTACCTTCCCAGAAGATTTTAGGCCCATAGCCTTGACCTGCACAACATGTAAACTAATGGAAAAAATGATACTGGAGAGAATGCACTATTTCTTAAACAACAGCAGATCAATTCCCAATGCACAGTACGGCTTTAGAAGGGGCCATGGCACCTTAGACCAAGTTCTGTATTTCTGCCAAACCATTAGAGACGCTCAGAATTTAAAACCCACTCATCACACGGTAGCTGCTTTGTTGGATCTCACAAAGGCCTTTGATAGAGTTTGGAGGCATAAACTAATACTAAAATTACACGATACTTTCAACATCAGGGGCAAAACTCTGGCTTGGATATCTGACTTCTTACAGCAGAGATATATCAAAGTAAAAGTCAATAGCACATTATCAAACTCTTACGAGATCAGTCAAGGCGTTCCTCAGGGCTCAGTCCTTAGTCCTACACTTTTTATCCTGTATCTAGCTGGTGTAGAGAAACTGCCTTTCCCCGAAGTGAGAATGGGAATGTTTGCTGACGACATTATTATTTGGAGCTCCGGATCTGATGTCACTCAAATTGAAACAAGACTCAATGACACTTTAAAGGCTTTATCTAACTTTGCAGTTGATTTGAAATTGTGTTTTAACCCTTCTAAGTCTGTCGTCACTTTCTTCACCACCAATAAGCACCTGTACAAATACCAACCAAAATTAAAGCTAGATAATCAGGAACTGTCTTACGAAAAGCATCCAAAATATCTGGGTTTTATTCTTGACCCCGAGTTTACTTGTCACAAACATATTGATCACATTGCTTTAAAGGCAAGAAAACGACTCGGCATTCTTAAATTCATTGCTGGTAGAGACTGGGGAGCCAATGCCAACACACTTAGAGCCACGTATCTGACTCTCATCCGCCCTATACTTGAATTTGGATTTCCCATATTCTGTTGTGCCTCTAGCTCCAACTTAAAGAAGTTGGAACAAGTCCAATTAAGTGCCGCCCGAATCATAACTGGGTTGAGGCGTAGTTGTCCTACAGAAATTGTCCTTTTTGAGGCTAACTTGCAGCCTCTTCATTCTAGAATGCAAGCTAATCTAGTCAAATACTATAATAAACTCTCAAGTTATGGTAATCAAAACAACACCTCTGCGTATCTACTCAACTGGAGAAATTGCCAGAGGTTAAAGAAAAACAGTCCCTTCAGTTACGTCTCATCTATGAACTTACTGGCTGATGGTGTGGAACCGTTTTCTTTACAACGCTGTTTGGATCCCTCCGAGGGTTTGCCTGGAGTCCACTTTAACTTTGATCTAAATTGTCCAATAAATAAGAAAGATTCTATCCCAGACCATCTAAAACAATTAGCCTTAGAAATCGTAGACAATATACCTAAAAATGCTATACAGATCTACACAGATGGAAGTAGAATTGGTGACCGTGCTGGTAGCGGAATATATATAAAAACTCCTAGGAAGAAAATGACTCTATGCAAACGTAACTCAGACTTTTCTTCAGTCTTTAGAAGTGAACTCATGGCAATAGATGAAGGACTCGAGACAATCATGGGCGAGACTGACTTCGAAGACCTGTGGATTTTATCTGATAGTCTTAGCTCACTTCAACATCTGAGTAACTGGAGCTGTGTTGGAGACCAAACCAGCACTTCAATCCTTCAAAAGCTCCGGGCTCTCTCTCTCCACCACAATGTTACCTTACAATGGATTCCATCCCATGTAGGTCTTCATGGTAACGAACTGGCCGATAAATTGGCCAAGGAGGGTTGTGATATTCAGACTCCCTCTTCCACTGCCCTCTCATACCCAGAGATATACTCTATCAAGAAATCGAAAATGATGGCGGAATGGTTGGTTCCTCCCGTCCATCATTGGTATATGGGCAGAAAACCCGGTTGGACCTTGTCCCTCGTCTCTGATAGAGGATCACAAACCGCCCTTTCCAGACTTGTCAGTGGACACGTCAAGAGTCTCTCCTTCAATGGAGGTGAGAAGCACTTTACCACTTGCTTAAAATGCCAAAACCATCAGGCTTCTCCCGAACATATGCTCGACTGTTTGGGACTCACAGGGAGGGATATCTATTCGGATCCTCTCCTTGTGTTGGACTTCCTGAGGATCAACGGTTTGATGGAGTTGGTCTGACTTCGTCAGACACGGAGGATAAGAAACAACAACAACAACAGCAGCAGAAGTAACAGGTTGATAACCTGTTATTTCGATATACGATGGCAGCTGCATATGGCCATAGAACTTACTGTCGCGCGCGCGACTCATTAAGATCATTTTCAAACTGAAGGGAGACTACTGAAAAAATGGGTCAAACCAGTAAAAAATTGCAAAATTTGGTTTTTCAACGGTTTTCACTTGGGAATGACCTCAATAATAACCTACTAAATATCGGACAAAATCGGTCCGCGCTCAAAACATCGCTCCAAATCGCAAAATAATTGCAAAAGAAGTAATTTAAGCTGTTTTCAATTAGAAGTGTCTTAAATACAATCACATATATATTAAAATTGGAAGAAAATTAGACAGTAAAAAGGTTAAATTTTTTTGCCTCAAAAATAGGCCTTTTTTGAAATACGTGTTAAAAACGTTTGAGGCATTTGCCAAGGTCATTTATACTTACTTGAATTCAAGTAGCACAGAAAATATTTTGACAATATTTGATAATAGTAAATAATTTTAAAAATATTTAAATTGAAGAAAAAGACAAAATATCTTTCAAAACATTTTAAACTGATTTAAAAATTTTAATTTACTTTTTTAAATTTTGTTGTGTAGGCATATGATACATGTCAATAGGCTATATTTTAGTGCTGTTAACGGATATCAAGCCAACTTTTCAATAAAATTTAGAAAAAGTGTGTAAAAATTGAAGGAACTTTTTTTTATGCTACAATTTTTCCCACACTTATTCTACTACCAGTCGCTGACATACTATCGTTGTCGTTCCCAGCATTCCACGAGCAAGATGCTTATTCTGCGGGCGTCGCGCAGGTACGACCGGAAGACTGACTCAATCGTGCTCGGCAACGACCGGTCGTACACGCGCGAGGACTTCCACAGCGCGTGGGGCGACTCCGCCGACCCCCTCTTCCGCTTCTGCCGCAGTGTCCCTGAGATGGACGACGCAGAGTACGCCCTGCTCACGGCCATTCTCCTGTTCTCGGGTGAGTATAGCGAAGGATAGTCACATTCTGTTGATATCCCTTAATACCTTTTTCAATGCCTAAAGCCAACCTATTATGGTGATTCTTTCAGTCATTGGTCTACCGGTTAGTGTATCATAGACGCGGCCAGTATTTTGGAGCAGAACGTAATCTGTTGTATTTCTTCAAAGACAACAGGTCTTACACGAGGGCTCTTTCGTGGTCAGTATAATGTAATCTGCTCAAAGTTCTTCAAAGCCAGCACAACTTAAATGATGACTCTTTCACTATAGTCATAAGAGTTACGGTTAAGGACAGTTTCCACTGCTCTGTTTGGTTGCAGTACGTCTATTCGGCAAGACAAATCAATGAACGGACACCGTAAGGACAAAATGACGTCATTTTCACCTGTTCAAGTACCGCAACCAAGTGCAAAAATCGACATCTTGTCAACTTGGGTACATTTGAGATCTCACCGGATTGCCGTACCGCAACAAACGCACAAAAGTAGAATTGGTCCGTTAGATTCTAGCTAGTATAGACAGGACTAGTAAAATTGGATGTGATGTACAAAAGTGTAGCCAGAAAAAAATTTCGGTGTGGGATATTGGCTAAGTTTAGTCCTTTTCAATGTTCATAAGAGGAAAACTTCAGACTTAACCTGGGGGAGATATATCCCATCCCAATTCCTCCCCTCTGCCTTCGCGTCTGGGGATTTACTGTGTAGACTAGTGTAGCTCGTGGGTAAAACATTTGCCATTTGTATTGAGTTCATTATAATGTGTCCAAAAGTTTAGGATAATTTTATTACTGAATAATGTCAGAAATCTTAGTTTCTTATAAATGAAATTCATACCTTAGGATCTTCTAATTTATGTTTTCCAGAATCAAATCACCCAACAACAGTTTAACCCTTTCAATACGGTGGGACATAGGATGTCCCATCAATAACGCTTTTAACATTATTGTTGTTGAAACGTTGTTAAATGATCGTTTGAGTCTCTTAGTAGACCTTCAGACATTCGCGAAATGATGTGACGACAACAATGATGTAACAACTCACAAGCTTTATTAATGGGATACATCATATGTCAATGTCCCGCCGTATTGAAAGGGTTAAAGGGGGTACCTAGATATTCTAAAGGGGGTTTCATACACATTAGGAAGCGTAAAAGGAATATTCATGCTATAGTCATTTAGCAAATATTATGTCCCTGTTATTTGTAAGAGAAATGAACTCCCTGCATGAAATGCCATTAAGAATGACATTAAGGGATACCTTCTCATTCTTCATTTTGGGTGTATTTTAGCTCTTTGATCCCGTATTGGCGGTTGGTAACCTTATTTTTACACGCTCTCTATTATGTGTTTGTTTCGACTCATGTATGTGGACACTGAAAATTTCATTACAAGAACAGATATTTGTGCCATTACTCCCCAAAAGTCCAATTATCCTTAATTTTTGTATACGAGTGTAAGTGTAGTTCTGTGCACGAGTGTAAGTGATGGGCAGGTATCGATTCGCTACCAAATACTTAAGTATCGAGTGTATTCGATACCTAAATGTATCGCATACTTCATTGACCAATTCTTTAAAAAAATTTCAATGAAATTAATTTAATTATATCTGCCGTGGATTTAACGCAGCCTGTTCTCATTTTGCCGCTCAAACTCTTTCCGCATTGAGTCATGTATGTCCCAACTCGCCCAAAGTATCGACTCTTGAGGTGTATCGCCAGACATATCGCTCATATGGTATCGAAGCTTTTTTCGATACAAGTAACTCTTGGTATCTAACTTTCTATTTATTTATTAGGTATTTAGCTTTCTAGCGATACTTTTTTTCGATACCAGTATTTTTGGTATCTAAAAAAAATTTTTCGACCTTGTGCATTGTGGCGGGATCTCAGAACGGCGGTTTGTTGTCAAGTTTTTAAAATTTTTATCAGCCTTGGTTTTTTGGTATTTTTTTAAGTCCCCTCTTCATTAATTTTTTTTATAGATTGCCCCTATACAAGGGTGGTTCATGTGTGTATTCTTTGTGAATTGTCGGTACATTCAGTTCGCAAGTAAAAATATTGAACTTTGTAAGCCATTATTTGTACTGAATTTAAAAAAAATGCTGAAAAGTATTCGATACCTTAAAATACTCGATACCTAAGTATTCAATACCTAAAAGTATCGATTTTGCCCAACACTACACTATAGTCTGTGTAATTACAATTGGCGGTTGAAAAGTCACGTGATTCCCCCAGTCTCCACACCTTTCCCCTGTGCATTGTCATGGTTTTCACCAGTCTTATTTTTTCCCACATCACACCAAGCCCACAACCGCCCGAGACTGTCATTGAATCTAACACGTGTCCAGCAGCCAATGAAATAATCGTAACACTTTTTTCGTTATAAAAGAAAAACTAATCATGTTAGAAATACAAAATTTTATACAAATAAGTATACAATTATTTTTTTTCAAAAAGATTGTCGTTTCATTTTTTTTAAATTTCGAATTAGTTCAATAATTATTAAGATTCAAAGTTTCAATTTAATTTCACGCCCTGCCTTAAAATAAAGTAGAACCGCTTACGTTTTCTCCTTCGTTACCAAGGCGATGAACTTCAACTGATGACGTTCAATCGCCTATTTTAATTAAACAGACTATAGTTGTGGTGACGTATGTTTCGCATTGCAGAGTGGCCGGGGCTGCTGGAGTCGCAGAAAGTGGAAAAGATCCATGGCTTCTACAAGGAGACGCTGCGCGCCTACATCTCCGACACCCACCGCCGTCCCCGGCGCCGCTTTGCGCGGCTGCTCGCGACCCTCTCGGAGCTGCGCACTCTCGGCGCCATGTACGAGAAGCTCTGCCTCTCCAACAAGGATGAGTACAAGAAGCTGCCTGCCTTTCTCGTCGAGATTTTAGACTCGTTGTCTGAAAGCACCGCATAAAAGAAACCGCACAAAAACAGGTTTGACTAGTAATTTTACAGCCATAGTATTTGCTGGCATTACGGGTACCACTAGCCATTTTTTAAGGAACTTTCACTCCCGGGGCTAAGTGATTTTACAACTGGAACATTCTGCTCTGAACATTCTGGAACATTCTGGCTGAAGGAACTCTCCGTCCATGGCATATTGTTTGTCTGCCTCAAGTTAAGGTCTGGCTGTGGCTAGTTCACACGCGCGGTGGTATGGTTTCGAATGATAAATCGTACATTTCGAGAAGAACACGATCATGAAAAATCATAAATTGGTATTTTTATGACTTAGGTAAATGACTAACAAAAATTTTTAAAAAATCCTTACGACCGCTCATGTGAACTAGCCACGGCCAGAGCTCAACTTGAGGCAGACAAACAATAGGTTCCCAAACTCTATGGGACCTCCTTTTCAAGCAGGCCCGTGCTGGCTAGGGGGACGTGTATATTTTGGGATTTTTTTTACATTTCGACTGGTGAGCTTTACGTTAAAATCAATAGATGTCTACATTCTACTGAAAGATAAAAAAACGTTTTTTCATTTTTTGTGGGTTGGTCCACTTTGGCTCTCAGCTTCTCAATTGAAAGTCGGAATCAGAATGGACCAAGTGGCTTGATCCATTCTGGAATTAAATTTTTGTGCGATTTTAATGGGCCGTATTCACGAACTTTAAGTCGAGAGAGATTCGAAACGCAAACGTACTCGAAACGATTATTTTGGAAACGTTCGTCCCGGAGCTCACGTCTCCTCAAAAACGTATCGGCCGCCATCTTGTTTTTTGAGATTCCGAAGCGCATTCCGATTGGTTCCGGCCCGTTTTTATAGTTTTAAAAAATCTAAAACAGCTATTTATAACCAAAATTAGTCCTCAGACATTAATATATTACGAAAGTAATGGACATCTAGTGCCTTACTTGTACTACTTGTGTTACTAGTAATTACTTGTGGTGTTTCTTAACAGATGGCAGCACAAAGGCTCCTGAGATTTCATCGTTTGCGTTTCGTGTCTCTCTCGACTTAAAGTTCGTGAATACGGCCCTTTGTTTTCTAACTGAAATCAATAGATGTCTCTACATTCTACTGTAAAATTAATTAGAAAACAATGCATTTTTTTAGTTCCCACAAGATGGCATAACTTTTTCGTTTGATCTAGTAATTAAAATCGCACAAAAATTTAATGCCAGAATGGATCAAGCCACTTGGTCCATTCTGATTCCGACTTTCAATTGAGGAGCTGAGAGCCAGAGTGGACCAACCCACAAAAAATGAAAAAACGTTTTTTTATCCTTCAGTAGTATGGGGATGGATACTCAATTATTAAGCATAGGTTGTACAAGACTAACGTTTATTAAGACACACAAGAAAGGGACAATTACAGACAAAACATAACATTAAAGTAAACAATTAAAATCTTAAAGGGAGGGAAAACCTACTCGAGGATCGGGAGGCCGTCTGCCACCGTCCTCACATCAGTGGGGTTACGTCCAGTGTGACTGTATTCCTGCGCGTGCGACTGAGCACGCCCAAGAAAGCTTGCGCCATGGATAGACCGAGTAGATAGTTCCTACAATCGGCCATCCGACAAGGCATGCGACCTCGCATGAAAGCAAGGTTATACATCAACTAGATAAAATTACACGTGAAATGAAATATTCTAAGGTAACAAAATATCAAGCTAAAAATAGAAAATAAATGTGAATGAAAAGAGGAGATACACATACACATGTAGATATATCAATGAAAAAAAATTGAACAGATGTACAAATGACACATAACAAACCGGTAAAATATACACTCATAATTTCTTGATTAATAAAATAGAAGAATAAAAAAAAGTGAAAAGCACACTCATATACAGTCCGGAACATGTGAAAGAAAAAAAAAGTTATGTAGTCCATGGCTTCATATATTCAGCCACGGTGGTAGTTGTAGTTGGACCATCAGTATTTCCACATTTTTTTACATCGTAAGTGTCATTAGGTTTGACACGTGTGATACGGTAGGGACCTAAGAATTTAGGAAATAATTTCATTCCAGGAGAGTACATACGTTTAATTGCGACGAGATCATTGACACTGTACTTAGGGGCGGCACGTCGGCGAAGGTTATAAGTTTTTCTGTTTTCATCTTGAACTTTCAGAATCTGTTCCTTGGCAATTTTTCGTAAAGCGTCTCTGTTTTCCGTGAATTGTTGTTGTATTTCGTCTTCAATAAGTTGTTTGATTTTCAAATCTGATTGCTGATTCATCTTTCAGGGCTCCCAGCAGGTCTCTTTTTTCCCTAAAAGTCTCTTTTTTCACCTGAGGTCTCTAAAAGTCTCTTTTTTAGGATGAAGGTCTCTTTTTTTCCTTTTTTCCCTACTTTTAAGGGTTAGATTTACAAAAATTTTCTGGGGGAGCGCCCCCAGACCCCCTCTACCTTTGAAATTTTTATGTCTTTTTATATCCTGTGATTTTCCGTAGAAAATTCTGACTTACAAGATATCGGTCTCTTTGGGTGTTAGCAATGGGTCAACAATATTAGTTGAAATAATACTTTAAAGGCTAATTTTCCCCAAACTTTTCCAGTGAAGAACCCTCATCCCTATATCTTTACTTGGGGTTCATATTTTATACTAACTGCGAACAAAATTTTACAGGGTCTGTTGGTTTGAATCAATTCTCCCCCCTCCAACCCCCCCACAAAAGTCTGGTTATGGGTTTCAAGTGTGAAATAACTTTTAGGTTGCAGAACTGTATAATCAAGGCATCTATTAGGGTAAAATACAAAAATTTTATGGAAGCCATGGAAAAAATTTTATGTGAAAAATAGTCTGAAAAGTATTATCCGAAGAAATTATAAGTATTATAGATAACCTTATGCATGGTACCTTATTTAGCGGCATAGCCAGGATTTTCCTTTAGAGTTCCAAATAAAATGCATTATTGTAAATCAATGAAATTTCTGTAGTTACCCAAATATATTGGTCATTTTTAACTATACTCCTCTGTTAATTAAGAGGTTAACTCCTCTATGTTAATTAGGATCTCTCCTCAAAAACTTTTTGCGAATTTGCCCCTTGGAAATAGTGTCGAACTCGTTTTTGACCTCAGGCCCATAACTAGATATTTGTTTTGGGGATTTGACTCAATACTTATGAGAGTTTTTACATGCTTTGTTTTAAAACGCTTACTGTGATAGGATGTTAATCTGTGTGCAATAAGTCTAAAGTTTGAAGGCGCTTCACCAGAAAAATTTTGGAAATTTGATCTTTTGAAGCAGTGTTTTAGCTCATTTTGAGACCTTTTCAGTTACATTCAAAGACTTCCTTGTAAGCCACACTGAGTTTCAAAGGGATGTTTGGGGTCCTCCCATAGAAAATATTTGTTATTTAAGCATTAAAAGAGTAGTGTGTAAACTCACATATTTGAGCCCTATTGGGTTATAACTACTAGTAAAGAGGATCGCTCTTTTAAAGTGTAGAATTTTTATGAGAAACACAGTATCAAAATTTCTCCCTTGAGTGGCAACTGGTTATAATAAAATCAAAACTATAGGGTCTAAAATATTTTAGGTCTGAACCCAAAGAGCCCCCCCTTTTGGCTTCGGCACTATTTTTTTATTCAAGAATAATCTCATAATTTTAATTTGATTCAAGTTACGAAAAGTATACTTTCTGTTATGAAGGATTATCCCAATATTTCATTTCAACATTTAAAAATTACCTTGAAAATATGTACTTTTTTATTATTTTAATTAAATTTTTTTGTTGTACCAAAAATAAAAAAGAACAGAATTACAAGTTCACATAGCCACCTGGGATCTCAATCTTTGGCAATCAATCGCCTTTTTATCTAATTTCTACATTAATTTTATAACATTAACTATTTTGTGAGGATAAAACTCTGAAATTTTTGTTTCATCGACCTTTTTTTTTTCATGACACTGTTAAATTTTGACTTAAAATTTTGGTCTCTTTTTCCTCTTTTTTAAAGATATTAGGTCTCTTTTTTCCCTAAAGACAAACCAAATGTCTGCTGGGAGCCCTGATCTTTGTGCCGAACAATAGTTCAAATGGAGTGGTGTTAATGATGCGGTGATAAGTGAAATTAATGATTCTTTGAACGATGGGAACAAATTTAAACCAAGTTGTTGGATCACCTATAGAAAGTTTAGATATGACTGAGATGATGGTACGGTTTAAACGTTCTACCTGTCCATTTGCTCGTGGCAGTCCAGTGGTGATATGAGATAATGTGATGTTTTCTTGTGAGCAATATTGGACAAAGTCATCGGAAGTAAAAGCAGAACCGCGATCTGTGATGATGCGACTTGGATTACCAAAAGTGGATTTTTGCTGATCTAATTTAGCAATAACTTCTCGAGCAGTAGTGGATTTTGTTGGGTATAACCAGATAAATTTAGTGAAAGAATCAATGATAGCAAAAATATGTTTATAATTTTTGTTCGATGAGGGTAGAGGTCCAAGATGATCAATGTGGTAGGTATGCAAGGGAGTGTCGTCTTTATGCAAGGGATGTAAAAGTCCTTCTTTCTTACCAGACTTCCTCTGGGCTAGGATGCAAGTGACACAATTCGCGATACATTTTTCTATCTTCTTTTGCAAGTTAGGAATGTAGAACTGTTGTTTGATGTGTTCTTCTGTTCGCTTTACCGCGAAATGTCCACGGTCGTGCGCATTTCGGATGATTTCGCCTTGCATCTCTTCGGGTACGACTAAGAGTTCTCGTCCTTGTTGAAACTTATAAAGTATTTCGTTCTTGAGGCAGTAGTCATCAAAGGGTTGAGTCTTCAAAACTTCTTTAATAGCAGCATGACTGGAATCATCTTGTTGGGACTTTTTGATTTTTTCTACTACAGGATCAGATGAGATAGCTAAGACATGTATTCGGCTCAAAGCATCCACGTGAGACATCCGGGAGCCAGATCTGTGCTCTATGTCATAGTCGAAGTCTTCAAGCAACAGTGCCCAACGAGCAATCCTGGTGTTCAAGTCTCTTTTCTTCATAGTTTTGGCAAAGGCATCACAATCGGTTATTATTTTGAAGTGCGTTCCCAGCAGATAGATTCGGAATTTAGAGCTTCAATAACTGCCAGGACTTCCAATTCATAACTGGTGTACTTTCGTTCAGCATCTGACGTTTTTCTTGACATGTAGTATACGGGGTGAAAACTTTGGTCATGGGTTGATTTCTGCATCAAGACTGCTCCGAAACCATCAATAGAGGCATCAGTGTGAACTTGAGTTTCAGCATCTGGACGATATATTTGCAGAACTGGGCTTTGGCATAATAAAGTCTTCAGATGGTTAAATGCTGTTCTTTCGACATCACCAAACTGGAATGGGATACCTTTCTTCAATAAATCGCTAAGGGGTTTAGCAATAGTTGAATACGAAGGTATGAATTTCCGAAAATAGCCAGTTAATCCAAGATATCTTTGGACATCCTTCATCGTCTTAGGTGCAGGGTAGTTGATGACAGCAGAAGTTTTTAGGGCAGAAGGGTAGAGTTTACCGTCTTAAACAGCATGGCCAAGAAATTCAATTCGTTTCTTCAGAAATTGGCATTTCTTAAAGTTTATTTCAAGTCCGTAAGCACTAGCGACTTCGAGAACTTGTTTCAATCGTAGAACACCATCAGTCTCGTTATTTGCGAGTATAACGATGTCGTCCATATATGGTAAGACGTAGCCTTTATCAATTAAATCTTTAAGAACACAGTTTATGAATCGTTGAAACACAGAAGGGGAGGTGCACAGTCCGAAGGGCATACGTTTGAAGCAGAACTGGCCTCTATGCGTCACAAATGCAGTAAAACGGCGACTGTTCTGTGCAACAGTTACATGATGAAAACCATCTTTTAAGTCAAGAGTTGTGAAGATTTTAGAGTCTTGTAGTCTATCGAGAATGTTCTCAATAAGTGGTAAAGGGTACCTGTCCTTTTCTATGAGTCGATTTATCCTCCGATAGTCAACTACTATGCGGGGATCTCCATTCTTCTTACGTACCACAAGGACTTGACTGGAATAAGGTGAAGAAGTTGGATCAATGACATCATTTTTAAGCCATTCGTCTACTTGCTTATCGACTATGTCTCTTTCAACAAAAGGAAGACGTCTGGGATTGGCGTAAAGAGGTTTTTCTTCAGTGACAGTAATCTGCATCTCAACGTCAGTGGTTTTCGTCTTTTTGGGCGAGACACCCGGAGAAGTTCGCGCACGTCGTCACGCGTTTCTTCTGAAACCTCAGCAGATATGTCAAACTCAACATCAGGAACCTCTGGGAAAATCGGATAGATGACTTCCTGGGAGTTTTCTAGGGCAGATGACGTCTTAGTAATTTCACGGAATGTTATGCCGTCAACAGTAACATTCATCGATGCTTGTTGAATGACGTCGTAACCCACTATAATTGAATGATTCATGGAGCTATCAGGGACTACACGAAAGATGGTGGGGAAATTAATTTTATCAATTTGGATAACGAACTCAAATGTTCCTAAGACTGGGGTTTTTGCAAAACCAAATCCAGTGAAATGGGAATTGTTATACTGCAATGCTGGAGAACCAAGGGATTTCCAAATGTGCTGTTTGATAAGAGTGACCTGACTACCAGTATCAATTAATCCTACAAATGTGTGAGAACCCAAAGTTATTTCTTTACAAGAGGGGAGAAGTGATTTAATTTCCTCAACGTTTTGAATAGAGTCGGACACTTTGTCGGGAGCTTGGGGACATTGGTTCGAAATATGACCGAATCCTTTACAAGTTAAGCATTTCTTTCCTTTATGCTTATCAGGACATGCCTTAGACAAGTGATTTCTACCATTACAATTGAAACATATTACAGATTTATTAGGGTAAGAAGATTGTTGGGGGTAATTCTGGGGAGATTGTTTGGGATAATTATAATTCTGAGGGTTTGATTGAACATCACTGCGACGTCGGGACTCAGAATAATTTCGATTATTTGCATTGGATGAGCGACGGGAATTAAAGAAATGTTTTTCGTAGATTGCAAGTTTTTCCTTAAATTCAGTCATTGATTTACAACCAAATAGGACAGTTTTGTTCGAAGGAGTATCACCTATACCTCGTATGCAATAATCAATGATAGAGCTATCGTCTATAGCTACGTCAGCACGACTCGCGAAGGGCAATCAAATATTCTTTGAGTGATTCATTTTCCTTCAAACGTCTAGTACAGTGGTTCCCAACCTGGGGGCGATCGCCCCCAGGTGGGCGATTTGTGTAATCAAGGGGGTGATAAATAAGTGGGGGCGATTGGGGGGCGATGAGTATTCAAAGGGGGAAAATAAAATAGTACTGTACTGACAGACTGTATTCAGACTTAAAGTACCAAAAGAAGTTAAAATCCTGTTTCTTAGGGTCAAATTTCTAAAAACTTTCTGGGAGAGGACCCCCAAACCCCCCTTTTGTACTTGGAACTTAATTTTTCAAAACTTTTTTATAATTAGGTCATCAAAATAAAACTCCTACCTAAAAATATATGTCCGAAATTCGGAAGAGGTGTATCATAACTAGTTAAAAACCTGTTTTTTGGAGTCCTACTTACAAAAACTTTCTGGGGGAGGACCCCCGATTATAACATTGCTTAGAATTTAAATTTACAATTAGAATGAAAAGGGGGGCGATAGGTGTTAGTCAACCCCTAGAAAGGGGGCGATGGGCCACAAAAGGTTGGGAACCACTGGTCTAGTACTAAGGGCAACATGTATATCACGACTGTTTAAAGTAAGACCAAATTCCGAAATCAAAGAAGCTTTAAATTCGGAGAAGCTTTTGATATGTTTTTGGGACTGAATGAAAGTTTTAGCAACACCACATATCAATGATATGTGGTGTTGCCCAGACAACAAGCTGTTGTAAGGGATGGGTTACATTATACAATGCAAAAAAATTTTCCACGTCATTCAAAAAGTTTCTAACTGAATAATTATCTGAACTAGAGAATTTCCTCTGTTCAGTCAATAAATCCTTCACAAATAGCCATTGATGAGAGAAATTATGATGCGTTACGTCAGCTTCAGTGGAATAAGAATCATACAATGGAGCATTCGAGTGTGAGTCATGGTGTAAAACTGGGTTGGAAGGTATTACTTGAGTGTTACCAGACATAACAATTTTGCCTAATTGGGGTTTTGAGCTTTCCTGCAATGGCATGTTTATGACCTCAGAACTTTCGGTTTCGGCGCCGGTAGAAGGAACAGCTCTCACCGAACCGTTTGCGTTCTCTGATTCAAGGTCATTGAGAGGTTCGTCATCGGCAGAGAAATGAAAACTACAGGGTGTTTCAAAAAAGACCCCTAACTTTAAAAATTCATAGAAAAAAAACTAAAAGAGATAACAACACGTTGTTTGCGTCTACATTATCTTTAGATTAATAAATTTTTTTGCTCAAAATATGATATAACCTAATACCGTTGAAAAAAGAGTATCTTCAAAATAGTGAAAAAAGCTATGCTTTGAGTCCATATTGCGCTCATCTTTGGGTGTCCGAGTTAGTGAAAATAATTGATTCTTGGATCGAATGATTATGAAATATTTTATATTTTTGCTCTAATTGATTATGTTCATAAGGTTTTTTCTTTTTATTCCCGACGAAAAACCGAATCAGGATTCATCCCATGCTATTTCAATGGTAGAATGATGCCCTATATATTTGGATTTTTAAACAACACTTGTTTAAAAATTTGTGTAAAAAAATTCCATTGTCCAAGAATAAAAAAGCAGCAAACCGCGTGTTTTTACCACTTTTAGTTTTTTTTCTATGAATTTTTAAAGTTAGGGGTCTTTTTTGGAACACCCTGTATCTAATGCACTAGAAAAAGCACTCAAATCTGATAGAGCATCAAAAATAGTTTCACATAATTCCACAGCAGTGCCCTGAGAATTTAAATGCAGCAGGTGGGCGATACTAATAAAATCAGACAATGATAGGGTGTCTACAAGATACTTTTTATGCTGTTTAATATCTAAGGTTTCCGAAAAGGAAGTAAAGTTTTTTAATTTCTTTCTAGACGTCCTATCAAAGGGAGTATTAAACACAGTTGTGTTTAGTAACTTTACAGAATATGTACTTCCGTAAGTTAAAGAGTTTAAAATAAGAGGTATTGATCCCAAAGTTACAGACATTTTTTTTAAAGTAGCACACAATACAGTTTTCAAAAATTTATATGGGTGACTCACCGTACTTTTAGGGAACTCCAACAAGCAGTATAAACTCGAAGGGAATACTCGGGATTCTAGGGGTAATTCGACTTTTTAGATAGGGTGACCAGGTAGGCCGAAGCCCTCACTTATGGGGATGGATACTCAATTATTAAGCATAGGTTGTACAAGACTAACGTTTATTAAGACACACAAGAAAGGGACAATTACAGACAAAACATAACATTAAAGTAAACAATTAAAATCTTAAAGGGAGGGAAAACCTACTCGAGGATCGGGAGGCCGTCTGCCACCGTCCTCACATCAGTGGGGTTACGTCCAGTGTGACTGTATTCCTGCGCGTGCGGCTGAGCACGCCCAAGAAAGCTTGCGCCATGGATAGACCGAGTAGATAGTTCCTACAGTAGAATGTAGACATCTATTGATTTTAACGTAAAGCTCACCAGTCGAAATGTAAAAAATCCCAAAATATACACGTCCCCCTAGCCAGCACGGGCCTGTGTTCAAGAAGCAAATTATCCACCGCCCCCTTACAAATTTGTGAATCTTAATTTTTTTAATTTGTAGAATTTTGTACAAACGTTTTATAATAAAAGTAAAAAAAATTAAAGATAATGTATGATGGACAATATCAAAAGTTACCTAATTCTGAATAAACTAAAATCTTTATCTACGTCCAAAGGAAGTTTGGAATTAAATCCTCTCTATATACTGAAAATTTCTGCATTAATTTTTAAAATTATTGATATCCCAAAGCAAAAGGAAGGATTTAGGTTGTCCTCCCATGGGAAAATTTTTGAATTTTATCATGTTAAAAAGTTATTTTAAGCTACTTATTACGCGGGATTTATTAAATGTTTTTTATCAATAAAAACGACAGTCTTAAGTAGTCAACCCCCCTTATACTATAGTACCCCCCCTAATTTTCTTTCTCAACACATTACCACCACCCTAGAATTTTTTAACGCCCCCTGAGTGCCGTACCACCCACTTAGGGAACCACTGGTCGATGTTGACAATAGTAGAAGCAGTCTGACACAATATCTCTCCTAGTTTGAACTGTCCCTATTTCTGACAGGATAAAAATTACCAGTGCCAAAAAAATTAACCATCCAAGACTATATTTTAAGAAAAGAATTTTTAAATTTGATGATTAAATGAAGTGCAGATAAATAAATAAAAAACTGTAATTTAGGAAGCAATATTTTAAAATTCCCTTGCAGTATTTTTTAATATTTATTTTGTTTACGTTTTGCAGAATTATGATTTGTATACATAAGTAACCAATTGAATTCTACTAATACTAATTGATTCAGTTAATTTTTCAAATTATTTTTAGTATTCTCGTTTTTGCTATGCTATATATAACTAATTTAGAAATGTTAACTTAAAATTCAACTACTTAGAAAAAAGTATCAATAATACTCTGTAAATTTTAATGTTGGAGAACTTTTTTATTTTTCGCTTGCTTCTTTTTTATCTTCAATAACAAATTCTTTTATCAAATTAAAACTGAACTATTAAGTTGATTCAATAACTTTGCACTCAGAAATAAACACGGCCATTATTTTAAACCTTAGACAAATAAATATTTCATAAATCACATGCTTTATAGAGCATTTGTGATCAAATGACTCGGACCTAGCAACGTCCTTTAGCAACAGACGGTTTGACCTACACTGCCGTCCTAAGCGAAAGTATACACAAACGCAATTTCTCACAGATTTACTTTGAGAAAAATCTCGCCAAAAGAGTATTTGGCGGATTTTTAATTCTATGCGGTAGACCCTCCTTTTAAGATCAAATATTAGCCAAACCCAAAAAAAACCCTCTGTTATCAGTTGCAGCGTGGGTTGCGTTAGGGTCCGGAATGCGTATATATTTATGGCAAGCAGGGTTCAATTACACCATTACAAATTATTAGCATTACAGCTGCAATCTCGAGCGAGTCGCATATTCCAGATGTAATAATAACATTGATATATTATACGTTCCTAAAACAATATGTTTGAAATTATTCCGTTTTAGTTTAAATATTATTTTCAATTTAAATTGATGTTAATTTCAATCTTACAAAAATATTAGTTTGCTTTCAATTCTGATATTTAAGGAGTTTTTTCATGATCTTGCCAACCATTCTAGTGGCTTGGAAGTAGCAAGATACATTCTCGCCAATTTAAAAAACGCGCCAAGGGAGAAAGAAAATGAAGTTTTAAGAAAACTGGTTTACGTACATTTCGCTTAGGACGGCAGTACAGAAGTTAACAGTTAAAAGAAAATAACTGGTCATGGAATGCTTCTATTGGGGAGCATTTGCATTCATATGACTCGGACCTAGCAACAGACGGTTTGACCTACAGCAGTTAACAATTAAAAGAAAATAACTGGTCGTGTCGTCACCTGAAAACACTCTATTTAGGACTTTTTTTGTTCAATAAATTCAATGAAAATCTCAAAATTACTAATAATAAATTTCAGTTTTAATCTGGAATATATGATTTCATAAATGAACTAACTAATACTGAAACATTATTCTTAAATTTTCTAAAAAGACACCAAGAACGAGCTTTGTTTTCTTTTGATGTTACAAAATTGTTTTCTGTGTTTTTTATTTGATTTTGTATGGTGTTGTGTTATTGTGGCTTGTTAAAATGTATATTTGCTGTATGTTGTATGTCCAATAAAATTCTCTATTTTTGAAGAAACTTTTAACCAATTTTTACTTCTACAGATCCGTTCCGGCCGGGTGTGCAGGCCATGCCTGCACGTAGACGCCAAGCAATGAGGGGGCGCCTTCAAAAAATTTTTTTACCCCAAACTTTAAGAAAAAATTCTCCTACCGTCTCACTTAAAGAAAAACAAAAAAGATTCGAGAGGCGCCCACAAATGAATATACATGCTGGTCCTCGAACAATAGGTGCTAAAAGTGCTTTTCGACCAGTTTGTATGGGGCGCGCGCCCCCATCAAGTCATCAAGTGAATCTATTGTACGAGGCGCCCTGATCAATTGGATTTATTAAGGGGCGCCCACCCTGATTGAAGATTTTAACATTCTAGACTTTGAAAGCTTTAAGGATTCTAAGCAAAACCAAATTTTGTGGGGGCGCCCCCATCGAATGAATCTATTCAGGGAGCTAAGCGCCCACCCTGAGTGAATATTAAAACATGTTTGACTTTGAAAGCTGCAACGCCTACTCTGAGTGAAAATAGGAACACGTCTGACTTTGAAATATGTAAAGGGCGATAAACCATAAATTTTTTGAACAAGGCGCCCTGATCAATCGAATTTCTTGAGGGGCGACCACCCTGATTGAAAATTTTAACATTCTGACATCCAAATTATGTTGGAAGCCCCCATCAAATGAATCTATTCAAGGCGCCAAGCGTCCACCCTGAGTGAAAATTGAAACATGTGTGACTTAGAAAGCTTTAAGGGGCGTCTAAGCTAAACCAAATTGTACGGGGCATCCTGATCAACTGGATTTATTAAGAGGCGGTGATGAGTTGAAAGGAAATTGGGGGGCATTGACTACTTTAAACTATTGCTTAATATCATTTTTATAGATAAAAACACAAAAAAAATCCAGGTAAAACTAGCTTAAAACCCTTTTTTGACAAATTCAAAATTCCAGGAAAATTCAAAGATTTTCCTGGGGGAGGACCCTCAGACCCCCTTTTGATTATAGATTGAGATATTAAAAGTTTTGATACTTTTATGATAAATGCAAAATGCAAGACATTTCCGTTTGAAGTAGACAAAAATTTGAGTTCATTCGGAAATAGGTAAAGAATTTTTTTTAAATCAAAGCTTTTGGAAATGGTCATATAAAAGATAGAATTATTACATAATTTAATTATTTCAAATTAAATTTTAAGGTAAGAAAACTTAACTTTTGAATATTGTCCATATACTAGCTTTAAAATTTTTTTATTTAGTTTGGTTATAAATTAAAGTATTTAAATTACAAATTGTTATTGTTTGTATAAAATTCTATAAAATATAAGCAAATTAGAGGAAACAATTTTTAAAATATTTGGAAGGGGGCGTTTGGAAACTTTCTTCTTGAAAAGGGTTGGGTTGTCCCAAAAAAAATTGGGAACCTATGAGCTAGACTGAAAGCTTTAAGGCGTCTTTGAAAATTAAAAAATTAATTAGTTAAAAACTAAGTTTATCATTATTATTTACCTTGATTACTTAATAAAATTTCCCACAATATAGGATATTTTTAAAAAAGCTTCTTCTCTCTTTTAAAAAAATCAAGCTTTTTAATTTGTTTTTACATGACTTTCAAGTTTCATGATTACGCGGGGTAACGCGTCCCCCCACTTTTATTTCCACTAAAATCCATCCCCCCCACTTCTAAAACCACTGAAATTATTCGCGCTGCTTTTTGAAAACTACAAAACCCTCGTCAACGTTTAGCCCACTGTGTTCGTATTCAGTAACGGTCTTAATAATAACTGGTTTCAGTGAAATATAGCTCAGATTTTTAAATTTCTTTTGAAAAACTTAGTGAAAATATAGTCCAGAAATTGATTCAACCCTTCTCTCTCACGAAATTTTGTTACATTAAATTAATTTAATAAACATCAAGTGAAAGAAAAACTTTCATACCATAACCCCACCCGAAATAAAAGTCTAATTATGGTTCTGCTATAATTGGTAATCCGTGGCGATCAGGGTTTTGTTTGCGGATGATTAGAACAATCGAATGACTTACCCGCGGCCAATAGGAGGGCGTCTGCCGGGTTAAAAAGGGCGCGTACCGCATCCCAGAGTGCCGTGTGGTGGTGAATATTACATTCGCGACTTTCTTCTCAAGGTTTGTAAAGAAGAAGAATTATCTCTTGTTTGCCTGTGAATATGTGAGGGGAAGAGTGACCTAACTAACTTTAGACACGTAAACGAATGTTTTGCGTTCCTGTATCTCGGAAACAGTGCTGATATTGGGGACTGGGGGGCACCATCCCCAGAAATATTTTAGCCATCCCCCTGAAATAGCGGGATTTCCTATTAAAAAGGTTGAAGAAAGTGAAAAATAAAAGTTGAGCCACCCCAGATATTTTGTTACAGCACTGACTGATAGTAGCCACTAATTATAGAGTTTTAACTCATTTTTAGGCATTTTGGATTGATACCCGATGAAAACAACACTTCAAAACCTGAAAGCATGACGCAGTGCTTTCTAGGGAAATAAACCACTATAAATGGTTTTCCAAATTTCTGGGGTTGGGGAGAAGTCTCTCCCTTGGGTCCAGGCTGGATTTAGAAAATTTAGAACAAGACAAGGGAACCTCGTGTTATATCAATAATCAAATCTGCCCAGGCCTAGTAGCCTATCAGGCGGTGCCCATCTTCGTTTCAGTAGCCTTTTGGGCCTGGGGTGCTAATTACTTAGCTTGTGTCCAGGCCGAGTGGTTAGCCCGATGCTGAACCCCCAGTTGATTCCCCAAGCGAGCTTGGTCCTCATTTATCGACCCCGGAAGGATGAAGGGCTGAGTTGACCCATGACCAGCTATCCAAGCAGGAGCCGCAAAGCATCGAACCTGGGTCGGTAATGCTCGTAGCCAGACACTCAAGCTCGTATTTTTATATTCCTGTTTGAACTTTAAATGTTTTTAGATAATTTAAAAACTATATTAGGATGCCTGTAAGCACGCGAGTTTCACAGACATAATTCCGCTGAACTTATAGTTGTCCAAAGTGGGGGAATTCAATTCCTTAAATTTCTAAGATTCCGCGCGGGGAATTATTTTTTAGCGGAATGATTTCCTCTGAATAACAAATGCTAGAAGGATTATACTCAAAATCTGGAAATTTCGAGTTAAATCACTTTTCCTCTTAACGATTCGATTGTAGGAAGGGAGTGAAAAATTTGTTCCACAGTGATGGAAAAAATGGGAACAATTAGAAAGCGTTTTTTCCTTGCTGTATGGACAAAGACGAAGGACGATTGTTTTATGAATGAAGTCCTATCAAACAATTCCTTGGAATGCATGGCCCTTAAGGGATCGTTTTTGGATTTGCCAAAAATAAGATTGGGATAATTAATTTCAAGAATTCCGTTTTTCTGGAGGTTAAGAGTGTAAGGTAACCCATTAACAGATTTCCTTAATTCGTTGACTTCTAATTATAAGTTAGAACATTCTTTCAATAGGTTAGAGCAGGAGTCAAAATAATTTTGAAAATTTTTGTCCAGAAAAACACACAAAAAACGTAAAGATTACTTTGAAATTTTATTTTCAGATACATCAGTATCCCCTTTTGATTTTTAAATGATAAAATTCATAACCACTGAATAAACTTTTGTTAGCATATTACCTTTATATCGTAAAAGGGGTCTGGGGGTTTCCTCCAGAAATTTTTTAGAAATTTGACAGTTATAAAGAAGGTAATTTTTTGGTGTGGAAGAACCCTAGATTCCCTTTTGTATTTGAAACTCTATTATATTCACAACTTTTCTTTTATTAAGTTCATCAAAATGTTATTCTAGCAAAAAAAATTGTAGGTATATTCAAAATTCGACAATTGTAGCAAAACTTGTTAAAAACCTATTTTTCCAGTCAAAAACCAGCCAGATTTACAAAAATTTTCTGGCGTCTTTTTACTCACAACTTTTCTTGTATTAAGTCTTCTAAAACTCAAATTCTACGTAAAGCTACATTGGACCGATTAAATATGCATGTGAGGGGCTTAGTGATAATTTTGGGCCCCTACCAAAATAAATTTCTCTGTAACGCCACTGTTTCTGATGTTTTCTCACACCAATCCCTATTGCAATTTTCGGTACATACATACATACTACGAGTATAGTATACAAAAGAATCTTGCCAAAGACAATGGAATCTGGCCTCAGCAACTTTCCATTTCGCGGCACGTTTTCTCACTCCACCCTCTCTCTCTCAACAACATATTATTTCTCAATGAGTGAGGGGCAATTTCAATCGGGCCTGCGAACGCTTTTTATTTGTTTCTCTGTTAGGGGGCACGATACAACAGTGGGTGATGATTTGCATCGGTGTGGGTGTTTTTCATCTCTCACACTATTAAAAAATATGGAACGTTACACAATAAAGTGGTGGAAAGTATATCATCAGAGGGAGGTTGTACTATGATTCGGTGGGATGTCGTCATCCTACAGCAGGACCTCCCTGTGTCGGTGTAACGTATCCTAATAATATGGTGACAATTTCTTTCCACCAATTTTTGGTGTAAAGTTCCATATTTTTTACAGTGTTAGAGATGGATGTTGCTTGAGTGTGATGAAAAAAAAACCATGGAAAAAATTAAACGAGATTAGATAATATTTAGGAGTGGCACATTTTTTATACACAGTACACTCGAACATGTTTATGTGCGGCACCAAAAAAACAAGTGGCACCCGGTTGTAGAATGAAATAAAGGAACTAATTTGTGTGGTCTTTTTTACTACGATTTTATATACCGCACAAAAAAATCGCATAAAAAGTCCACAGAAATAAAAAATCGCACAAAAACAGGTTCGAGTGTAGTATATCAAGGAGCTTCTATACCATATTTCCCCTTTCTCCCACTGCAGTGTGCCCTGAATAAGATTTTCTCCATAACTCTTATTATAGGAGTTAATGCTTTGATTGTAATGATTTTAATTTTAGTTCGAAATAGTAATATTAATTACAAAATTACAAGCCAGTAAAAAAAGAAAAGCTCTTTAGAAAATTTTAGTTAAATGAATAAACTGAAGGAATTAACCGATTTCATAGCTTTACTTTTTTCTTACATGAGCAACTTCCCGCCCCATGGGTTTTGGGTTTGGTTTAAAAATTCAAAAATTGTCTCTCTTTTTCTCAGAAGTCACCAAACATTAGAAGCAAACAATACAATTTACTTGATGCAAAAATACCAAAACAGTGATTTTAGTTTTCTCTTTGTTTTTAATTTTAACAAACATGCTTACAAAAATATTATCTTACATTGCGAACAAACAGTGCCCTTTTCTTAATGCAAAAATACTACACAACAAGTAGTTAACATTCACTTTCACCTAAAGTGGTGTCCACTTAACCTCAGCCTCATTCAGCTCACGTTCAACTTTTCCAAACATTCTGAGCCTGTCCTTATTCCTCACCCTCTGTGCTGTATGTACCAATAGAGGTGATATCCGTAGAGAGAACTTAGAACACTTTCTCCCATCGGTCATTTAATCGGCATTCAGGGTCAGTGAATGGTCATATAGAAATTTATTTCGGGAGGGGCCCAAATATTTCTCTTAAAAATTAGTCATTATCAGGTCGAAAGATAGATTTATGCACCGGGGGAGAGGACTATCAATTATTCCTCAGCAGCCTCCCATGCATATTTAATAGCTCCAATGTATAGCTTTTTAATACATTTTTAGGTTGAATTTGCATCGAAATGTTGTGAGTAATAGAGTTCCAAGTCCAAAGGAGGGTTTGGGAGTCCTCCCTTAAAAAAAAGTTTGAAAATCTGACTGTAAAAACAGGTTTTTAACTAGTTTTAGTACACCTAGTTCAAATTTTGGACGTTTTAGGTAGGATTTGCATTTTTGATGAACTTAACATAAAAAAGTTGTGAAGTTTATCGCTCTCTGCCTCTTTGGCAGCAGTTCAACTTTACTCGGAATGAATAATTGCACTCAAATTTTTTTTTAATCTTTGTATGTTCAGAATGGCTTAAAACCTCCAAAAAACATTTTAATTTGCCTTTTAAATCCCTAAATTTTAAGTTATTTTCAATTAAAAATAGCTTATTTTCTGTCGGAGCTGAAACAGCTTGTGACGTTAAATGTGCCTTGCTCCCGCTTTGAAAGACTGGACAGACTGAGCTCTAGTTTTTTTACAGTCTAGTGTTTTGATGAAAACGGTGTTTCCCACATTTCCAAGAGACACATGTGACGTCACATTGTTAGGAGATTTCTGTATTGAAATATGTCATATTTATCTGAATAAAGTTTGTGGGAAAAGACAAGCATATTTTTGGAATCAGGAGATAATTTTTAATAAATTAAAATTGAATATTTAGAATTTTAAGAGATGCTGCAATTCTCCATTAAATAAATGCGTTAAAAAATTCCTTCTTAAGAAACTTTCAAGGTATTTCAAATAATACTAAAAGGATTATTTTTAATAACCTTAATTAATTTTTAATTATTTACTTTGATTTTAATTGATAATTTATTTTTGAATTTTTACCAAATTACCAATCACAGTGAGGGAAGCGATGTTTTGTGATTTTTCTTTAATTGAAAAATTTCCTCCATCTTTAATTTTAATTTCTCAGAAAATTCTTTAGAATGAATTTTAATACTAAATTTAATTTAATTCACAGAGTGGAGTTGAGTCGCTGTCAAGCAGCGATCAAAAATGGCTCCAGGACTTCTATAACAAATTACAATCTTGAGGTTCTTTGGCCATGCCTCGGCCCTCTCTAAACAAAAATCCTAGATTCGCTACTACTGTACTGACTTTCTATAATATGACGGGTTTCCTCTTGCCACTCACTTCTTTTAACCACGGAGTTACCACATCGACGCTCACTCTAGTCGTATTACCTCTACGATTATCACTGCTTGAAGGAGCCGGAGGCTTTGGAAGAAAACGCGGGAAACCCGTGAAAGTGATGTTCGGAAAAACGAGCAAAAAGAGAACGACGAGAGAAAGTTATTCTCCCTTGTTTTCCTGAAAGAGACCCGTAATTCATTGACATCGATCGCTAATTGTCCAAGAAGGCATTGCTCTCTCCCTTCCTGACCGCATTCCGTCCGACTCAGTGGGTGAACCTTGACCACACAAGTGCGCTTTCTGTTAGCAGGAGTTAGCCCATAGTTTTCTATAGATTTCTGATTGAGGTGGAAAACATATGAGTTTTTTCTCAACTCTTCTTTTCAGTGTGTTTCAGATTCCTTAGAAGGGGAGGGAATACATAAAAAATGCGCGAACTATACATCCACTTTTTTTAATGTGACGTCATAGCCCCTTCCCAAAATTCAGTACTTCATTCCTCATGGGGGTATCTTACAGATAGACCAGTTTTTGTCATCGACTATCTGAAGGTGCACTGCACAACCTCATGGATCTCATCTATCGCTGCTCATAGAGATAGGAGTTAGTGGAGGGAGCATCGTCAATAGGAACTCAATAATCAAGTTGAAGTCTTGCATGTTAAAATTTGGACATGGGTCGAAATTCAAAGTTTTTGAATCGGCTTTTAAAAGCATATAATAATGTTATATAGACTTCAAGGAACATAGGAACGAAGTTTTAGTAATTGCCAAATACTTAGTTCTTCCTGCTTTTCTTTCGAAGTTATTTGTTAAAAAACGAAGTCATAAGTCGGCTGTTTCGAGAAAATTCTCCATTGACTTTGATCGTGTTTATCGTAATTGTATCAAATCTAAACTAATTGTTGAGTCCTATTTTTTATAGACATATATAGTGTAGTTTAGGAGTGTATATGTGTGGGAAAATATAAAAAATTAGAACTCTTTAGGAACCAGAATAAGCAATTTTGTTTCACAAGTAGTACGTTTTTGCTAGTATCTTCTAGAAAATCTACTCGTACAAAAAGCTTCAAGATTTAAAAAAAAAGGATTTTACAGTTGTTTAGTTATGGTATTTGTCTAAAGAAATACGTAAAATTTACCGCCCAGTTTTACCCATATTGTCCACTATTCAGGTTTGAACATGGTTCTTCAGGGTCAAAGATCGCAAATAGACGGTGGTGTTTGATGCCGTTGAGACTAAATAACATCTAGAATGGTTTTGTTATGGAATCTTCACCATTTGAATCCACAGCACCAGAAAAAAAGAGAATTTACCTCTTTTAAAAAATAGCGCGACTATTTAACCGGAGGAAAGAGTCATGTCCGGAGAAAACTGTGTATTTTTTTTGGCCCACTGTGCGCCATCTTGAGTGATACATTTTGTAACTAACCCTTATTTAAAAAAGAAAAAAATACTTGAGTGGTGAGTATTAATATGTTCTATGAAACTATTCATTTTAGATTAAAATATAAAATTACTAAACTAAGTTTTCAAATAAAATGTTTGCATCCCTTTTAAATCATTGTCCTTCAATCCATCTTACTTATTCGTGTTTTATTCAGAGGTAAGAGGTCTTCTGAAGAGTGCGAAATAAACATTCGAAAGTTTCATGGAACACGAAGTTAGTCACCAGTAGTAATTTGTGAGAAAAGTTGGTAAGTTTGATAAATATTCAATACTAGCTGATATGCCCGGCCTTGCACGGGTGAAGAGTATAAATTTATTATTTATGGTGTTTGCTATCAAAACCAGCTCATTCCAACCCAAAAATTAGATTAAAGGGTGAAAACTATGATCTCGACTGTGAAATTTTAGATCATTTGAAAAAGTTAAGTGAATGTCATTTATTCAAACTCGTAAAGACACAAATTAACTGGTTTACTGAAAAAACCAATTTCACACAACTTTATTGAACAAAAAACATAAAAAAAGCATGATAAATCGTGTTTTTGCATCAAAACAGCTCATTCCAACTTAATTAGTGTAATTACGCCCAAAAGGTAATGCAACTGGAATGAAAATAAAAAAACTAATCAAATTCTAGGTGGTTGTACCTACAATTAAAAATTTAAAAAACAAATTTAGCTTTAGAACTGTGGACGTGAGAAGTTTTTTGTCTCTCCTGTAAAATTTCCAAAAATGGAATGAGCTGGTTTTGATAGCAAACGCCTCATTTTTAAGTTTTCCCAAATACATTTCTAATTTTATATAATCAGCATTTACCAATCATCCCGGTATCCCAGGCATCTTTTTCATATTCCGGAGTTTTCATATTCCGGATCTTTTTCATGTTCCTAGTAATTTTTCCTATCCCGGTGTTCCCGGATGGACTAAAATTCCTTCAGTACTCAAGCGCAATACAGTAGAACCCCGATTATCCGCGAGCGGATGATCCGCGAGTGCCAGGAAAAAAGGTTTTTAATGATGAGAGCAAATTTTAGATGAGATTAGAGACATTTTAGATGTAGAGTAAAGGTTTCTGCTGTACTGCACCTATTTTAAAAGTTTTACATATCAAGTTTAAGTACAATAAAACATAGTTTTTAAGCTGAAATATTTTTTCGTGTTTTCACATCATTTTTAGTCTTTTTTCGGGTTATCCGCGATTTTCGTTATCCGCGGTACCCTTGCCACCCAATAGCGTGGATAGTCGGGGCTCTACTGTATAACTTTTGAATGATTTCCACATTTACAACATGGAAAAAAATATTCTAAAAATTATTTAAAATTTCTCAGATTCCTTAATTAATCATTTCTTTAAGAATAAACGTTTTCGGTGAAATTATTCAATAATTAAAGCTTATTCCGTTTTGAAATTTAAGAAAAAAAATCAATATTTTCTAGTTGAAAGGGAGTTTTAATGGTTTTTGGTTTGTTTACCAACTTTCTTAAAAGTTAAAATATTATCACTTTTTGATTTTACATCCTCGTTTCCATGGACACTATTTTAACAACAATGATATTCCATAAAGCTTTTAAAATATAAAAATTAGATAAACTGTCAAATAAAAGTATGTTTAACTATACATAACTTTTAAATTTCATTGAAATAGATTTTTAAAATATTAATATAATTTTTAAATAGATTTGTACCTAGTGTTTCTATTAAAAAATTGTTGTTTAGCATTAAAATTTCTTTGTAACAATGGAGTAAGCAGATCTCTTCTTGAGGGGAAATGAAGCTATTTCAGCAAAATGACCATAAAAAGGGTCAAAAGAGGGTCAAGGGGTCATTAAAAGTTTTCGAAACATAGCCTATGTTTTTTTCTGAGTTTTTTACGTAGGTATACCAAGTTTGGTGCAGATCGGAAGTAAACTGTGGATTTGTATAAAAGACAAACATACCCACACTTTACTTTATTATATTAGACAGTACCACAGTTAAATTGGGAATTTTTTTACTTCAGTGATTTCAGACCATGTTCCCTCCACTTACTCCTAGCTGCATGTCGCTGCTAGATATCGGGGAAAGGAAAGAAGACATGGGGGTGTTGACCACGCATTCACCGCTATAAAGTTCAAGTAATTTAAATGCTGTGATAGACCCTTTTTGTACTTGGAACTTAATTATTCAACACTTTTTTTATAACTTTTTAGCCACCTAAACCTAGCTTAGTCCAAGTAATCAAAATGTTAGGAACCAAGTTCAGTTTCCCATTCTTCAATAAGAAGGCTTAAGTTTAAACATCTTTTTTATTAACGAATGTAAAGTTAACAACAATTAAAAATTTAACACTAACAACCAGAATAGAGAATTGTCAAATCCGAGTAATCTAGTGCCGTGGTGAGATATTTTGGAATTAAACGGGAAAGGCATCATAAGGTCAATTCAAAAGAAAAAGCAGCAAGCATGAATCGAGAATTCTGATTTATAAAGCCATTTCTGATGTTGCCACAAGACAAATCAAAAAGTCTGAAAATTTAAAGAAAGATCTCCACCACACGGCACTACAGTACTCCCCCACCAGTTTGAACCAGTATTTCAAAACGAAATCATAAAAAAGTCATTAGCATAGAAAAAGAATTTACAATCGAAATGTAACTTTACGCCCAGAACGAGTAACATAATGATTGGGAACATCGGAATTGGAATCCAACAAAAACGCTGGTTTCAATCGATCAATGCTGACATTCACACTCTTCATGTTGATTAAAAGGGTAAAAAACTTATCGGCACGTTTTTTAACTTCATAAGGTCCTGCGTAAGGCTGAGATAAGGGCTTTTGAACACAGTCTTGTCGTACAAAAACATGGGTGACAGTATGAAGGTCTTTATGAACAAAAACACTTCCTTGACCATGCCGTGACATAGGGACAGGTTTAAGCTCGCTGATCTTTTCACGCAATCGACGAAGGAAGTCCTCCTCGGGAATACGAGGTTTTTCATCGTGAAAAAATTGTCCTGGAAGGCGCATAGGCGAGCCATACACCATTTCTGCTGGTGAAGCAGCGATGTCTTCTTTGATTGAAGCACGGATGCCCAGGAGGATGGTTGGCAGCACCTCTGTCCATCTTTCGGTGGCATGGGCACGGATGGCAGCTTTCATCTGCCGATGAAATCTCTCAACGGCTCCATTCGCCTGGGGATGGTAGGCAGTTGTTCGCGTTTTATGAATTCCGAGGAATTTCGTGAACGCCTTGAACAAGTTGCCATCGAAGTTACGTCCTTGATCTGTAGTGACGAATTCAGGAGAACCAAAGCGAGAAATCCAGCCGCTGTAGAAGATCTGGGCAATGGTTTCCGCCTTTTGGTCAGGCATTGGGTACGCCTCTGGCCATCGGGAGTAGCGATCGACTGCTGTCAGTATGTACTGGCATCCGTTGGAAGGAGGTAGGGGTCCGACGACATCACAGTTGACGTGAGAAAACCTTGAGGAGGGGAGTGGAAATACTCCAAGGGCACTCCTGGTGTGGCGTTGCACCTTTGCCCTTTGACATGGAATACAAGCACGTGTCCACTTCGTGATGTCGCGTCGCAAGTCCTTCCATATAAAACGGGATCGGACAAGATCGACCGTGGCTTTAATACCTGGATGATGCAGTCCATGCAATGACCTGAAAACGGATTTACGAAAGTCAATAGGAACATAAGGTTTTACAGTTCCGGTGGAAATGTCACAAAACAGTTTCTGTCCTTTGGGATCTAGTTGAAGTAGTTTAAATTCGAGGTTACTGTTACTTTTTAAGGAAACCAACTCCTCGTCCTCAGTCTGGGCGTGTGCTATACCATCGTAGTCTATGGAACCAGGGACTCCAATCGTAGAAATTCTGGATAAAGCATCAGCAACGATGTTATCAGCACCAGAAACATGTCGTATATCAGTGCAAAACTGTGATATAAAATCTAGATGCCTGAGTTGGCGTGGGGAACTAGAGTCAGATTTCTTAGAAAAAGCAAAAATTAAGGGGCGATGGTCAGTAAATACTATGAAATTATGACTTTCTATTTGGTTTCTAAAGTATTTAATTGATAGATATATAGCCAAAAGCTCACGGTCGTATGTACTGTATCTACACTCCGCGGCACTCAGCTTACGGGAGAAAAAAGAAATAGGTTTAAGGCCAAGGGGAGTTAGAACATTTAAAGCGGCTCCAACAGCAGTGTCAGAGGCGTCAACCATCAAACACATTTGTTGTGAAGGGTCAGGGTAAGCCAAGATTGCAGCCTCAGCTAATGCTGCTTTGCATTGTACGAATGAATTTTCAGCTTCACTGTTCCACATAACAGGGCGTTTATCGTTCTTTTTACAGTTCGTTAGAAGTTTATTAAGAGGAATTTGTTTTTCAGCTGCATGGGGTAAGAATCGTCTATAAAAATTAATCATGGCTAAAAATCTTCTGAGCTGAGAAATTGTTTCAGGTTTGGGGAAGTTTGTAATAGCCTCGACCTTATCAGGGAGGGGTTTTACACCTTCGCCAGTGATCAGGCAACCCAGAAATTTCACCGACGGTTTTCCAAAAATGCATTTATTGGGGTTTAATTTAAGCCCATAATCTCTCAATCGCAAAAACACCTGGTTTAAATGCTCAATATGTTCATCCTCCGATGAAGAAGCAATGAGTATGTCATCGAAATAAGGATAACAGAAATCCAAATTGGCCAACACTTCGTGTATATGGCGCTGAAAGGTTTGTCCGGCATTTCGAAGCCCAAAAGGCATGGCGCAGTATTCAAACAGACCAAAGGGAGTGGTCACTGCGGTTTTGGGAATATCAGGGGGATTAACAGCAATCTGATGATAAGCCCGAGCTAAATCAAGAGTAGAAAAAATAACTCTTCCAGACAAGTTTTGGGTACAGTCTTGTATGTGAGGGACTGGATATCTGTCAGGTACCGTGATTGCGTTGAGCCTACGGTAATCACCGCATGGGCGATACTCTCCATTAGACTTCTTGACTACATGTAAAGGGCTTGCCCACGGACTTTTTGATGGGCGAATAATACCCTGTGACATTAGGTACTCAAACTCTTTTTTAACTGCCTTCAAAACACTAGGAGCAAGGCGCCGGGGTTTTGAAAAGACAAGTGGTCCCTTTGTTTCAATAAAATGAAAAACCTGATTATCCTTGTCAATTTTGATTGTTTGGGAAGGGTTGAACAATTCTGGATATTTGCTCAACACATCATCAAATTTAGTTTTTCCAATCAGAATAGTCAAATTAGATGCTAAAGAATTAATATCAGGGAGTTTGCCATTTGAATACAACTTAGTATTTACATCAATTACCCTTTTGTGTTTTGCATCTACCAATAAATTAAAATGCCTTAAGAAATCGACACCAATTATAGGTTGGCGAACGTCCGCGATCACAAAGGACCAAGCAAACTGACGTCGCAAACCCAAATCGAGCACAATCCTTTTTGTACCATAGGTCGATATGTTTGTGTTGTTTGCAGCGAACAGGGTTAGATCGTGAGTTTGTTTGGCAAGTGGGGCATAAGTTCTGGGTATTACGGAAACGTCCGCGCCTGTATCAATCAAAAACGTTAATCTTGAAGTTGAATCAGCCAATAACACTCTGTTAATGAGGCGATCGGGAGTTTGGCGGACAAACGACCGCCCACTTAGTTTTCCGAATCATAGGAACAAGGGGCGATACACCTTCTAGCCAATTTTCCAAAATTAGTGTGGTAAAAACAATATCCATCTTTGGCCTCTTGGTATTTTTTTACCCTATTACGAGAGCTACTACGATTACGGAAATAGTTTGGGCTACGTCCCCTGCTGCGAGATCGATGCACAAAATCAGTTAACTTACTTACTTGATGAGTTAACTCGGCAATTCGAAGCTCCAGCTGCTCAGTTTTATCAACCATCGGCGCTGCGGCTGAGGCAGAGTTTATTCCCTGTTGAGCTGTAAGGTCGTTGATGTTGTCAGCAACAGTAGCCAACTTGTTTAGATCGTCGCTGAGGGCAGCAAGAATTGTTTGGGTCATGCTTGGCAATTGCCCCAGCCACAAGGACTTCAACAGTGATTCTCCAGCACCATCACCTGCTAGGGAACGCATGTGACTTAAGAGCTGCGATGGTCGCCGGTCACCCAATTCAACCCCCTGGAGCAAAGTTCTTATTTTTGAAGACTGGCTCTCTGAATGTACCCCGATCAGACGTGTTTTAAGCGTCTCGTATTTATCGTTTTCAGGAGGCCTCATCACGATGTCACTGACTGAATTGAGGATGTCAGAATCCATAGCTGAAAGCACATAATTGAATTTGGTTGAATCTACTGTAATTCTTGCTAAATCGAATTGCGCCTCTAAACGTACAAACCACAGAGCTGGATTGCTCTTCCAGAAGGGGGGTGGTTTGACGGCCACACTAGCAACCTGGGGATCCTCAACGATCGCAGCGGTCTCAACCTCTTTATTCATAGTGCCTGAAGTTCAAAATACAATCGGGGAAATTTAGGGGACAGTAAACCTGAGTGCAACGGAAAACAGAACACAGCAGAAAAGAGTGAGAACTCAAACCTCAAAGATCATTAAATTTGGAAAAAACTTCCAAAACATTATTAGCAAAGACAAAATCGCGCGTTCATCTCTCACGTAGAAAGGGTCACCACTTTAGCCACCTAAACCTAGCTTAGTCCAAGTAATCAAAATGTTAGGAACCAAGTTCAGTTTCCCATTCTTCAATAAGAAGGCTTAAGTTTAAACATCTTTTTTATTAACGAATGTAAAGTTAACAACAATTAAAAATTTAACACTAACAACCAGAATAGAGAATTGTCAAATCCGAGTAATCTAGTGCCGTGGTGAGATATTTTGGAATTTAACGGGAAAGGCATCATAAGGTCAATTCAAAAGAAAAAGCAGCAAGCATGAATCGAGAATTCTGATTTATAAAGCCATTTCTGATGTTGCCACAAGACAAATCAAAAAGTCTGAAAATTTAAAGAAAGATCTCCACCACACGGCACTACAACTTCATCAGAATACAAATCCTACCTAAAATCATCAATCCAAAATTAGGACTAGATGACGCAAAACTAGTTAAAAACCTGGTTTTTAGAAGCAAATTTCCAAAAACTTTTTTAGGGAGGACCCCCAGCCCCCCTTTGGTAGTTGGAATTTAATTACTCCCTATTTTTCTTTTATACAGTTCTTTAAGACTCAAATTTTATCAAAAATGTATTGAAAAGCTAATAATGTGCATGGGAAGAGATGAAAAATAATTTTGAGCCCCTCTCGAAATACATTTCCATGCACGCCATTGGAACATGCTACACATAAGAAAAATTTGGTCTTTAATATTTAAGTATTTCATATAATTCTTGGGTCTTCAGCAATGACCGTATTCCTCCAATTGAGTGACAAAATACTTATGAAAAACAAAGCCAAATTCGCTGACATAAAAGATCACAAAGAGAGAAAGAGAAAGGAATCCAAAATGAGTTATCTCTCAAAAGTCTTTCTCCAGCAACGTGTCTTACCATTTTCTCTGTCATGACAGTAATAGTAATTTCATTTCTTAGATGAAAGAAAGCGTTTCGGGCCGCAGATTTTAAAAACGCTTTGAATTAAAAGGAAGAAAGGAACGCGTTATTAGGGGAGTTCTTTCTTGATTAAGCTTTGAGAACGACCTTGCAGTGGTGTGCAACACCCCTGGCCTACTTCACACTTGTTTCGATCGTAAAAAGTTAACGATAGAACACTCCCTCTTGCATCGGAACGAGTTGACAAAAGCGATCAAAGGTTGGCCATAAAAAATCTTAGCGTTGAGTTCCAATAGTTTTTTATGTGTAAACTAAAATTTGTTGTCATCCATTATGTGATATTGGTCCCGTGGGCAAACGGTTTTAGTCTATAGAGACGGAAATGCGTTTTATAGTATTCCTTCGCGTAAGAAATTTATTTCGGAGGGTGTCTAAATATTCTCTGTAAAAAATAAGTCATTATCAGGTAGGTCAAAAGATAGATTTTTGCACAGGGGGAGGTGACCCAAAATTATTCCTTAGCCCCTACAATGCCAGTAGGACCAATGCAGAATAGGTCCAATGTAGCTTTTAATACATTCTTAGATAGAATTTACATCTTAAGGAACTTCTTAATATATGAAAAGTAGTAATTAATAGAGTTCTACAAGCATCCAACTAAGTACCAACGTGACTCTAAAAGAACAGGATTTTAGCTTGTTTTGGTACTCCGGGTACACCTTATACGAATTTCGGATGTATTATTTAAAGGATTTAATGTATTTTTACGTTTTTGTACTTTGAAGTTTTTAGAATTCAAAGTACAAAAGTACGGTGTCAGGGGCGCTATCTATTGGCAACTTTCTTTTTGAAAAAACCTCGAAAGCATAACAGTGGCGTATATAAGGGCCGGACTTTGTGTACCAAAACAAGCTAAAACCCTGTTTTAAAGGCACAAATTTCCAAAAATTTTCTGGGGGAGGACCCCCAAACCCCCCTTTCTGATTGGCATTTTATTATTCCAAATCTTTTTACAATAAGTTCATCCAAATCTCAATCATACTTAAAAATATATGTCCAAAATTAGGACTAGGTGTACCAAAACAGAGTAGAAATACTGTTTTTAGGGTCAAATTTCCAAAAACTTTCTGTGGGAGGACCCCCAGATCCCCTTTCCTACTTGGCACTCTATTATTTTCAACTTGTTTTTATATTAAGTTCACCCAAATGCAAATTCTATCTGTAAATATAAATCAAAAATTCGGACTAGGTGTACCAAAACTGGTTAAAAACCAGTTTTTAAAAGTCAAATTTCAAAACTTTTTAGGGGGTGGACCCCCAGACCCCCCTTTGGTACTTGGAACAAAATTATTCACAACTTTTTTTATAATAAGTTCTTTTAGATTTAAATTTTAACAAAAAATATATAGAAAGTTACATTGAACGTAATAAATTTGCTTGGGAGGGGGTAAAAAATAATTTTGTGCCCCTCCCGAAATAAATTTCTATATACGCCACTGACCCTGTATAAATAACATAAGCTCGAAGTTTCATTAGGATATGTTCAGTAATCCTGTATAAAAACACCAATGGGCGATTTAAAAACAAATTATATTTGAAAAGTTTTTAAAAAACAAATATGGATGGGGAGTTTCCTCAGTTTTCTTATACTGAAGGTTTCGCAAAAATTCCGGTCAAAGCAAAAACCAGTCAGCAAATTCCAATCAAAAAGAGAAAAAAAATTAGTTTTACACATTAATAAATTTTTTTTATTGACCGGTTTTTGCTTTGACCGGAATTTTCGTATAACCGTACTGAATTAGAGGCGAGTGTTTGTATTTCATTTCATTTCTTTTTTTTTCTGAGAAAAATATATCAAAAATAGTAAAATAACCTAAAGTATGCTTGCGTAATAATTTAACTGTTCTTTAGATAGATTTTCATAAAATTACTAGTACTAAAAGTACTAGTTTTTGAGATGACCCTGAAAGCGGCGAGCCCACGCGCCCGTGTATGCTAATGTTATCCCAAAACCAATACTATAATGACCTTACTCCATCAAACTTACACGTATATTATTCCTAAACACCCTGATCGTTAGAACAGTGCGCATCTTATAGTAGTCATTATCATTTCATTGATGACATCGTTGATGTTATAACACTCCAAAAGGACATCGAAAAATTGATATACACAGCCTGATTCAAACTAAATATCTTCTGATAAATTTTGCCTTCAAAATTTGTGCTTTGTTTAGTTTACAAAAATATAATACGAGTTTTTGCATTTGATGGGGTGATAAACAGGAGAATAAATAGTTGAGAAAGTTTTTATTATACGTGAAATGAAATTGAATTGCTATAGTTTGGAAAACAAGAGTATAGACGAAAAATCCAATCTCCAATCAGACCACACATTATTAGAAAGAGGGAAAATGTAACAACCCCTGTAGGCAAACATGGACTCTTGAATTTTGAGGAATCGATGTCCATATATACTTTGTATTTTTTTTTTGTTTAATTTCAAAATTAATTTAATGATTGCGTCTTTTCCTATTTTTTGTGCCGTAAATTCAGGTAAAATATTTTTTGAAATTAAAAGTGCCTATGCCTTAATTGAATCGCTTAATTCTGAAATGTGTCGAACACCACTTTTTTCAAAAAAGAGTCATTGGTGTCATGGGATTCTGTAGTGGTAAACGCACATCTAAAGTAAGAATTATAAAAATAACGGGATTTTAAAATAGTTTTCCAGTATATTAAATTCCAGCTTTAGTGCAGAAACATGTCAAACGCATGACAGGTTAAACATGACAGGTTACTTAAACTGCGGGGAATTTTGTTCATGCCGTTTCATTTGCAGCTTGCTTGGGACTGCTGTTTTTTATTTAATCACATACAAACACTATATGTGATTGAAAAAGTCGTTCTTTAGACAGAGGTTAGATCCATAAAGCCATAGTAAAAACCATATCTTTATAGTGTTTGTACGAATCTCAAGATTAAGGACGTTTTGGTAGCTGTATATTAAAAATTCCCATGCTTGTGGCCTTTCATTACATCCATGTGATTGAGATTTTGGATCTATGAATCGCTTTATTAAAGGGGACATCAAATCTATACCCCCAGATAATAATATTGAACTAATTAACTGATTTTGTAGGCTTTCAAACAAAATCCTTTTACTGTCCACAAAGTTACATCTAAAAAACTATGATTGACTTCGAAGATGTCTATATTAGCATTTTGAATTGGCTGACCACTATTTTGGAGTCTAGAGTTGAAAGCATTTATAAAAAATGTATTTATACATCTACTATTCAAAAGAGAAAAAAATACGAATTCTATAGTAATTTCATGGGTTAGTATTTAATAAGGAAATGTTATTTTCAATTAATACCCTACTTTTATTAAAAAATCCTTAAATTAGACTTAAGCTATGAAAACAGGCTTGAATACTCTGTTTACTGCAGAAACCTGTACAAATGCAAATATTTCAATACTTTTTTTATGAAAAGAATAAAAAACATTAAACAAATTATTTTTGCATGTAAAATATCCAAATGAGGTCTACTTTAAGAAAAAATTACTAAACATAGTCATAAAAATGTAGTAACATTCTCTACAGTTACAAAGAGAAGTTTTCACAGCTGGTTTCCATAACATTTAATAAAATCTTTCGAGCTTTTAAGCTGTGGTCAAACGTTAAAAAAAGTTATAGTAAATATTTAATTAAAACTCTAAACGTTTCGTCCGAAAACGGACATATTCAGTAGGAAAAGCGTTTAAAAATAAATAAAATCCTTCACGATGAATTAGCTGGATGTGATGAAGGCGTCTCGTCCATCATTTTTCGGACGAAACGTTTAGAGTTTTAATTAAATATTTACTATAATTTTTTTAATGTTTGACCACAGCTTAAAAGCTCGGAAGATTTTATTAAATGTTATTCTCTACAGTTTTTCTCGTTTATCTCAAAACAAGAAAAGTGGCTTTTGATATGTTTCAGAAATAAGCAATTTAATTTATGTAACGAGTTCTCAAGTCTGAGAAGTCGTATCTTGAGAAAAAATCATGTTTTATTGAATTCTAATTACGATATATCTGTACCCTAAATATGGTCCTGAATTTCCAGTAAAATACTGGTGGTTATACTCTAAAAATTCTATTATGCAATTTTTTAAATTTTTTCAAAACTTGGTTTTTGGAATAGTTTATTTTTCTAAACTGACAATCCAATTATAACTCAAAAAAATATCTGCTATTTTTTATAACTTTTAAAACTACTTTTGAAAGCATAGGGGTCAATCCATATCAAGTGATCCAGAGGTGGTCGCTCGACCATTTTAGAATCAAACAATGTTTGAGGGTTGATTCTTATATCATTGGAGAATCCAAAAACACTATCTTTAATTTTTTATCTTTATTTGATTTTTATAGCAGCCAATGAAAAAGCTGATTTTTGCGTTTGTAAGGGTTTCTGTTAACTTTCGTTCCTCCTGACTGGTTTAACTTAAATTCACAAAACCCATTGTACTCAGAAAGATGTAGCCTTAATTTTCGGTACAATTGTTTGGAGAATCGTGTCCCAAATATAGAAAAACAGCCAAAAAGTAGAACTTTAAAAATGATGATTTTTCAATTTTAAAAGGCGTAGTATTCCCAAAAGATCTATATTTTCCTAATGTTTTTTGTAGACAATGTGTAGCCTACTTATTGCACAATATTCTGAAATAATTCAACTCTGGTATTTGTTCTTTTTTGTAGTTATATTATAGGCCTCCAAAGTTGGAACATTTCAAAAAATCCAAACCTTGACCCTCTATATCTCTGTTGGAACAAAATTTAAAAATCTGAAATTTTTACCCTCACTAATGTATCATCCAACTGTATAAATTTAGTGGAGTTATGAACCTTCAAAATCTGATTATTTAAAAAAAATCCTTACTTTGACCCTTTATATCTCTGGTGGAACAAAGTTTAAAAGTTTGAAAATTTCACAGGTTACGCCTCACTTAGATATTATTCTCCTGCAAAAATTTCATCTTTGGTATTTACTTCTAAGTCGTCAAGTTACAGGACCGTAAAAACGCTTTGTTGGGAACGATAAAATCCATTAATGTAACGATACCCTCATTCTTCAGTTTAATGTTCTTCAAACATAACGTTTTTATGGTCCTGTAACTTGACAAATAAGAAATAGATAGAATAGAAAAATACCAAAGATGAAATTTTTACAGGAGGATAATACCTAAGTGAGGCGTATTAAACTTTGTTCCACCAGAGATATAGAGGGTCAAAGTAAGGATTTTTTTGAAATCATCAGATTTTGAAGGTTCATAACTCCACTTGAAAGCAAATACCAAAAGTGAAATTTTTTACAGTTGGATGATACCCTAGTGAGGCATTACCTGTAAAAATTTCAGATTTTTAAACTCTGTTCCAACAGAGATATAGAGGGTCAAAGTTTGGATTTTTTGAAATGTTCCAACTTTGGTGGCCTATAACTACAAAAAAGAACAAAATACCAGAGTTGAATTTTTTTTCAGTATATAGTCCAGTAAGTAGGCTACATATTGTCTACAAAAAACATTGGGAAAATATAGATCTTTTGGGAATACTACGCCTTCGAAAATTGAAACATCCTCATCTTTAAAGTTCTACTTTTGGGCTGTTTTTCTATATTTGGGACACGATTCTCCAAACAATTGTACCAAAAATTATGAAGGATGTATCTTTCTGAGTACAATGGCTTTTGTTGCATGAATTTAAGTTAAATCAGTCAGGAGTAACGAAAGTTAACAGAAACCATTACAAACGCAAAAATTAGCTTTTTCGATGTCTGCCATAAAAAATCGAATAAAGATAAAAAATTAAAGATAGTGTTTTTGGACTCTCCCAACGATATAAGAATCAACCCTCAAAAAATTATTTGATTCTAGCGACCATTTCTGTTTTTTTCTGGATCACTTGATATGGATTGATCCATAGGGAAATAACATCAATCATTAAAAACATAGTAAACAAAACTTGCTAAGTTTTCCAAGCTACCTGATGGTATACAAAAGTTATAATGCATCATAGTGTGTCACCTATGCTCATTAAGTTTTACCTTTTGTTTTCCTGAATAATGAATTCATAGTTTACTTCAGTTTTGTTAAATGTAAAACGTTTTGACCTTCTCGAAAAAAGAGTTTTCCAACTAACATAATTGTTGGATAACTTCAGTGTCCTCTTTTGTTGAAACCTGGATGATCTCACTCCTAATGAGAAAATTGAAATGGAAATTTTAAAACATTGTTTCCTTCAATTGCTTATGTAACCTGCATGTGCCCTTCACACTTGTTTCTAGCCTCTGATAATCTCTCTATTCTAAAAAAAAGTTTTTAGTGAACGGTTTCCAGAGAAAGGCTTTTTAATTACTGAACCAAATGACACATATATGGTATCAAAATGTCCGGATCCTTTCCGGATTTCCGAGTAGGCCCTTCGATTTTTCAAAATAATTCTCAATTTTAAAATACTTCCATTTTTTTAGATAACGGATAAGGTCGCAGTTGCAAAGCAAGTACTGTCAGTCAAATTATTATGCATCCAATCACAACGACCGATTGAAGCTATATTTTAAGATGTTACATGTTTTTTCACCTTTTGAAAAAAAGTACTTTCTTGATGAAATATCACTCAAAGACTGATAAAAACATATTCTAAAAACTTACATGAACGCCATTTTATACTAAAATTTCACACTTTTTGTCCAATATTTATAATTTTTAGTCTGATTTTATCGAAACTAATTGTAAACATAGAGTGGTATTTTGTCTCTTATTATTTTCAATTGCTTAAACGGTATTGTTTAACAAGTCTGTGTTTTAAAAAAAATATGAATGATAAACACTAGGCATATTATACTAACGAGTTACTTTAAAATAATGGTTTTTGTTTGGTCCGAATATTGGATAAACAGTTAGAATTAGTTATTTTTATAATCATAGATTAAAAAAAATTAAGATGAATATTTTTAAAACCATTTCGTTTAAATTTTTGATAAGTTCGAGTTAATATGTATTCAAACTTTTAAGGGAGATTTGTTCATGGAGGGGATTTGGTGAAGTATTTTTGGGAAGTTGGTTGACGTTTTATCTGTGAATTGTTTAATTGTTTTATAAAGTGTATTAAGTTCAGCGAGTTGGAATTTGTGGGAATTGCGAAGCAATTCCAAAAGGTCCTGCGTCAGCAGTTTACGGGGGTTGGCGAGCGATAGCGAGCTGGGGGCGGTAGCTCCCTAGTGACTTAAAACTTTGGTTTCCCTCAGTGACTGCTTTTTAATTTGGGCTAAATATTTATTTACGGTTGCTGATAGAAAAAATATGAAGAATAGTAACCATATAGTTTAAACAGTTTGGACAAGTGTACTTGAAGGTGTCTGCCTGCACTATGCTATGGTGCTGAATAAGAAGAACCATATAGTGAACTCATAAAAAATGGATTGATTTAATCAAAAGAGGAATTTTTGTATTCGGCTCATTCCACGCCAACTCGACCAATGACCTGAGCTCTTAGGTCATGGATTTTTTTTCAAAATTTTTCTGTAGATAGGTACCTATGAGAAATATGTCACCCCAAATTTTTTTCAGAATTTTCACTAAAAAAGACAACCGAGGAAAAATTTCTGAAATTTGGTTATTTTCCGCCATTTTTTGATTGATGAGTTACAAAAAGTGATGTTTCTCAGCTATTATTAAAGCAAATGAAGTGATTCTGGTTCTAAATTAAAGCTTACACTCTAAACTTTCTATTAAAATATAAAAATCCAAAATTAAGTTACAATAATATTTTTTTTTAGAAAAATCGCTATTTTTGAGAGATACTTACATCACTTTTTTCAAAATTTCACACAGTATTTTCCTTTTTATGTGTTTTTATACACTAGCGGAAATAAAAATCCCAACACCAAGAAGGAAATGAGATATCAAAGTCAAATTTATTTCTGTGATTGCACATAGTATCAATGTGAATTGCTTAAAAAATCAGCCTTCCTGGATATTAGGGGGCCGAGAAAACCAGGGAGGAGTGTTGTCTCCATAGGTGTCCATTACCGCCGTCACACGTCATGGTATGAGTGACATGGGCTCTAAATGACTTTTGAGGGATTGGAGGATCATGTTGCCTCCTCGGGTAGTCCAAATTCATATGGTGCACCAGCGGACGTTGCATACCGGGCTAGGTGATTTCTCCTCTTTCTCCGGACATGTTTTGTGAGCGTTGCTTCTTACGAACGGATAGGCCAGGGTAAAAATGCAACATAGGGGGTTAAGAAGAAAGCTTGGACATTGCATAAAGCATGTGTTTGTGCATTTTTCTCTTGAAATTTGTCCCCAGGACAGGTCTGAAGGTAAGAATGGACAACCGGCTAAAAAACCTCAATGAAGCAGCTCTAGTTGGCCAAAGTACCGGTAGATAATACTGAGGACAAGCGGCAGTGGGATGGATGTCGTTTGCAGTACTGCGGATTGTCCGTTTGGTCTGCATAGCTTCTTACATCTTTGTCTACAAACCAGTAGCTGAAAATGGACCTTTCTGTTTCCAATAGTGCACGAAGTAAGGAAATGAAAATCCCAATTTCATGACATTGTGTTTATGAGAGAATCCTGCTTCGGTTTGGAGCACCACGACGGTTGGGTATGAGTTTGAAGACACAATGGAGAGAGCGCACTCAGCTGATGATTTTCTAATCGTTCCACGGAGTGGTGATGCAGGGTAACGGAGTGGGGATGCATTGGATTCCCTTTCTTCAACTCCTGAGTATGATTCACCAGTACTTCTTCCAACCAGAGCTGCGTCATTGAGGTTTTTTAGCCGGTTGTCCATTCTTACCTTCAGACCTGTCCTGGGGACAAATTTCAAGAGAAAAATGCACAAACACATGCTTTATGCAATGTCCAAGCTTTCTTCTTAACCCCCCTAGGTTGCATTTTTACCCCGTCTTACCAGTTCTCTAGAACCAACACCCACAAAACAAGTCCGGTTAATGAGGAGAAATCACCTAGCCCGGTATGCAACGTCCGCTGGTGCACCATATGAATTTGGACTACCTGAGGAGGCAACATGGTCCTCCAATCCCTCAAAAGTCATTTAGAGCCCCTGTCACTCAATACCATGACGTGTGAAAGCGGTAATGGACACCTATGGAGACAACACTCCTCCCTGGTTTTCTCGGCCCCCTAACATCCAGGAAGGCTGATTTTTTAATCAATTATCATTGATACTATGTGCAATCATAGAAATAAATTTGACTTTGATATCTCCTTTCCTTCTTGGTGTTGGGATTTTTATTTCCACTAGTGTAGTAAAAAAATTGGAAATGTGTGATGAGTTGGTAAAAAATAAATATTTTTTTTTTCTCCAAACATTCAATAAGTGGTCAATGCAACTTTATTTGCCACCACTATATTAACTAAAATGTTAATTCACTTTTAGTTTTTCATTTAACAAATTTAACATTTCAACTTAAAATGAAATTTTAGATGAAGAAACTCTTTTCATTTGAAGGGTAGACATATTTAACGGCTCGAAATAATGATTCACTCTTGTTCTAGGTATAGTTTTTCCTTTTTTTTTGTTTTTCTAACGTTTTTAACGTTAAATAACGTTTTTCTGAAATTTTAGAAAATTCCTGGATTTCTTTGACTTCACTTCTTTGGTTACTACTTAGACTGATACAAATAGAACATGCCTGTATTCATTGTTTTAAAGATAGTTTGAATTTTTACTTCAATAAAAACTAAAAAGGTTAAAATAACTAAGAACTTCATATAAGAATTTCCTAAAATGCTAGCAGGAGTAGTTTCAAACACCATAACTCAAAATTTTAAGTGTTGCATATTTGTAACTTTAAATTTCAGTAATTCTTCTCAAAAGAATTTTTTCGTTAATATAGTGGTGACAAATAAATCTTCATTGACCACTTACTGAATGTTGGGGGGAAATATTTATTTCTTACTAACCGAAAGCACAGTTCCAAATTTTACTTTGAAAGATACACATGAAAGGAAATATTGTGTAGAATTTTGAAGATTGTGACGTAAGATAACTCGGAGCTATTCATTTTTTTTCGATAATAGTGATTTTTCTATAAAAAATAATTATGTAATTGAATAATTCTAGATTTTTATATTTTGAATAAAAGTGTAGAGTGTAAGCTTTAATTTGGCACTAGAATCACCTTATTTGCTAGAAAAAAAAGCTGAGAAACAGAACTTTTTGTAACTCATCAATCAAGAAATGGCGTAAAATGACCAATTTTCAGAATTTTTTTCTGGGCTGTCTTTTTGAGTAAAAACTCTGAAAAATTTTGGGTTGGAATTTCTCATGGGTACCTATCTACTGAAAAATTTTGAAAAAAAAATCTACGACCTAAGGGCACGGTGATTTTTTTTATTTGGTCGATTTGACAAGTAATGAGCCATTCTTGAATGCTATTCATTTTCATTTTTGTTCTTTCTAAATACATTTTCATTCGCCAAGAGGTAAAAAGTATGCTACTATACATCAAATCTATATATTTTCGGCATAACTTTTGCTACATTAATTTAAATTAATTAACAAGTACTAGTAAATACCGTTGAAATACTCATAATTTCTCCAACCTTTTATCATTGTATTAGGGGTTGTATAAATAAGTTGATAGCTATTGCCTCGTTTCAAATATGTACAGGACATAAAAACACCTTTTACAGCGTCATATTGAGGTTGAAGAAACACTACTTGGTTCAATCGGCTCAATATGTGGGATCCAGCTGTTGGTTTTATTCACCCGGAAGTGGCAACACTTGAGATTGAGAAAACAAAATGCGGGTGCTGTAATGTAATGACTCTTGTTCCGAGAAGTGAAAAATGAGTTCTAATGTTTCAAAAGCAAAAAAAAAGAATAATGCAAATCACTTTGGCCATTTGTTTAACGCGTCCATCTTAAATCGCTAACTACAGAGAAGAAACATGAATGAAAGAAACAATGGATTGACCGGAGGTTCGCCATTGTTACGAGTAGCAAATGAGTTATGGTACATATTTCGTGTAATATTATTTGGATTGAACCATAGATTGAACTCTCTTTGCAATACAAAGAAAAATATCAGAAGCCCAAATGTGTATAGAATATTACAGGTGTTCGCATGTCGGGGTATCCAGGGAGGTTGAGGTTGGAGGTCTAACTCCCCCTCAAAAAAATTTTTTATGGGCACTCTCTAACTTAATCTACGGCCCGGTTAAGGAAATAGACACAAATTTAATTTATAGTTTAATTTTAAAAAATCAAACAGTCCAATCATATCTGAAACAACAATTAAACGATACTTAAATACAAAACAACAATCAAAAGCAGATACAACAACAACAACAATCAAAAGCCTGGTAGAAAATAAAAAAATTATTAAAAACATTTTAAGAAAAAGTCTAAAAAAAAGAGTAAAATTATCGAATAAATTTAATTTAGGGGAGCAGGACAACGGCAAAAAAGAACAGCTGAAATTTTCAATATGCCGAATAGCTGAATTTTTTAAAAAGTCATTTTGCCAGAAATCCGTTCTATCCGTAAGCGGATTAGTGGTATATTTCGACAGACCCTTGTTCTAATGACTAGAATCTATTGAATGCATGGTGGGGAAGGATTAGTAGACATAATTTTAGTCACCCCCCCCGAAACAAGGTTCTGTTGTTAGGGGCCTGACACATCGTACCCCTTTGCTTCTCAAACTAAATCGGGGTGAACAACCCCTATGAGTTTATTGCAGCGGCCCAGTGGAGTGCGAAATGTATGACGATGAAGATGACGGTTCCCTTCGGAAATGCGAAAAGGACTCGTCTTCTTCCCTTTCGCCTTTATTTATGGCGCTGATACTCTATTCTTGGAAACTGACACTTGTTGGAATAATGGAATCATTCCCAAAACTGGTTTCATGCTCGAGAAGAGCTAACTGAATCAGTCTTCTTGATTGCGTCACATCAATGGACACGCTCGAAATAATGCAACTTCGATTAACAGTTGCTCAGGGTGTATTAGATACCATTCGACAAACTTATAGAAGGATCTCTCATCAAGACGAACAGAAAATTGCCAATGAACACTGGGTCGCTATGGGTAGTAGTGTGAAAATGCGTCTGCACTTGCGAAAAGTGAGGTTTGGAAAAACCTCTTACTATTAAGAAAAAAATGAATGCGTTTGAAAATGAAACCTTAGGAAACTGCCTGATTTAAAAAAAAACTATTTCGAGTTTACACTTGATCCATGTGTATTGAAGACACTTGGCAATTTAGTCCAACTTCGGATACATTTAAATTTAAAACTGTTTCTTTCTTACTAGAGTAGCAATGCTGATTAAATTACATTTAATATTGAAACAACTTGTTAAAATTTGAAAACCACTTATCTTAGTACATTGAGTTTTATGAATAAAATACCAGTGGCTACCTCTCGTTTTAAAGTGAATGTCACGAAGTTCATTCTCATATAAAGTTAGACTTAGTTTTCGAAAAAAAGGGGAAAGTGGGGCAATTTGATACAACAAAATTCAAATCCATTTTTTGAATAGTAAAAATGACTTATTCAAATACTTTTGTTCCTAAAAATATCAAATGACTCAATTTTATGAAATCAATTAGAAAAAATATAAGTTTAACTCTTAAGTTACATTAGTTAAAACTTAAAACTGTCTTTTTCACAGTTAAACTACAGCTATATGAAATATTTTCCCATTGAATTATAGATTTTACTGTTATATATCAAATTTATTACTAAATCTCTTAAAAATAACGAAAATAAAGTGAATTTTAAATATGTGTAAACCCGTATCGAATTTTACTTTAAAAATGTGGTATCACAACGACTGATTAATAAATGGCCCCTAATTAGAAATAATATTCCTAACGAATGCATAGTTTGATTATCAAAACTTCTCATTTTCCACTGTTTGATTTAAAGTGGGATTTTACACAACTGGCCATTTATAGACACACTGACTGAGTGCATATGAAATCCTTCGTTTTTATGATCAATATATTTATAATGAAGAAATAAAGCCTTTTCCGGATCGTTAATTACTCAGATATTAAGAATTCTTTCACGTGTCCCTGAACGTGCACCTACCTACGAAAGTGCTTTTGAGGGTACTTGGCCCAGTTTTAACGCCACTCTTAAAAAGCTTGTTCGACACCTACGCAACACAGGCCAAGAAAGGTCAACCTAGAGAGAGGATCGTCATAGACCACAGAAAGTCATCATGGATGATTTTTGTGATTCTCTTTAATGGGGATATCGGAAAATGATTCGAATGCAGAACTTAAGTTACTGCAGTCTGTCAAGTTCCGGTTGTTATGTGTTTCCCCAAGTTTTGCAAGATTAGAAAATTTTTTTGGAAAAATCCTTTCTCTTCAAATAACGAAAATTTACAGGCAGTAATTTCGCTAGTTGATTTCCATACTTTGAGGATATATTGCAATTTTTTTCTTGTCAAAGTTAAATTTAAAGGAACTAAGTTGAACTCACCTTGGAAAATGCTTAAAAGCTTAACTTAAATATTTTGACTTGTACTTGAGTGTTGATCCAAATTCCCTTTATGAAATAAATAAAAAAAAGAATAATTTTCTAGGCATACGGAAAATTTTTCTCAAAATACAAAGGAAAATGTAGTGTAAAGAGAAGATTTGTTTAGAATGTTACTTTGCAAGTATTAACTATCAAGTTATACCTGATAATATGTTTAAATAATAACTTTCGTCGCTTCCGTTAATTGCGAAATCTGCAAAATGCTTCATTTTCAACATGTTTCGTTTAAGTGGAATCCACTAAACATAAATACAGTGCAACAACCATAATTCAAGCCTCGAGGAACCACTAAAGATATTAAAAAAATTTTATTAAAATACATGAATTAAAAATAATATAATTTTGATAGCAAGTTGAGTGGCACGCGGTTCTTAAGGCTCATTCACACTCTGTTTCACTTTCACTGTTCACTCTGAGGGATTCACTCTTGTGAATTGCTAGTTTGCATAAAAAAGTGAAGGAGTAAAGAGAGAAACTCCGATTCTCCCACTTTTCACTTTAGATGATTCCTCTAAAAATGAATATAAAAAAATAATTATTATGAATGAGCTTTTACTGACTATACGATTTACCTTTAAAATGGGGACTTCACAAAGTGTTGGAGCTGTACATTTCTACAGAAAAATATTAGGATTGATCTCAAAAGAGAAAGGTTTGTAAAGAGTTGAGAAGTTTAGCCATTTATGAGATATCATGGATATTTTAATCGAATTATCCCGAACAATGTGTAAATCTTTATATAATCATTTCTTTTCCTTGTGAAAATTTGGTTTTGAATTCTTCGCCAAAAATTTCATAAGTTTAAACCTTTTGCTAATAACAATTCCTAATAGGGTTTCAATTTGTTTAATTCTAAACTAATGCATTTCCTTTTATATCAACTTTGGTTTACACTTGGACACTTACGTTTTCAAACTAAAAAAAAGTTATTTTCTTATTTGAGTAAAACGATAATTACTTTCTCTGTAAATAAACTTTTCTGAAAGCTTTTCATAAGGTGTCCATTATAAAACTTATTCGCTATGACTTTGTAGATCACATTTTGTTTCTATTAGTGGATAATGTGTGAAAAATGTGCAAAGTTAAAAAAATAAAACGTTGTCAAATTTGTACCAAATTAATCATTAATGACTACAATTTTGAGTCCATTTACTTAATTTTTGAAAATTCTTTCTCCTTTTAAAATATGAGTGACTTAATTTTCTTTTTTTAATAAAACTCAAAATGTTTAAAAATTGGTGAGTTTTTTTTCTACAAATTGGCTTTTTGAATTATATTTTTTTTTCAAACTTAAAACCAGCCAACTTTAAGTTTATGATGCTTCTACATTGTTCAGTTTTATATTGTTTAGGATACAGGATGATCTGTTTTTTAGTTAGTAGTTCTCATTGTTTGTAGAAGATTCTAAACAATGATTTTCCCCCCGCAACAATGGGTGTTCATCAACAGAGAAAAACTTTACAAAATAACTTCACAGCTAGCAAAAACGTTTTTTGAGTAGTGAGCGAAATTTCACACTGCGTCAAAAAAGATATCCAAATATACTTTCAAATAACCATTTTCGAGATCTTTAACCGTGGACATGCCAGACAAAAGCCTTTGGAGCTCGTTTACTGCCTGCTTCACGGCCTGCTTTAAGCCGAAGAAACGAGGCATCTCCAAGAGATTCCTAAAGGAGATAACTCCTGTTGTCACAGCTGACGAGACCCCAGTGGTCTTCACTGATGTGGTCAGTGGTGACCAGACCCCAAGGGTTGTCACTGGAAAAACCTCAGGGGTCCTGCCTGATGACCTTGGATGTGGAGACAGAGATACGGTGGATCTTGCTTCAGACAACACTCCACGATCCTTGATGCTGGAAGGTCACCCCGATGGTCATCAAGAAGCCATCCCGGCACCCCCACAGAGGGGTATGGATCCTCCACAGCGGTTCCCTCACACCCATCCCGACCACTTGCGTATCCATGTCTTGAAGAAGAACTGGGCCAGGAGAGTGCAACAGGTGCACCGGGAGTTCTCCGCCGCCCTCCCCCTCTACCATCGGACGGAGGAGGTGATGGAGCGGGCCAACGCGGAGATCCACCAATCGGAGAGGCCGGACTGCCACTGGACAACGTCATTCCCTCCCCTGTCCCAAGACTGGCTGAGGAAGCAACTGCTCCGGGAGTCCTTCATCTTGGAATTCCTGAGGACCTACCACGGCCTCCAAGAGGTTCTTCCCCTCTACAACACCGTCATAGACGGCATCTGTGAGGACGACAAGTCCCTGTTCGAACTAACCCCTCGAAGTCAACGGGCCTATTAGAGAACTCCGCTCAAAGACTTATTAGTTGTTGAAAAACTGTCCTTTAACAACTTGAGGGAGTTCCAAACTCTTTTAGAGCTCGTCTGGAGCCTTTTAAGGTTTAGACTGTAAAAACCTACATAAGGACTCGTAAACTCTTCGGAGTCAATTGTATATATGTTATTGTATTTATTATTGATTTAGGTCTTTTTTCGGAATACCTTACAATAACTTTTGTTCGTAGCTCTCCCGGAGGACAAGGAGAAAATTCCTGGGCAAGCCGAACCACTGTTACTAAATTCATTTAAAAAAGCCATCAGATTACTATCTGAATTTTTCTGTGCATTTATTACTGTGTATTTCTATTGTGTATTGAATACGATCAACTTTTTCGACCTTTTTCGGAACACCTTTCAATAACTTTTGCTCGTGCTCTCCCGGAAGACACGGAGAAAATTCCCGGGCAAGCCGAACCACTGTTACCAAATTGTAACTCTGCCGTTGCCGGTCCCAAGCCCGGATGAGAAAAGAGGAGGGTGCCTAAAATTCCTAAGAAAGCTTTACTAAATTTACTGGAAAAGGTTGTTTTTAATTTGCTCTCATTTTTTTCTCATAAACCAAATTGTACGGAGTGTTTACTATGGGAATAATTAGAAAATGTTTGATTTGGCCTACTTAAGAATACAGAGAGAATAGATACTTTCATACTGAGTAAATTGATGTTTTAATTATAACATAAAACTTTTTGTTTCAAATATCGACTCGATTCTTTCAATTTTGAAGTACCAGAAATACTGTTTCAAGCAATTTAATAGTTTATTTAATCTTGCGATGTCATACCAAAGTGGAATTGTCGCTTTTTGCTGTCCAAAATTATTGCAAGCTGCAAATGCTATATTTCTGATACATGCCCTAACTCAAACATGAGCAGTTGAGCACTTGTGTTATTTTCGAGTATTTGCGTATTTTCAGAAATGATTTTATGTTCTTTTCCCACTTAATTAAATTTGGACTGTTTCTCATACGTACTTAGAATTGAGTATTTTTTACTCACTTTTGAAAATGTCGTTTTGAGAGTATTTATTGAGGGAACTTTTGTTTGTATTTCGCCTGGAGGATAAAGTAGAAATACTAAGGTAAATTGTCATCAGTAAATTTCAATAAAAAAAAACTTATTTCTGTTTTTTATATCAGTATCAATCAGTTATCTGTAAACGATGAAAAAATATCTTGTCACCAACTAAGAAATTAGCAGTAAATTAATCAGTTAACATTAATGTTTAAATAATAGTAACGAAAATTGCATTTTAAATTATTTTTAGAGACAAGAGGGTGTAGAGGAAAATTTAAACTCGAATTTTGAATGTTCCAAAATATGAGCTTAATATCTTCAAATGCCGGTTTCAAACTTCATTAAGTTTTCAAGAAAATGTATGAAATGCATCTACATAATTTTAAATTACTTTAAAATCATAACTGATTGAATTTATATTATCTGAAATATTCCCATTTTTTATATTCCGTGAAGATCTAGATCACAGAGAAAAATCCTAACAGAGGGTCCAAAACGATATATTCAAAAGTTGGATGGATATGAGGGCGCCACGAGGAACTATAAATGATTGACAGAGAGATCGGCAGTACATTTTGGTGACCAAACCTGTGATTGGCTGTCACTCAATCTTCTATTTTCGAAGGAGAAAGAAAATTTTTTTCTCAACCAATCACGCTTTTCCCCCCGCCTCTCGTGACGTAGATGCGATCGCAGCGCCAAATTAGCCCCATATCCATCCAACTTTTCGATTTCCATTAGCGCCTATGGCAACGGACTCTCTGTTCTAGTACTCTGTGATCTAGATCATGAATAAAAAAGTATTAAAAAACTACATTGAATGTGTGTGTATTTAATATGCTTGGAGTGGCTTACGAATATTTTTGGGGCATCTCCCCCAATGCAAAAATCTAATTAATTTTGCTAATGGCTTAATTATTTAGAGGATGTTCGGTCCCCTTCCGAAAACAATTTCTATATACGCCAGTGGTAGATACAATTTGAAAATTGTAAAAATAATCTCCAGTTGGAAGGGGAAAAAAGACTAAATTAGATAGAATGTTACGCATAACACTGGAAATTTAATAAAAAAAACAAACTAAAAACTCTTTAATGAAATGTACACATATATTTATTTCCTTACTTTGCGATCTAAAATTGTTTGAGTTACCAAACAAGGTACTCTGTCTGTTAACGATACAAATTCGAAAAGTTAATTACGTGTATTACGTCTTCCTCGGCTGCACCCTATAAAAAGATTTCCTTCCTGTGCATAATAGCAGTAAGGAAACATCTTTATCTCCATCCCCAAACAACAATTTCAGTTCAACGATTCAGGAAAAGGCAAACTTGCGGTTTACCCAACATTCAATTCCATCACGGCATTTTACGACTTTTGGCTAAGGTTGGTCCCATCATAACCTTTGATCACATCTTAAGGAGAGAGTTGAACCGTTTTGTATGGATGCTGCTGCTCTCTGACCATAAAAAGTGTGACCTTCTGAGTAGTTCTTTGACTCTTCCAATACAACAGACCTAGCGACACCAACATTCGTTCTTTTTAACAACACAACCCCTTCTTTTTATTTCGGTGTGGTGTTTTTTGTTTTCTCTTAGCGGTCATTTTGCATGCTTTTCGGACATTTCCTCAAATGGTGATAATAAAGCCGAGGAGGAACGGAACCGTGAAATGTCTTCTTTTCTGTATGGTTTTGCAGAATGCGACGCTGATGCTGCAACGCTGGCTTGGTCGCATTCAATTTCGGTGTCCCCTGTTCCATCTGCTTGGTTTCTTTTATGCTTTTCGAAGGAAGGATATATATAAAAAAATAGCTCTTTAATTCCGTTTGATGAATCTACTGTGTTCTCCCAAACGTAGAAGGGAAAATTATTTTTGTCTCTTCTTTCGAGTAAATTGAAATTCCTGTTGACACTAATCATGTTGCGAAGATACAGTTTTTAATAAGAAATAAATTGTTTTTCTTAAGGTTCATGACTTTTGTAGGAAATAAAGTATATGATAGGAAATAATGGCTGTGTAAGTTTGGTTAACAATTTTTGTTGAATTGAAAATAAAACAATAAAGTTTTTTTTAACGCCACGAACTTTTTTTAGAATTTAATGGCAATCTCGAACTAGTGTAGAACTAGTTCGAGAACTTTCTAGAACCGAAAGTGTAAACATATGATGAAAATTTTGTGTGGTTTGTACAATGGATTTATGTAATAAAATTGATTTTAAAGAGAACGACAAAATTTGTCAAGATAACGAATTAAAATTTTAAATAAATATATTTGTCTGTTTCTATTAAAAACTTAAATGTGAAACCTATTTGTTTACTGTTATTTTTGTGTTAATTTTTATACCAAGCAAGATCCTGGTTGAGCTTAATGATTGATATAATTTATCTAAAATAAATTAATAAAAACACTATTTCAGAACTGAGTAAAAATTACTCAAATCTGAGTAATAATAAGTCACAGTCAAACTGGCTCCGAAACAATTTGAGAAACATGAATTTACTGATTTCTGAGAATCTACAGGTACTCAAAAATAATACATTGGGCTTATTTTTGAGTAAGACGAGTGTCACTGTAACCTTAATGTATCTTTACTAAAACGTGACATTAGTTGAATCGCCAGTTTGAAAAAGGGAATGAATACTTCCAAAAAATGACTTTTTTGCTCTAAACAATCTCCAAGCTTTGCTCTACACATAAGTAGAAAGAGGGGGAAATTACTACCCTCCATAGGGAAATATAGCCCCTTGAAGTTGCGAAATCGATATCCTATCCATTCACTTTTTTTTCTATCAGTTTGTAATTAAAGTTAAATTGTGTTTCGGTTCTTATTCTTTGTGGTGTAAACTAGGCCAAAATAAATTTCCTTTTAATTTAAAAGTATTTTATTTTTTATCCAGATTATTTTTGACTCCATTCATATTAACTTACTCCATTGATACTAACTATAATGACACAGTTTCATTATAATTGTTATATTTTATTCGTCTTAATATTCCTATTTCTCACTTTTGTGTTGTGAACTAAGCGGAAATATAATTTAAACGTCAATTTAAGTGTTTTTAAAAATTTTTCTTCAATTGAAATTTACATAAGGTTGAAAAAGGGTATAAATCCATAACTTTTTTTTAACTGAAATATACTTTTGAAAATAGTTATATTTGTTTCGATGATAGCCCTTTTTTCTAAATAGGGTCCTGAATTTCCAGAAAAAAATTTAGTGATTATACAATCAAAACTCCATTATTTGAACTTTTTTTTTCGATTTTCTCCAAACTTCATTTTTGGACTTATTCCCTTTTTCATACCGACGATTCAATTTATGTATCAGTTGTGATGTCATGGGTTGTGATATTAAATTTCCATTTTACTGTTCCCCTAGATTTCCATTTTCAAACATAATTTTTTTAAAAAAAGTACACAATTTGAGTGGAGAATATTGAATTGTTTAAAACTTAATACTATGTTTGGTATTTAAAAATTGAAAATCATTGGTTGGGTCATCATATTTGAAACAAAAAATTTCATATCAAAATGAAACATTCATTATATATGTTACCGCTAAAGTTGATAATTAGTTATTCTGAAGAATACCTAGGTAAACTTAAGATTAACTGATTTCTGTCGTTAATGTGCGGATTTTTGAGTTTTTCGCATTTTACCTAGGGAATCTACACTATAACGGCCTCTTGATCGTTAAAGTTCAAAATAGTTTGTTTCGTTCAATACTTTCTGTTAAAATGTTGAGGTGCTCACTGCGACATGCGCTTACCCCTGCGCAGTTGGGTTTCATTACGTAGTTTGTTGTCATATTTGGTGTTTTGATTTCAAATTTAGTGCGTAGCACTGGTAGTTGTCATGTTGAATGTTAAAACAAAATAATACAAGCAAGTAAGTACTGTAAATTTACATGATTAAGTACAGTATATTACTACTAAAACGGGTATTTTGAAACAATTGTGTTGAAGCTCCGACTTCAGAGTGACAGAGATTTCTTTTAACGAAAGCAAATGTCCTAGTTGTTGAAATATCTTTTCAACAAACGTTAATTCAACAATCGCTGGAACCTGGGCAAGGGTTTAACATATGTAATCGATCGCGAATCCTAGCAATAGTTCAGGGCAGGCTGCCAGCCGATTACACCGCGCTTTCATTAAGATTTGCTAGTTTAAGTGCTCATTGAAATACGCTGTCAAATCGAGATCGAAAACCACAATTGATACAAATCTCAGTTGGTACTTTAATATTCTATTATTATTGTTTTTATATTCTAGTTTTAAAATTGCTATTTCATTACTATTTTTGTGGGATTTGCGTGTTTTGTGTAATATGAAAAAAGTACCAATCCCCCTTTTTTTATTGGTTATTGTTACTGTTTACCCCCCAAACGAGTTTGGTTATAGTTAGGGCAGGGGGGTTTGGGGGGGCGGCAGCCCCCCCAACCTCCTTAAACTTTTTATAAAATAAAATAAAATTTTGTACTTTAACGGATCACCCTCGTTAATATGTAAAATAACTGATTACAGGTAGTATGCAGATTAACGAGTGTCTAGTCGGTAGGGTGCAGAATACCTAGGTAATTTCAAGATTACCTAGGTAATCTTAGAAATTGAAAAAAAATTCGCTCTTTCACGGATCACCCTCGTTAATCTGCAAATTACCTAGGTTATCTGTAAATTAACTGATTTCCGGACTTTAACTGTAACATATACATATTTATATTAATAACAGCTAGCTATGGATATAAGCAATGAAGTGTTTGCAGCAACAACAAGCCAACTCGAACAGCTTTACATTGGAATTAGCTAATTGTTATAAAAGCACCTCTATTGAATAACTTAAATATTCCTATCACAGGTGTCAAACTCGAACGAGACCTTGGGTGTCTCGTCATCCGCCTTGTCGCAGGTCGCTTTGGCGACAACTGAGGCATTTATATAGATCAGCACCCATGTAAACGACTCTAATAACGGGAAATTATTCCTTTAGGTATGGAATTCCTGAAACTATCATGAATATTTTATTACCACATTTGACTATTTTGCACCGGTTCTCGTTTATTCAATGCCAATAGCTTCCGGTTCTGACTGAAAAACAACTAACAGAGATCATCAGGAAACTGCAATGAGTGGGAGAGAATCCGAGGGGTATAAGGTGACAATGTGTTTACTATATACGTGGTTATATATAATAGTAAATGTTGAAGAAGTTGTAAGGCTTTCAAGTATTACCTGCCTGTTATTAGCCCTATAAAACCCATAGCCATGTCAAAACTTGACATGGTTATTGGTTAACTTATGAAACCTTATGAAGTTATGAAAGTGTGGTTTAAGCCTTAAAACCACACTTTCAAACTGAGAAAAATACTTAAATCTGAGTAAGTCAAACTAGCTTCATAAAAACTTGACTCAACTTGGAAGCAAAAGGACAACCTATGGCCAGTATCCATCGGATTCAAACACAAAAAAATAAATATCATTTGAGTTGTGACTATTAAGTTGCTTGAAGCTGAATGCTTCTGGTATTTCAAAGTTGAAAGCATTGAATCGTTATATTTTTTTAACACAACATAAGCGTTATTATCACATAAGTACAGAAAATAAGATATAACATATTCGTCACAAAGGGGACTTTGTCCCGTTCAGGTGACGGATAAATATGAGTACAAATAATGTAATAGATAAACTTTAACTTAATGAAAATAAATTTAAGATAAATATATAAAAACACACACACACTGAAAAGCACTAGGAACTAAAAAACAAAAAAAAAAGAAAAGCATTAAAAATTGAAAACAAGGTTACAAAATTTATAATTATATTTGAAACAAAAAGTTTCTTATCAAATCGAAAGCATCTATTTACTCAGATTTAAAAGTGTCATTTCTCTCAGTAAAACAATGAAATTCTTCTGCCGAATTTATAAGAGAAACATACTTTTAAGTCAGTCATTCGAGAGGACTTGTGTATTTTATTCAAAGCAATGAACTACACAAACACGGTGAATTTCAGGAATAACAACATGTCTGTCAGAAAAAAAACACTCGCTCGGATTCGCTTTCAATGGAACAAACAATCTCCCTTTTACTCCGGGACCGTAAAATTTAAGTACCTCGCCTCTCAAAAGAAGCAAACAACTTTCCTTTCCCAGCAAAGATGACCCTCCATCCATTCGAAATGGACCCCGGAACTTTGTTTCTCTTTCCAATTAACCCTAATTCTTAATAGACATCATATACATATGTAACGAAGTTCTTTCCGTTCGATAAATACTTTTATGTACTTTGGGCGTCATTGTTTTTGCTCGACCTTTCGGAGAAGTGAGGTGAAAGGGTTCTTCTTTTTATTATTATTTATTTCTGTGGACGATATGCCGAGAGAAATATCTTTTGCAGGTTTCGCTCGGGTTCAATAATCCCAAGATGTTTTACTCCTCAAAGAAAACGTTGTTCTATTCTTGTTCTTTGCAATGAAACCATATACTATACTGAAGCTTTCATTCAATATAAGGGTTCACAGTTACCTTTGATTGACTTGACTTTTTTAAATGTTTTGTAGGAATACCCACCAATCTTTTATTACAGACCAACATCCGATTATTGAGAAATAAAAGAATGAACACATATATCCAATAACTTTAATTTCAGAAACATTGTTAAACATATCTTTTCCTTATTTTTGGATTATGGCGTTTTTTCTTAACAAACTTATAAATGTTGATATTTCTTTTCACTCTTAAAACGACAGTCTCAAAAAGGAGTAAAAGTTACTCAAATCTGAGTATGTCAAGCACTCAAACAGGCTCTTATCCAAATTTACTCAAATTTGAAATCATGCATGTAATCGTTTTTGAAAATGTGCAGATACTCAAAAATAAAGCATCATGTACTCATTTTTTAATTCGTCCATGAAATTCTTATAAAGAGGGTGCAATGTGTTACAGTTATGATGACCACATAGCCCCGTTACTATGATGTGGGAAGTAGACCAGTAAGTTGAGTGCGAAGTCACAACGTTGTGTTGCATGTTATCACACCAACTTAATGTTACTGTAGATATATTGCAAATATTTCACTTTTCAAATGTAAACTAAAAATAAGCATAATTTAAGTGGTTAATTTATTAAATTGTTGGAAACTGAGTATGTCTGGTGTTTCAAAATTGAAACAAAAAGTTTCATACCAAAATGAGAACATCGATTTACTCAAATTTGAAACTGTCATTTCTCTCAGTGTTATTTTTCTTTCAAAATATATTCATTTTCTTGTAAGAGCGGTGGTATTAACCCTTTTTAATTGTTTGCCATTGAATCCCATTGAAAATTTGGGACGGCTCGGACTGAATGGTTAAGGTCAACAACAAGCGGAGACCAGTTCCGCGAACGCGTTAAAACGGAAAATTACGTTTATCTTTCCCTCTCATATTCGTCATTAGAGAAAATTCATTAAACCTAGTTTACTCAATGCCATCAGGTAAAATGTTTTATCTGTTTATATAGCAATAACGGTAGCATGGCCGAGCGGTCTAAGGCGCTGGTTTAAGGCACCAGTCTCCTCGGAGGCGTGGGTTCGAATCCCACCGCTGCCAGGATAATTTTTGCACCAGTTGTTGAATTTTACTAATTAAATTTAACACATATAGATTATTAAAATTTAATTAATTTTTTATAGAAATCTGAATAGAATTAGCATTGTTTAATTATATTTTATTATTTAAAAATAAAATTTAAAAAATTAAAATTTTAATTCTAAATTTAAAATCCTAAATTTAGTTTTTACCAATGAAATGAAAGGTTTTGTCGATTAAGTTTCTAATTTAATTGATTTTTGATTGATAATACTTTGATAATTGATTTTTCTTATTTAATTAATATGTATGGAAAAAGAAAGAGTAAATAAATAACGTGTGATCTATCTATGTGATTATGTCTGTGTAATTAATGTGTAATCATCTTTTAAATTATGTAACGGTCATAGAGGTTTTAGATTTACTTCCTCTTCAGATCTTTTAGTCATTTAAATATATCGTATTTAATTTCAGTTTTATCGTGTAAGCACTCGGATAAAATAATTTCTAAGTGTAAAAAAGAAATAAACAAGTTGAAAATTTCTATTTGTCCAAAGAATGTAGTGAAGTAAAACAGTAAATAAGAGTTCAAAGTGATCACAAAAGTTCTTCGTGTGTATTAAATCGCTGAAAATTTAGAAAAGCTCGTTACATCCTAAAAATAAATTTAATCCTCCCACAAAAAGATCTCTCAAGTACCGTTAACTCCAAAAAATTCGTGTCATTGTCCCGATAGCGTCCATAAAAACTGTCATCCTTACTAATACCGTCTAAATTTACCCCATTGTGTTCCAACAGCGACTTGTTTAAATCAATAAAGCAGAAGAAAATAAACAAAGATGGACACGGAGATAAAAAGACATCAGGCGTATTGTCTGATCTTGCTTTGTTTTGTCTCTAAAGGTCACGGTACAAAACGACGGCCACCCCGTTTTCTCTTTCCACCTGTTTGATGAAACAGAATTATCCTGTCAACGCGTATTTACTGTGAAAGTATGGAGCGAAGAATTTTTTTCAGCTAAAATAGATATAGTTGACACCTAAATTTGTTTTGCCTATGTGTTCATGAAGTTCAGCCTGAGTTTACTTATTGTCTGTTCATTTAGAATAGGCGGATAAAACAGGAGAAAAAACACCTAATAACGCTCATCACGCAACCTCAGTAACCGATTATTTTACAGCATTTTAATCACTTTTGTTTAGGCAGCCTAGTAATTGCACAAGAAAATTTTTTTAATGATAATTATTATAGTAACTGCTTCCAATACGTTACGACTTAGCCGCCTATTCTAAATGAACACACTACAGTGAAAAATATATTACGTGTAATCTTTCAATTCCTTAAATGTTTCCGCTAAATATAGCCAATCTCTTTTGAACGCCATATTTTAAAATATCGACAAATTTTTCTGATTATTAATGATAAACAGAACCGTTATCGATTTAATTAAACATTTTAATCTATGATTTTGAAAGTTTTTACTTTCTACTGTAACTAAAAAATTATTGATGTGAAATTATTTTCTACTTTTAGGCGTTCAAAAGGGATTGGCGATATTAGCGGGAAGGTTAAAGGATTACTACACCCACACTTCTCCGTAATGTTATTACATGTATTAATTCAATCAACGGAATGCAAAACCTAATTAAGCATTTACTAAAAGATGAAATTAAATAGGGGTTCTTAGAATGAGCTAACTCCAACATCTTTTCATTGGAGTTAGATCCTTGTTGCTGGTGCTAGCACCTAAATTGATTCAGTAATTTACACTCGAATAAGACAATGGAAACCACAGTTGTTGACACTCTTTTGAACCAGCAGTTAACGTAGGAGAATTAAAAGTGTAAATGTAAATGAACTAATCTTGATTACTAAAATACACAGTGATCGGGGTAATTTAGGGAGTTCTTAAGAGAAAACGCAGATGCCGTTGCAGAAAACCTAGATTTACTCGAAACTAATAAGTTCGATGGACTTAGATCAATATCATTCTGAAGAGAAAAATCATTTGACTTCGCTCTGGTGGATTAGGTTTACATTTGCAACATTGATTTTCTAAGGATTCCCAATTTGTCCTTGGGTTTTATGCACTCGCAGGGATAAATGTAATGCGAATACGCCAATTTTGTAAACCGTAGAACAAAGTTTTAGAAATATAAAAAATACAATAATTTCTAGCATACTCATGATGCAAACAAAATATTGTCTCAATATAACAGGATTCCCCTGCATATTGAGACAGTTTTATCATATCATTTTTTAAATTACAGGGGAGTTGTTGTTGTTGTCGTGTGCCACTTGGAATACCCAAGCTCCATAAGGATTCAAGGCAAAGGGGGTGCGGCTCCTGAGAAAGTGAGGCCCATAAATGGCAGGAGTCCGACTTCTGCCTCATGATATGATAGAAGCTGCCACTATCTATCGCCACCTTCACAATTTTGCCATGCAGGGGAGTATCTGGTAGTATTACTAACAGCTTTTCTTTGTTTTATTCAGCACGTTATTTTTATACCCGTATATAATACGTTATATTACCCGTATACCTATATTTCTATACGCACCATTCTTTAATTCATCTAAAAATAAAACTAATTTCCTTTGACTTAAAAAAAAACACCTTAATTGCTGGTTTATAAATAAATAAAGAGCTTCTAAAGCGTTGATATAAATATCTCAATGAGGTGTGTAAGTTTATCCGTTGATTTGATAGCTAATTTAAAGGAAATCGAATTATCCAACAGTTGTTATTGACACATTACACGTTTAATTTCACAAATCAGGCAGATAAACATCTACAAAACTGCGAATCTATTGTCTTAATGATTCCAATGATGTAACGGATTGATCTGTATGCATTCCAGTCTTCCAGCGCTTCTATTTTGAACTTTCTCCAAGTGGCATCATTGCAAGAGCAGCATTGAACATCGATTACGATAATGAGAGTATCGTAATCGCTATCAAGTATCGGTGAAGAGTTTAATTTTCATACTTTAATGGCGGAATAATTAAGGCGTTCACTTTCAAACCTTTGATTTCAGGATAAGAATGCATAGAGGAAAGTCTTAGGATCACAATGATAGAAGCCTAATAAATTATCCTAATTTAAATTCAAAACAGATACTTGAGAATAATGATTGGAGAGGTAGAGTAAAAAAATGACCTCATTAGGTTTGATTGTGCACCTTTTGGAGATTATAAACATATATTTTTAACCTAACAAATGATGTTTCATAAGAAAACACTACGTACATGATTACGTGAAAAAAGATAAAAAGCATACTTTTATAAACATGTTTTATTATTGACTTTATTATTATTTATTAACATTATCAATGTTTTATTATGGCATTACTAACGTTTCAGAAGTATTTCAATCACTCAGGTGTTTTCGTTTCTGTATTAATCTAAACATCATCATTGCCAGCCTAGCCCCCTTTTCCTTTTTAGGTATCTATTTTTTTCGTAATGACTATTTCTAATAATGATAATCCATGAGCTCATGGAAGAGCTTTTGAATTCTTTGGGAAATCCCCATAGATAAATCACATACAATTTCTCTTTCATTTCTATTTTGTTCTTTGCACCAAACATTTCGTAATATTCGCAATGATCTAGATGGTATGTAGCTAATTTTTACCACAGTTTTTTTCAAAGTATATAACTTACTTTGTTTAGTTTAAACATATATTTTACTTACTAGGGAGCTACCACCCCCTGCTCGCTATCGCTCACCAACCCCCGTTTACTGCTGACGCAGAATCTTTCAAATTGCTTTACAAAACCCAAATCACTGAACTTCACAACGAACGTCGAAGTTGTGGCAGTTTCATAGCTAACACATGAATTTCTAGGCTTCAAACATTTTCGTTTTGTATCTTTACTTCTATAACATCTACCCGTGATATTTGATCTTTTGCGCTTAGGCATTATGAAATTTAAACTATTTTATTACCTTATAGAATCATACTTTTAAAAGGATTTTTAAATTACACAATTCCTTAATGTGTAATATTTAATAATTTCCGAAAGCGTGTTTTTATTGTATTGATTGTATTGTAAATACAGAAATGATTGGGTTGTTACAACAACAAAGATAAACATAAACATTTCAATACATTATTTAAAAATAAAAAGATAAATTAATGATACATTAGTTTGAATCTAATCAAAATCGTTTGAATTTCAAAAACATAAAATATTGTTGTTAAAAAAAGAATCTCTATAGCATTTATTAAATTGGTGTTATAAACAAAAAGATTTCAATGTATTTGAATATTAAAAAACCAGTGAAGTATGTTTTCAATTTTCTTGCTTTATAACTGCAACCTTATCCGTAATCTAAAAAAATGGAAATATTTTAAAATTGAGATTTTTTTTAGAAATTCTAAAGGCTTATTGCACATCATCAAAAGAATCCGGACAGTTTGATGCCAAATATGTGTTATTCGGATCAGTAATTAAAAAGCCTTTCTCTGGAAACCGTTCACCAAAAACATTTTTTTTTAGAATAGAGAGAAACTTGAGCTCCTGCTTATCTTTAATTTTTTGAAACATTTTCAGTGTGTGTGTGTGATGTCCTATGCACTATACACACGCCAAAAATGAACCAAATCGGTGAGGGGAAGTACTGGACCTCTCCTTGTGAGTCGTCATGGATCATCAAACGAGTATCATTGGAGTCCAAATCCACAAGATAAATGAATCTGGACTGATCAGGAATAAAGTTTATATTTAATATGACTTGGTTCTTAAATTTAATAGTTCCTTCTTATATATACACAAATTTAATCAATTCAGTGGTGATGATTAGTATATATTACACTGTTCAACAGTGAAAAAAATTTCCTTGATGAAAATTTTCATTTCTTATTGATTTTGGGTCGCTGAATACGAAAATCACCATTAAAATTCTCAATTGACTCATGATTTTATGGGAACAGCCCCTCCCCTTTTTTACGTTTTTCAATGACTTAATGATTTTTAATTCGATTATCAGGATCAAAAAGCATTACTTTAGTCTTTAAATTACATCCAAAGGGACAAGGAAGGTCCAAATTAATAAAATATGATAAATTTATAACAAATGGATAGGTTTAACGGGTAATTACCCCCCTAGAACACAAAAAAATCGTTGAAAATAGTAGGATTTGTTTTACCCTATTTATTTCGCTTATTTTTTTTACCCAATTCACGTTTGAAGGTTCCAAACCCTTCACCAAGGACCCAAATTTGATGGCAATATGCAGCAATGATATTTACTAAAAAGCGGTTGAGGTATTAACGCCCCCAAAACACCCACGGAAGGGTTCAATGTCGCATTTAGAGTTAAACTGCTGTGCAAATAAAAGTCAAAATTCCACCGACTGAATTTCAGCTCATTCTCGTGTAAAATGACCTACTGAAGCCAAATATGACACCATTTTTCCTCCCTCAGCTTCAGTTTTTAAGAGGATGTCCCCTAGTTGTTATCCACCGTGCATCTATTAACAGCTTGAAACATGGAATCCTCCTCCCCTAAAACCGGTCAGTTTTTGAAGAACTGGAGAGTTTCTACTTAGGATATACACAAAATATTAGAAAAACGTCATTTGTAATCTTTTCAAAATCATTAATATTAATTCTTGAGCTCGCGAGCGCCGTCACGATTCTGGAAGTCTTCCGAACTGTTCCGCGGGGGCTTCTGGGAGGCGAAATGAATAGGGTGTAACAAATCCTACTATTTGTATCGATTTTTTTTTGTGTTTTTAGGGGGGTAAATACCCCTTAAACCTATCCATTTGTTGTAAATTTATCATATATTATTAATTTGAACCTATCTTGTCCCCTGGGGGGCAATTTGAAGACTAAAGCATTGCTTTTTCACCCTGAAAATCGAGTTTAAAGTTATAAAGTCGTGGAAAAACGTAAAAAGGGGGAGGGGCTGTTCCCCGAAAATCCTGGGTCAATAGAGAATTTTTATGGTGATTTTCGTATTCAGCGACCCAAAACCTATCAGAAATGACTAAATTTTCATCAAGAAAAAATTTTGAAGGTCAAATTTGTTGAACAGTGTTATCAATGGTTTGATGATTGATCTTCCATCTCTTGGAAAACATTTGTAAGTTTGTGTGAATAAGCCCAGGAACTTACTCCCTTCTTGCCTCTTACGCTCAATTTTGCCCTAATTTTCTCCAAACGTTACGATTAGAGTATGAAACAAGAAATGCTGCTTCCAAATAAGTAATTGTCAATTCAGATTTCCTACAGATTTCTTACGGAAGTGTGGGAAGTTAAACAATTATCAAAGTATATTTATCACTTTGCCCGAAATACGCGGGCATTATATAATAATGCCCGGATTTATGGCTTCGTCTGTATATAACGTCTAAATTTTTATCGAGACAAGTTGAAAACATAACCTAAATTCAGTGAACGGCTAGTCGAACATTAGAAAAATAGGAGAATAATAGGTATATGTAGATACCCAGAACCACCCGATTTCTCCAGCATGAAATTTAAACCTATGTTCGTTGCTCCTTAAGAAATTAAATTTAATTATTGGCAATCGCTGTGAGTGGGAGATTCACTTACCTGGATTCAAGGACTATTGACCTTGTGGTTCTATTAAATGCGAGCTGCGGAAAGCTGTTCCGCAGCATGTTTTATGAGTTTCGGGTAATTTACGCGTTAAATGATCCTTGAACTGGATTACCTACCTGTGAGTGCCTGACACTGCCTAGTTCGCGTTGTGATGGAATAGCATGGGAATATATTCTTCATTTGTTTGTAAACATTTTAATTCGACTGAAGAATTCCTTACTTAAATGTATGCCATCAACTAAAGGGATGTTCAATTGTTCATACAGGGTGTCCCAAAAAAGACTGACTCATTTTAAAAATCAATAATTTTAACTCCAAAACTGAAAAAGATACAAATACGCGGTTTGTTGCATCCTACTCCTTAGACTCCCAGGAGTAGCATGCCATAAACCGCATATTTTTATCTTTTTTAGTTTTTCCAAGTTTTTAATTATTGATTTTTAAAATGTTGTGTCAGTCTTTTTTGTCCCGTAACTTACACGAACTCAAAATAGGGTCGATTTTACAAAATTCGCTTCAACTTTTCAATTTATATTTTATTTTTCAGCTTTTTGTTTAAAAAAAAAGAAACGCGTACTTGTATTTAAAATATCCAGTTTTTTTTTCAATGCAATCACCAGTTTGAAGAATGGAATAAAGACGAAAAATTGGAAAATGACTTTGTGCTCAAATCTCATAGGTGTGCTCTACACATGAGTGGGAAGAGGGAATTAAAATTACTACTCCCTATAGGCAGATATAGCCCCTTGAGTTTCATAAACATGAATCATATGTGCAGTATATTTCCCTCATGTCAGAAGAAAAGATATTAGTCTTTCATGACACAGCTTCAGTCGTAAAGATTTAAAAAATTATTTCTATGTAATTCCTGAGTATGTGCAAGAAGTTGCGGTTTTATTGTATTTAGGTTATTGCATTTAACGTATTCCCATAAAACTTAGAAATCGGATTTTTACAGTTTGTAGGAGTAAAAAGAACAAACTGAATAGAGGAGAAAGACATTTTATTTGGGTGAAGCCTTTGTGTAGCTTTTTTATTATACGTTGTGTACGTAACCTGCTTTGTCAGTAATATTTTAATCCTCTATCTCATAAAGTCACAAGGCAATGAATCAGGTGTTAGGTTAATAAAATATTATCTGCATAAATATGAGATATTTTTTATATATCAAAAATATGACATATCTCAAACACTGTAAAAATTCTTTCTTCAAACAACGGAAATTAATCGGCAGCCTGTATTAATAATTCCTGTATTTTGAGAAAAAATCTGTTTTTTCCCCTTTCCAGTCGAATATGAGAGAATTTTTTAGTTACTTGAAGCAGTTTTGATAGTTCTTTTAGATTAGTTAGGGGACATCCATAAATTACGTGAGGTCAAAAAGGGAGGGGAGGGGTTTGGAAAAATCTCACCAAATCTCACCAAGGGGGGAGGGGGGTCGATTAAAATCTCACGTCAACTTTTTAAGTTAGAAATTATACGATTTTCTTAAGTATGAAAAAGGAATAACACCCATAGATAAGATACTGTGGAGGAATAATGTTCTTTTACCCAACATCATTAACAATGGAAAAGTTTTAGGTGCTGTGAAGCACAAAATGCAAACGAATAGGATATAAAATTATTTTTAAAGGTTGTAGGTAAATCTCACGTGGGGGGGAGGGGGGCTCCAGCAAAATCTCACTAAATCTCACCAAGGGGGGAGGGGGGTCCAGATTTTGGAAAAAACACCTCAAGTAATTTATGGATGTCCCCTTACAGAATGCGGCCTTATAACAAATTTCCTAATTCCGAACGACATTGAGACGTCACTAGTAAGCATATTACACACCTAGCTAAAACAGTTAGGTCTGTTAACTAGACTCGACAACAACGTTTCCTGAACCCAGTACGTCACTACGCGGAAGAAGAAAGGGTGTAAACGCAAACCCTGTTGGGTTGCTAGGAGGAGTTTCGGTACGCATATCGTGATAAAAAGAAACTATGAGTTTAACGAATAATCGTATATTAAAATCTTCGTGTCACTCGAAATTCAAACACTGCGATGGGAACTACTTTGTTTGTTAGTGACGTCGTAGGGTCAACTAACGTTGCTTTCTATACTTTGTTCATTTAGAATAGGCGCCTGAGACGTAATGCATTAAGGGGTCAGTTAAGTCTTAAATCATAGAACTAGTACATGTATGCTCAAATGATCCCTACATCTTCCTAGTTTAGGTATTAACACAGTTTTTTGTGAGTGTGAAGTAAAATACTTGTACTTTTGGAATATATCATCATGTAGTAAAAAAGTTTTTAAAATTTTTATTTATAAATTCTATAAAAACTTAGAATTTTTCATTAAATACCATTTTGTGTGCAGGATTAAGAGCTAAATAATAAAGAAATTTTTAAACAATTAGTATTAAATTAATCTTTAGAGCTGCCTTTATAAGTTATACATCATTTTTTATAAATTATAGCAAGAAAATAAAAAAATTTGGCATAAAAAAGAAAACTTTAATTTTTTTACTGAAAAAATTTCCTTTTCAATGTTTGTAATTTTTTTTACTCCAATAAATTTACAAAAAATGATGTATAACTTATGAAGGCAACTCTAAAGATTAATTTAACACTAATTGTTTAAAAATTTCTTTGTTATTTAGCTCTTAATCCTGCACACAAAAATGAAAAATTCTAAGTTTTTATTTAATTTATAAATAAAAATTTAAAAAACTTTTTTACTACATGCTGAATTATTCCAAAAGTACATGTATTTTACTTCACACTCACAAAAAAACTGTGTTAATACCTCAATTTAGAAAATGTAGGGATCATTTGAGCATACATGTACCAGTTCTATGATTTAAGACCTTACTGACCCCTTAAAGCAGTTACTAATGTAACTATCATCGAAAAAAATTTCTTGTGCTAAGACATTATAGGCGTTATTAAGGGTTTCATCCTGTTTCAGGCGTCTATTCTAAATGAACAGACTATAGTATAGTAAATATGCAAGAGAAAATTTTGGGTTGTTTTTAAAATTTATTCCTTTAGTGGTGATTTTATTAAACATAATTTTCTTTGTGAATCATAATTTTCTTCTGAATCACTGAAAAGGCATGTTTTCCAGGCACACGGAAAATTTTTGTCAAAAACAATAGAAAATTCAGTGCAAAAAAAACGAACTTTTTTAAAGATACAAAGATAACAACTTTTTTGTATTCTTTTCTTGAAATTTCTCAATGTTTCAAATTGTAGATAATACAATTTCACTAAATTTTTTTTAAAAGATGGATTGTGTTGCATCAAATAGTGAGAAATTTAAATGTACTATCAGCCGTCTTTGACAGAGTGTAAGAAATTTACAAAAGAAACAACTACGACTTGTTCCGTTTTTTTTTAAAGAAAAGGAAGCCTGTACCGATTCTAGTTGTCATAAGATTTTTAGAAATAAAAAAGGTTTTTGTATTGAGTTTTTTTTCTTTTCGACGTTACAAAGTCTTCCTACAGTTATGGACATATTTACAACAGAAACAAATGCTCAAATCAATTAGTTTTTTTTATTTCCAATGCAGCAGGCTTACATAGACATACATCATATTGCCATAACATTGACCAAAAAAAGAACAGGAACAGGAAAACACACTAAAGTTGGCACAATAAGTCCCTCGCCTCCCAGTACCGGGAAAGCAGGCCTGTGGATCTTAGGACTGAACAGGAGGGAAGGTGGTCGGCATTCATTGCCGCACCACTACTGCAGAGGGGGCAGGTAGGGTCATTCACAATTTTGATCTTGTGTAGGTGTTGATAAAGGCAATCATGTCCAGTCGTCAAGCGAAAAGCAGCCACGGCACTCCGCCTAGGATGGTCAGGGAGTGATTTAAGAGAGTTAGCCCATGGCCTGTCCCTTGTGCGATCTTTAATTAGGGATGCATGAGTCTTGACCAACAGAAGATACTGCAAATTCTACCCCTGCAAGGCCACAGGCATGCAATATAAGTAATATTAAAGAGGATTAAAAAAAAGAGGATCCTAAAGAGGATTATTTGCGATGCTGTATCATTGTGGGTTCGGTCCATGATTCCAGGTGTGGCAAGGGTTGGGAGAGAGAATTTTTTCGAAGCGAAGGTTAGAGGAGGAGGAGAAGAAAAGATCAGTTAATCGGGGAGTGAAGGTCAAGCATGTCTCGGATGCGGAAATCCCCTCTCTGTCGGCCAGCACCACCCAAGAGACGGTCTGCTTCACTTGCGATGCGGAGCTCGCCAACGGTTGCCAAGATTTGGCTAACATTCGCTGATTTATGCTACTTTTTTTATTCAGACCTAAAAGTATTTAATAATCAAGTAAAACACCTTTATTTACAATTTCCTTATTATGAAGCACTAGGAGATGCGATTACAAATGATGAATTTATAAAGAGGAGTTGTTAACATATTATTTACGAGAGGAGTGTTAAAGAATTTAGAAAACAAATACATGAATTAGAAGGAAGAGAATACATAGACACATATAGGGTGTTTCAAATACTAGAGTGCAACAAAAGGATGTTTTCTAAAATATTCCCCCTTGACACATACTACCATTGCAAATTTTAATTTTAAGATGTGAAAAATTAGATGAGACTAGTTTCAACTTCATGGGGGCTACTTAAGAAAATGCAGGAAATAAGTTTCAGGGGCTCCCGTAGTTTAAAACTTCCCATTTATCAGAAAATTATTTATTATTTCCTGAATAAAACAAAAGGAAATCACCCTCAATATCTCCAAAACTAACTGAGATTTTAAAAATTTGAAATTGGTGATTTACACCACATTATAGCATCCTTTTTTTAAGAACAAAATACTGCTTATCTACAAATTTAAGTTGGATTTTCTTTTGTATCTTCTTCATAAAAAATAAAGAAAATTTTAATAATTGGAAATTTTACATTACGGAATCCGTATGAAAATTTATTTTCTGCATTTTCTTAAGTAGCCCCCCATGGATTTGAAACAAGTCTCATCTGATTTTTCTCCTCTTAAAATGAAAATTTGCAATTGAAAGTATGTGCCTAGGGGAAATACTTTAGAGAGTATCTTATTGGTTACACGTTACACGTTATTTGAAACACCCTGTTCAATAACATACTCTGAATTTGGAAACGAGCTAATTAAAATGTGTTTTATACAAAAGTTCCCTTCTTTGTATGTAAAAAATTATAAAAAAATATATAGTAACTTTTTCAAAATATTTTAAAAAAGTTACTAAAATTAATATATTTTTTTTCAAATGCACAATGACTTGACATTCTTTCTAGTATTTTTGTATTTTCATTGAAGTATAAAAGAAGAGGGGGTCAAAAATTGTCAACGTCAAAAGGAAAAGTTAAAACAATAAAAGTTGAAAACCAGTAACTTGCTACCTTTTCATTCCAAGACTTTTTGCATTCATCGCATGATCCACTTATTCTTATTAAACTTGTTATTGTTTGTCTCGTATAGCGTGACGTGATTACTCTTTCCGGGACACTGAGGGAAAGAAGTTTTTAGTTGCATTCGAGGAAGAACAGTAGAGATTATTTTTTTATTTTGTTAAATAGTTTGAAGGAATTTTAAAAAGAGGATAATAAAGCTTATTTCCGTTTAAGTTACTAATCTTTAATTTGAGGTTAAGTAACATTAAGCTGTCTTGTTTTCAGTCGGAAGATATAAAATGCGTTGGAATCACACGCATGTTGTTGTAAAATAAATTAATTAGGTTATTTTTCCCTTCTCAATTTTATATTTAGATTTACAACCACTGAGTAGACCAAAAATAAAATGATCACACATGCAAAAGCTGCTGTCAAATTTGCTTTTGTAAAGTAACTCTTAGCTTCAAATGACTTAGTTTTTCCAAAATTTACACCATGAAAAGGTTAAATCAAAATATTTGAGTGACTTGGAACGAGGGATGATAGCAGGTGTAAAAACAGCTGATGCCAGGGTCAGTGAGAGCTTTTTAAAGAGCAGAGAGTTGCTGAAAATAAAGATATGCTAAAGAGATAAGATATTCCTAATAATAAAAAGATGCACAGGAGCAGTTGGAGGATCAAGAGCAATAATATGCTTAAAATACAAAGGACATTTTTTCTCTTCTTCAGTGGCACGACATCCCCGGGTGGACCCAAGCCTTCTCCAGATTATTCTATTAGGCTTCTCTTTTTTTGGTCATGATTTTCCAATTGACCACTTTCAGAGATTGGTGAGGTCACACAAAGGGATTCTAAAGAGAAAAATATGCTCGGTACTGAAAGAATTCTAAAGAGAAGAGATATTCTTAGAAGATATGCATTAAATAAGAAATGCTGAAGGGAATAGAGATGGTTAATAATAAAATGATGCTGAAGAGGAGATGGTGGATGAAGAGAAAAGAGATGCATTTGCATACTTAGGCGAAACGGAGATGCTGAAAATACAAAGACATGATGAAGAAAAAATATATTTATAATAATATAGTTATGCTCAAGATATAGAAGACTTTGGAGCAAAGAGATGCTAGTAAAGACGAGGGGAATGCAAAACGATATTCAAAACCAAAATATTGATGAAGAGGAGCAAAATGATGTTTTTGTTGTTGTCGTGTGCCACTTAGAATTTCAAGCTCCACAAGGATTCAAGGCAAAAGAGAAAACAGAGTTAAGTGAAAGGGATCTGTAGGAACGTTTTGGGTTAAAAAAATAACTTAAGTAAGCAAAACTCATCCATCACTGCCAATTGCGGAGTGTTGAGTAACTATAATTGGGAATCACCGGACTGCGCCATTTGGTGCATCATGCACCCAAGACGAATAAAAAAATAAAAATTGGATTTTTTCCAAGTTGAAAAAAAAATTAAATGCGTCTTAAAATGAGCGAAAAGGGGCTCGAAACTTCACGACCGAGATGCGACAAACCGATAAAAACCTCCCACTGAATCACCTGTCGCACGCACTCTCTTCCGGGCGTCCCTGAACTCGAGAGTGGAAAACCCCGCCAAGTCTCTGCTCGCCAACTTGGCGCTTTCCTCCTCACCACCTCATGTCCACAACAAACACTCGCCGATCATCATCGAGGAAGGAAGGAGAACACAGCACACTGACCGAAGGAAGGAGCGCAAGGAAGAAGCGCGCTCCACCTGTTGGAATACCCCATCGGATATTTCTTATTTTCTTCTCGTGGATTATGGTAGAGTTGAGTTGAGATGAGCAGCAGCGACGGGGGGCCTTCGCCCCTGCCATCGCCCATCTTCGCGCGGTGCAGCCCTGCTCGAGGGACAGTGGCCAAGAAGTGTCGGGAGTTCTATCTGCGCCGCCTCGAGCGCACGGCCACCATGCAGAAGCGGTGGAGTATCTGCTGCGAGCCCCCTCCTGAGGAGGACTCCCCCCTTGAACCCCCACCCCCTCAGGAGGACGAAGGATTCCCTCTGAGGAAGTGCCGGTCAAGTTTTGATATCGCCATGGATAGTCTGCGGAAAGAGATAGTGAGTACCCCTTCTTTTTATATTATTGGAATTAAAACTAATTTATTCATAAATTTGCTGTGTTTCCAGGTACTTTGGTACCCATTTTGGTTGCATTTCTTAAAAATTTCTTCCTTGAATCATCGCTCTAGAAGTTAAAAAATTCTGTGCCCCAGTGGAGTTGTGGATTTGAACGCCTGTGTAAATAATGCAAAATCCATTTTTAGAAGCTACCAAATTCATTGAACAGTTAAGTTTACATGAACCGCAAGAAATTAAGCTGGATATTTGGCACCTAACCGTTCGATTCTTTTTCTTATCTTTTTTTTTTACAATTACAATTTATTTTTACTATCTAAGGGATCTAAAACTAAATTCGAGATTTTGAGATAGCAGGGTTTATCCAGATTGTACTTTATTTCAAGGGAGAAAATATTTTTTCTTTCGATATGCAAAGGTTTTCGAGATACCGAAGTTCTAAAAGCGGGGGTATACTGCAGTTTATACTTTATTTCATGGGAAGACTTATGGGTTCTACGGTCGTTTCGCCTACTGGGAAAGGAAATTTTCCCAGTAATCCTTTCCCCCTTTCTTCTTTTTTGTAGGTAGGTTTTTGTTAGGGAATTTGTTATCGAGGGGGTAAAAATTTCCCAGTAGGCGAAACGTCCGTGACACCGACTTATGGTGGTGCATGGTGCAATGTCCCCGTCAAATGTTCAAAGATATTGCGTGTAAAAGAAATCAAAGTTTTTGATGCAATTAGAGACAGCTTGTCCCCCACCAAAGAAAGGAACGTTGTATAAAAGAAAGATTTTGACCACCACCCCTTAAATATGTGGTTTATGCCAAAGAGGAGCGAAAAAAAATTGGGGTTCTAAAAATTTTTTCTTTATACGACACTGCGTGGAAGGGAACGACGAAATTCAAAGGGGGTAGATACTTAGAATAGTTTGATTTTGATCAACATTTAATTTAAAATAAAATTGAAGACATAAGTACTGTGTGTTAAAAAGAAGACTAAAGATCTTCGAAACAGTTAAACCTTTTTACTAAAGTCTTTAAATACTTCAAAAGAAAAGAAACAATTTCATCCGAATTATTTTATTCTCTTTAAAGGTTTATAATTACAGGTTAAAAGGTATCGATTTATTTTCAATGAAATCCATGCAGTTTTTGAATTTCAATTGTTATTGTTTTCCTTTTGGTTTCTGGTTCATCCAAATTCTAGATATCTGTATTTGCGTAACCGTCTATTTCATTTCTATTGAATTCAAATGCAAATTTTTCGACAAATCAAAATTGAAATAAGTTCTAAATTAATATTTTAGTGGAATTATTGAACCCGAAATCCTTCTTTGTGCAAATTGGCGGACTTCTCCTTAGACAGAGAATGTATTGATTTTCTAAGTTCTGACCTTTGAGAACATATTTTAATAAGAACTGATTAAATCTAGTTACCTGAAGGCCATTTTCAGCCAGGTAATCAGTATAGGTTTGAGGACGTTTTTATTTAATTACGAGAAATAGGGGATGCTTGTTTAATCGAAGACTCGTGTTTTTAAGAGCTCTTATTTGGTTTCTAACATAGCTCCATAGCCACCGTGATTAAAAATTTATTTTGAAGAAATATGTTTTTGCGAACTGCTTTTTACACTTCTACCGGGTTAATTGACACACATTGCTGAAAACCTTCTTCTTAACGAAAATTTTGTAAGAAATTTTGTGGACCAATTACAGCAAGTCATTAATATTTACCTATATTAACATTAAAAGTTTACATAGTATATTAGTACTGCTTTTATATAATATTTTATAATGATATAACGATAATTTTTCTCTCTAGTATAAATGTAGATGATTTAAAAAATGCGCTCCTTTATTTTGTTGGTTGTAACAATCTTTATAAATACACTTTATTTTGAAAATGGGATACACATAGGCTCAAAACTTGGGATTTACTATATGTCACGGCCAAAGTGATAAACCGGGCATGCTTAGTAACGTCCGAAGCGAGGCGGGCAGTGGAATAAATTCAATGACATTTATCACAATGAGTATTTATCATTTTACCCGAAATACGCTGGCATTATTAATGATGCCGGGATTTATCACATTTTTCTCAACACATACACACTATAGTTATTTTCTTATTTTACGAACTTTATGTAAATATCCCCCAACGAAACATTCGTAAAACAACCGAGCGCGTCCACTGCAATTGATTCAAACTGAAATTTCCCACTGAGAATGCAAAGTTCACGCCCGTGATCACATATTCCCTCATGCTATCATTCTTCTCCACATAATGTCAGTGCAGTGTGTTATTTACTTTTCTTCGACGGTGACCATTACAACCCTGAGAGTGGTGATTCCGCGGCCAATTCAACAATTCGAATGTGATGGAATATTTAATGTCCTCCCCCACATTGTCTCCCCTCGCGAAACCACCGGTTATTTCCCTGTCACGGAATCACATCAGGAGTGGAGCCATTGACACAAACATCCCATCAAAGGGTTGAAGACTCCTTGGCCTATGGTTTTGTGTTTTTTTTACTTTGTTTATTTACAAAAGTTGTAAGGCACTTGGATAAGGCTGTAAGGACCTTAGCTGGCTTGATAGGTATGATGAAATCTGCAAGTTATGCCAATGGAGAATGGTCAACACACTACCATGCCGGTTTTATCTTTGTAAATTGTTAAGTTCAACATTTCTTGGAGCTTCGCGGTGGAGCTTGGATATTCCAAGTGGCATAAGACAACAACATTTCTTGCTTTCGACGTTTTCTGAAAAACCTAATGATATTTACAAAAATGCCTCTAATTTAAATTTCGTCAATAACTTCAATTTTAGGATTCTATTTATCGAGCCATTTTTTTTATTCAAGAAAATTTAAAATCTCCCCATGCTCCACAGAGTATAACATGGAGCTTACAGAAGTAAGTTACAATCTCAAATAAAAACAATAATCAGTACAAAACAACAGAATCAAAAAAATACTTTCAACAAAATTAACAAATAATGTAAAAGTTTTTCTATTGGATATCATAGCAAAAAGAGAGCCATTAAGAGGGTTATTGGGCCGTATTGTGTTGCAGGTCTGACATAATAAATACAAAATCATTATTATACACCAAGATTGTTCATAGACCACTTTATCAAGACAACAGAGAAATAACTCATCGGGCCTCTTCCCCTAGACTGGGTCACTCTCTGGAGTATTACAATGAATAAATGTAAGATTTTTCTGCTGTCTTGATAAAGTGGTCTGTGAACAATCTTGGTGTATAATTTAAATATTAAAACAATCATTTATCATAACTTTCTCTTATTTAGCCTCACTTTCAAATAGCATTACGAGTTCAAGGTGCGCATGTCGACACTGTGTTAGGCAGAGCAATTCCCCATTGAGTTAAACACAAAAAAGTGTCAATGTTGTCTTCAGATTAGGTGCTCTTATCGGAAAAATTTGAATTCAATTATCAAAGATTAATTACTGAGGTAAAATATCTGCGATATTCAATGTAAATATCTTGACTAACTAAAATACAGTTATTGTCTACATTTGATACATGGCAATTATTATGACACTGTCTTCATGAAAAACGTTTAGCTCTGTTTTTGAAAGTCTAGATGAGTATACAGATTGGTTTCCACATATTTCCAAGTAGCGGACGTTCCTTTGTAAATTTAATGTGCTATAATAATGATCTAAATAATTCACTGGGGTAAAAAGAAAAGAAACAGAAGAAATTTCCTTAGTTTCAATAGTAGGATTCATTTAAGAAACAAATACAATGGCAAAGGAAAACATTTTGTTCAAAGCATATACTTTTAACTAAAGTTTTATTTTAACTTGTTTTGGTACTAACTTAAAATTATTTATTTGCCAATTGTTTTCCTTAATAACTTATCCAAGTACTTTAACGTCAAATGATTATAACTAATTTTTCAAATGTCACAAGTCTTTTTTTATGGATTACAGTGCGTGTTTCTTATTTAACTGGAAGCATCTCAATTTATTACACTGTAATAAAAGTTTGTCTCTTTATACTTCTTTTTCCACTTTGCATTTTGACGAAAATTTTCCGTTTGCCCAGAAGAAGTGTTCTTCTGCGAATTATTCCTTAAAAGCAATTTAGGTCTTATAAAATCACCTCTAAAATAATAAGTTTTATATGCAGCTATGTGTAAAAGTGAACTTGTTACTCCATCGTTAAATCGCATTGTTAGATCAACCAGGATCTCCTGAATTTTCAAAGCATGTCTGTACCCCTAAAAGTTAAGTTCTTTTGAAACTGTTTCGTCATAAGCCGACAAAGGCATCTTTGAAATCATGTCTTGCCTTTTTATTTTAAATATTCTTGGATCTGCATCCGGAACAGACAGAAATGAAAGTTTCTTTCAAACCAGCTCAATTATATCGATCACCCAGTCACTTTTACGTTTCTACGATAGAAAATTACATATCGAGGCGTATAATTTAAGCCTTTATTATAACGGGCTAAAGGTGCTCAGTGGGTTTGTATTTTATATAATACCCCATGTCTAAAAATTCGAAACTAGTAATTTTCAGTCAAATCGATTTCAAGGTTAAATATAAAAGTTGGCACGACTCACATTCTTGTGCCGACATATCATATTTTTTACATGGCTTTTCGCCAAATTTTAGGTCACGCGGACCATCTGCAGTTCCGTGCGAAAAGATAATTTAGGACTACTACTCAGATTGATAAATAGGTTTGACAGTATCGATAGTTTTTGACTGTTCCTATATTAAATCTACATAATTTTGTCTTGCTTTCAAGTAAATTAATGTATGTGGTTTTGAGTACAGAATTAAGTCTCGGTGCTAGTTTTTAACTTTATTGATAGTCAATGCCTCTCTAAAATCTATTGGTGTACTTCCCTTTAAAAAAAGTTGTTTTGGCAATTCTGAGCAATACAATATCAAGATATAAAACTTATTCGCAAAAAATGTCGAATGAGTATTGCAAAATAATTAAGCCTAACATTGTCAGTATTAAAAGATTTTACAAAACCACTCTTCCGGTAGCTTAATAAGATAAAAATATTAATTTAATATTGAGGAACAACTGCAGGGCTTTACCCAAAGAAATGTTGGTTATTTAAATTTTTTCCCAATAAAGGAGAATGTTTCGTAAACTATTTTATCCCTATAAAATTTAATTTTTTATCGGGTGGTAATTAAAAATCCCTAAAGAACGATCCCCTCTAAGCGTTCCATAATTTTCGAGAAAATCGCGATAGAAAAAGGTACGACGCGACGTTGGAAAAAGTGAACATGATTATTTGGATATGTTTTGGGGCACACTAATGTAAGGTGTTAAAAATATCTATATTTCAAGCAAGGAATAGTTATGTTTTTGTCTGATATGAAGTATTTTGTAATTAATTTTTGAAAGAATCTGAAGACGCTTTACAGTGATGGATTAATGCAATTTTGTGGGTGGGATCGGATAGATGGAGTATTCAAATTGCAGTAAGGCATCCATGAGGGATAAAATGTTTTCAAATATAAAATCTTTAAAACTAGCACATCATAAAATAATTTTAAAAATACCAGTGGTGTATTTAGAAATTTGTTTCGGGAGATGCCCAAAAATATATTTTTTAGCTCTTTCCATTAATATTTAATAGTTTTAACCCATTAGGTGCCAAAGCTCACATTTTTTGGGAACATATATCTCCGGTTCCAAATGACATTTTTTTTTGAAAATTTAAATTTTATATGGTTAGATACACATGAATCTCAAAACGCCATAGTAACAAAGAATACTTTTATCTAGTCTATGCACGGAATCTTTCTGCGTAGAGCTTGCTGAAACACCCCGTATAGCATTCCCGCCACAAATTAAATCAATATTATTCTGAAAAATGTTTCATTCATATAAAACGTACTTTTAAAGGGACTTATTCAACTAATTTCTCACCCACGTATTCTGATGCAAAATACGTAAGACAACGAAAAATCAAGTCAGAGCAATCTCTCCCATTCATGCCAACCCAAAGGTCTTTCTAAAGTTACAGTGAACGAATGAGGTCTCGTGCTGAGAAGACGTTTTTCATCAATATTCAGCCGGTGAAGCCGCACAATCGATGTTCGAAAGGGAACGGTGACCAGAGGACGTCCCCTCCAGAAATGGAACACTTATTATGGCATCCGGAAGGGACGAAGATGCGTCTGTTGAAGGTGACACCTACTTTCGTTTGGGTACGCTGACGGACTGTTAATTAATATTCTGTCGTGCGAAGATCTCCTCAAAGACGGTTGCGAGTGATTTGTGATGGGTGAAATGTGTTGAGAATCATCGCAAATTGGGTTTTCTCTGAAGTATATGCAAGGGTGCGAACCAAAAAGCATGTGCGTTCCATTAATCTTAAGCCTATTAATTAAAAAGGGCTAAAAAGAGTAAGGCTAAGCGCGCACTAGAGACTTCTGTCACGGTGACTATGAACACTAGGTCACTCGAGAGCAATGTATTTCTATGGTGAGATTCTTGGCAATCGGCCAAGAGTCTCGTCGCCTATGCGCGCGCTTCTTGCACAATAGCCAGCGTGATAATTTTGTCTCTGTTGCCGTGACAAGTGCGCGCTTAGCCTTAAACTATACAGATTTTTCTTAAGTATTTTTCCAAACTTTGTGTACATTGAGAAAAATAAGTTATAAATATGAGTAAATCGATGTTATTTTGAAAAGAAACCTTTTGTTTCAAAGTGACTACCCTATTCCTTCAATTTTCAAACACTATAGCGATTTAATGGACACCTCTTTAATGGTATTTATTTTTAAATTATATTTGGCACTTTCCGGGAATCCTCATGTGTTTCTAACATTACAGTCGGGGCAAGAGCTATAATGTCTTAGTTGGTATCCCAAAAATTTTGTAAATTAGTTAGTAGTACTTGATTGAGAACATTTTAAATGTCCTATTTCCAACAATGATTGCTATCCTTAAAAAATATTATATTTTCATATTAAATCACAATAGAATTGTTTGAAGTAATATTGCCTGTAACTTTAACTCTCATTTCGTTCAACCTTTAAAATAATATTAAAATTTTACTACCCCTACATCACACGAATAAAAAGAAATGCTCCGGTTAAAGACCTTGAAATCGGAAAGTTAAATTTACATCAAAAACCTGTCCAATGCATATCCCATCGCTCCCCACAGACATCTATTCAAATGTGTGACGGTTTTACAGCCTGAGCGCAAGAAAAGCAAATGGTCACATAATGAGTTTCCTGCTGCCAATCGTCACAAGTAAAAGATCCCATATCCGCCATTGTAGTACCTCCGTCCGAAACGGATGCAACATTATCTGGGGTATTTTGTCCGCACATTAAAAGAACAATAAATAAAATAAGCGGTAAATAAAAACCTCTGTTCCGAGTGGAGGTCACCGAACAACCTTGGGATGGCGCATGCGTGTTCCCATAGCAACCACACCTTGTTTACAAGCGCTTTTTCTGGTTCAGTTCGTGTCCGATGGGTTCGGTAATTAATATAAAAAGGGGTTTTTACGCACGTGAAGCTTCTGTAAATCCTTGAAAACTATTATAATGTATTGTTCAATGTTGTCGAATTACATCACTCAAGTTAATTGTGGGAAGTTGATGATTCTATTAGGAAAACTGTAATGTGGCCCATATTCTTTGATTTACGTGTACAAAAAACTTGCTGATATGCTATTTTAGTAATTTAATTTAAAATGACTTTAACATAATTTTAGTTTTCTGAGAAGGCTTCAGTTCAACATTACAATGAACAATGAACAAATAATATTCTTATGTTAATCAATGTTTGTAATTTTTTTTATTTTTAAAGTAGATGTATTATTGTAGTACGTAGTACCATGTGATTATGGGTCAAACATAGCATACCAACATTTATTAAAATATGAATTAATATGAAAATGCTTACAATGTTTAAAAAATAGAATAGAAATTCTAATTTTTGTTAAATTTATAAATAATTTTTCCAGTTCTATATTAATACACTACCTTTACAGATTAATACTAAGGCAAAATAAGAAATTGGGCACTTCTATTTACTCATTATTTAATTTATCATCAACGGAGGATAAACAACCATTGTACATAAACTTTTAATAAAATTTATTGTAAAACATTTTTATGAAAAATTATGAAAAAAAAATTTACTTACACATAGTCAATCTTTATAAGAAGTCAAACCTTGTGAATTTCTCTTTAAAACAAGTGTGATGCCAATATTTTATTTACAACACTTATCATACAAAACTTTATGAAAAATCATGAAAGAAAAAAATTCTTTAAAACTAGGAGTTAAAACAACATTTTATTAAATGCAGCTCAAATTCCAATGCTAACAATGAAAAATCAAATCATAAATATCTCATTTCCATTTGAATTTCACTCTCTCTATAAAAAAAATATGCACTTGCGTTCCATACAGCTTTGCCAATGCAGCTTTTTGCCGCATTGTGCTCTTCCAAAAACGTGAGAGAATTCCCCGGCTCTCTCTTCCGTTTATGAGTTCTTTCCTCTATTGATCCTCACCTAAAAAAGCGAGCGTTCGAAATACACGAACGCACATTCGCGTGAGCATCCTTCCCAAGGTCATTCCTTTCAACCCTCTAATCAGTTTCGCACGACTAATTGACATTAGTAGGCACAAAAAAAATTTCGCATTCTCCGTTAAAATATTCTTTTTTTCTTCTTCTTGCCCTCAGTCGATGTGCTCCCGAGATCATGTTGACCCGTCTTCTTTTTTGTGTGTATAAAAACCGCACTTAGCTCAATTCTCTGAATCGGTATGTATGGTAATGTCTTTATCAGAGAATTCTTTTAATTAAAGTAATGATGACCAGGGTTTTTTCGACCGAAGTAAATACTTTGCAATTTTGATCACTGGAACTAGTTTTATTCGAGGTTGTGAAAAGATGAAAGATTTCCCCTGTTCTCTCGACTTTTCTACTAATTGAATTTCTTTCTCTAAGGTTAAAGTTTTTTTATAGTGTTCAAACTTTTTTGATGGTCCCTAAAGCATTAAATTATCAAAGTTGCACTGTATAAGAATCTACACGGCTCTTAACATATATCCTGATGTTTAGAAGCTTCAGTCTATGTAACTGCAGATGAAATTTTAAAGTCTTATAGTAGTTGATATTATTCTTTAAAAATAAAAAAAATGCAATTGCATATACAAAATAGTGACTACCAACTACAGGCTTGAATATTTGATCCATTTATCCTCAATTCCCCAAATCCCAGAAAATGACAATTTTATACTCCTAACTCTTTTACTCCTGTAGAATATATCTTAGTATTATATTTTACAATGCATATACCACTTTATTTTTTAATTAGTTCCATCTATTATCTACAACTCTGTTGAAAGAATAACGATATTATTTCTTGATTTTGCACAATCACATTTTTTTATATTATGATTTCATTTTCTTTGATGATTAATTCCTGGTAGCAATTCCCAAAATATAATTTCCTGACGAGATTTTCTTTTATTATAGTCTTATTTATTCAGAGAATAAGCGGGTGAAACGGGTGCAAAAGCGCTCTAAAACGGCTTATAACGCTCATCAAACAACCTCAGTGACCGATTCTTTTACAGTGTTTTAACTACTTCTAGGCTGCCTAGTAATTGCACAAGACAAATTTTTCGATTATAATTATAATAATAACTGCTTCTTATACATTACGTCTCAGCCGCTTATTCTAAATGAACAACTTTACTTATGTTTTTCATTACATTCATATAATGAATGTAATGAAATATAATGATTAAAATAATTTGCTTATACAAAATGTATTCAACGGCAAAATGAGAAAAGGATGTTCATAAATCTTTGTTGTAGAAAACCAGAAATCCTATAATAAAAAGTTTTAATTCATTAATGGAAAAAATATTCTTCGATTGGATACAGAATTAGGGCATTGCAGTTTAAAACTGCTTACAAAAAATATCTCTGAACTAACTGAAGGTAGAGATTTATTCCTTTCAATACATTGATATCAATCTAACCTGACCTCTTGCGTTCTTTAAACCAGTATCATATCTCAATAGCATGAATTAAACTACTTTTGACTTTTATTTACAAAAAGCAGGTTGTAAAATATTCAAATTATTTTTGAGGCATAATATGTTTTTAAGTGCATTTGGATAGTTATAAATAGCAAAGATATTTTAAGTGTTTATTTAAGTGTCCCCATCAATTTCCTAAAATGGTTCTTATTCCTTGAGTCTTAAAAGAGCCTGTTGAGAGGCAAACAGGAGGATATCATCTGAAACATAGGACATTCTTTTTTAATACATTCTTAAGTTAATAAATTTACTAGCAATGTTTAAAGATGGAGCTTCACAGTTCGAGCTTACAAATTTCCACATTTAATGAATGTCTAAACTTCGAATACAATAAATAGATATAAATTGCACAACATTTTTAGATTGGCAAATAAAAAAGTAAGAGTAAAACTCATAGAATTGATGTAAAATATCAAATAATCAGTACAAGTAAAACAATTAAAGCTAAGTTAATTTGATTAGTTATTGAACCATTCGTTCTTTGAAAATGAAAATTTTATTCCAACTTATTATGCACTCCTTTTCAAGGATTTTCCTCTTAGGGTATACATTATTGTAGGTAGCAAATATTTTCTTAAATCGATTTCGTTTCCTCAAATCAGCGAATTGCGTTGCCCAAGCTATTAATGCACGAGGAATTATCCTTAAAAGTTGGTTTCATCGCTTGATAGAAAGTTATCAAAGGGTCAGGAAAAAAAACACATTTCCGGAAAAATAAAGAAAAGGTCGGAACCGCACATTCGAAGTAAAACCTACTTAGTTTTCAACTATTCCTTACTTTTATTTTAATAACCAGTACATGGTCCATGTTTATTCCTTGCTCAAACGTTCGTGAACTGAATGTTTACTGCTCAGCGGTGAAAGTTGGTGGGTGGCGAAGAATTTTGCTACGTGAGGTCGTGAGCAAATGAGGTCGTTTGGTTCCGAATGTGTTTATTAAGCCTGCTCGAATATTCCCTTTAAGCAGATGAAGTTGTAAACACGGCGGAAGGGGATTTTATTATTTTTTTACAAGAATTATACTCGTGTTTGAACTTTAATAATGACCTCGCTAAGAGTTGACTACTTACTACTTATGTTTCAGTTAATTTTTTATATGTGAATTGACTTTGTGATGCCGATTTATAACTGCGATGAGTACGATCAGCTATTATCCATTTTGCTTCTCTTTTGAGGTTTGGCAGCATAGTTTTCCAGCTCTTTGGTATTTAAGAGTTGGTTTGCTGATACTTTTTTCACGACAATTTTGGGCTAACTTTTCTGTATAGTACTTACCTTTTTTTCTACTTAACGGTGTGTACCTTTTTTTAGCTATTATGATTTAAGTAACTTAAGGTATTTTCCCTACATTCGGCAGCGCCCTCTCTACCATCTCCTAATGAGCATTTGTAAATTAGGTGTTATTTCTTTACTAACGTAATGAGTTATGTGTGTTACTTAAATTTAATGAGTTATGAGTAATGAGTGATGCGTGCTTAACTTATGTTTCTTAACTTTGTAATGAGGTATTATTTTAAATAATAGCTTATTGTTATTACTTTACAGCTATTTTAAAATTTTTTCATTGGAAGATTTAACTGATCATTATTTAATGGTTTTATTGGTTTCCAAGATTATATTAGTAATATATTTCAAATATAATTTTTTTAATAATTGAAAAAAATTCATGACATTAGTTAGATTTTGTTTATTTATTTTGAGGGGGTTCTTTATTTTTCCTGTTTCATCAAAAGTAAGGAATAGAAAGTTTATTTAATAACACCTGTTGAACATCATTGTGTTTTATGAAAAATCTACCTTCTTCGTCTAATTTAAGAAACTATATTTTTTTTATATAGGGAATAATGATTTTCCAGTACTTAATTTCGTAGATAATCACACAAATTCCCAACAATTCGAAATACGGTCAAGTAGGATTCTTATTATTCCATCTCCATGTAACTTTTAAGTTCTCTATTTCAACAATTTTATGCATATAATCATTTTAATATTGCTTACAACTGTTCCATCATTATTGTCTTGGTTAAGAAAAACAAAGATTATTCTTCCTTAATTCTATTGCAACAATTCCAATCTACCAAGTAGAAGTTAATTAAATAATGCTCGTTAACCCACGATGTTTAAGGGTAATCTACGTAAACACTTGAGAATGCGAAAGGGATTCTCTTAAACTTCTTTCTTGTTTTTTTTTCTATTTAACCACAAAACAAGCTTGTAGGTTGCTAACTATTAAAGTACGCAGTCCGAAAGTTTTCTTTAAAAGATTATATTAAGTATTTTTTATAATAATTGATTTTTCATTGAACCCAATATTTAGCAATGTTTTTTTATTACTTTAATGATATTTTCTAGTTGCTTATAATAATACAGGAATACAAAATTAAGTAATTCAAAAGTTTACCTTTTGTATTGTAATGTTTTATTATATTCAAATTTTAATACTAACGTTTTTGACATTTCCAAATATGACCCCCTTTAGTACATTTATAAATTATTGTGCGATAGAGATTGGTAAGTTGTAAGACAAGGAATAATTTTGTAAAGAAAATAACATTTTAATTCCAATTGAAAACTCCAATTGAAATTAATTATTATTATAATTATAATTATTATTATTATAATCTTTTTAATAAGGTACTTGTACCCAATATGGACAGGGCTCTCAATATGGACACCCCTAATATCTTAAAAAGTTAAGAAATTTGGTCGAGAGTCGGCACTACATGTTCTTGAAGAAAAGCAGTTTAAAAGAGAATTTAGTCTGGAAAGTGCAAAAAAGCGCGCTGTTCGCCATTTTGAAGGAAATTTGTGTTTTCACGGTGTGCTGATCGTAATTACAGGTTAAGTTTAAATTCTTATTAGAAATGGTAAAATTACTTTAAATATTAAAAAGTGGAGTGTTTTAGAAAGCGGATAAAACATATTTTCTATTTTCGTTTGCTATTGCGTATATTGCTTAAAAATGTTTTCTTTGTTTATTTATTACAAGATGAAGTAAAACTACGCCCTGTTCCCATTATGGACACCTTATGTCCACATTGGAAATACAGCAACAAAATCTTCAGATTCAGAAAGTTGTAAAATAATTATCTGTTATGTTATTTTATTTAGCTAATTCATAATAAATTAATGTTTATATGTATTTTTAATCTTAATTATACTATCCGTACGTAACATCACGAAATGTATGTTCTGAAGATATTTACTGTCCCCCCCCCTCCCCGCAATACTTTAAGAAATATTTTTTTATCCCCTCTCCTCTAAAATCCCTTGGAAGAGTGGTTCTTCCATACACCCTATGTAGAATGTCAATAAGTATCCACCTGTCCATAATAGGGACAGGTGGTTCCTAATATGGACACTTGCAAACAATTTTTGTGTTTATCATTGAAATTAAACCTGAATAATTACAATGTCGCTAATTTTAATAACGATAGTCAACAGTCCAGGGATAGTGGTCTTACATTTTTGGAGTCCTATGACGTGTACAAGGGGGTGAAAAAAATACATTTTCCTTAGAGTGTCCATATTAGGTACAGGTACCTTACTAAAAGAAGAAGAATCCTTCTCATAAATTTAAATGTTTATATTTTTAAAAGCTTAGAGTTCTTTATATAAAAACACATAATATATATTACTGTATAACCCATTTGTATTAAATGTTTATGACACAAAAATACTAACCTGAATGTCATAAGATGTGTTACACCAAATAATATATTATTTTATCTCAATGCTTATAATTTTTTGAATATAACTTAAACCAATTTTCCTCCGCTAGACTCTATTAAAGAAACTGTATTTATATAATTTATATATTTTGAATAATAATAAGTTTGATCGTAACAAAACGAAGTGTCAAGGAATTAATATTACACTACAAATACAGATAAATCCAGTAATGCTCCATATCACACCGAAAAGCAATAAAATTGGCCACCACTAAAAAAAAGTCCTTAGAAGCCCAAAAAAAAGATTCTCGGTCCTTCCATGTGACCCAGACACTATCCGATGTTACCTCTTCCGCCTTGATCTGGGAAAAGAATATACAATGTCCCGCTAGTCGTAATTCGAATGGGTATTTTCTGTTCTAATTCACTTGATTCGAAGAATCGCTAAACACTCATTAGCTATGGAATGATAGAGGCATTGACTTTCAGTATGACTGCTTTGTGTTAAGAGTGTATATTTAGAACATTTTCTGTATATGTTTTAGGATTATTGTAATGATTGAAATACTCCCGTATATTATCAATCTTACTTAGATATTGGACTTAAAAGTTTATTTTTATACATTTTGTAGATATTTGTGATACAAATACGGCACGTAAACCCTGTCAAATTTCTATCTAAAATAAATTTTTTATGAGTGAATCTAGTAAAATTATAGTATTTTACTTCTTAATTATGAAAAGCTACTTATTAAATCCTACTCTCATGATATGACAATAAATTATAATCCCAATTAATTCTTTATTATTAACTAAAGCCTTGAACACCACATATGATGGTTTGGTATGTGGTAAAACCACATTATTAGAGTTTTTTATGATTATATGATTTTCTTTCCCCCTGTATTATAATAGACAGTTAACATAACTCATACAACCATTACATAACTCATATTCAAAAAATACCATAGAGTGGCCCAAGGTGAGAATAAAGCTCATTCCCAGATTTTTCACATCGCTTCGAGCCCAGATTTACGTCTCACTCAGCTCACAATGCAAAAAAAAGCCAAAAGTTACAACACGGCCAAGTCTATTGTTCAGCGTGTACTTCTCACTCGGCTCTCTTAGAATTACACCTAAAAAAACCTGCGTTGCATCACCTAAGAATACTTTTCCGACAGTTGGCCATTGTCATATATCCACCGCCGCTTGTCCTCCCGAATAATTGTAAAACCGCACTATACATCACTGCAGAAACACAACCTCAAAAACCGCACATCAACTACGACCTTGTTTACGAATGAAACTAGGAATAGATATATTCTGCCATAACCTGTTATTGTGTGGTTCATCTTGAATAATTCCTAACTAATTATTAAAACAATACACTCCTGCAGACCTTTATTTATACAATATTATATTTTTTCTACATCAAAAACTTGGACCCCCTCTTAATGAGATAGTATAAGGTGTGATATTACCCTTACCCCCTCTTCAAGTGAGGTTTACTCTATTATATGATTATATGAGGTTTTATATGATTTTGTGCAGTATACTTCATTCCCCTGAATACTTACTGAGCGTTGAAAATTATATGCTTTAAAAGTAATTAAAATACTTTAATTACGTCCCCTATAATACTTAAAGTACTGTTATAAAAATTATAACATATTTTTCCATCATTCCTTTTAATTTATAAAAAGATCAAAGAGGAAATGAACATTCTCTATATCAAAACTTTTGTTGGGAGTTTTCTTGACCCCACTTGGTAAGTTTTTTTTCCAGACATCGTCCCCTATTTTTAACTTAACGTATTTAATAGACATTCCCATTCCACTCAAGTAAAAATGTTCTCACTGATTTCAACACCATTGCTATATTAACAAATTCTTAAAAAAAACACCTAGAGTGTACAATGTACAATGATTAATGCAATCTTTTGCAATATTTCTTTTTATATAGGCATCGGTGAAATAACTGTTCAAAATGTTGGCATTTTAATCGTAAAATTGAAAAAGAAAATCCTTTTTTTTCCTTCCTCTGGCTATTTCTAGGAGAAAATTAAATAAGTAAAACTTGACATTAAAAAGTCTGGACATATTAACTAATTTCGAGTTCAATCCGTTCAGGAGTCATTAAAGCCTGAACATGTATCCTATCGACAAAACCTAAAACTAGCCAATGAGTACACATCAAAAAACTTGTAACAAACCAGACGCGAGTCTTCCTTGACCCTTTTGAGAATGCGCATTGTTTGTTATCTGTTATAAAAAAAACCTACCATAACTACTAAATAAAACTACCACCACTACTTGTTCGATTGACTGCCTGTAAACTAGTGACCGTTATTAACTCAACACATTTCCCATCTGCTGCTAGAAATAACCTTTCCTCATCGCCAGCTGTCAATTCTTAAACAGCAAAACAAAGAGGGCCCTAACTGTTCCTAACCATTCTGGTTGTCGCTTCGTTTGAGCGGACTTGCCTCCCTCAAGGATTCCTTTTTGGAGGCGCTCGGCCTTGTCGGACACGGGCCAGCTCAGAAGAGGTGGTCAGCGGTATCGGAAGAAGCGTCACAGTTCAAGACCTGAGGTGGAGGCGAACGGGCCGATGAAGGTTTGAACCGACGTCACACCAGAGGTCCGAGGCCAACTTCGTCAGAAACACCTTGTTGCTTGTTAATTATCGAAAATGTAAACTAACTAAGGGATTTAACGAGTGGGATAAGTGTTAATTTTATCCTATAACTCAAAAAACTAAAACTTCACTTGGAAAACATTGTTCGCATAGGGCAAACAATGTTCATTTACTGGTTATATTGCAATGTCTTCACTAATCAAAATACCTTCTAAACTATCAATTTCAGCTATTCGAAAGTGAATCGCTTATTTCTGAATCATATCAAACGCCACTTTCTTGTTTTGAGATAAACGTGAAAAACTGTATTGAACCTCACTACATTTTTATGAAGATGTTTAGTAATTCTTTTCATAAAATAGGCCTCATTTAGATATTTTACAGACAAAAGTAATTTTTTAATGTTTTTTTTTCTTTAAAAAAAATTATTTTAGTATTTGCATTTGACAGGTTTCTGCAATAAACAGAGTATCAGGCCTATTTTCATAGATTAATATATTTAATGATTTGGTAATAAAAGTGGGAATATTAGTTGAAAATAACATTTACTTATTAAATATTCACGCATAAAACTATTACTTTTCTCTTTTGGTTAGTAGATGCATAAATACCTTTTTAAAAAAATGATTTCAACTCTGGGCTTAAAAATAGTGGTCAGCCAATTTAAAATGTTGGTATAGACATCTTCGAAGTCAATTAGATAGTTGTTTAGATGTAACTTTGTGGACAGTAAAACAATTTTGCTTTAAAATCAGTTAATTAGTTCAATATTATGATCTGGGGTATAGATTTGATGTCCCCTTATAGTAATTCATAGATCCAAAATCTCAATCACATGGATGTAATAAAGGACCACAAGCATGGAAGTTTTAATTGTATAGCTATCAAAACGTCCTTAGTATTGAGATTCGTACCAAAACTTTAAAAATATGGTTTTTACTATGGCTTGATGGACCTAACCTCTAAAGAATATACGAGAGAAAGAGTATACGATTATAAAGAGTATACGATTAAATAAAAAACAGCAGTCCCAAGCAAGCTGCAGATGAGACGGCATGAACAAAATTCCACGCAGTTTAAGTGCAGAAACCTGTCAAGCGACGTCGTTTGACATGTTTCTGCACTAAAGCTGAAATTTAACATGCTGGAAAACTATTTTAAAATCACGTTATTTTTATAATTCTTACTTTAAAATGTGCGTTTACCCCTATAGAATCCCATGACACCAATAACTCATTTTTGAAAAAAGTGGCGTTTGACACGTTTCAGAATTCAAGTACTTTCGCCATATTGCAGAGAAAAAGCCTGTGTGGAAACGTACCTTATTTTTCAAGACAGTGAAAAAGCCTCGAAAATGGCGACAATTAGCAAATCCAAATGCTAAGTGTTCATTCACTGTGCAAATAGCCCTAATATGTATACGAGAAAAGGGATATTGTCCTCTTGGATAAACTTTGAGGTTACTGTTATACATTTTATAACGGTGAAAACTTCTTAAACTAAAATAAAAATTGCTAGCCTGTGGAAATTTTGAACGGATCTCTTAAAATGAGTTTAAAAAATGAGATAGGTATAATTAAAAAATAGTTCGTTATAATAGTTATTTTCGTGACATTTTATGTTTTCACAAGATTTTGGTAGAATTCGGTCTTATATTTTTTATATTCTGTATTTTACACTTAATTTCTTACCTTATTCCTTATATTTAATTCTTCATGATTGTTAGAATTAGTAAGCAGTAAGCACGTATTTGAAATTCGAATTGATGCCTGTGAAGAAGAATTGTTCTATAGACGACGGATTAATTTAGATTTATTTATGACTAAATCAAAATTTATGCAGGTATGCATGGAAAAACTCTGAAATCCATTAAAGTAGGATTAGTTTAATGTATAACCTTTTTTTTTCTAAAGTAGTTTGTAAGTAGTAAATACATTTTTATTTGATTCACACACGTTTTCTTAATGCTTTTCTCTCTATTTTCTAATTGTTTCAAATTCTTTTCATTCTTAAATATTCAACAAAGTTTTTTCCCCTCAACCAAATCAGCATACCCTAAACAGTGAAGCAAAGAGATACAGTACTAATTACAAAAACGAAAGTAATAGTTCAATTAAAAGTTACGACATCCTTACGATAATCTTTTCAATGAAAACATGAAAAAAGCGACCATGACATAAAATGAACGATATACTTGTAGTCACACGCTTTGCATCGGAGAGTCGCCTGCGGTACTGTTTTAATGTACTCCATCTCTGTCCGATTGGGAAGGAATTAGGGAAGGTGAAATGCTGCACGAGGGTTAATAACCCTATCCAGCCAATAAGGTGCAGCAAGAAACAGTTGTGCAGGAAAAAGAATTAAGATGGAGTGGGAGCTATTTTTGTGATGTTTTCAATAGGGGGAAATAATTTCTTTAGTATACATATAGGACACAAAATAATACGAGGACATGGTTAATAAGGTGACATCTTTATGCGTAGAGGAAAGGGACCAGGTTGCGTCCATAGGTGCCCGCTGGGTTGAAACTTCTTCGGGAAATTACGTGGTCAAAGATGGTAAATTCAGTACCCTCCGATTTGCAAAAAAAATCGATATTATAAATAGCAAAATAGCATATACAGGCGTGGGCTAAAGCACTTTTTTACTTTCGATGATGGATATATTTTGAAGAAAGGGCCCGCAATGTACAAAATTCCTTCATTTCCGCAAATGCTTTCAGTTTTGGCAAAGTGGCTATTAAGAAAATAAAATAAATTAAGAAAAATAAAAATAAAACAAGAACATGGGCATTATAGAGAATCTACTATTGTCATATATTAAGTTTCAGGTTCCTTTTTTTATGGTCCCTAATTTTTAATAATATTTTTAACAGTACCGAAATTTAGTAAAATTGTTCTTCCAGAATTTTTGACTCGGTAAATTATTGAATAACTATAAAACCCAAAGACATAAAAATATAGTACTTTTATTTATAATTTAACTTTATTGACAACTTCCTATTAAAATTGTTTATTGTTATTAAAATATAAATATTTTCATCGAATTACAAGTCCATATTAGAAGTTAGAAAAAGTAGAAATATTTTCATAAAATCATCCATTTGTATACCTTACAAACATACCTTTTAGTACAACTCTAGTTTACATGTTACGGTTGATCTGAACAACACATCCTCAAACTGAAATTTCATCTTCTTTTCAAGAATCGATCAGCAACAAATCGATTACCTAAATCAGCCCAAATAATATAAAAAAACCACCAAACAATGCGGAAATTTCGATTCTTCCCAACTGAATTTTCCGGTTACCCAGAAAAGCTTTCCCTTTCCTTTCCTTTTACACACAGTCTGTTTACTGCAGATGAGAGAAAGTTCCTTTACACAAGCCTTCATCACGAAGCAGATGCTCACTTATCACCCTCGGGTCACCAGAGACATTCCTCGACACATCAGGGATGATCGATTGACATCTACGACGTTATTTTATGGGCAGAACCTTTATTTTGGGCAAGTATAATGATGGTCACTTCTGTTTATGAACACGACTGGAGTGTCATCTATTATAAATGTTCCCTTAAGCTCGGAAAATTCCTGAATACCCTTTGATAGGAACCCTATTCATTTGCCCCAGTATCATTAGTTAAAGATAATGTCCCGTCAGTTATTTGCGAAAATATTGAAGTTATAATTTTAGATGAGCTCTTTATCGAAGATAAAAATGTATTGATAAAGATGTGGAATTTCTTTCGTTGATCATGCGTAGTATTTTGTAAACCATCACCCTTGTTTTATGTGATAAATCACATTACAAATTTCAGTATAGAAGGTGTTTCAAAAGTCCGTTTAGCGGCTTTTATTTTGAACCAGGTTGTCCTAGGGTCATGGAAGTAAGGTCTACGGCTAGGTAAGTGAACCTGGAGAATTCATTGAGCTGACGTACAGCACCCATAGCGGGGAAATAAAAAAAGTTTTAAAAAATTAATTTAAAAACTAAAGTAGCTGCAGCAAAAAGCTCAATGAGTGTATTGTTGCCAACGTTATGAAGAACTTACTGAAAAAATTTCATGAAAATATCGTGAATTTCGCGGAGATATTAGCATGTGAAAATAGCACTTTTTCGGGCCTCAAAAGAGAAAAATTTCGTTAATTTGCTAGTTTTTCAGTGTTATTTTGCAGTTTTGTGTTATTTAGTTGAATGAAGGCAAAGTTTAATAAAAAAAATCGAAAATTTGCAAACTTTTTCTTTTTTGAGGCATGAAAAAGTGCTATTTTAACATACAAAAATATCCACAAATATTAACGATATTTTCATGAAATTTTTCTCAGTGAGTTTCTTCATAACGTCGGCAACAATACTCTCATTGAGGTTTTTGCTCCATCTCCTTTAGTTTTTAAATTACTTTTTTACTTATGATTACGCTACTAGGGGCGCTGTACGTCATCTCAAGTAGTAGTCCTAACTTCCATGGCCCTAGGACACGTTGGTTCAAAATAAAAGCCGCTAAACGGACTTTTGAAACACCCTGTATGTGCTTTGAAGTAGTAGTTCTATTTGAAAAGAATTTCAAAATATTTCTTCAAAAAAAACACATGAAAATTTGCTTCAATTCGATTTTTTACATTTTTTTATATAATAATAATTTTATTAACATAATTAAAGAAAAAATAAACAATAATACAGAAAAACACTGTTATACGCCAAGGGGAAATCAAAAATCCCGTTTAGGCGTAATAGAAATTAAATACATTACTGAATAAAAAAAATAATGAAAAAAAGGAAAAATACATTAAAACTATAAACTGAACACAAGAAAACCACGACAAAATCACACACAATATAAATGCCAAAAGGCTGAATAATATTTAAAATGAAAAATTTGCTTTAAAGTGAGAAATACAGATCCAGGTCGTCGATGTTAATTATAAATTCAAAAAGATTTCTTTTGAAAACAGAATAACTATTTGTTTGAATTAAATTTGTAGGTAAACTATTGTACAATTTAGGTGCAAGATAAAAGAAGTGTTTACGAAATATGTCCTTTGAAAATATTGGAATTTCAAAAATTTCAGATAATCTAGTATTATATTGCCTGGTTCTTACGAAAAATATAAAGTATAATGCGATAAAAAGCATTATGCCGTAATGGTAACTTAAGAGACCTAAAATTATGGGGACTAGATTGGTGATTCAGAAGTTTGAAGCATTTATTATGTATAGAAATTAACGGTTGAAGATTGGATCTATATTCCCCACCCCAAATGATAGCTGCATAATTAAATAACGAATAAAACCAAGCAAAATATAATGATTTTAGAAAGTTTAAACCAACTTTATTTTTAAAGTGGAAAAGTTTATATAGAACAAAACGTAATTTTTTCCCTAGCTCATTTATATTTATTTTTGAATTAGTTTGTACTCCCTTTTTAATTAATTTCATCGCTATTTTCACAACTAACAGTTTTCGTCTTAATATCATATAAAATTACAAAAGAATTTAAGAATTAATAAAATTAAATTAAAGTTACATAATAAACAAGAAATTCCTTTAAATCGTAGGTTTTTTTAGTTTTATTAGTTTTGGTGATATGAATGTGTAGATTTGCGATTCAACAACTAAACACTTTTGAGAAAAAAAACATCCCAGTCTAAGTATGTTTTCTTAAGTTAACAATTTCTAACTTGTAACTACAAGTTACAGGTGAAATTTCCAGAAAAGACGTTATGTTATTATGTACATTGAGGATTACATATCTAACCCAGTTTATGAAAGTTTTACGAAAACTTTTACTGGTGATTTTTATCATGGTCGTAACGTCTCCTAGAAGACTCACAGCTGCGCCCCTAGCTGCGAAATAAGAAAAAAACTAAAGGAAATATAGAAAAAATTAATGAGAGAGAGCTGTTGCCAGAGTGTTTTAAAAAACTCACTGAAAAAATTTCAAGAAAATATCGTGAATATTTGCGGTGATTATAGCATGAGAAAAAAACTACTCTTTTTCAGGCCTCAAAAAAGAAAACATTCGCAAATTTGCTAGTTTTTCAGTGTTATTACATAGTTTTGTGTTTTTTTGTTAAATTAAAACAAAATTTATAAAAAAAAACTTGGTCATATGTGAAATTTTTCTCTTTTTGGGCACCTCTAAAAGAGCTATTTTTACATGTGACGCTGTTATTTTAGCAGATTATTTATTTATTTTATTTAAATATATATTAATAAATATATCTAAATAAATAAATATAAAAATCAATTTATTTATTTATTTTTACATGCTATTGTTACGTATTCCGTGAATACTTACGATACTTTCTTAATTTTGTTTTTTCAGTGAGTTTCTCATAACATTCACAACACTACTCTCTCTAAGGTTTTTGCTCGATCTCCCTCAGTTTTTTAATGAATTTTTTCTTACTTTTCTATTTCGCTGGTAGGGCGCTGTAAGTCCTCTCCTAGAACACCACCTAGTAGTAGGCAGACCTTATTTCCATCTCCATAGGAGTTTCCAAATAAAAGCCATGAAAGATACTTTTGAAACACCCTATATAAAATAAACCTGTATGTTTGTATCTTCCCAATCAGTTTAAAACTTCTGATCAAAGGGGACAATCAGAGACATTGTTGTCACTGGAATACATTCACAGAATGATAACTTTTCCTCGTTTGGTGGCATTAGTTCTTTGAACTTCCCAAACGCAGGCGGTTTATCTCCTTAACTGTCACCTCCAACCATCCGTCCTTTCTGTTCACACTCCCGACCGAACAATTCGTGGTGGTTGTCGGTCGAGGAATCCTATGGAATGCTGAGGAACAATGCTTGAAGAATATCAAATCGTTCGCTTGGTTACGACACCCTCCCTCATATTGTCCGAGCTCGCATTCCACCACGAGAATCTGATGCTCACAGAGTGACCTTTATGACAAAACTATCTTTGTTTGATTTCGACCCTCATCTCTTTTAATACGAGAAATTCTGTCCACGAGAAATTCTTGAGATTCCTTGTCTAAAAACGTATCATTAACTGTTATTAATTAAAATGATAGTTTTTATTGATAAAAGTTAGAATACTTGCAAATAATCTCTATTAACTATGAAGCAGACAATGAGGAAGTTGCATGATTTTTTTTTATTTTTTTAATCGATTCTTCAAGCAAAAAAAGTACCTACCCAAAATTTGAGGCCTCTCGAGAAATTTTTTGATAGCAAATGAATTAACGAAAATCCCCTTTTTAAAAGCGCGCGAAAGCGCTAAGTACAGTATCGTCATCGTACTGTGTTTTCACTTAAGCGTTTTCAGCCACATGTTTTTTCTCGACTTTTAAATTAAAATATTTAATTACTTGTACATTTTTTTTGAAAAAGTGACTAGATATTTCATTTTACCATACAAAAAAACCATACCGAACACTTGAATGTTTATGAAAATCTGACACATTTAACTTCCTTATTGCTTTTCAATGGAATTTTTCTAACTACACTAGTCAACAGTGGTTTTCTAACAACAACCAAATTACTATTTTTGTTGCTAATTCATATAGTTATTCAAATATCTGCAAGTAAAAAAGTTCCACCACGTCCTATTTTAGTGTAACAAAAAATTTCGATTTTCTGATTTTTTTCTTAATTTTTGCATTTTAAGCGCCATTTTTGTCTATTAGAAACCCTGCACTCCCGTCCAATTAATATATTTCCAGTATCTTAGTATGTAGACATTCTCTTAAAAGTGTGTCCATGTTTTTATATTGCAGTTCATTTTGAAAATGACGAGTTTTCGGGGTAGATTTAGCACATTTATGCTCAATACGTTTTGCTAAACTTAGTTACGGTTTAAATTACCATTTAAGGGTAATATTTAGCAGAGAAAGTGCAAAAAGGTTTTATTCCACTGATTTGGATCCAAATAGGAGACTGAAATGAAATCTGGGCTCTTCACGTGTGTTGCATAAGTTAGAATGTGGCACTTTTTAAGTGTATATGAGACAGCAGTAGTTCTATACAAATTACTATCCCTATTGTGTGGGGAGGACATTCAAATTATCTTGGTTATTGTTATATCAATGACAAATACAGAAAAACATTTCAAAAAGTTTTTTAAATGACTTTTTTGCCATATAGTGAAGGCAAACTCAAAGTCAGTAAAAACCTCTAATTAAAAAAGGATTCATGACCCTTATTTTGAAGAAAAGTTTAATAAAAACGCATTAGAAGCTTGGAAATAGTTTTTAGGAGAGTGGTAAGATGATTTTAAGAAAATAGGAATGATCAAAATGTTTTATACCCAATAGAAGGTTCTCTTTAGTCTTACCAAGCCATAGGATGTTGAACATCACTCAAAATTCATATATTACATAAACATTTGAATTTTTTTCCGGGAAATCTCATTGTAGTTAATCATAAACAAGGGTAAAGATTACCTTAGGAAATAAATTCGATAGATAGGTCATTGAGAAATAGAGATTTTGGAAGACATCTCTTGGTTTATTAAAAAAAGAAATTTCATGCCACTTAAGAGAAAAAAAAGTGATAAAATTGCATCGTATTTAATGAGTGTTAATGGTTTTTAGTTTTATTTTGTCTGAAACATGTATATAATCTCAATTATGATAGTATTTTATGGTAAAATAATGAGATTTCTTGTTCAAAAGTGAGGGATTTCAACGCTTTTGTCCGTTTCTTACAATACTGGTGCCATATATGTAACAAAAAAACTCTACGTGCTGCAGCTTTTATACAACTATTTCTGAATTCTACGCCCTGAAATTAGTCAGAAATACCTAATCTCATTTTTGTTAGGCAAAAAAAGTTTAATTTTGTCGACTAGTGCTATTTAAAATTTAGATAATGTGTTTATCAAAGTCCTACCGTCATGAATAAAACTTTTGACTTCGTACCATATTGTGGCGATTGTTATGAAAACTAGTTATTCACCCAAATTTTAAGGGTGATTTCAATTTATAAACGCTTAAAAAAACTTTTTGTGTCAAATCTTTGTGACCATTGTTCAGATTTGAAATTCTTCTCGAAGTTTTATTTTTCTGTCAAAGTTTTTCTTGTGGTGGTCGGACAATATTATAATAGATTGCTTTACGTTTTACTTCCGAACGTTATATGTATCAGATTTTAAAGCTTTAACATATTGTGTGCGTGACTTTTTTATAAAGATTTTATACTTTTCTTAGTCAACTAGTTTTATATTCCAAGAGCTCCAGAAGACACAATCTATAAGTTGTGTTTTAAGTTTTAGGGTTTCAAAGATTTAAAAATATTTATTCTAAAAAACATTAGAGATATTGTTAGTTAAGAAACTCATAAACTAGTAAAAATGTTCTTTCTGCTCTTAAAACCTCATTTCAGTACAAATAACCTTATCAAAATTAATTTCTCTGGTGATAGCTTTGTTCTCAACAGTTTCAATCAACGCTGCCTATCTCGATCTTTCATCAACAGTTTCGTGAGTTTTTCAAACACCATCTCCAGTTCAATTGAAACTTCATCCTCATCAATTTCATGACAAATAGCGTTTGCTGTCCAAGCCATTAAAACGAGACCAGCATGAACAATGTAACGCCTAGAAGTAATGATTACGTCTCACGCACCAAAGCTAAAAACACAGAAAAAGAGCGTTTATTTATAGTTTGCAAGAGCCAACAGTGTTGGCTAATTATTATTTATTCATCGTTTAAGAGTGAAACCAACTTGTTGTTAATGAAGGGGCCGGAAAACCTGACCGTTAAAAGGGAAATCAGGTTGGGCAGCGCGCGGAAAATAATTATGTTGAGTAATGTGAGGTAAAGGCGAACCTGGATGGAGGAAGTAATGCTGGAAGTTTTTCAGAAAATAGACCAGCTGTTGTTATTCGTTCATTTGTATGAGAAAAAGAAAGTGAAATTTTTTCTAGTGCGTTCTTTTTTAAAAAATTTGCTGTGTTTGTGGTTGGATTAGGTCACAAGATAATTAAGTTGTTTTCAAAACTTCCGTGAGGATTACGTTAGAGTGGGCCAGATGTCAAGGGGTATAAGTGATGAAGGGGTTTAACTTCTATATACGAGGTGGGTTGTGGGTTGACAAACTTCGAAAGCTTTTTGAAATTTTTGGTAGGAAGTTAGGGTAAACCAGTGTCCGGGTCGATGCCAAAAATGGCGTTAAAATAGTGGAATTAGGCAGCCCAGTTCTATAGAAGTTAAATTGTGTACTCCCTAGAAACAGTTTTGGCAACACCAAATTATCTCCCATGGCCAGAATACCTTTGGAGTTATGTACCACACTTTACCTTGACTTCCAAAGATAGTTATTGTTAAGTGGTAATTCTGGCAAACCAAATTATTAACCTATCTGAAGTTTTTTAAATTATATTTTATGCAATGTTACATCTATCACTCAAATCAAATTGTTTACTCACCCACTCATTTACTTTTTAACAGTTTAAGTTTAACTTTTTGAAAGCTGTTTTCAGTATTTAAACGGTATAGTCGTTTGTACTTTTTGTACTAACAACACTTAACCTTTTAAACGCCGCAATTCAAATTTCGAATTAAAGGTTCTGATTTTTGGCTTAAATGGCTTGTTTCATCATTACTAAAACCATTCCAGTCATTTTTTGGCGGAAAAAAAATCTTAAGTATGATTTTGAGGATGTTTCCATTTGGGAACATCGGCGTTTGGGGTGAAGTTTTTAGGGGGATTTCCAAAGGCACATATTTTACAATTAATTAAAATAAAATGATTGAAATAGGATTCTATTCAATAATTATGAATATTTTTATGATTGTGGATGGTTTTTTCATTTTTATTTTCCATACTTGGACGATTGAGTAACATTTTATAGATTTTCTTAAGAAAAAATTGACTTGTTAATTACGTAAGCGAAGCTTTTCCGTAAATTTTTCTTGCACTATGGGTAATATTTTGGTGTAAAAAATACATAAGAGTGTTCCCATGCTCCTCAGAGCGAAACAGTTACGTTTCTGTGAGAAAAATTAGTTTTAATTACGGTTCTATACGGATATCTAGCATAAAATCCACTAATTGCATTCTTATCTAATTAGCTTTCAAAATTGATAATCATAATTATCTCCATTGATTCATTAAAGCTGTGTTTCTCATGGAAGATTCCGAACTGAACCACATATATCTTACATCCAACTTACGTTAAAAGAGTGTATTTAGATGTACGCACTTTTCCTTATTTTCAAAATTCTTCAATTTTATTCCTAAAATTTTTATGTAAAAAAAGTACTTGAACAAAAATATATACGCAAATCCTCAGAAGCACTCCAAATATGCTCTTTGCATAACCCCTATTGATAATTACTGAAAATTAATTGATCGGGGAGTTAGAAAAATATACAAGTGTAAGAATCTGCTATAAAGATTTGGAGTTTATTTCTCCATAAATCAGGTGACAAAATAAAAATTACATATTTTTGAATTTAAAACATCATTCTTAACCTGTTTAGATCCTTTGAGACAAAAAAGATTCAAAAAATTAAAGAAAATAGGAAATAACTTGAATTTTTGCATGTTATAAAAATCCCCTCAAATACTATACCCCAAACGCCGATGTTCCCATTTGGGAACATATACGTTATATTGGTAATTACTCTCTAAAATTAGGATATGAAGCTATTGTGTCAAGCCAAATGGGAAGATATGTACTTAAGCTCCCTAAAGACAGCAAAATTATTTAAAACTAAATATATTTAAAATTTTCACAAGTTGAAACTTGTGCAACTTTTGGAAGAGCCAAAAATCTCTAATTTTGATGTAAGTTCTACAAAAAGGATTAGATTGCACATGAAAAACTTTTGCATGTAAAATAACTTCATATCTTTTAGTTGCTTTCTACCAAGTATCAAATTCTTGCATGAAAAAATAAGTGGTGAAAAAATTCCTTAAAATGATGTTCCCATTTGGGAACATCGGCAGGTAAAAGGTTAAACATCTATTTACATGGTGAGTAAATAAAAGCAATAACACTACAAACCAGCTCTTAGTGTAGCGTAAACATTAAGTCTAAAAAAAGTGCAATTAGTGTAATTGCATTCACCCGGAATGAACCTGTTCTATTGTTTGTCTAAATACTTTTCAGCACTTCTATAGTTGCAAAAGATTTGATCCCCCTTCTTTTAATTCTGATGTACACAAAAAAACTTTCTTTTAAATCGTTAATTTTTTTAGTAGGAAGAGAGAAAATTCTATTAAGTGTGTTTTTTTAGTTATTTTCAATATTTATAGTTTATAGGATGTATTTTTGAAAGCCTGGATTGGTCAAATATTAATTGCAATTTACTCAAAACAAAAAAAATAGGGTCGCTCTCCTAAAAATATCTATTCTTTCTTTTATATCCACTAAAAGTAAAATGATCAAGATGACCCAGTGAATCTCAGTAAAGTCGTTTAACAATGTTAAAGTTTTAAGTAACATTTAACAATTTATTTATGAAGTGAGTGAATGAAAGCTACAAACTAGCTTTTTGTCTTTCAAAGAAAAGTTTTTTTTTTGAAAAAGTTAAAACTATGTTTAGTTTGTTTTTCAAAGTACACTTTTCAGTATTTCTGCAATTTCATATAAATACATTTATACTTTTGTTCTATTATTAATTCTGATCTACACAAAACATGTAGGGTTACTCCCAAAGAAAAAATTCTTTATACCCACTAAAAGTAAAAGTATCAGGATGACCATACAAGTGGATTTCACTCATTTCCCTTACAGGAAGGCTTTTGGAAAAAAAGAAGCAAGATATTTGTTTACGGCTGTCTAAATTCAGCGAATTGATAACCACACCATTAGGCAAAAACAGCTTTGTGCTAACTGGAGGGCAGGTTGTCGATGTAGGTTAAAGTGAGCGTAAAACCTCTCGGACTTTTGATACTGTTGTTTTTTGTTGTTCCGATACTCGAAAAGACCAGTTTATTCTCTCGTCTTTTATATATATCGCACAACCGATATTGAGGAAATCGAAAGACAAGGGGGGAAATAGGTTCGCTATTTCTGGAGGAAAGATATCTGGAATCGTTTTCCCTTTCTGAAACCTGCTCATTTCCACGATTTGGTTAATTACGGCATTGGAAGTGATAGATAATTTGGTTTTTACCTTGTCGTTTGGGAGTAAAATGAATCACTTGCGTTGATGAAAGTTTGTATTTTTAGAAATAGTACCTAGCTAGTATCATTTAGTTCCGCAGCCTACATGAAATATTCCACATTTCATGAAATTACACATATTGAAGCTAAATACAACTATTAAATACAAGTTCTAAATAAAATATTTACATGTTCAAATTCAACTACTTCTAAATGGACACATTCGAATGTTTGCTTACTTTAAAATTGTCTTTTCAAACAATAATCAGGTTCTTTTTCTCAAGCAACCAAATTTGACTAAGCTTTCCAGGATGTTGTTAACTATTAATTGAAGGGCTTGGTGGATGGAAGGGGCTATGTTACAAGGCCTTTCCCGAAAGTAACGAGACTAAATTCCCTAATTCTGACTGGAATTCAGTCTCGTTACTTTCGGGATAGGCCCCTTCATCCACCAAGCCCTTCAATTATATCAGGACAGGGAGAGGGATAAATTAACAATAGTATTCATCATTTTCCAAGAAGGAGGGGGTCATTATTAGTGTCAGAATTTTATCCTCAGGCCTATTTAGCTCGTCCATTTACTGATTTTACACATTGAATGGATGTAAGGGGCCGTTCAAATATTACGTAAGCACTTTTTTGTTCATTTTTAAGCCCCTCCCCCTTGTCAGCAAAGATAAGCAAACTTCAAACCCCCCTACCATAATTACGTAAGAAACTGCCGGACCCCCCCAGAAATTTGATATCCCTTTTACTTTTAGTTAGTACTTTTTTTTCTCCTTGAAAATTAGGTGACTTATACAAGGAGCTGTCCTTTTTTGGTATACCCCTAAGGATTCAAAAATGAGTCGAAACACTACTTTTCGGGGTAAATTTAAAAATGTTCGGAGGGTCCATCCTCAGAAAAAAGTGCTTACGTCAGATTTCCTAATTCATTTTTTTGTTAAATTTATTTTTGGTTCAGTTTTGAAATTATTTATGCAAGAAACAAGATATTTTCGAAAATGCAGTGTCTTACGTAAGCATCACTCATATCCCCCCTCCCCCTTGTAAGGAAAAATAAGCAAAGAGCAAACCCACTTCCCCACTTTAGGTGCTTACGTAATATTTGAACGGCCCCTAAGGTTAAGTGATGAAAGGGAGAAAAGTGGCAGATAATTGAAATGTGTTTGTTTGAACCTTATGGCTCATACTGGAGCATAAAGCGGTAAACAAGACAAACAATTTAAAAAAATTCAGCCAAATTTAATTTTTGAAACTCACTCCACGATTTAGAAAGTGGTTCAAATTCTATCGAATGCATGGTGTAAGTAGTAGGGATACTTCCTTACCTCATGCAATAGATTTTTTCATTTTATTATGTTTTGTTTCGTCACACGGGCCTTCTAAAAACGGCCTTTTGAAACGCGCTCGCACTACATTAAGTCCTAGCTCTTTAACGATAAGACTGTGCCCCACCATCCCTGTTCGAAATATGCTTGTCTAGGGCCCCTCTACCTCCCCCCCAATTATTGATGATTATTTCTGAATCACCCTGTAGTACAAACGTGACACTTTAAAAATTTATATTAATTACATTTGGCCCGCGATCTGATAACAAATATTTAAAATAATCTCAGAAGGTTAATCTGCCCTTTTGGCCAACTAGCCCCGTCTTACTCTACTACAGTATTATTCACCTTTTTTTTCAAACAAACATTTTAACCCTTTAAGTTCTAGACCTCCCAAAGTAGCTATTGAATCCTTTTAGTAAACTTGAGGCGGCTAGGACTGATAATGTAAAAGAGAAACTTTAGAAATAATGTTTACTTTACTTGGTAAATTCCTGTGAGTATAGAAAAGCAGTAACTTGATATCAAGCGTATCTTTCTCTGAAATACTCAAATTCCCTATAACATAATATTCCTTCTCCATAAATGGTCGTCCGTTCAGTCATGAAATCGCAACTTATTTTCTTGTTCCAAATTTCTTCTCTTCCAAGAAAAAGTAATTGTGGAAGCGTGTCCGTTTTTATAAATTCTTACCTGTATGCAAATAAGGAACAACGCGGCATCCGAACTATTATACAGCAAGAAGGGGAAACACTGTGGAGGTAATACAACTAGAGAGAGCTGCGGTGTAGTATCCCCGTGGCCAAGAGAGAAGTGGTGAGTGTCAAGAAGAAATTCGTAGCATTGGAAGTCCCACAAACGGCTGAATATCGAAGTATGGTACCGTAAAACGAACCAACTATTTTCTACTTGTAACCTAACAATCAAAAACCTTTGGAAAACACCCCACTCTAAGAATGTTTAGCTTGCAGTGGCTTTAATAGTACACCATCTTTTTTTAACTTAACAATTTTCACCCTGTAATTATATGTTAAAGGTGAAATTCCCGAAAACGTCATCAGTGCAAAAGTGAACCTCAGTAGTATTGCTCAATTAACCAATTTAATAAAAGTTTTACGAAAACTTTTACTGGTGATTTTTATCATGTTCCTTGAAATTTTACCGTTTTCGATTAAAATGTAAAATTAACAAACTACATTTCAAATTAATATTTGCATCCCTTTTAAATGGTTGTCCTACATTTTCATCTTACTTATTAATGCTTAATTTAGAGGTAATTGGCCTTCTGAAGAGTTAGAAATAGACATTTAAAAGTTCCATGGAACCTAAAAGAAGTCACCAGTTACAGTTTTAGAGAAAATTTCGTAAATTTAATTAATCTACGAACTATCGTTTACGAGATCTGCCAGTCAATTAAACAGTTAAAAGACTATTGGTAACTCCTATGAAGTTGATATTAAGGTCACTAGAGTAACCAAGTATCTAAGGCGTTTGCTATCAAAACCAGCTCATTCCATTTTTGGAAATTTTACAGGAGGGACAAAAAAACTTCTCAGATCCACAGTTCTAAAGCTAAATTTTTTTAAATTTTTAATTGTAGGTATAACCGCCTAGAGTTTGATTAGCTTTTCATTTTCATTCCAGGTGCATCATTACCTTGGGAGTAATTACACTAATTAGGTTTGAATGAGCTGTTTTTGATGCAAAAACACGATTTTTCATGCTTTTTTTTCAGCTTTTTTGTTCAATTAAGTTGTGTGAAATTGTTTTTATCCAGTTTACCTGTTAATATTTGTGTCTTCTCGAGTTTTAAATAAATGACATCCACTTTACTTCTTTGCATCTTGAGAACTCCCAAAAGTAGCTTGGGAACATTTTTTGGCTAGCTGAAATTCAAACTGAAATTCCAACTTTTCGGAGAACAGAGTCCCCGAACCTCCACTTGTTTATTAGGATATGGAGTAGTTTTAGTTGGTTTTCTATGGTGATGAGAAATTTTTGCATGGGAAAGGATCCTGAAATTCCACTTGGGGTTAAAGGGTGTGTTATGTAGAGGGGCACAAATATCCAAAAATGAGTTAAAAACTAATATTTAGTGACTGGTGAAGGACCCTAAACCCCCATTTTTTGAGTGAAACTCAGTATTATGGGTTAAATTAAAAAATTCATAAGAACACACCATATAATTAGCCACCATCTCTCCTTGGCCAGAAAAATTCCCTTTTTACTCTTAAAAGTAGGAAGCAGGGGACTCATTTGAGACCTTTTGAAGATGTTGCAGGCCTTGTATGCCACAAAATTTTTTGAAAAAAAATTTAGGTGCAAATTTCGAGCGGGGTGAACCCTTGGATACGGCCCTGACGCGTATATAGCCATACTGTACTTTGATAGAACCCAAAAAGAAGAAAATATTTTCTTTCTTCCGCAGTAAAAGAGGATGACTGACAGCTGGTTATCCCAACCAGAACGCTAAAAAATTAACAGGGGCTTTATCAAAGTACAGTATGGTAATACGCGGCCCTGGCCAACGCACAACGTTCTCTCTTCGCGTATTGCCCCTACGACACGAAGCACTATTCCGAGACTTCAGATTCCGAAAAAGAAAGAAAGATAAAAAAAAAGATCCCACTTCCTTGTTCGATCAAAAGGAGCAGTAGAGAGAGAACCTGGCGAAAACTTAGTAGAGTGTGAAACGCGAGCAACGACATCAGGTGCTGGGGAATAAAACGAAAACTGCCGGAGACTGTCGAAGGCCGCTCGGCAAGGTCGCCGAGAGACACACTCACAAGAGCGCGTAGGAATGGCAGGTTTTACTGGATTCTTGCGGAAGGAACATTTTGTTTGTATACGTTGAAATTCTTTGAAAAGTGCCTCCATGGAACTGTGCCATAATTTAACCTGGAAAGAGGACATTAAGGATCAAGCGCGGATCCAGCCCTGCTCAAAGAGATTGTCATTTTAGCAGACTTAAGTTTCTGGGGGGTATCCACTTTACGAGTACTTTTATATGTTAAGTTTTAGATGAATTAAGAGTTTGATATATTTTTTAATTAAAACAAACAAAAAGCTCCCCTTGTACCACAATGTATAACACGGGGCTTACTGAAGTAATCAACTAAAATATAACAAGAAAAAACTAAAATTTTTTAGGAGATATCAGGCTTAAGTTAGATGTCTTTAGAGTGCTGCTAGATTATTGCTAAACTTAAGGAATCTTCTTTCAGGAAATTGATTTTAATCTTTGTGCACTAAATTTTAAAATTGCGTAAACACTGTGAATCCGAAGTAAAACTGGAGGGTCTTGGTTGCTCCCTCAGAAAATTTTTAGAAATTTTGCCCCTTAAAATAGTGCTTTAGCGAATTTTGGGACCTTTTAGTTTGCATCAATGAGGACCACCTGATAATAAATCACAAAACTCTTCTTCTGGAGAAGATTGCGCCTTGTTGGTTCCAAAATTTTCTTGAAAAAAAAACGGAATAAAAGTTTATGCCAAAATTTCGGAGAGGGGAGGGGAGTTGAACCTCTAAACCTACACCTAAACCCCACTCTTTGGATACGGCCTTGTCATCAAATCAACCTTTTGGTGCAAATAGACAAAATGTTGCTTTTTTCTATTAACTACCCATCAGTGAAATCTGCAATATTATTTCATTTTGTTCCCCACCACGTTTGATAATGAAAAAATAATTGTGATCTGAAACTTGGAATTATTTAGCTGGAAGAAGAAAAATAAACATTCAAAGTCTGGCTGTAAAATGTCTCAACCTTTTCCATCAACATCAACATCCACTTGGAATAATCTTTTACTATCTAGCAATCTAGCTAGTAACTACTCCCTCAGAAAAGTTTAAAGATTTAGACCTGGATCACTAGCCATCTCAACAGAATAATTTTATCGATAGTTGGTATTGTTTATCCAGGAAAATTTTAGAAGAATATCTTCAATATGGGTGTGTATTTTAAGAACTTTTTTCATAATATGCAAAAATACCAAAGGTTTTTATAAAATCAGCTTTTCTTTGTCTGACTCGCTCTGAAAACCCCAAAATCTGCATACTGGTTGTTTTTCGCACACCAACTAAGAGAAATTATATTTTTTTTCTAAAACTATTGTTCTCACTCCCATTTGAGAATACGTTAAGATCTCATTTCCCACATTCACCATTATTATTTTTCTCAAATAACCAACTCAATGAAAAAAATCTGTATTTATGAAACCACTTCGATATTTTCTCGTCATGGACTTCAATTATTTACTGACCCAGAAAGTCGGGAAAACAATCTACAATGCTCTCAGTGGATGAAAGCCGAAGTGAGATATTCGATTGTGCGTCAACGTCAAGACCCTTCCACCCCTTGTTCCGGTCAATCCCTTTTCCGTTCTCCGTAGAATGAGACGGAAAAATATCTTGATCCACTAAACTAAACTGTCATCCTCCAACTTGACCGACTGTAGGAGTAGTTGACCCATTGTTTTTTCTCTCTTGAGTTGGCGACTGGCAGTGCCAGTGTTGGCACTCGGAAGCGAAATTGAAGGAAACACTCGGGTGGAATTTTTAATGTGGTGGGCCCCATTATTCCCAACAGTGAACACCCATTCTGCTGGCATTGAAAAAGGATCTTGAATTGTTTGGTTCCTACAGTTTCTACAATAGTTCCTTAGATAGGTGTGTTGTGTCAATGTCGGGAGTATTTCCGTCAAGGCTGAAGAAAGATTTTTTATGAAGTGTTGTTCTCCTTGCTGTAGAAAAGTTACCCCCCTCCTTTACTTTTCACGGTTAAAAATTTGTATTTCTCTATGATAACGGAGAAAACTAGTAGAAAAAATAAAAGTACTAATTGCAAATTCTTAGTCTGATATTGAAACACTGCTTCTTTTTATTGAAACTAATATCATTATTATTGAAATCATCATTCAATAAACTAATTTTGATTGCACTGAAATCCTAAAAGCTTCTTTGTTTAAACCTTTCAATCCTTATACCGCCCGAGATTACCATTAAAGCCTAAAGAAATTTGAGGCGCCTAGGGCTGGAAGGGATAAAAAATATCTGAAAGAATTCACTAGAGGCTCATAATATAATTAGATGAACACTTTTTATGGCTGATTACACTGAAAGATTCTGCTTAAAAAAAGAACTTACTTCACTTTAATATGAATATTTTTTTGTATTTGTGTGGTTACATAATTGGTAGTTGTAAATGTAAATGTGGTTATAATAAAAATGTATAAATGGCAATACTACATAACATAACCTAAACTAAACTAATGGAGCATCAGCCATCCGGCCCGAGGATAATGGTTACTCGTGGTTATGTAACCCCTTCATTCTTATTCAGTAGTAAAATCTCGTATAATCGATGTTAGATGACTTTCTCAATTCCCCCTGAGCAAAGAACTATCAGATGCGTATCAATTACGTAACGGGTGCCAATTTGAAACCCATTAAGGGCACCAATGGAGGAGTGAGAAAAAGTGAGAGCACGCGCGCACTGTTTCACATGCAAACCGTGAGATCTCTTCACTCGCTCCTTCACTTTTGGAGCATTCTCTCAATTTCGACTAAAAGGTATCTATTTTCAAAAACTTTTCTCTCATGAAATGAGGAATTACACGATTTACGTCACACGATCTTTTTTTTTAGGGATTTTAAACTATTCTATTACTTATTCTCCTAATTTTAACTTCTCCCTTTGCACCGTTCAAAATATTACGTTAGAATGTTTTCGGTCATTTTTGATCCCCCTATCGCCTTGTCAGCAAAGATAAGTTAACCGTAAGCATCTCTTCATAATTAAAAAAAACTGACCGGCCCTCCCTTGTTCTTTTTTTGAACAAAACAAAAACTTAAAAATAAAATTTAATTATGAAATTACTTAAGCAAGAAACAAGAGATTATAAAAAATACATATTATTAAGAATTATTTATAACATCTTACTTAAGCATTACTCATTTCCCCCTCCCCCTTGTCAGGATAAGTAAGCAAAGCACAAACCCCTTCCCCCTTAGGTGCTTAACATTATATTTGAGCGACCTTTTTGTTAATTTACAATGATCCCCCGGTAAAATGTCGCATTTTTGAGAATTTAAACATTAACCAAATTGAAAATACTGATTAAATTATATTTATTACTTAGGTTTAATCAAATACTTTTTTACAGCTAAATTAAACCCAACAGTGGAAGAAATGCCTCTTTTAGCATTTTAACAGCATTGACACATAGCACAGTTTTTAAGCTGTGATGTCACAAATTGAACTACTCACTCATCACTTGTATTATTATATAGAGTATCAAGAACCCCCACCCTACCCCTAAACCTGTTACGTAATTTGGGAATGGTCCCTTACAAAATTATGGGGAAGATATTTTTCAACTTATCCACTTCTTGCACAAAAGTATGCTGCGGAAAATATTACAGGACCAAACCTTTATAGAAAATACGTTTGGTTCATTTTAAAGTTTGACTTAATTTTTATAGGATATTATTTTTAGGTTTTCCCCATTCTATTTCATCTTTAATAATCATTTTCCATATTATTTCTTAAGAGTTCTTTCTTTCAATTTTATAAGAATTCTTCTAGGCGTGTTTAGAAATTAATTAACACTATTAACTACTAAACTCATTGGCGCAACAGCCCTAGTGGGCCAAGGCCTACGATGCCCATCTTCGTTTTCGTGACCGTGGGGCCCTGGGGTGCAAGTTGTTAGGCATGTGTCGCGGTTAGGTGGTCATTCTAACGCGAGACCCCCAGTGTTTAGTTCCCAAGCAAGCTTGTCCTCATTTTATCGACCCACTGAAGGAATGAAAGGCTGAGTGGACCTTGCCCAGCCCGGGATTTGAACCCCGGGCTTGTGGTGTGGAAGCGCGAAGCACTACCACTGAGCCACTGGGCTTTAATTAACACTATTAACGTGGCTTAAAAAATGCAAAATGAATAGTAATATTTTGTTTACATTTAAGTTAAGACAATTTTTACCAACAGAATTAGAAAAAGCCAACAATATGAATTAGTTTTGTTTTCATGATATGATACGAGAAGACTTCTCATTATTTTTATGTTGAAAATAAATTTTCGCAAACACAAATGAATTTTTATTATGCTTATCCTATTTTATAGTCTAAGTGGATGACACACCAATAAACTAACGACTAACGATCACTCAAAATTTTGCTCCATTTCTTCTTCCCCTACGAAACCAATTTAAGAAATTCTTGGGAAACCACACACAAAACAAGGAATCATACTGGTTTTATAGATCAGTTCTTTACAAGAATGAACAATTTTTTGAAGGACGCTTTGAAAGCGTACTTATAAGAAGGAATGAGCTCACGATGGATGCAACTCCCCATTCTTCGCGAACCAGTTAAGACAAAGAACGAAAAAGGCTTCCAAAAAGAATGGGAAGTGAAATCAAGGTAAACGGGCTGCCATCTTGCCAGACATATGCCGCCATTCTGCATATTTGAATCCGGAAAATGTAGGCCAAAACGTGATTTTAATTTATGTTTTTTTATTTTTTTTTGTTCGTGCGGCATACCATATGAGGGATTCTTCCACTTTCGTCATTGTGCAAGTTATGATTCGATCGTGGTAGCTGCGAAAGTTACCAGTTTTATTTTTATTATTCTTTATGTATTGTGTGCATAGCGGACTGTGAGGCTGGTTTTAAAGGCATGAGTCCATTGTTGTTTAATTGCTTGGTTTTTGCGGTTTTAAATGTTTATAAACTACTTTTTTAGAACGTCTTTTATATTTGCTTTTCTGCTGAGAGAGTCATCAATGACAAAGAAAATTAGCATGGATTATAGCTTCCTATTAAAAATATAGTTTTTACCCGTATGTCTTTAATCTGCTTTTCTGAGAAAGTTATCATAGCAAAGAAAATTAGCATGGATTTAATTTTAATATCAACAATATAGTTTTTTTTCGCATTTTATGTTAACTGATGTACGGTCGGTGAACAGCACTTGCCTAGTAAAAAATGTGAAAAAGAAGTGCTTTTCCTCTTTTATGGCAGCTAAAATCTAAACATTTTTCTTGGGAGTTGGGGAAAAATAACGAAACTAAAACACACGACATGGAGTGCAGTTCAGACAATCCGTGATCGACAATGAGGTATTTAATGAAATCCTTACCAGATTGTAGCTATTGTTGTATAAGGTTCATAGGTGTAAAAAAATAAACCCAGGCCATAATTTGAAGGTTCTTTTTGATGAATCTAATCAAACATATCTCCACCTTGGACACAACAATGAAAAGATAACCAAAGAAAGCCGTAATTTTTTTTTCAATTCACGTAAATTTAACTTGTGTGAATTCAATACAATGGAATTATTACGGAGTGTCCAGTTCACTTGAAATGCATGGAGTTTCTTTTTATGCTTGAATGCATAATGGATCGAAGGCACTTGGTATGCCAACCCTCCGTGGGAACATGGTGGATGGCAAGAGACACCTGTAACATTAGGCAGTTGGATTTCAGGGATGAAAATCACTCTATCCCTCCCACAAAAAATCCAAAAGGGAACTTATTTCTTTAAATTGTTACGGGGTAAACGTCAGTAAACCTGCTTTACAATTTGTATTATAAATCATCCTGATTCGAATTGAGCCTTTTCTGATTCGTTTAAAGCAGTACTAAGGGAGAAAACTATTCTTTTGGAGATGGAGGAAGGAAATGACGTTGGCGAGACTTGAGGATTAGATTTTGTTCGCCTTTTGGCAACTAGTTTCTTGCATGGTTTTGGATACCAAAATAGCTAAGGAACATCGATCAGTGCAGTGAAAATATTAACCGATATCGGGAATATCGATAAAAGTAGGATAATTTGTGAGATTTTTAATAATTAAAAACAATGTTTTTAAAGCACTTTAAGTAGCCTAATCTAAATTAAATAAATACAAAAAATTTAATTATTTTTTGTCCTTTCTTTGAAAATCAATGTCGGGAAAACGATAACCAATACTGATGGGCAAAGTCATCGATTTCAGCCGATATTTCATCGATTCAGCCGATATAGCGGTTAGATTTTGACGTCGACCAATATTGACGGAACGATATTTTTCGGTGCTATTGTGCCACCTGGTTAAGCGAGGCAGGTTTCACAATATCAAATGACGAAATGGCAAATTTTGTAACCCGCCGGCGGAGATTATTGATGCCTACAGTCTAGCCTATACAAGCACCCACTATACATAGTCCCTCTACGCCCTTTCGTATCTGGAGGACTGATCGCGGGGCTGCTTGACCGTATCCGCAACGGTTTCGAAATTAATTACCAGCCTTTGTGTTCTAATGTGCGCGTGCCTCGCTTCCGTAATGAGTGACAATTGGTCCGTGGCGGAGGAAGAGATAGAATCGCTCCTTTAGAACTCTCGGGTAGGTGAAGGTCACTCCATACAAGGGGTCTCAAGCATCAAAAACTGTATAGCAGGGATGTATATAATAAGGGGGCGAGGAAGCCCTTACCAACAAAACAAACTAAAATTGTTTCTTAGGCTCAATTTCCCCAAATATTTTCTGGAAGAGGATTCCCGAACCCCTCTTTGTACTTGGAGCTCCAGTACTTACAACTTTTTTATATACTATTCACAAAAACTAACTACATATTTCAAATCCTTCCAAGAAGTGACACAGTTCAGATATCATACAGTGCTAAAAGTAGTTAAAAATTGTACACATTTCAAGATTTCTTACAAATTCAATGCATACATAAGCTATTGAATCTGGAGTCGAAACGGTCTTACTCAACTGTAAAAATTTAATTCCTATTCATTCTAACAAACTACACTTACTATGTTCGTAACTAAAACTCGGTGATAGATTTTAAAATGGATTTGTTTTCTCTTTTATACACTGTTCATTTAGTATAGGCACCTAAAAAAAGGACTTCCCCTCCCGGTAAAAACATAACCATAGTTATGCTCTTCTCGCAGTCAATAGTAAGCCTTTTTCGTCACTTTGACGTTGATAGTTGCCATGGCTACCTATTCAGTGGTGGGGGAAGGAAATGTACTCACTATTTAAAATGAAGATAGTATAACTACATATTTCAGTTGAAATAATTATATTTTCAGAAGTTAGCTCCTTTTAATATTGTAGGTTTTCCGAAAACTCTTCATTACATTGCAGTGTTACCAAAATTGGATTTCCTAAATTCTTTGCGCAAGATTATTTCGGTTAATAGTTTATTAAACCATTTTCTTTTAAAGAAAGCCAAAAATAAAAACTTCCTCCGCAGGATTAAACACTTTGAACTCAAACGGGGTTTGCATATTTTCTTTTCATTACAAAATGAAGCTGGATTAACACACCATATTCGGAAACGCGCTTTGTAATCCGAAGTTCCGAACTAAATCGGATCCGGAACCGAAAAAAAGGTAATTTTTCGGAACAATCCCCTTCTAAACCTGCTGTAGACTGCGAAAGTACATCTCAACTTTCTCACGTGAATGCTCGGAGGAATAATCCTTTCCCGTTAGTTGATCCAGTCCGCATCTTTGCTTTTCCCTCCGTGCGGTGCCTGCCGCCATTTTTCTTAGATTCCCTCGATGAGGTTTCGGCCGTTTAACGCTTCATTTGAAAGCATTTCATTCCTATTCACTTTGAATGGCACTTTCGAATGGATGCAGCATGATCGTATGCCGTCAATGTTTAACAAACTTTAAATGTTTCCTTGCTTTTTTCCCTTCTTTTGGTCTATCTGCTGTCTCCTCTGGTATTTGCTTTCCTTTCAACTATTCGTATTGCATTTTTAATTAAGAATTTTATAGTAGGGTTAGTAATTAAATTTTCTATTTTAAAAAGGATGTAAAAAGGAAACCCCATTGATCAGAATAAATTTCACCAGCAAGCAGAAAGATAGTACCAAAATTTGACTGTTCTAAAAACATGTAAAATGTTACAAGCTTATGTAAGATGTTACAAGCATCACATTTTCAAAAATATCTTGTTTCTTGCATAAATAATTTCAATTTGTAAAATAAATTTTACAAAAATATTTAACTAGAAAGAACTCAAGCATTTTGACTGCACAATGGAATTTTTAAAATTATTTCATTGAAGTTGTAAATTTTACAATATGCTATTAGGCACTGCTTAATATTTTATACAAAAAACAAAGGATTGTACAAAGAACTAAGAAAAAAATATTAAGCATTTTGACAAGAAAAAAATATAAAGTGGGGTCGGGGCAGTTTTCTTACGAAATTATAAGAGAGGTTGCGGTTAGTATATCTTTGCTGGCAAGGGTTCAAAAATGACCAAAACCATGCTTACGTAATATTTGAACGACCCAAAAATTGTGAGTGATTTCTCACCCTTAAATGATGACGTCTTAAAATTCTTTACATAAAGACGAAAGTTCTCCCGATTCCCAAATCTCCATCTTTCATCGTATTTTCGAGAGTCTATTGTAACAAAATCGCCAACACGATTCTATACCAAAGACCGAAAACGCAAAGTTCCCTTCGGTCACGTCGTCACAGAGAGGTGAGACTCTCGGGTCACTACCAAGAGAGTGGGTGACCCCTTTTCTCCTCCACCCTTTGCGCAACCACCGACTGACTATTAATTCCGAAAGGGTCACTCTCTTCTCCCCTTCTTTGTTTCCGAGCTTCCTGTTGTTGTTGCTAGGGCATTTTCGGTTTCCCTTTTTCGGATTTGGTGATTACTCGCTGTACTGGATAATAGGTTGTTGTTTCTGTTTGAGAGGACAACCTTCAATGGTGTGATCAGACACTCTTGATGCAGTTGGTAATTGATGCAACCCACCCAATTAAACCATTCATATACATTTAACTACAACTACTTGTACAGACTTCTCAAAACAACTAAAGGATATTGATGGATTAGATACTTATGGTAAGCAAGTGGGACAATTAGTTTTAAGGGATGATATTTTCAGACAATAACAATGTGCTACTTCAGTGAATGATTTTTATTTCCTTGAGGATGAAGAGTAAGTAAAAATAAAATTTTACTTTCAACAACTACATGGATTTAGCTCAGATTATGAAAAATTCCCCAACCATTGAAAATTTTACATTTACTTGCCAATATGTATCAAATTCACCAATATCCTTTAATTGCTTTGAGCAGCGTATTTGCGAGCGTTTTTGCAACAAGCTTCATCACCTTAAAAAGCTTCTTAAGATTCAACTTTCTTAAGTAAAAGAATCCACCGTGCGTGGTTATTGCTGTTATGCTTCGAGTTTAAACTGTAACTTTACCTGTAGTCCTGTGACTATATATGTTATTCTGTCAGAATGTTGGAATTAGCTGACGAAGTGGATCAAAGCATCCCCGAAACACTGTACTTTTTAAAACTTTTACACGTGCAATAAACGCTGTTTATTTTTCTCTCAACTTTCTTATCGGAAGTTTATTTTTTGATTCACGCTAGTCTCTGTCTGCATCTTGTATTGTTCTTCGAAAAACGTTGGTCTATGTAAAGATAGCCTCATGTCCGTCTTCTCCTAGGTTCAGATCCATTTCATCCGTGATTCTCTGAGGTGAGAATTGGAAAATTCGAGCGTTTTTTCACATATCCAGAAGAAGGCAATTAAAGGCGGCTTCGATGATGGGTCTTGCTCCATTTGCTTCGGTGAACTCACTCCCACAACTCGTATATTAGCGGTAACCGTGTCGGGCAGTGATTCCGGACCGAGTGAAATCATCAGGGAAAGGAACACCTCAACGCAACAGGTTTTCCAAACGTGGGGTGCAATTACACATTATTATGGGAATTTTCTAAAGAAATGTTGTAAAGGACAAAATTACTCCTTATTACTAAACACGAGTTGATATCCTGCTTTACAGAGTAAGATGTTAAAAAACTTTAACTTTCTAGGGAGGACTATCAAACCCTCCTTTGGCGTGACAAATTAAAAATTCAGTATACTAAGGTACAAAGGATATACTTTTTTCCCCAAAAATCAGCATACAGGGTGTTTCAAAATTTGCGTTGCACGGCTTTTATTCGGAACCAACGCCTCCTAGGCTGATGGAAGTAAGGTCTACCCTTAAGGTAAGTGAGCCTGGAATGACTTACAGCGCCCCTAGCGGAGAAATTAAAAAGTTTAAAAAATTAATTTAAAACTAAAAGAGATAGAGTAAAAACCTCAGTAAGAGTATTGTTGCCAACGTCATGAAGAACTCACAGAAAAAAATCATGAAAATATCTTGAATATTTGCCGAGATATCATGTGAAAACAGCACTTTTTCAGGGGTCAAAAAAGAAAAAGTTCGCATATTTGCAAATTTTTTTTGATTTTTTGATTAAATTTTGTGTTCTTTAAACTAAAAAAACACAAAACTACAAAATAGCACTGAAAAGTTTTTGCAAATATGCAAACTTTTTCTTTTTTGACCCCCTGAAAAAGTGCTATTTTCACATGCTCGTATCTCCGCGAATATTCAAGATATTTTGATCAAATTTTTTTCAGTGAGTTTTTCATGACGTTGGCAACAATACTCTCACTGAGGTTTTTGCTCTATCTCCTTTAGTTTTTAAATTAATATTTTAAAATTTTTTAATTTCGCCGCTAGGGGCGCAGTAAATCATCTTAATGGATTCTCCAGACTCACTTAAAAGCCGTGCAATGCAATTTTGAAACACCCTGTATATTTCTAACGCAAGCATGGAATTAAAGTCGGAAAATAGTTGAGAGTCCGTCCTCCTTTGAAACTTAAGTCTAGTTACGGTCCTATAGGAGGGACATGGGAATATTAGAAGAAATTAAGAGTTGCTTCACATGGAAAATGTGGAGAAACATTGAGTTCGATTCGTTGTTCTGCAATAGGGCCACCACACTTCATTTCTGCATTATTTATTAAAGGTTTTAAGATAGTTTTATAGATATTATCTTGCAATTAAACATTAATACTTTTAATACCTTCTAATGCCTTTTCCTATAATGCAGTTTACCTTACTTTGTTCAAAAAAAATCTTGGGGCATGACTCTTAAAGATCTAAATTTACAAGAA